>OZ004716.1:6163490-7471129 GCA_963924515.1 Vespertilio murinus | reverse complement strand
GGTGTGACCTCAGTGTTGCCCATCCTGTAGGCCAGTGTTTCCCAAAGTGTGGTATGCGTACCCCCAGGGGTAAGGGAAGAGTGTGGTGGGGGTACAGGTTGCACCTGAGTTTGGTAGGGATATGCACTGCACCCTGCTTAGCTGCACCTAATTCTACGTTCTCATGAGTCAAGTCAAGACAGTCTTGAGGCGTGAGATGGTCCGGTGTTATTTATAATAAATGTTAAATGTTAACATTTATTATTGTTATTTATAATATAAATAACAATAATAAATGTTATTTTATTTATATTATAAATAAATGTTATTTATAATATGTTATTTATAATATAACTTTTATTTATATTTTATTATGAATAATTTTATTTTCCATTTATCATTATTTTGTGTATGTACCAAAAAAAATAAAAAATAAAAATATTTTGATTGTTATTAAAATACATCCATTTTTTTTTTGACGAGGGTGCTCAGTGTTACAAAAATTATAGAAGGGGTACACATATGTCAAAAGTTTGGGAAACACTGCTGTAGGCCAAGCCCTTAAACAATCCCCATGACTATGTCATACCTCCAACACTGGCATCCCTCTACTTGAGAATTTCCTCTGATCTCAAGAGTATATTTCAAAGTCAAAATTTTATCTTAAGCTATGACAATGAATTGTGTGTGTGAGTATATGTGTATGTCTGCATGTGTGTGTGTGTGTGTGTGTGTGTGTGTGCGTGTGTGCATATACTCTGTGTATTACATTGTAGGCAGGTAGCACGTATTTATTTCTATTGTTTTGGGCAGGATTTAACTTCAATATGCTAGAAATCATTGGTGTTTATAACACCTTCACAACAAATACCCAGGTTTACATTTTCTTAACAATCAAGACGTATCTATGCGTCTCATATAAACATTTTCCAAAGTATTTTAAAGTCGTTTCCACTAGCATCTTTCCTAGAGAAAATAGAACACCTTCTCACTGTCACAATATTCCGAAAAAAATAAACAAGTTTCATGCTGACCTTATGTTATTCATTGCAAATGTATAAAAGCTATTTTGACATGTTCCCATGCTAGAAAAATATATTTACATTTTTACCAAAATGTGCTTATAGTTTTCAATGAGTTCTGAAGTCCAAAGCATTTTTCACAGAAGGTGGTATATTGGTAGTGTTTGTGTTTTGTGTTTAAAGAGAAATAGTTTGTTTTGTATTTGATTAAACCAGAACTTAAAACCTACTGGAAATATTTGAAGTTGTAAATAAAGATATTTAATGTGGTGATCACACCATTAATACAACTAAGAGAACAGAACTATTTATAAAGACAGTTGCACCAAAATGTGTGAGTACTAGAAAAATAACTTCATTTGGAAAATAAAAATATTCCATTACTTTCAAGTGCTTAAAATTTATTTGATGCTAGACTAAATGAATTATTTAAAATTTGGTAACTAATTGAGAAATCCATTATAGTTTCATTTCATTTTGAGGACACATTATTCTCCATCCTGAAACATTTATATGCATTAATAATATAACTATATCAATTTTGATTTAATAGTAAGTATCACACATAAGTTAGTCAATAATTTCTATCAATGTGCTTTTTTAATAAGGCCATTTATTTCAAAATACTTGTCAGACTTATAATAGTAAAGTGAATTTATGTGTTGTTTAAATTATTGTTTGACAAACTGTAAGATTTGTTACACAGAGTTATTGGTTTTGTAAGCCAGGCAATATTTGAATATTGCTCTGAGAAGGTTTTAATATTGGGAGTCTCATATTCTAAATTATACTACTTTGGGTCTTATAGGCTTCAATGAGTTAAAGATTCTAACAATATGAAAAATGACATTGGATTCTTAAAATTATGTGTAGAGAAATAAAGAGATACGTCAATAAAAGAAAGAAAAAAATGGATGTCCTGTTTTTATTTCTTGATCCATCCTTATTAGCACTGATTAGGAAAAGGAGAAACTAATGAGGTACACAGGTGTAGGAGGAAGTGGACAATTTTTACCTCCATTCACCTTGAAAATGGATGGAGAATACGGTGGCAAGGTCAGACCTTGCACATGGCATTGTCTTCCTTAGAAAGCTGAAGAAACAGAAGGGAATATAATAGGGTCTGTGCTAAGCTGAAAAAATTAAACAGACATTCTCCCAATTTCTCCTTGTGAGCACTCCAAGATCCAGAAGTAGAACGTCAGTGTCCTTAATGTTCAAACCTTTGCATCTCAAATATGACATTCTCCCAATTTCTCCTTTGAAGCACTCCAGGATCCAGAAGTAGAACGTCAGTGTCCTTAATGTTCAAACCTTTACATCTCAAATCTGCCACATCTCTACCAGCATAAGGATATGGATAAAGGGTCTGACAAGGGATTGGTCAATCTTTTTGTTTTCCTCTAAAACATCCTGTCATTTTAAGAATTTATTTATCTTCCAACTTATTGATGTCTTCATAGAGAACAAGATGCTGAATTGGAAGCCATCAGAGGCAACACAGGTCAGGGTCTCAGCGGCTGTCAGGGAACCTGCAGGTTCTACTCAAGCACGTGACTCCATTTGAGCTGACTTCAAATTGTGCTGATAATGGTGTGAGAAATGCTGTTTTGCATGTAGAATAATAATAATAAAAAAATCACAGCTTTTCTTCTCCTTTCTCTCTCCCATTGGTTTATTCATTTTTCCTTCTATTGAATTATTTGGTTCTCCTAAACATTTTATCTCCTTTGACCAAAATTGGACGCTAATAGTGTTCTTTGATTTAGCCAGTATTCACATTAGAAGCATAGGACTCACCAGAGATGTACCTGTGTTTGTTTGATAAGTATGAGGGCCTGCATGTGAAAAGGAAAAGCAGTGGTGAATTATTGGAGCTAATATCTGTAGAGTTACAGTATTTAACTGCCTACATTTAGGAAGCATTCCTCTTTGTTTATTATACTATGATATATAGTAATTGGCTGAGCAATAATAACACATACACACAAACACACACATACACACACACACACACACACACACCACACACACAAACACAAGGTCTAACATCCTCTATGTAAAACATTTTTTAATTTTTTCTCTTTTATATATTTTTTAAAACGTTCTTTATTGTTGCAAGTATTATATTTGTCCCCCTTCCCCGCCATTATCCTCTCCCAGCCTTCCCTCACCCTCACCCCATCCTTCACCACCCCATTGTCTTTGTCCATTTGTTATATACTTAAGTATCCTATATAATAAAAGGCTAATATGCAAATTGACCGGGTGGCAGAACAACTGGTCACTATGACATGCACTGACCACAAGGGGACAGACACTCAATGCAGGATCTGCCCCCTCGTGGTCAGTGTGCTCCCACAGGAGGAGCATCCCTCAGGCAGAAGCTGGGCTCATGGCTGGTGAGTGCAGTGGTGGTGGCGGGAGCCTCTTCTGCCTCCTCAGCAGTGCTGAGGATGTCCAACTGGAGGCTTAAGACATCCCCTGAGGGCTCCCGGATTGCAAGAGAGTTCAGGTGGGCTGGGGGGACACCATCCCTGCCCTGAGTGCACAATTTTTGTGCATCGGGCCCCTAGTTTTTAAAAAATATATATTTTATTGATTTTTTACAGAGAGGAAGAGAAAGGGATAGAGAGTTAGAAACATAGATGAGAGAGAATCATCAACCAGTTGACTCTTGCACACCCCCTACTGGGGATGTGCCCGCAACCAAGGTACATACCCTTGACTGGAATCGAACCCTGGGACCTTTCAGTCTGCAGACTGATGCTCTATCCACTGAGCCAAACCAGTTTTGGCAGGCCTCTAGTTTTTTGAGGTTTTGCTAGCACTGCAGGTGATATTGTGGACAAATGTAAAGCTGCGTGAAATATCCAAATAAGATGGGGCACTTTGAGCTATATTAATACAGAGTGAGATAGAGTTAAGATCCTGGCATCATTCCTTGCTCTTCCCCAGTGTGACAGCTCATTCTACAGGTGAAAGAATTAATATGTGTGTATTGGGGGGGCAGCAAGCAAGTGAGTCTACATCAAAACAACCATTGAGTGGTTACATAAATTCAATGCACCCACTGGGAGCAAGACATGGCCTAAGACTCCTTTTATCGCCGGATCACCACAAATTACATTCCCAGCGGAAGGAAGGAGGGCATAATGAGGATTCAGGCCCTGGGTCGTTAATGTAAAAACAAGCTCTGCTTCATACAAGTTTCATAATTTCTGGACAGTAGCTTTTTCTGAATATTAAGTACATGGTCATGGGTCCCTTTGGGAAAGGACTGGGACAGCATTACTCTATACTATGCTCTTTGTACTGAACTGGTGATTCTGGCCTCTCCTTCAATCAGCGGATTCCAAATGGGCAAAGATCATCATTTTTTAAATAATTTATTAAGGTATTATATGAGTACATAGCTTACCAATGCCCCCCCACCTCCCATTCATGCCCTCCCTCCCCAGAGTTCTGTGTTTGTTGGTTGTACTTATATGCATGCATACAAGTCCTTCAGTTGTTCTCTTATCTCCCCCTAGGTCTCCTTCCCCTCTCCGCTGTCATTTGACAATCTGCTTGTTTTATGGTGACTATCTCAGGGCCACACAAATAGAATCCACTCCTCCTCTGGTTCACACTGCCCCTCCCCCTGGGTCCCAACTGCTTCCCTGGGACACATGGCTCTCCCGGGGCACATGTCTCCCCCGGGGAACACGGCTCTCCCAGGACACCCAGTCCCCCTGGGGCACACGGCCCCCTCATCATTTTTGATGAGGGGTCTTTATAATTATCCACCTTTGATGTATTTTGGTTTTACAGATGAGCCAATGTCCTCGTTGGCTCCTCATCTGTCTTGCCCCCTTGAGGATGTTGAGTTCCATGTGCCATGTCAACAGTTATCTGAGCATCAGGGTCCCTTTCTGCTTGTGACAAGAATATCCTACTCCATGCCTCTGACAACTAAGCACCACCATCTGGTCTCTGATATTTCAGGGACACTCTGGCCCCTATTGCTGTAATCCAACCAAGTCCTATAACAATGTATTCTACCATTAGCCCTGGCCCTCCGAAGACAGGCAGCAATAGTTCCTCAGTCATTTCAGTGCCCCTCTCACTAGCAAATTCCGTATCAGCTGGAAGCCCACTGTGAGACATTAACATGATAACTGCCATGTATCTAAACTCAGAATGACCTAAACTTCTGGGACATTTTAACATGAATATGTCTCTGGCCATGATGATGCCACACCTAAAGTTATATAGGACACAGCCTGTGCCCTGCCTGCATGGCTCTGTGGCTGAGCACTGACCCGTGAACCAAGAGGTCATGGTTGGATTCCAGGCTGGGGCACGTGCCCGGGTTGTGGCCTTGATCTCCAACATGAGATGTTCAGGAGGCAGCTGATCAGTGTTCCTCTCTGATCTGATCATTGATATTTCTCTGTCTCCCTCTCCCTTCCTCTCTGAAATCAATTAAAATATTTTTTTAGAAAGAAAATAGTCCTCAATCCTATGTAATAAAGAGCTAACATGCTAATTAGACCAGAAGGCGGACAGAACTTCCAGAATGACTTTGCAGAGCAACCAGTGGGTGGGGCTGCAGGGGCCAGGAGGTCCAAGCCCCTTGCACAAATTTCATGCATCCATGCAATTATAAACTCCCTGAAATCTGCTTAAAAGCAGGCGAATGGTTATGAAACTGTTTAACAATAGATAGTTTTCCTGATGTTGTTCCCAAACACAAATAGCGTTTGATAAGGCTGAATATTGGCTACACAAAACACAGACTGAAAGAAAAAAAGGTTTGTTTTGTGTGTTTTTTAATACACATTTTTTTAATTGATTTCAGAGAGGCAGGGAGGATACAGAGAGAAAAACATCAATGATGAGAGAGATTCATTGATCGGCTGCCTGCTGCACACCCCCTACTGGGAATTGAGCCCACAACCAAGGCATGTGCCCTTGGCCGGAATCGAACCTGACACCCTTCAGTCCTCAGGCTGACACTCTATCCACTGCACCAAACTAGCTGGGACTCTGTTTTTTGTTTGTTTGTTTGTTGTGTGCGTGTGTGTTTTGTTTTGTGGTGGTGGCATTTCCTATTTTTCACTTGCATCAATGACTTCCTGTCCCTGGTTTATTTCTTCAAGTGCTCTAGTGAGGATGCGGATTGCCTCTCTCCCATACTGTCCTCAAGAGCATCTTCCACCCGTGTTCCCCAAGCAAGGTCCCCAGAGATGCTGGCGGGGGGGGGGGGCAGTGTCCCGGATGTGACAGCCTTCCCGGTGGGCAGCTAAGGCTCTTATTCTGAATAAAGCCGGAAGGGTGGTCATGGTCAGTCTGCAGAGTGACTCATCAGCGGTAGGTTTTACTGGAAACTTAACTTCTGGCTGTGTAAGGAAAATAAACAGACAATGGCATTTTCACTCTCCTAAGCAGTTTATCCAATCAATACGGAAAAGACTGCCGCTTCACCGTGGCTGATCGGAGCCTTAATTAGGAATTTTGCTCTCTGAGGGTGACATGCCAGCCACCTTCATGAGTATTAAAGTATCGAGTTTCTCTTTCAAAAAAAAGTAGAGTCAAGACAATATCAGCGTAGCAAACACAACCGAGGGTGCTTTTTTTAAAAAAAAAGAAACCCATAAGCTGGTTTCTGTTTAAGTTTTTTCGAATGCAGATTTAAGATCTGAGGAAAATTATCCCTATGTTGTTGTTTTGCCTCATGAATAAAACCGTGATACGTTATATAGCAAAGAAAGGCCCCCTTTAATCTTGTTCTTCATCACTTTTCCTGTGGCCCACCCTGCAAAACATGTAAATTAAATCCCGTGATGTCAATCAATGATGCTTCCAAAACTCGGAATTTCCCCCCTCACTTTGTGTCATTGGGCATGCTGGTTCTTCTGCCTTACAAGACTTTTCCCTCCTTCTCGCTACCTTAGCCTTCAGACCAGACTCAGTACCTCCTCCTGCACTTGGTTTCTTTCCAAGACCACTATGACACTATGATGGTTGTCTTCTTTTATTTAGTCCTTAGAAAACTACAGCAATAGAATATGAAAGGATTCCTCTCCTAAGTTATGCCCTGAACCCCTAGCTCTTAGCAAAATCACTCAACAGAGCGAGTGCCAATTAGGTGTTTGTGAAATTATGGAATATTGAGTGCATTTGATTGTTCAAAAATTTGCTCTCTGAGCCGGTAGTATTTTAAAATCAAAATGATCACTCCAAAGACAAATTATATATATATATATATATATATATATATATATATATATATATATATATATAATGTGTGTGTGTGTGTGTGTGTGTGTGTGTGTGTGTGAGTGTGTATAAAATATGTTAGTGTCTCCTGAAAATGCATAACTATGAAATGTGGTTCTTTAGTGGATAAATTAAATGGCTGTTTTGAGAAAGGTAGTTCCCAGAAATACATCCCTTGACACTATTCTTTTGAAAATGAACATATAAAATCATTTCTTTTTAAAGAACAGCATCCCCAGGAATAAGAAAACCAATATTTCTAGAATCCTCTTGTAGGGTTTTCATAATTATCAGTACTTGAAATTTTATCTCAGCCTTTACAAAGATTGCATTAGCATAAAATGTGTTCTTTTGATTTAATATATTCTTTGAAAGGGAAAATACTCACCAGAACAAAGAGATGGGATAGGAAATTATTACCTGCCAGGTGACAAACAATATTTTTACACACACGAGAAATGTGGTGTTTTTTATTTTTTATTTTTAAATGCAAATTATGAAATTTTAGTTGACGCACAATCCTTTTGGGGGGAAAAAGTCACAGAATTCAAAATGAATATCCACTATTAAAGTAATAGGGCTATTTGAATTATGGCATATTGCAAAGGCAAAGTTAATGTGTTCTTTTCTTTTGAATGTTACCTGCATTATTATGTTTTTGTCAAATTGTACCTGTACCATGATTCATCACAATTCAGGTTCCTTAAACTAGAAAAAAGTAATTATACTTGCTACTCATTATGCTTTCTTTGGAATACTGGACTGAGGATCTAGGTAAATAAAATGATTTTCTGTAAAGTTTAATTAAGCAGATCTTTATCATGGGAGATTTTTCACCTCTTAGACCGATAACACTCCCCAGAAATGATGCTGTTCTTTATTACTATGTCTTTGTAGTATGACTGCATTCTAAATACAAAACAAACCCAAAGATGCTTCTGCTTAAGGATATTAAATTCTCTCAAATCAATAATAGCATATTTATGCACCAGGAAGCATTCTCCAAATGCTTGCACAACTTATGCACCTCCTGGTTCCCCACTGGATGAGCCCATTAAAAATAAGTAGAAACACTGGTATTTATTAAGAAATGTCACTGAGGCAGGGGCTCTAGATTGGTCATTAGAAATAATCCCTAAAGAAACTTTAATTGCCGAAACCGGTTTGGCTTAATGGTGGAGTGTTGGCCTGTGGACTGAGAGGTCCCGGGCTCAATTCCGGTCAAGCCCAGGACCTCTCAGTACCTTGGTTGCGGGCACATCCCCGGTGGGGGGTGTGCAAGAGGCAGCTGGTAGCTGTTTCTCTCTCATCAACGTTTCTAGCTCTATCTCTCTCCCTTCTTCTCTGTAAAATATCAATGAAATATTTTTTTTTAAAAAAAAGAAACTTTAATTGTTGGGAAGGAATAATTTGGTTGCCTACCATTAATTGAATTTGAGGAGAATATTCCTCTGCTCAAAACCGTTTAGTGGATTATCATTGAACAGCCTAACTTCTTACCGAGGTCTATGAGATTCTGCAAGATTGAGCCCTGTCTCCCATCCTACCTTCCTTATGCATTATTTCCATCACTCACACTGTCCCAACCTTCTTCCTTTCCTTTAAATGTAGTAAGTTCTTCCTTAACCCAGAACCTCTCTCTGCACACACTGATCTGTACTTTCCTCCACAAATGAGTGAACCAGCTCATCTCATTCTTATTGTTTCCATTTTAATGTCATTTTCTCAGAGAGGGTGTCATGAGCACCTCCTCCACCCCCCCAAAAAAAAACAAAAAAAAACAAAAAAAACTCTTCCCCAAAGAACCCCTGATTTTCTTCATTTAAGCCAATCCTTCATGGGAATGGTCTTAATGTATAATCATTATATTACTTATCTTTTTAACATTGAAAATACTTTTAAAACATTGAAAAAAGAATCACCTTACTTAGAATATAAGTTCTCTAAGGGTGGATTATATCAATCTTTTCTCCATTAAAAAGTCAAAATAGCCCTAACAGGTTTGGCTCAGTGGATAGAGCGTCAGCCTGTAGACTGAAAGGTACCAGGTTCGATTCCGGTACCTTGGTTGCAGGCCCATACCCAGTAGGAGGTGTGTAGGAGGCAGCTGATCAATGTTTATCTCTCATCGATGTTGCTAACTCTCTATCCCTTCCCCTTCCTCTCTGTAAAAAATGAATAAAACATATTTTAAGAAAATTAAAGTAACTGGACTTTAATACATGTCCCATATTTCAATGAATGAGTATATTTTGTTCTTGAATCAACTTTATCTAAAAATGTTTTATTTAACCATAGGCATATAATCAACCACTCAAAACTTAGCACAACAACAATAAGTGAATGTTCGTCATGGTTTCTGTGGGGAAGAAATTTTGGAATTTGACTTTCTGATTTGTTTGGGATTTCTCATCAGGTTACATGCAGAAGAGGACTGGGACTGCAGTCACGTGGGACTGGACAATGTAATTCTTAGGTTGCTCGCTCACGTGACTGGCAAGGTATGCTGGCTTGTGGCCAGAGCTTCAGTTCCTCCCCACATGCATTTACTTGTGTGTCCTCATGCCATGTAACGGAATTCCCCCAGAGGAGTAATTCAAGAGACCGGGTCCGAGCTGCAAAGCCTTTTTATGACCTAGAGACTAGATCTCAAGTGTACTCACCACAAAAAAAAGAAATATAATGATGTGACATGATAGAGGTTTTAGCTGTTGCTACAAGCGGTAGTCATGTTCCAAGACATACATATATGAATCAATGCTTCGTGTATCTGAAACTTACACGATGTTATATGTCCATTATATATCAATTGAAAATATAATGCGAAACAAAAAGAAATCACCCAATATGACCGTTGTCATACTTTATTGTTCCCCAGGCCAGCCTGGATTCAGCTCTTACATGGGGGCCTAGTGCCAGGAGCCAAGAATCACTGAAGATCCTCTGGGAGGCTGGCTACCACAAAAGCCACAATATATTCTGGCTGTCAAAGCTGGGATTCTCTTCACTCTCTTTTCTTTTTTTCAACATCCAATGTCTCCCTTCTTACCTTCATCCCTGTGATGGACAATTCTGATTCATGTTCTATACCCTGTGAACCCATCTTCATTTTGTCAGAATATTACCGGACCAAAAGTCAATCAAAAATTCCCAATATTAGGCATGACCTCAGATGCCTCATCTTCCTACCCTTCCTCCTATCTCATTCTCCTCTCTCTCTCTCTCTCTCTCTCTCTCTCTCTCTCTCTCTCTCTCTCTCTCTCTTTCTCTCTCCTCTCTTCTGCGCATGCACACACACATTTAGCCCCAATGAGTTTCTTTCTCACCTGTCTGACATAGGCAGTTTCTGAGGTCGATTTTAAATTTAACTCTAAGCAAATGAGAAAAGTTGTGAGCTAAAATTATCGAATTTCTCAAAGTATACTGGTTATTAGTCTACAAAGATTATTTTTTTTAACAAACAATCCTTTCCATCTACCTTTCTTTGATCTACCTTAAATACGAATAAGTTCCTTAAGGGTAAAAACTTTCTTATTCTCTATCATTTTTTTTTCAAGGAGTAAGGGAGCTTCTTTTTCCCAGATTTGAAATCCATTTAAGATTCATGTATGCTGAGTTCTAGTCAAAAACACTAACCTTTTGGTGTTTGGCCTTAACTTTGTCAAACATCACTTCCTGCCTTAAAAAAAAAAGTTTTAAATGTTAATTAAAAACACTCAAAGTGTCTTAGTCAAAAAATAGTCCTGAACTTAGACCTCTGCTCGCCTACAAAATGATGAATTACAGTGCGCAGCATATGGATTAAATGTCTCTGCAAATTTAATGTGAATTTAAAAATTAGTCAGTATTTGGAAAACACATCTGTGTTTTGATAAGTTAACTAGTGAAAATGTTTGAGCATAATCTAATGCTAATTACAGTCAGTTCCAGTTCCTCAGATCAAAATTGGGAGCATATGCCCAGATTATACTATTTTCCAGATTTTTTTTTCACTAAGAGTTCAAAAGTTTAATGGGAATCAAAGGGAATGTGTCGTCAGATTAGGCAGTTGGTGTGATGAAGTTACCCTAATGACATTTTCGATCTGAACCACCTCAGTAAGTGAACACTGAATACAAACAGAAGTCCCAGATTATTACGTTTTTCTATGGCAACGATGATTGAAAATAGGGCACATTTGGTCTTATATGGGAACACGAATCCATAAATCACTATAATTTCCATTAATTTATGATTTATACTCTATATTCTTCCAAAGAGGATTTGAATCGGCTCACATTCAAATATAATATGCAATCGGAATCAAATAAGTCAACCACCAAATCAGTGCAAGAACACCTGTTTTCCTAATATCTGTACAGAATTTCCAAGCATTCATTAAATAAAAATCGATTGTTATCTAACTGTGTGTGTAGCACAGTATGGGAGAGTATATAAATAAGAGAAGTTATGCCTTTTTAATTCAGTGGGAGAAAAAAGACAGTAGATACAGATGATGTTTGTGCTGTAACTACTTTATATAATAAGTAGCCACAGGTTTTTAATCTGAATACGGGGCATAATCAAGTTTCAAATAACAATATTCACCCTGGCTGAGAAGAAAGAGAAAATAATGCAAACACACTGCCCCAGAGCTTACGGTAATTCGACTTCATGCTCATTTTTCATCTGAAACAAACCATCTGAGTTCTGTAGTGATTGGTACCTCCTCTGCAAATATATCATTTTTCCAAAGGATGCTCAAGAGAGATTAGAGATCAATATGGCTTCATTTTTTTTATCTTATAATGAAAAATACTGGCTTTACACAACTATCAGATGCCAAGACTGAATCCAAGGGTCAAGGACATTGCCTTTTACCTAGCACCCTCTTTTATGCGGATGTAAATTTCGAATCGCCTTCTTTCTTCTGACAGGTAGGTGCGCTAAAGACACTTGAATGATTCCCTCTGTTCCTGATGTAAAAGTGTATGCAGCTAGCAAGTGAGCCAGAATCTTTTTTTTTTTTTTTTTTGCAAAGTAACCTATCTTTAAAATACCAGAGCAGTACAGGATTAGTGAATCTCAGCAGAGGTGCAGGGATTAATCTCACTCAAGGTATTAGAACTAGCATATGCCACGGAAGGATAAGAAATGGATTCATGATAGCTAATTCTTCCATGACTATCTTAAATTTCTTCTTCTCATACCTCTCTCCTATGCCTGCCTTCCTTTTAACTCCCTGAATTGTTCTTTGTTCTTTAACTGGCTGCAATTTATGTAGGGGGGGGGATCTCCACTAACCCACTGCTTTGAATCCACAGCATTTACTGAACACAATGATAGCAAGACCTCCTGCAGACACTTCATTCATAGCCTCACTCTTGAACTTTTACCCTCAACCTACCCCGCCTTCTCAATTCTCACTACCTCCACTTTATTGGGCATTTTCCAATGTTCACCCAGATCTTGACATTGATTCAGATGATATTTTCATGATTTTAAGATTACAAACTCAACTCCTTTACAAGAAAATAGAATAGTACTTCTCCTGCTCATGGGTTAGTGTCTTCCTCATTTGATCCAGTCTCTTAAGAGTATGGATACAGAATGACTCCTGTATTATAATAGTACTGCTATATTATAACAGTCAAAAATTTGGAATATTGGAGAAAAAGGTCACAATTCATGATTACATATGGGGAGGGAATTGAGGGGGGAAATCAACTCATGTATAGTTTTATTCTGTGGAAAACAACAACAACAACAACAATATTTTAAGTTGCAATTCAAGTTATGAATAGGGATAACAATAAAGTGTCTCATTTTGATTTATAGCTTCCATTAATGACTCTTCAACTATTGAAAAACTATTCTAACTCCAGATATCACACCAGCAAAGGATCACCTTCTTGAGACTTGGCCATCTACTGTTTTAATTTTACTCAAGACATTTTATTTAAATGTACCTAGTTCAAACCTATCTCAATGTCTGAATAACATTAGGGGCTTTATCAACTGATCCTCTTAGCACAGGTTTATCTGCAAAGCAAGAAAAATAGTACCTAGTTTACAGTGAATGACATAATGGAATAAAGCACAAAATATAGGCTGTCGTGTGGTACGTGCTTCATCTACGTTAGTTTTGATAACCATAAACCATGGTGATAAAAGCAACCAAAACAGAGAAACCTCTTTTGGTCAGATACTCTTCTAAATGTCTTAATCCCACTGACAATTCAAAGTGGTAGGTAGAGTATTATTGTAGGAGAAACCCGGGACACTGAAGGGGTAGGCAGTTGGCCCAAACAAGGTAAGCTTGGCAGAGCAGGATTCAAAGCAAGGCAGTCAGATTCTCTTTGAATTAGTACAGCTGTTAATTTTTGAAAATTAATTTTCAAAATGGGCAATTGATAAGTTGGCAATTGATAAGTCCAAAGACCAGAGTTTTTATTCTGAAACCTGAGATATTTATACAGGACAAGGAGTCTTGTTGAAATACAATTAGTTATCAGTTGGTTTAGCAATTGTAAACCAGCAGTGACATGTATAACAGAAGTATTGAACTTTATGGGGACTGTGTACTGCATTGTGTCATATTGATTCAAAAGAG
Source organism: Vespertilio murinus (assembly GCA_963924515.1). NCBI lineage: Eukaryota > Metazoa > Chordata > Mammalia > Chiroptera > Vespertilionidae > Vespertilio > Vespertilio murinus. Next base: position 7,457,272 of record OZ004716.1, on the reverse strand, counting down.
CTAGTTCCCATCCCAGTTGAATTAAGTGCAAAGAGCACCCCAATATGTGGAATATGATAGCGATTTTAGGCGTATATATAAAACAAACTGGAGGCTGATTGAAATTTATGGAAAGGAATTAGCAATAAAGTAATTCAATAAAAAAGTATTTAAATAAAATTAATGAAGGCTTTTGATAGACATGAGAATTAGATTAATTAAAAGTAGCATTTAATGAATAAAATCCATTAGAAAATGGACAGGTTAATGTTTGAATTTAGAGTTATTAAAAATGTTCTATGCTTGAAATAATCCATTACCTCATAAAGATATAACCAATACTTTCCAAATACATACAAACATGCATTTCTTATAAATTTACTTAAATGGGGGAAATGGTAATAGATTCAAACTATTTATATAGGACTTGGGGAAAACATTATGAATGTTTCAGTTACAAATATTTCTCTTAAAAGTATTCCAACCCCTTATAAAGCTAAACTTTAAAAGTTAGCCATGTTCGCAATTACAACATCTTCATCTACTTTTCATCTATCACATTTCATTATTATTTTTTTGCCACCAGAGATAACATTTAATTTCTAATATTAAATTCTAGTATTTTTCTTAGTCTGTAAAATCTGAATGTCGCCCTGTAGGCTTAATCCAGTTAACTGATATTGAATCAAAGTAAAGAAACCCAAGATAATAATTAAATATCACAGAGTCTCTATCCTTACAGACTTAAAAGACTATAGGCTAAGATGTCAAACATGTTTTGCATCTTGGGTCTCGTATACACTAGCAATGTGATATTGAACAGTTAACATCTTCTGTATCATGTTTATAATATCACTAGAAGCCTGATGCACAAAATTATTTCTGGGGGCTTTAAGGGATGTCCCTCAGCCTGGTCTGCATCCTCATAGGATGCGGGACCCCTCGCTCCTTACTGCCTGCCTGCTTGCTCCTTACTGCTTGGCTCTCCGCTCCTTAGTGCTGCTGCAGAGGTGGGAGAGGCTGCCACCACCGGTGTTGCACTCACCAGCCATGAGCCCTGCTGTGGGGACACACTGACCACCAGGGAGCAGCTCCTGTGTTGAATGTCTGCTCCCTGGTGGTCAGTGTGCATCACAGTGACTGGTTGTTCTGGTCATCTGGTTCTTCTGCCATATGGTTGCTGGGCTTTTATATATATATAGATATATAAGGTATGCCTTCTTCTAAGGTCCATGATGACATACACAGAACCATTTCTTTCTCAAAGAAGCATAATTCATGGCAGAGTACACCCATTGGATTCTTACTGGATGGGGAGTTTTGGTTTCTCATCTAGATCATAAATCCCTTCTAAGCTGATGCATGCCATTTTAAGCACTGCTCACATCTGCTTTAATTTTTATTCCTCATTTGAACCCATCTCACCAGACATCTTAGCTCTCACTGCCCTCGGCTTGTGAGACTGCTGTTAGCCCACATCTGAGAGCTGGCTGACAAGGGGTCTGAATCCTCACTGGGTTTTACAACAGAAATACTTTATTTGATGCTTATTAAAATATACCCATTTTCAACAATAACATTAAAGCCAAATCACAAAGTGGTTGCTTTTGAAACACTATATATACAGCCTCTGAGAGAAAGTTTTATAATGAAGTGTATATGTAATGATGTGCTAAGTCTGTAAAAATTTAAGTTGCACTGATTTGCGGTGAACGAAATACAGAGCAGGGATTGCTATTTCTTCAATCTACCTGAGGATGATAGGATTTTATTAGAGCCTGTGCTATAGTATGTGATCACCTGGAGCGACAAATGTCATGCGAACACTATTTTTTTTCTTCCTCTGATCTTAAGAGTTCGGATAATTGCATTTGTGTCTTTGAGGACAAATGTCTAACAGCTCCTCCCCCTCCCCAAATGTTCTCTGTTCTCTGCTATCTGCCACAGAGCAGAAGAAAACACTAGCAGATGTATCCAGAACTGTTAATTGTAAATTATATATATTTCAATTTGTTTCAAAGGAGCAACTCATTTCTTCTACATTGCTTTGTGCGACACACAGTATCTTGTTCTCTCCTTTAACTTTCTCTTTCATACTGTAAGGCAGTAGATGTTTAGGTCTGAGTCATAAGTTCAGTTCTGTCTGTATGTCCTTTTTCATCAAATGTTTAGGTTGATGCTACATAAGAAAAACATGCATTGATTTGTTAACCCAGATACTTAGAGGAAAGGAGAGGGAGAGAGAGAGATGGAAACATCAATTATGAGAGAGAATCGCTGACTGGTTGCCTCCTGCACACTTCCCACTGAAGAGGAGCCTGCAACTCTGGCACATGCCCTGACCGGGAATCGAACCTATGTCCTCCTGTTCTATAGGTCAATGCTCAACCACTGAGCCGTGCTGGCTGGGCACATATACTTTCTCTAAGTTACTGCCCTTGGAACAAATTTTACAAAGTGACACACTGAAATTCTCCAAGGGGAGAAATTTAATTTTGATTTGTGTCTATTATGTTCATTACTGTGTTATACTGCCTATGTAATATGAACTCAACACATACACACATATATGGTAAATCAATGACTAGCTCTCTAAATGCCAGTGAGTAGTGTGGCAGACCCCAGTTCCATGGTAGTAGGACCATATCCAAGGCCATCAGTATTAATGAGAAAACAGAATGGTATAAAATTTGGAGTTGAAGTCTTAAGTAATTCTTAAAGACTAGAGGCCCAGTACACAAAATTTGTGCACAGGGGAGGAGGTCCCCTCAGCCCAGCCTGTACCCTCTCCAATCCAGAATGCCTTGGATATCTCTCTCACAATCTTGGCTCCTAACTGTTCACCTGCCTGTCTGCCTGATCGCCTCTAACTTTCCCTTCTTCCTGGCTGATTGTCCTCAACTATACCCCCCACCCCGCTGGCCTGGTCACCCCCAACTGCCCCCTCCCCGCCAGCCTGGTCATCCCTCCCTGCCCCCTCTGCTGTCCTAGTGGCCCCACAAAGCCTGCTATTCAGTCATTTGGTCATCTCTCATTGCCACCACCACTGCTGGCCTGGTCACCACACGCAGCCGGTCATCCATCTAGTTGTTTTATTCATGATGGCCCCTGGCTTTTTATATATTATTATTAATAAAGAACCTACTACTAATATTAGTAGCAACACAAACATAGAACTGTTCATGATATGAAAATAATTTCAGCTTGTAAAATTATGTTTCTATCTTAAAGCTATTGGTTTTGTAACCAAGTCTTTCACAACATACTTCCAGTACTTCTTTCTCCATAAAATCTCCATAAGTTGCCTAAGTAAATGCTATCCCTCTTTTGTACATTTATACAAGTTAAAGAAATACAATTTGTCTATTAAAAGCTCAGAGACCACATAATTTCTTATAACACATGCTATGTTCTAAGTACCATCCATATGCTAATTCATCCCATTTCAGATATTAAAAGCATCCAAAATCTATAAGGTAACACAACCATATAATTCAACTAAAACCTACTGTAATATTTATTGAAAACAGAGGTTGTTTGTTGGACTGTCACTATCCTCTTTATTTTATTTTATTTTTGTCTCCTTTCTATTTAAGAGCTCTATAACCTAACCCATATGAAAACAAAAAATATAAAGTTCCAGGAGAAATTCTGATGATGTAAAAAAAAGATAAAATCCTAATATAGCTTACATAAATGCTCAATAACACATTCATACTACCACCACCACCACCACTAATACCTTAAAAATTCATCATGATGGGTTATTTCTCCTTAATTTTTTATAAGGAACCTAATAACTAACTGTATAACCTTTGTTCTGTTAGCTACAGTAGTCAGAGCTATAAAATGCAAAGGTTTAGAGTATTGTTTCACAGATTTTCTAAGAATATTAAGCCAATACACATAATACATTTAAAATATTATCATTCTTAATTATTATACAGATTTTTATATGAATAATAGATTTTTTTTTTATCCATCGAGTTTATTTTTTACCTACAATACACTGTGAAGATTTTTTTTCATGCCGTTAAATATATTTTCAAAATGTCATTTTAATGGTTAGTTATATATCATATAAACATATAATTTAAACCAACTTTTTATTGATGGGTTTTTATATAATTTCTAAATATTAGCTGTCATAATTATATTTGCTATGATGAATAATTTTAGACACAAATGTCTATAATTTTTTTTTCTTTTAGGATGCTTTTGAACTGATACATGTGCTAAATTACTTCAAAAATTGTGCCAATAACTTCCCTTTCCCCCAAAGTATGGAAACATAATTCTACTTCCAGGCTTTTCAATAAAATACTATTATTTTTTATTTAAAAGTTCAGAATTATTATCTTATTTATATAATTAACCATTAAGACAAACCTCTCATTAGCTTACAAATATTTGACAACATTTATGCCTCATAGTGTGTATGAAAGAAAAGAGGGAAATGAGAAAGAGGAAATGAAAGAATGAGAGGTTTTTGAATGTTCACTTTTCTTTGTATGATTACAGTCATTTTAGAGGCTATGATGTAATGATGGTTGTGGATAGAGTGGTGGTGTTTAGTGCTGGTCATAAAAATAAGAGTTATAGATAATAAGAATTAACATTTACTAAGCACTCTCTATGGGCTCAAATCATCACACATATTATCATATTTAATGCCCACATAGTCATAATTGCTAGGCCAATTTAAACTGATTCTGAAAGACTTGGTTAAGTAACTTCCTTAAAATCAATACCAATTAATCAGTTCTTTTGTTGCTGTTTTTTGCTGTTAAATTGGTATTTTTATTTTTTAATTAAATTTATTGGGTGACATTGGTTAACAAACGTACATAGGTTTCAAGTGTACATCTTTATGATAGACTATCTGTCTTTTGCATTGTGTGCCAACCATCCAAAATCAAATCAACTTGCCACATCATGTATTTGACCACCTTACTCTTTAGTATCCCCCCCAACCTCCATCCCTCTGATAACCACACCATTTATATCTCCAAACACAATGCTCTATAGATGGTGGACCTATCAACCTTGTCATGTACATAGAAGCTATATGTTTCCTAATTGTTTTGCTTATTATTTTAGTAATGTACAGAAGAGTTTTAAAATATAAAGGTTCAGTGTCATTCAGAATTAAACAGAATTATTTCACCCAGCCAGTGTGACTCACTGGCTAAGAATCTACGCAGGAATCAAAATGGTGTTTTGAGGCTGGGGTGATGCTGAACACCTGCATCCCACTCGTGGCTGCTTGGCCCCTGCATATGCAAATTAACCCAACACCTTTGCTGGGTTAATTTACATATTCACTCCTAATTGGCTGGTGGGCATCATAAAGTAACGGTCAATTAGCATGTTACTCTTTTATTAGGTAGACTGTTCAAAAACTTATGCCCTAGCCGATCTCAGTTGAATTCCTGGTCAGGGCATATGCCAAGTTTGTGGGTTCTATCCACAGGAGGGGGTGTGAGGGAAGCAGTCAATGATTCTCTATCATAATTGATGTTTCTATCTCTCCCTCTCCCTTCCTTACTGAAATCAATAAAAACAATTGTAGTTTTTAAAAAACAGAATCATTGCTCCTGCTAATCCTATCCTAAAAAAAAAATTGTATTTGCCTTGAGAGTTTTGAAATTCTGATTTTTTCCCAAGGAAACAGGAAGTCCTTATTCTTTTGGGAAACTGGACATTTAAATGTTTACATTTATTTCTAGACTAGATCCCTGGGGTCCCTTGGCCTGGCCTGTGGGGATCGAGCCGAAACCGGCTCTCTGACATCCCCTGAGGGGTCCTGAATTGCTGGAGGGTGGTTCTCGGTAACCACCTCCCAACAAACTGCACTGGAATATTCATCCCGCAGCCTGCTTCTGGGAGAACCTAAGTAGATGTATACAAAACACAGAATGCATTCCCTCCTTCAATTTGCTTAATGCCATTCAGTATAGATTGTTCCTCACCTAAGGGTGACTCAGCCCCACCTTTGGCTGCTCCTTTGCCGCAAAACTCATTAGCCACACCTGCTACGTCTCTGGCCCCTCCCTTCACCTCCTCATGTGGATGAAAGGCCACTTCACAGAGCTTGGGATATGGCATTCCAAGTGACTATGAAGTAGTCCCTTGATGGATCCTACATTACAAGGAGTGACCTCCCTAAAGAGTGAACTTGGACACAAGAGAAATAGGAGGTGGGGAAGAATCAGTCAGATAAATGTGTTGGGACTACCTTAATGAAAAATGATTTTACAAAACTTAGGGATGTTACTTCTAAGAGACTGACATTTCTTCCCTTGAGTTACTTAAGAATGAACCGAGAGGAAATGACTCTTGGCATCCATTATATGCCTGCCACAATAGGAGCCATTGAATGGACTATAAAAGAATCACGAGTCAGAGGTTGGGAAGTTATTGTAATACCCATTGGCCTAACCTCAGAGAGCCATTATTGAAGTGTGTAAGCTTTTCCCAGAGTGCTTCCTCTGCTATTATTTTTTATGGGATTGAAATCCTTATTGTAAAGACAGCTTAATATGGAAATGAATAAACAACAATATAAACTGCCCACGGATCACTTTTGCTAATACTCTGGTATATGGTGCATACTTCCAGTAACTGCTCACTAAATGTACCCAGATAGGGGGCGTTCTATAACTCCACATCAGCCTTTTTATCCGACATCCCTTTCCTAATGTAATTTTATAATCTTTGAAAACATGCAATGCAGTGTCTGCATAGTATGTCTTATGTTGAATCTGTTAAAGGAATAAGATATTGTTATGCATTTAAGATTGTTCCCAATTTTTCTTTAGTACAGAAAACACTGAGTGTCCTTGTAAAACACATGGATTTACACAGCAGTGATTAGTTTTAAAGAAGAGTGGCTCTTTCTTTGGAGGGTTGATGGTGACAGCAATGCTGAATCCTGAATCATAAAAGCAATATAGCGTAATAATGATATTAAGAACACAGCAATCACCAGAGATGTCATTAATTTTGCATATTCCATACTTTCCATGTGTTTATTTCACATGGCTATGTTTATGGGGAGAACTATTTTTAACGTGATTTTTTTTCATTTAGTATTTTCTCTTATGCAGTTCCAATGCTACTAAAGGTACTTGATTGCTATTATTCTTAAAGCAAGCATCATATTCAACTAAGTGTATGGGTTACGATATGATTGATAACTGTCCCTTTATTGTATAAATAGTTAGGTTTCATCTAACACTTCATTATGAAAAATGAAAAGATATATAAATATATATACACATATATATGTAGATATACATACAAATATGCACATAAATATATGTATACCATAGTTATATATATATCATAGTTATATATATATATATATATATATGTATATGTATATGTATACACACACACAAACACGCACACATACATCTTGAATGCTTGTTTTTCAGTGTTAACCATTGGTTTTCTGTTAGAATGTCAATCATTAAAAAAATCAAGTTATTCAAGAGTTAAGACATGAGAATAGTCTTATAACTGTTCATCCTTCAGCTGTTAGATGTAGTTTCATTGGCATGATACTCAAATTCCTTCAAAGGCAAGTAACAGTGGCACCCTATTCCATCACTGTGACCTGTGCAAGTTAATTTAACTTTATATTGGATATTGGACTAACATTGCTCAGGAAAATCATTTGTCCTTCTCAGTGGGGAGGGACATAGACCAGCGAGCGCATTTATTTTTATCCTTGTCCATACAATGGCATACCCCTGCTCAGATGTGGGCTCGGAAGCATTTGCTCTGTGAACTGGGGAGAGCCAATAAAACAACCAAAGTCTGTTATCGTTTATCTTGATTTAAAGGGAGATGCTATTTCTGGGATTGACCTGAAATGTCACTTTTGCTACAGCCTTTGTTTACAAAGTCAAACCTTTTCCAAACTGCCTAAATGACAGGAAAGTTGACTAAAGTTTATTGGCCACTTGAATGCTGCAGTATAGTTGGGCAATTTACATAAAATGATTATAACGCCATTCTTATGAAATAGGTGACATCAACACCTTTTAACTTAGAAGGAAGTTATGTCTCTAAGACTTGAATTCCTAGCCATATAGCTCATAAGTGCAGAATTAGCATTTGAATCCATTTCAATTCCTGCAGTAAGTTTTTGGTATAGAAAGTGTTCTGGACACGATCAACTTCACTGGGAGAGACATAATAAGATAAAAAGGAGTTTGATTGGTTCAGTTTTGGTCTTTCTTTGTGATTTTTATAGTCTAGGCATCTCTCTCACAGTGTTGCTTACTTCAAAGTGCATGATGGAGGCGTTTCCCCAACTCTTTTCCTAAATTGGATTCAATATAATGCCTACGGAGAATGGATACTGCCTGGAATTAAAAACAAATAGCATTTACTGATCAAGAATACAGAACACCCTCCCTTTCACAGAAAACAACCACACAAAAAAACCCACCACCACCACCACCACCAAAAAGAATATGGGACAGGCATCATGTACCTGCTACTAAGAGCTCTACATGTAATATCTGACCACTCTTTTAATTGACAAAGATGCGTGTGTGTGTGTGTGTGTGTGTGTGTGTCCATCTATCTTCTGGAATTCAACCTAAAATCATTGGAGTGGAAATTTGTAGAAAAAAAACTAAAATGGAATGTGAATCTTCCTACACAAGTAGCCTCGGGAGAACCTCCTTTTGTCCTCGCAACACCAGCCATGCCGAGAAGTTGCTTCCTTCAGCCAAAGTCTGCATACCATGTCGGCATTGGTACCTTCAGTGACTGGAGACTACATCCTCAGAATGGGAATTCTTTACCTTTCGTTTATTTTTTTTTTAATTTAGTCCTTACTTACTGACAATGGCAGAACAGGTATCTGTCTGAGCCCAACATCTGTGTCTTGATTCGGATCACCTTGGACTAAGGGCCAACTTTCAAATGCAGAAAGGAGGGCAGAAAACATGTCCCGTGACTGAAGATGCAAACTCCAGCACAAAAGTCTCCCTGCAAGGGCATGAGTGTTTGGTTTCTCTGTTTACATTAAATCCCACTGAAGATTGCTTTGGGATTGTTTATTGAAATGGGGAGAAAATTAAAATTAATAAAATATATAAGGTCAGAAGTAATCATTTCACTGCATAATGCAAAAACATACATCACATTGGAATAAGTGAAGGTACCTCCTTGTTTAAAAGGGGGACAGGGGAAGGCAGAAGAGGGCATGGAGGGGATAAATGGTGATAGAAGGAGACTTGACTTAGGGTAGTGAACACACAATACAGTATAGAGATGATGTATTAATGGAATTCTACACCTAAAACCTACATAATTCTGTTAAGTAGTGTCACCCCAATGAATTCAATAAAAATGGAAAAACCCTCCCCATTTTTTTAAAGGGGGATGCAAAGGCTCTTGGCAACCTTAGCACCACACTTCTTCACAAGGCAGGTCAATAATTACCGTATTTGCCAGCGTATAAGACGACTTTTTGGCCCTGAAAAATATGCCTCCAAGTGGGGGGTAGTCTTATACGGCGAGTATATAACAAACTCGGTATTTTTAGTGGAAATGTTAGGGGGTCGTCTTATACGCCCAGTCGTCTTATACGACGGCAAATACGTATTTTTCAGGGCCAAAAAATCGTCTTATACGCCGGCAAATACGGTACCTTGTCTCAGTGAAGGGGTATGATCTAAGCTTTTAATTATTTTAGATTTTAAAAGAAACTGTGGACAATTCATTGCATAGGAAAGGGGGCAGTGTGGTTCTGGGTCCAGGTGATGGAAAAGGCTTCAATCAGTCCAGGGTCAAAAGTCTTGGTATCAAGCTGGGCCCTTTGCATTCAGCTCTGCGTGCGCATGCACATAAATACCATACACATCACTCAGATACTGATGAAAGGCAGATCTGACCTTTAGATGAAGGTGAGTGATTTCGTTCATTAAAAACATAATAATAACCCATCTGGCAAGGCCCCGTAGTTGAACATCGATCTATGAACCAGGAGATCACAGTTCAATTCCCAATCTGAGCACATGCCCGGGTTGTAGGCTCAATCCCCAGGGTGGATCATGCAGGAGGCAGCCGATCAATGATTCTCTCTCATCATTGATGTTTCCATCTCTTTCTCCCACTTGCTTCCTCTCTGAAATCAATAAAAATATAATAATAATAATAATAAATCGGAACATATGGAACAAGACTCTGGACCAGAAAGGATATGCCACTAAATCGGACTGAATTTTTGTCATATTAGGACCCTCTCCCCACAAAAAAAGAAATGCTTTTGGGGAAAGAGCGAAGTTCCTGGGAATGCAGTGTATGTACTGGGTCAATTATTTTGAAAACAGGAGGTTTGGAGAGACACAGTGTGGTCATAGCTGTATCATCAGCTTTGGAGGTGACAACGCTTTTCGAATGGGTCTTATTTGGCTCCAGATATTCCCAGAACTTCCCTCTGAGATGAGGTTTATGACTTTTCACATCAGATGTGTAGGTCCCAGCGTGGTCATCCATCAGCTCCCTAGACATGATACCCCATGGCTAGTCTTTATTTCTAAAAGTCATGGCTTCTCAGGGAGCTAAGTCTTTTTGCTGCAACACTCAGAATAACAGACTGCAGCCTCCAAGGTGCATCGGCCTTCATTCTGTCCTTCACACGTAGAGCAATTAGGCGTTAAAATACAATCCAATGCAGAAGACAAATGTTACATTTTATTGCTACGAGAATAAGGTTTTTGAACATTGGGTCTTTAAAAGCAAACCTTTTGGAAACAAGGGGGCATTAATATATTTTGAGTGTCTGTGGTGAGACATAGATTTAAGCTTTAGCATTCACTGAGGTCAGTGTTTTATTGTTTTAATTTTCCTATCTGCGCATTGCACAGTTGTGTAAAATAAGTATTATTCCAGGTTAAGTAGGTAAAATGATTTAAACAAGGTCACGGAGCAATGAGTAACACAAGACTGAGTCTTTCTGTTTTACTTGAAATGCAATTGTCTCTTCTCTACAGCACATTGTCCTATGCACCATTATAATTTATATCTTGCAATTACTTAGTATTTATGAGGGGCTTACTTTTTCCTTTATCACTTATACTAATATGGCCAGAAAGAGATCTATTTGAAAGCTCCACAATCAATCTTAACTACTTCAACAGTCTTTTGGACTAGTCATGTTAAACTCATTTTAAAAAAACTACAAAAAAAGGTTTAATTGTTCTTAGAAAGTAACTTACTCTTTGCAATCCTGGTATAATTTAAAAATATACAAAATCCAATATGGAAGGTATCTGACAATCTGAAAAATTATTCCCAACTTCCAAGACACAGCATGACAAACATTTGAAGTAGAGTTCCTCCAGCAGAGACGATTTTGCTGGAATCCTTCCATGGTTGGTCAGTGAGCAAGCAATTCATTGTGTAGACTTTCTGACATTGACTACAAAACTCTGTGTGTGTGTGCACATGTGTACACACATGCACATGCACTTGTGTGTATGCTACTAAATTAAAACAAAACAAATGAATTACAAAGAACAATGGTCTTTCCTCTTCACAAAATACTAAGGAGATAGGATTATTTAACCTCTTTGCAAGTTACCAGACCTTAGTTGTGCTGGCTGGGGGTGGGGAGGGGTGGTAAACTGGAGAGAAGAGAAGCAGAATCTGCAAAGAACCAAATATCTCCTCATAAAAGTGAAATAGTGGGGGGAAAACAGAGTCATAAGAAAACAGTTAAGAAAGGGGGAAAATATCAGAATGAAGGGGATTATTACCAGCTCTATCTGTAATGCAGTGTTTCCCAAACTTTTGACATATGTGTACCCCTTCTATAATTTTCATAACGCTGAGTACCTCTCGTCAAAAAAAGGATGCATTTTAATAACAATCAAAATATATTTATTTTTTCTCTTTTTGGTACATACACAAAATAATAATAAACGAAAAATAAAATTATTCATAATAAAATATAAATAAAAGTTATATTATAAATAACATTTATTTGCACACTGGACCATCTCACACCTCACAAGATTGTCTTGACTCATGAGAACATAGAATTAGGCGCAGCTAAGCACGGTGCAGTGCATATCCCCACCAAACTCCGGTGCAACACATACCCCCACCAAACTCTTCCTGTACCCCTGGGGGTACAAGTACCACACTTTGCTCTATATGATTCGATCTACACAGAGAAAGAGAGGAAACACTGCCCTATATGATTCCATCTACACAGAAAGAGAGGAAAGTCTCTCTGATTTCAAAATCCAATGTGATCTTTATAGAGATCTCAAATTCATTGGGGAAGATGATGGCTATATTAACCTTGGAAACAATGATTCCCTGATGGGCAATTTTCACATTCTTCCTTCTTTAATTAAAACTAACATAATCAACCCAGCCGGTGTGGCTTGGTGGTTGAGTGTTGACCCATGCCCGAGGTTCGGGCTCAACATGTGGTATTCAGGGGGTGGCCAACCAATGATGTTTCTGTTTCTTTCTCCCTCTCCCTTCCTCTCTCTAAAATCAATTAAAATATTTAAAAAACCAATAATCATAGCTGCAAAGAAGGAAAAATGAATATTTCTACATTCCTTTAATGAGGCAATAATAACCATAGAATTTGCACTGACAAATAAGAAATAAAAAATGTGTCATTTGTCCCTCTGTTTATTCTTCAATACCCTCATATACTATGAGAAAGAAGAGGATGCCCAGGAAAATAAGGGATCTTAAAACCAAAGGATTTTTTAGTTGGGAATGAGGATAAAGAGGATGGTATAAATAAATCAGGCCATTATGTGATTTTATTTTTCAAACTAAAATGTACAGGTAGAGAAGGACTAAAGCTTCCAAGTCCTGAGAAGATTTGTAACAGAAAGGCCCTTAATTAATCTCTGTTGTCATAGCAACCCAGTGTGCAGCCATAGATAGTGAAAATAAATGTGGCATTTACATATTATGCTTCACAATGGCATGTGATAATTATAAATAGCCATACGCATATGCGTATTTGTATATTTGGGGTGTTATTCTGTCTATGTGTGTGTAACTGTAATGTTTACTTTCTCTAAATCATTTCCCAAACTGTAGGTAGCATTCTTCAGGATTGTTTTGGTGTTCCCAATAATCGTTTGTTCCTAGCTGTACAACACCATTTCTCATGCTGTATTATGGGTGGTCGTTTATATCTATACTGCAGTAGGTTATGCGCTCTTCAATAGCAGGGACTATGGCTCATTAACATCAAGGCGGGGTGGCAAATTTTGTTTAGATTCAAAAAATGGCAAGAAACCAATGTGCATGGAGCCAGAAGTATAGAACTACTTCTCAGTAGCCCAAATCACCTATTCTTGTTAGATCATGCTAGTTTTAATTAAAGGCATTTTTTCTTTCAGCACATTACTACTGTTTAAAATTATTCAAAAAGACAATTTAGGTGACATAAACAAAATTAATGTAACATTTCTTAAAACGGACAGTCTCCTTCTTCCCCAAGGGCCTAGAGAACTTCAAAATAGGGTGAAGGCAGGAAGCTTTTATGGAGTAAAGAAAAAACAAAAAACAAAAATAACAAAGAGCCCTGGCCAGTGTGGCTCAGTTGGTTGGAGCACTGTCCCATACACCAAGGGTGATGGGTTCAATTCCTGGTGAGGGCACTTGCCCAGGTTATAGGTTCTATCCCCAGTTGGGGCACATACAAGAACAGCTGATTTTTGTTTCTCTCACACTGATGTTCATTCGTTCTCTCTCTCTCTCTCTCTCTCTCTCTCTCTCTCTCTCTCTCTCTCTCTCCCTTTTCTAAGATCAATAAATAAGTGTTTGTTTAAGAAAATGAATAAGAAATAAGACAGTAAGTGTAGAACCCAGAGTTGGCTTGGCATTTGATACTGGCTGAGTGGATTCAGTGACCTTATTATGACCAAGTAGAGGATTTATGAGGGACATGAAATTATCTGAGTTTGGGTTTGCTGAAGTGCCACCCCAGGCAGGAGCAGCTGTGTTGGGCCTAGAAATTTATTTCAACATTGATGATGATGATAATGGTTATCATGATTAATATTGTCACTATCACTACTACAACTTCTACTACACTACTACTAGATTAATTAGTTACCTTAAACTTGGGGCTGTTTTATAATTTTTTTAAAATGAAAAGTTATACACACATTAGCTTTATTTGCTATAGCTAGATATTGAAGCAACCTAGGTGTCTATCAACAAATGAATGGGTAAGGAAAATGTGGTACATATATACAATAGAATATTACACAGCAATAAAAAGAATAAAATATTGCCATTTGTGACAACACGCATGGCTTATGCTCAGTGAAATACATCAGGCAGAGCAAGACAAACATAGTGCAGTTTCACTTATATGTGGGATCTAAAAACAAAACAATACAAACAACTAAGAGAGAAAAACGGACTCATAGAAACAGGGACCAAAGGGATGGTGAGAAGAGCATGGAGGGATGTGTGAAAATGGGAAGAGGAATGGAGTCAATAATATTGTGATAAGTTTACCTGGTGAGAGATGATTACTAGATCTGTGGGGTAATCACATTGCAAGGTATAAAAATATCAGATCACTATACTGTTCAATGGAAATGGATTTAACCAATATAATATTGTATACCAACTACACTTAAAACATTTTTGTTTTTTAATACTGGAGGGTGGACTGGTGCATGGATTCATGCACAGGTGGGTTCCCTCAGCCTGGCCTATACCCTCTTGCAATCCAGACCCCTTGCGGGATGTTGGACTGCTGGTTTTAGCCTAATCCCTGCAGGCCAGGTTGAGGGACCTTACTGGTGCACAAACCCATGCACTGGGCCTCTAGTATCCATATAAGATCTTTGGTTAATCTCTTCCTGCCCTCTCCCCTGTTCCCTATGAGATTCATCAGTCTGTTCCATCTTTCTATGCCCATGCATTGAGCATCTGTCCCTTGGTGGTCAGTGCATGTCATAGCTACCAATTGAATAGTCACTTAGGCATATATATGTAGACTAGATCCCCAGTGTACAAAATTCATGCATGGGGGTTCCCTCAGCCTGGCCTGTACCCTCTAGCAATCCAGGATCCCTTGGGGGATGTCTGACTGGCAGCAGTTGGACATTCCTTTTGTAATCCAGGACTGCTGGCTCCTAACCACTGGCCTGCCTGCTGGCCTTATTGCTCCTAACCACTCTGCTTGCCTCTCTGATCACCCTAACTACTTGTCTGCCTGCCTGATCACCTTTAACCACTCTGCCTGCCTTCCTGATCACTCCTAACTGCCTCTGCCTTGGCCCCTGCCAGCCAGCTTCCATCCAGAAGGTTGTTTGGCTGTCTGGTCTAATTAGCATATTATACTTTTAGTGTTATAGACTAAATAGATTTCCACAAGAAAAGTGAGATGTTTATACTTTAAGAGGTACCTGGGGATCTGATCTGACTGAAGAAACACGAAGGCCCAAGTTCTCTGACAGAAAATAATCAGTTAAATTGTCTTTATTTGAGGGAAGTTTATTATTGTTGGTTCAAAACATATATTATTAATAGAAAACTCTGTATAATAATACTACTGATAACAAAGTAGCATCAATGTAGCATGTGAGGGCAGGGTTAGTTATTGAATTTTATATTTTGGTATAGGATAACCTGATATCAAATATTATGCTAATTTATTTGACACGACAGAGCCAAGTGATGTCAACAACTTGTGTCCTGACTTCCAAGGAAGAGTTACAGGGTTTTATTTCCTTCACACACTCACATAGTTACTGAGGACCTTCTGTGTCTCAGTCACCATTCCAGGAGCAAAATAATGAGTAAAATAAGGCGGAATATCAACTTTTGGAAACTATGATCTGGTAGGAGAGGGTGATAATTATAAGCATACTAGAGGCCCAATGCATGAAATACATGTAAGGGGCTCTGCCCTCGCAGCACCAGCTGCCTTGGCAGGCCCCTGCAATCCCTCATAGCCTCATCTGGATTGTTGTTCTGCTCTTCAGTCTAATTAGCATATTAGCTCTTTATTATATGGGGTGATTATATTCTGAGATGAGTGATATGAAGGGAGAAGAGACATTGTTATACTGTGTTATTTTTATAAATTTCAGCATTCAGAGTCAGATCCCTGGGGGCAGACTGGTAAGCCAAATGAGTTAAAAGAGCCATAAAGAATTCTAAGAAATGCTCTTGGGGAAAGAGGCTGATAAATAGTCACTGAACTACAGCCTCCGTGTCAAGAGGACAATGGTGGGGTTTTGGCAGTTGGAAGGTGGAAGAAATTACTCAGCTTCAGTCACTTGTTGTCTTGCCAGGAAACTAGCCTCGTGGTGCTAGAGCTCATGGGTTTTCGAAAAGAAATGTGAAATTGTGACATTTTCTGCCCTTTAATGATTGGGAACGCATTATTATTTTTAATCACAGCGGGAGCCAACATTTTGTGCCTCTAAGAAAATGAGGCATCATACTGTGTCTGGCCCACAGGTCTTCCAGTCTGTGGCCTCGCCAATAAATCCAAAGAGAGATTAAAGTGGGAAGAAAGGAAGGATGGAGGCAGTGTTCTCCAGGCATGGAAGGGAGAAAAAATGCTCGCTGAGAATGAGATTTAATATCCTCATGGTTGCAGGTCATAGATTCATGGTGGGTAGGTGTGTATGTGTGTGTGGGGGGAGGGTGTGCTGGTGTTGCATAAGTGTCTGTTCACTTTTTACACAGACTTTTAGAGACTTGGAGTCCCTCTGATCTTTCTGGGAAAAGGGGGAGTTGTATTTAGAAAAGATATCCATCTTGCAGTAGAGTATTTGGGCATGGACCAAGAAAGATGAATGACTCGGTTTCCAGACACTCTATTAGGAAGGGAGAAGGGACCACAACATCACTATTATATTCCCTGCCAATCTTGGCAAATAGACACTTGTAATTATATTTAATTTGATTCAGAGGGATAAGGGGATGTAGCATCAAGGGCTCCGGCAGCATTCCTGCCAACTGCACGTATTTTAGCTCACATGATACTTAGGACATGCATAGGGTATAGATACTATATGGTCCCAATTTTATAGAAGTGGAAAGTGACATTAGAGTATTTTTTTCTATGCAGTGGCCCAGGCCAGTAACTGTCAGTCAGACCTGAACTTGAGTCCCAGATCTGATGCTAATCAAGGCAACAGCATAGTTTGGGCTAAAATTCTGTGCATATAGTGCAACATCCACTTTGAAGTAAGAAATTATGTGGGAAGAGGCAAATCCACCATTTAGTAGTTACTTATTCTTAGGTAAATCAAGCGTCTTTGTCTCTAGTCCTCAATATTTTCAAGTCTAAAACTAATACCAACATTCTTTGGGGCTTAAAGACCATCTAAAGCACATTTTAAACTGCAAAGCATTAGAGAAACACTAGATATTATTATCATTAGTGATGCTAAATATAGTTGCAGAATAGAAAGGTTTTCAGTAAAAACATTAAATGCGCCAGCAATAAATAAGAAGGGGGAAGCTATTTCTATCACAATACATCCCACTGTCCTTGGCATAGCGAACATGGTGAACTCACAACAGTTCAGGAGGCGAGGTACCATTAACATTAGCACTGCATACATGAGAAAGAAAGTCTCCCATACAACCATAATGACCTAATGCCTGGTCATTATGACACCCCCTGTGGCCAGTGAACCAGCCTGATGCAGGCTGCATTGTCCCCAACACCTGATCAGGGTGGCCGGGCTCCCGTCAATTGGTGGCAACAGCAACTGGTGAGCAGGCGGAAGGCAGACATCTTGGTGCCTCTCTTGGCTCACGGGCTCTGATTGATCAAGGGATGGCTAATGGGGAAACCGGGGTGAGTGGCACAGAGGGGACTGGCAAGTGGTTGGAAGGCAGACCTCTTGGTCCCTCCTCCCGACCCTCAGGCTCCGATAGATTGGTGGTGGTGGCAGGGTGGAACTGGGGACTGATGATGGGGCAGAACATGGCCCTGATCACAGGTTAGGCCTAGGGACCCTGACCGCACGTGCTTTTGTGTGAATGGGACTCTAGTCCTATTATGATCTAAAGCTGGTGGGAGTATGACCAGGAATTTAAATGAAGTCCAATTGATTGGAAGCTCAACCTTCTTTTTTAAGCTAAATTGTTTGTTATCCTTAATTAATGCTGTGAGGGCTGTTCTACATGTATCCTAGACTCCTCAGCTCCGATGCAGTATTTTCTAGTGTGTAGATATGCTAAATGAATTCTGCTAAGTTTCTTTTACACCAACTTCACCGTATAATTAAGGTACTAACTATGCAGCTGTCATCAAAGACATTCTATGTCCAATGCACATACAGAATAAGGTAATCTAAACATGAATGACATTGAAAAGCTTGTAAATGAGGGAGGGGGACCTCTGTTAATTTCCATCCTGTCTCTAACAATGTCAGCATGCCTAAACAAACCTGTTCTCAGGATCACCTTTTTCACGATGGTGTCAGCATTTGAGACAGTAATATTAAATATAACTTCACTCTCTTTACAATTGAGAGATAACGTGACAGACCACAGTTTTAACAGATTATTGAAAATTCCCTGTCTTAAGTGAAAACAATGGGTGTACTCAATGGAAAAGGGGGAAGAGTCCCAGCTTCATCCCAAACCAAGTAGGGGGATGTATATTTAAAAATCTCTTAACTTTGAAGAAAAAAAAGTGGCTGCTATTGCATGGGTTAGTCCAGTGGTCAGCAAACATTGACTCGCAAGCCACATATGGCTCTTTGGCCCCTTGAGTGTGGCTCTTCCACAAAATACCACAGCCTGGGCGAGTCTATGTTGAAGAAGTGGCGTTTAAAGAAGTCTAAGTTTTAAAAAAATTGGCTCTCCAAAGAAATTTCAATCATTGTCCTGTTGATATTTGGCATTATTGACTAATGAGTCTGCCGACCACTGTTAGTCACACCTGCATAAAAACTGTGTACATTGCTTTTGTGTTCTGCAAACTTGTCATTCCTCTGTGGAGTCTAGGCCTCCATTCCTTAATATTCAACAAATGATAAACATTAAACTCAGCAGATGGCTTTGTTAATTAATACTAAAACAAAACCCATTTTTTGTAGCCAACTTTTTTTTTTTTACACATTTGAGTGGAATTAAAAAAAAAAAGTATGATAAAATTGTACATTGTGGCAAACAGGTCAGTTCAGAGTGCATCTTTGTTTGGGTTCTCAGTCCTGTCTTTCTATTTGACCCCGTTCTAAAACTCTCTCCGATGTTTTTACCCGCTTTTATAGATCCTAGGTTATTTAGCCACCCCCCTGTTCCACAGAATTGCAAGAATGCCCTGTTAGGAAAACCAAAATTACCCATGCATTGTTTCACCAGGTAAATATAAATATCTCAGCTGTGTAATATAAATGCAAATGGGAAGGAAACACTGAAAGCCTAACGCTTGTCTCAAAACCACCTCCCAATTATACAGCAGTGAGCAGTTAATCATTTCCTATTGATTAAGGAAAACTTCAAAGATAGTTTTTTTCCATATTCATTCACTTGCTGGTTAAACATTATGGAGTTCTTTCTCACTTAAGATTATCACAGGTGTTGCCAAAATTTGTGTGGTCCCAGTTTCTGGGTGTGCTTAATAGGGGAGGACTAGAAGGGCGCTTTGATCTCTATAGGTGCACTTGAACTGCAAAGGGATCAAAGAATGTTCTAGTCGCCATTCAGTCAACTGTACAGAAGTGCTATGCATTTAATTTCAAACCACCCATTTAAACATCCTAAAAATATATACCATATGCAATATTTCTAGGAGCAAAACACATAATTTATTTATATAATATGACCCACTCCAAGTAGCTTCGTCTAACAAGTCACACATAAAATGTCAAGACCTCAGAGACATGTTTTCAAATTAAAAGCTTTTTATATCTCCTACTTCAAGTTATAGCACTATCCACAACTTACAATACTTCTGAATATTGCAGAAATAACAAAATAAATACTAACGTAGGCTATGGTTACCATCTTGGACGTGTAAAGAAGAAAACTACAAGATTTCCTCTCCACACACATACACCCCTGCCACATCTGATGGAGAGAAATTAGCCTAAGATTTAGGACCAGAAAGAGCTAAAAGAAACCCTATAACTTTCTTTGCTTCTTAGTAGTTGTGCAATTTTAGACAAGTGCCTCTCCCAATTTAAATTTTCTCATCTCTTTTGTTTCCTTCATTATTTTATCAATAAACTAGAGGCCCGATGCACAAAATTCTGCAAAAGGTTTCATTCTCACAGCCACAGCTGCTTGCCTCAGCCCTTGCAGCCCCAGCATCCTCTGGGAGGTTGTTTGGCTGTCTGATCTAATTACCATATTCTGTTTTAATTATTAAAGACTAGAGGCTCTGTGCACAAAATTTGTGCAAGAGTAGATCTTCTTTTCCCTGGCTGCTGGCACTGGCTTCCCTCTGGCACCTGGGACCCCTGCTTCCCTTGCAGCCCTGGCTTCGTCCAGGTCTAATTAGCATTATGCTTTTATGATTATAGATTATTACAGATAACTCAGACACAGTAAATTGCAATCATTTAAGTGTATTACTTGGGTGTGATTTAATCCTTTTTATATTCCAGTGAGACCTCTACCAAAATCAGATACAGAATTATTCCCATCACTAAAAAAGGTTCCTCATGCTCTCTGACATGCATCCCTCCTCTGCACTCTACAATAGGTAACCGATGGTTTACAGTTTGGTTTCCTGGTTTACAACAAATCTCACCTCAAAAGGATATTTTGTGTTGGCTTCTTTCACTCAGAATTAAGATTTAAAAACCCACCGCTATTTTGTATCAGTAGATCTGGTTTTCTATTTGTGGGTTTTTATTGGTTAGCAATATTCCACTGTATGGATAAACTTCATTTTATTTTTCTATTTACTTGGTGATGAATGTTTATGTTCTTTTCGCCTACCTCAGGATCTAGCTATTGTGACTGAAGTTGCAATAGACGTTTACCTACAAATCTTTGTATGAAATGCTTTCATTCATCTTGGGTAGATACCTAAGATTGGAATGTCTCATGGTCTATACCTAATACTTCTGGTTATCTTGCAGAGTTCTGATTATTACCAGAAATAATAAGTAGAAGTGATCTCACATGGTACTTGACATTCTATAGCAACTGAATAGGTGGAATTAATATTATTAATGTTTTTAAATACAGGGCTCAAAAATTCTGGACCAAGTATGGAGCAAGTCACTGTACTGACAAGATTTCAGGTATAATTCTAGTTTTGTTTGTTTGTTTTTTACAAAAAACCTGTGATATTTATCTTGTTCTCAGAGAAAGATAAATATCACATGATCTCACTCATTTGTGGATTATAATGAACAAAATAACCTGGTGAACAAAAACAGGTCTAAAGACAAAGAAACATGGATCAGATGCTCAAATTTCAGATGGAAGGTTGGGGAGGGTGGGCTTAAGTGGGAGAGATCAACTAAAGGACTTATATGCATTTCTATAAGCATAAATGATGGACACAGACATCAGGAGGTGAGGGTGAGGGCAGAACTAGGGGGATGAGGGGACAATGGAGGGGGATAAGGACACATTTGCAATACTTTGACAAATAAAAAATACATAAAACAAACACATAAAAAACACCCTGTAATCTGAGCTACATTTGCTTGTATTTTCTCAGTTTTCTGGGTATAGGCATTATTTAAATCATGGGCCAACACATTTTATAGTAAATAATTTTATGGATTGACTCTCCTGTACTCTTTCCAATATGAGTTAAAATGACTCTGACTGGAGCAGCTGAGACCAGTTGTGAATTCTCTATGCTGAATTCAAATCTGTTTTCCAAATGCAAGAATTTAGGCTAGTAAAATCTGTTTCGTGCAAAGGTGTTTTATTAGGTAAAGGTGGTGCCTTACTGCCACCAGTAGTGGTATCAATCCTCTAATTTCCCCCAGTAAGATGATCAGGATGAAATCCATCAGATGGTTTTGTTCAAATCAAAAGAAAAAATAATAACTTACATTGTTCTTTTCTTTTATGTGAAAAAAACAAAAACAAAAATGGCAATCAGGCAGAATTACACATTAAGGCAATTGTGTCACTTCTCGGATAAATTTTTGATTGGATGGCAGCTGCACTCTTTTAATTTTTCTAAGACAAATTAATATACTAAAACTCTCTTTCAGCCACACAGGCCACTTTTAGCGGATAATTAATCATAGTAAATCTAAGCATGTGTCTACTCCTTTGTCAAACCCAGGTTTTAGGACTCTGAAATGTGACAAATGGAAGATGAGGCAAGTACATAGTTGGGAATGGAATTATTACTAGAGGGAATCCACAATAAAATTCAATCTGATAATGTTGCTTAGAGATATTCGTAGACCAAAATGTCTAGGCTCTCACTAGGAACCTTTCGTACCTAATAGCATTCTCATGGCTGAGTGCTTAATAATATCCTAATATCCTTCCAAAAATCCCCTCCTTATTCAAATATTCCTTATCCCTCTCTTTCCCCCCCCCCCGAGTATTTATAACCTCACTAGTGGCCCGGTGCACAAAATTTGTGCATGGGGCAGTGTCCCTCAGCCTAGCCTGCACCCTCTCCAATCTGGGACCCCTTGGGGGATGTCTGACTGTCACTTTAGGCCTCATCCCTGTGGGCCTAAACCAAGAGTCAGACATCCCTCTTGCAACCCGGGTCTGCTGGCTCCTAACAGCTCACCTGCCTGCATGCCTGATCACCCCTGCCTATCCCTTCTAAATTTATTGCCCCTAACTGACCCCCCCACCTGCCTGTTAGCCCCCAACTGCCTTCCCCTATCAGCCTGATTACCCCTAATCACCTCTGCCTCAGGCCCATCGCTATGGCTTTGTCTGCAAGATCTCCAGGTTTAATTAGCATATTACCCTTTTATTAGTATAGATAACATTATTTGCTCTTTCATTTACTGTCTCTGTCCTCTATGTATATTTTCTTGCTCATGAGTACTTTTGCTTCTAATGGCTTCATCTGTGACTAGTCACAGAATTGCCCTGCAGCTCCTGGAGTCACTGTCTCTTTCTCAACTACAGAGAGTGGAGTGTGTGAAAATGTGCACATCCTCCCAGGGAGGGAGGGATCTTGGCCAATGACCAGCACAGAAGCATCTGAGCCCAGTTCTCTCTCCTCAACTTGGGTTAACTCTAAGATACAAGTTACCTTTTCAAACTTCTGAAACGTATTGGGATGAGGTTGGGACTTTACCTGAATTGATCTCTTCCCTTCCCTTCCCTTCCCTGTCTTGCTTTATGCATGTTCTTACTTTTTTGTTTGTTTGTTTCCCTTGTTTTTTTTTTTTTACAAGGAGCATTTTCCTAGCAAATCCTTTGCACACCAAAACTCATCTCGGTGTCATCACGTCTTGCTCTCTTCACCAGCTCTATTTTTCAATATGTGATTTGAAATGCTTCTTCCATATGAGTCAGTGGGGATGGAAATGTTCATTCCCTGGAGAAGATACCCACCAGAACCATTTCAAAGTAAAAGACAAGAGTTAACTACTCAAGAGCATGGAATTAACAAAGAAATATACATCATAGTATACTAGCTGCATATTTTGGAAAAAACACACAAGACAAGACAGAAAGCATACACACACACACACACACACACACACACACACAACATGCAGAGAGAGAAGCTGAACTTTTATTATGTTCTCACCCACTTGCAAATATCCTCTCTCTTCTTGGCAGGGCTATAAATTTGTGTTGCAGACACTATACTTCATAGGCAGCGTTTGACTTATCCAGTTCTTAGAATATGCAATTCTTGAAGGACCTGGGTTTTTGTTTTTGTTTTTGTTGTATTTTTGTTTGTTTGTTTTGCTACGTTTTATTGTTGTTGCTAATCCTCACCCAAGGATATTTTCCATTAATTTTTAGGGAGAGAGAAACATCTATGTGAAAGTCACATAGATGTCACAAATGAGCCCCTGGTCAATTCTGCAACCCAGGTATGTGCCCTTGACCAGGAATCGAACCAGTGGCTCTTGGTGCACGGCTAGAGCTCTGAACATACTGGCCAGGGAGGAAGTTTCTGTTTCTCAGTATTCCCCTCCCACATGTTATCATTCATCATTGTGAGCACTCCACCTATCATTATGGCCCGTCTCTCACACAGTCACTGCTATCAGGGGATGAAACATTCTAATTATTCAGCAGTCAATGGCCACAGCAGGGAGGGAGGTAGGACAGGAATTGGAACAACATAATTTACTCAGGACCATTTGGAGGGATGTCAGGTAGAAGGGAGTGAAGGGAATAGGAAGGGAAACAGGGAGGGGTGATTTCCCAAAGCAGAATGGAGGGTTCCCTCACCAGCCAGAAGAGGCAGGTATTCTAGTTGGAAAGACTGATGTATACATCCTACCCTTGCAAACTAAGTATTTGTGTAAAATAGTGATGATAATGCTTACTTCACCTATCTATACTAATAAAAGGGAAATATGCTAATTAGACCAGGAGACCTTCTGGGAGATCTTTCAGGTGTCCTTCTAGACAAAGCTATGATGGCGGGGCTGAGGCAGAGGAGATCAGCGGAGATCAGGCTGCCAGTGGAGGGAAGTTTGGGGGCAATCAGGCCAGCAGGGGGACAGTTGGGGGCTAGAAGGCTGATGGGGAGACAAGGGCAGTTAGGGATGAGCAGGCAGGCAGGTGAGCGGTTAGGAGCCAGTGGTCCCAGATAGTGAGAGGGATGTCTGGACCCAAGGGGTCCAAGATTGGAGAGGGTGCAAACTGGGCTGAGGGACACCATCCCCCGTGCACGAATTTCGTGCACCAGCCCACTAGTTCTCTATAATATTTTACAAGTGAAATGAAAGCAAAATATAGTGGACAACTGCAGCTGGTAAAAATGTCTAATGGGAATATGAACAAAAAAACTTAGTCTTAGGTTAGTTCTGTATATTTACTTCTATAGCCAGGGAACTGGGTTTTTTTTTGTGTTTTTTGTTTTTGCTTGTTTTGTTTTGTTTTGTTTTTTGTATAAACCTCTCAGGTTATTTTATTATTAAATAGTTTACTGAGTCATATTTGAGAGCATCTCTTCTGGAGAATCTGCAAAGAAAACTCCAACCCAGAAACCAAAACACATGCTTCCCTTCAGACAAGCCTCCTATCCCTAAACATCCATTCCATTTGTGTCGTTATTTTCTGTAAGAAACGATTGCTTATGAAGTGATATGGTCATTCTTTTGTCTGACTCCCCCTGACCCTTCCCCGCCCCCCAAATTATAGCCAGAGTCAGCACTTCCTTTTTTTTCCTTTTTTTAACTTTGGCCTCTCGTTGAAAAATATTTAGTAACCAATACCACGTGGGGGAATAAAATACACTCAGATTCCTTTGAAATAGTATGCTTGGCTTTCCGAGCTGCTGGCAGACTGTAGGCATTTAATACATATTTGTGGAATGGCGAATGAAGGATGCCTAGACTGTCTCTGACCGTGGCTTTCGGTAAAAGATATGGTCCATTTGCATAGGCCATTTCCCCCCAGAAAGTTAGGCGACGGTGTCCACCAAAGCTCCTTATTTCCAAGTGCAGAATATCTCCAAAGGAGACGGGGGGCCCGCTTAGAAATGCATAACCGCCTCCTTTGAACTCTGTCACTTGAAATTGCTTCACTCCTCTCACCGATGCGCGAGCGCGGGTCCTCCAATCTCATTGTGAATTCAGTGGCATAGAAATAAAAGGGGGCTTAGCATTCTTGCAGAGCTAAGCTTTTGTGTCTACTGTAGGGCTCCCGGCTTTCTTTCTTTCTTTTCTTGCGAGCTCTTTACCATTTGATTTGGTGTGTTTGTTTTGTTTTTGGGCAAGACCGGGCTTTTATCCGCTGCCTGCACGCGCTCCCTAGCTCCTCGCTGCCTTTCGATCAAGCGTATAAATTAGCCACAAGCCTTTGCAAAGAAATAATGGCATCGCGTTATAATCTGGGCACAAAAGATGCAGGGGCTGATTGCTCTTTCATGGGTCTAATCCCCGCTCCTTCCCCGAGCTCTTAAGGGGCATTAAGGAAAGAACCGTAACTTTGCATTCTCCCGACTCCCAAGGTGCCCCATTCCTCTCCCGTGGCCCTCACTGGGTTTAAGATGATTGGCATCGTTGCATAGCTGGGTCTCCACTATCCTATGGGGTCCTCCAGGAATTGCAGTCGTCCTGTTAGTCCACCAAAGAGAGGGATTCCACCGATGGTGTCTGGAGGGTGAGGGCCACACATGTGCGGTGTAATAAAGGCCTTGGGTGAAGCAATGCACGCTGCTTTCAATCCAGGTGGGGAGGAGCCTTCATTGGAATTGGTCCCCCAAATCTGGCTCTGATGAAGAATGGGACCATCTCTAGAGGTTCTGTCATTTCTCCCTCAGTATCTCTTACTTTTAAGAGTCGGTGGAGGGAGAGAATGTAATTCAGTTCTTGGGACAAAACAAGTTATTTTCTTCCCCCTACAGAATACTGTAATTAAAAAAATTACCTTACTTAACTTTGTCTGATGTGACAGCAGAGTGTTACTTTAGATAATGGGCAAATTACATCAGCGGACACATATCCTCTACAAGTCAAAACAAAACCATTTCCCCCCTCCTCCTCCTCCCTTAATTCTTTTTTAAAAATATATCTTTATTGAGCTGAAACCGGTTTGGTTCAATGGATAGAGAGTCAGTCTGCGGATGGAAAGGTCCCACTTTCGATTCTGGTCAAGGGTGTGTACATTGTTTGCAAGCACATCCCCAGTAGGGGGTATGCAGGAGGCAGCTGATCTATGTTTCTCTCTCATCGATGTTTCTAGCTCTCTATCCCTCTCTGTTCCTCTCTGTAAAAAAATCAATTATACATACATATATATATATATATATATATATATATATATAAAAGAATGAAAAAATATATCTTTATTGATTTCAGAAAGAGAGAGGGAGAGAGAGAGAGATAAAAACATCAATGATGAGAGAGAATCATTGATTGGCTGCCTCCTGCACGCCCCTCCTGAGGATGGAGCCTGAAAACCCAGACACTTGCCCTGATCTGGAATCAAATCGTGGCCTTCTGGGTCATAGATCAAGGCTCAACCACTGAACCATGTGGGCTGAGCTTCTCTCTTAATTCTTAATAGACTGTTTTGGTTTTTTATATTAGAAAAACATCACCTATTTGGCTTTGTAATTGAAAATATACTCTCATAAAAAAGTGCCCAAACATATTATTATCCTATAAAGAGAATTGTTGAGGGGTTTTCAACATTTTAGAAGTTAGGCAGAATGAGATAGAGAGACAAGGAGAGACAGAGAAAGGTTTTGAAGAAAATACTATTTGTAATACTTTACACAATAAAATAAAATGTAAAAAAAGAAAAGAAAAGAAAGGAAATGCGGAAATCCTGGGTTGTGGCTCACTGGAAGTGGGTGGGCAAACACCAAGGTGAAGAGACAAGTGCTGGGGAGCAAAGGGGCTCCTTCACAGAGTGTGGGGGACTGGGGTCTCTTATCTCAACTTCAGCAGCTGTGCCCTTTCCTGTCATTAGGAAATAATGATTTGTTTCTATACCTCCTTTTTGGTGTCTCCATTAAACCATACTCACTCTATCTGCCCAGGTGGACTGGACCTGGGTGCACAGGTAGAACTTTAGCAATTGTACCTCCGCCTCTAAATCATGGAGTCTCACCATTAAAGAAAAAGAGGAAAGAGGAGGAGGAGAAGGAGGAGGAGGAGGAGGAGGAGGAGGAGGAGGAGGGAAAGAAAGAAAGAAAAAATAACAAAAACAAACTAATCAATAGCTCTTACTTGGAGTGCGAAGAAAGCAAGTAGCTATTCAAAAAAAATAATTATGTATCTATTTTTTAAACACTAAAGATGTTTTTGCAAATCCATTATCTAATTTATATACATTCACTGTAGAAACACGGACAAAAACAGAAAAAGAGAAAATAAATCACCGACTAGAGAAACACTCTGAGCATTCTGCTCAACCAGTCTATGCCATGTTCTTGTCTTCAAACCTCAACAGGAAATGCTTCGGGGTGACCAATGACTAGGGCGCACAGAAGTTCAAGGGGGAGACCTTGGTAGAGAGTAGACTGTAACCTAGGGAAGGAGAACATGTGAAAACCAAGTTTGGGAGAAGATGGTTTGGGGGTACAGGGTGTGGGGGGGCGGGGGTGCAAAAATATGTATGCGTGAGCAATAATGGGCATGAAGCAGGCCAGGACTGATGGAAACTCCATCTACAAAAAAGTATCTTTCCCTAAAAGGAAAAACACTGCAAAGCAAGGAGAATGAGGGAAGGTTGGAGACTTGTAGATTTCCACACTCTGGTGTGCTGACTGTGTGGCATCCAATGCTCTTGGCAATGGGGCTAATAGGGGGTCAGAGCAGGACTGGGGTCACGGGGAGAGAGGAGGGTCTTTTATCTGCTTTGCACAGACGCTGTATCTTTCCAGAGCCTTGCAATCATGGTGTTGTGTCCAGGCAGAGCTGGGAAGGGCAACTTGCCCCAACCCTGGTGCGTTGGTGGCGGTCCTGGCCGCTGGAAAATGTCAATCAGGCGTCCAAATGGACTGGCTAATTACAGGCTGAGGCAACACAGCGGTGGATATTAACACTGGCAGGCTCCGGAGATCTAGGAAGGTAAATAAACAGAGAGAGCCGTGTGGAGAGAAGCGAGCAATGTTTGCTCTCTCCTGGTAAGAAAGCCATAGCATGTCACGCCTGTCTGAGATCTAGGCCAACAGGAAGGTCCAAGGCTGGTAAGCTACTTCCTATGGGTCTTTGAGTTTGTTCATATGTTTATTCAAAGGCCAGCCACTGTTGTGAAAATGCATACCATATTTGCTTTTTCAAAGCATGCCAAATTTTATGTATGTATGTATTTATTTATTTATAGAGAGAGGAAGGCAGAGGGAGAAGGGACAGGCAGAGACATGAATGAGAGAGAAACATTGATCAGCTGCCTCTTACACAGCCCTTACTAGGGTCTAACTTGCAACCCAGGCACATACCTTTCCTGGGAATGGAACCCAGACCTCCTGGTGCACAGGTTAACTCTTACCCAATGAGCCACACTGGTCGGGCTATGTGAGCAACTTTTGTTAGGGCAGGGCACCCATACTGATACAGAGAATTCGAGTTACGCTTTATAGTTACTGTACTTTAAATAACTCTTACTGGAAGAGCCACAACAATGTCTTAACATTTAAAACAGACAAGCAAACAGAAACCCTGAATATAAAAAGAGAATGAGGGGATACAGGAAAGGTGAGGTTCTGATTAACTCCAGGGAGACTGATGCCCATCAGCAGATGATTGGATCCAAAAACGATGGTACGTCTACACAATGGAATACTATGCTGCCATAAAAAGAAGGAATTCTTATCATATGCAGTGACCTGGATGGAACTGAAGAACATCATGCTGAGTGGAATAAGCCAGTCAATGAAAGAGAAACACCACATGACTTCACTCATTTATGGATAATAAAGAACATTTTAAACTGATGAACCAAAAGATAGATACAGAGACAATAAAGCAACAAGCAGACTGTCAAATTACAGCGGGGGGGGGGGGGAGATAAGAGATCAACCGAAGGACTTGTTTGCATACATATAAGCAAAACCAATGGATGAAAAACTCTGGGGCGGGAGGGCATGTATGGGAGTGAGGGGGGGGTGGGCGGCAATGGAAAGATATGTACACATATAATACCTTAATTAAAATAAAAAAAAATAAATAAATGCAATTTGTCATTTCTGCCAGAAGCAGGTTTAGGGCTTCATGTTTGCCTGTAATGTGTTAGTAGTTTGCAATGTTGGTCTCCACATACTTTTCTTGAAATAATTAAAATATTTAAAATCAAAGTAATGGACATATGATTGTGAGTTATATTATTACTAGAGGCCTGATGCACAAAATCCATGCAAGAGTAGGCCTTCCTTCACCCAGCAGATGGCACTGCTTCCTTCTGGCACCTGGGACCTAGCTTCCCTCATAGCCCCGGCTTCATCCGGAAGGTCATCCAGAAGGATGCCTGGTCTAATTAGAATATTATGCTTTTATTCCTATAGATTCTGTGCTGTCTAGGGTAATCATGAGCCACAAGTAGTTACTGAGTACAAAAATAATGTGACTAGTCCAAAGTGAGATGAGTTTGATATATAAAATGCACAAAGACTTAGCACCAAAAAAAAAATAGACAATTGCAAACTATCTCAATAATTTTAGAGTAATTGCATGTCAAATTTATATTGTAAGACATTGCATTTAATAAAAAATATTATATGGTAAAATAATTTCATGGGATTCTTTTACTTTTTAGAATGTGACCATTAGAAAATTTGCAATTTCATGTGACATGTATAACATTTCTTATTAGTCGTCACTAGTATGACTTTTATTTTTATTTGAGATATTTCACAATTAAGATATGTAAAATGAAATTAAAAGTTTGTTTTAGTTAGAATTGTCTTTACACAGAAAATATTTTATTGTAAAGGTTGATAATGGGCCCGGCCAACATGGCTCGGTGGTTGAGCAATGACCTATGAACCAGGAGGTCATGGTTCGATTCCCGTTCAGGAGACTGGTTGTGGGCTCAACCCCCAGTGTAGGGCATGTAGGAGGCAGCTGACCAATGATGCTCTCTTTTCATTGATATTTTTATCAATGATATTTTCATTTATATTTTCTCCTCCCTCTATGAAATAAATGAAAATATATTAAAAGAAAAAGGTTGATAATGGAAAACTCTTAACAACTTGTATACAACTATGACATTTTACCATCTCCTCTTCCCCAAGCACTGGAAAAGTTATATTTTAGATATTTAGAGTGATCAGTAACAATTTCTAACTCATTTTTTCTTCTTCAAAGAGACAGAATAAAGCCCATGTTCTTGTAATAGAAATCTGCTCATTAACTGGGTTTTTAATTACTTTCATTAGAAGATCTTCTTGACTTTCCCTGACCTTCTTGATACTCATTACTAACTGTTGTGAAGCTTGAAGACTAAGAGTTTTAACTTTGGGCCAAATCATCCATGAGATAGCTTATAATTCCAGGAAATTACAATGATTACGATAAGATGGGTAAAGATATTTTTCTATAATGAGTCTTAAGAATTGTGTTAATATTAATTTTTATGACTATCAGAATCACACAACAATAAATTTTCCTTATCATGCCCTCAAGCTTTCAGATCTTAATTGAAAATCCTTAATTTAATTTTTAATCAAATTAATGAAATATTTCCCTACACCATATATAGAATATTTACTAAAAATTCCACATTGAAGTTATAAAGAATAGTAAAAGGAAAATAATTGTCCATAAGCCCATAATCTAAGACATAATAATTAACATTTTCTGATATTGTCTTTATTCAATGTATGTGGATATATCTATATTGTTTTTAAGAGTAATATTATATTCTTAAAAATTTTATTGTTTAAGGTATTATATACAGTAGTACATGTCTCCTTTTTTCCCCATTGACCTTCCTCTGACCTCCCCTACCTCCAATATTTATAGCATCATTTAAAAATGTGTTTTGTATGTTAATGTATGGGTAGGCCATGGTTTACTTAAGCATTTTTTATTTAGAGTTTTTCATTTTAAAACATGAAAAATTAGATCAAAACATTTAAATTATTGCCCACCTGGCATGGCTCAGTGGTTGGGCATCAACTGACCCATGAACCAGGAAGTTACAGTTTGATTCTCAGCCTGGGCACATGCCCAGGTTGCAGGCTCAATCCCCTATGTCAGGTATGCAGGAGGCAGCTGATCAATGATTCTCTCATCGTTGATGTTTCTATCTCTCTCTCTCCCTTCTTCAATAAAAATCAATAGAAATATATATAAAAAAGAAATATTCATGTAAGTCAAGCAATGAATTACAAGGCTGGACATCCAAATGAGTGGAGAATGAGAAGTAGGGTATTCT
Organism: Vespertilio murinus; assembly: GCA_963924515.1. Classification (NCBI taxonomy): domain Eukaryota; kingdom Metazoa; phylum Chordata; class Mammalia; order Chiroptera; family Vespertilionidae; genus Vespertilio; species Vespertilio murinus. The sequence continues at coordinate 7,425,322 of OZ004716.1, read as the reverse complement.
CAATAAACAAAGTAAAAGTCTTAGTGGCTAAAAGAAAGTATGGCACTATGAACACTAAAAGAAGTTTAAAAATACACAATCCTATAACCTAAGGGACAAAAATGGTGAGAAATTAGGTGGAGAGGTAGAAAAAGAGCAGGTCAGAGAATTGTAGTTATTGAAAGTCATAAGAAGATACTTTCCTCAAGTCATTGCTGTGTAATGTGAAGGATTCAGAAAGCCATGTAGTACAAAAGCATTCACCAACACTAAACCCCATATACAACATGGAATATGCTGTCAAAAGAGGTGGTAGAGTAGACACATGATTAAAAAGGCTGGGTGAAATTTCACTGAAATTCCAGGCAAAACTGCTGATGAATTAAGCAAGTAGTAGAGGGATATGAAAGAAGTGGGGGTGATTAAAAAATGGTAAAGATAATAAAATTGGATAGAACTTCTAGAATGATCTCTCCTTCTTCCTTAAGCTTGATACCCAAACTCTTGAATTAATTAAATAGGTGAATGGTGGACTAATATTATAATCACAACCAAACTGCAGGTGTAGCTAGGAATGGGGGTGCTGAGTCCAAAAAGTCTAGGTTCAAACAGCTGATTAGGAGCAGACATAAGAAGATGCTTATCTGTTAGTCACTGATGAGAATGCAGAAGTACATTCATATCCCAGGAAACGTCAGGAAGCATTTATGATGTTTCAATATACATTTTATAGCTACAAATGAAGAGACACTTAGAAAGTGCACAATAAACTTAAGTTGGAAATAATTTGGCATTCTACCCTTGAATGATCTATTTTCTCAACTAGCAGAACATTATATAAGAGGCCAAAAAAAGCACAGTACGTAATGATTACTTAGAAAAAGCAGAAACACACACAAACACACACACATACTGAGTGGGCTCGGATTCCGATGCCTGCTACAGACTGCTGGGTAGCACGTGTTCAATCAAGATTGCTAATGTACTTTCAGTAGATCTCCTATCCTTTAAAAGCAGGTAATTGGAATTATTCACAGATCCTCTGAAACCATGAATAATTCATTCCTTCACATCAATAAAACAATTATTGAATATTTCTGTCCTTTGTTTTGTTTCAATAAAATTGCTTGTGTTGTGGCACTGTCATAAAACTAAACTTTCTAAATATGTCAAATTAAAATGATCCCTAGAGGATGGGGAATGTTCAGCAGGTGAAGAACTTCCTAAAAGCTCAAGATGAAATACTTAAAAATGTGTCTGAAACTAATACACATAATATTGAATGTAAACTATAATTAAAATATAAAAATAAATAAATAAAAACTTGAATGGGAATGAAAATAATTGTGTCTGGAAAGCAGAAAATGAGAGAGTGGCTTGTGTCTAGGTGGCTGGAACCAAGTTCATCTGGGCAGGACCAGTAAGCCTTGAAGAGCCTTTAGCCTGGGAGGTAAGCCATCCTCCAAACACCCATTGCCAAGTGACTCATGGAAGACTTCAAGGCAGATCTGATGCCAAAGTCTGAGCGTTCTCGAACGTGGCATCTTGCCCCTTTCCTGGTATCATCGGAACAAAGCTTCCCTTGCTCTAATAATAAACCACGGGAGAGAGTGAGCACCAACAGTAAACTGAATATTTTTAAAGAATAAGACATTGTGGAGGTTAGAGTACATTCCTAAAGTTGCCTTTTCCTGAGACAAGGCTCCCTCTCTATTGGCAGGTGGCCCATGTATTGAACGAGAGCCCTTCTCTGGGTTTTATAGAAGGAGAGGCGACGTTGGCATGAAATCGGGCTTTTTCGGGCAGAGCCGGGCGGCTGTGATTGCTGGGGAGCTCCAGGAGAAGGGTGACTAATGGGAAGGAGCTGCTGAGAATAATCAGAGCAGAAGGAGGGTTGGCAAAGGGCTGAACAAGCTTGCAAAGCTCAAGTCATTGCCTCTGAGAGTTGGAACCTCTGAAGAAAGGAGTCTCGCATATTGATTTCCTCATTCCTCTGCCTAGTGGCCTGGATTGCTAATTAGGGGCTGATGTCCTGGTCTCAAGCGAGACACATGCTGAGGATTCAAATAGCAAACCTGTCCTTACAGCAGCCACTACACACACACACACACACACACACACACACACACATACACACACACACACACACACACACACACACACACACATACACACACAGGCTTGCATACACACAAGGTGTCAGACCTTAAAATACATGTTGTTACTTTATCTCTAAACACTTTATTAGACTTTTACTTTTTTTATTTGCGGCTAAGATTTTGTTAGTGTATTTTAGAATCTTTTGTAATTAAATTTTTATCAGCACCCTTGTCTGCAGGAAAGCCACAGTATTAAATATAGTGTTTATCATTCTTAAGCATGAACAAACATATTACCAGTATCCTGACTGCTTTAAGTTTATATAATACTGTACATAGTATTTTGCTACTTTTTTATAAAGCACAGTATTTTATGGGGTTATTATGCACATTGATATATTTTATTAGTAGTAGGAACAGTACTTTTATTTTATAAATATTCAACAATTTAACTATCAATTTACTGTTAGTGAGCAGTTTCATATCCTTTATCTGTAATATGTTTTTCTAAAATCAAATCATTATGATATTAAGATTGTCACAATGGCTATTCTGTTGAGTGTTTGTTCAGATAATGTTTTTTTCCAAGCCTTTACTTAATCTTCTTGTGGAATGCACAATATGTGTCTCTTATAAACATAACAGATTATATATTTTAAAAATCCAATCAGATAATTTCTGATGCTAATTAGTAATACTATTCTAATCATACTCAAAATTGTTTGCATATTTAGACGGAAAGTACCAAACACTAGAAATGTTTCTTTCTCATTCTTTGCCTTCCCTCTTTTCTCTATATTTTCTGCTGATGTAAAATGTCATTGTTCTTTATTTCCATCTATAGATTCTAAACGTTTTAATTTCTCTTCTTTACAAAATAACTTGCATTAAATAATTGGTTCTTTTTCTTCCACTCCCAGTAAATCCCTCCCCCACCCTGCCTTCTAACCCTTTGCAGTTTCATTTATGCTTATTATTATTATTGTTATTATTGACAATATCTCATTCTTTTATAGTTAGGGTCTTTCTATTAATCCACTTGATTAAATTTTACTCATCTTCCTTTTCTGAGTCTCTAGGAAAGAGCCAAGCCTATAATAAGGATTAAAAGTATTGTTCCCCAAATCTTAACAGTTGTCTCTCCTCACAGGGCATCTTATATAATAACAGAGGAATATGCTAATTGTCCGGGACCCTTATTGTCACAACCGCTCAGCAGGCAGCATGCACAGCAGGCGTGGGTGGGCTTATGTCCTGGTCTCAAGGGCCTTGCAGTGTCGGGGACAGGGGTGGGGCCGAGGTGGAGGTTAGGCAGGTGCACACAGAGGAAGGCCTCTGCTACAGGCCTGCCCCTGAGGGTCCACAGACCTCCGTCATGGTTCTGCCCGGGGTCCACAGGTATCCCCCAGCTCTGGCCTACCTCTTTGGGGCAATCCACTGAGAAGCTCCAGATGGGTGAGTGGGGCCTGCCTCTTTGGAGCGATGGATATCAGGGTTCCTGCACTGTGACAGGGGACAGGCCACCTCTCCTCTCCAAGTGCATGAATTTCATGCACCAGACCACTAGTTCTTAATAAAGATATGTCCATGGACAGACTCAGTCATTTAATACTTTCATCTGTTTATTTTTGTCACTGTTCATACATAATATGTTAGAGGGTCTATTCATACCATGGAGACATTGGTGAAAGAAATTCATCTTCAACCTACTTGTTCTTTTAAAAAAATATATTTTATTGATTTTTTTTACAGAGAGGAAGGGAGAGGGATATAGAATTAGAAACATCGATGAGAGAGAATTATCGATCAGCTGCCTCCTGCACACCTCCTACTGGGGATGTGCCCACAACCAAGGTATATGCCCTTGACCGGAATCAAACCTGGGACTTTTCAGTCCTCAGGCTGACACTCTATCCACTGAGCCAAACCGGTTTCGGCAACCTACTTGTTCTTTTCATTCAAATCCTCCACTGCGTAGCTGCTAGTACATGAACGAAACTACCTAATGTCTCTCAGCCTTAGTTTCTCCATGAATATGGTAGAAATAGAAATACTTCCTTCACAAATTCTTTATGAGAAATAAAAGTGATACTACGGTGTTCCTAAGACAAGACCAACGTACACAAGGCTGGTCCCTTTCCTTCCACATTGTTAGCACATTCATTTTACTTCGGATCTATATTTGGGACTTAGAATAAAGATCCCCAGAAGTGAGGTCCCAGGCTCAGTCATCAATGTTTCATCATATTGATCAGAATAATTGAGATGGTTGCCAAATCCTATGATTTGCATGATTCTCAGGATATCACCCAAGAAGCACGGAGACTGAAATCTTCGCCTGCACCTAGGGGAAGCATCTGTGTGAGTGGGAAGCTGAGAAAGGGGAAGGAGGTAGTGAGGCTTTCAATGAAGCTGTTTCTTATAGCAACACTTACTCAGTCATGGCGAGAGGATTCTAATTTTGACATGCTGTTTAAATGCCCTGCTCAAATTTGCAAACATGTGAGAGAAGGCATGGCATAGATTTGATAATTCACTTAGCAAATACGTCTTGAGCCCCTTCCCTGTGCTAAACATTTCTCTTGGTTCCGGGAAGAGGGAAGTAAAGAAAACCATTTGTTATCATCAATAGAAAAGTTGCTTTCTCACCTCATTGTCACCAAGGACTCTCCTACAAGGGAAACCCGGACCTCTGTGGAGACAAACTGGAGGTGAGGTCACACGTGGTTCTTGCTAAATCAGATAATCCCCATCAGGCAACATCAGTAAGAGCATATGGTCTGTCCAATGGTACACTTTCTCCTTTTACCAACTTTCCTGGCCCATGGCCACATGTAAAATAGCAGGATTCGCTGGTTTTATGTGTGATTTTTTTGTCACTATATTTAGTCATATTTTAAAACAAACTAGGACATTCTCAGGATAGTGTGTTCTGAGAGTCGTGGGCTCTAAGAACATTTCGTGGAACCAGCTAAATTTAGTCTGGATGAACGTGGACTGAGCTGTCCTAGGAAAGCAGCTTTCAAAAAACTTGGAGAAATATTCCAAGGGAGATTAGAAATAATCTCTGTGCTTCTGGAGCCATGATTAAAATGAACATCTGCCAGTGTCAATCAATACCTTTAGGTAAAATGCAAAATCTCTCTTTAGAACAGTAGTCCTCAAAGTATTTTTCTGGATAAGGGTCACCTGAATAATTAGGGATTTGTTAAAATTTTGAATTCATAATTAACTGGATCAGAATATCCAGGAAGAGGGTCCAACAATCTGTGTTCTAACAAGCTCTGGTTTTCTTGAGCGATAATTGACATATAACATTGTATACATTTAAGGTGTACAACATGCTAATATGATGCATGTTTACGTGGTTAGAGGATTACCACAATAAAGTTAGTTAACACATGGGTCACCTCACACCTGTTTTGTTAATGTGGTGGTGCTGAGGACAATTAAGATCCCTTCTTTCCGCAACTTTCAAGTCTATAATACAGTATGGTTAATTACAGTCACCATGCTGCACATTATATCCCCACACATCTTATTACTGGCTATACATTTACACTGAGCAATATCACCTCCTTCTACCTCATCCTCATCCCACCATTTTTAGGTTCTATATATGAGATCATACAGTAGTCATTGTGAGCTGTCTGGCTTATTTCACTTAGCACAATGCCCTCAAAGTTCATCCATATTGTCACCAATGACAGTATGTCCTCCTTTTTTAATAACTGAATAATATTCCTGTGTGTGTGTGTGTGTGTGTGTGTGTGTGTGTGTGTGTGTGTGACATTTTCTTTAACCATTCTGGCACTTAAGGAGTTCCCATGTCTAGGCTATTGTGAATAATACTGCAATGAGCACTGTCCCCAGTTTTTCTTGTTAACTCCTAAGAGCCACCGCCTTAGCATGAATTTAGGACACATTTCTTCATCTCTCCAGGCTGATCCCTTTCCAGCTCAACAGATTCCCATGTATTCCAGCCTTACTGGACTTCCACACCAGCTTTCAGAACAACAGCTTTTGTATATGGCATTAACTCTTTATTTCTCACTTCTCAATCTTCCCCTCCTGACAAATTCCTATACAATCATCTCTGTTGTGTCAGTACCTCCTACTCAACGTTACTGGTCCCTTCTGGACTCTGAAAGTGTTTTTTCCGTTATCATCATTAGACACTGACCTCTTTGCCTATTTAGACAAGAAGCAGGTAAATGGTAATCCCTGGATTTCTAGTCACGGCACACTCCCTATGCCATGTGCTTCAATTGAACCTCTAGAGATAGCCATTATAGGCGATAAAGACTCTTATCTGTCTGAATAATTTTGGGAAATTTACTGAAGAGATTCAATATGCTGAATACGTTTATGCAGGAAGGAAAGGTACAATTTGTGTGGCTAAATAACTAGCAACCCTCCTGAACAGTCCAAACCCTTCTTTCCTGGGATCTCAGGCTAAGACAAGAAAAGATGATTCAAGGAAAAATTCCCTGGAAAATGCGAAGCCAGCATATCTAATAGGTTTACTTCTGAGCTATATCATAAAGTCCAGGAGAGCATGAGGACAATAATCCAAAATATTAGTGAAAAGTTGAAAAGATAATTATCTCTCCATGACCCCCAAAGGGAAGGAAGGGAAAAACAATATGTCCTCTCTGAGCCACAAGTTTACAAGGTAATTTACACAAAATGTAATTCAGCAGAAATCAAATGTATTCTAACAGCAGTAATAATAGCTTACTTTTTTTTAGCTAATGTTTTAATTTGGCATCTGCCCCAAATCAGACCCTGAGACACATATTTAAGAGTAAGTGGTTTATTCGGGCAATAACCTCAGGAAAAGCTAGAAAGGGGGTGAACAGGCATATAGGGAGCCAGGAAGGCAACACAGAGTATATAAAGGAGAAGATAATGGCTGCGGAAAACTGGGGTTCAGCCCCATTGGGGAAACCTTTTAGCTTCTGACTCAAGGGAAACCCCAAATGGGGTATTTGATCTTAAATCCCTATCAAGGACCGCTCCTCAGAGTCAACCATTCTCCTGGGGACCACGACCTTTGCAGAGAGCCCTGCACGTCAGAGAGTTCAAGAACCGCAAGGCCCAAGTGTATATGGATGAAACATAACAGCTTTTGCTCTACACACATGATCTGATGGTGTGCACAGATTTCACAAACTTAATCTAATAGAGCCTTTGCCACATCTTGATGAATTAAACACTATTATTATACTGTTATCATCTCCATTGGACAAATGAGGACACTGACGCAGAGAGAGGTATAATAAATGCCCAAGGCAACACAGACAGGAAATAGTGGTCCGCACTCAACATCCTGACCTCAGAATTCATGTTCTCAAAAACCACCTGGGAATTGCTATCAACCCATCTGGCTGGCATCTGAGATCAATGAAGTTTATCAAACCGTGACTCTTGCCATCCCTATGCACATGTATCTGTTTCGCACAACTTGCCAAGTTTCTTCTCCCAGAGTCCATGCCTAATTACAACTGTCAATCTCTCATGCAAACCAAGCGCTCCCTGGGGAGGTAGTCACAGTGCTCAACACCTACTCCTGCCAATACTTTCCTAGCTATTATACTTGGCTTCTAGCATTATTTTCTCCTTTTGAAAATAATTACAGGACCCCTCCCTTGGCTTACGTGTTCCAAACATTCTATTCTTAGTTTATATCTCACCTTCTTTTCCCCTATAAACTACCCATTTTCTCTTAGGTGAAACTGAGAGTCATCCCCATGGTTATTTCTCAGCTGACTTGGACTTTGAATAAATATCATAGCAGCATATGGAAGACCATCAAGGGGAAAGAAAAAAGGGAAACCAAGCATAAAAAGTTTGGGGGGAAAAAACAACAACAAGACTTCTTTCTAGATTTTGCTGCTGTTTAAAGCCAATGATGAATATTTTTCAGGGTGTATTTTTCTATCCCAGCTTTTTCTTGCCCCTACCTGACTATGATAATTTTTTTTTGCTAGGGAAAAGCATCCTCTATATGTCTCAACAGTTTACTGAACTGACCCATCAATACTAACAAGCACTGTTGATTTAATCAAACCATTGGTTATTAACCAATCAAATCAATGAAATAGGAAAGTTTGTATACATAGCCCAAATGGTTCAGGGATTAGTTCTGTGGGTTTTTTTTTTCCTGGAATGATTTCACAAAAACATTCTAAGAATTCAAGGAACAGGGGATAATGCTACTGGATGCCCTACCCATAACCTTGGCTTTGAATTTCTCTGGCACAATCTTAATAGAACTCTTGCTCCATATTGCCCACTTGGGCAATGTCCCATATTTATTATCAGCAATAACAGTAAATTCCTGAATCTAATATGTTATGGACATTTCATTCCCCATCACATTAAACACTCTTTTATTTTCTTATCCTTTTTTACCATGTATCTAAACTAAAACGTGTAATGGCTTCTTGCATTTGATTCTTAAACTTCTTTTAAAGTACTGAAGAATTGGTACAATACCCTAATGATTTTCCAGAGGGAGAAGGACTACACCTGGGGGGTGGGGGGAAGCAGGGAATTAGAGAGACACCTGGAGGTACTCCAAATGTGCATTTTCTTAATAATTAGCACATCACACATCTAGTTAGCATCTCATACATAATCATAGAGTATGTATTTAATGAATCATGTTACTTTGCACTGTCAGAGGTTAACAGGAAAGCAAAATGGTTTGCTTATTTTAAAAATGAGACAGTTATTCTTCGGATACACTAGGCTTAGAAAATAGTGACATGCGGAAAATAAGCATCAATCATATGAGTTTTCAAAACACTGATAGCAAGAGATATATATGTATACATATCTGTCACATCTGTCAAAACACCCCATATTTATATAGGTTAGAAAATAGCTACCTATATACATTTATGTTGTGACAAGGATATGAATATGCATGTGTAGTGTGATTGTACACTTCACTTTTAATCCAAGCCTCTCTGTCAAAATCTTGTCCCAGGGTGCATTTTGATGGTGTGTATTCTTCCTCTTTTCAACGTGGTTAGAAAAGAGGCTTGTAAAACGAAGAATCATCAATATTTTTACCTGTATTTCTCAACCCTGACAAAAAGCGTTTCTGTAGGATCTCTTGAAATAATGATCCTGAGAGAAAGTAGATTTTTTTCAAGCATGCTAACCAGGTTCAGTTGATTTTTTTAAGGAACACGACCTCTTAGAACACTAACATCATATGGAATATCCATGTTAAAAGAGTGAGTTTTCTCTGATGCTCAGCACCACCACTTTTTTTTAATGTTTTATTGATTTTTCACAGAGAGGAAGGAAGAGGGATAGAGAGTTAGAAACATCGATGAGAGAGAAATATCGATCAGCTGCCACCTGCACACCCTCTACTGGGGATGTGCCTGCAACCAAGGTACATGCCCTTGACCGGAACTGAAATCGAACCTGGGACCTTTCAGGCCACAGGCTGATGCTCTATCCACTGAGCCACACCAGTTTTGGCACCACCACTTTTATGACCCAACCACTGTCTGGTGATGTCATGACTAGGATCTATCTGAGAGAGGGAGGAAAGGGCTTCTTACAACAAATGCCCTAAGACATTACCGTATTTGCCGGCGTATAAGACGACTGGGCGTATAAGACGACCCCCTAACATTTCTACTAAAAATACAGAGTTTGTTATATACTCACCGTATAAGACTACCCCCCACTTGGAGGCATATTTTTTAGGGCCAAAAAGTCGTCTTATACGCCGGCAAATACGGTACCCAACATGCATGCACGTGGGGCAGTTGGCCTGTGCCCTGGTTGTGATGGGCACAGTTCACCTTGGGAAGTAGATCTGGTCCCTTCTGTAGGAGCATCTATGAGGGACGCACAGGTGAGTGAGTACGGATGCTATCTCTGAATGATGACTTGCCTGAATGGTCCTCCTTTAGGACCCCTCTGACTGGCCACTGCACTCAGCACTTCCTTCATGGAGCTGTTCGCAGGGTGTCTCTCTCAGCTACTTTCCGCACCCCTTCGAGAGAACTTCCCCCAATGCAAACTCAGTTTACCCTCCTCAAATCTCAGCTAAAGCATGAACGAGGAATATCTGATTTTGTTTGTCCTGGTAAATTATCTTGATGTAATTAACTGCACGTAATACGTACACTCGGGACTTTCCATTTTGTTGTTAAAAAGGCTTAAATTGGAGCCCTAGCCCTTATGGCTCAATAGATAGAGAGTCAGCATACTGACCAAAGGGTCCCTGGGTGATTCTGGTCAAGAGAATGTACCTTGGTTGCAGGCTCCTCCCTGACGTGGGCCCTAGTTGAGGCTTGGGCAGGAGGCAACCAGTCGACATGGTTCTCTCACATCAATGTTTCTCTCTGTCTCTCACTCTCTCTAAAAAAAAAGACATAACAAAACAAAACAATAAAACAATAAACAAAATCAATGGGAAAATATCCTCGAGTGAGTATTAGGGAAAAGAATTAATTAATTAATTAATTAATTAATTTTTAAAAAGCCTAAATTGGAAGTCAAGAAATTATAATCTTGCCTGTTTCATTCTCTTTTGTTTGTGGCTCACACATAAGCCACTAAAGGAAATCATGGGCACTTATTAACACATAGATATTTCCTTGCTGTTAACTTCTGTCAGCACATTGTCACTCTGCAAGAGAAGGGACTGTTTTTCTGCATTTGGAGCCCTCTTGTTTTTTTATATGACATTACATACAGGAGGGCTCCATCCAGCTGATTTCAGAAAATGCTGGTATCATCGAGTAAGAGATTACAGAATCTTAGGTACAGAGGGTTCTGGAGGTGCCCCGGCCCTTCTCTTTGTGCTTTTGTATCTGCAGCTGCAATTCCAGGAGTCTGCAATGTCCTGCTTAATGTCAAGTAATATGACAATAGGACAGCCAACATTTTAATGCATTTGACAGTTGACAAAGCATATTTACGTCTACTTCATTATTATTTTTAAATTATTTTTAGAGCAGTTTTAGGTTCACATCAAAACCGAGAGGACGGTACAGAGCTTTCACATGCCTAATCTCCCCAATTAGAAACACCCCCCCCCCCCAAAACAGGGAACTACAATTGTTCCAATGGAAGAACCTACATTGACACATTACAATAACCCAAGTCCACACTTTATCTGAGCATTCACTCTTAGTTTTGCATTTCTATGGGTTTGGACAAATATAGACGTAGGCAAAAGGTTTATAGCTGTGAGTAAATGAAACAGAATTATTCTTGTATTACAATTTAATTGCTGTATTATTTTCCATATAAACAACGGTAACCCTACTTTTGCCTCACCCTGTAACTTGGAACATTATAGTATCACATAGCATATTTTCACTACCCCCCATCCCCCGAAAATCCTGTGCTTCACCTGTTCACCCCTCCTTAACATGCTTACCTGTGAACCATCGCTGACCTTTTTACTGTCCGCTGTCTATGTAATTTGTTCACTATTAAGTATGATGTTAGCTGTATATATTCTTTGTCAAGGTGAGAAAGTTCTCCTCTATTCCCAATGAACTCTGTTTTCTTTGGGGAAAGGTTGTTTTGTTTTTGCCTATTTTTTGTTTTGTTTTTTTTTCATAAACTGGAGTTGGCTTTTGTCTTGTGCTTCCTCAGCATCTATTAATATGATAATGTCAGTTCTCTTCTTTAGCCGGATAATGTGCTGGATTACATTATTGATTTTCAAATATTGAATCAGCCTTGCATATCTGGGATAAATCCCCCTTGGTTGTGATGTATGATTATTTTCCTGTATGGCGGGATTCAACTGCCTAATATCTTCTTGAAGATTTTCGCATCAATGTTCAGGAGAGATGTAAGTCTGTAGTGTTTGTGTATTGCAATATCTCTCCTATATCGCAAAGGGACAGCGGAGAATTTGTATTTCTTTCTGGGGTATTTGGTAGAATTAACCAGCAAATATTTCTAGGTGTGATGATTTCTGCTTTGGGAGATTCTCAACACTACGCTATCTTTTTTGAGGCAGAGAGATCCTTATTTCTCAGCCATGACTCTATTTAGTATTTAGGTTCAGTGATATATCATTGGCCTTCTTTCCTCCAAGCAGGAGGCAACCTGCTGTGGCTCTATCAGCTGGGAAGCAAAAGTCTTGAAAGCATCCCAGAAAGTGACCTTATCAGAAAGGCAATTGCATGGAAATTCATCATGAGTTTGTTGAGACACAAAATTCAGTAGAATTAAACCAATTCCCTACACATTGTTCAAAAATGTAGAGGACATAAAAATCCATTTGTGCTGAGGTACTGAGCAAATGTTTCTACTTCACACCTAAGTCATCCTGTTGAAAATGGAAAGAGATGTGTGACCAGCACGCACCTTGATTTCATATGTATTTACATTTTTTAGGCATTTTCTGAAATGCTGGAGGCTCTGGTGAGCTACAGAAAGCCCCACCAGTAGAGAACCAGAGAGCTAATTGCCTAGCAAACATACAAGGCTGTGACCTCAAAGTGATATCTGCTGCATCCCCTCTTCCTACCTGATTTCTCCTCTTTGTGAATTTGAGACATCTAAAGTCAATATGTCATATAATGGCTTAATATATTTTTTAAGTGATGTATCACTTGTCTGTTTCTTTCCTCCCATAAAACAACACTCACTCTCATTTGAAAAGAAAGGTCGTTGAAAAATACCGATTTCAAGGCTGTTTACATTTGGTGAAAATCTTGAACATTTATCATTCTTTTTTAGATAATGGGAAGTAATAACATGCCTTCTTGAAAAACAGAGAATTTGACATCATCACATGACATTAGTTAGAGAGCACAGAAGATAAATTTTAGCATTTGTCAAGTATTACACACCACCCAGGCATATTTCATTAGCTGCTGTCAGAGGCACAGAAAACTGCCAATCACATTAACAACTAACTTCTTTTCAAAGCCATTCAACCGAGCTTAATTATGATTAAGTATATTTGAACTGCAGGAACATTAAATACACAAATGCCTCTTGGCAATATTTTTGGAGTCCGCGGTGAACAACAGTTTTTTGCTCAATAGGGAGAAACCTTTTACTGTATTCCAAAAAATAAAATGAAATAAATCAATAGGCACATTTGGTCTCATTCAGTAGAGTGAATTCTGATTTTTGTTGGCAGGAAAATAACCGCCCCCCCCCTCCCAAAATGCTCAGCTCTTATAGGGCAAGTCAGTCAGTCAATAATGCTACCATCACTTCAAGTCCGGAGCCTCAAAGAGAGCCTAGATTCTTTTAGTTCTTGCCTGTCACTATAAAAAGTTAGCCAGAGCAAACTAAAAATCACACATCCCATGCATGTCACTGATTATCCATCCACCCTTTCCTCTCTACCTTTGACACCACTGGTTTTATGGTTTAGATCATCAATAACTTTTCTTGGGGCTTCTCTAACAGAATAGCTGGGTTTCATAGCTCTTGGTTCTCCCTTTACCTTCCTCAAATCATTTCCCCAACAGAAAAGGAGACTCTGAACATGGTTTCACTCTGTAGCATGTGTGAGCATGGTTTCACTCTGTGGCATGTTTGAGCATGGTTTCATTCTGTAGCATGTGTGCTGTGGCAACTAAGTCAATTGGAGGGAAGGCTTCTGGAATGGTCAGGGGGTGTTTTGTGAGGTGGTGATGCTGGAGTTGGAAGGAGCTGATCGGGTCTCAGAGAGCAGGTGTCATAGTCCACACTCAACATAAACCATGGTGTCACAGCTCTTTCTCCACAAAGAAGTCCTTTAAGCAAATAGTGTTATAGCAACTAATCATCAGCAGTACAAAGAATAAAGCTCAAGTTTATACTGATCTGACTCCTGATTTCCATTCTCATTCTCTCCTCCTTTCTTCAACACATAGTTCCTAATACTCCAGTTCCTAACTGTTATTTATTTGGTACTTCATTTTCAAACAATTTAGAATTGCTGCAATGCAAATTGATATTTCTCATATCTACACCTGGGAACCTATATTTTTCATTACCTGCAATTAGCAAATGCCTCCATCTTGCATCAGTCGGTAGAGTCAGCTAACATCTATCTGTATACCTCTGCACCTAGCTGACAATGCACTTATCATTTTGTGTCCAAGAAGACATTCCCACCTGACAAGTATAGTTCAGTGGTTGAGCATCAACCTATGAACCAGGAGGTTATGGTTTGATCCTGCTCACGACACATGCATAGTGCAGGATGTGCAGGAGGCAGCTGATTAATGATTCACTGCCCTCATTGATGTTTCCATCTCTCTTCATCTCTAAAATCAGGAAAAATATATTTTTAAAATAAGCGAGACATTCCCTATCCTCGTAGATAAAATGGATTATTCTGTCTCCTATTTCCCTGTTTTAAAAAAATCAATGTGACTAGTACATGATTTCTCATTTATTTTATAGCATTATATATGATAAACATTCTGTAAAGATATTATATTAGGCCTTTAATTAATTGAGTGCTTGTCTAGTTGTGCTCAATGACTCTTTGTTGAACTAAATTTGAAAAGATATGTTTCTCTTGTTCTGGAAAATATATTGCTTTTGACTCTATAAGCTGCCAAATATCCACTTTATGTTTGACCATACAACCACCCTTAAGAGCAGGGAGAAAGAAAATGTGGGGGGCAATCAATATTCTATACCATGCATCCAATCAGAGCTTAGCTTCTACATCAGAAGGTGTGACAGATGCCTATTGGACATCATCTGCTTACAAATTTCCAATTTTACAAAATATATATATATATATATTGAAGTACCTTGGGAACTGCTTAACATGACTATATTCTCAAGTAGAACCATAATTATAATAATTGAAATAACATGTTGCAATCACGGGAACAATATACTGTGATTGTTTCAAGAGAGAAACAATTGTTCTATAGTCTTTCAATAATAATAATAACAGTCTTTCAATAAAACTGGATGAGTTGCATTGTGAGGACTACTATTATTAATCTTCCTGGTGCAGGAGGTTAGGGTTCTTCTCTATTTCTTCCTGAGGTGTTTATTCCTATCTCCCCACCCCTTTTGCTCCCCATTTTAGGGTATTACACAGCTTGGATTGCAGAAATGCTTGTACCAGATTCATGCCATCAGAAAGGCTACGTGTTAGAAGGAAAGTTTTTCCTTATAATGAGAAAACGTTGGAGGAAATGAAGAACCTATCAAGGGAAACTTCAACTCCATCAAGGAGAAGACCAGATAGAACCACGTGACTGGATATAACCTGAAGCACAGAGGTGAGAGGAAGAAAGTGTGTGTGTGTGTGTGTGTGTGTGTGTGTGTGTGTGTGTGTGTGTGTCTGTGTGTGTGTGTGTGTGCACCCATGCTCATAGATGGTTCTCCTGGGGATTCAGCAGGGGAAGCAGGCCTCTGCATCATAGTCTGAATTGTGTGTCTGCATTCTTTTTTAAAAATATATTTTATTCATTTTTTTACAGAGAGGAAGAGAGAGGGATAGAGAGTTAGAAACATCGATGAGAGAGAATCATTGATCAGCTGCCTCTTACACACACCCCCTACTGGGGATGTGCCGGCAACCAAGGTACATGCCCTTGACCGAAACCAAACCTGGGACCTTTCAGTCCGCAAGCCGACGCTCTGACCGCTGAGCCAAACCAGTTTTGGCTGTCTTTGCATTCTTTTCTAATAATTACATTCTCCTTCGGACTACAAAATACCTCTTCTAACAAATAGTTTTAGAGAGCACGTAGATGAAAAAGATAATCATAACAGGCGATAAGCTAAAATCTATGAATCCTACTTTTCAAAAATGTACTCATACTCTCTCCTAAGTACATCTGAAATTCAATAAAAGTTCCATTTTTTAGAAATTTAGGTCTTCACATATCTTCTTTATTTATAAAATAATTATTCATAGATTTTAGTTAGAAACGCAAGCTACCTAGATAACAAGTTGAATAATTACCCAGTGATTTTACTCAGCAGCAATAGAAATCTTTATTTAATTATATAATTTATAGATTTAAATATATAGATATAGATATATATGTGTAGATATATATATATATATATACATTCACATATATCCTTTTTCTTTAAAAAATAAGGCGCGCACACACACACACAAAAAAACCAAAACAAAAAACAAAACAAAACAAAACAAAACAAAACAAAAAAAACACCTCTCCACTTTGTACCAGGGCCACCCTGGAAGAGATTTTAGACCTCATCTATAGTGAATGTAATCTTTTTTCCTTGTCTTTAAAACACCAGAGGGAATTACAGGAATCATTGGTTCACTGATTAGTACAAGCAATGGACCTAAATTATACTCAAAATCAGTTCTCTGAAGGGCTTTTATTGGTGGTCATTATTTGAGCGTAAATGAATTTCTGAGCTATTTGGTGGTTGTTAGCCACCATAAAATAGGACAGACATGGGATCATGGGCAAATTCACCCCCAGGAGAGAAAACAAACAAACACACACACACACACACACACACACACACACACACACACCATGTTGTCTAGGGACAATGTATTCTGATCCCACATCCAGCCTGTTCATAAGCAGAGGAGCCCTCTTTCTATGTCACATTCATCAGCCTTAAATACAGCCTCCACAGGGCACAGGCTCAGAAATGTCATCTCAAGGCTGGCTAGCAGGACATCTATTTAGAAAGGAGAGACACCATGTTCTCTGTTTGTTTATTTGTTTGTTTGTTTTTATTAATCCTCACCTGATTAGATTTCCATTGATTTTTAGAGAGAGTGGGAGGGAGGGAAGGAGGGAGGAAGGAAGCGAGAGAGAAATATCGATGTGAGAGAAACATATCCATTGTTTGTCTCTTGCACATGCCCACATCTGGGGCAGGGATTGAGCCTGTAACCAAGGTATGCGCCCCTGACTGGAAATTGAACCCATGACTCTTCAGTCCAAGGGCCACACTCTAACCATTTAGCAAAACTGTCTAGGGCAAGGACACAAGTTTTGATTACTTTCTGGGAACATATTAAACTTTTAAATGCCATGTGCATAGTCCCCACAAATAGTGACAGTCTGTCAGCTGAACATACACCCCCAATCCCCCCTTTATTACTATGATTCTCTAGAAAGTCTTCACACTGGTGCTTGGGAGAAAGATTCTATACAAAACGGAAGGCAAAACTATCAAAATGTCTACAGATATTTGCAACTCTTCATTTTGCAAGTGATGAAGAGTAACTTTAAGACACTACTGTTTAAGAGTCAGAGTGTTTGGGGGACACATAGGAAAAGGGGGAAATTTAAAGGAACTTCAGAAAAGAAATACTGATTAAATATTGATTAAACAGTAACTTTATCAACCATATGATTTAATCCATCAAATGCAAAGTTGTGTTTGGCATTTTTCTAGGAAATAGCTTAACATATAAACATAGTGAATATGCAATAACTTAATATTTGAATAGTGTAGTGTAAGCCTTAATTGGTAGGCCATTTTGGATGGATTGATAATCCTTTCTGGAGTGCTGAACTGTGAAGGATTTCAGAAACCATGTCTCAATAGGAACCTGCTGAGATAGATTAGCGATGTCTGTTACAGGAAAAGGAGAGTAACACAGTGCTGTCAGACACAACTATAATCTGAAGAGGAGGACAGCAGGTAAAGACTTATTTCAAGAGAGTGTGCACGCTTTCTACGGTAGACACATGGCAGGTGTAGACCAAACAGAGTCCTACCATAGTCAGACACCATGGAACACCATCTCTGCCATATGGGAACCCAATCAAGGTGTCTTTGGAGCACAGAAGAGAAATATCCAAATCTTCTGAGTGAGTCTAAGGAAAGTTTCACAGTAGAGGAAACTTGGATTGACTCCAGAAGGCAGAACCTGGACAGGTAGGAGTCATCCATTTGAGGCAGGAAAAAAAAGCATATGCAAAAATCACAAAATCAGGAAAAAAAAGTATTGGGGAAACTTCAAGTAGATAATTTTGCTCCAGCATAGAGTATAAGGAGGACTGTTAGAATTGAGTCTGGACAGATAGACAATGGCGGGATCATAAGCAGACTCTCAGCATCCTTGAACGGGTCTCAATTGCATGCTGTCAGTGACATGCCACCAAAAAAATAAAAATAAAAATTGTCTCTTTCACATGGATTCTTTGTTCTCACGCTGAATGCACCTGATCTTTAGCTCCATCCGGTTCTCCCCTCAGACTGGAGAGCCCCTTCATTCCCCCCACAATCCTCTTCCCCCACGCTTGACTTAGAGACGCGTTAGTATGAACTGAATAGGTCGCTGCTAAAATGCCATCTTTGTCAAGGCACGTTCTGAAAAGCTTTCTCAGTGGGGCACACCATGAAAAACAAGAGCCGACAGAACAATTAATGAAGGGAACCCAAGGACTGAACTGCACAAATCAATTTTGCGCTTCCTTTTCTTTTCCAATATGTCTCCATTTATATTTCAATACTCTGTCTCAGCTTAATTTTAGAGAATATATTTTCGTGTCAGAATCCTTTCGATGGACCTAAATAAAAGTAAATTAAAATGAAGATTGCTGTGACTAGGCAGCTGTACATATGGATTTTAAACTTGATGGGAATTGAAAGGCATCCCTTCCTCATCCTTCTTAATGGAACCTAGAATTATCTGCCAGCAGAGCTTCGGTTTTGGAATTCAGTTATCTGTTCTATCTACCGTATTTCTGCTTTGCTCTGTTTTCATTTGAGCTAGAGATGGTGGAAAGATGGGAGACACCGGAATCAGGCACACCTTTTCTCATCAATTTTGGGAATTTGGGTAGATTAGTTGGCTTCTTTAAGCCTAAATTACCCTGCTCTACAACTGTGATATGGTT
Organism: Vespertilio murinus; assembly: GCA_963924515.1. Taxonomy (NCBI): domain Eukaryota; kingdom Metazoa; phylum Chordata; class Mammalia; order Chiroptera; family Vespertilionidae; genus Vespertilio; species Vespertilio murinus. The sequence goes on along the minus strand of OZ004716.1, from coordinate 7,406,421 downwards.
TCTGTGTGGTTTCAGTAAGGATATATATAATAGCCCTCGCCGGCATGGCTCAGTGGTTGAGTGTCAACCTATGAACCCAGAGGTCATGCCCAGGTTGCAGGCTCCATCCCCAATAGGGGGCATGCAGGAGGCAGCTGGTCAATGATTCTCTCTCATCATTGATGTTTCTCTCTCTTTCCTTCTCCCTTCTTCTCTGGATCAATAAAAATCTATTTTTAAAAAGAATACAAATAATAAAAGGGGATACAATGATAATTATGTTTATATCTCCAATTGTCGTATAGGAAAATTTTCAAAGACTGCTATGAGATTATTCCCTATATCTAGCAGAAATTAAGCTACAACTGAAGACAGGCATGAAAAAGACTTGTAGTGAAAAGGACACATGTTGTATCATGCACATAGAAGTACATGTGTGTAAAAGTAATCAGAGTAGAGATCATGACATATAAGTACAACAAAAGCAATTTCAGTTCATTATTATAGACACATTCAATACAGCATTCAAGTCTTCAGTGAACAGATGAAAAAAGAAAACTAGATAAGAAAGGTGAGACAACAGACATGCAAAAGTGCAGTGAGGTAACACTTGACTGAAACTAAGGGTCTGCATTTTCCAGATGGTTCCTGGGCCTCACTCAATGAAATGGTGCTGAGTTCCCTACCTAAGTGAGTAGTAGGTCCGAGTGTCTATTTAACTGGCCTGACCACTAACCTGGTCTGTACTTGAAGGCACCGAAGGACTAGATTCTATCTCTCACAGTGAGGCATTTTGGAAATGTTTTCTCTGGTACCTTCAGGGGGAAATTCACATATTGTATTTCATTTGAGACATGTATAGGAACCTCTGCAGGTCAGGTGAGTCCCCCGGGGAAATGCAGTGCTAATGGAAATGCACTTAAGCATCCATCTTTGTAAACATTTGTTTTTGTGGTTTATGATGTGTTTAGTGTTCCCGGGCTATATGAAGTCAAATTATAATTTGAAATGTGTTTCCATGGAAAAAAATAAGTATCCCTACGTTACAATAAAGTATCAGAAACTTGCTTATGTGAAAATGCAATTTCCTTTGTTCTTACCTGTCATTAGGCATTGATTGATACGTCCCTGTTTAAAGAGACAGGGAGAAAAATGTATTGTGCACCTACTATGATACTCTCATGCATTTATTACTTAATTGAACTCTCATAATAAAACACTGAGACCGATTGTTCTCAGCATTTTATGGAAAGAGAGACAAACTAAGAATCAGGGTGGTTAAATAATATGAGTATTTGAAGAGCTGTGGCTGACATACAATATTAGGTGTATCTAAATTGAAGAATTACTTGGATTCAACCAACATCAACAAATCTTTAAAAAGCACTGAGTTTATGGATACAATAAAAATGACTTAATATAATAGAATCAGGGGAATATAATGGGATGGGATTGATAATTCTCAGGGGGAAAGTGTTTTTGAGTGGGGGGTAGGGGAAGAGTGGACAAAAATCATACACCTATGGATGAGGACAGAGGGGGGGCATGGGGACCCAGTGGAGGGGAGCTATGGGGGGGGGAAGGAGAAATAATTGTAATAATCTGAACAATAAAAATTTATTAAATTTTAAAAAAGACTTTTGAGGAGGCCTTGATTCCAAGAGGATTTTAGTCTACTAGAGAAAAGAATTTCCCTCTCCCTGTGAGTTTTGACAAGTCAAATTGAAATTTGACTTGTAATCCATGAATATATTTTACTTTATAATATTTAGTCAACAAATTATTAATGTAGAAACATAACATAAAATTTTCTAGAGAAAAGAATTTCCTTTTCCCTGTGAATTTTGAGAAGTGAAATTTGACTTGTAATTTATATTTTTATTTTATTTTATTATAGTCAATAAATTATTAATGTATAAGCATAACAAAATTTCCTTGTGATATATATGTGTATATATACACACTAGAAATGAATTTACATATTTTCATTTTAGGTGAAATAACTTGATAGAACATAATATGTACATACATATGCATATAGAGATGAGACTTAATCTATATGAAGTTCATATACAGTATCTATATATATAAAAGCCTAAGGGACCATTATGATTGAATGACTAATCAACTAATCACTATGACATGCACTGATCACCAGGGGGCAGACACTCAACACAGGGGCTACCCCCTGGTGTTCAGTGTGCTCCCACAGCCAACCTCCCACAGCCCCCCATCCCAGCCGGCCAACCTCCTGCAGCCCCCTTCCCTTATCCCCAACCCCCAAGCTGGCCTTCCAATAGGCCTCAACCACTGGCCAGGCCAAGGGACCCCACCCACGCATGAATTCGTGCACCAGTCCTCTAGTTGAAACTATAAAGCTTTAGGCTCATTTGAAGCTTAAACAAGTCTTCTTCATAAAAGTGTTCTTTTGTACCATTTTATTGAGAGTCAAGAAAGAAGTCAGGAGCAAGAAAAGAGCATCATAATTCCACTACCTTTCTAATAGCTGCATTCTTCCTGTTTCTATAACAGCGGGATGAGGGACTGGGACCAGCGGTGCATGCAACTTCTGTATGTTTATAACTGGCCAACTCAGCCTGCACAATACCAAGCTCGTCCTGGTCTCCACAAGTCCAATTGCAGAATGTGGGAAAATAAATGTCTGTTACTTGATTCCCCCCATATTTGGCACTTTGTTAAGGCAACCCTAACAAACTGACACAAGTGGCATGGATTTTCCCAAATCACACACAGGTACAGAAAAGAAAAAAAATGCCAGGATTAAAACCTAAATAATCAGCTTCCTGGTTCAATTTGGTGTGCTACTGTAAGATTCCACCTTCATATCTAAAAATCCAATGCTATTATTTTGTGTCATTTTTACTGGTGGCAGGGTACTACTGGTGGCAGGCAACAGCAGATGAAATTACACTTGATGGTATATTTGGGGAGATTTGTGTTCTTGAAGAAAATGATCAGGATTTTGCATCTCTTCATTGTCTCTATCTAGCTCTGTGCCTCATATAAAGAAACAGAAAATGAATAGCAGACACATACTATTATATTAAAAATGAAGTTAAACTCAATTTATGACTTATATTCACTTGACCATGCTGATTGTAAATATATTGCCTTTCACCTTTTGATATTCTGACAAAGGTAACTAGTAGACATTTGGCAAAGTCTGGAGACATTTTTGATTGTCTTAATTGGTAAGTGGAGTGTGATTGGTGTCTAGTGAGTAAAGACTAGGGTGCTATAAATCACCCTACAATGTACAGGATAGCCCCTCACAGTGCATACATTATCTAGGACCAAACATCAATGGTGCCAAGGATTTTTATTGATTTCAGAGAAGAAGAGAAGGGAGAGATAGAAACATCAATGGTGAGAGAGAATCATTGATTGGTTGCCTCCTGCCTGCCCCCTACTGGGGATGGAGCCCACAACCCAGGCATGTACCCTTGACCAGAATCAAACCTGGGACCCTTCAGTCTGCAGGCCAACACTCTATCCACTGAGCCAAACCAGCTTGAGCCCAAGGATTTTTTTAAAAAGCTGATGAAATAATATGTGTATATGATGCATACTTTTTTCTTTAGAGTACTTCCAAAGAACAGAGCTGCACTCACTCTGCATGCTACTGTACTCTTCCTAGAGGCACATGATGACCAGCTTGAGTGGATGTGATGGTCCTTCTCTTTCTCTTTGGGAAACTCCTCTCTCCTAATGGAATCCATTTCATGTTATCACACATGCATTATCAGAGAAGGAAGAATTAAGATTCAGGTTGACAGCAACTCAAGTATGCTTTTCTGAACAAAGGGGCCTAGTTATCTGATGGTGTCCAAATTCTGCAGGAGGTGAAGATCCCTCTGCTAGGGAAGCCATCTGCTTCCCCCCATGAAATGACTAATGATCTGAAGTTGCTGGATGTTGTGATCATACTCTCAGTTCAACTAAGCAATCTGTGGAATTCATGTGGGGATTGGCTCAGTCAAGTCTTCCTAGCAGCGACTACAGCTCCACAGGAAAAAAGGGTCCATGTCACACGCGTTTGGGCTCCTTTAGAAAAATATGTCAAGAACATCTTAACCAGGGTTTTACGCTTTTGATTCCACTTCTAAGAATATTAATTAGAACGGGTAGTGACTGCCAAGATTCAGAGTCAATATGCTATATTAAGACAAGTAAGTTGAAGACAAAAGAGGCATGACGTATACTAACACAAGTAATTTTAGGAGCACTGGCTCTGTTGAATCGAATAGCATTCAGAATTTAGAGAGGTTAAGTAATAATTGATGATGGTAGTTAAGATCTCAATCCAGTCCAGTATGACTCTAGTCTTTACCGCTAAATAAAAGTTTGTTCAAAAGCTATATGCGAGGTCACTTCTTAGGGAAGATGTCTTTTTCCACTACAAAGAGATTGGGAGAATGTTGGAGGAACGGACATTCATGAGCTTGGGTGTTTCCTATTCAACACCTAATTTATTCCTTGTAGCAACCCTAACAGATGGATATCATTGTCTTTCTAGAATGAGAGCACCATGGCAGGCTTTTTCCTAGCACTCTACCCAAAGAGCCTTGCACACTGACTGGTATATAATAGAGGTTTAGTTAGATATCTGTAGACTAAATGAATGAGTAGAGACTTAAGGGTTAAGGAAAGTTGTCAAACAAGTAGTAAAGATCTGCTAGGTTTTAACCCAACTTTGAACTTCTGAGCCATCTAAAGCAAAAATTCACAAAAAAAATTCTCAATGGAAAATAAAATAGAGATTATTTCTGTTAACTGTTGTTATATAACCAATAGCATCAAAGTTTAATGGCTTAAAATAGCAATAATTCACTTACTTATTTTTTTCATTACATTGCATGTATTGGGGTGACATTGGTTAATAAAATTAGATAAGTTTCAGGCGAACATTTCTATTACACATCATCATGTATTGTGGGTTCACCACCCCAAGTCAAGTCCCCTTCCATCACCATTTATTCCCCAGCTCTGTTGAATCGAATAGCATTCAGAATTTAGTAATGTACTTGAGTTTCATTTCTTTAAAGTGGCCATTTACACTGTGCTCAGCTATGAACTTCATATTTGGGTTCCCGTAGATGTTTGAGGTCAACTGTATGTAGATCAGGTAGGCAGCTCTACTGATCTTGGCTGAGATCATCCACTGGACTCAAAGTTGTCACCATGTCTGTAACACTGCATTCAAAACAAGTAAGGAGACCAGAACAGATGTAGGGGGTGAGAAAATACACTCCACCTCCTGGATGGAGAAGCTTCAAAGTGACAGAAAGGAAGCCAAGGCAGAGAGCAGATGGGGCCATTTTTTTTTTGCAAATCATCTACCATAGAAAGAGACAAGGAGGCCAATGAATCCATTTTTCCTTCCTTGTGGCTCATGGTTAATTTAATCAGACAGTTTTATTGACTTCATTATTTTAAACAGAAGTCAGAAAATGATATTCTAAAGGAGCATAAATGCTTTCTCTTACATTTCTGTTCATGGATGAACAGCGTTCCAAGAGTTGGCATAAATGGGCCTGGCGAAGAGCCCAACATGGTCTCCACCATCAGACAAGCTGCAAGATGCAGGTCAGACTTTAGAAGCAAAGACTACAAACGCTCAATTATTTAAATCAAAAAACCCCAGTGCAGACAATCAAGTAAGTGGTTGACAGTATTTGATCTGGAGCATGGGGAAGCCATCTGCTCTTCTATAAGCTAATGCTTAGTAATAAATGCAGTCAATCATGGGCAGTTTTAATATTCAAATGCAGGTTGCATTATCTGGCCTTCATTCTAATGCCATTTGGAGTCTTAATTTCTATATTAGACCATGGATTATCTGCATAGGGAAAAAAGCCTCTTAAAAATAGTCTCTTTAAATATGTTTTCATTGATTTCAGAGAGGAAGGGAGAGGGAAACATCAATGATGAGAGAGAATCATTGATCAACTACCTCCTGTATGCCCCCCACTGGGGATGTAGCCCACAATCCAGGCATGTGCCTAGATCAGGAATTCCACCCTGACCTCTTGGTTCATGGATCCACATCCAAACACTGAGCCGAACCAGACAGGGGGAGGGGATGTTTTTATTGACCACCCCTCCCCCCCGCCCTGAGATATAAAGTTTGCCTTCTGTTATGAGAGAACAAATGCCCAATATTCAACAAGAAAAGGCACCTGTGAAAACTAGTCCTTAACCCTCACCCTTTCCTAAGGAGGTATATAATGGCTGGGAGGAAAAGGAGTCCTCCCTCTCTCTCTACCCTCCCTCCCTTCTGTCTCTCCTCCCCACCAAATGTATTAAAGAAATATATTTTGTTATGATGTTTATCCATTTACAAAAATAGCAGTAATTTCTTTGAAGTTAAATTAAACAACATACTACTATTTTAAAAAAACATTTAAAGAATATGACTCCTTTGCATCCATCTCCCCATGGTATTTAAAAACATTACATTGGCGTTATGTAAGAATTTATCTTGGTGGATTGATAAGCCTTTTTAAAATAATTCTTTGACCCTAGATCTTTGAGAGAACAATACCTTAAAATTGAGGACACTTTTAATATCCAAAGGAAGTTGAGTGGACTACCTTCATTTTTTATTTTTTGGCATTTGTATTAAAATGATGGCATTCTAATTTTTTTGAAATTTGGGGAGAAATAAAAGGAAAAGTACTTCAAGTGGAAAGTACTTGAAATTAAGACTAGGAAAATTACATGAATATTAAAATCAATGAACAGGCCTCTAGGTTTGAACAATCACAGTAATATATTTTCTTTTCTTTTAAATATTCGGAGTTTAATGGAGTATAAAAATTTAAAGAAACAACTGCTCCTGAAAATTCAATAGTTGTTTGTGTTCCAGTCCTCCTGCATGCCCCACACCAGGGATCGAGCCCTCAATCCAGGAGAATACTTATGATAATGAGTATAACTCACCTTTATCTAAGAGAAAAAGAAGATGAAGGAATAATAATAATTAAAAAAAGAGGAGCAGTAAGAGAAGTAGAAAACATGAATTTTTTAACTAATTTTTTGTTTGTTTTATATTTTCTGACACTAATACCCTTCCTTCCAATCCCCTAGCTTTACTTTTCAAACTGTTTAAATTTTTATAGTGCATATAATTACATGTCACCTAAAAAATTTAACTAACACAGCTATATGATCATATTAAGTTGGAAATAATATCTCACCATTGCTGAATGGGACACACTAGTCAGTGGTGATGTTTAAGAGCTGAGTAATCCTATCCTACATAATAAAAGGCTAATATGCAAATTGTCCACTTGGGTGTTTGACCAACCACGAGTTCGACCGCTTGCTATGATATTTGTTGACCACCAGGGGGGCAGCACAGTACAAAGGAAGTCCCTGGCCGGCAGCCGGAAGGCCCCAATGGGCCCTGATCACCAGCCAGGCCTGGGACCCTACCCGGGCCTCTAGTCACACACATATGCAGGATTGTTGTGGAACTGATTGTAAGACTGATCTCATGGAGAGCAGCAGGCAAAAGTTGGAGGATGGATATAAGAGACCCACAAGCTCACAGTCTCAAATGCGATTTTAGGGAGGAAGCATGAAGGTGAACACATCAACTCTACCTGGCAACTGCTTAAGCAGGCCTAACCCAGGATGCTTGCTTTTGCAGAAGTATACAACAGTGTCTGACTGTGACCTAGTGAGAAGGGATTGCTGTTTGTACGGTTTCAAAGAGAACAGAATTTGAAAGATAACACACGCCATACACCTTCCTTTTTATATGGATTTTTTTAAATACCATAGTTCACAGTAATACAATCCAACAACTCATTCACTCAACACCAACCTGGTTCTTGTTCTATCTACTATTCTTGGAGCCAGTTCTATGCAGGTTCCATCAGGATGTGTACAAGTGGAACCTGCATGCTGGCCCCTAGTGCCTGTGATCCTCCCATCCTAATGCTTTTTTTGTTTTGTTTTGTTGGTGCTGATGTTTGGGGCACAAGGGATATGCTCCCACATATCCAAAACCCAGAAGCAGGGTGGGAATGAATGTCATGTGGTGAAATCATTGACAGATGGAAGGAAGGTCAATGCTGGTAGACTCATTCTTTCCCATCATAGTAGGCGAATACATGATATCCTATAATCAGTGCTGCTTAGCAGGCCAGCTTTATAAACACAAAATTATGTTGTATTTTCTTCTTTCCTTCTAGCATTAGCCTTGTCCATGTTTCTTGATATGAAATTGTATTTCCCTTAAAAATATCACTTAACAATGATATTTCCCAGAAGGCAAAATCTGAAGCAATAATATTTCCCCCTATAAAGCAAACATGTGCTCATAATCAAACATTATAGAAATATTGTGCTTATAATCTAAACTGTGATTAGATCATAAAATTGTTTGTTGGTTCTCTGAGGGATTTATAACTAAGGCTGTTGAAAATTATATGGCCTCTTGCTTAATAAAACCATAAAAGTATATGTGAAAGCATCCAAATTGGAAAAATGCATGATCTGGTTTAAGACAATATCTAATATTTTATATTCAGCTACTTGTGATCTGCTCAGCTTTCCGGACACCCAAGAATGTTGTTTTTAATTAAGAAAAGAACACCTAAAAGTTTTAATGGAATTAATTGTGAAATAATGGCCTCCATTAATGGAGATGGCTTTTATCAAGGATAACTGAAGTGGTATAAATATAAAAGGGATTAACAAACCTCTTCACTCTGCAACCATTCCACAATGGTGCTTTATATGCCCAAAATAATTCATATTAGAGCTTCAGTTGCAAAGATAAGTAATTGTTTACCATTTCTCCCTATTTCTTCCCAAAGCATCATATGCATTTCATTGTAGGGCCCAAACAAAACATTTTATCTTTCATGTTTGGCAATACTATAAATATTCATAACCACACATCTGTGAAAAGAGCACCTCTGAAAGGCTTTACAACCACAAAGCGGGAACAACTACTTGAGTAGTCCTTGAAGAAATCACACCACCTTTTCATCCAGTGGTTCTAGCGTTTCCGCTCAAATTCCTGCCCTTCCATAAACAAACAGTGTCTATCTAATGAAAAATATTAAGAGAAGAATAAAAACATTCATCTCTGAAAAATGATTTTGCCTTTCTTCCTACGATCTGTTTCTGAAGGCACCACCCTACAGATGGGGCTTTTTTATCATTCTGATTTTTGTTTTGTTTTCAAATCACTTTTAAATGTCAGGGTTTCTGCTGTAGGTTTGTTTTCTGTCCCTTATCTCCCCTTTCTCCCTCTTATTTTTTTTTTTTATTTCTCAGTACATTTAGCAAGAATACTTGGTGGCAAAAGCTTTTCTGCCTAGTCAAGGGATGCTGAAGGTTTAGAAAGAGGTGTCACAAAACCAATGAAGGTCCTGCAATCCACCCGGATCACCAAGTAGTGTGGCTACATCCTGAAGCCTGGATTCTATGGGCACATCAGCATAGGGAACAGGAATCTTAAAGAAGAATGATAAGATAGCTCATCCCCCTTCAAAATAAACAAAGTATATGCCCTAGATGGTGTTGCTCAATGGTTGAGCATTGACCTATGAACCAGGAGGTCACGGTTCAATTCTAGGTCAGGGCACATCCCCAGGTTGTGGGTTCAGTCTCCAGTGTGGGGCATGCAGGAAGCAACCTGTCTCTGATTATCTCTCCTCATTGATGTTTCTCTCCCTCTCTCTTCCCTTCCCCTCTGAAATGAATAAAAATATATTAAAAATTACATTTAAAAAATAAAAAAATTGTAATTTGCACTTTCTAACATTTTTAAACTAATCCCACTAGCTCTATTACCTGACCTTATTCTGAGTTTTATGTTTTATGACTTATTTTCCTAGATTTATCAATTGTGAACAATTTTCATGTAATGTCAAGACAGACGAAAGAATCCTGGAAGTCAACCAATCCATACAGAGCACCTGAGACCTTGAGATAAAGCAAGCTGTCCATGGGGCCCCAGCTAGTTTAGACAAGATTGTCTTTCATGGCTTCATTCTTACATACTAGAGGCCCAGTGCATGAGGTTCATGCACTCGGGGGAATCCCTCAGCTGGTCCTGTGCCCTCTCACAGTCTGGGAGCCCTCAGGGGATGTCTAACAGTAGTAGGACATCCTTAGCACTGTTGCAGAGGTGGGAGAGGCTCCCATCACCACTACTGTGCTAGCCAGTCATAAGCCCGGCTTCTGGCTGAGCAGAGCTCCCCCTAGTGGCCAGTGTGTGTCATAGACACCTTCCTCTGTTCAGTTGATTTGCATATTAGCCTTTTATTATATAGGATAAGAACTGTTTTCCCGGAAACATCTGGAGCTTCCTTTAATGGTATTTAAATTATATGTCTGCAACCAGGAGTCTTGAATCACAATCTTGAAACCAAACATGATTTGTAAAGAGCTCATGATTACAAGATCAAAAAGACTACATTAATATGACATCAGCTCATTAATTTGTACCTTCATTCCTGCAGTCCTGAAATTTAAAAATAGCTCCACTGATTATGGCAAGGTTTTCTTCCTTTTGCAAAAAAAAAAAGTGGGGGGAGCATAATTGAATTTTTCAGTATTATCGTTGATGAACATTTAGCAGCTCAGAGCCAAATTTGAGCTGGGAAATTTTCAATTCATTTGTATAGAACTGGTGAAGAATGCAGAACTGAGGAGGATGTGGGTTGAATGAGCTGTTGTTTATTTAGTTTATTTCGAAAGTTACTTTCTAGGAGATGTTTCAGGGCAAACGTGAGCAGATATTTGACATTTAACTTCTTCTTTTGGCTTCCCCGTGTTTCTCTGGTCTCCCTGAGAATTCAGCATTATTCTAAACAAATATGTCAAAATATTTGAAATTCTAGGTACCTATGAGTGAACCTGTTTTGCAGATTCTGTGGATAGCTCTCTAGGTAATCTGATTTGCTCAATTTGCACAGAGACCTTCGCAAGAAATTTTCAAACATCTTTATGGCAGCATGATTTTTGTTTGCTGTTGTTTTCGGGCCAAGTTAATTGCTTTATTTGTGCATAAAAGATATCTCAAGAGCTCTCTTATGTAAATCAGGGAACTCTAAAGGTGTACTGCTTTCTCATCATTTCATTATATATATATATATATATATATATATATATATATGAAATATATATAATGAAATATATAGATATAGATATAGATATCTATATATAGATATATAGATATATATATAGATATATATATTAATCTGACAGAACAAATTCTTTCCCATACCAGGCCCATTGCAATTGCTATCTTCTCTACCTGAAAAGTCCCTTTCTTCAAATGCCACTTATTCCCAGAGGTCTGTGCTGACTTACCATATAAAGGGAATCTATCATTTCCATCCCAGTCACTTTCACAATGGGAAAGAGGTGGTCTTACCTTTCCACTGTTGGCTTGTATGTGTCATGATTGCCCTAGACTTTGTCTTCCATGTGCACTGGTATATTTAGAGTTCCTAGACCAATATCTTACATGCAAATATGTGTTGAATAAATGCAAGACGAGCATCTACTGGACCTGTTGCTAGCGTACTCTCCACTCTAGAAAAAATGATGGGGAATAATTTTGTTTGCTAGAGCAGAGAGAGAAGTCTAGGAGGAAAATATCTTTTAACACTCCTTTAAAAGCTATTCTACAAATTCCGAAACCAGTTTGGCTCAGTGGATAGAGCATCGGACTGCAGACTGGAAGGTCCCAGGTTCGAGTCCAGCCAAGGGCATGTACATTGGTTGTGGGCACATCCCCAGTAGAGGGTGTGCAAGAGGCAACTGATCGATGCTTCTCTCTCATTGATGTTTCTAACTCTCTATCCCTCTCTTCCTCTCTGTAAAAAATCAATAAAATATATTTTTAAATATTCCAATACTCTTAAATACTTTAATACTCCAAATAGTGTGTAGAATTGAGGACTCTTTCCCCCTCCCCATGTGGGAGTATGAGCTGTGAGATTCTTTCCCCTTCCCCACATGGGAGTCCACTTGTTCTTCGATAAATCTCCACCTTTGCTAAAAAATTAATACTCCAAATATTGTACAGAATAGACAATAATAACAGATGTTTTAATTTATTGAGCACTTGCCAGTATGTTTTGGATATATTAACTCAATGTAATAAAAATTCCGGTATTACATAGATAATATTATTATCCATATTTTATAGGTGAAGATATTGATATACAGACTCCTACAGTACCTTGGACTTGCCTTTGGTCATTTATTTGTTAGGTGGCAAAGTTCTAAAATCCATATAGTTATCTACTTTATTACTGTGCTCCTTATAACTAAGACAAACAGACTAAAATATATATAAACCTTTGTGATCAGGGTCAATGTCTACAAATAGCACGAATTTTTGGTTATGTGATTTTTCTTTTCTCTTATTGACCTATTGAGCTCAGTGAAGACAAACCATGGAGATGAGAACTCTGGGACTTTCATCAAGAAAGCTATTACCACTCCTTGTTCAATAATAATGACTAGAAGAGGAGATGAATAAACCTAGAAAATGATAATTATAGCACTTGACTACCTTGGGGGTCGCAGTAAATATTGGTCAATATTTACTGGTCAATATTTATTGGTCAAGGGGCCAGCCAGCCTAGGGTGATCCCATAGGAAGAAGGACAGCAGAATAAATGGATTACCCAAAAATTAGATCCCGAAACTGGGGTCACATTTAAGTAGTTCATTAACACAATGCTCCCAGGAGGAAGGAGTAATGTATTAGAGAAAGGAAGTTGAATAAAGGTACCCTTTCAGACGAAGCTTCATCGTCAGCATGAACCTGCAGGGAAGTATGAGGCACAAATTATGTCCCACTGAGTTTGTGCTGTCTCAGAGCAAATGAACTGGGCTTTCCTACTGCTATCCTAATCAGCCACTGGTGAGAGGTCAGCCATAAGAACACACGTTCTCAAGTATTTCCTACTTTCCTGTGCATATGGTTGTATTAGTTTGCCAGGGCTGCTGTAACAGAATTCCACTGGATGGGCAAGTAACACAAAGTGATTTCCTTAAAGTTCTGGAAGGTGTTTCAGTTTCAATTTCTCAGGAGGCCTCTCCCTTTTGGCTTGCAGATGTGTGCCTTCTTACTGTGTCCACACATGGCCTTTCCTCTGTGTGTGTGCATCCCTGGTGTCTTCCGTGTGTCCAATTTCCTCTTCTTATAAGGACACCACTTAGAGTGCATTAAAGCTCACCTTAATGGCATCAATTTAACTTAAGCTGCATGTTAAAGGGAAGTCACAGACTAAGGTACTGGGGGTTAGAGCCTCAGTGTATGAATTTGGGGGATCACAATACAACCCATTAACTTTGGTCAATTTGGCTCTATTAGCCTTAAGACAACCCTGAAAAGGAAGCTACAAATGCTATCCCCTAAAAGCAAAAGCACATATACGCTAAGAAGAGACACACAAAAATGGGGTAAGGATGTGTGCATATTTCGGCAGAGATCCAACGGTTAATGTCTGCCACATTGCAAGGCAATTTAAATGCTAGCTTGAGTTATGGCAGCCTCCACATGTGGAAAGCACAGTCCTCAATGAGGCTGTCAGAGCATCAGCCTCCAGCGGCAAGTACTGATATTCACAAGCCATGCATACTTTTGACCAGATGACTACAAATTCAGGGAATTCTACTACCCCTGAGGTTTGACAATTTACTAGAATGACTGAAAAGATGCAAGAAGTGCTTCACTTATGATTATGGTTTCATTCCAGAGAATATAAATCAAGACAGACCCCAAAATCCTACATAATAAAAGGCTAATATGTAAATTGTCCCCTCAACCAGTTGTTTGACAAGGGGGGAAGGGCGGCTCACCAACTGCCCATGGCCCCTCTCCCTGACCCAATCCCACTCATGCATGAATTCATGCACCAGACCTCTAGTAAAGAAATAAAAAGAGAAGCACAGTGAGTGGGAGGGTCCTATACATGGAGCTCCCATGTTCGCTCCCTGTGGAAGTAGGACTTGTCAGCCTGTAGTGCCAGGGATGTGTCCACCAACCAAACAGCTCATCCAAGCTTTAGGTGTCCAGAACTTTCATTAACTTTTCATCACATTTTCATTGAATCGTTTGCCACATGAACTGACTCAATCTTCAACCCTCCTCCCCTCCGCAGAGGTTGGGAGGTCAGGCTGATATCACCTGGCTCAGAATTCCAGCCCTCGAGTCACATGTTGCTCTTTCCTGGAAGGAGTAGATACAATGACCAGAGTGGTGGAGGAAGTGACGATGCATTCCATGTTCCCATTGGTTATCTGGGAATTCTTCCATATATCATTTAGCTGTTTCTTGACTCCAATTTCAAGATGATGAAATTCAGACCTAAAGAACCTATGCTACTTGTGACTTCAAAGGGTATGGTTCCATGAAGTCCATGGTTTGCAATCAGCCACTATTATTAAGATGAATCACTTGCGCGGAAACCAGTTTGGCTCAGTGGTAGAGCATCGGTCTGCAGACTGAAAGGTCTCAGGTTCAATTCCAGTCAAGGGCATGTACCTTGGTTGCGGGCACATCCCGGGTAGGGGGTGTGCAAGAAGCAGCTGGTCGATGTTTCTCTCTCATCGACGTTTCTAGCTCTCTATATCTCTCCCTTCCTCTCTGTAAAATATCAATAAAATATATATATTTTTTAAAAAGATCAAACACCCTTGGTACTGATTTATTATGGCTGCTAGGCTACACAACTAAGACCCTAAAGAGCCTAAGGGGAAAATCCACAGTTTGATGTGGCAGTTGGAATCTAAAGGTATTACGTATGTATCTCTAACAGCTCCCCCACTCAAACCTCCAAAATAAGACCATCTCTGAAGTAACTGTAATGTATTGGTCAGCCAATGCCATCCGTTTTTTCTTCTACACCTGAAAAGTATTCATCCTGTATGACGTCCCTAGAAAAAGTTGCAATCGTGTCACAATTTAACTGAAATGACAATTGCTATTCCTATAAATAGTTCTATAAAACAGGAGCATAACTGAGAGAATTATGAAATAATCTGAATGATATTCCCATGACTCTAACCAAACTGTGTTCTCCACTATCAGGAAACTCCATCAGCATTTCAACACAGTGCTGGGCACGTACTTGGTGCTAAATAATGGCTGGATGAATGTAAGTTTCCTTGTTGTGACCACAAACAATGTGGTTTTACTTCCTGAGCCTCCATTTTCTTATTAGTAATTCCAGGAGCAGGATACTTTCTTTAGAGGTTTGTTGTAGGGATGAATTCAGGCCATGTACTGGTATATGACAATTCTTCCTCAATTGAAAGAGGTATAACCAAAGGAACCACTGCACTCAAAGTAGACTTCTGAGAGATGACGAGTGAGTGTCTAGGTACTATTCCCTGCTCCTTACCCTCATTGTCACCCTGAGCTCCTCTTTTCCATACCATTACTCTAGTCCTCCACCAATTACACCCCCGCATGAGCCGGTCATAAGAACAGCATTCCAGAGTCAACACCTTAAGTTACTTTGCCTCCTGTATATTCCCTCTATCTCAGTACATTTGGCCGCCCCTTATCAGAAACGAATTTATTTTAAAACAAATTAATAGATAGTAAAGTATTTGATGATGCATGGTAATAATAGTGGGCGGTTGTGGGAGCTGAGAGCTATTTTGCTTTCAGACAATCCTAACATTCGCAAAAATCCCAAAGGATGCTCATTTTACTTTTCTCATTAAAAAAAAAAGTTTCACGAATCTGTCATACAATTAGCATTCTTCAGCGGAACTTCCATGGAACATTTGATGACTTTAAATGCAAAGACTCACAATAGGATGCTTTGAGGCCAAGATGGGGGGGGGGGGGGACCACATTTAATGGAACAAATTATTCCTGCATGTTTTTCATCAAGAGTCCTTTCAACATGATTGTCAACAGAGAATATTAGAACTGGATGAAATATGACAATATGACTTGTGCATCATCAGAAGACCCCAGCCAGCACATGACGTCCTGCTGGCTGAATTCTGCGCATGTGTGGGAGGGCTCCAGAGACTGTCTGCGGGTAGCTTATTATGTTGCTGTCCCTTTAGAAGCCCAAGCTCATGGTGCATGCCACTTTAATGAGTAAATGAAAACCTATGTAAAATAAATGGTCCATCAAATAAGAAAGAAAAAAGGAAGATACATTAACAGGTATTAATGTATCTTTAGTAGTGAATGGAGCTGGCCCTGTGTATAGTCTTACAGTTTCTTGGAAACTCCCATGGGGGCCAACGTTCTCCCATCATTCATTTCAACCTCTTTGGAGTGATCATCCATCATTATGAAAGCAAGCATCTGAAAAGACTGTAATAACCTCTTACAAAGCCTTGCCTATCATCCTTATAAATGATAAAGTCTGTTATTGCTGATGATTGAATTGAAAAAAAATTAATCGGAAATAAATTTAAATGGTTAGTTTTAAAAAAATTCTACAATGTACTGACATTTGAATGAATATGAATTTAAATGGAATAATATCCTTTATTATGTGCATATCTAAATTACAAATCTCAAATCAGTCCTGCAAAATCAATATAATTATTCCCATTTAAGATTGAGGAAATTTGAGATTTAAAGGAATACCAGAGTTGGCCAAGGTCATGTAGAGATAAATGACTGACCTAGCTTTCCAATTTGAATCCATGTCTGTCGGGCTACTAATATTTATTTATTTCCATTTTATAACCACAAGTGAGCAAATCATTAATCATTTATTTGATGTAAAATGAACTTGATCCACTATAAGTCAAGTTCCTAAGGATTTTACATACATTTTCTCATCACTCAATTTCACATACCTACCCTTACGGTAGGTTACTTGGCATACCACACCCTCAATGGAAGTGAAAAAGATGTCTTTATTATTTTAACGTCCTTTACTATCTGTAGAATAGATAAGTGAATGAATAAATGAATGAGTGACTTAGTAGATGGTATGTATAGCTGAAGCCACTAAGTCTAACTGATTTAACTATAAATTCCCTATAGACTGGACATAAATATAACATTTTAGGTTGCACTATAGTGTGTATAATTATATCTTATAGTGTTGGCACTTAGTTCAGGTACTTCTGGAAAGCAGAATTAGGGCCAACAAGAAAAGTTGGCCATGTTGTTAACAAATATGATTACTCAATAATCATACATGTTTGGTAAAATACACCTAAATGTTAATCCTAACAATATCTTAACCTTAATCTAGATCTCAACATTTGCTGACATGCCCTTACATCTACCTTGCAGTTACTACATTAGCTATTCATTTCCCCTTGAAGACATATGACTCTCACCTTCCACACTTTACCAACTCTTTTCCAATCTGGAGTAACATTCCCCTTCCTGTTACCATGTTTTCTTTCCTTTGGAAACACATCCAGTCTTCGCTATCTTTTCCTGATCTATGTTCCTTTAGAATCTACTCAAGTAGAATCCTTACCATAGTGTGTAATGGCCTTCATTTGCTTTTCTATATTTCCCTCTGCTAGGGAAACTACATGAGGAAAGGGAACATAGCTGGTTGATCATTCTGTCCCCTACTCATTGAAAATATTAAGAACTGATTAAATTACAGTGAAGGTCTTATTGTAGTCTATAAAATATACAACATCATGCTGGCTTTATTAAAGCTCCATACATAATTGCTGCCAATATCTCTTGGCTTTTTCTGTGGGTCAAAAGGAGACAAATCTTCACTGTGTTAGTCCTATCACATTCTCCCCCAGAGCCTCCAGCAAGAAATGAAGCCCTGTCATTACCCTGATGTTAACTTAGTGAGATCTGTGTCAGGACTTCTGACCTACAGAGCTATAAGATAATAAATGTGTTCTGCTTATGTTGCTAACTATGTTATAATTTGTGATGGCACTGATAGATAACTAATGCATGGCCACGATATTTATTTCATTAGGGTGTCTTTGTTGATCTAACTTCCAGGCTGTGAGCATCCTGAAAGCATGTGTGAGATACATGACTTCCTTCTACAGTAACCGTGAGGGTTAAACTGTTGAGCTATAAAGTGAAAAAAATGTACATTGTATGATCTAATATTAATGCTTAAAATCTCAGCTGAAACATGCTGCCATTCCAGTGTTTGAGAATATATCCAGTGGTTGAGAATTCGTTAGCTACAAACACCTTCTGTGTTTATGAATCCCCATTCAGTCTTTCGCAGAAGTGGGCAGGAAGGAAACACAGGTCAGAAGGAGACATTTCTAACTCTACTCATTAATAAGTGATCTGGTTTTGCTATTTAAGATAAGTTCAGTTACTTTATATTGCTCGAATGGGAACTGCTAACATCTTCCTCTATGAGTTCTGTCTATATAGCCTAAGCATAACCTAGTGAGTGACTTGTTATGTGTCACCCTGCTAAAACACATTTGGAGAGTCTTCATTTTGGTACTGATTTATTGAATAGATAGATAGATAGATAGATAGATTTGAGAGATATATAAAAACATCAGTGATAATAGAGAATCATCGATTGGCTGCCTCCTGCATGTCCCCCACTGGGGATTGAACCAGCAACCTGGACATGTACCCTGACAGAAAACTGAACCATGACCTCCTGGTCTATGATCAACCACTGAGCCACACCAGACAGGTTAGTACTGACTCCTACACATTGGTTACTTGGTCTTCAGACAATCCAGCTCAATAAAAACTTTATGAAAACAGATTATGAAAAACATTGATTTAGTTTCATTTGACCACAGATAGTACCTAACATGAATTTGGGAAAATATGAGAAAAATATTTCTTAGCAGAGTCATAATGATCTTTGTAAGAGTTAAAAGGCAATCTATACCAGTCATCTAGAGACAGAGAACCATATGATAAATGTAGTTAGCCAGATACCACTGTCGGTGGTTTGGAAAAGGATGATAGTAATAAAGGAATAGATAAGTGGTAAAATTGGGGATATATTTTGATAGTGTAACAAACATAAGTTGCTGATGGATCAGAGATGACTTCAAGTTCTAAAAATTTAATCTCCTAAAAGGTAGAATTGCCATTGACAGATGTGGAGAGGCATGGAACATGATATGTTTTTCAGGAGGGGGTTAGGGGAAATGAGAAATGTCCAAGCTAGAGGTATAAAATGGTAAGCTATCAATAGGTATAAGACTCACTGTAAGCCAAGAGAATGGATGCAGAACTTAGCTAGAGGTATAAAATGGTAAGCTATCAATAGGTATAAGACTCACTGTAAGCCAAGAGAAATTGATACAGAACTTACAGAGTAACTACAGATAGAAAAGAGACCCAATACCTCAATCCTTGACACTAAAATATTTAGGAATTTGGAGAAACCACAATAGGATACAGAGAAGCAGCAACTAGTTAAAAGAACAGCCAAGAGAGAGGTTTTTTTTTTAAAATCAGAAATCAATAAAATATTTAGAAAAATTAAATGATTGGCGATCGATCAAACAAAACATTTTAAAGTCGGTAATCAAAATTGACATGATGAGGTTAATTGTGAAAGGTTTCTCATTGAAATTGTGGAGAGGAAGCCTAGTTGAAGTGGGTTTAAGAGATGGTTGGAAGAGATGAATGAAAGAGCGACAGACGTTGAAAATGTTTAATGATTTTAAATTTAAAGAGAGAAGATAAACAGTGTGGTCACTCAAGGGAGATGAAGTGTGTAGAGATCCTATTTTTCATTGAAGATTAAAGAAATTATAGCTCCGTTATATGCCATTGAGAATTACCTAATAAAGGAGGCGGGATTGATGATGGAAAGAGTGGCAGGGCAATTGCAGGAGGGATGTGTTTATGCATTTAAATAATGAGAGGAGATGGGAACTTGTGCATGAAGTGAAGGAATTTGCCTCGGGACAATGAGGATTTTAATCACAGTAATAGGGTGAAAAATACAGGCTATGCTGATGCAGGCACACAGAACACCCCGATATGGGGTTTCCCCATGTGTGAAAGTAATCTTCAAATTGCTTGAAATCCCTCAGTGAGATGGGATCCCAGGTCATAGACTGAGAACAAGGGTTAAGAGTTGAGCAAAGAGGAGAGGCTGTGAAATAATTATCTTGGATGATGGCATAATGAAGACATTCAGATGGCAGAGCAGCCCACGTGAAGTTAGGATAAAAGCAAAGCAAAGGGATTTAAAGAGTATTTCTGGCAAAGTCTGCCCCACCACCTGAGCAGAGGTGTGGGGTCCTGGTATCAAGGACCACAGAAAGAACACCTGAATTTTGCAGCCAGCCCAGGCCCTCGCGCCCCTGGCACAGAGTCCTGCAGGCACTGATAAAACCGGATGTGGATGTGGTCAAGATGGTGGCCAAAGAAGCCAGGACACGGAGCTTCCGCTTCCGGGGAAGGAGATCTTCCGCTTCCGGGGCAGGGACCATGGACCAGGCATAGGAGCCTGTTGCTAGGAAACAGAAATTCCTAGGCCTCCTGTCAGGTACAGAGAGTCCAACTTGACAGGCCCTTCCCTCCTCCATCCTCAGCTCAGATGAGGCTGAGTGAGTGAATCAGGATGAAAACCATCCGGGTGTCACACTCTCCTTTACAGGAATGGTGGGTTCAGGAAAACACGAGGCCCATCGAAAATCAAAAAGGCTTTTGCTGGGACTTCTGGGAAAGAGCCTTCAGCTACTACCATTGGAAGGAGCACCTCTGTCCTTCCACAGCATGAGGCCTGAGACTGAAGCCAGCACAAGGAAGGCCAGAGAGAAGCCAAGTTTTGACTTGAAATCCTGAAGCCAAAGGCACCTGAAGCCAAACCTACTTACAGATGCCAGCCAGGCTATATCACTTGCAGAGTCCGATACAAAATAAAAACACAGACTCCCTGTTCCAAAATCAGGGGCAACATGCCATTAAAGATACTAAAGTATAAAGCTTTTTCCCTCCCTTTCAGGGTTTCTCTCTCTCTCAACTTCTTGTAGTATTTGTTTGCTATTGAATGCCATTCTGAATTGAAAGGCATTAAAATTGTGAATTATTAGCGTGAGAAAAAAATAGAGTATTTCTGGATTTCTTAAGCTTTTATTTATTTGTCCATTAATATTTACTTGAATATAAAAAAGAAACATTTTAAAAATTCTTTGTCTTTTCTTGATTCATGCGCTTTTTACACAAAATATTCTAAACACTACATATTTTGAGGCAGGCTGGTGCTCAATTATTTACATTCAATCACACTGATATATCCAATAGAAAATTTGCTTTTGTTGCTCTAAGTAGAGAAGCTCTTCAAAGAGATAATCATGTCTCAAAGCAAATAAAAAGTTCATCCAAAGAAAAAATTCCTTGAATCTTAACAACAAATGTTGACATGAATTCATCATTTCCATCTTTTTTACTTCTATTATATTTTTATCTAAGTCATTTACCTAGAAAAAATTTTTGCCTCATTTGACTTTGACTATAGGTAAAGCCTATCCTATATAATAAAAGGCTAATATGCAAATTGTCCCTTTGACCAGGAGTTCAAATGGGGGTTAGGTCATGGGGAGGGGCTGAGGGCAATTGGCTGGTCCGGCCCCATCAGCCCTGATTGGGGTGGGCCAGCAAAACCCCACTAGTTCCCTAATCCGTGCACCGGGCCTCTAGTCCCATAGAATAAAGGGGTAATATGCAAATAGTCCTGATGCCATGACATGTAACGACAGATTAGCAGGAGGGCAGGGCATCGAGCTACATGCTGTGGAGAGCTATAAGCAACAATGGGCAGGGCGGCCAGCTGAGGCAAGCAGCAGCTAGCTACTCATGCACAAATTCATGCATAGGGCCCCTAGTGTATAATATTTTGAAATTTCTATACCTTTATGTTTTGTTGTTGAGATTAAATTAATGTAACGTAAGATTAACCATTTTTTTTAATGCACGATTCAGTGCAATCTTTCATTCTTATTGGTCACTTACTTTAATCTAGTCTGTATACTATGCAAGGGGCATAAGCAGGGGTAGAATTGAGATTCAAAACATCGGGGCCGTTTGATTAATAATGAAATACTTTATCTGGGAGCATTTCCTGATCTAGTTGCCCCATCACCCCTGATCATTCATCTTCTAAATTCCAAAAGAACTTTATTCATCCATCTTAAAATATTCTAGTAGTAGGAGTGTGCATATTTTGTATATGCCCTGCCCTTAAATGAACTTGGAATAGGAGCATCTAACATTCATTTTTCTCTGCCTAGATGTTCGACAGATGTGTTTTACATTTTAAATATCGGATTCCATACAGAGAGACTGCCAAGATAAAAGACAAAGCTACCACAAGACTCCAAATGTCTGAGCACTCCAGGGGATGCCATTTTACTCTACCATGAGTAGAGTTGTGCTAATCAAGTTCACTGCAGAAAACTTGGGCCAGTCCTGCGACCATTTATACCAAGTATAAAGGTTAAGGGTGAGCATCTAGGAACATTCATAGCTGCCTTGACAGAAAAAATATGTGAACTTAATTTAATAATAAGAATGAGGCTTTGTATTTTATGGCTTTTCAATGTATTTTTCTAATAGGATATTTTATTATATTTCACCAGATTCCTAGTTCTCAAGAAATGGGTGGTAAAAACAAATCTAATATTTCCTCTCAGATGACTGTAGAATCCATAACAGATATGTCATGGCGGAGGAAACAATGAGTAGAGTTTGGTGGTCTTTGGAACAGAGCACAATAGCTCAGAAAGAATAGAAGATGAGGTGTCAGGTTGAGTCCTTTTGTTTAAAGGGGCTTCAGTGTCAAATAGCTAAATGCTGTGCTTACTATTAGTGAGAAGATGTCCCAGAAAATGTTTAACAAGAGGGTAAAGTGAAAAATCCTATAATTAAAAGTGTCCCCTGTTGTTGGTAAAAAGAGAAATTACTGGAGGCAAGAAAGTTTTATAGAAAATCACACAAAATATTAGTCATTGTTATTCTCCTTTAAGAGATTGATATCCAGTAGTTGTATCTGTATCCAGACATTATTTTCAGCCCTATGTCTTTACACTTCTTCTTTCCCATTCCGACCTCACCACCTTTTCCCATAGCCCCATTTCCCAAACTTAAACATATGATTAAGTCATTATTTATGAGAATGTGTATTGCGTGTTGACCATTCAATGACCAGTAAATCCATTTGTGTATTTATAAATGTTTAAAATTGAAGTTATTGGCTAATAAGAGATTTTACAATTTTAAGAATAAGATAATAAAAATACTAAAGTCATGTGATTTTTCCTACTGTTAATTCTTGCTTCCACAGCTATTTTCTAGGTGCTGTCACATGCTTTACCACTAGTGAAGACTTCAGAAATCCCCCATTTCTTCCTACTTATGAAACCTAAAACATTTTAGATAATATTTACTACAGCAGTTGTACATTAAAAAAACACCAGGAATGTGATGTTTACCCCAAGGCACAATAAAAATCTTTGCAGACAGGGTCTGTATTACTCATCTTGTCTCATGAAACCTAACTAAAGTATACGCACACAAACCCACACACACACACACACACCACATTCTACAATTAACATTTGAATTCTGAGAGGGAGAGAACAATGAAAAAAGAGGAGGAAATCACTAAATCCAGAAACTTTAAAATTCGCTGTAGAAACTAGGTTCAAATAAGCACTTTGGAAAGGCAAGTAACTTACTGTGCCTTGATATTCCCAGAGGGAAAGTGGAATGACAAATAATAAAATGATATACACATATGTGTGTATGTGACAGAGAGAAAGAAAAAGAGAGAGTTGTGACCAAAACCAGTTTGGCTCAGTGGATAGAATGTCAGCCTGCAGACTGAGAGGTCCCAGGTTCGATTCCGATCAAGGGCATGTACCTTGGTTGCAGGCATATCCCCAGTAGGACGTGTGCAGGAGGCAGCTGATCAATGTTTATCTCTCATCGATGTTTCTAACTCTCTCTCTCTCCCTTCCTCTCTGTAAAAAATCAATAAAATATATTTTAAAAAGAGAGAGTTGTGAATAAAGTAGCATTTCCAATAATTTTCAAATGCCTCTGAAAAGCAAAATGGCCCCAGTAGAGAGCCATTGTTCTAGTTTTAGTGATTCCCAAACTTCAAAATTCCCTTGTTAAAGCACAGGTTTCTAGGAACACCTCTGGACTTTCTGATTCAGCAGGTGTGGATCCCAAGAATTTGTATTTCTAACAAGGTCCCAGATGGTGCTAATGCTAATGGTCCAGGGCCACACTGAGAAAACCTGCTTTAGATGGTCACCTCAGAGTCCATCCTCACCTCTCTGACCCTCTAGGCTACAGCCTTCAGAAGACAATGTCCCCTTAACAAGTGAAGAAAAAGAGATAAGTGCTTCCATTTTTATCCTTCTGTCTCCAGATAAGTCTTTCTACCCTAGACACCACTTAGATTCAGCTGACTATGTATGAGACACGCCGTGGAGTTTTCCCAGCTGAATCCTGAGATGCTACCCTCTGGTTCGCCATGGAATCTTTCTAATATTTGAACTGATTGTGCCAGATCCCTGCATCAAGAGCATCATGGATGAACACCATCTGAACAGAGTCTAAATCCTTCACCTCGATACACCGGTCCTGACTTGCCTCTCCCTGGACCAGACAGCTCTGTCTGTCTGTGCACTGCTCCTCCACATTCAGAACTCGCTCTGAGCTGCAGGTAAACAAAAGGCATGCGGATGGATGGAAGTGAAAGTCTCCAAGTGCTAATCCAATGTTGCTAATATATTAGGAGTGTGGCTCTACATAAGCCTTTTATCCCAATTTGACTAATTAAGAGATTGAGTCAGCGTAAGGTTAATGACACACATCTTGTTATATAGGAACTTGTAAATGAGCCTTCAGACTCATTATCTCATTTGATCCACATACACTATTATAAATAGATCAGCTGGTTACCTATACATTCCATTTCCCCCTTGTAATTTTCTTCCATTGCCATAGTGTACAAGCATTAGGAGATGCCTTTTTGGGGACCTGTAATGAACTCTTTCTCTTGAAGAAGACACAACAACCCAGAGTTCTACCTGTTTCACAAAACTCAGTGCCTATTCTGTAACACACCTTCCTTCCGTCAAAGACTCGGGTGCTGAAAGAGCACAGAGACCCAATAATGTTGAGACTGAAAAAACTGAAGAAATGCTGTGCATGAAGACATTCTCTCCCCAGTCTCTGGAAAGGCACAGTAAAAATTCTCATTCAAGACAGTTTTGACATGAAATAGAAATCAGAGACAGGTGAGAGAAACAAATGGACTGGACTTATTTATTTTCAACATCAAAGTATGGTAAAAACAGATAGAAGGTTTGGAAAGGGAAATAATTGCTCGTCCCAATGTCTCACTTTTCATTCTTGAAGGCAGTGTTCAGACACAGAGAAAATTTGAAAGAACAAAAAGTCAAGTTGATGAAGCTGACCAGTTAGTTCAGTGTTTTGGTTTGTTTTTTCTATTGTCATAAATAGCAGACATGTGGTCCACTTACAGACTCCATTGTAGAGTCACTTCATCTACCAAATATTCCTTTTCCCAACAACCTAACCATAAAACTTTACTACACCCTCCATTTTCCAAATAGGATTCACATATCAAGTCTCTTAATCCTGTTGTGATTCAAAGTGAATTGTGCTGGATTCTGACCCATGATCTGCCGACCCTCCTAATTTATGTACTCCCTGACTCTGGACCATTTAGAATCTAGTTTCAATCTTAGGGTAGATTCATAATTCACCTTTGATCTTCTGGAATTGGCTCCAATGCCATTCACAGGTATCAGTATCTTAAACTTAGTATTCTCAGAACAAGAAAGAAAGTTGTCAATAATTTTGCACAATACACATACCTGCCCACGCACATGCGTGTTCACACACACACACACACACACACAGTAGGTTTTCCATGTTTTTAATCATTAGTACACATTTCCCCATCCCAACATCAGAATGGCATTGATATTCTGATTTGCTCAAATAAAAACTCAACACTCCTTCTCTTGACTCACTTGTTGGAGGAGGTAGAGACAGGAAGAACTCGAATACTGATGCACAACATAACCCACAGGAGCTCTGCATGAAAATTATAAACACTAGTACCAGGCTTTGTTTGAATTCTTGTTTTCATCGGAAATTTTTTCACTGACATTTTCTGCACTAAGAATATCAGGAGGTTATAAATTTAGCAGGGAAAAAGGTACCCAGTAATGTAGAGTAGACAGGAAAGTTATTTTATAACTAGAGGTGCAGCACACGAAATTCATACATGGGTATGGTCCCTAGGCCTGGACTGTGATCAATAACCAGATCTGGTTATTGTGATCATTAACCAGATCTCAGTCCAGGAAAGTATCAATGGCATTGGCAACTAGATTCAAAAGCACCCTGAGGGAGAAGCTCTGAGAGAATCATCTGTGCCAACACAGACCAAGGTCACTGCCCTCACCAGTACATGGCCTGCTCCTGGTGCTGCATGTAGCATGGCAAGTCTTATTGCTCCAAACACAGTACTTTCAAAAAAAAAAAAAAAAACAGTAGACATACCGCACCCTCCCCTACACTAAAATGTTGTCAATGCCACTGTGTTTTCCATGGAAATTCATAGCCACTGTGTTTTCCATGGAAATTTTACAATGAAGAAGTCAAAGGTGTTAAACAATACTGGAAAGTCCTTTAGACACTGAATATGTCATTATTTCTTTTAAAAAATATGTGGCTAATTGAGTTTGAGAGAGAGAAAGAGAGAGAGAGAGAGAGAGAGAGAGAGAGAGAGAGAGAGAGAGAGAGATGTGAGAGTGAAACATAGATAGGTTGCCTCCTTGCCTCCTGCACGCCTCCTGGGATCCAGCCCACAACCCAGATATGTGCCCTGACCAGGAACTGAACTGGCAATCTTTTGGTGCATGGGAAGATGCCCAACCACTGAACCACACTGGCCAAGGTGGATATATCATTCTTTTTCTCATTAGAACTCAATCCGGGTCATGGCTGGGTGCAACCTTGGAGCAGACACAAGGCAAAAGACAAATCTACTCAAAAGCTTACTTGATGTTCTCATGTCATTGTGTTTTAGAAATCTATAGCAATTTCCATTTTATTGTTAATACCTGAATCTCCTTTCCCACGGAAAGCTTGCTCCCTGTTTCCTGGCTTCCTGGATGGGGGGTAAAGGAGTCTTCTTCCCTCTCAAACCCTCCTGTCCGGTCCCCTATTTTGATTATTCCAGTTTCTAGAATCACTTCTATAAGAGGAAAAAAATCTCTTATTTTGTTGATCTCACTGAAATATTGTTTTGGGGTTTTTTTTTTTTTTTTTGGAATAACACTGTGTGTTAACAATGTTTACACCGCATGTGACAGAATACAGATTCTGAATTTTGACAGAGAATAAATAAGGTCAGTGTCTGTTGATACCTTGTGTGAGAGATAGCAACACATGCATGCAAACCGTGAAAATATGCAGCATGAAATAATTTGTCTTTTCAATGAGGAACTGTAGCTATGTGAGCTCAGTAATGCCAAACCACTTTTTCCTGATTTTTTTTTTCCTTTGGTGGTGTTATCATCCTACTTATAGGAGGGATGTGGAAGGTTTAAAATTAATTGAATGCAATAGACTTATAACTTATTTTTATTTATTTTGCCCAACAAATGTCACTTCCCCAATTACAGGGGTAAATAGGACAATATCCAGGATCTTCAAAAATCAAGTATTAAAAGGTATCATTTTTAATATTATTATTGCTATAATGACTGCCATGTGCTTTGGTGTATTTTATGGTTGTGCTCATCCTATATTGCTTTTTAGATAATGCTCTTATGTCACTGTATATTAGAAACCTAAATAGGTTTCCATTTTGTTGTTAATAACAGAATCTCACCCACTCAGCATGGCTCGGTGGTTTAGTATTGACCTATGACCCCAGAGGTCACGATTTGATTCCTGGTCAGGGCACATGCCTGGGTTGCAGGCTTAATCCCCAGGAGGGAGCATGCAGGAGGCAGCCGATCATTGATTCTCATAATTTATATCTCTATCTCTCTATCACTCTTCCTCTCTCTGAAATCAATGAAAATATGTTGTTTTAAAAATAGCAGAATCTCTTTTTCCTTCATATAAAAACCTATATTCTTAGGATAATGTGGCATGCAAAATTTTAGGAGGCTTTACTGATATTATATTATCTGAATCTCATAGGGATTTAAATAAGGAAATCCCAAACCTATCTAAAAAGTATCCATTCTGACTCTGACCAGTGTGGCTCTGTGGATAGAGCATCGGCTAATGGAATGAAGGATGCAGGGTTCGATTCCAGTCAAGGGCATATACCCTGGATGCAGGCAAATCCCCAGCAGGGGTGTGAGGAGGCAGCTGATGGATATTTCTCTCTCGTTGATGTTTCTAACACTCAATCCCCGTCTCTCTTCCTCTCCGTAAAAAAAATAAAAAATTATATATATATATATATATATATATATATATATATATATATACATACATACCGTATTTGCCGGCGTATAAGACGATTTTTTGGCCCTGAAAAATATGCCTCCAAGTGGGGGGTAGTCTTATACGGCGAGTATATAACAAACTCTGTATTTTGAGTGGAAATGTTAGGGGGTTGTCTTATACGCCCAGTCGTCTTATACGCCGGCAAATACGGTATTTTCAGGGCCAAAAAATCGTCTTATACGCCGGCAAATATGGGATATATATATATATATATATATATATATATATATATAATTTAAAAAGAATCCATTCTGAATGAGGTTACTATCCAAAGAGAATATAGCCTTAGGTTTAGCCATGTATTAATAAGACCTTTTACTATTAGGAGCTCCCATTCCCATACCCATAGTAGCCCAAGCCACTGGGGGGAGGGGCAGTTGATCACTACCATCATCACTTTTAATCCATGCATTTCTTTCAGAATATCTCTTACCTTTACTTAATGACTGGTCTTGTAATATCTATCATCATAGACTGGCTTCAAGTCTGTCGCATAGCCCTTCCCTCCTCATGTGTCTACCATGTACAAATAAAATAAACATAATTTTGCACAAATGATATATACCATATTTGCCGGCGTATAAGACAATTTTTTGGCCCTGAAAAAAATATGTATTTGCCGGCGTATAAGACGACTGGGCGTATAAGATGACCCCCTAACATTTCCACTAAAAATACAGAGTTTGTTATATACTCGCCGTATAAGACTACCCCCCACTTGGAGGCATATTTTTCAGGGCCAAAAAATCGTCTTATATGCCGGCAAATACGGTACTAAAGTTAACATAGAAAAAAAAAAAAGAAAAAAAAAGAAGAGTCCTCAGTAGAATATTCCAGGTAGTAGAATAGGGTACATATGATGTTATAAGGTTAACTGTGGTATTGCTGAATCATGGTAAATTGTCTAGGAAATAAAGAATGGGATTAATTTTGGTGTCTTATGGGCGTGTGTGAGAGATGGTAAAAATAGGTCAACCTATCCTTAAGAGATGCATGGCGCCAAAACCAGTTTGGCTCAGTGGATAGAGCATCGGTCTGCGGACTGAAAGGTCCCAGATTCGATTCCGGTCAAGGGCATGTACATTGGTTGTGGGCACATCCCCGGTGGGGGGTGTGCAGGAGAGAGCTGGTCAATGTATCTCTCTCATTGATGTTTCTAGCTCTCTATTCCTTTCCCTTCCTCTCTGTGGAAAATCAATAAAATATATATATATTTTTAAAAGAGAGATGTATAGCTATCTGTGAGTAAATATATAAAACACGTGCATAAATCTCTGTCGTGCTACATATTGTTATGCCGGGAGCACCATTTTCATTCACCTAAGGAGCATTCTTACAGAAAAAATCAGAGCACTAACCACTGAGATTCTTTGGCCTTCTTACTATATCCATGCAAGGTCTTAGAAGGCAATACAGCACGTGAGTTTGTTTGTTTTCACCCAAATTACACAAGTTGTTTCACTCTCCATGGGGCAACCACCCAGAAGGGTGTCCTTGACATGGCTCTCTAACTAGTACAGTCAGCACTGGGCGTCATTCACGGCCTGATGATATGGGCCGCCCTGGTGTTGAATGAAGCTCTCTTGAGGAGCATTCATGCACCTTGTTTTGGGGGTGACTTCAGGAAGTGGAATGAGGCCCCTAAGGTGAAAGTGACAGGGGGAAGTTAAACCATTTGAGGTTCAAAAAGGAACATGGCGGTAGATACAGCTCAGGTGATGCTCTCATGTTGCTATGTCAGAGGAGCCCTTTCATTCCATTTTGCCTGGCTCTCTTACGCTTTAGTCAAGGCTGCTGTTGAGTGTTTGAGTAAAATTCTTTCCCCTTTTTCCCTCGGACCAAACTAAAATAGACTAAGTACACACTGAGACTTCAGCCGTCTTCCGTAAAAATGAATGGAAGCTTTCATGCCTTGGAGCTTTTTTTGCCCACAAGGCTGAAAAATTATTTACAAGTTTCAGCACCGAGTTCAATGTGCCTAATGACAGACATTAATAATATTGACAAAATAATAAATCTTCTTACCTATCCTCCACCGGAGGCTTAACCCACTCAAACCAGGTCTTCTGAAATCCCTGCCTGCCTCAAATTCTTTCTCAAGATGAACTAAGCAAATAATAAGTAAATATGCCAGCTTTTAATATGCAGTCATATTTCCATCTGCGACGAAAACAAATGCAATCCTCCCTCTCCATGCGGAGAACGAGAAGATTATTAAACTCTTTGGCTAACATCATCTATACCGAGAGGCAGCAGTGAAAGCAGCAGCGGTAGGTTTTGGATGTAGATCGCTTCATCATATTTTTCTAGCTTCCCTTTTATCACCTCACCAGTTCTGAGTAACCTACTTAATCTCTCAGAACTTGTACAGGGTAGTTACGCTGATTAAGTGAGATAGTAAACATGAATTGCTTGGCAATAAATAGATGCTCACTTATTTTTTCCTTTAACACCGCAACGACAAACACACACACACAATTCTATGTAGTCATAAAACATTCATATAGTTTCCGTAAGCACCAACTGGTATAGTTGAAAAACTATACCAGTGCTAAGAATCTCAATGCAGCCAAAACCGGTTTGGCTCAGTGGATAGAGCTTCGGCCTGTGAACTGAAAGGTTCCAGGTTCGATTCAGGTCAAGGGCACGTACCTTGGTTGTGGGCACATCCCCAGTGGGAGGTGTGCAGGAGGCAGCTGTTCGATGTTTCACTCACATCAATGTTTCTAGCTCTCTATCCCTCTCCCTTCCTCTCTGTAAAATATCAATAAAATATATATTTTTTTAAAGAATCTCAATGCAGAAAACATATACACAGACATGGACTTAAGACATCTACACATTTTTCCTTGTTTAAAGAGTTGGGATATAACCTGTAGAACAAAGTGGACACCTCTTAATATATATCCCTACAGATTTCTTTTTAAAAAAATATATTTTACTGATTTTTTACAGAGAGGAAGGGAAAGGGATAGAGAGTTAGAAACATTGAATAGAGAGAAACATCCATCAGCTGCCTCCTGCACACACCTCCTCCTGGGGATGTGCCAGCAATCAAGGTACATGCCCTTGACCAGAATTGAACCTGGGACTTTTCAATCCACAGGCTGACTCTCTATCCACTGAGCCAAACCGGTTTTGGTTATCCCTGTGGATTTCTACATGTTTACAACCATTTATCTACTAATTTTTTTTTTTTATTTCCTACTAGCTCAAAGGGCTCCTTACCACATCTTTTCACTGGATACACTTCCCCCTCCAAAAGGTAATTAATATTCTGACTTGTATTATCATCAATTGGTTTTGTCTATTCTTGAGAAACAGAGAAATAAAAATCAAAGGACATACATTCTTTTGTGTACTGTATTTTTGTTAAGTATAGTTAGTGTCTATGAAATTAATTCATGTGTAAATAGTAGTGCTTTCCTTTACTTTTTTAATATACTTTTTTTTTTTTTAATTTCAGAGAGGAAGGAAGAGGGTGAGAGAGAGAGAAACAATGATGAGAGAGAATTATCGATTGGCTTCCGCCCCCTACTGGGGATCAAGCCTGCAAGCGGAATCAAACCCTAATCTGGTTCATAGGTGGACACTCAACCCCTGAGCCATGCCAGCCAGGCTATACTGTTGTGTTTGTTTTTTTATCTTTTATTGATGAGTGTAAAATTACTACTTAGATGCAAAACATACTTGGCTATTTGAGGGACTGATTGAAAGTGTAGACAGACTTCCTACTAGTTATCACCTATCTTTCTTCCTAGCGCTCAGAGAAGTCTTCTTCTGAGTTAATCTCTCACTGTGAGCATAAGGTTTTACTTTCCATTGCTCGGATTACCAGAAACACCTCCCGCCCTTTGTATTTTTTTTTTTTTTTTATCATTGCCAGCTCCATCCATTTCCAAATGAAACATACTTTCAGCCGAAACCTGTTTGGCTCAGTGGATAGAGCATCGGCCTATCGACTGAAAGGTCCTGGGTTTGATTCCGGTGAAGGGTATGTACATTGGTTGCGGGCACATCCCCAGTAGGGGGTGTGCAAGAGGCGGCTGATCTATGATTCTCTTTCATCGATGTTTCTAACTCTCTATCCCTCTCTCTTCCTCTCTGTAAAAAAATCAATAAAAATATATTTGAAAAAAAGAAAAAAGAAAAGAAACATACTTTTATTCCCTTGATTACCTATCTCAGCTCCTGCTCCACTCCCTTCTTTACTTGTTAACACAATACCTTTATGGCCTGACATCTTAGCACAATTCTGAATTAGGCTCGAGGTCTAGGCATCGTGCAAAACAAATCCGTTGTATTATGATCTCTCATAAAATCACACACTTGCCAAGGCCAACATGAATACGGCGGTTGATCCCAGAAATGGGCAAAATCTACCAACTTCACCAAGTGCTTTCAGAGCACAGCTCACCAAGAACCAGCTTTCCCTTAAAATCCATTTATTCAGATTTAATCTGAGAATCCCAGAGGGCCTTGTGACGGAGTGATTTTTTATTTTTTAAAAAATTTTTTAGTGTTTCAGATGAACTCTCTAAACAACTTAATTTAATTGGAAGACATTACCCTGAGGAGCATTTAAACCGCAGTGAGGAACTTCAGACCCAAAAGATGCCATTTGCAGAGGACACTGCAATTAATTCACTTCCCTCCTGGAGGCAATGCTTCCTGTTGTCAAAGCCGGAAGCCTTCCAAGGAGAGAGGAAACCGGAAGGAACTCTCCTGAACTTTCTTCTTCAATATATATATACCGGTATATATATTTTTTGTCCTTGACTCTGGCTACATCCTTCAGTTTAAACAGGAATATCAGGTTAATAGATTTTAATAGCTGCCTTACACCGCTGCTATGTATAATGAGCAGGAGAAAGATGATGCACCCGGAGATAACTGATTGATTTCATGTCACTGGGGAGCTTCACAAACCAGAAGTCACTATTTCCTTCCGTGCTCACTGCTCCCTAGCCTACAGGTAGCGTGAGAGGGGGTAAATGAGTAAAAGTTCAAAGAGGCTCCCACCCAAAATGATTGGGAGGAAGGGAGATCAATTTCTCGGATTTTCTTAAAATCTCTTTATCAACTATGAGCATTGCATCGGATGAGCCTTCCAAAAATCAGCATAAAGAATTCGTGACAGCTCCGGTTTATTGAGCAGTTACTGTATGTCAGGGACTATGCTTTGTATTATATAGACATTAAAGCATGATGTTTTCATTATAACACAGAGCAGGTATTCAATAAAGGTGAAGGTGATCAGATGCAACGGGGCAAAGCTACAAAGGTGCTAACAGTTCTGAGAGTTTAAGAAACTTGCCTAATATCCCATAAGTGGAGGGTGAGAGGGGGTGGGGGAGACAGAAGTGGGGTTTGAACACAGCCTGCATCAGAGCCCTTGCTCTGATAACGTCATTGTGTTGATCACAGTACAACTGTGAAGGGCAGTTAGACAGACATGAGCAGAGCAAGGATGATGGGTCAGGAACAGAAGGTCACCGGGCAGAGAGCCCCAGGGGCCTAGCAAGGGACAAAGGTAGGGTGGGACCTTACCCCCAGGGTGGCCTTTCCTAGCAGAGTGCTGCTCCTCAAGTGTGGAGCCCTGGAGACAGCATCTAGGCCTCAGTTATATCTCAGCTTCAGGCCCAGAACAGCAACAAAACCAGAAGAGTGAGCCCGTGCTGCCCTCAGCACCAGCTGCACTGGATACTAACTCTGGCCCTGGCGCCAACCAATCACTCAGGGGAGACCTAGACCCTGAGAGGCCACACCTGGGAAGCCGCTGAATATTCTATTGAGATTGTCCCCTAAAACTGTGGTCGGCAAACTGTGGCTCTTTGGCCCCTTGAGTGTGGCTCTTCCACAAAATACCACTGCCAGTGCGAGTCTATTTTGAAGAAGTGGCATTAGAAGTTTACTTTTAAAACATGTGGCTCTCAAAGGAAATTTCAATCATTGCACTGTTGATGTTTGGCTCTGTGGACTAATGAGTTTGCTGACCACTGCTAAAAATCTCCACCCTTCAAACCCTTAGTTGGGAGGACCCAGACACTCCCCCTCCCCCTTCCTCCAGGGAGCAAGCCTGGAGCATTCTTGCTCCCACCTTCCCCCCCAGGCCTAGTACCTTAGCTTCCTCACTCCCAAGCTCCAAGACCCTCCTCTCCTCTTCCCTCCTTTTCCCTTCCCTCTCCCTTCCCTCCCCTCCCCTCTATAACTTGTTTCCTCAGCCCATTTCCTCCACAAAGTACTTCTTCCACCTCTGTGACTTTACAAGTAAATGTTCTCTTATAGTTGGGGCTCGGCTCTGAATTCTTTCCCAGCCAGAACGCAAGCATCCAGGTTGCTGAGCCCAGCTCCCTGCTGCTCCCCACCCCCACAACACAAGAGAGAGGCAACCAGATCCACTGTCTGTCCGCTTTGGCCTGTGGGTGGACTGACAATCATTTGCTCAAAAGCTTTCACCTGCTTGGAACAGTTGAGGGGGGGATGTAAACAGGAAAGTCAAGTGAAGGCAATATTCTAGCACCCAGTGGTGAACTGTGAAAGGAAAAGCAGCCATGTTTAAATGCATTAGCATCAAACTTTAAGGATCCTGTTAAATGACATATAAGATGCACCTCTTTTAAATCACTGAAGGTCAGGAAGTCATATACACATTGTCTACATGAAGGTAGAAAATTGTCTTGCGCATAGCACGCAAGAAAACACAAAAAGGCACATACTCACCCACACGTAGGTATCTCTGCACTCCCCGAATCATGGAAAAGGAGAAGGCCCGATGATGTATCCAGGGAACTTCTAAGTCTTCGGTGTAGCTGATGAGCTGCAAGTCCCTTGGATACTGAACTCCTACCCATCCGATGCTCTCGCTGTCTCCATTTCTACCATTAAAGTCCGTCTCCAAAGCACGTTGGCTAAGCACTCCACAGGAAGGCCTGCTTGCTTCTCCCAATGCCAGAGACCTCCTGGAAAGCATGAGATTCTCTCTCAGTCCGGGCTACACCCATGACCATTGCTATCAGAGCTCAATGACAGTGCTATTCACCATTCCAACAGACTACATAAAGCAAAATAAAATAAATCGTAGTCAGTCTTTTATCATTAATTAACTACAGGACTTGATACAGAAACTGCCTCGTTTTTTAGCTCAAAAACCTAAGGCAAGAGCTAACCCCCATTCCGTTTGGTCAGTGTCCCCTTTGTCTATTTAGTAGGAGGCAAAGACCAACTTAGCCGCCCTGCTGACATCCTTACCTCCGCCCCTAGTGGGGTCTCCAGGTTGGCCCTGCGGAGACACTGCCCCAAGGGGGCAGAAACAAAGGGGTGTGTGATGACACCAGTCACTCTGGGTAGGGGAGGGTAAAAGGGGTACCCGGGGCTGGTTGAGTCCAGCTGGAGACTCCAGAGGAAGAGGAGCAGTTGCGGGGCTGTGGTCAGTGGCTCAGTTGGAGGATCCACATGAGAAGCGGTGGGTGGCGCAGGGTGTGTCCTGAGTATGCGCTCCCTGGGGCGCTCCGAGGCTGAATGCCACTGCAGAGGACCAAGGACAAACACAAGGACGCTGGTCCCCCAAGTGCCAGAGAAGCAGGAAGCTGGGACAGGAAGTTGAGAAGCAGGGAGCAGGAAGCTATGGAGGAGCCAAGCGGCTATCTTCATAAAGACAGCCCCTCTCCCCCCAAGCTTGCCAGGGGCTGAACTTTTCACCTTTCAGCTGTGGCCCCTTTAAGATGCAAAAGACCTTGATTGCTCAGTGGAAGAACCTCCTCCTTTTCCTCCCACTCTCAGGGGAGGGTTACAGAGCCCCCGGTCTTGTCCACTGCACAGTCTAGTCCTGGGTCCTGCAAGTCAGGGAATCAGCCAGACTGACTCTTGCCTCAAGTTCAAAACCCTCCCTGCTGTCCAGACAGAAGTCTCAAGCCCTGAACACTTAGACTCGGTAGGACTGGCTCGTCCAAGTCCAAGCCCACTGTGCTGAAGATGGCACAGAAGTAAACATCACGCGGGAGGCCATGGAGAACTGCCTGTGGACCAGCAGTGTGTGCCGAGGGCCTGGTGGTTAATGGGCTGATGATCTCTGGGACCAAGGCACACAGACCTGTGAATCCCATCATAAATGGAGCCAGAGGCCGGCGGTGTGGCTCAGTGGTTGAATGTCGACCCGTGAACCAGAGGGTCACTGTTCGATTTTTGGTCGGGGCATATACCCAGGTTTGGCCTCCATCCCCTGTAGGGGGCGTGAGGGGGCAGCCTATTAAGAATTCTCTCTCAGCATTGATATTTCTCTCTCCCTCTCTAAAATCATTTTTTTAAATGGAGCCACAATATGGAGACCAGGATGCTTCCAACTTAGATTCTCTTAATTCTAAGTAAATCTAAACAAATAAAACAACGTATCCGCAGAAAAGACTAATTTGAGACTGACTAACCACTTCCTCTGAAAAATTATTTTAGCATTTAGGTGTAAGACTAGGAATGCAGACCCACGCTGCCCACTGAACTTAAGAGAAGCATTCACAAATTCACTGTTCGCATTCGATAATCTCCTCTCCCTGATGTCTACCTTGGGTCCTTATCACGCAGCTGCAGTTGCCGAGTTTTGAATGTTAAAAGTAACTTTTTAAAAGGTTAAACATCTGAAGCTGTTTCCATGAATCATGAATATGTTGATTTTTTAAAAAAATGTTTGCCTCAGCTCAAAACTACGCTGAATGTATTAATAAAAATAGGATGACGAATAACGGGTTAAAATGAGCATCCTCTTGTGGCTGCTAGTGAAATTGGTCTTTGCACTAATTAGACGTTTTGTGAAGGCGCTAATTGCTGTTCACTGTGGGTATTTCTCTGGTGCTGTCCTTGTAAGCGGTGGATGCTCCGATGATGTATTTTCAAGAATTTCACTGAGCCCTCCACGCGATCAGATTTGCAGCTCAGTGGACACCGGAAACTCACACCTATAACCACGGGCAAGGTCAGGTGCGCAGGCACACTCAACCACACATACAGCCCCCCGGGGCACTGCTGTCCCAGCACATGCCTCTTTGCTGTTCAGCTCCATCATAAACTGGTTTCCCACAGGGAAATTATGTTATTACACAGTGGGTGACCCAGTATGAAAATGGCAACATTTTAATAGACATAGAGGGCGGCGTGATATAAAGGAAGACAATCAGACAGTCTTGGGTTTGAATACTTACTTGCACTCATAGGGGACCTTTGAGTAGGTAACACACTACACCTTCTAATCCTTAGTTCCATGGTCGGCAAACTGTGGCTAGAGAGCCACATGCGGCTCTTTGGCCCCTTGAGGGTGGCTCTTCCACAAAATACCACGTCCTGGGAGTGTCTATTTTGAAGAAGTGGCGTTCGAAAAAGTTTAAGTTAAAAAAATGTGGCTCTCAAAAGAAATTTCAATTGTGGTCCTGTTGATATTTGGCTCTGTTGACTAATGAGTTTTCGGACTACTCCCTTAGTTGTAGTTACTGACTCAGATCCCACATGGAGAGTACCTGGTACTGGATCAAGCACAAAGGTAGCGTAAGGTGGAGTCGGGAGTGTAGACTCTCCTTGTGGGTTCTTGCCCGAAGAAGTGTGAAGAATAAACGTGTGGACAAAAAGATTTTAAATAAAAATGTGCACATTTATTAGAAGCATATACAAACTCTCCCTGGGGGAGGGGGTCCCCAAAAGGGAAAAGATTGCTCTTTCTCTCCAAAATGGGGGAAAAAATAAAAATCTGAATTTTTATTCAGAATTGAATAAAAATTGAATAAAAATCTGAATCTCTTAGTCTCTGGTTTATATTTTTTCTGAAGCCTATTCTCTTTTTTGAGTACCACTGTCCCCAACTCGTTTCAATATTTATTATAATGAAAAGAATACACAAAACAGCTAATATATGCTAACGTTCAACGACCATCGCAAATGTGTTAGGTATGTGTGATGCATTGTCTTATTTCATCCAACGAATGCCCTCAGGGAATGTTACCTCCCCATTTCACAGATGAGGAAAATTAATCATATCAGTTATCCATAGTACCAAGATGTATGTATGTGTTTGTCTGTATATATATATATATATATATATATATATATATATACACACCGTATTTGCTGGCGTATAAGACGATTTTTTTGGCCCTGAAAAATACGTATTTGCCGGCGTATAAGAGACTGGGCGTATAAGACGACCCCCTAACATTTCCACTAAAAAATACAGAGTTTGTTATATACTCGCCATATAAGACTACCCCCCACTTGGAGGCATATTTTTCAGGACGCCGGCAAATATGATATATATATATATATATATATATATATATATATATATCCCAAATATGTGTGTGTG
Source organism: Vespertilio murinus (assembly GCA_963924515.1). Lineage (NCBI taxonomy): Eukaryota > Metazoa > Chordata > Mammalia > Chiroptera > Vespertilionidae > Vespertilio > Vespertilio murinus. The sequence goes on along the minus strand of OZ004716.1, from coordinate 7,367,599 downwards.
TGTGTATATATATATATATATATATATATCCCAAAAATGTGTGTGTATGTGTGTGTATATATATATATATATATATATATATATATATACTTTGAATAATTATAAATCCAGCATTTATTAAAATACATTTCATTTCTACTGTTAAAGTGTGCCTACACTTTGGGGGGATACCTTGTATTTGGCTCTATTCACTAGACTAAGATCTACAAGAGATGGGTCTAGGAATTGGACACAGGAAGACTGCTGAACTCTCTAAAAAACTGTTCAAAACCCATAGAAGTTGTTATTGAGTCCCTTCACCATCTCATGCCCTTCCTATATGGTGTTTCACGCTACCAGATGATTATCTGAATCATGATTCCTGCCCTGGCCAATCTGACTAAGTGGATAGAGCATCAGCCCACAGACTGAAGGGCCCCAGATTCGAGCCAAGAGCACATACCTGGGTTGCAGGCTTGATCCCCCAGTCCCAGTGCAGGAGGCAACTAATTGATGTGTCTCTCACACATTGATGTTTCTCACTCTCTCCCTTCCTTCCAATCTCTCTTTTAAAAATCAATGGAAAATATACTTGGATCAGGATTTAAATAAATAAATAAATAAATAAATAAATAAATAAGATGATTCCTGGAGCTAAACACGGTATGTCAGCTGTGTCCCATTCCAATCAAAGCCAGAATACCTACAAAAAGCAGCCTGAGACATGCTTCAGTTCCCATGGTAATAACATCAAATCCCACATACATCTAGCTCTTCTTTGCATAGTCATCTCTTAAGCAATATCTTCCCCATCCTTTATATTTGCTTTTGTTTTTTTCTGGACTTATGTGAATGCCTTTGCTTGTTGAAATATAAGTAGAAGTCATACAGACATGGCATATCACACCAAATTATAATGAAGCATTTGAATTCTATTTCTATTATTTAACTTATACTTCTCTCATTTTCTGGTCACCTGAAAATGTGATCACCTGACTCTATGGCATTATGCAAATATGCTAAATACACTAAACATGTAAGGACCAATCACACAGCCTGTCAGATCCACAGGCTGCCTCCCATTTCATGTGGGATTAGCATGTGTGTGTGTGTGTGTGTGTGTGTGTGTGTGTGTGTGTGAGAGAGAGAGAGAGAGAGAGAGAGAGAGAGAGAGAGAGAGATAAAACCAGAATGAAAATCCAGTGCTTTTCTTTTATCCTGTGAAATATTATTAGCAACCTTGGATACTTATGTGATTTTCAAGAAAAAAGAACAAAATTAACCAATGTCTACTAATGCAGTGTTATAAGTAGAAAATTAAAGTCATTTCAAACAGAAGGAACAGAAAAGAGATTGAGAGAGAAATCATACCACATTTATGCTCCTTATCCCTGAGTGATGTTACAGAGAGGTATTAAAATATTAATTGTCAATCTCCTTAATTATAGATAGCACTACTTTAGGAACAATGAGTTAAGAGGCAACTGTTGAAAAACTTTTGCTCGACAAACTGATAATTAACAGATGTGATAAAAACTTCAGTTGTTTTTAACTCTTGATCCTCTAATTTAGGATGATTTTTTCCATGCATGTTGAATTTTATTCAAATTGTACAGTTTAATATAAGAAATTGTTTAAAGCATCTTGATCTTCAAAAATAAAAAGCTAAAAGAAACTTTGATGTCTGGCTTTGAAAAAGATTTAAAAGACATTATAATAAAATAAAAAAGTCATTAGGAACATGTATCCATCCCCCTGGCAAGTTTGGCTCAGTGGGGCATGTGTGGGAGGCAAACCAATCCATGTGTCTCTCTCATGTCAATGTTTCTCTCTCTTTCTCTGTCTCTCTCTCCTCCTCCCTCCCTCCCTCTTTCCTACTACTACTCTCCCTCATACTCTCTGAAAAGCAATGAAAATATATCCTCAGGTGAGGATTAACAAAAACAAATAAAAATAAAACAGCCATTTTTACTAACTGAAGATTCCCAACATTTGACAATAACAGCATGGTAGGATTTCATCATTTTTTAAGAAAGGTGCTGCAATGCCTTCTTTTTTGTCAGCAACACCCAAATACATGCTTGAGAGAGACTTGGGCTCACTCTAAAGAGGCCTTGGACCTTGCCTCATTTCTGCATCCGGTTTGCTCAGTGACCTTTGTTGGATGTTCAAGCCTCAGAGTTTTAACTCCTTCAAACACCTTTTTTTAAAGGTGCAGGGAGTAATGCTTCCCATTTGTTAGATCAGACAAGTTTGCCTGCTTAGAACTCAATACCAAAGGGGCCAATGAAAAGTCATACTGATGGCGTCATCATTATTTATCTACCTGGGCCTGAGGTTCACTCATTCATTCATTTTTACTAATTTCATTCATTCACTCCATTCATGTGTTTCATTTTTGCTGGATAAAGAGCAGGCTGGCTGGCCTGGCTCAGTGGTTGAGTGTTGACCTATGAACCGGGAGGTTGAGGTTTGATTCCTGATCAGGGCATATGCCTGGGTTGCAGGCTCTATCCCCATTGTGGGGCATGCAGTAGGTAGTAGATAAATAATTTTCTCTCATCATTGATGTTTCTATCTTTCTCTCCCTCTCCCTTCCTCTCTGAAATCAATAAAAAAATATTGTTAAAGCCAACTTTTTCTGCAAAGGAGCAGATAATGAATATCTTAGTCTCTGCAGCCTATACAGTCTTTGTCACATTATTCCCGTGTGCCATTATAACAGGAAAACAGCCGTAGACTGTACCTAAACAAGTAGGTGTAGTTATGTTACAATAACTTTATTGACAAAAAAAGAAGAAAAAAGAGGAGAGTCTAATTTTGCCCAAGAGCTATAAGACTACATTCTGCTTTAAACAAAAAACAAGACACAATTTGAATTGAGCAGCTGGCACTGTGATAATATTTTCATATGATTATTCTGTTTAATCCTCACAAAAAAAATCCATTCATTCCATGTGGCAGAAACAAGACCCACCATCCACATCCTCACAGATTTCAATTTCATTTTTTTTAAATGTAGGCAGAGATTCAGAAATGAACCCAGAGGTAAAATGTAATTTGTTCAAATTAAACCAGCTAGGAATTATCAGGATCCACAGGATCCTTAGCTCCAAAATCTCATAGTCAATATTATTTTTAATTAACTCCTTCATTCAGTCACTCATGTATTTAAATTCAGGTAAGTGGTGAGAAATGGTAGGAAGATGCATATTTCTTAGACCAACCTGCACGTACCATTTTCTTCCCCAGGCCATGCATGCAACAATTCTGTCTTCTGAAGGATTAATGGCTTAATTTTTGCCTATTAATCCTTGAGCCATGTAACATATGAACAAATGTGCAAAGATTTGGTGCAGAGGGAGCAGAGTAGGAAGGGCTATTGTCAATCTCTCTCTCTCTCTCTCTCTCTTCCCCGCCCTCCCCTCCCCTCAGTTGCTCCAATACTCCCCTGAGATTACAGCCCAGCTTGCAGACATTCCTGCTTTAGGATAGTCTACATTTGAGGGGTCTGCCAGCTATCTCCTTCATCCATGCTGTTCACCTCTCCCCAGTTTAGCCAGTGTCTTCCAGGATACCCACTGTAGCATGTGCTAGGATGGGACAGAGCCAAAAGGCAGAACCAATAGCTGGTTTGACAGAAGATACAGACCGGAGCCTAGAAACCAGAACCAAGCTCAGCACCAACCTCTGCACAGCAGACCGGCTGACTCACAGGGCAGCCTGCTTCCCAGATGCCCTGGTGAACTCATTAATTTGGCCAACATGAAGTCACCACTGCATGAGCACCCTACATTCATCGCTGTTACGTTAGTAGTTTTCAAAGTATATCTTATAGAAATATGTGTTTTTTAACATCAAAAGTGGCCATTTTTGTCAAATGAAGAACAGGCCTTACCCTGATGCTGTAGCAGATGCACCTGTCCTTGAGTGGTAGAACTCGGAGGTACATTTCATACTTTTGCAGTTGGATTGAGTCACAGTTGTCCACGGTCGTACCCTGACTGCTAACACACACCCCCTATTGTCTTTCTTCACTTCCCTGACTTACCTGTTTCCCTGAGGATGCTTCTGAGAACACCTTGCAAATAAAGTAGTGAAGTTTACACCCTTGTTCCATATTCATATCAAAACTCTTAAGGATCTCCAAACTATCTTTTGCAGTTTTCCAGATTCTGTTTTAAGAATCTCTGAGCTCAAAAAGTAATGGGATTCTAGCCTGGCTCAAGAGGCTCAGTAGTTAAGTGTTGACCTATCTATGAACCATGAAGTCATGGTTTAATTCCAGGTCAGGGCACATGCCCAGGTTGTTGGCTCAATCCCCAGAGGGAGTCATGCAGGAGTCAGCTGATCAATGATTCCCTCTCCTCATTGATGTTTCTCTCTCTCTCTCTCTCTCTCTCTCTCTCTCTCTCGCTCTCGCTCTTGCTCTCGCTCTTGCTCTCTCTCCCTCCCTCTCCATTCTTCTCTGAAATCAGTAAAAATACATTTATTTTAAAATGTAAAAAGAAACGGAATTCTAAAATTATACACACTTCAGTGACTCCAGGGAATCTTTAAAAACCTTAATTTATAGCTAACACCCAATCGATAACAACAAAAGGAATATTCATTTCTCCTTTAACAAGCCTTTGGAGTTCTCCATCAAAGGGTAGAATTCACAAATTAGATTTGTTTATTTTTTATATTCTTCATATGTAGTTCATATGATTACCTTGATGAAATGAATCTTTTCTCTATTTCAGTAATTCTAACTCTCTCCAAATTGGGTTTGTACCTTTTAAAGGAACTTGATTAAAGATATTTTGAACTAGAGTAAATGTATATATTTAGATCTTAATTTCTATAAAGCCTTCTTTCAAATTTGGTAGTAAATGGTAAGCTATTGAGTTGCTCTGAGAAATGTTCCTCCAAGGAGAGTAAGTTCCTAGCATAATCAAATTGGACAGAACCCATATTTTTTTGGATATATATTGTAACATTATGTCTCACACATCACTATGTGATAGATTGCATTGACAAAAATATGCATAATTTAGGTGTTATAAAAACAGGAAACCCAAAATTTATCATCTGAATTATGATTTATCCTGCGACAGAACAATTCCTTTGAAAGTAGATGCCTAGAAAAATGTATTAGGCATAATATATTTAAACAAAAATGTGTTATTCCCAACCAAACTTTCTCAAAGATACTAATTTAAGGTTCTAGAGAGGAGAGTGTTGAAATATAGATGCATGTTTGTCATATGCAATTGCAATAGAAATTTCAACCTTGGACTTTGGGACATATTTTAATTTTAATCTCTTTACCTTATTTTGTTTTCATAAATATCCCCCCAGAGGTAGCTCCAGAATACATATGCAACTTTGCAGACAGGGCTAGGGAGCCCAAAGAAAACAGCTTTTGATTCTTAGCACCACTTTGGATGTAAAAACCAACCTTCAAATGATTTTTTAAAAGAAGGAGCTAGAGTCCTTCAAAAGTTCATCTTATAGACTTGTTCAACTTTAATGACCATAGAGTGTATTAAAAATTCCCTGGCTAGTATGCCCTGGGTGAGCCGAGAGTCCCAGGGGGCCGTGTGTCCTGGGAGAGCCGTGTGCCCCAGGGAAGCAGTGGGACAATGGGGGAGGGCCCGTGTGAACCAGAGGAGGAGCGGATTCTATTCGGGTGGTCCTGAGATAGTCACCAAAAAACAAGAAGACTGCCAAATGAGGAGCGTATTCTATTCATGTGGTCCTGAGATAGTCACCATAAAACAAGCAGATTGTCAAATGACAGCGGGGAGGGTTAGGAGACCTGGGGGAGATAAGACAACAGCCGAAGGACTGGTATGCATGCATATAAGTACAACCAACGAACACAAAACTCTGGGGAGGGAGGGCATGAATGGGAGGTGGGGGGGGGGGCTATTGTAAGCTATGTACACATATAATACCTTAATAAATTTAAAATTTAAAATAAAAATAATAAAATATATACCCGAAAAAAATTCCCTGGCTACAAGATAACCATGTTCTTATAAGCAAATAAATTACATAGAGGAAGCATGGTTTGGGAAAATATTAAAATATTTGAAGGGATAGAGAATTCTTAGATTTTAAAGATGACATAAGAGGATTACACATCAATGATATTACATTTTCCATCAGAAATAGTCATTTGACATTTTCGTGTATGCCCCTTTAAGGAGAGAGGCCACTTTGGGGGCATTTTTTATGACACTGAATGACTTCATAATGGTCTGCCTCCAGGTTTGTCAAGGAAGTAATGGAGAGAGTAAATACTTTCAACTCTGAGATGGAACACTCTGTTAGGATTCTTGCTTTTCTTTCTTGTTCATCTTTTGCCGGCACCTGTTCTGTGTTCACAGAGGACAGGGACCAAGCGTTCTGCAGAGCCTCGCTGTCTTCCTGAACAGCCTTCCTGGTCACCAAGGACACCCCCAGGGAAAATGGCATTGGATCCATTGCTGGCATTATGAACAAGTGTGTCACTGCACCCTTCCCCAGAAAGCAGGTCTATTTCTACTCCAGAGATTCTGCACTAATCCTTATGAAATGCATCCAGACACTCTCTGCTTGAGAAATTTCACTGGACAAGCCTAAAAAGGTGGCCCAGCAGGTGATCTTTTCTGAAAACAGTGAGAAACCCACCCTGAGAGGGCCTGCTTCTTGGGAGCCATGCATGTGAACAGGAAGAAGCTCGGCTGTGTGTCACTTCTTATTCCCAATGGGAACTTGATACATTTCTGTGAGTCTATTATCTGAAGTGCTATTTATGATTCAATAATATGAAGTGTTCTATTGTTGAGGATGGTTTATAATCTAAACTTAACTGATAATAGTTGTGTACCTCACTCAGTACTGAGTATAAATCACTATTTATTGGTAATATCTTATGAGGTACAATGGCCAGATTTTCCAGTTGGGGAGACAGTGAGCTAGCCTTAAAAGTAGTCTTTCTAGCTGAAACTAGTTTGACTCAGTGGCTAGAACATCAGCCTGTGGACTGAAAGGTCCTGCATTCAATTCTGGTCAAGAGCATGTACCTTGGTTGCGGGCACATCCCCAGTAGCGGGCGTGCAGGAGGCAGCTGATCGGTGTTTCTCTTTCATAGATGTTTCTAACTCTCTGTCGCTCTCTCTTCCTCTCGGTAAAAAATCAATAATATATATATATTTTAAAAATAGTCTTTCTATCATTTGTGACCTGATACATAAAAAACTTTTATAAGAAAATGCAAATTCTATTTTATTGCTATATATGGAATAAAATAACTTCGTGGGGAAAATTCAATTACTTGCGATTGAGACCGTCTTTGAAAATGCTGAAACTTGTTAGAACTTGAAATTGGCCATCGCAGGATTATTTCCACTTCAGGAACCAGCAGATGCCACAGATCAAGATTCCCTCCACCCTTCCCATTATTGATAACCGGAAAGGGTTTGTTACGTGACAGATATCTTTGCATAGGCTTAACTCATACTAAACCCTGTAATTCCCAACCAGCCTATTGAAGTAGCTGTTATTATGACTTCATCCCTACAGAGGAGGAACCTAGGACAAGTTGTTTACCCTTCAAAGTATGAGGTACCCACACTGTGAGGGGTGGTGCCAGGATCTGCACATGGGCCAACCCCACCTCACAAAGGGCACAAGTCACCCTGTTTCATACGTTGTGGCTGTGGATTGGATCTGCCTGGAGAGGTGAACTGAAGAGCCATATTCTGGGTCAGCCTACGAGAATGGCATTCTCTAGGTCTGTGAAGAGCATAGTCTGACAGGTTGCCAGTGGACATCTGTGTTTCTGCCTCCCACTCTGAAAAATGTGGACATCCACCATCTCTCCTTCCATCTAAGTGAGTCTGAAATCAGATAAGGCATGGGAAGCATTTAGCATCCTGTCTGCTACAGAACAAGTCCCTTCATCTTAGTAGTAGTTGTTTTTTTTTTTAAAAAAAATATTTTGTTGTATGTACTCTGAAGATGATCATTTTATGTAATGATAGCAAGTTTATAGAAGCAATGATCCCCTTGCATATGAAAAAAGTTAGAGTGGGAATGAAAATGCTAAAGAAGGGTAAGAAATAGAAGAGACAATAAAGTAAAGGGAGGTTGGGAAAGAGAGAATGCTGAGGAAATAATGAGTATGGATAACATGGGAAAATACAGACAACCAATGAAGCAAAGAAAAATGAAGAAGCATAGGATATTTTATTGAATGTCAGAATAATCTTAATTCCGGTAATAATATTAACTAGAGGCCTGGCTGGAGCATGAAATTTGTGCGTGGGCATGATTCCTAGGCCTGGCCTGAGATTAAAGCCATCTTCCCTGCCCCCCACTGTACCCACCCTGGTTCCCTATTCCCTCACCATCAGGCAATCGGAGCCTGACAGCAGGGGGAAAGGATTGAGTTGTGTTCAGTGTACCTCATTGTGACTGGTCAAGCGGTCACAGGTCATTCAACTGTTAAGGTCAATTTGCATATTACTCTTTTATTATATAGGGTAAATTTCAAGATTACTTAGAAACATGGCAGATAACTCACTCTTCCTATAGCATCCACTATTACAATTCTTTTAAGATATGCCTGTAATGTATTTATATGTGTTTGCCAAGATAGACTGAGATCTTTTGAAAGCAGGAACTTTATGTCTTATCAAATTTTTATCACTTGGCAATTTCTGTAACAGAGACGGAACTCAATAAAAGTCAAAGTTAAATATTAAAATTTGAAACATTTAAATAAATATACCATATGTCTTGTGAATTTTCCATAACATGGGTAGATTTTTTGAAAATCATAAATTCTCATTAGCCCTGAAATTCATTTTGTGATGATTTACAAGCTGATGATTTCCATAAAATATGCTGAAAATAATATCCGTTTTATGGCATATAATTCAAAATTAATTTTTATTGTAAGTCTTTGCCTTAAGTAATGATCTTACATAACTGAGAAGGAGGGTTGGCAGAAATACTTGCTGTGCTTCTAAGTTGGTAGTTGCCTGCAGATCAATTCTACTCAAATTAATTTAGGTCCTTTGGCACATTTTTCACTAAACATCGCACTATTAAAAACGTAAAATATGCCAAACCAGCTATTGAGAGGAAAATATTTCAGTATGAGCTGTACTTCAGGTTTTATTGGTACATAATTATGAACTATATGATAAATGGAAAACATAAATATAAACATAATTATTGCATAACATTTGCAGGAGAATAAAATGGGATCTCTCCTAAGTCCAGAGGAGAATTTGTGATTATTAATTATTGAGACATATCTCACAAAAAATATCCTCCAAATTGTGCTCCCAGATTCTGCTTGAAAACATCATCTGTCATAGTCGGTGAAGGGACATGTCTGCAGTGAGCAGGAGCATGGACCAGGATTTGACATGCAGGCTTTTCCATGGGTACTGTCATGTGACTTCTACCCATAGATCAACAGCGGATGCTCTGCTTTAAGAACTGACTTCACCATTATTAAAGTTTCAGAGCAGTTATTTAAACTATTTGAAATATACAAGACTCTATGTAAATGCAAGAGACACATGGTGAATGCAGTCATTCCTTCCACAACAGAAATTAGTGAATGCATCTAACACATCCCTGAAAGAATGCTGGGCTCTGGGACTCTAACAGTAGCAAGACACAGCCCCCTTTCATTACAGAGCTAAGTCAAACAAGACCCTTCTATCAACAGGAAGTCATGTGGCTCAAGGAAAAGAGCACATCCAATAGAAATACACAGCCTGGCCAGTGTGGCTCAGTGGTTGAGTGTAAACCTATGAACCAGGAAGTCACAGTTCAATTCTTGGTCAGGGCACATGACCAGGTCGGGGGCTTGAGCCCAAAAGGGGTTATGCTGGAGGTAGCCAATCAATGATTCTCGCTCATCACTGATGTTTGTCTCTATCTCTGAAATCAATAAAAACATATATTTTTAAATATATTTTATTGATTGTTTACAGAGAAGGGAGAAAGATAGAGAGAAACATTGATGAAAGAGAAACATCAATCAGCTGCCTCCTGCACACCCCCTACTGGGGATGTGCTCACAACCAAGGTACATGCCCTTGACTGGAATCGAACCTGGGACCTTTCAGTCTGCAGGCCAACACTCTATCCACTGAGCCAAACTGGTTAGGTCTAAGAACATATTTTTAAATAAGTAAATAGACCTGCCTTTTATCCCTGAACTTGTCTACCTACTGAAGATGTAATGCAAATCAGATAAATTTGACAAAATTGGTTCTTCATTTTTAAAAATGGTTTAATGCCTGACTCATGGGATGGCAGTGATGATCTAATCAAATACTTGAAGAATCTAGCACAGTGTATAACACATTACAAACATGGAATCACTATCATTATTGATCATGTTCTTATTATTAGTTCCATAGAATTTATGCCAGTGTTATAAATATATTTTGTATCAGCATATGATATAATATTTATTAATCCTCATAGTATATATTATTTGTTTATAAAGGTATTTCTTTCAAATATTCATATACTAGAAGCCCAGTGCATGAGAATTCATACACTGGAGGGGGGTGGTCCCTCAGCCTGGCCTGCCCCCTCTTCCAAGTCTGAGAGCCCTCAGGGGTGGGTGCAACCTGGTGATCAGGGTAAGGCAATGCCCTATCACCTCTTCTGCTGCCACTGCCAGCTAAGCAAGCCTCAAGTGGCCCTGAGTGGCTGGGCAGCTGCCATCTAAAGCTTGCCTGCACCTCAGGCTGGCCCAGGGTGGCTGAGGGAACGGGGGACTCCAGAGGCAGGCGCCCTGGCAGGGTTTAGGGGACTGGGTGCCACCATCTTGTGGCTGTGGGTGCCGCCATCTTTGAGGGCAGGGCAGTCAATTAGCATATTCCCTCCTTATTGGCTTTGGGTTCCACCATCTTTGTGACAGAGTGAGGGTCGATTAGCATATTCCCTATTTATTAGATAGGATCCTTTTCATCATCCAACTGTAGCTTATTTTCAGAGTTTTCTTATGATCTTAAGATTCCTAGAAATAAAATATCCTTTGAATATATAATTGTTATGACATTACTAATGGAAAACATTGTAACATAGCACTACAATAGGTTACAATTGTTCAAATGATAAGAACTATAGATTATTATTAGCCCATTCAGCAACATACAGCTAGATACTATTTGGGTGAAAAGTGGAAATGACCATTAGGGAAACAAAACAAAAAATTAATTTGAAGATGCCATAAATTTAACCAATCCAAAGAATGTGTTTTTTACCTATTTGGGGATGTTAAATTACAATAGAGCAGGGAGGACAGAGGAATAAGAATAAATTATTATGCATGTATACCTTCTATGTATAATGCATGATGCTATACACTCACAAATTAGGTATAATTACTAAATTGTACAGCACATGGTATTACCCTTAATTCACCATGAGAAAGATGAAAAATATGAGGAAGTAGGCAGCTGAGCATGAGTTGTTATTATTATTACAAATCTGTGCACCAGTGGGGTTTCTCAGTCTGGCCTGTGTGGATCATGCCGAAACTGGCTCTCCAACATCCCCCTAGGGGTCCCGGATCGCGAGAGGGCACAGGCCAGGCCAAGAGACCCCACTAGTGCACAATCAATGCTGGGGAGAGACTGTGGGAGGGCTCTAGGGATTGTCTGGCCCATCCTGCCCAGTCCCAACTGGCCAGACCCCAGCAGCAAGCAAACCTGCCTGTTGGAGTGTCTGCCCTCTGATGGTCAGTGCATGCCATGTTACCAGCCGAAAGGCTGAACAGTGTAATGGTAGCTTAGGCTTTTATATATATAGATTGATTTTTAGAGAGAGGGAGATAGAGAAACATCGATGTGAAAGAGAAACATTGATCAGTTGCCTCTCACATGTGCTCCAATCAGGGATTGAACTTGCAACCTGCGTCTGTGCCCTGACCAGGAATCAAACCCGCCAGCCATGCTTTAATGTACAGGATGATGCTCTAACCAACTGAGCCACACTGGCCAGGGCTGAGCATGAGTTTTTAAAAACTAACATGACTTTTGTTCCTTGTCACAAGATGAGTTCAACAGAGCCACCTTGTAAGCCCAAGTCTATGAGTCCAGCATCTTTTCTGTGGAAAGAGTACTGCTCTGCAGCTATGCATTATGTTTTAGGTAGGACAACGCTAAAGAAATAAATCTAATGCTGCTACATTATTTCTACTGCCCCAAATGCAATCTGAAGTCTTAATAATCACAGATGCACCTTCCCTTCCAACCATGTGAGAATAAATTAAATTCCAGAGCTTATATCCGGGATGTATTTTGGGTACAACTGGTAAAGTATCATTGGTAGCAGGCTGAATTATTACCTATTTTTCTGCAGTAATACAATCTGTGACGTCTTATTTGTTTTCAGAAATGGATTACAGATAAACAGACATCTATTTAACTTCTGAGACTTGCATTTTCCCCTCTGTGGTTGGCAGCTCGTGTACCTAGTTTTCTATGCTATGATAACCAATGTAGAATGCATAAGGCCAATTAGTACCTTTAAAAAAAAGAGTCAGACCTAAATGGGCCAACACTTTAATTGGAGAGGAGGAGAGCTTTGGATGCTTATGCTGGTTTTTATTCAATATTTCTGGCTGGCTAAGGAAGGTGCAGCAAAGCTTTGCTATTAAGCAGTCCCTCAGAAAGCTGTGTCAGACTCAATTCCTTCTCCCTCCAATTCTAATTGTTAATTCATGTGTAAAGACTAATCCACCTCAAGACGCAGCGATGAATGTTATCCGATGCGGTGTGCGCGACGTGTGGTGAACTAAAGCTCTATAATATGCTCCGAGATCAGCAGTGGTTTTCTGTGTTGCTAGTGAAACACCCCCGCCTCTATTAAGCGAAGTGACACAGCTTGGGCTGGACTGGATGGTACATGGGCTGCTCGTCATTTGTGCTGATACCTTCCTTAGGTTTATCACTTGCAGCAAACAGATTAGTAAACCCCATTAGCTTGAGTCTAGTAACTACCATGGGATTATCTTTGACCAGAGAAGCAACCACCCAGGCAAGAGATCATTTGCCGCTGATGGGATCTGAGTGTCCCCCTAAATTGACAGTCCCAGTTGTAATCACTGAAGGTTCACCAAGAACTCCAAAAACTGTGACCTCCAGGTGTCAACATAACCTTATAAAAACCAAGGAAAGCATGCCCTAGCCAGTTTAGCTCAATGGATAGAGTGTCTGCCTTCAGAATGAAGGGTCCAGAGGAGAAGGGGAGTTCTATTCCACTCAAGGGCACGTACCTGGGTTGCAGTGTAGGAGGCGACCATCTGATGTGTTTCTCTGGCCTAGATGTTTCTCTCTCTGCTTCTACCCTCCCCTTCAAGTCTCTCTAAAAATCAATGGGAAAATATCCTTGGGTGAGAATTAACCAGATAATAAAAGAAAAAAAACAACCAAGCAAATCTTCATTGTAAGAAATCAATTTGATTTTAGGGTATTTGGAAAATAAAGGAGTCCAAGCCTGACCCATAGGAGCTTGGATTGCTTGGTGGAGGTGTGGGGAAGGTTGTAGGAGGTCATGTCGTGAGGTTTAAAATTCGATATAAACCTTTGCATACTCTGGAGTATCATGGAGTCAGTCAAACATCTCTACAATTATCTTTGTAAGATGGAAAATGATCCAAGACCTTTCTTTCATATTCGTGCTCTGGAGGTCAATGTTCAATTCATCAGATATATATAAAAAAAATTTTCCCCAACTCCAGTTTATATTACTAAGAATTCAGAATCTCCTAAACAGAAGCTTTTAAGCCAAAACTGTACCATAAGGAAGACTCTTTCTTTTGTGTGCCAAGAAACAGCATTTTAATTACATACCAAACTGTTGTATGAAAATTTCTTTCAGAACTGTGGTTATGATAAAGAATTGAGGGCTTTGGGGTAAATGGTAAGTTAATTAATAATTTTAGATCTACTGCTTCATTACATGCTTCTACCTTGAGAGTTAGACTCTTATTGCATAACTAGAGGCCCAGTGCACTGATTCATGCACCAGTGGGGGTCCAACGGCCTGGCCTGCACCCTCTCACAATCTAGGACCCCTCAGGGGATGTCAGATAGTTGGTTTTAGCCTGATCCAGATAGGAGGGAGCCCAAACCTATGTTTTGAGCGTCTGTTCCCTGTTGTTCAGTGCATGTCATAGCAACCTGTCCACCGGTCATTTGGTTGTTCAGTCACTTATGATTTTACATATAAAGGTGCTATTTTAAGGATAACATTTTCAACCTCTGATAATGTTAGCTGTTTATGTGGAATGAAAAGCCCTTTAGAATTGAGCCCAATGAACTGTCATTTGCGCTTGGGAGATAAAATTAAATCTTTACAAAATGTCATTCTTCCCCCCCCCCTCAAATGTCTAGAAGAGTTTTTACATTCAAGCTAGCAAACTCACTTTGTATTCTGATTTAATGGGGATATGTTCATTCTCCCTGCTAACATTATCCCTGAGATAACAATTCAAAATGATTGCACCTCTTATCTTGAGAAATCTTACTTGATGAGTCAATAGATGTGAATTTGGATGAAATTTAGCTATAAAATCAAAGGCAGGCTTGATCTGTTGCTAATCCTTTAGGTTAACAATTGTTGGAAAAGATGTGGTAAAAACGTCTGCTTCTTAGTACTCTCCTATTATCTGGTTGTCTAGATAAGGTATAAAATGGCATACTAATTCTGAAAATTCTGCTAAGTCTGCTTCACCTAAGTCCTGAGAAGTCAAAAGCAGCAAAGAAAACTCAACAACAAGCAGTTTCTGCCTAAAAATACTCAATGTAGGACTAAATCCAAAGGTGTGTCTTGCTCGATGATGAAAAACATTACCGACTATTTCAACCACCATGTTCGCCCCATTCAGAGCATCACAGGAATACTAGCCAATAGATATATATTGACATAGAAATGGAGATCATTCCTTACAATGATTGTCCAAGTCATCTAGGTTGCTTGCTAAAATGCACATTACTGGCCGAACTTAAACCAACAGATTCAGTACTGTCAGAGATAAGAGCTGAGAAATCATTTACATTTCAATTACCTTTTTAGGTGGCCTGTATATACATAAATGATTGAGGTCCACTGAGACAGAAATTTGAAAAAGAAAATATGGATTTCGCTATAACTGCTTCCTGATCTCATTGGAGGCCCTTCCTACTCTGTCTGGTCATTACAGAAATGGGAGAGATATACTGTACATCATTCATGCCCTGACCAACCACATGTGGCTGAGGGAGTTCATTTGTTTTCACTCGTTCTTGTTTTCTGACAATTGCATTCAAGGTTTCACATTTTCCCAAGTGCTGCTTTTGCTGTAGCACACAAATTTTGATGTGGAGTGCTTTTCTTGTTATTAAATTCCAAGTATTGTTCGATGCTTCTGGCTTCTTGATGTGTAACTCAAAATACAGTTGCAGAAACGATTCTCAAACAGTGGTTAGAAATAACTGAAATAACGCTATTACTATTGCACTTCAAGTATGTTGGAGTTTAAATAAGGTTTTGGCTGTTGTCTGGAATCCCAAAGACTAATCCACCCAAATATTATTATGGAATAAACTATAGTGGAGTTTTTTTGAGTGTTTTTTTTTAAAACAACAAGTATTTGTAGAAACAATTCTTATAAGACATATAAAAATTGTACATTTTATTCTTGCTTATATAGGTAATGGCCACCTTTGTTGGACAAAACCATACCACATTGCAGCTCTAAAAGTATTCAACTGCTGATTCTAGCCATTTTAATAATATATTGCCCTTAGATAGCTACATGTAGATAACAAAAAGAAAAAAAGTGCTGCTGAAACCAGTTTGGCTCAGTGGATAGAGCGTCGGCCTGTGGACTGAGGGGTCCCAGGTTCGATTCTGGTCAAGGGCATGTGCCTTGGTTGCGGGCACATCCCCAGTCGGGGGTGTGCAGGAGGCAGCTGATTGATGTTTCTAGCTCTCTATCCTTCTCTCTTCCTCTCTGTAAAAAAATCAATAAAATAATTTTTTTTTAAAAAGTGGTAAAAAGGAAAAAGTGCTAAAAATTCCCTATACTTCTTTTCCCAGGCTCTTGACTTGCTGAGCCGACATAATAGTTCATGAAATTAAGTGGACAATAACTGTACTTTGGTGGATTTAACGTTCTGAGCCAAATAATTTCTCTGGCTCCACGTAATAGCCAGACCTCAGCCATAGAAAAAGAAGAGGCAACCTTGGGGGTTCCTGACAAGGGCAAGTGTGAATGGAAGATGGGTGTGAGGTCAAGATTTTCTAGTAACTGCACACTCCTTCACTCTTTTGAATGTTGTACAGTGTGCATATTTCCCCACTTAAAGTGAAATGTAAAGTGATAACGTGATGGGGAGGGAGGAAGAGAGAGAGTTCAATAGTCTAGCAACCAATGACTAATTGTGTGGACAAGGGAACATGGGAGGGAAACTCAAGGAGAGTAAGCAGCCCAGCTGGTGTGGCTCAGTGTTTGAGTGTGGACTCTTGCACCAAGAGGTCACCGGTTCGGTTCCAGGTCAGGACACATGCCTGGGTTTTGGGCTTGATCTCCAGATGGGGACGTACGGGAGGCAGCCTAATGATGTCTCTCTCTCATCAATGTTTCTGTCTCTATTCCTCTCCCTTCCTCTCTCTCTCAAATCAATAAAAACACATAGGGAAAAAAAAGAAGAGTAAGCAAATAATAGAATATTTAAAAAGCTGTAGAAAGCTAAAATAACATGAGCACTAACTTGGACATCAGAATGATTAATTGGTTATACACATGTACACATATTATTATGCAAATAAAGATAAGATTTTCTATTTCACAGCATTCTTGTAAGTATTATATCTTGATTTAGGCTTGGGATATGATATACTTAATATAGTGGTGGCAGAGATTTACCTTTAGTAAAAAGTAGGTTAATAATTTTGTTTCAAAGAAAATACTCCATATTTTATAAAAGTAGAAACCTTAAATAAAATAAATTATTTGATTTTTGTCACCTATAGTATATAACACATATATCGCATTTAGTAATAGACACATGGCAGTATTTCTTTTTTTAAATATATTTTATTGATATTCTATAGAGGAAGGGAGAGAGATAGAGAGCTAGAAACGTCGATGAAAGAGAAACATCGACCAGCTGCATCTTGCACACCCCCTTCCGGGGATTTGCCCACAAGCAAGGTACATGCCCTTCACGGGAATCGAACCCGGGACCTTTCAGTCCACAGGCCGACGCTCTACCACTGAGCCATACCGGTTTCGGCATGGCAGTATTTCTTATTAGTAACATTGTTAGACTAAATATATTTATTGGAAATAATAAGAACTTTTAAAGATGCTTCCATAACCTTTGATAGTTTAAGCATTACAGATTGAGGTTGCTATTTGAACTAAAAGTATTCTTATGACAGTGGGTTTAAAATAATTACTATAAAATGAAGCAAAATCAGGTAACTGAAGAATTAACATACTATCCACTTACATGTCCTCTGGAGGCCTATTAGTTCTGACCTTCCAAACTCTAGATCTATATTTGAATAATACTAATTGTTTAAAAATATCTAACAGGATTTTCCCCATCCCTAAGCATGTGTTAGTTGCACCCTCCGTTGGAACAGAAAACCTGGGAACTTGTAAGCAAGGATGATCCCTTTGGCTTTTAGCTAACAACCAAAGGCAATACGCAGCGACCATCATTACAAAAAGAACGCACATCGGCCAGAAAGTACAACTTATTTACTTTCCCTTTAAAATATACTGTTGCCATTTGGATTTGGCATCTCAGTGGCTTTGCCTCCGCTGCTGTCTCATGGGCATCATTGAAAGCGACAAGCCTCAAAATGATGGCTCTCCTTCTGTCTATCCCCATCACGGCTAGTGAGGCCCACATCTGTTCCCCGGTTTTGCTTGATTAATAAAGATGTGTAAAATCGGAGCTATCTTCTCCCCCTGAATTGGTAAAGAAAATCAGGAGGCTCAGGAATATTGAACAGATTTTGGATGAAGCCAAATGTTTTATTCAGCATCTCGGTGCCAAGAGGGGCCAGACTGTTGTTTGTACCCGGATGGCCTCTAATGTTGGTGGTACCATCTTGCTAGAGTTGGGAGGATTCTTTCCTCCTTACCTTCAGAGTGGAAGGGGATACCAATTTGCTAAAATGACAAGGATGTAAATGGGTTCTAGACCTGTGTGTGTGCCAACATTCCTCAGTCAGGCAATTCTACCGCCATCCCATTTGGCTTTATGGCATGATTGTCACACAAAAGTCACTGATCTTTTTTCCCCCTTCTCTAGCTTCTACCTTAAGGACCCAGAGATGACACAAATAGCACTCTGTACTGTTTAAGGAAAGAAACAATGAAGACATATATGGGGAATGTATGTACTTCACATGAATTCAAAGAGTATTGGTTGAGGACCTTCTATGTCAGAATTAGAGAAAAAGCTTGTGAAATATGATTTTGATTAGCTACCTAATATTAGATTTCATGGATGTCTTAGAATGTACTTAAACAAGGCTGTACATTTAGACAGTTGGGCTAATTCCAGGTTTTTATCCCTATCTAAAACACCGCAGAGAACATCCTAAAACAGCACGCTTCAATGTTCATTTCCCCAGGATAAGTCCCTAGCAGCGAAATTTGTGTCAGGCACCATGCAAATTTTCTAAGACGATGGCGTTTCCATGCACAGCTGGTAAGAAGGCAATTTGATTCAATTTTCATTGAGGAACATTGACAACATGTACACAATTTCTCCCGCCTTTACAATAATGTACCTTTCTGGATGTATGTCACCATTTGCAATTTATATGAAGTGTTGAGATCTGGGTCACTTCAATTTGGGGGAGTGGGGAAGTTATTTTTGTAATTGATGCCGGAGCAGTGAAAACTCCATGAATAAGTGGTTAATGAAATAGACTCTTCATCTTCCTTGACTCATAGGTGCAAGTGTTATTATAATTATGACCATCACTCCCAGATCTAAAATGAGTAGAGACTTGTCAATGTTAGAATGAAATTAGGGGTATTCTGTGTATTTTAAGTGTATACCTGACTCACCTGCTGTCCAAAGAGTGACAGCCTGAGAGTGTGGGCAGAACACAGCATCCAATCTCACATTGGTAAGGATGGCTAATCTTTCCTCCAAGATTACTAATATTGTGCTGTTTGTAAACTAGGGAAACCATGTTTGTAAATAACTTCAATTCCACTTTATACAGCCCAAACCTTCTACATTCCATTTCAAATTCCTAATATACAATTAATGAATTGGGAAGAGAACCGGGTATTCCTGGGACTCTTCCCAAAATAGTATCTTTATGGTTATTGGAAAAAAACACTAAAATCTTGATGGAGTAGATTATTATTGCTATCACAGCACATAGTTTAAAGTTCCCAACCAACAGGGTAGCAAACACAAAACTAAACACCATGAACTTCCATAAATTAGACTTTAGTTACAATGACAAGAGGAATCTGAATCCATTTTCTTAAAAGTGAGCAATATACATTATTTTCTAGTGCCACCCAATATAGTTGATATTATCTATCACTTAAAACTTTATAGACAACTAGAGGCCTGGTGCACAAAATTTGTGCATGGATGGAATCCCTAGGCCTGGATAATGATCAGGGCCTGCATTAAGCATCTTCCCCCTAATGGTCACTTGGCGTCATAGTGATTGGTTGACCATTCATTCTGGCCATTTGGTCAAAATGGTTGCTTACACTTTTATATATATGTAGATTATTTGGAGAAACAAATAATTCCTTCCTTCCTCTTCTTGCTTTCCAATTGAGCAATATCACATGCGACGCTACTAGAGCCCCAGTGAATGAGGTTCTAGCTTCAAGGCCCAAAATCTAAAGCTTTAAACCTCCAGGCCACTGGCATATTCAGTCTTTGGGCAATGGAAGTCTAAATCCACCTACACCCATCTGCACAAACCAGTCAATATCCATGCAACCTCGTTTAGGGCTGGAGGGAATAGCTGTTAAACTGCAGACTAAGACGTGCTTCATGTTTACATGGATTGAGGTTGCACAGTATAATTTTCACTAACGTACAAGTACACCAATATCTAAATTCTTAACCTAAAACTCATAACAGCAAACTGATTAAGTCTGAGGTCTCATTTTAAAGCATCCAGGTCTCAAATATGCACTATGCTCTGTTGTCTGGAGAGACTCTGTGTGTGTATGTGTGTGTGTGTGTGTGTTCATTCATATTCAAGTATATTCCAGGTTCAGTATTTAAAAATTAACCTAAGTAATTCACCACGGTAAAAAGATAAGAGAGAAATAATTTACTTTGAAAAATCATTAGCTGCTAATAACAAGGCAATTCTTGCCATTCATTTTTAACATCACACTGAAAATTTTAGCTAGTGCAAAGAGAAGTGATAGAAGATGCACAGACTGAGAAGGAAGAATAAAAACTCTCCTTGCAGATGACATGATTACCTATGTAGATAAACATAAAAGATCGATAAAAAAATACTCATGGAACTGATAAGTGAGTATAGCAAGATTATGTAAAAAAAAAAAGGATAATCAATGATTTTTCTATGTACAAGCAATGAACAGGTACAGTTGAAATTAAAAGAAAACAATGATATACAGCAGCCAAAAAATAAAATACTTAGATTTAAATGTAAGAAAAGATCTACAAAATCTAAATGAGAAAACTATAAAACGCTGATGAAAGATATCAAAGAAGAATGAAATAAAGGGGAAAAATAGTTCATGTTCATAAACAGAAAGACTCAATATTGTCAGGATATCAGTTCTTCCAGCTTTATCTTTGGTCAATAACATTACAATAAAAAGCCCAGAAATTCATTGTGGATGTTGACAAACTGATTCTCAGTTTATAGGGAGAGAAAAACGATCCAGAATAGTCAACACATATTAGAGAAGAACAAAATCAAAGGATTGACGTTTCTGATTTTAAGACTTTTCATAAACTTACAGTAAGACGGTGTGATATTTGTAAAAGAATAAACAAATAGATCGATGGAGCAATGTAGAAAGCCTCTGACAAAGGACCATAGGCAATACCTGGATGAAAAGAGTCTTTTCAACAAATAGTATGGGAAGAAATTGCTACCCATACACAAAATAATGAATGGATCTAGACACAGACTCTACACTTTCCATAAAAAGTAATAACAATGGAACACTGACCTAAATGTAAAATGCAAAATTATAAAACCCCTAGAAGATAACACAGGAAAATCTAGGTCATCTCAGGCATGGCAATGACCCTTCAGATACAATGCTAAAGGGATAATCCATTAAGTAGATAATGAATAAGATGAACTCCTTAACATTCAAAACTTCTGCTCTAAAAAGGACACTGTCAAGATAATGAGAAGATAAACCACCAACTGGGAGGAAAATATGTCTTCAGTGAAAGACATATCGAATTAGGGAGGTTCTCCAAAATATACAAAGAGCTCTTAAAACTCACCAACAAGAAAAACACACACAACCTAATCTAAAAATGGGTGAAATATCTGAGAAGCCACTTCACCAAAGAAGGTATACAGATGGCAAGTAAGCATTTGAAAACAATGTTCCATATCATGTATCATTAGGAAATGAAAACAAAAACTATGGGAAACCCCTACAAATAGACTAGAATGGACAAACTCTAAAACACTGGTCATTCCGGGCGATAATATGGAAATAAGAACTCTCATTTACTGCTGGTGTGAATGCTAAGTGGTATCTCTTCTTTGGCAAACAACGGGGCCATTACGTGTGAAAGTAAACATACTTCTGTCATTAAGATCTAGCAGTCCTGCTCCTTGGTAGTGATCCAGATGAGTTGGAAACTTATCTCCACACAGACCTGCTGTATGTGGACATTTATAGCAGTTTTATTCATAATTGCTGAAACTTGAAGCAATCAAGATGTCCTTCCATAGGTGAGTGGATGGATAAACTGTGATACTTCCAAACAACAGAATGTCATCCAGGGCTAAAAAGAAATGAGCTATCAAGCCATAAAAGATACAGAAGAATCATAAATGTGTATTACCCCATGAACAACCCAAACTGAAAAGGCTACCTACTGTATGATTCCATCTGTATGACATTCCAGAAAAGGAAAAACTATGGAGACAGGAAGAGTTTGGGAGTTGCTGTTTTTGATGGGTCCCCCTAGACATCATAGGTGGAGCAAGCAGATTTTTAGTGAAGCGAAAACAACTCTGTATAATACCACATCGTTACATAGATGTCATTACACAACTGTCAGAACCATAGCATGTACTAGTGGACCAAGAGTGAACCCCAAAGTAAAGCATGCACTTTGGATGATAATGATGTGTTCATGCAGACTCATCAATTGTAACTAATTTATGACTATGGGGTGTTAACAGTGGGGGAGGCTGTGCCAGTCTGGGGTTAGAGTTTATATGGGAACTCTGTGCTTTCAGCTGAATTTTGCTTTGAACTTAAATCTTCTTCTGAAAATAAAGTCTATTTAAGAAGAAAACAAAATTAAATAAAAACAAAATGAAGTAATTTTCTAAGTCAATCTATCCATCTATCTATAACACCCTAATATGCAAATAGACCAAACAGCAGAACAACTGAACAACCAGTTGCTGTGATGTGTACTGACCACCAGAGGTCTCACATGGAACATAGAAGGCTTTGGCAGCAAGTGGTAGAGCATGGAACATGGTGAGCATTGGCCGTGGCAGGATGGTGGAGCAGGTGACCGGGGGTACCAACCAAGGCGGGGCTCTGGTTGCTGTCATTGGGGCGAGCCTCTGGTGGTTACTGAAAATGCTTTGCTCCCACACACCATGGTCTCACCTGGCGCTTGTACCTGTGCCGGTACCAGCACCATAGCCAATCACTGTTGCCCCTGAAGGCTTCTCTACCTCCCCCTGCTCCTGAGGGCCGATCGGGGCAGCCACTGCTGCTCGTACCTGCTGGCTGCACCAGTCCCACTCACACCCACTGCTGGCACCCGCCCCAATCACTCAGCGCCAGTAGTGGGAGTGAGTGGGGCCAGAGCTGTCAGCAGGGCTGCGGGGAGACGGGACTGGGTGCCCCAGTGGGAGGGGCAGGGCAGGATGGGCCGAGACCTGCTCCTATGCCCACTGCTTCCTCTCGGCCTACACTTCCTTTCAAGGTGCATGAGTTTGTGCATTGGGCCCCTATTGTATTATAAAAACTCACTGTAATTAGGACTAGAAAGACCTGCCATTAATCTAACACTTTAAAAGCTCAGCTGACGTTATTTCTTTTTAAAAGTTGATAAAATTATACATTATATCTTTTTTTATTACTGCAAATCATTTTCTATGAGTTATATTGGCTCCCCATTTGGATTGACAATAACATTCTCTATAAAGTTTCCTAATATTAACATTTTCCACACTTGTTTTAATGTTGAATAAAAGTGTCATAAATGCACTTTTGAAATCTGTCAAGTGATGGCTAGAAAATATGCTAATTTTTCATATTAACATATTAGTATCCGCTGGACTCAACTGGAATCATTTAGATTGCATTTGTACCCAGTGTTTTTCTTCTCATTTTGCTTGCTAGAGAGAAACGTACTAATCTGCTCAACACTGTACCGTGTACTTGTACTTTTTGTAAACTACTGAATCCAGTTCATTCTATGGGCTGAAATGAAGTTAATAAAACAATACAAATAATCCAGAGACATCTTGATCCCCAAGACATAGATCAAAGTAATCGGAGTCACTGTTTTCTAATACAAAATCACATCAGCTTCTGTAAGAAAGCAATATAAAATTTCCTTCAGCAACCTGCAAATAGGTCACGTAGAAAGGAGTGTGAAAAATGCCCTGTGAGTTCTTTTGAAATTCAAGAAGTGTCCTCTAAAGATGAAGCTTGGTTGTGACAGAGGGCTGGCTTGTTAAATGACCAGGAATACCCCTCCCGGGCATGATCTTAAAGCAGGAGGAACCACCTACCTGGGGTATGTCAATCTCTGGTCAACAGGTTGCCTTTAACAGCAGTTTAAGCTTCTGCACTTCAGGTAAGAGGCCGAGAAAGACAAGCCTGATTACCCCAGGTCCATTCGGAGTCTGATTTTAAGTGACCACTTTTCATTGTGAGTTTATGAAATCTTTAAGAGAAGCTGTGAAGGAATGTAATAAATTCAAGAAATAAAGCTGTCTCCGGCTCCCCATAGATCCCAGTGGCTATGATTTCACAGAACCGAGTTACTGCTCGGGACAGCCGAGATATCCTTAACGCTCCTATCTGCAGCCCCAAATGCCGTGATTTACAGCTCTAGCGGGAATAAAGTCTTCTGGTTAATACAAGGAAGAAACAAAAGCTACAAGCAAACCCTGTGATTTAGATAATACAGTGTCGTTTGGCTTCCTGAATCTCTCAGAAACTGAGTGGGGCAAAAGTAGGCTTACAGTTGTGAGTACAGGGAACAGAGTTTAGTCTTGCATGATTATTAATTATTGTGATTAACTCTGCCTCACCCTGTATATGCAGGATCTATACAGAAATAATGATTAAACTACCTGAAGTCTGTAATAACTGAGGAACTAAAGGCTTATACGCTCATGAATGAAAAAAACATAGTATGATACTTATGCCAAGTTTATTTAAATTAATAAATGTTCATCAAAATGCCATCAAGGTTCCTAGGGATCTTGATATTGTGATTTCATAATGAACATGGAAATACTAATTTACAAAAAAAAATTAAAGAATTACATAAAGATGGACATATCCTACCATATTAAAATGGGGGAGCTATAGTAATAAAGTTGCTAATTTAATAAATTAGTAATAAAATTGCTAATTTATTTAATAAAATTAGCATTGCAAATTTATGTATGTTATATTTTATATTATATGTATACTTGCTTTATTATAAAGAGATCTTATGTTTAATATAATATATATTATGTACATATTACATTTAAATTTGCATTCATTTAGAGTAGCATAAAATGTTAGATTAATTTATGTTGATATGAAATGGTATTCAGAAAATATTAGGACAATAAGAAATGTAAAACAACATTTTCTTGATTATATAATTTATAAAAAAATAAAACCTAGTTCTGAATACATACATATTTACTTAATATACCAAGTAGAGAGCGATTAATTTGTGGTGCTGGAAACTGTGGGTAAAAGAGTAAATAGGAAATGTTATTTCCATTTTTAAAATAACATGAACATGTTTACATAGCACTTGTGAAAACAAAATTATCTCGGTAGCTATAGTCTTCTTTCATTTTAGCTCTTCTTCCTTTCTTATTAACCCTTGACATTTTCTCTTAAAGTCTGCAAGGAAACAAGGATTTGAGACCTACAGCCCTATGTAAATGGATTCTGTCAACAGACTGAGTTTGGAAATAGGTTCTTTCCCAGGGCCTGCAGGTAAGTGCCCAGTGTGGGGCACCTTGGTCTCTGCCTTGTGAGACCCTGAGCAGGGACTTCAGCTGAGCCCACCCAAACACACAGAAAAGTCAGAAAATAAGGGCATTGTTTTAAGCCACTAAATTTGTGGCAGTTCTTTAGATAGCAATAGAAATGAATATGTCACCAGAAAAAAAATCATCTCACCCCAAATAGCCAAATATCCATTCTTAGTCTTTACGTCTTTCTTTATGTTAATGGCAGAGATCACATTATTACTGCCTACTTCTATGCTTTGGATTCCACTTCCTGTTTCTTGCTTAGAAATCCTGACTGCTGGTCTATCACCAACCTATTCCTAACTCTTAGCTGTCTCATCTGCATAAAAACATACTCAAAGCCATTTTAACTATTCTCCACTCGCTATACACCCTGCCTTCCACTAGTGTTCTCTTTCGACTTTTATTTACAGCGCGTTCTTCACTGCAGATCTCTGGCTTCGATTCAGACCCATATATCAAATTTTCTACTGGATGGCTGCTTTCTCTGGGTGTCCTACAGGCAGTTTTCACTCAATAGACCCAAAACACAACTCATCTACTCCTGCTGTCTTTTAATCTCAGTGAGTGGCACCAACATCCATCCAATTGATCAAGCCAAAAAACAAACACGCAAAACCATATATCACAACTTGCTCTGTCTTCATCCTGTGAACCTAATAACTCATCATTCCTCTGGTGATGATATACTCTGGAAAATGTCCTTCCTGACTGCCCTCATTGCTCTCCACCTCCTCTGCCACTCTTCTGAGGCACACCAGTATCGTTTGTCACCTGGATGGACTCACCTAGACTCCTAACTCTTCTACCTTCCAAACTTGGCCCTCCTACAATCCTTTCACCAAAGGATCTAAAGTAAAATGTTGAAATCCAGTATTTGATCAGGGGACAGTTGAGTGCTTACTAGACATCCATAAATGTTCTAGATGCTTGATTTTATTTATTGAACTCTCATTCCAGCCTGCTTGACAGAAGAGGACACTGATATCTAAAGAGGCCAGCTCGCCCAGATGAGATTCCAGGAAGGGTTAACTATGAACGATGCCACCTCTCTACTTGCCTGTCACAGTGGCCAAGGGGGTGCCACTTCGTTTTTCAATATTTTCATTTCACAGGGTGGTTTTTTTTTGTGGTTTTTGTGGGGGTTTTTTTTAAAGAGAGTAATAAAGGTTAAAAAAAAAAACTTCCCAAAACTAGTTTGTGGACAAGTAGTGATTAGAGCTGAAGTTAGCACCATCTCATTTGAATACCACAACAACCTTGGTGAGATTCCAAAGAGAGAAAATAAATATCAAAGAGCTTGGAAAGTGTCCCATTACTAGACTACAGCATAGCTGAGGAGAATATTAAAAAAAATACAATAAAAAGGGTCCTGGAACTCCAAGCCACACTTATCGAACGATTCCACAAATATTTACGGAGTGCTTTGTTCTGAACAAAATATTATGAGACTGGAATAAAGACTCATGCATTAGATTTGCTTCTTCTACTGGCAACACTTAATTTTTAGTACGGAAAGGGGACTTTGAACAAATATTTTAATAGTCAATGATTTAATTATATTTCACTGAGTTCTACAAAAGGTAAAGAATACATGATAAAAGAGAGGTGTGACATGACTTGGTCTGAGAATGTCTCCTGGAGAAAATGACATTTGAAATAAGCTGTTAAGGGTTTGGTAGGATAATATTGACCATAGCTGTGGAATAATTCATTTAATTTAAATCTGCATTGACTGAACAGCCAAGGTGGCTGCTGATCAGAGTCAGTTAAAGACATAAAATGTTAGTCAGTCCTGACAATGAGATCACCATATTTTTATTTCATGATCATTTTTTAAAATATATTTTATTGATTTTTTACAGAGTGGAAGAAAGAGTGATAGAGAGTTAGAAACATCAATGAGAGAGAATCATCGATCAGCTGCCTCTTGCCCACTTCCTACTGGGGATGTGCCCGCAACCAAGGTGCATGCCCTTGACCGGAATCGAACCCAGGACCTTTCAGTCTGCAGGCTGACTCTCTATCCACTGAGCCAAACTGGTTTTGGCGATCACCATCTTTTTAAATATATATATCATATCACCATCTTTGTAAATACACATATTATAGAGAGGAAGGGAGAGGAAGGGAGAGGAAGAGAGAGAGAACCATCAATGATGAGAGAGAATCACTGAGTGGCTGCTTCACGTACACCCTTACTGAGTCTACAACCCGGGCACGTGCTCTGACTGGGAACCGAACCATGACCTCCTGGATCATAGGTCAACACTCAACCTCTGAGCCACACCGGCCAGGCAAGGAGAGCATCATGGTAATAATCAGAATTCTGGATTGGTGAAAGAGTATTTTCCACGTCGGCTCAGACCATCACTGTTCAAATGAACCTGGAGCTGCCAGATCATGATGTGCTATGGACCTTGTACGCTAGGCACCTCTTCACTCGGTGGAGATAAGAGGAACACAGATTTAGCAACTCAGGAGCAATATCTTACATGGCAGGCACTGGGATTTAAATAGTGAAGTAACAGCCTTCATTCAAACATGCCGCCTTTCCTTGGCTGAACACTTTCCCAGGCCAACTAGTTGATTCCGGTCTTTTATTAACTGCAGTTTCTTTTCTCCGGGCATTCTACCTTGTCCTGTAGGACTGACTCCTGGTCTCTGGCCAACAGCAGCTCATTACCTATCACAGGCTCTCAGCAACCCAGAGGGGAAACTCGGCCTGTTTAAAGCCTGTCATCCGGGAGAATTTGTTATCTCTTTTCAGTTATATTTAATCTCTAAAGAGCTCCAGTTTTTTATGTAACCACTGTAGTAACTGTTGTTCATTTGTTCACAAGGTCATGTATTCAATGGCTGGGAAGCCTCAGACCTTTGTCTTGTCACTCTCTCATTTCTTTGAGCCTCAGCTATCATGCACCCACACAATAGTGGCTTACATAACAGTTTGTTTTTGTTCCTGTTTATTTCTATTTTTAATTAGGCCTTTGGCAAAAATAGACCTAATTTAATATCTATCCCTCCATTTATATTGGCTAACAGCCCCTAAAGCGTGAGGTTCATTGGCTAAATACACATGAAAGCAGTTTGTTTTTTATTATTTTTCACTTTAAAAAAAAATCACACTTCTTTTCTAAGGTCAAAAAGCAGATATCAATACAGAAATAAACTCAACAAAACAAGTTTTTAAGTAAGCCATCTAATGCAAAGGTCTGCAACCTGGTTAATAGCAACACATCCTTTGACATTGTGCAGATGGGAGGGTTGCTGACTACTTTTTCCTCCCATTCTGTTTAGTCTAAACAGAACACATCAGGTCTTGGCTTAAGTCATCTCACGGGCAAAGGCTTTTCTGAGCACTATAGATTTTGTTGTGTTCCTCCTTAATATTCCCCTATAGCATTCTGTTTTTTTTCATGTCAATCTCCAGTTATCCTTACCCTATATAATAAAAGCCCAATATGCAAATTAGCCAAATGGCTGAACAACCAAGGGAACAACTGGTGGTTATGATGCACACTGACCACCAGGGGGCAAATGCTCAATGCAGGAGCTGCCTCCAGCCTGCAGACCCCAGGCCAGCCAAGGCTGTGCCAGTGGCAGCCCCCCAGTCACCCCACCAGGCACCTCACAGATCAGTCCTGATTGCCGGCCAGGCCTAGGGACCCTATTTGTGCACACATTTTGTGAACTGGGCCTCTAGTGTCTGTGTGTATGTTAATCCTCACCAGGAGATATTTTCTGGATAGAGTGGAAAAGAGGGAAAAAGTAGGAAAAGAGAGAGAGAGAGAAAAATTGATGTGAGAAAGACACATCAATACACACACACACACACACACACACACACACACACACACACACATTAATTGCATGTTTATCCCCTGTGCCAGAATAAACCCATAGGACTATAGCTTTGCTTATAATTAATCTGTGCCCAGTCCTATTAAAGTCTAGCATTTAGTAGGGACTCAATATATATTTGACAAATGAATAAAAAAGAATGGAAACTTATAATGGTTTACATGAAATAACCCATCAGGCATGAAAGCCAACTCTATTTGGGAAGCAAAAAACAAACGAGCCCAGTAGGCATGGATCTGTGGCTGAGCATCCACCGATGGACCAGGAGGTCACAGTTCGATTCCCTGTCAGGGCACATGCCCCAGTTGTGCACTCAATCCCCAGGAGGGGAAATGCAGAAGGCAGCCTATCAATATTTCTCTCTCATCATTGATGTTTCTCTCTCTCTCTTCCTCACTGAAATCAATAAAAATATACTTAGAAAACAAAAAGGAAGAGAGAAAAAGACCTGGTAATGTGATTCTCTGATTCTGGGTCTCAAATGTCTTAATTTTTAAAATGAAGGGATTGGAAGCACATAAAAAAACTTCCAGCCCTCTCACCACACTCAGTGTCTACCCTTACTGCTTTGCATGGGGCTTCCTGGCTCTTTCCCACAAAAAGCTAGGAAATCGAATGAAAATCCATCTGCTTATCATTCCCTACTATTTTTTCTGCAAGTAGAACAAATATATCAATACACCCATTGGGAAAAATGTTAGGACATCATGGGGAAACACAGGGTCCCAAACTTTCCCCACTAAACTTCACACCCTCTCTAACTTACATAAATAAGTCTAATGGAAATAGGAAATAAGAAAGAAGGAAAAACTACAATTTATATTTTTAAATATGACAAAGTTAAACATGGTTTGAAATGCTAAGTGCACCATTGTTAAATGTTAAATTAAAATGGCTTATTTTTTAGAATTGGACTCCATATTCAACTCCACAAAATCAATTTCCTCCTCTGGCTTTTAAGAATGATGAAAATTAAACCATTTGTTTTAATAACATATCTTTTGTTAATTAAAATGTTCCCTTTCTAGTAGCGAATTGCTATGTTGTACAATTGTACAGTTGCTATGGAAATCACCAAAATGGCATCTGTTTTTGTTTATCCTAATGTTCTGAAGGAGCATGCATATTCAAAGGTTAACACATCCCTACTTGCCCTTAAGTGATATTTTCCAAGAGGAGGAATGGTTACTTCAAATAAGATATACAGAGGATGGAAATGTCCTATTAGAAAATCAGAAGTGGCCGAAACCAGTTTGACTCAGTGGATAGAGCATCGGCCTGTGGATTGAAGGGTCCCAGGTTCAATTCCGGTCAAGGGCATGTACCTTGGTTGTGGGCACATCCCCAGTGGGGGTGGGGGTGTGTGCAGGAGGCGGCTAATAGATGATTCTCTCTCGTGGATGTTTCTAACTCTCTGTCCTTCTCTCTTCCTTTCTGTAAAGAATCAATAAACTATATTTAAAGAAAAAAGAAAATCAGAAGCCGACAAGCTTTATTAATACCAATGTGAAAATGTAATCATGTTGGAAGAGACAGAGCCCTGTGTACTTTTTTGAGGGCAACCAGAATTATTACATTCTTCAGCATTAAAAAAAAAATGATTTTACATGATGGACCGATGGGCAAGCCTTGGACCAGAGGTCATCTATTGTGACCCTTTTACAAGACAGGCTGCAAATCCATCAAACTCTACGGTTCTGGAGCTGCTAATGAGTTCCTAATTAGGAATTAGTCAGCCATATTAATAACATGTAAAATTCCCAAAGCCTGTCAACAGGGAGGAAAAGGCACTCCCTCTCCTGAATGATAGGGTTATTGGTGTCTCTCCAAACAGGTGGCCTTTGCTATCTTGGATACTTTTTCCTTTTGGAAAGGTGGTTCCACTTCCTGAAATTATAGGGACTGATGGTCCCCAAAATTCTGAAATGACTAAATCCTAAAGCACATGAAGTATTCACTGCCAGCAATCACTTGCCTCAGACCACAGAGTTCCATAGAGACCAATTTCTATTCAACATCTAGTGGATTCCAAAGCCTTTGTGCATTTCTTCTAAGATCTATCAGATCCAATACGTTGACAGTGGCCGATAGTCAAGTGGAATCCATTTGTCTGTCTCTTTGGGAAATAATCAAAGTACTCCAATAGAGGGCAGGACTTGAACTCCTAAGGTGGCCACCAGGTAATCACTTGGCTGGCCTAGCCTTCGAAGTGAGGAGATGGTATCAAAAATAAGAATCAGATTAATTTTGAAAGCCATTGAAAGCTCCCAAAGTTCAAAGCCAAAGTTCTGCATCTGCTCCAGGGTCAACCATTCAGGGAGCAGTTGCCTCTCATGGCTCCTTTTCATGATTATTCTGCATCCCTCTCTTTCTCCTTAAAGAAAGAAATGAGGTGATCTGCAGGAAATCTAAACATTCCCCCCCCACTTATTGTACTAAAATCTCAATAATTTTTTGTTACTGCTATTGAGATTTTTAGTTCTCAGATAAAAGATTTGGCCACGTGTGTTTTTCCTTTTGTAGTAAAACAGACAATGAAAAACAAGTTAGAGAGAAGCATTTCTGAACAAATGTAAAAAATTCTATGTTGGGCAATCTTTTGCTAGTGTTTTTAGTCTACCAGGTCTTGCAACTCTAAAAAGAATCCCTTTTGCACTTAAACTCTTCTATTTTCCCTGATAATGAGGCAAAGAAAAAGGCTTGGACCCTTAGGCAAGATACTAGATTTGTTGTTTTTAACTTTTCTTGCAAAACATCTCAGAAGATCTAGTTTAGCACAGCGATACCACAGCTATGTTGAAAGTCGCCCCCAATTATAGAATGTTACACGCTGCCCCATGAAAACTATCACCCAGAGATGTTTTGAAAAGCATTTAGTTCTTCAAGGCCTAGCTGTATATAATTCCCAAGCTTGCCCTTTCTTTTGTGAAGGTCCAGAGGTTAGATCACTTGGTCACATTATTATCTTACTAATTTTGCCCAAATGCCCTTTACTTTTATCTCTACTAACATTCCCTCTCTTTGGAGCTGAGATCTCTTTGTAAAATTCTCTCTCCCTTGGTTCCATCAATTATGTTCAAACGGTTCTTCACTCCATTGGAGCCAACTGAGGGGAATGCCTTTTGGGAGAAAGGTCTTTTGATCCATCTGGAGTCATTTGTGCCTTTCACCTTTCTGACTACCCTGCCCGCATCTCACGCACACCTTTCCTTTTTTCGTTGACAAGATCGTGACTATCATTTATTTGGGAAGAATAAATATGTTCTCTGACCTGTTTGAACTGTCAGATATTTCTTCTCCCACTTGTAAAAATCTGTGTGAGTATACTGGCGGGAGAAGAAAAGGATGCTGGATGCTGACTCGCTAGATGCTTTCAAAGAAGATGAAAAGGTTCAGGAGGAAAAATCAGCCTTCCTTCCCTGCAGTTCCCCTTGCACACGTTCCCTAACCCTTAATGAAAAGAATGATATAACGTATTTGTCCTTGATAATGTTTCAAAGAAATGCCCCAAATCCAAATATTTGCCACATTATCATTATTACATAGGTGACTACTGATTAGACAATTTATCGTATCAGTAGAGTGTAGAACAGAAGAGGGTATGGTGGCCTCATTCAGAAAGTGCCTGTTCAACTTTGGGGAGTCAAATGTCACTATAGATTAAAACCTATGAAATATCAACTGTGAACATCGATCAGGACATCAAACTCAGACGGAAGGTAGGGGAGGGCAGGGGTAAGGGGGTAGAGATCAACTAAAAGACTTGCATGCATACATATAAGCCTAACCAATGGACACAGACAACAGGGTGGTGAGGGCATGAGTGAAGGGAATAGGGGGGTAATGGAGGAATAAGGACACATATGTAACACCTTAATCAATAAAGAAATTTAAAAAAATAAAAAGGACATAATGAAACCAGAACATATTGTGAGTCCATTTCTGGGCAAACATAAAAGATAGATTAACTTTGCTCTGGCCAGTTTAGCTAAGTGGTTAGAGCAGCAGGCCATGCACCAAAGGGTTGTGGGTTCAATTCCTGGTCAAGGTCATGTACCTCAGTTGCAGGCTGGATCACCGGCTCAGTAGAGGTCCATATGGGAGGCAACCGATCAATATGTCTCTCTCATATCGATGTTTCTCTCTCTATCCCTCTCTCCCTGCACCTTTTTCACTCTATCTAAACTGGCAAGGGAAAAGTAACCTCGAGTGAGCATTTTTTTAAAAAAAGATTGATTAATTCTTTTTGCAACAAATTTCAATTTGTACGGAAATACCCTGTCTTCTACATTTTAATCGTACAATTTGAATTCTGAAAGTTTTAAGTGGGCATACTTTAAACACATACTAATTGGATCATATAAGTGAATCACGTGGGTCCTGAAGAATTTTAGTTAAAGAGGTTCTCTAGGAATAGCTTGAGTGGTTTCAGTTCCTGGCTGATGAAGTGATGAAGGTAGCTATTGCCTTCCCTTAGCCATACACATTTAAGGGTGGTTAGAACTCTGGAGACTGGCATTGAAAACTAATTGCCCTAAAACCAGCCTAATTATCCCAAATGAATTGCATGCACTCTCCTCTCTCACTGGCATTGGCTTCTCTTTCCTCCCTTCTCTGGTCCTTGCTTTCATTTGTACTCTCTCCTGGCTTCTCTTCAGAGAGTCCCACATACGTCCTGGGGACAAGAAGGCAAAGCAGACATCCCCCTGCCCACTGTGAACTGGCCCTTGTTATGAGCCAGCCCACTGTACAGAGAGGGATGGAAAGCGCGTGATATAAATACATTCGCCTTGATCTGCTCCCGGGGCTAAGATTCAGTAGAATTTCCACAAAAGAGAAGAGAGAGACTGTTGAGCAAAACAAATCTCCTGTAAAAGTCACTTCACATGGGAACTTGTCAATCTTTAATATCTTCTTTTTATCTCCCGTGTCTTTTTATTTAAAATAATAACAGAAAGAGTAACATACAGAATTTCCTGGCCTGTTCTACACTTTCAGAAATGGAACGCGTACCTTCTTACCTACTTTTAAGCTTTTGAAAAAGCACTCCCTGGCATTTTTCCTCTTTCACGAACTCCTCGTCTTCCATTAGTGTTTCCTGCATCTCTCCATGTTTTCCTTAAATAGTACAATAGGGGAGAATATAATAAACTGTCACATGACTGGTGTTATCAGGGTTACTTAACACTGGAAGGAGCCTGGCTTCCATTGAAGTTTTAGGAAGCAAAACTTCCACATACTATATAATAAGAGGGTAATATGCAAATTGACCCTAATGGCAGAAGAAACATGAACCACTGGTCGCTATGACATACACTGACCACCAGGGGGAAGATGCTTAATTCAAGAGTTGCCCCCTAGTGGTCAGTGTGCTCCCATAGGGAGCTCCGCTTGGCCACAAGCCCAGCTGATGGCTTCAAGAGCAGCTGTGTTGGTGGGAGCCTCTCCGCCTCCTTGGCAGCACTAAAGATGTCCAACTATGGCTTAGGCCTGATCCTCCCAGGTTGCCAGAGGGATGTCTGACTACCAGCTTAGGTCAGATCCCCTGGGGAGCGGGCCTAAGCCAGCAGGTGGACATCCTGAGGGGTCCTGGACTGCAAGAGGACACAGGCTGGGCTGAGGGACCCTCCCAAGTGCATGAATTTTTGTGCACTGGGCCTCTAGTTCTATCTAATAAGAGTATGCAAATATGCAAATTGGCCATTCCTCCACTACATCCACAAGCCATGCCCATAAGCCAATCAGGAGTGAATATGCAAATAGGCCCACCCAAGATGGTTGCAACTACAGAGAGCAGGAGGGTGGTTTGGGTTTCCCTGGCAATGGAGGAAGCCAAGCTTTTTGCCTGCCCTTGACAGCCTAGGCTTCCACTCAAGGCTATAAAGTTTCAATGATAGAAGATGAATAATCCAAACAGAAATGGTGGCAGCCATGGAGCTGGAAAGAGCAGGAGGCTAGGGTTTCCCCCTGATAATGGAGGAAGCCAAGCTTCTGAAGCCCTGGCCTGCCTTGGCCTCTGCTCCAGGCTACAAATGTTCAATTATAGAAGATACGTAAATCCCAACAGAAATGGCTGCCACCACAGAGCAAGCAGGATGCTTTATAACTCCAGGCTACAAAGTTTCATTTTTAAACGATCTTTAGGAACAATTTAATGAATGGTACATGCTTATTAAAATTTAACTTCAAACAAGTTAAAATGTTTTAAAAATAAAATAATATTTAAATACAATGTAAAAGTTCCATGTAGAAGAAGATTATAGGGAGGATATTATGTCAACAATGAGTATAATAATTTTTTTTAATTTCATCTTCTTTTCTATTTTTATATAGTTCTGAAAACAACAAATATAAAATGAGCATTATAAATACAATAGGAGAAAAGTGTGCTTTTGTAATATAGATGTACATTTATACGTATACATAGCCGTTTCTTTTTCCCCACAGAGAAATGGATTTTAATGGGCCAAGTGTAATGTAAAAGAGTTGGTAATGATTATATCTAATACTTTCCTGCAATTCATGCTTCTGTGGCACAGATAGCTTTAGAGGGTTTGTTCTTCTAAGCAATTTAAACTTCTCCCAGGTCCGTAAGGCAAAATGACATGGAACTAGACACTGAATCATCGAGGTGTTCTTTATCAATTACTCTAAATTCTGAAATAGTGAGAAGCTAGCTAATATTATCAAGGGCAACAAATAAAGGGAAAAGTAGAATCCCATGGGGTGGTCCCCTGCCCTGTTAACCCATCCACCACAGCGCAGTGACTGCCTTCATGTCAACAAAGACGTGGCTTGATAACACTTTCATTATCTTCCCCATGAGTACATTCATTGCAGTTCTAATCCCACCATCCTTGAATATCTATGTGTATGATTTATGGTTTTCCAGAGAACTATAACCAATAGGTTCTATATATACATCTATTATTTTATATCATATATATTATATTCTATAATCTATATATTTACATAGAATATATGTCCTGTATACACATTATATGTAATGGGGAACTGCTTCACATGATGATTATGGAGCATAAAAGCCCCACAGTCTACCATCTGCAAGCTGAAGACCCAAGAAATCACAGTCCCAATTCAATATCAGGTCCATAGTTTCATCCTTCCTTGAGTTTCTTTATCACCCTGTTCCCAAATTTAATTACAAGCCAATATTCGAGGCTTAATTAAAATAATTCTATAAACAGTCAGAGATATAGTAACTGGATGGCTGGTAGGCCAATTTTTTTTTTCTTCCTGCAAATCCCAATGAGATTTGTAGAAATCTACAGGCAGTCCTCGGGTTAGGTCAGACTCAATGTAAGCCGTTTCCATGGTTACGTTGCCATCTCTTATTTATTTATAAATAAAAAGTTCTGTCATTTTGACGTACATACATGTGTTTTATGTTTTATTATTATTATTATTATTTACCACAAGTAAAGTTAAGAAATTGTTATCTTTTTTTCTTTTACTGTTTTAATTCATTACTGCTGTGTATGTGCTCCATGTGAGTGACGTAGATGCTTATATAGGTGGGTTCCTACTTACAGAGAAAATCGTGTTACTTGTGCCTTAGGAACAGATCTCTGACATAACCTGAGGACCTACTGTATATTTACATCAATAATCTTAAGCAATGCAGATAAATGCTTTATTGCAGTGCATTTCAAATGTTCATCTCTCTACTTGACACTTATAGATACACATCCTGATGTTTTTTGTAAAAAAAAAAACAAAAAAAAACATAAAATAAGGTATAAGACATGCCTAGAGCAGTGCAAGCACATAGTAGGCATTAAAAATTGGTAGTTCTAATAATATCTGTGCAATGCTAAAGCAACTAGTTGGAAAAGGCTTCCTACTTCTTATTTTTAACAGAGCGAATATTAATGTATTATTTGGGGAAGGAATGTATGTCAAAAATACTTCCAGTTCAATTTTGGGAAAGTGTTAGAAATAGCAATGAACTTATGCATGGCTGATGGGTAAAATTAGTTATGTCTCTGTAATTAGGTTGAGAAAGCTGGTATCTATCAAAATATTTCCTCCCATCTCAGCTGAGCACATTGCTACTTTTTTTTTTTTTTTGCAAACACACACAGTATATCTGCCATTAGCATATTTCAGTATCTAAAAGAAAGAAGGCCAGTTGGAATAGCAGAAAGGTAATCAGGCATCAGCCCTATAAAATAACCTTTAAAAATATTTTTTATTGATCTTACAGAGAGGAAAGGA
The DNA here is from genome assembly GCA_963924515.1 of Vespertilio murinus. NCBI lineage: Eukaryota > Metazoa > Chordata > Mammalia > Chiroptera > Vespertilionidae > Vespertilio > Vespertilio murinus. Next base: position 7,330,042 of record OZ004716.1, on the reverse strand, counting down.
GAGGCACAGAGAGCTAGACACATCAATGAGAGAGAAACACTGATTGGCAGTCTCCTGTGTACCCCCTACTGGGGATCGAGCCCACAATCGGGGCATGTGCCCTGAATATGAATCGGTGACCTCCTGGTACATGGGTTGATGCTTACCCACTGAGCCACCATGGCTGGGCTGCAAAACAAATTTGAAAATGCTTGCCCTTTTTGTTTTTGCTTCGTTTTCATCCCAATGCGAACGTGGGGCTTAAACAAGTGAACTGGTTATAGGCACACGTTTGTGCACAGGTAGACAGAACTTCTGTCTAAGAGAACTGAGCAAAAGTGGATAAACATTAGAAAGTAAAAGTAAGAAAGAGATATGAGAGAATGAGGAGAGAGAGAATCACCCAAGCTAGAGGTTAAAGTGAGCCATGACATGAGGTGACTATTGGAGGTACTTTGGGGGACTCTTTGATTTGCTGGGAGTAAAACTGTGAACCAGGAAAAGATGCAGCTGGCAGGAGCTCGCACAGTTACGTCCTGAGATGTGTGGCGTGATGGTCTAATGCAGCACTTAGGCAGGGCTCTGGGTATCAGATTCTTCAAGCCTGTAGTCACACATTTTCTTCTTACTGTCACCATAAGGATTCTATTCTTCTTCTCTATTCTAGATTTCCCCATAACACAACCATCTGATATAATAAAAGGATAATATGCAAATTGACCCTAATGGCAGAATGACCAGGAACAACTGGTTGCTGTGACATGCACTGACCACCAGGGGGGCAGATGCTCAACGCAGAAGCTGCTCCCTGGTGGTCATTGCGCTTCCATAGGGGGAGCATGGCTCAGCCAGAAGATGGCAGTGGTGGGAGCCTCTTCTGTCTCTGTAGTAGTGCTAAGCCGTTAGTTGGACATCTGCCAGAGGGATGTCTGACTGCCAGCTTAGGCTCAAACCCTCCAGGGAGCAAGCCTAAGCCATCAGTCAGACATCCCCTGAGGGGTCCTAGACTGCAAGAGGGCGAAGGCCAGGCTGAGGGCCCTCCCACAAGTATACGAATTTTTGTGCACTGGGCCTTTAGTATGTAATATAATATGTGTCCTTATTTTAATTGCCTATCTCCCCTCACCAGATTATAAACTGCATGAAAATGAATTTTTGTCTATTTTTTTGCAACTAATATATCCATATCCTCGCGGTCTATAATAATGAATGAAAACCATTTAAAGCCCAATAAATATTTGTTGAAATAACAGATGAAGTGCGAAGAATGAGAACAGGAAAGAGTGGTATAAACACTAGCCCGTGTTTTCTTACCAGCTGAGTAACGTTAGGTGCATGACTATCTCCCTGCATCTCGGTTGCTTCCCCATAAAATCTGACTGATGCCATATGCTGCAGACTGTTCTAAAGAAGAAAGAGAGTCCAGTTTACCAGCCAGATTGGTCCAATTAAGCAAGAAAATCCAGAAATAATAATTCAACCAGACCACCAATTAACCAACATTTCCACTGTTGCTGTAAAGATTAAGTAATGGATAGTAACTATCCATAGGTGCTAAATTAATATTAGAGGAGAAAGAGAGCTGACTCTGTTTCTAACCACTTCCTTTGAAGGTGAATTAATTTGTATATTATATATTCCATATATCTGTAATATACACACACACACACACACACACACACACACACACACACACACTAGACAACCAAGTCCCAGAGAGAGGGACACAGCTCTTTAAAGCATCTACTGTCACTGAGGTCGTTTTGGCTTAGTGGTAGAGCATTGGTCTGCGGACTGAAAGGTCCCAGGTTCGATTCCAGCCAAGGGCATGTACATTGGTTGTGGGCACATCCCCGGTAGGGGGTGTGCAAGAGGCAGCTGGTTGATGTTTCTCTCTCATCGACATTTCTGGCTCTCTATCTCTCTCCCTTCCTCTCTGTAAAAATATCAATAAAATATATTTAAAGCATCTACTGTCACCTTATTTTTCTTCCCATTTTTCCCATACTAATTCTCGATTATAATAAAGTTATTTCTGCTGTATTGCACAAAGTATTTTGTGATAATTGGTAAGAGAGCTGGCATTATAAATAGGGAGCAATCACTGTATGATCTTGCTGCCCAATGTTACAGCTTTTGGGGGCTCATTGTATTAGACTGAGCAGTGTGCCCTCTCTGTCTCTTTTTCTCTCTCGCTCATAAAGAGACACATTTTCAATATCAGCAAACAAAACCGTCTATGCATTGTTTTTCGCTAAGCCCTTTGACAGTCTCTTTCATTTGCTCTTTAGCAAAACAAATAAAGAGGAAAAAAATGTAAGGGGTACACATTGCCCCATTTGTTAGATGACTAAATGGAAGAGGAGCAAAATCAATGAATGAATGAATCAATGAATGAATAAATGAAAATTCACCCTCAAACAGTCAATAAGAAGAAACGATTTGGAGGAAAGATTTGACGTCACCTAACACAAAGTCCACGTTTTGAAACCACTCTGCTCTGGCAGGAACATTTTCTTCTCGGATAAAATCAAGGGGGGCAGCAAAGACCACGTGGCAGGAAGACCCTGGTGGGAAGGACTCTGAAGAGGCGCCAATGTGTACTCCAGGACCACTGATAACTGAAGGGCAGGAGGCAACAGACATGCCCACGTTCTAAACTGACCTTCCATCCTGACCACCAACCTGCAATCTTGTCCCTGGTTGGGGGTGGGGGCCGTTGTGGAGAGGGGCATCAGGATTGTAGACATGCTTAGGTGAGGCATGGCCCACAGGGTTCTATGTACCCGCAGGGTTCTCTCCCGACCCTCCTGCACTGTGAGCCCACTGACATACTTCTGATCATACCTGGTCCCCTGGACTGCCACCTCTTTCTGGGCCGTGACCATTTCTAATTGGTTTTGAATCTCCTGCACGAGCACCATCTCATCACAGGGACAATTCGCAAGCAATGCAAAATGTGCAGCATGGGATATAAATTTTGGAAATTTATATCCAAAAATGTCTCAATAAATAACCTTTGTGAGCGTTATAAATATAAAACCCAGAGACTGCATCCGACAGTGGTGGCCATGTCCCTTACATTTCACCTCCAGTTTGAGAGATCCACCCTCTCTGACACAGACCCTTAGAAAAAGCTGGAAACAGCTAAAAGCTACTTAACCTACTTCACAATTTTGCCTCTGGCCAGCCCCGACGCGAAGTACTACCAAATGGGAAGGAATTTCATTTAAATCAATATGAAACCAGGCTATGCGTCTGTACTCTTTATGTTTAACGAAATGTTCATTGGTTCACATATTAGCAACCAATTCTGAGTTGTAAAACGCTGACTTTATGGGGGAAAAATACAAGTTTTAGTATAGAGAAGAGAGCGTGCACACCAAATGCTATAGGGCCACAGAACCGAATTATACACAAATAATCAATAGGATAAGAAAGGACTTGTCAAAATAAGCCAGAGGAAAATTATTTTTTTTTTTGGGGGGGGGGCATGTGTGAAAAAGTATCCCAAGTCAAATTTAAAGAGAATATCCTTTTATTAACTTTTGGTCAAGAATATGTTTGCATATTTTCAGAAAACAACTCCGAGACCATCTGGAATCCAGTGACAGAGAGGAATAGACAGAAGTGCTCCAGCCATGAAGACAGAAGAGACACAATTCAGAGATGGAAGATGCTGATGACGCCTCACCATACCAGCAGTCAGCAGCTGCGTGTTGCTGAAGGATGCCCAGGACCAAACCAGAGATGGTCAGACCTGCATTACCACCATTTGTCCACCAACCAGATCTGAAATATCATGGCTGACATATACACCTAAGGAACTATTTGACATTGAAATTGGAACTCAAAAGAACTGTTGGTCCAGAAAGGAACTCACTACAGACTGATTCATTTGCCTCTTAGCATAACCATTAAGGCTTGTCGCAGTTTAGGTTCTTACAAGGGTATTTCTTGGATCACATGACCTCACACATCTAGAGGAAATAATGAACAACATAGACTGGTGAACAAAAACAGACCCAGAGAAAGAGAAGCAGCGATCAGACTCTCAAACCTCAGAGGGAAAGTAGGGGAGGGGGAGGGTAAGGGGAAGAGATCAACCAAAGGATTTGTGTGCATGCATATGGGCCTAGCCGTGGCTATGGACAACAGGGGGGTGGGGGAATATGTAGGGAGGGGTTTGGGATGGGAATGGGGGGGGGATAAGGACAATTATATGATACCATAATCAATAAAAATAAATTAAAAAAAATAAAATTTAATTTAATTTTAAAAAAAGAAGGGGCTTTTCAGAAAAGTGATGGTTATCTAGTTACAAACTAGATAGGCCTATTAAGGTATTTGTACATGTGAGATTGGTATAAAATGTCAGGCAAAGTTCAAGAGAAAATGTAATCCATTTGAGTTACACAGTCTGTAGGACTAAAATGTGAAATGATGGGGATTAAGATGGCCCTTAAGAAAGTTTCAACTCAGACCAAGTCAAACTTGGTCAAATTGTTGAAAGTTCAAAGCTGATAGATAAACCTTTAGTCATCGCTTTAATGAATGCCAAGGATCTCTGTGGGGCGAAGATTCAGCCGCCTAATTAAAACAAGTCTTTATTCATGTTTTTTTTTCCCCCTAGACAGTTCAGATTTAGTTTTAGAGGCTGACTCTGAAGACTTCCTGACCTTTGGCAGCATAATCATTCCGATTTGAACTCTGAGCTGAAATGACAATGGTACTTTGAGGTCATCTGCAAAGCAGGCCAGTTGCCTAATAATCTGCTTCAGATGGTCCAATTTTACTCTCTGTTTACAGACAACTTTATAAATGTTCATCCCCCCTAAATTAGCAGGACAAGTATATGTTCTGTCTCATGTGGCTTCCGCACCATCCTTCGCACAGCAGGCATTTAATGACTGTACTATGGGATAGTACAAACCTTGGGACAGAAACGTGAGTCCCCACGCTTCCTGAGACCTTGCAGTGTCACTGCAATGGAGAAGACTACACGTGTGCCCGGGGTGATAATAAAGTACATGCGTGTTCCATGTGAGTATGCAAGCCATCCTGAGTGGTGTGTAACTGTGACTATCTGAAAATGATTCAAAACAAATGTTACCGTTACACCTAGCTTGAGGTAGTAAGTGTACAGTTGGAAAAGGACAGTGAGGCAGGCAAGCACAAGGGTGGTAAGTGGTAAAGGAGGGTCAGATTTTTAAAAATGACTAATAGGCCAGCTGGTGTTGCTCAGTGGTTGAGTGTTAGCCCATGAACCAATAGGTCACCAGTTCAATTTCTGGTGAGGGCATATGCCTGGGATGCAGGCTCCATCCCCAGTAGGGGGCATGTAGGAGGTAGTCGATGGATGATGTTTATCTCTCATGGATGTTTCTATCTCTCTATACCTCCCTCTTTCTCTCTCTCTCTAAGAATCAATAAAAACATACTTTTGAAAAATGACAAGTGATTTTCCTAGAGCTGGGAGAAGGGTGTTAGGAGCTATCAGGAGAAAAATCTGCCACAATAAGGCAAACAGGAAAGATGAGACAATGGCAAAGAGGTATAAAAATGAGGAGCACTTGATTATATCAGTACAAATTTAGGAAGATTAATTCATTGCTGGAATGAGAAAATGAAAAGAGCTGAAAAGAATACAAAGTAAGAGTAGGAATCTAGAAGGATCTTGGCATATTTCAATAAGTTAAAAAGAGAGCTTTAACAATTATACCAAAGGAAGAAGCATTATTTGAGAGAATTACATAGCACAATCAGTCTGACGATACTCATTTAATGTCCATGGGAACATAAATGTAAACACTACTTAATCCAAGTTCTTAAAGACATAGTAACCCCAGGACCACAAATGGTGGGGGGGTCCTTTTAATTTTCACATTTCACTTAACTTAATTTTTCCATACTATAGGTAAATATTTTATCTTCATGTATTGATAAAAAATAATGATAAAATATGTCCAGTGAGGCCAGGACTAAAGTTCAGGTTTAGCTTAGGACAAATCTTTCTCTCAAGCCACCATACCACCTTCTGATTTTAAAATAGGTTCATGTTAAAATCGATGACATGTGATAATTTTGCCATTGGGTATCAAGTACTCAAGATAATTAAATTAGCATAGCGTTTCTCTCTACACCCAACAGCTGCCTTCACTGTCAGGCAGGCAGTGTAGAGATTTTAATAGACACCACATTTCACATGGAAAAGTTTGCTTCTTGACTCAAGCGACCTAGTAATTATCTCCAAATATCTTCAAGTCCCTGAGCCTAGATATTTCTTTCATGTCTGAAGAAAATAACCTTGTCTTTTTATACTTTATTTTTGACACTACTCAATGAGATGGGAAACAATGCCATATAAGTTTGCATAAAATTAAAAAGCATCGGTATCAACCTTTCCAATCTTACACTCAAAAATACACCCATCATGTAGAACGAATATTTGCAGGAAGTGATTGTGGGTGGGGTTATATAATTTAAAAAGTGGTTTGATAGAAATGTGCTAAAATTACAAGCACACATTTTTTGCATTTTTTAAATAAGAAAATGACTATTTTTAACATCCTGCCCCCCCCCCCCCCCCCCCCGCCGCACCACACAAATATTTCCTTAGTAGAGAATTAGCCATTTTAGGAAAAATTATTATTCTTTAAATGCAATCCACAACACACAATCATCTAATTTTATCCATTTATTAAAGAAAACAACCACAAAATGCCATCCCCAAACTCATCTACTCTTTCCATTCTGCCCCTATTTGCCATCCCATGAATTGTCGCTCCAAATTTTGATTGGATATTCTATTCTGATTGACCACAAGAGAATGTTTAAAAAAAAAAAGAGCCTATATTTTTGTTGAACATTAACATCTAGGGTATCAGTGACTGCATCATTCAATGATCCTTACACAGACATCCTCAGGGCAGATGCTTCCTCTGGACAGGAATGTGTTCCTCTATCCTGATCAACTCATGAACTTCATTTCTCATAGGAAATGAAAAGTATTGAAGTTCAATCTTTAGCTGTAACATATAGACGTGTCTAATTATTACTTCAATTGCCATTTTAAATCATTCTCTCTCTCTCTCCTAAATTCATGATTACTTTTCGTTTCAGCTCTACATGTGTTACTGGTGGGGAGACATTTTCTTCCCCACCTGTGGCTCGTGGGAGCTTCTTGCGATATCCTGAGAAAAAATATTTCATGAGACTCGCACGGGAGGATAAAATATTACAGAAAGCTTTATTTCTGTGGAATCAAACTCCTGAGATGGATGACAGCCATTGTCCAGAATCTTCTTTCTATCACACTTCAGTCTAGCATCAGGCTAGCTTAGTCCAGTGTCCTGCTGCAGCCCATCAGTCCACTGTGTGTGGGGTTCACATGGCCATGGGCTATATGAGTGAATGTGAGAGCCAAGAGCTATGAGTCAAGAGTCAGGAGAGAGAATTTCTTTGTTTAGGGGAGTATGTATTCCCAGGGAAACAATGAGCACTCTTTCTTTCCCACTTTCTCTCTCTCTGTCTCCCCTTCCTTCTCTCTTTGTCTCTTCCCAGTGACCCACCTCGCCTTGCTCATTCATGTTCACTCCCACTGCAGGAACACGTGACCTTGTGAGTCCAGTGGCCACCTGGGGCCTGCAGTGTAAGCGGGGGCTCCAAAGGACTATGAAGCAAGAACTCTGGACACTGACCTTTGTTTGGACTTGCTGAGGACAAGACTGGACTCCTTTATGGTGGGATGGATGGAGATGGGACATTGGAAACCCAGGAGTCTCTATCACCCTAATAAATCACCTTGGTATATCACTACCTCCTATTCTGAGTCGTGGGGATGCTTTTCTTGAGAACTCATGGAGGAGTCTAATTCCAACCAAGAACAGGACCAGCCAATGAGTCTGTCAGAGTCTTTTTGTTTGAATAGGAAAGATTTGAGAGGTTCCTGCCCCTGTCATGCATGGGCCTGAGTTCTGCTCTCCTGTCCTTGATTAGAAATGAGTACACGGTCCCAGAAGAGTAGGTGGCTCCATGACATGCTGACTGTTCAGTCTGAATTATCTTTCCCCTTTGTTGGAGCAAATATATTTTTTAAAAGGGATACTATTATAACTTAAACAAATATAATGGATGTGTCAACTATTTCACTCATTGTTTAATGTGCAAACCTGGCAAATGTTACAATAGCTTCGAAGGAGAAGCTAAGAAAGAAAACACATGGAGAAGAAAGAAATATTGGCATTGATATCCATAGAAATGCAAAACAATCTTCTTCCCTAAGGGAAGAGGGGTCCACTTAACCTCTACTGAGGTCTATAGATAAAAATTACTTTACATTGGTATCCATTTTCTACAATTTATAGAATTTTCAGATAGCTCAAAGGCAAAGGAAAGCTAGAATCAGATAGCATAGATGAGTGTGTTCAAACAATGTATCTATTCCTTTGGAAAACCCTCAGTGATCTTTTTTTTGTTTATCCCAAATTTCCTTACCTCTGGAATTTTAGTTCCTTTCTTTCTTTTTAAAAAATATATTTTGTTGATTTTTTAAAGAGAGGAAGAGAGAGGGATAGAGAGTTAAAAACATCAATGAGAGAGAAACATCGATCAGCGGCCTCCTGCACACTCCCTACTGAGGATGTACAGGCAACCAGGGTACATGCCCTTGACTGGAATCAAACCTGGGACCTTTCAATCCGGTTTCATCTGGAATTTTAATTTCTTCTGAATTCTAGTCAACTGGACAATTGTTTTGTTGCTTGATAGCTTGAATATTTTTTAAAAAGTTTTCATCTAATATAACTATGGACTTCTGACACGAAAATATCTCAAGTCTGCTTAGACCATCATATTGACCAGACTTGATTATTCCTCATCTTTAAAATCTCATCTGTTTTGTGATAAAAGTTTCTCCCTGTTCTCCTGCTAACTTGTAGACTTAATCCTCTATGTCTCCATTGAATTTCCCCATAGGCCAAACTTTTGGCAGTATTTCCTAGGTTTTTTGATCTCTGTATTTGTTCAGTGGATACCTGTGCCCATACTTTTAACTGCTTTTGCTATGCCAATGACCTGGAAATTGACACCTCAATCTATCTGATGCTTCAGGCACTGACTTCCAACTGTGCAGTGGATGGCATCAAACAGGCATCCCACTGGCAGCTCAGATCTTTCAAGACCAAGACAGAATCCTAAAGCACCTTCTAACTGCAGCACAGTTTCCAAAGCTGTTCATCCTCCTGCACTGTCTCTATATCATATTTTGAAATTGCAATACAATTAGTCATGCAGATCAGAATCCTAGAAACCATTCTTAATATCTCCCTTTCTTTTACTTCTAAATCAGTTATCACATCTTGACATCATATCTGAATTTTCTCTTTAGTGTCATTTCTTGATGTGATACTTCATATTTCTATTTTTTTTGGGGGGGTATGTTGTTATAAAGAAATATTGGCATTAATTCCCACAGAAATGCAAAACTATCTTTACATACTAGTTATTATTTTTAATGATAATCCACTGTGTACTTGATTTTAAAAACCTCCTTTTTAAGATATAAATTTCAGCATTTCAGTCTACAAGAAACTCACATCTATCAATAGAAAAATTATGAAAGAAACAGAACAACTTAAAAATGGTCAAGGACATGAATAGACATTTTTCTAAAGAACACAAACAAATGGCCAAGAGGAACATAAAAAATGTTCAACATTACTAATGTTTGGGGAAATGAAAGTTAAAAGCACAATGAAATATCACCTCACATTTGTCTGTTATCAAACAGGAAAACAACAAATGCTGGCCGGTTGTGGAGAGAAGGGAACCCTCGTACATGGTTAGTGGGAATGTAAACTCATAAGCCACTGTGGAAAACAGTATGTATCCTGTTTCCCCGAAAATAAGACAGTGTCTTCTATTAATTTTTTCTCCCAAAGATGCGCTAGGTCTCATTTTCAGGGAATGTATTATGTTTCCATGAAATAGGTCTTATTTTCGGAGGATGTCTTATTTTCAGGGAAACACGGTAGGTTCCTCAAGAAATTGAAAACAGAGCCCCCATGCAATCCAGCATTGCTAGGTATAGATCCATGGGAAACAAAATCATTACCTTGAAGAGATTCATGTACTCCCATATTCATTGCAGCATTATTCATGATAGCCAAGGTATGGCAACAGCTAAGTATTCATCAACAGGAGAACAGATCAATAAAATGTGAAATAGATATAGATAATGCAATTGTATCCAACCTTAAAGAGTAAGAATATTCTGCCACTTCAGACACCTCAGATGAATACGGAGGGCTTTGCATTAAGTGATGTAAGTCCAACAAAGGAAGATAAATATAGCATGGCATCACATATGTGAAATCTACATCTTAAAAGTCAAACCCACAGAAGCAGAGTGCAATGTGTTCGCCAGGGGAGGGGGTGTGGCGGAAATAGGAAGAGGTTGGTAAAGGGTAAACACTTTCGGTCACAAGATAATTTCTGTGGACCTAGTATATATACCCTGGTGACTCTAGATGATAACAATGCATTCTGTAATTGAAATTTGCTAAGAGGGTAGAATTTAAATATTATCACAAAACAAGAACACAAAAACCAATAACTCAATGAGGGGAATCTATTCACAGTGTGCATTAGGACATGATTGCCCATGTAGAAAATGGGAAAGAATAGACACACACATGCACACACATGAAGTTGTATTGCAGTTTGGGAAGTATTTCCTAAAACGAGGACATTTTAATAGTTTGCTATTAGCTTTGCTGCAATAACAAACCATCTTCAAATAAGTTAAAAGAAAAGCTATAAACTTAGCTCCTGGTTTTCTAAGTCATTATTTTGGCTGAGCCCAGATGGGTGGTTCTTTCCGTTTGGGCCTGAGTGGGCTCACGCTAGCCTCAGCTTTGCATCTGTGGTCACTTGGCATGGGTGGCCGGAGGGCTGGAACCAGATGGCTGGTATGGACCTCTCTCCACTGGCTCTCTCCTCTTGTCCCCTCCCAGGCTTGCCTTGGCTGATCTACATGGCAGTCCAAGGATTCCCAGAGCAGCCCGCTAGTAGCTGCATGTCTCCAGAGGGTGGTGTTGATAATTCTCACAAGGAACAGGACATCACAGGCCAGTTCTATTGAAGAGTGAGGAAACAGGCTCCCTTGCTCAATTGGAGGCGGTATAATATTATGGTCATTTTGTAATTATCTATAACTGTAAAGTGATCACTAACAATGTAACTATCTTATTAATCTCAGACTAGAGATGGAAATCATATTGTTGTTTCTTAGCCAAGTCTTAATATCTATACATATAAAAGTCTAAGCGACCGGCTGACCAGCCAACCATCTGACCGTTCGACTGTCTGACTGGTAGCTATGATGCACACTGACCACTGGGGGCAGATGCTCAATGCAAAAGTGGAAACCACAAGCATGGAAACAGACTGATGAATCTCAGAGGGAAGGAGGAAAGGGGGAGGGTAGGAAGAGATTAACCAAAGATCTTATATGCATACTAGAGGCCCAATGCACGGATTCATGCACTGTGAGGTCCCTCGACCTGGCCTGTGCCTTCTTGCAATCTGAGACCCCATGGTGGATGTCAGAGAGCCTATTTTGGCCCAATTCCCATTTTGGCCAGTTCAACAAACCCCACTGGTGCACAAATACATGCACAGGGCCTCTAGTTTTCAATAAGAGAGAATTAAATTTTGCAATAAAGATCATCTTAATTATAAATGTGATTTTAAAATGTGTTTAGCCTGGTTGGTGTGGCTCAGTGGTTGAATGTTGATCTGTTCTATTCCAGGGCAGGGCACACATTTGGATTGCGGGTTTGATGGCCAGTAGGGGAAGTGCAGGAGACAGCTGACTGATGACGTTTCTCTCTCATCGATGTTTCTACCTCTCCATCCTTCTATTTTCCTCTCTCTCTTTAAAAATCAATTTAAAAATATATATTTTAAAAATATGTCTATGCTTTGAACTTCAGAGTACTGTGGATAGAAATGTGTCCCTTTGAAATAACCCTCTCTCATGAAAATTAGTCAGCCTTATATAATTTTTTTCATGATATTCTCTGATATGGCCCTCATCATAAAACTCTATTTTCATTTTCCATTTTTGGAATATATATATATATATATATATATATATATATATATATAGAGAGAGAGAGAGAGAGAGAGAGAGAGAGAGTGTGTAAAATTGTAAAATTGGCAAATGCATGAAATTTGAATCTAGTCAATGTCAAAGATGGTCCAATGATTACATGTGTGCTACTGTGTGCCACTTTCATGTTGCTGCATTTTAAAATGTAAGCCTACTAGTATATAAAGAAACATTCTGGCTTCTGATGTCCTCCAATACCTACAAAATTTATGCTGCATATGTCATTGTTGCTTCCCTCTGTACATTCCTTGGATTCATTCTCTAAGAATATGCCTTTACCAGATTGCACTTCATGAATTCTTCAAAAGGTCATGCAGTTTATATATCTTTAGATCAAAACAAAATGAGCCACACCATTTCTGCTATTTATAAGCTCTTTGAAATTATACAGGCATTACCTCAGTACGTGCAGTTGCCTTAGCTATGAAATAGAAATATTGCTATCTCCTTCTTATGATCTTGTGGTGAAAATAAGAGCAAACACATGAAAATCCCTATCCTGGTGTCTTACTCATGGTAGGAATTTTATTTATCACCGTCTTTCCTCCTTTGACCCTTTTATGCACGTTTTCCCACCATCTCCCCATTTTCTAGCTCTTCTAACTCAGCTCAGTAGGGGAGCTGCTCACAAGAAAGAGCCTCAGAGCAATGACTCAAAAACTCCACACCACCTTCATGACTGGATTACTGGTTCCACATCAAGAAAAATCCCAATCACATACTTCTTCAGAAAACTATGTGAGGGCCCTAACCGGTTTGGCTCAGTGGATGGGGCGTTGGACTGAAGGGTCCCGGGTTTGAGTCCAGTCAAGGGCATGGATCTTGGTTGCGGGCACATCCCCAGTAGACAGTGTGCAGGAGGCAGCTGATGGATGTTTTTAACTCTCTATCCCTCTTCCTTCCTCTCTGTAAATAACAAAAATAAAATATATTTTTTAAATTTAAAAAAAAGAAAAAGAAAATTATGTGAGACTTTTCATTATTGATAAAGAGGAGAAGCATGGGAGATGGGAGTAATTATAGAAATAACAATGATGATGATAGTATATGAATAGCTTCATTCTGAGGCTTAATATCTAGATCGTGTAAAAATGAATGCAGTGACAATTTTTTTTATTACTGATGTACTGGAATAAAAGCTGTCACTAATTATTTTTCTGACTTTTTTTTTAAATAAAAGCTTTACATATGTTTTTTTTTTTTCTAGACTTGAGTGATATCCAGACATAACAGAAAACGTGAATGGGAGGAAAAGACTGCACCCATCTTTGGATCAGATATAAATCAGGCTAATTACTCGAGTGGGGTAAGACTGGGATGCAGACACGCAGTGGTGATCACGGAATTCAGTGGGCTTAGGTTCTGGACTCGGGAGAAGGGGGGGATAGGTGGCAATTATCATTAGTGACTTCTGCATAAAGACGTTGGAGTCTTCTCACTCATTAGACTAAACAGTCCAACGGTCATTAGGAGAAGCTGTCAGAGGCACCCAAATGCCATCCAAACGAGGGTAATGGCTATGACTGTAGCAACCTATTATTTCCATAATGGCGGTGTGATTAAGAAATCAACATCACCCGCTATGTATTCCCCATCAGCTGTGGCTTTTAAAAGCTGGTGACAGGGGTCACACACCAAACTGGGATCAGCTTCCCTACCTTTGATGGGACTCACATGCCACGCACAATGTTCTTTCCCAACTGGGCCTTTAATTTGAATATGATCGGTAGCAGGGCAGAACAGATCTGCTATAAATCGTCCCAGAAGCTGGGTGGGAGGTGGAGGCATACACAATATGAAAGAATTTGCTGTGGGAAGGAGACTGGAATTTTCCAGTCATGGTTTTGTTAGGAATCCTTCAGGGCCAAGAACACAGGTGTGGTTGTCAGTTGTTTTTTGTTTTTGAATTTTCTTTCTCATGCACTAGTTGTATATATAAGTTGTGGAGCTTTGCTGAAGAATAATACATCACATCATGAGAGACACGCCACCCATTATGTGCTAATCGAGGAACCTCTATAGACTACACAGTAAATTAAAAGACAGTAACAACTATACTAGAGGACATTATGCTTAAGGAAACAAATTCTCATTATTTTGAATAAGACTTGGGATTCTTAAAGTCTGACCTAAATGACAATTATAATTGGATATTTACAATGAAAAATATGTAGAAAACCTACAAGCAATAAGTCAGTAATTATGCACTTGCTAAAAACATGTGCTTGGCAATTTTTTAAAATTCCCTAATTAAATCCTAATTAGGATGTGCAGTGGAGTGTTAATTTTCACCAGCTATACCTCCAGGGCATGTTTTGCACCTCCAGGAGCCTACACTTATTCAGATATGTAAGAGATAATCATCAGTAGAAAGGACCACAGCATCCTTGGCTTGGAGAACTGCTTATGTGTGGTTTCTGCCTCTAACAGCTAGGAGACCTGAATGAGACTATGAACTGTAACACTTTCCTCAGCTGCCCCATAGTAAGGTATCACTTTTCCTGCATCTTCTAACAAGAGCTTTCCTTCCAAAAAAAATAAAAAATAATCCTACGTAATAAAAACCTAATATGCAAATTGTCCCCTTGACTGGGAGTTCAACTGCTTGCTATGATGTGCGTTGACCACCAGGGGGCGGCACGGAACATGGTGGTGTTGAACACAGGGCGCTGGCAGCGGGTGGCAGTGGAGGTTCTGTTGGCCTCAATGGGCCTTGGGGAGAGTGAGACCACCCATGGTGGGAGGGTGGAGCAGGTGAGAGGGCAACGCCAGGCCAAGGTGGATGCAAGCCGGATCCAATTGCCCTGCTGATCACCCCACCCCGTACACAACAACCAGCATCCATTACAGAGAAAGGGCAAATAGCAATATTAAAATATTTCTCCTAATCATTTTCCTTTCAATGTGCACGAATCCATGCACTGGGAGAAAGGAAAGGAGGGAGGTAATGAGGGATGGAAACCTGGGTAGGTACTCAGTGAATCTGAATATAGGGTGGCCAACCAATCAGATATATTTAAATTTTGGTCCCACCTAACAGCTCAGAGCACAAATATTATTAAGTCACATGCTTCATTCTCAGAATCTATGAAGTCCACTTTGACAACGAAATGAAATGATGGTTTTGTGTTGAGAATTGACCATTTTTCTTCATAATTGCTCTCCCAAGATTTTCTTGGAGCTTTCTAACAAATTTTGGATTTCTATATTGCCAAATCATATTTAGACTTTCTTTTCTACCTATCACCCAAGTTGCCAAAATTGTTGGTCTCCTTACATGCAGTGTGAAGAGGCCAAGATAGAAAGCATTCTGCATTTCCTTAAACTTTGGGGCATAAACCAAAAGGAAACTCAAATGCTTCCAAGGGCAAAACATTTTTATAGTAATTCTCATGGACTTCTCCACACTAACCAGTGAGGAGTTACATCTTAATTTCACAGATAATTTTTAAGCTCATGTGTGTTAAGGGACATACTCAAAGACCCATAGCTACAAACCAATAGAGCCAGGATTTGAATTTATGAATCTGAATTGTTCTAAGTCTGAATTTTGCTCTTTAATATTCTAAATCCACTTTTACCAATCTCATTTATCCAATATAAAACATAGTAAGAGATTCCTCCCCGGTGACACTTTCATAGTTTTATGCATCTAATTTCTATACCTAATTTATTTATTTTTTTTTTAATTTCAAAGGGGAAGAGGGGGAGAGAGAGAGAGAGAGAGAGAGAGAGAGAGAGAGAGAGAGAGAGAAAACATCAATGATGAGAGAAAATCATTGATTGGCTGCCTCCTGCATGCACCAGAACTGGAGATAGAGCCTGCAACCTAGGCATGTGACCTGATCAGGAATCGAATAATGACCTCTGAGTAATTGGTCGACACTCAGTCACTGAGCCACACTGGCCAGGCTGTACCTAATTTTAATAAATCCTTCAGTATACTCATTTTAAAAGTCATACTTTGCTCTCATTTTGCTCTCACTGGTAACTGCGGAGAGCAACTGTCACCAGATGTGAAAATTTACAGATCATTAAATTCTCCTCCACACTGCATCCGCAGCAATGCCCTGGTGTCAAAGGACTGCCTCCTGCCCACCTGAAAGCACTGGTTTCAGAACAGTTTTGCTCAAAACTACCAACTTAGTCAATTTTCTCCAAAGTGCAATTAACCTGAACAACTCTGGAGAAGGGGGCCACTGTGCAATCAGTCACACCTGGGTTTCTCTCTGCACCTGTATTCTACCTTCCCATCCACTGGCTCTCTGCCTCCCCTGATCGACCTTCATGGAGTCGCCTAAAGATCACGGGACAGATGGCTCTTTAGCAAACTTTATAACAGAGCACATGTTATTTGGGAAAAATCAAGAGGAAAAAATCCCGCCAGTTCAAATCAAATACCTGTCTGTCCCTCTCACATTCATGTTCTCCTCTCCTCCTCCTCCTCCTCCTCCTCCTCCTCCTCCTCCTCCTCCTCCTCCTCCTCCTTCTTCTTGTCCCCCCCCCCTCTCTCACCTCACCATGTGATATTCTAAGTGAAATGCACTTCTTTTCACTGTGTTCAGCTGCAGAAATGGAAAAGGAATCATCCCTAAA
Organism: Vespertilio murinus; assembly: GCA_963924515.1. Lineage (NCBI taxonomy): Eukaryota > Metazoa > Chordata > Mammalia > Chiroptera > Vespertilionidae > Vespertilio > Vespertilio murinus. The sequence continues at coordinate 7,313,292 of OZ004716.1, read as the reverse complement.
ATCCTAGTTTAGTTGTCATACTTATAAGACATTTCATCCTAACTTACCCAACAAAATTAATTACGTTCTCTTTGAATTCTTACTGCACCTCATACATTCCACAAGAACTAAAGGTTAGCACTTTTTTGTGGTGTTAATTTTTTTATACCTTTGTATCCTTTCCTTTAATAATAATATATATTTTGGAAAGCTGGAACTGGTTCATTGCAGCCTGAGAATTCCCAGCACACAGCACAGTGCCTGACATACTAGTATACTGTATGTGTTGAGTGATGGATACATGCTTGTTTATTCACTTATTGAGACATCATTTTAAAGTGTGTTCAGTATTTACTATGGACCTATAGATTCTAAGATAACATCTCTTGAATAATCCCTGCCTTTTGGAATCTTTGTCCTGGTGTTATTCCTTGCCCTTGAGTGGAAGTCTGTACCTACAGATCAGCAAAGAGAATACTGCAAAAATAATGAGACATCTCTTCCATGGATCAGATTACCCAATATTGAGACTTCCATCTTGCCAGCATGCTGTCTTTTCTTTCTGGCTTTGATAAAGATGCCATGTTGATTCATATGGCAAATAATTTTTAGCCACACAGCCGATAGTCTGCCATGTACTGAATCCTGCCAATAACCCCTTGAGTGAGCTTGGATCTTGATCTTTCCCCAGTTGAACCTTCAGACAAAATTGCAGCCCCTCTTCGTATCTTGCTTGCAGCCTCAGGAGACTCTAACAGGGGATCCAGAGAATCCATACCTGAATTCTTACTCCAGAAGAACTATAAGGTCATGCAGATGGGTCAGTATTAAACTACCAAGATTTGGGACAATGTATTATGCAAAAACACAACACAAGTTCAGTGCGGACACTGTATCAAGTGCTAGAAACATAATGGTGAGCAAAACAGAGATGCCTTTCTTTCAGTCCTCATGTTCTAGTAACCAAGTAAAAACTGTCCCATTATCTAAATTTAGAAAGAATTCAGTATTCTAGTTACATTGAAGCCCTTTTCAAATAGCACATTGGGTATTTCTTGTCCTATAACAAACTAACCTAAAATGTAATGTCTTAAGACAGTGGTCGGCAAACTCATTAGAAAACAGAGCCAAATATCAATAGGACAATGATTGAAATTTCTTTTGAGAGCCAATTTTTTAAAACTTAAACTTCTTCTAAAGCCAGTTCTTCAAATTAGACTTACCCAGGCCCTGGTATTTTGTGGAAGAGCCACACTCAATAGGCCAAAGGAGCCATGTGTGGCTGGCTAACCACAGTTTGCCAACCACAGTCTTAAGACAACAATGATGAATTGTTTCTCATGATATTCTCAGTTGGCTGGTGGCTCCTCTGCTGGTTTTTCCTGTGGTTGCTCATGTAGCTGCATGCATATGGCTGGAAGGTCCAAGATGACCTCAGTCACATGATTCGCTGTTCGTCATGTGATCAGATGGGGTGCCTCAGTTCTTTCACGTGTGTCTCTTATCCTTCAGCAAGCTGGGATGAATTTATTATGTGGCAGCTCCAAGCCAGTGTTCCAAGAAAGCAAGATACAGTGCACACAGACCTTTTAAGCCTCTGCAATGTGTTTGCCAATGTCCCATTGGCCAACAAGGGTAATATGGCCAACCCCAGAGTGAATGTGAGGGCCAGTACACAAACTTATGGTCACAATTTATTGAAAGCCATTGCTGGAATAAACTGTAACAACCAGTATTGACATTCAGATTAATAAAGGTATTCCTAAAATGCTATTAAGTTAAAGCAATGTTTCCTAAACTTTTGACATATGTGTACCCTTTCTATAATTTTCGTAATGCTGAGTACCCCTAGTAAAAAACAAATGGATGTATTTTAATAACAATCAAAATATTTTTATTTTTTTGGTATATACACAAAATAGTTATAAACAAAAAATAAAATTATTCATAATAAAATATAAATAAAAGTTATATTATAAATAACATTTATTTTCACACCGGACCATCTCACGCCTCACAAGACTGTCTTGATTTGACTCATGAGAATGTAGAATTAGACGCAGTTAAGCAGGGTGCAGTGCATATCCCCTCCAAACTCCGGTGCAATGCGTACCCCCACCAAACTCTCCCTGTACCCCTAGGGGTACCCATACCACAGTTTGGGAAACACTGACTTAAAGGAATCTCAGGGACATGTAGCTCAACCCCCCCATTATATAAATAAGGGAACAGATATGATCAAAACAAGATAATTGCCCCATAAAGAGCAGATTCAACATTAAAATTAAGATTCTTGCTAGTCTGGTCATATTCTCTTTACCCTATAGTGCATATTACTTGATTGCCAACCTCAAACCATGTCAGGAATTTGCAAAGGAGAAGGTCACACCATTCCACTCTGGGTTGCAGGATACAAGTCCAAAACACCTGGTCCTTTTCCCTTTTGCCAGTTATTTTAGTACAAAAATGTCTTAGCTCTCTAGTAATAAAATACTTTGCCTATCTCAAACTATTCCACAATGTGCCACTTATTTGTGGTGTCCCTGCTACTAAACTACTAAATAATAAGTTATCTCACACTAGCAATTAGAATCCAGTGATCTATATCATCATCGTGTTTTGTTTTTGTTTTTTATTAATTTCAGAGAGAAAGGGAGAGGGAGAGAGAGACAGAAACATCAATGATGAGAGAGAATCATTGATTGGCTGCTGTACACATCCTACTGGATTGAGCCCGCAACCCAGGCATGTGCCCTTGACCGGAATCAAACCCGGGACCCTTCAGTCTGCAGGCCAATGCTCTATCCACTGAGCCAAAGCAGCTAGGGCACATCATGCATTGTTTTTTATATGGGTCCACTTGCAGTGCAGTTAGCAAAACATTAGTGAGTTTAACTAGACCCATGGCTTTTAAACTCCTCCAGCTTTCTTTGTATTGATTTCAGCTAGTGTATCTTTATACTTTCTATACTGAAATAAACTTGCCCAGGCTGTGGGTACAGATCAGCACAAAGCCTTTTGTTATGGAGGTAAGTGCTTCTGATTTCCTGAGCCTGGATGACTGAGGTTACTTTCTGAAGCTTTTGCTCATGATGATATTTCTCAGATACAGCTGCTGAAAAATGCAGAACTGCATCTCCCTGAGAATACACCTGCCTTGGTAAATGATTCCCATTTTGGTATCCAAGCCCATGATCCACTCTAGTCTCTAATGATAGGATTCAGATTCAAGGACTAGAGGGACGGCAGCTTTCTGCTTTTAGCTGATGCTATTCTCACTCTTTTTCTTTTAGTCTGAATCATCAAAGCACAGAAAAGTCATGATCATCATCGAAGAAATTCACCTGACATCTCTATTTGACATTATTTTAAAGACGCTCACTAATCAGCTGCTCTAGCCTCAAAATATTCCTTCTTCCTATTTTGGTCCTTGTGTTATCTGTGAAAGAGTCTTTAATAGAATGCATCCATGAAGCAATAACAAAATTCTACCAAAATAAAACAAAAAATTTAATTTAAAAAAATTAAAATTGCAAACGTTCGGATAAAAATAAGTTAATTAAAGTTAGAAGACAAAGCCAATAAAATCTTCTAATTTTGTTATGAAGATAAAAATTTTGAGCACAGAAAACAGAGAAAGAATCTAGGATATATAGCATCTTACAAAAATGTATCTCAAAAGAAAAGAAGAAAGGAAAAAACTGGACTCAATGATTTCTTTAAAAAAGAGAAGAAAAAAGAAGTGATTTTCCCAGAGTTACAGAACATCAGTTGTCAGACTTAAAAGGCTGCCGAGTAATTGAAATGGTTCATGCCTAGACACCATTTCATAATTGCAGAATCACGGGGAATAAGTGAATATTCTAAATTACCTTGAGATAGAGGTCAGTGTGAAGTGGAACAGTGTTAGGCCACTTATAAATAAACTAGAATGTTACAACAGACTAGAAAAGGGTGTTGAATGTTTTAAGGATTAAATGCTGCTCAATTTAGAATCATAGACTTATTGAAACTATCAAACATATAAGTTAAGAAAGCAATACATCTTTGTATGTATAAGGACTTAGCCACTCAGGCACTTCCACGAATACACCATTCCTTAGAAAGTAATTTGAGAATGTATTATAGTAGAGAGAGAGAGAGAGAGAGAGAGAGAATTATTTATATATATATATATATATATATATATATATATATATATATATCCCCTGGAACATAATAGTTCAAACACAAAAAAGTAATAAAAGGAAGTCCCAGGATGAAGATGAAGACAGTAGGGTAAGAATAAAAAATTATAAAGCCAGCTGAGCCAGAATGGCTCAGTGGCTGAGTGTTGACCTAGGAGCCAGAAGGTCATTGTTAGATTCCAGGTCAGAGCACATGCCCAGTTGTGGGCTCCATTCCTAGTAGGGTGTGTGCAATAAGCAGCGGATCAATGATTTTTTCTCTCTCATCATTGATGTTTCTATCTCTCCCTCTCAGTTCCTCACTGAAACCAATGATATATATATATGGACTATCAAGTCAGAGTAAAACAGAAGTTTGTAGAGATTCAAAAACAAACTATCGGATGATATTTGGAACAAGGTTGCATATATTTATCGATAGTATTGAATAGTTTTCAACTTACAAATTCAACCTGTAAGCAAACTGTTTAGAGCTTAAATATGTTACAGAAGAATATATAAATATAACATGTAGTGTTACCTTTAGGGAAGTAAGTGAAATTATAAAAGTAGACACATAAAAGGCAAGAACTGGAATGTGAAAAAATAGAGAACTATGTGAGATGGTAGGCGAATCCTAGGTAGGAGGCATCAAAACATCTGGCTATGAAAGACAAAGAGGATGTATATTATTTAAAAGACACAAGGCTAAGCAACAGTTATAATACATTGGGGGGGGCAGTAATTGGAGGCTATGGTGTGAGTTCAATCCTTATCTTAGGGCAGAATAATTAATCAATTATGAAAAATATTGAACACGGTATTTGGTGGATGGATACATATTGAGCAAAGTATTTGGTGGATGTAGATAGGAGTATATTGAAGAGACACTGTCAGCACCACTCCTATAGCTCTGTGGGCTTTTCTGCTGTCATTTTCCCCAGGCACCTGCACCTGCACATCTGTGTCTCAGCACTTTCACCAACCAGAGGCTGTTCTGCCCAGCGCTGGGATAGGTCAGAATGACAGAGGCATGAACCACCACCCAGAGCAGGACTCACCTCTGTCTCAGGGAAGAAGGTGCACAAATCACCCATCTCCTTCCTCCAGCAAGTGGGTGTTTCTGAGGTGTGTGTGTGGTATATTTTTCCTGTACAGCTAATCTCTGCTCACTACTCATGGTAACTAACCTTATATTACTTATATTAACTACCTTTCCTTTCCTACGCCTTTTCCTTTTTTTTTTAAATGAACTACTTGTATTCACTCCTTGTCTCAGAATCTGCCTCTGGGAGAAATCTAAACTAAGTTGTACTTGTAGATATGAAATCAACCAACTGGTATTAAAATGATTTATCCACTGAGGATGAGAAGTAACATAAGGAAGCTTCTATGCATTATAAGCCCTTAAGCATCATTTGACTATTAATAAATATCCCTATTTTGATATACCATATAGATATTGACAGATGATAAAGATAGGTAGTTAGATAGGTATGTAGATAGATGATAGATAGATGATTGATAGATAAATAGATAGATAGCAGGAGGATTTATTGTCACACATGTTAATTAATCCAGCAAATTTATGAAAATCACTGATGTGATCAAGTCCATAGCTGACCAATCCAAAGTGCCCTTCAAACACCAGCCTGTCAGGACCAATGAGATACGATTCACTCACCATGTTTGCTATGATGCTCATGCCACTGAGAGAAACAACAGGCAGATATGGCACCCAATAAATTTCTGAGCTCACAATCCAGTACATCCAGCAGATCTATCTACCTTTCAAACTGTTTCTTATTAAATATTGGTTATGTTCTCACTACACGCTCCTGCCAAAACCCAGCTCAGTTTCTTTAACTTTCACGTGTTGGCAAGAAAATCAAAATCATAACATCTTCCTCTGTCACCCTCATATTTCCAAATTTGTTGCTGATCGGGACATGCACAGCTTGCTGGCTAAGTCATGTTCGTCTAATTCTCCTGATTTAGCCTATTTCACTTGTACTGAAGTAATGCAAGCACACAGAATTGTATGACTCTATATTTTCCTCTGGAAATCCTCTAACCAAGCACATTTTACATACTTCTCATCTAATCTAATACATTTCTCTATGTCAAACAACAGTTTTATCTTCTAATCAATATTGAAATACACTCTTCTCATATTTTATGTTAAAATTGATTCTTCAAAACAAGTGAGACAATCCTTCAGGGTCCCCTTGTGGCTCTCGTACGCCAGGCATGCAATAATGTATCTCTACAGGAGTGTTTGAAACCCAGTTGGAAAACTGTAGGACACAAGGTCCTTATGCAAAAATAGCCCTTATTCTTTTGAGTGAGTTTAAGATGTGATAAACCTTATGCCTGGCTGATGGATTCCAAGTTGTTCCAAATATAAATAGACTTTCAAGGGACTTACAAAAGCAAGCTGGGTTTGGGTGGGCTTCTAAACAACGCTCTGTTACCAATGAGCCTGAATTTTTCACTGATAATTGTCTTCACAGTAAAGCGAAGTTTTATTGTGTGCTTTTTAAAAATATATATTTTATTGATTTTTTACAGAGAAGAAAAGAGAGGGATAGAGAGTTAGAAACATCAATGAGAGAGAATCATTGATCAGCTGCCTCTTGCACACCCACTACTGGGGATGTGCCTGCAACCAATGTACATGCCCTTAATCGGAATCAAACCCGGGACCTTTCAGTCCGCAGGCCGACACTCTATCCACTGAGCCAAACTGGTTTCGGCAAAGCGATGTTTTTTAAAGTTATTATTTTTTATGAATGAAGCCATTGAGTACAATTTGTTATATCTTCCCATCTTTTTTTTAAATTTGTCTTTATTGTTGAAAGTGTTACAAATGCTTTTCAAGTTTACTCAACTCACTTTCCGTGTCACATAGCAATAAGCTAACCCAACCTGTGACCTACAGTGGGATGGATAAACCCAAGTTCTCAACTGGGGAAGGCGCTCACTTTGTAAAAATATTGTAATTGATTTTAGAGAGAGAGGGAGGGAAGGGGAGAGAAACATCAACATGAAAAGAAAAACGTAAGTAGGCTGCCTCCTGCCCACCCCCGTCCTGGAGATCAATCCCACAATCCAGCTGTGTATCCTGATGAAGAATCGAACCATCCACTTCTGGTTCATGGTAGATCGGTGGATGCTCAACCAACTGAACCATACCAGCCAGGGCAAAGCTGCTCACTTTTTTAATTTTAATTTTTTTATTGCATAAAGCATTACATGTAGTAGTATATACATCTCCCTCCCCCCACCATTGACCTTCCCCCAGCCTCCCCTACTTCCTGTCCCATATTATCAACAATAATAATTCTCCACCTTCGAAGTTGGTGAGCTCCTGTTCAAAGAATATCCTTTTCTGAAATGTCTAATTAATGATTTCTCTGTCTTGTCAAGGCAGCGAAGTTGATATATGTGCCTTCTCCCTAAAAGCTCTTCAAATACCTGAAGACCACAGCAATGCTTCCACAGATGGCTCTTCTGCCAATGAACAGGCCTGCTTTCTTAGGAGGGTTCTTCACAGGTTCTCTCTGAGATCGACTCCAGGATTCATATTCAAAACCTTATAGTTAAAGCGACTATTCTTGGCTTTTGTTCAAAACTATGATAAAGAACTCACTAAAAGATGTCTGAATCCTGTGGTTTTCCTTGGGAAACACCACACATTTCCTCAGGAGTAAACTGTGCACATAAAAATAAAAATAAAGGAAAGCAACTCATTCTTCTAATGACCTTTTTGGGACAAGGCCAGCTCTGCCGCATTGCTCAGTCTTGCTGTAGCAAGATCTGGCTTTCAATGTTGAACCTTCGGTAATTTGTTTTAATTGTTTACTCCATGTCCTGATCCTAATTGTCCACTGAGACGTCGATAATGTAAACTCTTTATATTATTGAGCAAACAGTTCCTTACCTTCGGATTCTTGGCATCTCTGGGATGCTAGACATTGATCCGTGGACAGCTAATGTTAAATGAAATAAAGGTTCCATTTAAGAATTTAATTTATCAGGGAGAGTTAACATAAAAGCATCAAGTATTTACATATACTTCATGATTTTCTATTATGGGGATATTTTCAATATGAAAAATGTATAAGGTGAACAAGTCATTCGCTTCTGAAATTAATTTGGAGAGGGCTGGGAGAAACAGCCCAACATGGCAGTGAGGAAAAGGCCTACTTGCTTGCCTTCCTCTGCTCCTACTTTTGGCTTTACTGAAAGCACATTTATTCTGGTTCTTCTGGCCTCTGTTCTTTTTAAATATATATATATATATATATATATATATATATATATATATATATATATATATATTTTATTGATTTTTTTACAGAGAGGAAGGGAGAGGGATAGAGAGTTAGAAACATCGATGGGAGAGAAACATCAATCAGCTGCCTCCTGCACACCCCCTACTGGGGATGTGCCTGAAACCAAGGTACATGCCCTTGATGGGAATCAAACCTGGGACCTATCGGTCTTCAGGCCAATGTTCTATCCACTGAGACAAACAGGTTAGGGCTGGCCTCTGTTGTTTTTTTGTTTACACAGAGTCTCTGACAATCTTAAAATGGACCCCAGCATTTCCAGAATATCTTCCCCTTGTTGACCCACTTAAAAGCCACTGGAACTCAGAGAATTCGTATTCTAACGTATTTCAGAATGCTTTTCCCCTGGAAGTTACTTCATTAAGTTCCTCTTTACTGTTCTTTCAAGAGAAAATGCTGTCTCCCTCATCCTCCTCCTTCTCCCCCCACCCCTACCCACCCATCACTCATCTTTCTGGTAAGACTCCCCAGTTCCTGCCATATTCCCAGTTGCCATCCTGTCATTTCCGGTACTGCTTCAATGTATGTGCTCAAAATTAAAGTAAGGTAGATATCTGGGGTTTGGCAATCTACCAAATGCTTTGTGATGCTGCTGCGTCTTCCATGCACCAAGGCAAAAGTACTTACACACAACACACACACACACACACACACACACACACACACACACACACATATTCAGTACAAGGTTCTTAATTTCCCCATGTATTTCAGAAATAAGGAAAACAATTTACATTTCCTCAGTTACAAAAGTACACTGGGTGAGAAAACTGTTCTGGGATGGAATCCGGCAAGGACAACTGATATGATCACCCTCACTTCCCCTCCCACATCGCCAATGTTCAGCCACACTCCCTTTCTTTGCTGTCTCCTTGGGGTAATGTGTGTGAAGATTGCCAATCCAAATTTAGGAAAATTATCTAACGTTTGTTCAGGTTATTCTAGGAAGAGTTAACTAATAAAGAGATAAGTTCAATGCTCCTTCCTCAACCCCTAGACAATATTTGGCACCCTTCACCAGTTTATCTTCCCAAAGTCCTTAAAATTTGGGGAAGAGGCGAGGGAAGAATTTTATACAAGGAATTTATATATGTGTGTAATTGTATAATAAATGTATATGCTCACACATTACTGGGATTTATTTTTTAATTTAATTATTTAATTTAATTTAAGTTAATGAAAAGTGAGTAGAATAAAGGGGATTGTCACAGCAATGCTACTTTTGTTCAGAGGGTCCTAACTCATTCTTAAATTTCATCGAGAAAAGAGATTTTTCACAATTTGGAGGGTATTCAGCACAAATACTGTTTGTCAATGTGAATCTTTCAAGTAATACTTTCTCGGAGTTAAACAGACAGAAGTGGCCCAACTTCAGGGAGAATCGGGAAAGACTGGCGAAAAGGGGTCTTATGTGCTCCTCTTGTAATTAAGGGAACTAACTCATCTTGGCACCCTGTAGTATCATGTTGCTGAGACACCCCTCTTCCCTTACATTCTGCTTATATCAGATGCTGGCCTTTCACTCTTAACCTTTTTAGAAACTAAATTTGAGGGATTAAATAAGAATATCCAGGAAGTCAATTATTTTAATGACTAGCAGCTTGGGCCCTCTGGCAATCTGGGACCTCTCAGGGAATATTGGAGAGCTGGTTTAGGCCACAGGCCAGGCCAAGGGATCCTAATATGCATATAAGATCTTTGGTTAATCTCTTCCAGCCTGCCCCTCTTCCCACTTTCCTCTGAGATTCATCAGTCTGTTCCATGTTCCCATGCCTGTGGTTTCTGCTCCTCCATTGAGTGTCTGCCCCCTGCTGGTCAGTGCACATCATAGCTACCCAGCCAGTGGGCCAGTAGCTTTGCCTTATATATATATAGATGACAAGCAATTATCATTTAATGATAGATTATGTACTATAACCTATTAGAAAATTATACATTTTAGAGACCATCTTAGTCCATGTATTTCAATTCTCAATTTAGAAAATTAAGGCTTAAAAACTATTTTAAAAATTTATCTTTATATTACTAATAACATTGAAGGGACCCAGGGGCAAATGTTTCTGATTATTGGGTTATTGCTTACTTTTCTACCCCATATTGATACATTTCTAAACAAAGGTAGAAGCAATTAAGAAAAAAAATCCTCAATTGGCTTTATCATCCCATAGGCAAAGGCTGGGTATAAAAATAAGTATCACTTTTGTTTTCAATAAGAATGAACTTCAAAGCGAACCATTTCTGCTATATCTTTTTTTTTTTTAATAACACAATTTGGGGGATTTTTTCCCAAGCCAGAACAAGGTATAATAAATCAGGCTCTTCTTCCATCCCAAAGCACAACAGAAAAGTGAATTGTGAATACAAATGTTAACATCAAACTTACCCACTGAAAAGTAATAACACTAAAGCAAGATAAGGCAATTTACATGAGTATTTCATAAAGATTTTCCTCCTGAGATTCTTACATGATCTCTTCCTTCTAAGCTTAGATTTTTTTTTAATTTAAAGGAAAGTATAGTGATTAGTTACATTGCCTTTGAGAACTAGATAAATATTTATGAAGAATGTCTAAGTATATCTATATAGAGATAATGTACGGGAAGAGCACAGATATTCAGAATCATAATCTCATTTCTGTAGGGTGCATCTATTGCACCAGGAACCTACTGCAGTTCTTTTGTGATGTGGGCACTTTAGCTGCATTAGCATTTGACTCTGATTTGCAGCTTTTGTATCTCAAATGCCTCAAAAAATCCTCCTGATTGTTGACTGCTTTCATGAGCAAGAATATCTGTAGGGTTGCTTGCTCATACTGATTCAAGCACACGGCATTCAGCCAGGCTACAGCAAGATGTGTGTTGGATACCTGAGTTATCCCAACAAGAATTCTCAACATTCTTGTAAAGGTCTCAAAAGTGACCTCATCTTGCCCTCTCGCTATTTGCTTCTACTCAAGGCCAGGTTTATTGGGTATTTTGTTATGTATCTGTTGTCATGGTCAACTTGTCCAGTGACATTTTGGCTTCATCTCCATTCCTACTCTACAACCTTCCTCATCCAGTTAGAGATAGGAATATAACCTTTCTAGCTTGACCTATTTCACTTTGGGGAATATTTTAGTAGCTGTCCTAGTTATCCATCTACTTCTGTTTGAAACAACTTTCTGTTCTGCTCCAGCTCAGTCTCTAAGACCAACTACAGCATTGAGACCAGCTGTAGGAAAACTATGGCCCACGGGCCGGATCCGATCTGTTCGGCTGTTCTATCCGGCCCGCAAAGCCGAAAGAGCAGAGGGTTCTCTTGCTCTCCCCTCCGCTCCTTCACCAGCAGCTCAAGATGAGAGTGCCAGCATGGTCAGGTTGCTTTTGTTCCAGCCCTCTGGTCCAGTTTAAGAATGCATTGTGGCCCTCGGTTCAAAAAGTTTGGCCACCCCTGATTTAGACTTTTAGGTCCCTAATAGAGCTGACCACACCTCTTCAAGTAAGGAGTCAGATTGTCAAACACACACGGGTAGAATTATGCTTTTCTGCCAAACGAGGCTGTAGGCAGGGAAAATATTCAGATACCACTGAAGAAGGAGGCTCAGCAATACTTCCTCAAATCCAGGAGCACTCCAAGATTTCTAGAGCACAAGCTGGTGTCAACTGGTAGCGGATGAGCCAAATATAGTGCCTATATGTCATGACATTTTCCCAAAAAAATGCCCATATTAATACATACCCCATCCCATGGGCTCTTCTTACTGTGTAATATTGAGATCCCTCCACTGAGAGATGGGAGTCACACTCAATTTTCCATGAACTCAGTAGACCTTTGTAAGCGCCTCAGTCATTAGAATGTGACAGAACTGACGCTGAGTAACTAGAGGCTAGTTTATGAAAGATGATATTGCTTTTGGTTTTCTGTGAACCGTCCTTGGCTGATGTGTAACAATGCTGGCTGGTCGGTGCCACCTTATTTTTGAGACCGCATGGAGATAGGATAGAGATGCTTGGAGGAGTCCATGTTTTTAGAGCCTCCGCTATTTGAATTTTTCCAGCCCATACACTAGATGTGAATAGACATATCTCCAGATGGTTCTAGTCTCTTACTTCCTGGCCAGGCCAGCAAAAAAATTACCATTTCACGAGCAAAATAAATGTCGTTAAAAACTACTACATTTGGGTTTGGTTTGTTATGAAGGAATAGTAATGGGGGCAAATGCATTCTTTGGGGGCCCCAATGTTTTCAGAAATGTAATTAGTTGCCAATCAAGTTTGCATTACACTTAAAAATCTCAATATTCAGTTGCTTGAAAGGTCACAAGATCTGTCAAAATTGAGCCAATATCCCTACACAGCAATTCTCAGTTGGAGGTCTGCCTAGGCACTTTCAGCATTCAAATTTGCACCCCGAAATGGGGTGTATGACCCTCCTACATTCACTTCACATAAAAATTTAAGCTAATAATATAGGCAATTGCCCTAGGATACAGATGTGGATTCTGGACAACATAATTAAGTGCTTAACCTACAGGTAATGCTTAGCTAGTGCTAAAATTTACATTTAAAGAGGGTTTTGGGTATAAGTCTATTCAATTTTGTAACCACATAATCTAATAGTGAGTGGGGGGGGGTAAAAATAGCTGTATTATTTTATATTCAAGAAGCAGAGGCTTCTAAAAGTCACAGTGATAATGAGTCTCCCAAAACTATTCTATATAAAAAGTAGAATGTAGCTGAAATTGGTTTGGCTCAGTGGATAGAGCGTCAGCCTACAGACTGAAAGGTCCTGGGTTCGATTCCGGTCAAGGGCATGTACCTTGGTTGCGGGCACATCCCCAGTAGGGTGTAAGAGGCAGCCGACCAATGATTCTCTCTCATCGATGTTTCTAACTCTCTATCCCTCCCTCTTTCTCTCTGTAAAAAATCAATAAATATTTTTTTTAAAAGTAGAATGTGTCATTAATTCCTCCTATATTTCCTGGGTGTTGTTATATGTACTCAATTTCAATAATTAATGCCCCTCTGTTCACAGTTATAGTCTGGCTTATTTATTTATATTTATGAAAACAGGGGTGGAATAAGAGAGACCAATCCCTTTCCAAAATTTACATGGCCAACAAGTGACAGAGCTGATTTTCCAACTAGGTCTAATAGATTAAACTGTGCACCCACCAATCCATATATTGAAGACCTAACCCCCCATGGCACTGCACTTGAAGACAGGACCTTTAGGGAGGTAAAGTGAAATGAGGTCATAAGGGTGGGGCCCTAATCCAATAGGGTTGGTGTCCTTAAAAGAAGAGAAAGATACCAGGATACTTGTGCACAGAACAAAGGCCATGTAAGGAAACAATGAGCAGGTGGCCACCTGCAACCATGGGGAAAAAATATCTCCTCAGAAACCATCCTGCTGAGCCCCACCCAGTTTGGCTCAGTGGATACAGTGTCAGCCTGTGGACCAAAGGGCCCCAGGTTCTATTCTAGTCAAGGGCACATACCTTGGTTGCAGGCTCCTTTCTGGCTCAGGCCTTGGTCTGGACTTGTGCAGGAGGCAACCAATCAGTGTGTTTCTCTCACATCAATATTTCTGTCTTTCCCTCTCTCTTCCACTGTCTTTAAAAATGAATAGAAAAATATCCTCAGGTAAGGTTAAAAAAAGAAAGGAAGGAAGGAAGGAAGGAAGGAAGGAAGGAAGGAAGGAAGGAAGGAAGGAAGGAAGGAAGGAATCACCCTGCTGATCGACTTGATCTTGGACTTTAGTCTCCAGACCTGTGAGGTAATACCTTTCTCTTACTACCCAGTCTGGGGTCATCTCTTGGGACAGTCCAAGCATACGTAGGCCCTGTCGCTCCCATGTCTATGCTCACAGCTTTTCAATATGACAAGCTACCCTTTCATGACTGTTACCAAGATGTCTGCAAACAGAAAGACATTCAAGTCCATCAAAAAGTCTTTCTTATCTGCACCTGAGTTTTGCAGGAAAAAGGATACAAGCAACCTATCAGCTTGAGTTTCGTTTCTGTAGGTTATTTTCCTTATTTACTGCTGGATAATGAAATAATAAAAGTGCTCAAAGCACTTTTTAGTCGGTTATGAAGAGAAATCAATATGGCTTTTTGTTTCAAAAAGGAAAAAAAGGCATGAAGGGACACCAAGGTATTAACCACAAGTGGATTGAATAGTTATTTGTGAGCAGTGGCTAACAATTGAATTACTATGTTAATGTCATAACATGGCAGCACTCAAGATTACCTTTTACATCTAATCATACCATTTACATGGAAGTGGGAAAATGCTTCTGAAGTGGCCAAATGCTATTCATCGAATGAATCGCTGTAACACTAGAAATTGCTCTAGAGGAAAAATAATCAGATTTCCTAGCCAGGCTCTAGAGAAAGGTTAATGTCTCTTCATTTGAAAAACAAAGAAGGGAAAAAAAGCACACACACAAAGCACATATATATTTTTATTTATTTATGAAAGAGCAGCTTGTGGCAAAAAAATAAATTCTGAGTTTGGGCATTGGTTCTTGGCTCCAATGTTTGAGAGTTACCTGTTCTTTGTTTTGTCATGGGTAAGAGTGGAGTTATAGTTATAATCACTAATACATATAAGAACCTGTTTAATTAAATCATCATAAAAAATGCCTTTGAGTTAGATACTATTTTCACCTTCCTCATTTTATCCATGAGATTGTGGAGAGAGAAAGAGTATGCTGTTTGCCCAGAGTTGAAAAGTGGCAGAGCAAGCATTCAAGAACAACTTTATCTATCTCTATGGAGAAGCAATACAGTGTAGTCACTAAAGTGCCTACTATGTGCCTCAAAGAAACTTCATGAGAGACAGTGGTTCCACTTTCTCTCAGTTTCAATCCTCCATGATCAACCACAGGCTGAAAAAAAATTAAATGAAAAAATGAAGAACTAAACTCATAGATTTTAAATTCTGTGTTCTTCTGAGTAGTGCAATGAAATCCTACACCATTCTCCCCTTTCCTCTCCCTCCCCCCCAGCCCACACACACACTGGATGTGAATCATTCCTTTGTCTAACTAATTCACACTGTACATACATCTTGGTTATCAGATCTACTGTCATGGTATCAACGGTGCTTAAGTCCAAGTGACCATTGATAATGGCCCCAAAGAGCTGAAGGAGTGATACTGGTGATTCAGATACACCAAAAAGAATCCCTAATATGCTTCCTTTAGGTAAAGGTGAGCACTACATGAAAATATGGTTCTACATCCCATATTATCATGATCAAATCATCACATTTTAGTGACTAACCAAGCCCCAAATATGATAAAGCAAGGAAATCATTCTGGGATCCTGTATGGCTGAACCTACAAGATATTTTGAGAGTGACCATATAAACTGCATTCCTGTAACTCTTATTAGAGTGTATTGCTATAATTGTTCTATTTATAATTGTTTTCCTTGTGAGCCTCTTTATTATGCTGAATTTGTAAATTAAACTTCATCATAGGTATGTGTGCGTAGGAAAACAGATAATATATACAGGGGTGGGTACTAGCCTTGGTTTCAGGCATCCGCTGTGGTGGTGGGAGGTGTTCCCCGAAGATAAGGGGGGGACTACCATATATATTTGTGATGAGGCACACATTGTCTCTCTGGCTCCAGGCAACTCTGCAACCCATATTCACATTCCCAAGTGTTCCTCCCACTCCTCCATTACAGCAAATGTACCTTCACTGCACACCCCAGATTTTTTTGTGATGTCCTTGGGTTTTCTTAGAATACCTTTCTATTTGTCCCACTCCTCTGGCACACATAGCTCATTGGTTACATGCCCCAGGAATCCTTTCTGAACTCCCTCAAAGTGTCTGGTCTTTCGCCTTCACTCCCAATACCATTCTGTGGACCCTCTCTCAGGATATGTACGTCCTGATGCAATTACTTGTTTACTGATCTGTCTTTCCTGCTGAGATGTAAACCATTGGGAGGCTGTCTCTTTTTTCAATACACCTTGCATCTAAATACAAAAATGCTTATATATTTGTATGTGTAGTTTTATATTTATATTTCATTGTTTGTATGTCAGCAAATAGATGAAATTAAGATATTCTAGGACTGCTGACACTTCATACTCGTGAACATTTATTGAGAATTGGCTACATGTCAGGTAGTGTAGTATCCATTTTTATGGATAACCACTGGTGTGATCCTTACACTGTCCTGTGATGGTACCACTAACTAGCTCAGCCAGGCACCAAAAGGTTTATGTCTTGCCCAAGTTGACACAATTCCAGAGTGGGGAATCTGAGATTTAAAGCTAAACAAATATGGTTCTAGGTCCCCTACTGTGATTATTAATCATGATATTTTAGGGAATAACCAAGCCCCGAATATGATAAAGCCAGGGGATGATGCTGGACGCCTGTGTGGCTGCACTGTTAGGAATATCAAACGGGAGAATTACCTAAGCCCTGTCCATGGAGATCAGGGTTTCCCAAACTTCTCTCATAATGAGAATCACCCAGTGGAATTGTTAAAACACAGATTCCTGAATCCCAACTAAGAAGTGCTAAACTAGAATTTTTGGGAACATATAGGTAAAATTGTATACTTAACTAGTGCTTCCTACCTCAGACAGTTATTGATTACATGATAGGAGGAATGTATTAAGGCCCTTATCCACTCTAAGGATGAACATTCATTGTGTCATGTAACCCTCCCTACAAATGCCTAGTGGGGTAGGGCTCTTATGATACTCATTTTATAAGTACAGAGAATAAGGCAAATGATGAGAGGCAATTGCCCTTTATCAGGCCAGACATGCTACTTTACTTAGCTCAATCACATTGCCTCTGTTTCTTCTATCCACCAACATACAACATATGTGTGTGTCTATATATATATATATATATATATATATATATATATATGTATTTTTTAAACTGAGAATGTAGTAACAGCCATGCTAAAAAACAAAACAAAAACAACAACAACAACAATGAAAAACAGTGCCCTGAATCATGTAAGCCGTTAATATCTCAAGGTAATAATTCTAGTTATCCTTACTGGGCATTCACTATGTATACTCTGTGACAGGCACCAATCAAAATGCTTTATGCAGATTAACTCCTTTAAACTCCACAAGCAATGTGTCACTAATACCCTATTTAACAAATACATACACATACACACAAAAATACAGCCACCAGAAAGCTGAGCAGCTAGCTCAGTCACTCAGCTAGTAAGTGGTTGAAACCTAAATTCAAACCTAATCCTGTTTCTCCCCACACCCCATGCCCAGGTCCCCAAGTCTGAAGCAGCAGACTGTAGACACATATTGTCCAATGTAAATAACCTTCTGATCAATTTAAGTTTAAAAATTTAAGGATGAGTATCCCTCATCAAGTAATTAGTAATTCTTCACGATGATGTCCTTGTATGAAAAAAAAAAATTTAAA
The DNA here is from genome assembly GCA_963924515.1 of Vespertilio murinus. NCBI lineage: Eukaryota > Metazoa > Chordata > Mammalia > Chiroptera > Vespertilionidae > Vespertilio > Vespertilio murinus. The sequence continues at coordinate 7,295,372 of OZ004716.1, read as the reverse complement.
CAGTAAAGCTAAGTAGCTCTCCCCCCTCCCCAGCCAACAACAACAAAAAAAGCAAAAATAATAATAGTGAATTTGCAGGAGTCTTTGGGAAATAAAGAGACTTTTCACCCTGCATTTATACAAGATGATTTTAGTTTAAAATCCACACTATGACGAAACCGGTTTGGCTCCGTGGATAGAGCATCAGCCTGTGGACCGAAAGGTCCCAGGTTCAATTCCTGACAAAGGCATGTACTTAGTTGTGGGCACATCCCCAGTAGGAGGTGTGCAGGAGGCAGCTGGTCGATGTTTCTCTCTCATGGATGTTTCTAGCTCTCTTATCTCTTTCCCTTCTTCTCTGTAAAAAATCAACAAAATATTTTTTTTTTAAAAAAATCCATGCAATGAATCATCTCCCCTTTTCTTCCAATTTCTCCAGAGGGAGGGTAATACTTTAGATTAGAAAGAGAGGCCTTTATTTAAAAAATACCAAAACAACATTTAAAATATGTAGGGTTTCTACACCCAGCAGGACATAGATAAGGTTGAAAGAAGACCTACAGCTAACTCTTTAATCCAGCCCACTCTCAGCCTTTGTCAGTACTATGCCAGGACTCGATGCAGTTCTAGGGGCCTCTGACAAGGAGATCAACCAGAGCCACAAGCTCTTATTCTGGGTTCTAACTTTATGGTTGTTCTCCATTATGTGCTATGTTCCTCCTTGGATACATGAAGCTAGAACCATAAAGCTAGAACCTCGGTGCCTTGGAGGAAGGTGCTTTCCCACAGTCTAAAGATAACATTCTTGCCTTCAAGTGACAGGTGGCTTTGCTCTGCCTTTTTTTAAATCCCCCTTCCCTCTCTCCCTCCCTCCCTTTCTTCCTCCCTTCTTCTCTTCCTCCCTTCCTTCTTTCCTCCCTCCCTCCCTCCCTCCTTCCCTCCCTCCCAGGTATTTGCCTATGGCAAACCTGATACCTTCTGTTCTTAGCTGCCTTTTAAGTCTTCCATTTCTAGTGACTTTATAATTCCCATGCTATTAGATACCTTCTGATGGCCTGCAATCGTTGGTCCTGATCATCCTTTTAATGTCCTTATATCTAACCCACTCTGTTCTTGGACTTGCTTTTAAGTCTCAGCACAGCAGCAAAGAACACTTGACTGATCTACGCTACAGGCAATGGAGGACAGCGACTCACTTTCAGTCCATGCTAATTGGTTCAGACTACCAGCTTAGCCCTTGGTCACTTTTGATAAGTCAACTGGCCAGATGTAAAATATAATTGTCCTTCATTACATACTTATTGCTCACCTATGATATGTAAGCCTTAGGGGTTGTGGAGAAAGCAGAGATAAATAAAGCACAGACTTTGCTGTAAAGGACACCAACATAGAGTGAAAATCAATCAATCAATCAATATTAGTTTTTTTTCAAACACTCAAGATAAATAGTATAGAAATGCTCTAGTAGAAATACTATGCTCCTACTTATTTAGTTTGGCTGATTGAGTGAGGTATATGCGGATGGCTTTATAATTTTCTCTCTCAAAATCATGGTATTCATTGCAAAGATTTTCAAAATATGATACCAAGACCAAATCCACCATTATGTTCTTTGAAGCTTATTAACAATGAGCCATGCACACTACTCCATAGAATCACTGGAGGTAGGGCCACGAGCTCATCGGTTCTAATGCCCCCAACCCTGAGTTTTATACCTGTGGTATCCTGCCCCCTAAGTGAAGTAAGAATGAAGGCTCAAGCAAGCTACTACTCAACTGGAGGCACACTCAGAGTTCATTCCTGGGCCCTCAATAATGGGTGGTCCAGGGTCAGCACAAGGTCTTCCAGGGACAACAGGTGGTGTTACCATGGTGGTCCTTCCCCACTGGACTATCTTTCCTCCATCATGCCCTGCCTGTCAAATACTTAATCTTTCAACAGTCAGCATACATGTCAGTTCCCCTAAAGGTTTTCCTGAAGTTTTAAGGCCTAACTTGGATATAGCACTTAGATCTATAGAGGCTAAAATTCATATTCTCCCTTAGCCTGGACCATGTCAATTTGAGGGACAGACTCTTATGTATTGCTGTGTCCCTCAAAATTGGTAGCTTCTAATACATGGTAGCACTTTAAATGCTCATCAATGCCTATAACTGTGCCTTAGACTCATAAATGCCTCTGATACTAAATCAGAATCCTGATGTTTATGGACAGTAGCATTTCTGAGTGGCCAGTGTACACATGATATTTATTGTTCACTCCTTTGAATATAACCCCTGCCTCTATCATTAAAAATGTATACAACTGTCAATAAATTTATCTCTCCTTGACCTAGATCTTCCAAATTCAGAATGCTATTGATATAGTTATGACAATGTAGTAACACTAGTATTTAAGTTTACTAATCTTCACCATATAATATTACTTTGTCAGCTGTATCAATCTGAACATTTATTTTTCTCAAGTCATTTAATATTTTTGGAAGTTTTTACTTCTGTTTTTCCTTCATGATCTGCATTTATAGTTTATTATCATTATTGTTATTACTTAAAAATAAGGCAGACTTCATGTAGATTTACTAGTCACACACTTATGAAAGCTTAAATATCTTAATCCACAAATTCTCATTAAAAAGCAAATATGGGGAGTACTATTTTGAAAAGAGAAGAGAAGCTATGAAATTATGAAATTCAAGGATTTAACCTGGAGACAAGATTCATGAATCAGAATCTTTTTTGTCTACTTAAACATATTAAATGGTTAATTTTGTGTACAACCTGTGTTTATTTTGCATCTAAATGCCCTCGATCCTCTTCAAGCACAAAGTAGTAGGGCACCCAGCCAGCTTCAGTTCAAGGACTTAAATAAACTTGACTCAGGCGACATGGCAGCAGCATAGAATTTCTCTATTAAACTGTAACTCGCAGGAGACCGCTCTTGAATAAAACAAGGAGCTAATCTCACCAAAGGCGGTTTTCCTAGAAGACCACGTCACGGAATGACCGAGAAGAATAGGATTAGGAAGCTGAAAGAAACATGACTTTCAGAATCAGACAATCGGATTGAAGACCCACCTTCATCATTTTACAAGTGGTGTGACCTCTGATGAATTTCTACTTAACTTTGCTAGCATCAGCATCTTTATTTGTAAACAGAGATAATACCTACTTGAAAATGATTGTGAAGATCAGTGTGATGATATATATAAATAATTGGAACATAATTGACACTATAGACCAGTGATCAGCAAACTGCAGCTCAAGAGCAACATGCAGGTCTTTGGCCCCTTGAGTGTTCTATCAACACTTCTTCAAAATAGACTCGCCCAGGCTGAAAACCGACTTTTGCGCATGTGCATGAGGTTTCAATCTAACTGTATATGCGCACCCACATGTGGTATTTTGTGGAAGAGCCACACTCAAGGGGCCAAAGAGCTGCATGTGGCTCTTGAGCCTCGGTTTGCTGAACACTGTTATATACTCATTCTTGTATCTTACTATTTAAGAGGGAGCTGGAGAGAGGAGGAGTGTCAACTTAAGGAGGAGTGTCCATTCAGACTACTTGGTCTGAGATCCAATGGAGCATTTATCCTAATGACACTGGGGCACCTTCATCTCTGAGAGCTGGATAGAGGCTAAAGGGCCATCTAATACATGAACCACAGTTCAGCTTAGCAAAGACTGTATGGGAGAAGCTACTTCCCCACCCCCCTATTGCTACCATTTGATGGACTTCACATAGCAAGATCTTCTCATGTGTTGAGTACTAAGATATGCTTTTCACATATCTGATCATTTGGGCTTGCCACATCCCCATAAGGCAGTCATTAACATATTCACTCAGGTGCAGGGAAATGAAAGTTAAGAGAACTTCATGAATTTGCCCATAGCCAGACAGCCACTCAGTGGGAAAGCTTTTTATCTGATTATGAAATAATGTCCTTAAAACCGAGAGCCGAAGTAGATGAGTTCCTTTGCAAATTTCCAACTTTATATATTCTAAGTATATATTGTCTACTTTCTACAGTGAACTATAGTAGAAGCAATAGAAGATTACAAAAGACATGAAATTAGTTTTACTGTAAGTGTCTCCTGGTGTGTATATACACATGTATATGTATGAGTATGTGTACATATATGTATACCATAGTATAATTAACTCATTAAGCAGTATTTATTAATCATCTAAGGTGTGTGAGACATTTCACAAGGAAATGGAAACCTAACATTGAAGATGGTGTTAGCCTGGTCCTCACAAAGCAATTATCACAAGTATTGTTTTTTCACACTACATACATGAGAAGACTCTGAGTTCAAGGAAGACAGAGAATGAGGTGGGATCTGAAGAACTGGAAAAAGATGGATAGGCAACTTTTTAGTTCAAGATAACTGTGTAATATTCCCAGAATCATCCCCTCCCCTACCACCTAGTGCTCTAACACTATACTTCCAAAAGATTGGTCTAGCATTATTTTACTGGACATATATCAAAACCAACTTTATACTAGTTACTTTACATTATTAGCTTTTGCACTTTTTGCATAGCCACACAAAGTAAGCATTAGTACACCTCATTTTCTTTGTCTCCATCTGTAAGTATCTTCTCTGAGTAGTTTGTGAAATACTGATGGTCTAGGAAAGCATCTTATCCTTGGAGACTGTGACATAGTACATTCTCCAAAACTATTTTTAATATATTTAGATTCTCTTTAATATTAGATTAACCTTCTCTTGGAGACATATATAACATTTTAAGAATATTTCCCAATATTTTAATATCACTTGTCTTATTAGTCCAACAGGATTGAAGGACAGAACCATTTTTAGTGAGTTGAAATTATTTCATTACACAAGAGTCAACCTTGTGTGTGTATCTCCTCATCCCACATCAGTGTATGAGTTTATTGCTAGTAGATGGACTCCATTAGATAATCTTGCTTTTTTTGCTATTTTACCAAAGATAGCTAGCAAGAACAGGAATTGGACCTCAACTGGGCCGGCCTGATTGGTTAAGTAGGCTCATTGCCACAGAAAAGTAACTCATGTGACCTTTTTAATCAATCTTCTTTGCTCTTTGCAATTACACCGCCGGCCTCAACACTAAATTATATTTAATTTATATTAAATTGTACATCATACTGCAAATGGTTCTTGCATAATTGGCTATCACATGGTATGTAGTTGCCTCTAGTTACTCAAGGATTTTACATCAGCAACTAATCCAGATGCCTTAATCGCAAAGAACTGTTTAAACTGGAATATCCTTGTGGTATTATGTTCCCAAAAGTTGTCACTCAAAAAAAAAATGCCATGCATAATATATTTATGAATATTTTAAGGCTGGGCACCAACATAGTATTTAGATTTAAGGAGTCTTGGGCAGAACTACTGAATCTGCATTATTAACAGCTCCCCAGGAATTCTGAGGCAAATGGTCTGGTGAAATTCATAGGTATTGACTACCTCTCCTCTCTCAATACTCACCCGATAATAGAGGCCTATGTGGATTGATCATCAAAAGAAAATCTGGCTCAAAATGTGGTCTCCCACTAGGAGGCAATTTACCCATTAAATTAATGATTGTAGAAAGCTCACCTTTGCACAACTGGCAAGTTTCCTCTTTATTTTAATAGCCGGTCTTCAAGAAAAAAAAAAGAGAAAAAGAGGCTGTCAGATCTCTATTAATCAACTACATTTGTAAAACAACCTCTGAAGAAAAATCCTACAAGGTGAGGGGACATTTCTGACTGATACTCTTTGCAGATATTTAAGTGTGTAAAGCGCTGACCCAGAGATAGAGGTCAAGGCTCCTCTGCAACCTCCTACCAATTAAAGTGCCAATGTACTCTAAGTGTTCTTTTAATTAACTATAATTTGGGTACTTTTTTTCCATTTTCTTGAATCTCTATTGTGCACAAATCACTGTGGCAACTCGAAGAAGCATTAGATAAAGCTCTTAAGAGCTGAGAAAGAGAAACCTTTGACTTGGAGAAACTGGGTCTGGGCGTAGAGTGGCACTGATTGGTTATATGAAGGTGAACACATGCTTTTTCATAACAATTAAAATGTAGATATTCATGGTTTCTTTAAATGTGGCTTGATGCAGACAAATGGATTTTTGGCAAAGGTGCACAACAATTCAATGGAAGGATAGCCTTTAAAAAAACAAACACATAAAAGGCCCAGCCAGGGTGGCTCAGTGGTTGAGCATTCACCTATGAACCAGGAGGTCATGGCTCTATTCCCAGACAGGGCACAAGCCCAAGTTGTGGGTTCCATACCAAGTGGGGGGTATGCAGGAGGCAGGCAGTCAATGATTTATCAATGATTTTCTTTCATTATTGATATTTCTATCTCTCTCCCTTCCGCTCTGATATCAATAAAAATATATTTTAAAAAAAACGATCCTGGAGTTACTGGACCTCCAAAGATAAATAAAATGAACTCAACCTAGCTTACACAACAACCAAGTCAAAATGGAACATGGGCTTAAACACAAAATTGTGAATGCCAAATTGTAACTGTATTAGAAAGTAAAGGTTTAAGGGGGAACAATCTTCAGGATGTAAGCCTAGGCAAAAGCATATTCTAGAAAAGGAAAAACAAAAAACTGGATCTCATCAGCATTAACAATTTGCTTTGCGAAACAGCGTGATAAAGGAAGGAGAGGCAAGCTACAGAGAAAGGACCTTTATAAACCACACAGTTCATTATTAAATAGTTCTAAAATGTTTCATAATGAACTGTGTGTGTGTATGCATAAGGCCAATCTGACAGAGGTACTGGGTCTTAGATATTTCTTTTCAACCTTGGGCTCATATAGTGGGAGATCTTTGCTTCAGACCAACCCTTTGGGTCTACCCTCAGAATGGCCAAATCTACTACATTGCTGTAGGAGGCTCTCCCTGTCCAATCCTGTTTCCATTCTTCTTCCTCCTCAGAGTTAAGAATCCACATCTTGGTTTGGAGCTTCCCTGATCCTACTTCCTCCATCTTTTATCTTTTTAAAACATTATGTCCACTAAAACTATATTTAAAAATAGTTTAGCTGAAACCGGTTTGGCTCAGTGGATAGAGCGTCGGTCTGCGGACTGAAAGGTCCCAGGTTTGATTCCAGTCAAGGGCATTTACATTGGTTGCGGGCACATCCCCAGTAGGGGGTGTGCAGGAGGCAGCTGGTCGATGTTTCTCTCTCGTCGGTGTTTCTAGCTCTCTATCCCTCTCTCTTCCTCTCTGTGGAAAATCAATAAAAATATATTTAAAAAATAGTTTATTGTTGAAAACATTACATATGTCTCCCTTTCTCCCCCATTGACTCCTTTCTAGCCCACCCCCTTCCCCTACCCCAGGCCTTCACCACCCTATTGCATGTGTCTATGGGTTATGCGCGTGCGCGTGTGAGCACACACACACGTTCTTCAATCTCTTCCAACCCACCCAACCCTCAGGCTTCCCTCTGGAAAACCTGTTCCATGCTTCTATGTCTCTGGGTGTATTTTGTTCATCAGTTTATTTTGTTCATTAGCTTCCCCATCTGAGTGAGAGCGTGTGATACTTGTCTTTCTCTGACTGGCTTACTTTGCTTAGCACAATACTCTCCAGGTCCCTCCATGCTGTCTCAAAGGGTCAGAGATCATGCATTCCTGGCTCCATCTCAGCACCTGCTCCCCACGGAATCATCTACCATTGGTGTTCTAACATGATTTCTTCTGTGGTCAAAGGTATTCACTCGGATTCCCAAGAATCCACACACCTCAACTCCCCCGTTGTATGTACATATGTAGGTACATATTTAGGATGAGTAACACGTGAAGGTATTTCTATATATTATCTTTTGAAAGTTAAATGTTAACACTTTAAGGAGATGAGTGCATTTCATTAATACACTCTCAGGATGCCTACCTTGGATGGAAAACGAGGCTCTCTCTAATTGTATAAGCAATCCCTGCCTCAAAAGTAACCGGAAATAGAAGGGTTGGTTTTCAGTCTGTTAAACGTCCTTCTTTCTAGGCCGGATTGCTTCTCTCATTATTAAATCTGCATGGTTTCCCCCTCAGTTTTTGCCTTTCCCTCTCATGTTAAATATCTCCCTAGGAACACACTGGGTCTTTGCTGTCTTGTCCACAGCACAGTGCATATTTTCTTTATGTTTCACATCGCCCATGAATTGAATCAGATCTTGAATTTCACTTGGAAGGAAGACTTTGCCGAGCTTTTCCCAAGATCTTAGATAAAGAAACTGCTGATTTTCAGCTTTTATGATAATCTATTTCCTCCTGTCAAAAGGTCTTTTAATATGGACTGTTTTTAATCTCTTTAAATTAATGAATCTCATTAAGTGGCTCTTAAGTAAATCATTTTGATAATGATTGACATATCTTTTTTATCCCCAATGAAGAGTATAAGATAGTTTCTTAATTCAAATATAAGGGGAAAATGCCATTCCCAAACTGCGTGTGTGTGTGTGTGTGTGTGTCTGTGTGTGTGTGTCTGATGAATTCTCCCCACTGCTGGTGTTCTGTTCTGTGACCATAGAGTGATTTAACTGTTTGGAAAACAATAATAATTTAGATCCACATCAAAGAGCAAGACATTAGGGGCAGCGAAGTTTACGAAATTTTTATATTATTCGTTTGTTACATGCTTTGTTTCTAGCCTTGTACCTTTTATGACTGTTTAGGGTCAGGGATTTGAGCTATTTTACCTTGTACTTTTAAAATATATATATTTATGGATTTCAGAAAGGAAGGGAGAATGAGAGAGAGAGAGAGAGAGAGAGAGAGAGAGAGAGAGAGAAAACAACATCAAATATAAGAGAGAATCATTGGTCAGCTGCCTACTGCTCGTCCCACACTGAGGATCAAGCCCACAACCTGGGCATGTTCCCTAACTGAGAATATAACAGTGACCTCCTGGTTCATAGGTCAATGCTCAACCAACCCAGCTGGGCTTACCGTGTATTTTTAAGCTATAGTAGTTTTAAACAGAATGTTCACATTTTTAAATGACATCACCCTCACCTGCTGTCACTTTTTCTTCCAATTATATCCACTCCTTTAACAATGTATGTGCCTCTCACACAGCATAACCACAGCAGGGGAAAACACAATGCTTAAGAAGACACATTTATCAACAGAAATGCCCACAGATACATGATACTTAGGAAATGCTTCAGGAGAAGAGATGGCAGGAAGTGTTACAAGGGAAGGCAGGTAAAGAGGGCCAACTAGGAGGAGGAGGATGAAGAAAAGGAGGAGGTGGAGGAGGAGGAGGAGGAGAAGGAGGAGGAGAAGGAAGGGGAGGAGGAGACAGGAACAAGATCTTTGCATTCCACAGGGTTTGCTTCTGAATCTTTCATCCAATGTGGTGTCCCTAGGACAACAATGAACTGAATAAATATTATTTGTTGGAATGAAAAGAGATAGAAAAAATGAGTGAGAAAGGGAACAAAATGTTAGCAATCAAAGCAGGATGGATGTGTGGGGCAAATGAGGTGAGGGGAGGGGGGAGAGAAAGAGAGAGCAATTGAGATTACTGCTCTGTACCACAACTCACACTAGGCGGTAACACTCAAAATATAGTAAGGATGCAGATATTTAGTATTTCTGGGTTTTATAAGGGGGGCTAATAGTGACATATGTACTGCTTACTCCCATACCTCACACCACAGAACATACCGCTTCACTACTCGGCAGTTAGCTATAAGGCCATCTCAGAAGAGACAAAGCCATTCCTTATCATCCTAACAATATTGTCCATGCCAAGACTCTAGGTCTCCAGCCCAACCATTATTGAAAGTTGACATAGTGTATTGTCTAAGACACAAATGGGAGAATTTTTTTAAAAAAGAAAACTTTATGGCCCAGCCAGTGTGGCTCAGTGGTCCAGTGTTGCCCTATGCACCAGCTTGTCACAGTTGGATTCCTGGTCAAGGCACATGCCGGGTTGCAGGCTTCATCCCCAGTTGAGGGCATGCAGGAGACAGCTGATCAATGATTCTCTCTCCTCATTGATGTTTCTCTCTCTCTCTCCCTCTCCCTTTCTCTCTGTAATCAATTAAAAAAATATTTTTTAAAAGCTTATGAAAAGAGCCAAAACCGGTTTGGCTCAGTGGTAGAGCGTTGGTCTGCGGACTGAGGGGTCCCAGGTTCGATTCTGGTCAAGGGCATGTACAGTGGTTGCAGGCACATCCCCGGTGGGGGATGTGCAGGAGGCGGCTGGTCGATGTTTCTCTCTCATTGACATTTCTAGCTCTCTATCTCTCTCCCTTCCTCTCTTTAAATTATCAATAAAATATATTTTTAAAAAAAAGCTTATTTAAAGAGTGACCCAGATTTGGCCCTGCTTGCTTTTACCGTTAGCATTGTCTAAGAGCCTTTGCCCAATAGGGTATTTGTTGGTGTGGTGGTTCTGGTCCATGCTTCACGGCTGGATGGAAGGGGATTGCAGCAGCTGATTTGCAGTAGGAGCATTGAGAGGGTCATGGGGCTTAGGAGACTGATGGTAGTGTTCTACAATGGCTCAGTTACCGGGATGGGGTAGGTCTAACGGGACAACACAGAGGACGCTCCAGTAGAATCTTGAGCAACAGAATCTGTGTATCTTCCAATGTCAATCTCAACCCATTAGTTCTGCGTCTCATGGCGGGGAAATGCAATAATTAAGAAAAGTTCCGTTTGCATATTCATGGCAGATTCAAATCACATCCAGTTTCCCAAAAAGCACTCAAGGAAGAAATTGTCATCTCCTCGATGCGGCGCTTCTATTTGCGGAAAGGGGAAAATGAAAGGCACATCGCGCTTATCTGCCCTTGGAGTGTTCGCAGCATAAACTGTCATCCTCTTTCTTTTCTCCTTCTTCTTTCCCCCAGGTGAGAGATTATCAGGAGGCCGTTAAATACCCCGGGAGTTTAAAATAATGTATTCATGAGACTTCCAATAACGCAATGTGAAAGTTAAAGGGAAAACTTAAGCGGAAAGGATGCAAATGGTGGGGAGTGTGGAGAGCAGGCAGCTCAGCCAATGCCTTGTCCAGAAGGGGGTTATCACCCAGCACACCTGCACGTCCGCTACTTGGCTCCCGCTGGGACCCAGCGCTGCACACCTTCTCCTGCCTTAGTCCGCAGAGGTAATCTCTACAGAGGGAAGACTGAGCAACCTTACTCGACCAAGCCAATTGACAAAAAGCATTGAAGAAAATTATTATTTTTAAAAAATATATTTTATTGATTTTTCACAAAGAGAAAGAGAGAGGGACAGAGAGTTGGAAACATCGATGAGAGAGAAACGTCCATTGGCTGCCCCCTGCACACCCCCTACTGGGGATGTGCCTGCAACCAAGATACTTGTCCTTGACCCGAATCAAACCTGGGACCCTTCAGTCCACAGGCTGACACTCTATTCACTGAGCCAAACTGGTTTTGGATAAAATTTTTTAAAATAACTATGAGGAACAGCTCTACCACAGTGTAGGTGGATTGAGAGGGTCAAATCCTTTAGTTCAGAATTTTAAAAATATTGTATTGTTGTTTGACTACTTTTTATTGATTTTTGTTTGTTAATCCTTACTCGAGGATATTTTTCCATATTTTATTTTATTTTATTTTATTTTATTTTTTAGTTATAGAGAGAATGAAAGGGAGGAGGAGGGACACAGAGAGAAAAACATCAATGTAAGAGATACACATCAACCAACCAGGGCTGGGGATCGAGGCTGGAGGATCCATGCCCTTGATCGGAATCGAACCTGGGACCCTTCAGTCCAAGGGCCGATGCTCTATCCACTGAGCCAAACCAGCAAGGGCTTGGAACTACTTTTAAATTTTCCTCCCCTGTTATTACTTCACCAGCCAACAACCTTTCTGTAAAGGGTCTCTGGAATCAACCTTAATCTTTGAGATCAAGGGTATGCAAACCATGGCTCAGGACCATGGCCAAATCCACCACCACCACCACCCCGCGCCTGTTTTTTTGTATAGCCTGAGAGCTAAGAATGTTTTTCATTTTTAAATATTTGCATTTTTTAAAGGTTATATAAATGCCTGGTATACTCTAATTTGCTATTTGGCACTTTATTTTTTTTAAAAAATGCCAACCCTAGGCATTATCTAGAATCTGTTTGGAAAAGAAATATTCCTGCAGTCTAGGATGTATCTTTGTGTATCTCTCTGTGTTTGTTCCTGTATGATAATGACTCTAGATTATTATCCCTCACATGCCTATGTTTAGATATTATATACCAGACTCAGATGAACCAAGGTCATGGCAATGCAAAATCATGGTGCAGTTTGCCTTTTTATTTGTTGCCCCTTGAACTGTTCCTTCTACTACCACCTCTGAAACTTCTATCTCACTTAGGACATCAGCACATTGGAAGGAGAAGGATGTACACTTAAAAGAATAGACTGAGGTGCAACAAATGGATTAATCTGAAGCCACAGATGCACAGACATTTAGAGCTAGAAGTTGAGAGAGAGAAAAAAATAGGTTTGTTATTCTACTTATTTATGCATTCATTGGTTGATTCTTGTGCCCTGACCACGGGTCTAACCTGCAATCTTGGTGTATCGGGTTGATGCTCTAAGTCTAACCCCATGGTCGGCAAACTGCGGCTCAAGAGCCACATGCTGCTTTTTGGCCCCTTGAAGTGTGGCTCTTCCACAAAATGCCACGGCCTGGGCAAGTCTGCTTTGAAGAAGTGGCATTAGAAGAAGTTTAAGTTTAAAAACTTGGGCTCTCAAAAGAAATACTGTTGATATTTGGCTCTGTTGACTAATGAGTTTGCAGACCACTGCTCTAACCAACCCAGCAACCTGGCTGGGACCCAAAAGAACAATTTCTATTTGGAGACTGATACATGCTCATTTCAGAAAACTTAAGCAATGCAGAGAAAACATAAATTCCAAATATTTTTTACTCCACCATTTAAAGATAGCCTTCTAGAGACATAGCCTATGGCTTATTTTCAGTATTCCACCTCCCTTCCCTTGACGACTATCAACCTCCTGTCCTTCCCCTTTAAATCTGGACCCAAAGCCATAGTGTGAAAACCCTATGATTTTATACTTCTAGGTGATTTTGCTTTCAGTTTCCAGTGCTCTTCATGGGGAAAAAAATTAGGTAGATTTTCGTGAAGATTTCCGGTCCTCCTGCACAGGGGTGGCATGCAGCTGGGAAGGCGGCTCCATGTAGATTCTATGACATCCGATCTGTGCCTCATTCCCTGGACAGACTTCATGTGAGTGCCCACAGCACATGCAGCTACAGCCCCTGCCCCTGCTCCCATGTAGGATGCTTGGAACAGAGGATGGAGGGGAAGACGCTGGCTTAGGGGGGTCTTCACAGGTGTGAGCATTAAAGGGGATCTGTGGGATGTCCAGTCATTGACCAGCTCAGGAACCTGAAGAAGTGACTGGTCCTCAAACAGGAGCCGATGGACCGAGCTGGAGTCTGGTTTGCGGTATTATTTTTTGTTCTCCTGCCTCCTGACACTGGCGCTGACAGGAAGATTAGAAAGTTACATAATTGCATTAGGATAACAAGGCAGTTCACGGGGAGGCTGAGACCCTGGCGGTATTTTTAGAATAATTTGGAGGAGCTGCCATTACCATCTTGCTGAGAGCTGTCTTCATTTGTCAGGAGGGACCGAAGAGAAGTGAATTCATCATCTATATATTTTTTCTTCAGAGTGCTGGGTCCTTTAAAGATGCGTGAGAAGTAATGCGAAGATCGAGTCGTTCGGAATATGAGGACATCACGAACACCCTGCCAATGACTTAAGGATTTTTATTTTTGTTCCTTTTTGTCAAGTGCGAGATTTGCTTTATTTCACATGCAGCCTTTATAACTTCTGCTCCGAATTTCCCCTTATCCCCTTCCGTTCTTTTTTCTTTCTCAGCTTCTCTCTCTTTCTCTCTCTCTCTCTCTCTCTCTCTCTCTCTCTCTCTCTCTCTCTCACACACACACACACACACACACACACACACACACACGGCACAGAGATACAGTCACATAAAAACACAGACACACAACAGCAAACACACAGAGAGATACACAAAGATACATCCTGGATTGTAGGAATATTTCTTTTCCCCCAACAAACTCTGCACAATAGCCTCCAAATTCATTGTTCCAAAAGACAATGTCCCACTTCTCTCAGCCCTTTTCCCCATCTCTCTCTCTCTCTCTCTCTCTCTCTCTCTCTCTCTCTCTCTCTCTCTCTCTCTCTCTCTCTTCTCTTTGCTTGGATGTCACACATCGAATTCTCTGAGGTGCCAAAGGCTATTCCCAGAAAGGAACGTGAGGGGCTATGCTATCCAGTGGCAGTTCACTGCAGAGTTCAGTGAGGTGTCCGTGAAATGAAGAGCGTGGACAGATTCTCCTTTGCTATGCTCCCTTTGCCCTTTTCAGGGTCTGCTCTAATCTCTAAGGTCAACTTCGCTAGGAAACCACTGGCAACTACTGCCATCCCTGACCTTTTCCTTCTCTGGCACGTTGGGATATAAATACAAAGGAGGAAGACATAAGATGGTGCAGAATTGTATTCATTGGAAAGGATGGGGAAATCCTCACAGAAAGAGCAGTGAGAGAGACAATGATGATGTGGCCGAGTTTGGTCCTGAGAAGCAAGGAAAGATGGGGAACTGGAATGTGAAGGGGTCTGATGACCTAGCGCCATGGTAAGCAAACTGCGGCTTGCGAGCCATATGCGGCTCTTGGGCCCCTTGAGTGTGGCTCTTCCACAAAATACCACGGCCTGGGCGAGTCTGTTTTGAAGAATTGGCATTAGAAGAAGTTTTTAAGTTAAAAAAATGTGGCTCTCAAGAGAAATTTGATTGTGGTGCTGTTGATATTTGGCTCTGTGGACTAATGAGTTTGCCGACCACTGTCCTAGAGTGACTTCATATGGCTGGTGGGTGAGAAACAAAGTCTCTAAAGGCCAATAGCGGATAGAAGAGAATATAGGGACCTGCCACGAAGAGAGCTAAGGAGGGGATATAAACAACTGGAGAAAGATCAAGACTTAGCAGAATATTATAGAAAGGGCTTTTTTTTGGCTACATATAGCTCTGCTCTCATTCAAAGAATACATCCTCACCAGTTTTTGAGAATGACCATACAAACTCTTTGTACTAATTCTAAAAAAAAAAAAAAAAAAAAAAAAAAAGATTAGATGTTAAAATTCTTTAAAATATGTGTGCTGACTTCAGTTTGCAGCTCTCAGATACTTTTACCTCTTATTTAATTTTTAACGAGTGGGCCATGAGGAACCATAGTTACATGTAGGCACACACATGAATGTCTTATCTTCCCTGTGATCCATGGCACCCTTCAGATCACAGTCTTCTGATGTAATATTGTCTATCTGTTCTACAAGCCTCCATAAATCCTGGAAATAAAAAGTTAAGGTTCACTTTATGAAACGAAACAAACAGAAGAGAAGACATTGACATGAGAGGATGAGACAAAAACTCGGGAAGGAAACAGTGGAGCTGAGAGAGAAAGAACGGGGCATAATTCCACCTCTGGTTTCTTCCGAGGACAGAGTGCAGGCAGAACCCACAGCACCCCTGACAGCATGGCATTGCCCTTGGACCAGGTAAAATAAGTTCCTTCTCCAACATTTGCAAAAGCAAATGAGTGCAGTTGGTGGGGCAAATAAGGGTCATGGTTCCATTCCCAGTCAGGGCACATGCCTGGGTTGTGGGCTCGATCCCCACTAGGAGGTGGTTTGAGGAAGCCAATCAATGTCTCTCTCTCATCATTGATGTTTCTCTCACTCTCTCCCTCTTCCTTTCTCTGAAATTAATAAAAACATATTTTTAAAAATGAACAAACGAAAAGTAAGCCTGTAACATAATCCATTTTCCATTTCTTTTTAAGGAGGCTAACTATCCCATTCATTTTATTTCTACTTGAAAAGTTTAGCTCCTTAATCACACAGCTGTTGCACACACACACACACACACACACACACACACACACACACACTCTCTCTCTCACACACATACACACACACACACACACACACACACACACACACACACATGCACGCATGCATGCACGCACCGCCCCCAGTGATTTCTCACACACACTGTGTCTCTCTTGTGGGGCCACATTTCTGCTATGAGGTTCTTTTGGCAACTAGGGCATTGAGCCAATTTCCAAGTGAAATCTGTTTCCAGGCCAGATTTTCAGATGAGTACATATATTTCTGGCTAAGTACCATCTTTAAAAATACCAATAATTTTTTTTTTTTTAATTCTTGACTTCCAAAGCAGAGCCAAGAAATGAGAGGAGCTTCAGAGCGGATTGGAGTAACAGGTGAACGTGTTGGTCGAGTTACAGAAAGACATAAGGTTTGGTGTTTGTAGGTTCTAGTCCTGCTAATCATTTGATGTCAGCCTTTATTCAATGGAGCTGAGTCACTTGACTGCCCATCACCTTTATGTGTTCAGTGTCTAATCCTGTGCCTGGTACACAGTATGTGTTGGGGAGGAATTTCTGAGTGAATGAAAACGTATGAAAGAAAAACTCTCTTTCCCGTCATAGTGACTTTGTGATAGTAAATAGAAAATACAGACCAACACTTTACAAAGTATTTCTACGAAAATAACACATCCTCCAAAAATTAGACCTACTTCATGGAAACATAATATATCCCCTGAAAATAAGATCTAGCGCAACTTTGGGAGCAAAAATTAATATAAGACACTCTTATTTTCGGGGAAACAGGGTAGTACCCACCTGTCATCATACATAGTAATTACAATATTATTGACCATCGAAGCTGTGTATCTATTTAAGAAATTGTATTTGTAACCAAAAGCCTTTCCAAAAATAAAGAATGAAAGCTCAGATGGCATCATAGGTGTATTCTATCAGATACTATAAGAAGAAATAATAGCAGTCTGCCCAATTCGGTTTTAGAAAATGCAGAAGGGAGACTCTTACCAAATATTCTTTATAAGGACATAACAACCCAGATACTAAAATTAGAAAAGGACACAAGAAAAAAGAAATGGCAGGCTGAAATCCCTCAAGAACACAGATGCATTAATAATCTTCCACAAATTATCAGTAAGCACATCTAGGAAAATTATAACAATGGGTTCCTTCCAACATTGCAAGATTGGCTCCACATAAGAAGAGTAAAATAACATAAAGTTACAAACTCATGAATAAAGAAAATCATGCTCTTAAGAGATATAGAAAAAATAATTTAATAAAATTCCATTCTCAGCAACTCCGCATACAAGGAAATTTCTCAGCTTGATAAAGGACCTTAGGAAAAAAACCCCTACAATGAATATACTTACGGATGAAATAAAACCCCTCAATTTTGGTAGGGGATAAATGCTGTTACAAAAAACGGAAAGTATCTTTCTAAAGCTGGTCAAAATTCAGATATGCAGACTTAAAGAAATGAACCAATTAATTTAAAAGAATTAATGCATACCTAGACAAGTGCTTTCAATATTTAATCAGGAAAACAATGTCCTACAGGCATTTAGGCAGAAAACACACACACACAACTATAGCTGGTCTCAGACTACTCCTCTGAAACACTTAAATTCAGAAGGCAGAAAAGTGACTGCCTAGAGAGTTTTTTTCAGAAGGGTTGGACTGCCTAGAGAAGGAATCCCTCTGCTCAAAGTAAAGGGAAAAGATAAGGTTCTTTGAAATATACAGAATGGTTTGAGAAAGAGCAGTGAAACAGTGTAACACAGAAAGGATGTCTTGGTTTGATTTTGGGCCTGGGTTCATAATCGAAAACAGCAGTGTCATTTATATAGAACTAGAGGCCCAGTGCATGAATTTGTGCATGGGTGGGGTCCCTCTGAGTGGCCTGCAGAGATTGGCTGAAACCCTGCAGGTCCTACCTGCTATTCACGCTCATCCTGGCGCCACGATGCCTGCCATGGGCTTGGGCCCTGCATCTGATGCCCTCCCAAGAGGGGTGGCCTGTGGGATTGGGCTGAAAATGGCTCTCGGACATCCCCCGAAGGGATCCCAGATTTCGACAGGGCTCAGGCCAGGCTGAGGGACCCCCAGATCAGGCCGAGGAGGGACCACGGGAGGGCTCCAGGGTGTGTCCAGCCCGTCTTGCCCAGTCCTGATCAGCCAGACCCCAGCAGCAAGCTAACCTACCAGTCGGAACATCTGCCCCCTGGTGGTCAGTGCACATCATAGCAACTGGTCGACCAGTTGACTGCTCCCCCTGGTGTTCAGTGCACATCATAAGGAGCAGTTGAGCCACCTTAGCATATCATTAGCATATTATGCTTCAATTGGTTGTTGAGTTATGCAAATAGACTAAATGTTCTGCCATTCATTCTATTCGCATATTACCCTTTTATTATATAGGATTACCATATTTGCAGGCATAAAGGCCATTTTTTTGCATGATAACTATGCTTGAGCTTTAGAATCAGATACTTGTCATTTAGATATGGCTCTGGTGTGGATGGACGAGTTATTACTTCCATCTTTTGACTTGGCCACCAAAATCATTTGATGTTTGGCTCCTTAATATATACAATCTGGTGAGTGTATACATGGTTAGCTGGGGTAGCTCTAAGGAGGGCTGTATTCTACATTGCGCCCCCAAATACCTCAGCATTTTTCATAATTATAATTTATTTACTTGAAGAGACCTAAGTTTTTATGATATTTAAATGCACAGTAATGCCTGTTGGTCTTTTCCTCGACCATCCATGCCTGTCATTTGTGTCATATGTATTTTTATATTATAGACCAAATAAAAATTTTTAATGTTTTTATTAATTTTTGAGAGAGAGAGGGAGGAAAGAAGATGGAGAGACAGAGAGACCTCAATGAGAAAGACACATCATCGACTTCCTCCTTCACACCTGCTACTGAGGTTTGAGCCCGAAACCCAGGCATTTACCCTGACCTGGAAGTGAACCCTGACCTCCTGGTTCATGGGTTGACATTCAACCACTGAGCCATACTGGCCAGGCAGGCTGGTACTATTTAAACCAGAAGTTTGGTGCCCACCATTTAGAAATCTAGCAGAGAATATCTAAATATTGGGTAGAGTGGTTGGCATTCTCCATTCTAGAACCATATACCTTCCTTTATAAATTACCAGTTTCCCAAAACAGCATCAACGTTAACATTAATTAAGATTAGGATATTCTCACAACATAAACAGACTTTAAGTTGCTCACGTTTGAGCCAATCTTATTTAGCTTAACATACATCCTCATTAAAAAAGATACCACTTTTCAGAATTTAGAAGCAACAAATCGTGACGTCTCACTTCAACTGAGAAAGCTGACTCATAAACCGAATCAAACATTTCCTAAAAATGCCACCGGAAGCCAGGGAGGGTCATTTTATTTCCAGGGTGCCTATTCCAGAGCGGCCTGACATTTTCCTCGGGGCCCTGTTTTACGTTGTAGAATGTTGCACTCAAATTGAAGTGACTGGGAGCAGACTTTAGAGATCTCTCTTCTAAGAAGAAATTGATCCCAGTGTCAATCTTTTATGCAAAATGAAAGCCCCTTCCTCACCCCAACTCCACCTATAATGTTATTTTACAGAGACTAATTTTAGTTCATCAAGTGCTCACTGTCTTATGCAGGACAGAGGTTGAAATGGAGGGAAATTTAACAAAATGTTTCTCTCATCATAAGGTAATGAATAACTTATCCTTTAGAATATTTTTTAAAATACGTTTTTATTGATTTTTAGAGTGAGAGGAAGAGAGAGGCACAGAGAAATAGAAATACCGATGACAGAAAAACATCATCCCTCAGCTGTCTCCTGCATGCCCCTTATTGTGGATTGAGTCTGCAACAGGGGCATGTGCCATGAATGGGAATCGAACCAGTGACCTTTTGGTTCTGAGGTCAATACTCCACCAAGGAGCCCCACCGGCCAAGCATAACTAATGTGCTTTTGAAAATGAGGGAGCATTAGGGTGAAATACAAAATGCTCTTTGATGACTATTGTTTCACACCAGTGGGACTCTGGCTGTGGCCAGTGGGCATGCTCAGGCCACATACCGAGGAGAGTGTCCTTTGATGGGCACCGCCACAGTGATAAGTGCACTTGGACCTTGCTCTTTGGTGCTTCAAGTCTCTCCAGGTGAGTCCTTGGAACATTATTTCACGGCTGAACTTGGCCATTATGATCTGACGGCAGTCATTAGCAGCCTCCTCACAGACCTGCTTCTGCCCGTGTTTTCTGAGGATAAGGGTGTCTCTATTCCTGATGTCACTTGTCATTTACTTTCTGGCACTGAATATATTGGAACTATCATATTTGACAGAGCATAGATGAACTCTGTCACTTAAAAACTAGCTTTCAATTATCGGCAGACTTTCCTAAAGATCTTTATATGGGTTTTCTTTTTAAATTATTAAATTTTATAAGCAAGTTGATGCTGAAACTTGTGTGTGTGTGTGTGTGTGTGTGTGTGTGTGTGTATGTGTGTGTATTTTTTTTTTTTTGCTTTCCTAAAATGGGCAGAGAGAAAATAAATAGAAGGGACATATTAAAAAGTGAAGGACAGAGGGAATAAAAAAGAAAGAACAGACATTCAATATAAATGAATTATTTTATATACTAAAAGCCCAATGCACAAAATTCATGCAAGGGGCTTAGCCCTCGCAGCCCCAGCTTTGTCAGGAAGGTCATCCAGAAGGCGGTTTGGCTGTCGGGTCTAATTAGCATATTTTGCTTTTATTATTATAGATTTGCTTAGCACTATGCTAAATAATTAAATGTGTCTTTTCCATTTTTATCTTCTCAGCAGCTTAATTTTTTCCTACTTTTGTTCTCTTCCCCTCTAGCTTTATGGAGCTATAACTGGTATACAAAAAAACCCACAGAACATGCACCTACTTAATATATACAATCTGGTGAGTTTGTACATATGTATACACTCATGTTAACATCACCACAATCAAAATAATAAACATACCTATAATCTCCCAAAGTCTCCTTGTGTCTCTATTTTGGGGGTAGGGTAAGAATACAACATGAGAGCTATACTCTTAACTTTTTTAAGCTCACAATATTTCTCACTGTGTTGTACAATAATTCTCTAGAACACACTAATTTTATGTGAACTCTGAATTTATAGCCATCTCTCTTCCCCAATTCCCTAGTAACCAACTTCTATACATTTGACTAATTAAGAAGCCTCTTAAAATGAGAATCATTCGACTCTCTGTAATGGACTTATTTCACTTGTCATAATATCTACCTACTTCATCCATGTTGTCACAAATAATAGAGTTTCATTGTTTTTTTAAAGCTGAATAATACCCCATGTTCTTTATCCATTCACCTTTCATTGACATTTTGATCATTTCCACATCTTAGCTATTGTGACTAATGCTGCAATGATCATGGGGGTGGGGACAACTCTTTGATAACCTGACTTCCAATTATTTTGGATAAATACCAGACGTGTGATTATTGAATCATATGTTAGTTTTCATTGTCTGAGGAAATGCCATCTTGCTTTTCATAGCAACTACACTGTTTTACATTCCCACCAAGAGTGCAAACGTGTTCTAGTTTCTCTACAACCTCACCAGCACATTTAAAAAAAAATAGACAGTTTAATAGGTTTGAAGTAATATATCACTGTGTTTTGGATTTGCATTTCCCTGGTGGTTAATGATGTTGAATATGTTTTCATTGATTTTAGAGAGAGAGGAAGGGAGAGGAAGAGAGAGAGAGAGAGAGAGAGAGAGAGAGAGAGAGAGAGAGAGAGAGAGAGAGAGAGAGAGAGAGAGATGTTGATGGGATGCCTTCTGCACACCCCTTACTGGGGATCAAAGCCCAAAATCCTGTGCGTGTGCCCTGATGGGGAATCAAACCAGCGACCTCTTGGTGCATGGGATGATGTTCAACCAACTGAGCAACACTGGCCAGGGCTGATGTTGAGCATTTCATCATATACTTGTTGGCTATCTGCATGCTCTCTTTGGAGAAATGTCTACTGTCAGAGACTCATAATGTGTTTATTGTTGTGTGCTTTTTTGAGATAAATATAGCGAAGCACAGGGGCACTGAGATACTTACTGGTGTTATACAAACAGTAAAAACTGTGTATGAGGAAAGTAAATAACTGCTTAACAACAATAAACTACAGGATGTGCTGAAAATAGAACTTCCATTTTTATTTTTAGAAAAGCTTGAACTTTAACAATTGATCTGTGAAGAAAACTGCACCGGGACACTGAATTCTAAAGGATGGAACCAATATTGAGCACACTTCTCACTCTTATCTCCCAGCAAAACAAACAAGCAAATGAAGAAAAAAGAAAAAACAAGCAAGTAAGCATGTGTGAAAGCAAATCCAAGTATCATTTTCCATTTTCAGTCTTAAATTTCAATTGTTTGGATGAAAAAGAATACGACAATTAATAAAGAATCATACGAGAATAAGTTGTTTCACTTACTCACTACTGTAAACCTACTTTTGCCCACCCCTATATTGCAGATATTTAATTTTCTTTAAAAAGTATCATTTTAGAGATGGGAGCTTTGAGTTGTCACATTGTTGAATATATTACTTTATGAAAACAGGCATAACCCTAACGGATTTGGCTCAGTGCCTACAGCGTCGGCCTGCGGACTGAAGGGTCCCAGGTTTGATTCCGGTCAAGGGCAAGTGCCTTGGTTGGGGGCACATTCCCGTGGGGGTGAGCAGGAGGGGGCTGATTGATGTTTCTCTCTTATCTATGTTTCTAACTCTCTATCCCTCTCCCTTCCTCTCTGTAAAGAAATCAATAAAATATATTTAAAAAATAAAACAGGCATATCTTGTATTTGTCAGCAATTGCTAACAATAAAAATGTATCTAAAAAGTATCTTTTTAATTAATACATATTTATGTAAGTATTAAATTAATATATATTTAAAATACAGAATATATTATATAAATTATAGAAAGTTAGGCGATAGATAGATAGATAAGTAGATAGATGATAAAAAGTATACACACAAAGGAGAAACAATTGTAATAATCTGAGTAATAAAGATTTATTTAAAAAAAATGTATACACACAGCATGGCTTTCTTCCCCAGTAGTTACATCTAGGTAGCCACATCCTATATTACAAAACAGATTGCAAGACACCTCGCTCATGCCTTTCTCCTTCACTATTCTTCTCTTCTTCAAAGGTAGACACTAATCAATCATCAGTGTCTGAAATTTACATTAATGCAACTATAACTTATGCAGTCATAGTTTAGTCTTAGTATTATATTCGTGAAATTTTTAAAAGGTGTGGTATGTATTAAGTGTATCCATTTCCACTGTTGTATAGTCTTTCCTTTGTACAAATTCACCACTTTTCAAATTTATCCAGTCGATATGAATCACCATTTGGATTGCTTCATATTTTGAGCCCTTAATGTGAATACTACCATAGCCTTTTTTGGACACATGAATTGGTGCACATCAGTATGGTTTCCTTGGGTTTAAACCTAGGAGAAATGTTGGTCAGAGTGCACCATTAAGTGCAGCTTTACTAAGTACTACCAATTTTACAACATGGCAAAACCCATCTACACTCCCACCCGTACTGCATTAGGGTTCTGATTGGTCCACGTCCCCAGCAACTCTTGTTATTGTCAGTCATTTTATTTTTAGCCTTTCTTGTGGGTGTATATCTTTTCCTATTTCTAGTCAATGGTCTTTAAATACATCCTCAGAGTTTGTCGTATACATTTCATGGATAGGGGGTGAGTTGCTAACACTGAAAATAAAATAACTAAAGCAAGTTTCTATTAAAAGAATTAAGCAGGCATTGGGTGGAGGTTTCAGTAGTCAAGCAGCTAAAATGACATAACAAAGTCCAATTTGTGGGTACCGGTGTGCACATATGAGCATCCTGAACAGGGAAAAGCATGGAAGGTGCCTAGAACTATCACGTCCCAGCAAACACGTAGAGAATGAGAGGAGAATGGCCTTCACATGACTGTGTAGCCCGAACACAGTTTTGTTCCCCCAGAGAACACCCCCATCTCTAAAGGCATGAGGGAGACTTACAGGGTCACTTCTCTCCTGGCTGTCATTCCCCATGAAAGAAGCTTAACCCAAGGTCACCTTTGTGTCACCAGGCCAACCTGCAGTCTCCATTCCAATCCAATCACCTGACATTTCAAGGCCTTTCACTGCTGTGCAGCTCCTTTTTGGTCACAGTGATGCCTCTGGACTTTAAGAACAATGGGGACTCACTGGAAGATTTGAAAGATCACATGTGCCGTCAGAGGCAGAACAGCTTAGTGAAAAATGTTAGACATTGCCGGAACCGGTTTGGCTCAGTGGATAGAGCGTCTGCCTGGGGACTGGCGGGTCCCAGGTTCGATTCTGGTCAAGGGCTTGTACCTTAGTTGCGGGCGCGTCCCCAGTGAGGGGTGTGCAGGAGGCAGCTGATCAATGTTTCTCTCTCATCGATGTTTCTGGCTCTCTATCTCTCTCCCTTTCTCTTGTAAAAAATCAATTATATATATATATATATATATATATATATATATATATATATATATATAATTTTTTTTAAGAAAAAAATTGTTAGACATTGAACTTGTAAACTAAATGTGAAGGAGACTTTTAGGCTCATTCCTTCAATGTGGTTCCCAGCTATGGGTTTCACCAGTCTTCACTCATTGTAGCTTCAATCACATGTGATGATTCAGAGTCAGTCTCTTTTGCTGATGTCTGTGGTTCTTGTCATTTGTATGTACCACCAGCATGTAACATTCCACTCCTGAATTTCTCTCTGCTTTTATTTTGCACCAGAGTCTATGACTTTTTTTTATGGTATCCAACTACTTGGCTTTTAATTTTCTTTGGCTGGAATTGTGCCATTTTATAGATTCCTACCCCCGGGTGAATCTAGGATTCAAGAGGCCTCTTTTTTAAAATCTCTTATTCCCATCCCACAACATTCTCTAACATTTATTCTCAGATTGGTTTCCCATGTCAGTAAACAAAACGTGGGATGACAGTTTGAGGGGCAGAATAAAAAGACAAGCAAAAATCCATTTTTAGTTTGCAGAGATATTTCGCGCTGAAGTAACAAGATTTCATTATTCAAAACAAATTAAGATTTACCAAATTGCATCCCATCTAAATGTATGGGCGCGTTGTTGGCAACCTCAGACTTATAAAATAAAAGATAAAGTTACATTTTCCTTTGGCTCACAGAAAAGCTGTTCAAATGGTAATAAGTTGGAATTATCATTTTAAAAGATCCCTATTTTCCTGTAAAACTCAGCAGTTACTTTTAAGAAGTATTTCTATCGCTAAGAGAAAAATGATCCATCATTATGGTTGAAAAAAATTTTTTTTACCTTATCTAATGAAGGTAACCCTTCTTTTTAACATTATAAAATAGTGGAGTGATTTTAAATATATATTTTTAATTGATTTCAGAGAGGAAGGGAAAGGGATAGGGAGATAGAAACAGCAATGATGACAGAATCATTGATTGGTTGCCTCCTGCATGCCCCACACTGGAAATGGAGCCAGCAACCCAGGCATGTGCCCTGACTAGGAATCGAACTGTGATCTCCTAGTTTATAGGTAGAAGCTAAACCACTAGGCCACTCAAGCCAGGCTGGAGTGATTTTTATTTTTTTAAATATATTTTATTGATTTTTTACAGAGAGGAAGAGAGAGGAATAGAGAGTTAGTTAGAAACATCGATGAGAGAGTCATCGATCAGCTGCCTCTTGCACACCCCCTACTGGGGATGTGCCCACAACCAAGGTACATGCCCTTGACCGGAATCAAACATGGGACCTTTCAGTTCGCAGTCCAATGTTCTATCCACTGAGCCAAACCGGTTTCGGCCAGGCTGGAGTGATTTTTAAACATTTATCTATAACTACTTTTACATCAAGAGAGAAAAAAAAAAGACATATTACACGGATTCAAAAACTTCAAAATTATAAAGACTATTTTTCCTAAAAACATAAAGCATGGATGAGTTTAATGCTATTTCTCTAATGTTCAATTTTGACTTTAGTGGTGGGTTTGAAAATTAATCCTCAACACTGAGCAACTTTTGTTTTTAATTAGTTCCCTTTTCAGCTTTAGATTTTTGCCAGATTTTCAAATGGTCTCACTTCATCCAAAAGTATGAAATTATTTTTACATGTGAAAGGGCAACTGTAAAGCTTTACTCACAGCTTCGTTTTCATTATTTTCTACATTCACACAAGTATATAAATAAAGTTGTTTGGAACTGCACTGTTTCCTATATAAAGCCCCATTCCTCCCCTCTCATTTAGCAGCATGATTTTTACTAAAGGTAGCATTAGAACAATTTTATAATTTATGAAACAGTCATCTTTGAGTGTTTATAGGGTTTTTTTATTCTTGTTGATTTTTTACAGAGAGGAAGGGAGAAGAATAGAGAGTTGAAAACATCCATGAGAAACATTGATCAGCTGCCTCCTGCACACACCCCACTGAGGATGTGCCTGCAACCAGGATACATGCCCTTGACAGGAATCGAACCTGGGACCTTCAGTCCCCAGGCTGATGCTCTATCCACTGAGCCAAACCAGCCAGGGTTTACTTATTCATGGTTTAAGATATTTCAGTTACTATAATCCTACTGCATGTTTATTTGCATGACTAGCTGCATGCTTTGCCTTTGCACAAAAACTTTCTTCTTATTATTGTTTTTCCATTTCTAGACCTTCACAAGCATTCTCTCATGGGTAGATGTTGACTTATGTCTCTGGCATCTAGAATCCTCCAGCCTTCCCCACCCATTGCTTTGGCAATAGAGTTTCCTTTTCAGCAGAGTATTTAGCGACATAGACATTGAATAAGTCAGCTGTAGACGTGACTCCCGCTGCCACATTCTATCTAGCCTTTGATCTTGAAATACCTTCTATAACTGCTCTGACCCTCTGTGTCCAATCCAGAGAAATAAATATATTATCATTGATATCAGAGAGGAAGGGAGGAGAGAGAGAAACATCCATGATGAGAGAATCATTGATAAGATTCCTCCTCTCCCCCCATCTCCACTCTGGAGATCAAGCCTGCAACCTGGGCATGCTCCTGACCGGGAATAGAACCGTGACCTCCTGGTTCAACCACTGAACACAGGCTTATGTCTCTGAAAATATTCTGACTATGCCATTCTCCATGAGAAGGCTTCTTCATCAGAGTGGCTGCCTCATGATAACAAACAGTTGCTGATGATCAGGCCTCACATCTGCATCCACCACCACCACCACCACCCCATTCAGAGATAAATGGACTGATTATTAGGAGAGCTTCTTATTATGAATAGAATAGCAAGGAAGAAGCTAGTCTAAGGCCCTAAAGGTACCTCTGCGTACAGATCAGAATAACTGCCCACATCTGCGAATGAATGTCCAAGATGGTAGTAGGTGGAACCAATTTTATCCAAATCATTTGACTAATATAGGAGAATGCATTTTCTAAAAAATAATAAAAGTAATAATTTTTTAAAGAAAAAAAGGTTGCCGAGAAGCCAACATAATAAAAGTGTGGGTTGAATCGTGTGACCTCAAAGTGCTTAGTCTCTAAAACTCCCCTATGTGGCTCCAAGTCTATTATTGAGGTCAAAGGTCATTTCTTGTGAGCTGCCTGAACCACAGTGCAGGAATTTTCAGAGCATTTAGCAATGCATATATGTATAAGTATTTATTCCAAATGTCTCTCCTTTCCAAAACCCTGCCCTCCTCCTCTTCTCTCCCCCCCTCTTGGATATATCACCTGTTCTTTCCAGGCAAGCCATTCTTCAGCATCTGGACTGCCTGAGTGCAGCTCAAATGGAATGCCAAACAAATCAACAGAATAGCTGTCAGCCCTTCACGAGAAACAATATTAGCCGTGTCTGTTCATACTGAGAGCAGAATGGAAGTGACACAAATAAAATGTAATGGGGTAAAATATATTGCTCAAAGTACAGTAACAAGGAACTACTGGTTGACATTTTCCTCCCCTCCTCACTACATTTCAATATAGTTCCTGTGATTGCTACACAGTGTTAGTAAACTAAGTGCTGATAGCAGCGTTGAACACAGAGCACAACAGATGTATGTGTAAGCACGGAAGAAATGAAGTAATTAAAGCAGACCCAACAAATCCGTTATAGAATCTGTACGGAGAAATGCAGAATCTCAACTTTGAAATATAATCTTGGTTGAAAAGCTATCTGATCCACCTAGTTTTCCTGGAAGTAAAGTCTTTCCACGGAGTTCCGGATGTGGAGCTATTGTCATGCTAGTTGAATATCTCTACCAAGAAAATTCAGCACCACAGGGATTACTTAATTCCAAAGACATACAGAGACACAGATATGAGAGCTTCTTATCTTAAAGAGTAATGGTTCTTTGCCTGGCCAGCATGGCTCAGTGGTTGAGAATCAACCTATGAACCAGGAGGTCACTGTTGGATTCCAGGTCAGGGCATATGCCTGGGTTGCAGGCATGATCCCCAGTAGGGGGCATGCAGACAATGACTCTCATCATTGATGTTTCTCCCTCTCCATTCCTCTCTAAAATCAATAAAAATATATTTTAAAAAAGAAGAATGGTTCTTGTGTCTTTTATCCACTGAACCCACCCAAGATGGACTATAGACATTAGAAAAGTAGTAAGAAGATTATGTGAGCCAATAGTATTGCCTTTGGATCTACGGCATATCCACGTGCCCAGAGAATGAATAGCATGTGACAACATTTTAAGAAGAAAAAATTCTTTAAGTCTATAGTTTTACTTTGCTTGATACAACTCTCCTCTCTCAACAACTGAGGTTTTCACAATTTAAAAGTAAACGGAACCAATAAGCTTTCAGAGTGTGAAATATGTCCATGGTATTATTTTATATTTCATGCCCCAAATCTGTTTTCATCTATGCAATGTTGTCATCAAATAGATATTGTTATTAATTATTCTAGAAGCCTGATGCATGAAGATTCATGCAAGAATGGGCCTTCCTTTGCCTGCTTGCTGAAATCACCTTCTCTCTAGCTAGAGGAGCCATGGGCAAACTACGGACCGCAGGCCATA
The DNA here is from genome assembly GCA_963924515.1 of Vespertilio murinus. Lineage (NCBI taxonomy): Eukaryota > Metazoa > Chordata > Mammalia > Chiroptera > Vespertilionidae > Vespertilio > Vespertilio murinus. The sequence goes on along the minus strand of OZ004716.1, from coordinate 7,266,339 downwards.
TTTGGCCTGTTTAGCTGTTCTATCTGGCCCATGGAACCAAAAGAGCAGAGGGTTCTCTTGCTCTCTCCTCTGCTCCTTCACCAGCAGCCCAAGATGAGAGTGCCAGCATAGTCAGGTTGTTTTTGTTCAGGCCCTCAGGTCCAGTTTAAGAACCCATTGTGGCCCTCGAGTCAAAAAGTCTGCTCACCCCTGGGCTAGAGGCACCTTTTCACTTTTCCACCCTGCCCAGAGGCCCGCAGCGGCTGGGGTGGTATGAAAAAACCTATTTCCTGTTCTGCCTCCTGCCACTTGGTACCTGCATATGCAAATTAACCCACCACCTTTGTTGGGTTTATTTGCATACTCACTCTTGATTGGCTTGTGGGTGTCATTAATATTCAGTCAATTAGCATGTTACTCTTTTATTGATAGATTCTCATAGGAGTTAGGTGTAGAAATTTGAGTCGTATGCTCAGGGTAACAAAGCAGGTTAAGCTGTAGAGCTGACAATTTCACCTGCATTGACCTGGATTGAAAGCCCAGCCTTACACCTACATGCACTGCCTTCCAACTATGTTCATCAGGTCCCCCTAAACTGCATCAGGAAAGAAAAAAATCAGAAATTCTTGGCAGACGATTCATTTGATAAAACCCACATGCCATTGGTTCGCCTCTAACATTAAACATCCATGATACTGTTTGCCGAATGAGGAGAAATGCTAAGACCCGAAGCCAAATGTTTACCGAGCGGATTATCCTCCATGGCCTTCCGCTTAAAAGTTTAAACTTAAAAATAGAATGCCATTCACTCCATGTCCCCTGCCAAACTGTGTGGGCGCACCAAGGCGGGCCAAGGGTCCAAAGCTCGAGGCTGGGCAATGCATCTACCTCCGCCCCAGTGGTAATATCCTCTCGCCCTCCCTTTCAGAACACAACGTAGTAACGAGCAGCTTCCATCGCTGCCTCTGGCATCACTCTCACTGAATCGACTCCCTTCTTCTCGCATCCTTCAGAATCCAGCCTGAGCCACCTCGGGCTGGATGGAGTCTTGCAGCCATTGCTTGGAGGGAATGACTACAGCGCCTCCCCAAATGGGCCTCACCCCAGAAATAACCCATAGGGGAAACGGAACAAGGAGAGGGTCTCAGGAGACTGTAAATGTGTCCCTCCTTCTCAAGATGCTCACCTTCAGGGAGGGTGGCCGCAGTGGCATGTGTGCCGGGAGTAAATGAGATGTTTTTCTCCTCTCTCAGAGCAGGGGATTATGCCTGGGGAGGAGGGGGAAGGAGATCCAGCATTTCCCTTTCTCTTGATGTGCTTAGCGAGGGAGGAATGGATGCACCAGCCCAAGTGGTCTGCAAACTCATTAGTCCACAGAGCCAAATATCACCATTATAACGATTGAAATTTCTTTTGAGAGCCACATTTTTTAAACCTCTTCCAGTGCCGCTTCTTCAACATAGACTCGCCCAGGCCATGGTATTTTGTGGAAGAGCTGCACTCAAGGGGCCAAAGAGCCGCCTGTGGCTCGCGAGCCGCAGTTTGCCGACCAGGGCACTAGTGGAAGGTGGTGCTGCCTGTTCTGCAGCCAAATGTGTCTGCGTGCTGTGCAGGCAAGAGAGCAGGCTGGAGCGCTGGCACTGGCTTTACTTCCCGCCCGCCACGTGCCCCTGTGTGATCTAAGACGGGATGGAACTTCTCTGAACCTCCGTTTTCCCCACGGTAGCAAGGGGCAGCAGTGGCCTATCCTGCACCGATGCCATGAGAATAGGCTCGCCAGATTTGGCAAAAAAAATAGGAGAGCGTGGGCTCAGGGAAAATGGCGGAAGAGCAGATGGGCGGTTTCTGAGTCTTGTCCCGAGGAAGAGAGAGAAAGCAGCTGAGGATCGCGCTAGGAGTGCTCGTCAACAAGCCAGGAGACTAGCAAACACCAGAGGAAATTTGGGGTCTGCTGATTAGGGAGCCACCAGCAGCTGAAAACCCACAGCTGGGTCCCTTGCCGGAGATACTTGCCGGCGCGGACGGGAAATCTCGCCATCTTGGAAGGGAGGAGGTTCGAGTGTCGGAGGCCTGATTATCCCCAGCCCCAAGGAACACCAAATGAACATAGTCGGCGCGAACCCTTGATCTCAGAGGAGCTCAGATTTCGCAGCGATCCGGTGGGTGAGTTCCCCTCGGACCGGTAGTTCTGACTGAGTTCCACTCGGCGCAGCAACACCCCCACCCCCCCTGCGCGCCAGCGCGCGCGGCGCGCAGTGGCTGAGGGACTCGGACCTGTAGCTCTGACCGAGTTCCACTCGGCGCAGCAACCCCCCCCCCCCCCCCTGCGCACCAGCTCCCGCGGCGCACAGAGGCTGAGGGACTGGTCGTGGATTTACTTCTCAGCTGGAGGCGCGCCTGTCTGTGGACAGGGCTCCTAAGACTAGGGATATCTGGGGAGCAGCACAGCTGGATCTGAGTCCGGGAGGTGGCCGCGGAATTGCAGGGGAGTGCAGCCAGCTCCGGACCGCCCCACCCCCAGCCATCAAAGACACAGAGAAGAGGAAAAAGCTAGAAAGGCTTTAGAGTCCTGGAAGTCATCCAGAAACACTGCCACCCAGAGGCTAAAGCACATAGGGTCTCTAGATTGGCTTAAAAATCAGGTCTTGTAATCAACACGGAGGAACGGTGAAACACAGTGAACTGCCACTACCGCCCAGACTGGGAACAGGCGTGCGAGACATAGCAACACAGAAAGTGAATGACCTTCATTACTGCAAATTTTGTTTAATTTTTAATTTTCAATTTTTATTTTTTTAACTGTTGAATTTTTGTTTTTTACCTACTTTAATTGCAAAGTTTACTCAAGAAATTTTTTTCATCTGCCATCACTAGATTTTACCTTTTTAATTAATTCATTTTTATAGGTAATCAACATTATTACTACTACTATTTTACCTTTTTTATCTTTTTTATCTTATTTTCTTTTGTTTATTTTTATTACTACTTTTTAAGTGTCATATTATAATCCTTTTTTTTTGCTTTCTATTTTTTTTTTTCCTTTTTCCTCTATTTCCTCCTGCGGGATTATTATTCTAAAAACTATTCATACCTTGCCTTCTCCAACGCTCTATTCTATCTCAAACCTACCTTTATGACATCTCCCTATTCCTAACCCTTTACCTTTGGTGTCCTGCTTATCTTAACCCTTTACTGCTATAGATTTTCCTTACTCTTTCTGTTTACCCTCTCCAAAATTTTCACCTGTCCTGTGTATATATAATTCCCAACCCCCTGCTCCAATCCCATTCACACCTACCTTGCCACTGCCCCCCCACCAAAAAAAAAAAAAGCCTTCTCTCTACCCCTTTGTTGTTGTATGTTGAATGCTAACTATATCAAAGGTTTATGCTTTTTTGTGTGTGTGTAAGATTGGTTTGCTTATTCTTTTTATTGGATTGTATGTTCTTGTTATCTGGGTTCTAGACACCTTTATTGGAGGATATTAGTATTGCAAACACATTTCTGTCCAGTGCCTTGTGTGTTGTACCTGGTTGTGTTGTATTTTGTGCCTTTAAATCAAAGCAGGAGGGAGAGAACTACGTTACCAGGCACCCTATAAAGAGAGAGCATGGGGAGACTAAGAAACAACCCGCCTGTGAAAGAAAATCAACCATCACCAGAAAATGAAGTAAACGAGTTAGAGGCAAGCAACCTACCAGAGCAAGAATTCAGAGTAATGATCATAAGTTGGCTAAAAAGAATGGAAGACAAATTTGACAATATGAATAAGACCCAAGAGGAAATGAAGAAGACCCAAGAGGAAATGAAGGTGACCCAAGAGGAAATGAAGGTGACCCAAGAAGAAATGAAAAATGACATCGCTACTATGAAGAACTCAATAGAAAGCATCAAGAGTAGACTAGATGAAGCAGAAGACCGCATCAGTGAGCTAGAAGACAAAATGGAAAAAAATACCCAATTACAGCAGTTGCTAGAAAAAAAAATTAAAAAACAGGAGGAGAGCCTAAGGGAGCTTTGGGACATTACAAAACAAAACAATATTAGAATAATAGGGGTTCCAGAAGGAAAGGAAACTGAGCAAGATATGGAAAAAGTATTTCAAGAAATAATGACAGAAAACTTTCCTGAGATAGAGAAGAAAAAACCAACACAAATCCAAGATGCTCGAAGGGTCCCCAACAAAATGAACCCCCAAAGATCAACACCCAGACACATTATAATTAAACTGGCAAAAAACATCGACAAAACCAGAATCTTAAAAGCAGCCAGAGAGAGACAGAAAGTTACATATAAAGGAAACCCCATCAGACTAGCAACTGATTTCTCAACAGAAACTCATCAGGCCAGAAGGGAATGGGATGACATATACAAAGTCATGCAAAGGAAGGGTCTGAACCCAAGAATACTGTACCCCGCAAGGCTGTCAATCAAAATTGAAGGTGTAATCAGGAGCTTCACCGACAAAAACAGACTAAAGGAATTTATCTCCAACAAACCAGCAATGCAAGAAATGCTAAAGGGTCTACTGTAATAATAAAGAAATAGGAAGTGAAGAAGGAACACAGGGGGATAGAATAAAAATGGCATCAAATACCTACCTTTCAATAATTACTTTAAATGTAAATGGTTTAAATGCTCCAATTAAAAGACATAGGGTAACAGAATGGATAAGAAAGCAAAACCCATTCATCTGCTGTCTACAAGAAACCCACCTCAGAAAAACAGACGCCCACAGACTGAAGGTGAAAGGATGGAAAAAGATTTTCCAGGCAAACGGAAACGAAAAAAAAGCTGGGGTAGCAATACTTATATCTGACAAACTAGATCTCAAAGTGAAGGACATAACAAGAGATAAGGAAGGCCACTTCATAATACTAAAGGGTGTAATCCAACAAGAAGAAATAACCCTGGTAAACATATATGCACCCAATTTGGGAGCACCCAAATACATAAAGAAACTGCTGGAGGACATTAAGGGACAGATTAATAGCAATGCTATCATAGTAGGAGATTTTAATACTCCATTGTCACCTCTGGACAAATCATCTAAACAAAAAATCAGTAAAGAAACGTCAATTCTAAATGACGTATTAGACCAGATGGAATTAATTGACATCTTCAGAACATTTCATCCCAAAGCCACAGAATATACATTCTTCTCAAGTGCACACGGGTCATTCTCAAAGATAGACCACATATTGGGACATAGGCAAAGTCTCTTCAAATTCAAGAAGATAGAAATCTTATCAAGCATTTTCTCAGATCACAGTGCCATAAAATTGGAAATCAACTACAATAATAATAAGCCAAAGAAATTAAACACATGGAGACTAAATAGCATGCTATTGAACAAAGAATGGGTTACCAGAGAAATCAAGGAAGAAATCAAAAATATCATGGCAACTAATGACAATGAAAACACAACAATCCAAAATCTATGGGACACAGTAAAAGCTGTTTTGAGAGGGAAGTTCATATCCCTACAAGCCTATTGCAAAAAACAAGAAAGAATGGTAACAAATTATCTTACCCTACAACTCAAACAGTTAGAAAAAGAACAGCAAGAAAGGCCCACTGTAAGCAGAAGGAAGGAAATAATAAAAATCAGAGCGGAGATTAACGACATAGAGACCAAAGACACAATACATAAGATCAACAAAACCAAGAGCTGGTTCTTTGAAAGGATTAACAAGATTGATGAGCCTCTAGCCAGGCTAACCAAGAAACAAAGAGAGAGGACCCAAATAAACAAAATTAGAAATGAAAGAGGTGAAATAACAACAGACCCCGCCGAAATACAAAGGATTGTTACAAAATACTATGAACAACTATATTCCAACAAACAGGACAACCTGGAGGAAATGGACATATTCCTAGAAAAATACAACCTTCCAAAACTCAATCAGGAAGAATCTAAAAATCTCAATAGACCAGTAACTTGGGAAGAAATTGAAGCAGTCATCAAAAAGCTTCCAGCAAACAAAAGCCCAGGGCCAGATGGCTTCACAGGAGAGTTTTACCAAACATTCAAGGAAGAACTAAAACCTATCCTCCTCAGACTTTTCCAAAAAATTCAAGAGGAAGGAACACTGCCAAACTCCTTTTATGAAGCCAGCATCACCCTAATACCAAAACCAGATAAAGACAACTCAATGAAAGAGAATTACAGGCCAATATCCCTCATGAACATAGATGCCAAAATCCTCAACAAAATTCTAGCAAATCGGCTCCAGCAGTACATCAGGAAGATCATACACCATGACCAAGTAGGTTTTATACCAGGAATGCAAGGATGGTACAATATTCGCAAATCAATAAACGTGATACATCACATAAACAAATTGAGAGATAAAAATCATATGGTCATATCTATCGATGCAGAAAAGGCATTTGATAAAATCCAACACCCTTTCCTGATAAAAACTCTCAACAAGGTGGGAGTACAAGGATCATACCTCAACATAATAAAAGCTATATATGATAAACCCACAGCCAACATCATGCTCAATGGGCAAAAACTAAAACCATTCCCTCTAAGAACAGGAACAAGACAGGGATGCCCACTCTCACCACTCCTCTTTGACATAGTACTGGAAGTACTCGCCATCGCAATTAGACAAGAAGAGGAAATAAAAGGCATCAAAATCGGAAAAGAAGAAGTAAAGCTGTCACTATTTGCAGATGACATGATATTGTACATAAAAAACCCAAGAGACTCCATCAAAAAGCTAATAGACTTAATAAACGAATTTGGCAATGTAGCAGGATACAAAATAAATGCCAAGAAATCAATGGCATTTCTCTACACCAATAGTGAACTTACAGAAACAGAGACTAAAAAAGCAATCCCGTTTACCATCGCACCAAAAAAATTAAGTTACCTAGGAATAAACTTAACCAAGGAGGTAAAAGACCTATATGCAGAAAACTACAGGACACTGAAAAAAGAAATAGAGAAAGATGTAAACAGATGGAAGAACATACCATGTTCATGGATTGGTAGAATCAACATCATCAAAATGTCCATACTTCCCAAAGCAATATATAAGTTCAATGCACTCCCCATGAAAATACCATGGACATACTTCACAGACCTAGAAAGAACTCTCCAAAAATTCATTTGGAACAATAAAAGACCCCGAATAGCCTCAGCAATCTTAAGAAATAAGAGTAAAGTAGGAGGAATCTCAATACCAGATTTCAAGCTGTATTACAAAGCAACTGTTCTCAAAACAGCCTGGTACTGGCACAAGAACAGACATATTGATCAATGGAATAGATTAGAGAATCCAGACATCAACCCAAATCAATATGCTCAATTAATATTTGACAAAGGAGGCACGAACATACAATGGAGTCAAGACAGTCTTTTTAATAAATGGTGTTGGGAAAATTGGACACATACATGTAAAAGAATGAAACTAGATCACCAACTTACACCATACACAAAAATAAACTCAAAATGGATACAGGACTTAAACATAAGACGGGAAACCATAAAAATACTAGAGGCATCCACAGGCAGCAAAATCTCAGACATATGCCTAAAGAACTTCTTCACTGATACTAACCCTAGGGCAATGGAAGCTAAAGAGAAAATAAACAAATGGGACTACATCAAAATAAAAAGCTTTTTTACGTCAAAAGAAACCATCAACAAAACAACAAGAAAACCCACTGTATGGGAGAACATATTTGCAAACGATATCACTGATAAAGGTTTAATCTCCAACATCTACAGACAGCTTATACAACTCAATAAAAGGAAAATGAATGAGCCAATTAAAAAATGGGCAATGGACCTAAATAGAATCCTCTCAAAAGAAGACAGAAGGAAGGCCAAGAGGCACATGAAAACATGCTCCAAGTCACTAATTATCCGAGAGATGCAAATCAAAACAACAATGCGGTACCATCTCACACCTGTCAGAATGGCCAACATCAACAAAACAACAAACAACAAATGTTGGCGAGGTTGTGGAGAAAAAGGAACCCTCGTGCACTGCTGGTGGGATTGTAGGTTGGTGCAACCACTGTGGAAAACAGTATGGAGCTTCCTCAAAAAACTGAAAATGGAACTCCCATTTGACCCAGTAATCCCACTACTAGGAATATACCCCAAGAAACTAGAAAGACCAATCAGAAAGGATATATGCACCCCTATGTTCATAGCAGCACAATTTACAATAGCTAGGACTTGGAAACAGCCTAGGTGCCCGTCAGCAGATGAATGGATCAGAAAACTATGGTACATCTACACCATGGAATACTATGCTGCCATAAAAAGGAAGGAATTCTCATCATTTGCAGTAACTTGGATGGAATTGGAGAGCATCATGCTGAGTGAAATAAGCCAGTCAATGAAAGAGAAACACTACATGACCTCACTCATTTATGGATATTAAAGATCATTATAAACGAATGAACAGAAAGATTGATATAGTGACAGTAAAACAACAGGCAGTCTGTCAAATGACAGCGGGGGGGGGGGTAGGGAGATCTGGGGGAGATAAGAGATCAACCAAAGGACTGGTATGCTTGCATATAAGAATAGCCAATGGACACAAAACTCTGGGGAGGGAGGGCATATATTGGGGGGGGGGGGCAATGATAAGCTATGTATACAGATAATACCTTAATAAAAAAAAAAAAAAAAAAAAAATAGGAGAGCGTGGTTAGATGCGAATTTCAGACAAGCAATAAAAATGATTTGAGGGAAGGGGATAAGTATATCCCAAATATGGCATGGGACACACTTAACCTAAACATTATCTGTGGTTTATCTGAAATCCACCTCTAATGGGCATACTGTGGTTTATCTTGCAAACTTGCCAGAGAAGTGAGGCACCTGCTAGTACCAAGCTTGGCACTGATTTGCAGCTCCTCGGAATTATGTGGCCCTTCGCCTCCTGCAGTTTTGTTTTATGCTCTACACATAAGGACTTTAAAAAAACAAAACATATTTTATTGATTGTTTACAGAGAGGAAGGGAGATGGATAGAGTCAGAAACATTGATGGGAGAGAAACATCGATCAGCTGCCTCCTGCACATCCCCCACCGGGGATGTGCCCCCAACCAAGGTACATGCCCTTACCGGAATCGAACCTGGGACCTTTCATCCGCAGGCTGACGCTCTATCCACTGAGCCAAACCGGCCAGGGCAGGATTTTTTTGTTAACCACCAAATGAATCAAAATTTAATTTTGTTTACTTTGAAGCCACATATTAGCAAAGCTTCTAATGTTCTCTTCAGTGAGGGCTAACTAAGGGATTCCTGCCTCCAGGAGATTCCAGGAGTTCGAGGTATCAAGGTTGAAGCTCTTTTGATAACTGATCTAGGGTCACTTCCTTGGTCCTCTAGGAAATAGAAATCAGTACAGCTTTGTGGCACCTGTTTCCTGGAGACATGGATATTTCATTCCACGTGTCACTTGGCTACACAACAAGGAGGGAATGGCAAAAGATCACTCTCCATTTCGTAGTTGGGGAAACTGAGGCACTGGTGGATTTTTAAAAAAATATATATTTTATTGATATTTTACAGAGAGGGAGGGAGAGGGATAGAGAGCCAGAAACGTCGATGAGAGAGAAACATCAACCAGCTGCCTCTTGCGCACCCCCTACCAGGGATATGCCCGCAACCAATGTACATGCCCTTGACCGGAATCGAACCCGGGACCTTTCAGTCGGTAGGCTGACGCTCTATCCACTGAGCCAAACCAGTTTCAGCAGCACTGGTGGATTTTTGTTTTAATTGAATTATTTACTCACAAATGCCCCATTAATCAGAAGGTAGGAAGAAAAATAAAAGTAAACCTCTATCCCTTGGATTCTCATCTAATTTTCTTTTTTTTTTCTAGTTTCTACTGTGTATTTTTTAAAAATTTGTTTTATTTATCTTTATTGTTGACAGTATTATGAATACTGTCCCCCTCCCCCCCTTTTTTTTTTACTTTTCAGGTGGAAGAAAGGGGGACATAAGACAGAATATGTGGAAATATTTGAAAACCTTCAGGGAAAAAAAAAGCAGTAAAACTAAAAACATTGTTATTATGTAGAAGCTGAGTATGTTTGTCATAATTAAGTCCATTTTCCATTGTTCTAACATCAAAAAGAAGAGCAAGTGAGCTGCACTTAGCATTTAAATTAGGTTAATGTTCAGAAAGGTTGACAATATGAAATGTGGCCCTAATTTTCATTTTACAGTTGAAATAAGTCCAATTAGAAAACATTCCCTGTTACTAAAAACACACACACCATTTGTTCTTATAAAGCATAATTATTGTAAAAGTGCACCTTTAATTTTAATGTTTACCTAATAGAGGTAACAAACACTATAGTATGTGTACGCTTGATTTATTTACTTCCTATGGACAAGTTAATATTGAACTACTTTTTAATGAGCAGATTTTATAAAAAGAATATCTAGAATTCTTAGTGGTCCTTAGACATCAGGATATATATAGTCTGTGTTGCTTATGGACCTTGATACATGTCCCAGTTTGTATTCCATTTATTTTTATTTTTCCAACTACAAAAGCAATGTAAAAATGAGAGCTTTTTAGTTGGCTTAGAATTAGTCTCTATTTATGTTCAAAAAGTGTTGGCATCAGAAGCCTAGATATTAAAGTATGGGCAATGTTTTTCTAAGTAGCTACAATAATACCTTGTAGTGTTTTTGAATTCCCCATCATTCAGATATTTTTTTTAAGGAAGTGACATTCTACTAATGCCAAATAATTGTGTTCACATTTTCTTTTTCCCATCTAAATATTTCACCTTGTTACTTTTCTAAAGGCAGTGTGAGGTCCGCAGGAGGAAGTCTGTAGCTTTCAGCCTGATTTACAGATATGATGATAAAAGTGTAGGTTCATAGCTAAATGCCCCTCTGCTGATAGAATGGAGCCTGGAGTGGATGTTCAAAGACAGGTTATCCATAGCTGAATGCAGTTTGATTTGGGTAACCATAGCCCACGGCATGAACATATTGAATTTAGGTTCAAGTTGTGCAGAAGAGAAAGGTAAGAATATTCCAATAGGTCTCATGTTTTCAAATTAATGCTATGCCTATGATCTTTGTTTTGTTCTCTGCTCAATCCTTGGGAAGTTAAATTCACAATATACAATGGTCAATATACACTATAAACATATTGATGGAATATTTAGCCTAAATGCAAATGTTATTACATGAATTCATCCAGGAAATTGTTTTCATGAATGTTCCATACCTGGCTGGCACTGCTGTAGGGGCAAACAAAATCTACAACTGTCTGAATCCTTAGCAGGTTTACACTCTAGTGTGGAAAAACAGACAACAAACATGCAAATCCTATATAATAAAAGGCTAATATGCAAATTGACCAAAGGGCGGAATGACCACCGCTATGAGATGCACTGACCACCAGGAGGCAGACGCTCAATGCAGAAGCTGCCCCTAGGTCAGGGGTGGGCAAACTTTTTGACTGGAGGGCCACAATGGGTTCTTAAACTGGACCGGAGGGCCAGAACAAAAGCATGGATGGATTGTTTGTGTGAACTAATATAAATTCAATGTAAACATCATTAAATAAAAGGATAACGTCTTTTTGGGTTTTTTTAAATTCAATAGTTTTATTCAGTGGATCCGGCCTGTGGGCTGTAGTTTGCCCAGCCCTGCTCTAGGCTCCCATGGGGAGATTGCCGCTCAGCCAGAAGCTGGGCTCATGACTGGTGAGCACATCAGTGATGGCTGCGGCCTCTCCCATCTCTTCCGCAGTGGTAAGGATGACCTGCCTCTTCAGCAGCAGGGAGTGGGCCTAAGCCATCAGTCGGACATCCCCCGAGGGCTTCCAGACTGTGAGAGGGCACTGGGCCCTAGTTGTAAATAATGACATATGTAACAATGGGAAAAGTGCAGGATTCTATGAAATAATATAATTAGCTACTCTAAGGCTTTTGTAAGGAAATAATGCTTAGACTCTAAAGAATGAGGAGTCAGTCCAGCAGAGAGCAGAAAGACTGTTCTTTTGTTAAAGGACCGAAGACTTCAACATACTTGGCGTGGGGCGAAGGGGCTGATCAAAGATGAGGCACATTTTGCTGAAGCTTGCAGGCCATTAAGCTGAACCTTCAGAAAGTCAATAGCAGGAGAATGACAGGTTGAGGTATATGCTCCCTCTTGCTGCTGTGGATAGGGAACACACTGAAGTTGGCAAGGATGGAAGAGGGAGAACCAAGATTGCAACTCTATGGTGGCAGTGGAGATGGGAAAGGATGGATTGTTTGGATTGCATACGCATTCATTTTTCTAATTGGATCAGTGAACAGCAGAAATAGCCTTTGAGGCTGGCCAGGGTGGCTCAGTGATTGAGCACTGACCTGTGAACCAGGAGGGCATGGTTCCATTCTGGGTCCGAGTACATGCCCAGGTGGTGGGCTTGACCCCCAGGATGGAAGGGTGCAGTGTAGGAGGCAGCCAATCAAGGATTATCTCTCATCATTGATGTTTCCATCTCTCCCGCTTCCTTCCTCTGTGAAATCAATAAGAATATATATATTAAAACCAAAAAGAAATACGCTTTGAGTATCCTCAGAGAGTTCTGAAAGATATACAGGCTAACAACCAAAACATTTCTTACAAAGCTTCGGATATAAATGATGATATATAAGAAATGAAATTAATGCATAGCCTCTGCAAAGGCACCATAACCTCACATAGACTGACCTTCCCTGCTTAGCATGTACTTCTGAGGCGCCCTCTGTAGCCACAATGTGAAGATGGGCGTTCCTGTTTGTCACTCCACAATACCTACCCCTCTCCGGCCTGGCCCCCCAATTTTCATATATCAGATGTTTGCCATGTTTGAACAAGTGGGATCGATGAGTAATAATCTTTAATAACTGTCCAATAACTGAAATGAATGCAATTTAACACAGTTGTTAACCAAACAGTTCCACCAAGTCATATGAGACAGGAACTCGCTCATCTCTACAGGCACCCTAAATCAGTGGTCTGTTGACTAATGTGTTTGCCAACCACTGGGTTAGGGGCTTGATCACAAGGAACAACAACAGCCTGTAATTATTGGAATCGAGAGTCTAGGTCAGTGGTCGGCAAACTCAGTAGTCAACAGAGCAGCAAATTGTGGCTCGCGAGCCACAGTTTGCCAACCACTGCTGATGGAATCTTAGTTGGTGTTCCTCAGTACATCATCCCATTGCATGTGGGATCCACGTGGCCCTGGGCCACACGGGCAGATGCAAGAGAGCCAAGAGCAAGGATTTCTTTGTTTGGAGGATTATGTGTTCCCAAATTTCCATGGCCTTATTTTGGTCCTGTCTACTCTGACCAATGATCTCTGTTCCCACGTCTGACTAACAGGCATCTTTCCTAGTCACTCCCGCTTAGGGTGCATGCACTCATCCCCTCCCCCCAGTGACCTACAGAGAATGGGCCAATGGTTCCAGGGGGGTGGGGGGTGATATTGCAGGTTCCTGGTGAAGCTGCCCAAATGGCCATGCTCACATAATGGCTGGCCTCCCATTTTCTTCTTTCTATTATTAATAACTAGCTAATTTCAGTTGTATTTCTAAGAACTTATGATCTTCCTGGGAAATAGAAGAGTCATATGTAGGCATGGAGGAGAAAATGGTGGTCAAATATACACACCTCGCCGCTGTTTGTGACTGCCACTGCCACCAACAGAATGTTGCAGAGATTCACTGGGCACCACGAAAGGGCATTGGATTCAAAAGAGCCACACAGCGTTTATTCACTACCATCCTCCATCCTCCACATCTACACTCTAGTATTCATTGCTACTAGCTGACTTCTTCGGAGCTTTTAGCCTGCTTTTTCCCCAGCCCTTGAACTAGCTCCTAAAATAAGGTAATTGAGTTTTCCTTCCTGATCTCTCCTTTTCCCTAGAAAGATGTTAAGATAATTGTGATAGGAAAGAATTTAGGCAAACTTGTTTATCTCCTTAGAACAACATAGCTGAAGGAAAACTCTGCCTTTGCCCAAATAAACTTTTCTAAAAGCCTTCCTAAAACAAGGTTAGAGACACTGAATGTAATCCCTAATAATTGCATGTGGAAATTTATCAGAACAAGGCTAAACATCAAAAGCCCTTGCCACCATCTGTCTTTGCAGAGGCCCTGGCCATCAGTGGTATCCAGGCCCTTAAACAAATGTAGATGTGAATCTCTGACAATTCTGTTCTTACCAGCAGCTGGGTGCAAAGGAAAACAATTCAAATGCAGCTCCTTCTTCCAGGGTGTTTATTGTCTCTGTCCTTCAGCCACCATGAAAGAAATGTGGCTCAACCATTTTCAGACCACAGATCCTAATTTATATCTTAACTAGGGGCTCATTGCACGAATTTGTGCACCTTGAAATGAACTGTGGGCCTTGAGGCTGCATGGGCACGGAAAATGCCAAAATCAGATAGTTTATCCCCACCATTTATTTGCTCTTTTTCTGTAACAACTATTTCCTTTTTCCCCTGTTTTTAGAAACATATATTTTTATTGATTTCAAAGAGGAAGGGGGAGAGAGAGATAGAAACATAATCATAAAAGAGGATCATTGATTGGCTGCCACCTGCACACCCCCTAACAGGGATTGAGCCCCTAACCCAGTCATGTATCTGACTGGAAATAGAACTGTGACCTTCTGGTTCATAGGTTGATGCTCAACCATTGAGCCAAACCAGCTGGTTTTTGTTTTGTTTGTTTTTTTTTAAGAAAACTATCACCCGTAGACCTTTATCTGGCTCCTTAGTCAAATTACTCATATAAATTAGGATATACATCTCTCTCTCTAAAACCCTAATATGCATACAGACTGAACAATTGAACAAAAACTGGTTGCTATGAGGTTCACTCATTACCAGAGGATGCATGCAGAACATGGTGGGCATTGGCTGTGGCGGGATGGTGGAATAGGTGAGTGGGAGCGCCAGACTAAGGCAGGGCACTGGTCGCTGTCATTGGGATGAGCCTCTGTTGGTCACTGAAAATTCTTTGCTCCCACGCGCTACAATCCACCCAGCACTTGCACCTGCTGCCAGCACCAGAGCCGCTGCTGCTCACACCCACAGCCAGCACCGGCACCACTCGAACCCACAGCTGGTGCCAGAGCCATCGCTCTCACCAGCTGCCTGGCACCTGGCACTGGTCCTAATCACTCAGTGCCATTAGCGGTTGTGAGCAGTGGCTGCTGGCCCCTAAGGACTTTTCTACTTCCCCCTGCTCCTGAGGAGCAATTGGGGCATCAGCACCCACTGGCACCCACTGATGACTCCAGTCCCACTCTCACCCACTGCTAGTACCAACGCCAATCACTCCACTCTGTCAGCAGGTGCAAATGGAGCCTGCACCATCAGTGTGTGGGAGCAGTGGAGGCAGGTGTGGGGTAGCCAACAGACAGGAGACTGGGGGCTGTTGCAGGAGGGGCCAGGTTGCGGTGCAGAGGATGGACCAAGACCCACCCCTGTGCCCACTGCAGCCTAGAGGTCCACAATTAATTTGAAGGTGAACCAATTCGTGCACTGGGCATCTAGTTAAGATATAAATTAGGATCCAGTCTGAAAAGAAAATGCCAAAATCAGGTAGTTAGCAACTAGAGGCAGTGAAACTCATTTAGAATCAACAGTGTTGGGCACACAAGAAGGTTTCAATAGTGAGCCAGTCTGAGGAGGGAATAAAAGGAGACATAAAAAGTGTGAAGAATCTGTTGAAACACAATTGTAAGCAACATGAAGTAACTGTGAATGGCTGAGAAATCACAGTAGTTTGATAGGCCTGCTGGGCACATCTAAGGAGAGAAATAAGGTTTTTCTTTGAACAAAGTAGTACCTATGTCTACAAGCATGATGGGATCTGGGGCTGGGAATATACTGATATATATGCCATTTAAAGCCTATTCATGATGAGGAAGGAAACCGATCTTTTATTTCTATAAGTAGTCACAGTAATGAAAAAAAGTTGCCATTATTTGCTATTTTCATCAAGGCCATCTTATTATGCATTGAAAATGCATTTATCTGTGTGTTCTTTGTATAGTAGTATGAAATAAAACACTTCTAGTCAAAGTGGCTTGTGTTAAACGAAGAATGTGTTTCCTTACGCAAATGAAAGGTATGGCTGATTCTGGGCACATAGCCAGTGCCACAGAACTCAGATGTATTTGTTCTCCTATCTTTCTTTTTTAAAAAAATATATTTTTATTAATTTCAGAGAGGAGGGAAGAGGGAGAGAGAGATAGAAACATCCATGATGAGAGAGAATCACGGATCGGCTGCCTCCTACAAGTCCCCCACTGGGGATCGAGCCCACAACCTGGGCATGTACCTTTGACCAGAATCGAACCTGGGACCTTTCAGTTCACAGGGCAATGCTCTATCCACTGAGCCAAACCAGCTAGGGCTGCTCTCCTATCTTTCATGAGTGCTCCATCCACAGACAAGCCTTTTCCATCCTACTGGCATAAGCTCCCGATAGCAAACCTGTCTCCTCAGGAGCCTCAAAAAATCTCCCCAATTTTATTAATCAAAAGTGCTGCAATTGAGTTCCAGTAGCCCTGATTCTCCCTCCTCTGCTCACTCCCCTACCTGACCCTTAGCCAATGCCTTGGTGGGCATGGCCTGATGTCCATTTACCTTGTGCCGAATGAGGAGGAAAGGAAATTCAACATGCAAAATGGAATGCTGCTATGAGGATTTTGGTGGATGGTTGATGGGTAGATAGAGATATCCTTTATACTTTCCAATGGAAGAATATATATAGCCAAAGAGGAATGTGGGACTTAGATCTGAAGGATGCTAAATACAGACCAGGAGTCAAGGCTTATGAAACATCTATGCGCAAAAGAAATTGCATACCACTCGCTTTATAAAATACACTGGAAAGGAGACTGAAAATGGCTACAATTATTAAAGAAAAATCTCCTGCCCAGTTGTTTTTGCTGCCATGTAGTTATCAAGGAATGAGCTGTACTTAAATAATATCACTTGTTGGATTGGGGAAGGGAAGATGGATAGAAAAGAAATAAGTGGGTATTGTATCTTTTTTCTCCTCATTTTGAAGGCGAGAACATAGAAGGTCAGAGAAGGAATATCAAGTCCCTAAGTAACCCAGCCAGTAAGTGAGGAGCTAGACTGTGAACTTGGATTTGGTTGGCTCTAAAACAACTTCTAAGAGAAAACCCCCCTAATATTCATATCCTACTAAACTAAGTATAGAAACAATGTTTAGCTCAGAAGGTCCTATTACGGTGCCTTTCAAGTGTAAAATTTTCAAAATCATGAGAAAATTTTTGGGTAGAAGGCACCTATGGAAAATGTATAATATTCTGATAAATTCACCCTAGTTATGAAGAAATTTATCACTAAGATAGAAAAGCTACTGATCTATATTTTAATGGGGGAAAAAGATTACCAGTTAAGTTAGTGGTGTGTTTTTGTTTGTATAAATCGACATACTTGCTTAAAGATGTAGAAACATTGAAGTGTTTTTCAAACAGAATTCACATTTAAGAGGGAAGGAGTCACACCACGCTTTCTAGGGCATACATTGAGTGAGGATTTGAATGTTTAAAACCTAGCTCTCTAGAAAGTGCTAGGAATAGATTTGGAATTCGACTGTTGCTGCCTCATATTGCACAGAATTCAATCTCCTCTCCCTTCCCCTCCCCACCTTTTTGTGGCTAACGCGAAGGAATATTTGAAATGTGAAAAATAACCTTTTCGGTCTATCCCTGATGGTGTTACCATATGGCATCAGCATTTGCTCCTGTTCTTTTCACCCTCCTACTATTTATTTATTTTAATCGCTACTCCTGATTAATAAAAAGAAGGGGGATCTCTTAGAGAATATTCCTGGCTTTATTCCAACATCCCAGTTTGGCTAGATCATTACATTCCCCTTACCTGCAGAGATGGCCATTTAAAAAAAAAAAATTCATTGATTTTTCTTATAGAGAGGAAGGAAGAGGGATAGAGAGCCAGAAACATCAATGAGAGAGAAACATTGATCAGCTGCCTCCTGCATACCCCCCGCTGGGGATGTTGCCTGAAACCAAGATACATGCCCTTGACCAGAATCGAACCTGGGACCTTTCGGTCCGCAAGCGGACGCTCTATCCACTGAGCCAAACCGGCGGCAGATTGGCCATTTTTAATGGAGCATTGATATCCTTCACCTGTTGAATGAAACTCTTAAAAATGATAGTGCCTTATATTGTAAGAGAGTTTCTATCATTGTGGATTTGTTTTCCTCCCTATATTCCAAAACCATCTGTGTCTTCTCATTTATGACCAAGACATTTTTCAGTTTCAAATGTGCTTAGAGCTGACAAAACATAACATCTGGATTTCAGTGAAAGGGGGAAGGCTCATTTGAAAGCTTTTTAATGCCCCTAGACCACAATGAGATCAAATTGAGGAACATTTTTTTTTATGAGTTGAGTGCAAATGAATTAGGAACATGTGGATTAAATTTTTCCTAAACCTCCAAGGGAATGGAAATATTAAGGGAAAGTGCTTTGCAAACTGCCTCTTGGCTTCTGTCAAAGTCAGAACACTTGAAAAAAAGAAAATAAAGAGTTAGTAATATTGACTGAATCGAAATGGACCCAGCATTTTCTTCTCTGGTATATAAAGGATACTTTTGATCTTTGAATAAAACAGAATAGAACCAACGACTTGCAAGTTTCATATCCAACAATGTTTAATCTTCAGTCTAAAATAAGCATATTCCTAGAGTTCATTCAGTCTCTTATTGTTTCGTTGCTGCTTGTTTTATTTTTTAAAAAGCCAAGAATAAGTAAATGGCATAACTGTACTAATGTGACATGAAATCTCTGTCATTTCGTGTGCTTTCTTTCAAGGATAGGAGAAATGGATTAATAAATACTTGTTTCAAATGTGTGAGTCTATAAAGACCGTTTATTTTCAAGTCAACTCTATTTTGTTGGGTTCTAAAGAGCTTTTCTGATTAATGGAAAATAACCTTGTCCCACTCCTGGACACCTGTGAATAGTCACTTAAACATTCATTCCGTGGCCAATATCATCCAAACAACATGCGTGTCTTTGTATAGGTGCGTGTAGGAGCGTATCAACACAGAGTTACTAATGCTTGAACTCTCACTACATCTAACCCGTGTCCCCTGGAAACACAGAAGAAGTAATTCTTCCGTTTCGTGCAGGGAAAACTCTGCCATGACCGTGGACAGTTCCAGAAAGGGCAGCTGGGGGGGGTGGTGCAATCATGGCCGCAGGGGCTGCCATTTTGCCAATTTCCTGCATAGGAAGCAGTTGGATATGACCCTTTGCTGGTGGCTACAAAGGTTGGCAGTGACAAGGAGTAATTCTCCCCTTCCGCCCTCTCCTTAGAAAGCCTTGATCGTCTCTCATCCCCAGGATAACCAATGCCATGACAGGTCTGCTGCGGCCTTATCACTGCTGCTAGTAACAGGTCTCTGCCTGTTACTAGTCAGCATCAAACGCATGATTTGAAATAGTCTCTTCTGGCACAAAATGAACTTGCAAAGCAGACTCCATCACTGAGGCAAATATACACAAATATGCAAGCAATAGCTCCAGAAGTCACTTGACAGCATTAAGATGAAAACCTCACTACTGACAAGGTTTACTTTTTCTTTCCTTCCCCTTCCACCACCTCTTGTAATTTAGCATAAGACCTCCAGAGACATCCTTGTTCTACCAGGCTCTCTACCCAGGAGAATCACTGGAGGCAGTGATGGTTAATCGGAGTGAGAAGGAGGTCCCAGGAACATACCTCTTCTCTGCAGGAACGTGAGAACTGGCTAGTTGAGGTGGGTGGGTGGGGAGGGAGTCAAAATGAACCCTCCAAATTAAGAAAGAAATGAGAGCCCGGCCAGTGTGGTTCAGTGGTTGAGCATCAACCTATGAACCAGGAGGTCACGGTTCGATTCCCAGACAGGACACATGCCCGGGTTGCAGGCTTGATCCCCAGTGTGGGGAATGCAGGAGGCAGCCGATCAATGATTATCTCTCATCACTGATGTTTCCATCTCTCTCTCCCTCTCCCTTTCTCTCTGAAATCAATAAAAATATATTTTTAAAATAAAGAAATGAGAGAGAACCTCAGAAAACAAACACAGGTCTTGCTCATCATAAAGCTGATATTTAGCCGAAACCAGTTTGGCTCAGTGGACAGAGCGTCGGCCTGCGGACTGAAGGGTCCCGGGTTCGATTCCAGTCAAGGCATGTACCTTGGTTGCGGGCACATCCCCAGTGGTGGCTGTGCAAGAGGCAGCTGATTGATGATAATCTCTCATGGATGATTCTAGCTCTCTATCCCTCTCTCTTCCTCTCTGTGAAAAATCAATAAAATATATTTTTTAAAATAAAAATTAAAAAAAGCTGATATTTAATGTGCAGCATGACACGGGGGACTCTTTCCCCCTCCCCAAGTGGGAATCTGTGCTGTGAGATTCTTTCCCCTACACCAGGTGGGATTCTGTACTTGTTCTCCAATAGATCTCCACCTTTGCTATACAAAATGAATAAATAAGTAAAGTGCAGCATGACGTGAAATACAAATGGCTTGTGTTGGAAGCCAGCCGTAGCCTTTACTAGCAGAGAGGTGTGGTCATCCTTGAAGCTCTGAAAGGTCAAAGTCAAGCACCCACTGTTGAGCTGAGACCATGGTAGCCAAAGCAACTGCCACCTTCTGGTTTTATGGAAATCCTTGCTGATTGGCTATTGTTGGAACTGCCTGTCTCAGGGTTATGGGTGTATCCCACAATCTGAATAAAAGGGATCCCAAGGGGTGGATTCCTTCCCCTTGAGCTGGGCTCCCACCTGGTCCCCAATATTTCCAAATCAATATCATCTAGTCTCTTACATTTGTGAGCGGCCCCCTCCAGAGCCCAAACCCTAACCTGAACCCTGAACCATGGGGGACATGGGGGGAGGGGGAGAGACACACTCGCAACTGCAACTGGCACCCACACCTGGCAGGCTTGTTCATCCCTGCCTCACCTGAAGGGGATCTCCAATGGCAGCAGCATCTTTAGGTTCACAGCTTCCTGCTTACCCAGTGGGAAAAGTACGGAAAGAAAGTGTCCAAGGAGAACCCCATCCAAAGATCAAGTGAGGAGGGGGTTCTGCTTCAGTGGGGGGGGGACTAGCATGGAGCAGCCACGAGGGAGGGAAGTGCCTCCTACAGCGCTGAGAAGTGAACAGGCACCCACCCTAATGAACTTTTGGAAAAACTCATCATTTCACACATTCGCAGGGAATATGCTCTGGCTTATAGCAAAAGAACTATTCAAGCGTGGTGAAACATCCCTGGCCAGTTACAATGCAGCAACTGGTTTGATGGACACTTTCCTTAAAGCATCTGAAATAATGCATTTATTTCCTTTCCTTACGCTGCCTGGTGTAATTCATGAGAGGTGTAATTCAAAGCTGGGTTTGTTTTTATTTCCATTCTATAAGACATCTCTGGAGCTCAGATCTTCGCAGTACGTACTTATAGTGAATAGGGAAGCTGTGTTTTATGCCATGTAAAAGCCAGATTGTAATGATTTCTGATTCCTAACTCCCGCCTGAGACCACATGGTCCTGTGGGGTGGGGTTGGGGGTGGGGAAATATAAGAGAAAAATTCTGTGCATGTTCCTGTGAACAGCGGCTGTCCATGATTAGCTAAAGACTTCCATCACACAATGCTAATGTATGAAGTTTTTCATATATACATTTGAAATTGGCAAACATATTTCTGCACATGATCACACACCAAAGACAAAATGATTAAGCAAGCAATCAAGAAATATCAATAGGAACAATGAATAATTTCTAAAAGTAATCCACATACCATCCTTTCTCCCCATATGCAGTATTACAGACATTTAGCAATATCAGTTTACTATTGAAAGCATCATGTATTCTAATTATGGGATAAAATATGATAATATTGCAAAGCTGGAATCAGAGAATAACAATATTTTGGAATAATCCCCAAACCCTATATAAATATAATACTTTTCGCGTATGTATTCTTTCACTGAGAAATCATTCATTAAAGGCCCTCATGACTTGGGAGAATACAAAGCATGAAAAAGACTCAGAATAACAGGAGAGGCAACATCTGACTTTTTGTGGCCGCTAAATATGGGAGCTACTGGCTACATACTTTATATATTGTCTGACTTAATTATGAGAGCAATGCTGTAAGGGAGAGACTATTATTAGCCCTAATTTACAGCTGAGAACATGGAGGCACATGGAGTTTCAGTAGGTCACCTAAGGTCACACAGGCAGAAATGATCAGAGGCAGGAGTTAAATTAAACTATCTCCATAGCTCTCAGTCCCTATGACCTCCTGCTGGCTGGCAGGGACCTGGAATATGACACTCCTCCTTAGCACATGGAGCGCAACCACAGAAGCTATAGATGGCCATGCATCCCAGTGCAGCTGCCTCCACTCTGCAGCTAAAGAGCCCTTTTCAGATATCTGGTCTACCATGTGTCATTTTTGTGCTGTGGGTCCTGGTGGTGGCTGGGGTTGTGTGTGGTTATAGGAGGGGTCTTGGCAGTACAGGGCTGTGCATGTAGATTGTCATGTATGATACATGATTGCAATGATGCTCTTCATGTGTGGCAAATATTTGAGATACTTAAAAAATAGTTTGCTTTTTAAAAATTGATTTCAGAGAGAGGAAGGGAGAAAGAGGTGTGCTACCCTCCTGCACGCCCCCTGCAGGGGATTGAGACCACAACCTGGGCAGGGAATCGAACCATGACTTCCTGGTTCATAGGTTGATACTAAACCACTGAGCAACACTGGTCAACTTGAGATACTTTGTTTTAGATTCCTAACCCAGTGGTTGGCAAACTCATTAGTCAACAGATCCAAATATCAACAGTACAACAATTGGAATTTCTTTTGAGAGCCAAATTTTTTAAACTTTAACTTTTTCTAACACTACTTCCTCAAAATAGACTTGCCCAGGCCATGGTATTTTATGGAAGAGCCACACTCAAGGGGCTGACATGTGGACTATTTGCATATTATCCTTTTATTATATAGGATTAAATAACCAAGTCATATTTCTTTTGTGATACTCCTGTCACCTGAATTACTTTTTAAGACTTTCAAACGGCATGTGCTCAAGTTGGAGACCTCAAGGACAATCACATAAACATTTTAACACTGAGAAAATTATTTCATATAGTGGAAACATGATCTGGATACAAGATCAACTTTTACTTTTCAGATTTTTTTAATCCACCTGCACAAAAAGAGAGACAGGGTGAAAAAAAGAAGGAACTACTTGTCATGATTTATTAAGTTCCCAATGGAAAATGATAACTGATCCATAATGGTTCTATTAAGTGTCCAGCAAATGCCAAGAGTTCTTTTCAACCCAGTCAGATATAACCTCTTCCATGAAGACCTCCTGACAATTTCTAGTTGTCCAGTAAGGATGGTTATTGTCTCATATGCATGTCTTCAATCATGGTCATACAGCTCTGTGATCTGTTTGCCAGCTGTCTTTCCTACCAGACTGGAAAGTTCTTGGATGCCATAGGTAATATCCTATTTATCCTCATATTCCTTGTGCTATCTCAAAAGTCTGGCAAGTTGGTACAACTCAAAATAAGATTGTTTAGATAAAGGATAGAAACCAGCATCCTATAGACACAATTTCAACAAATGTCCCAAAATGTTTTCTGTAAAATACTCTCCTTAAGTTTTCCATTTGTGATGTGTTCAAGGTTTTAAAGAAAAGTAGAAGTAGAAAATTAAGGGAAATTTCATAATATTTGTTGGTTGTAATGTTCTACCTGCCAGATATTTTGCAAAGTCTGTTCCAAGGACTATCTCCATTTACCTTTCCCAACAACCTAATGTGATCAGAACTTGCCTTAGATGCACCTCCTAGAACAGGACACTAAGGTGCACAAAGGTGAGAGGACTTGCCTAAGAAAGGACAGTAAACTCAGAAGTTATGGGACTGGATGCCAAGCAAACAGCCTTACTCTAAAGCCTACCCTCTTAATTATTACACAGAGTTTATTCTTGTGTTGCTATGTATTAATTATTGTACTATTTCCCATTCAAACTGCAAACCTACTTTTCCCTCCCTGGGAAATGGTGGTAACTTTTGACATCTAAACCCAACAAGGAGCTTGCAATGAAGGCAAGGTCAGAACTTAAAAGACCATAAAGGAAGAGACAGCAGTGACAGGACATCCACAAACCAGAAAATGGACCCCCAGTTGAAGGCAGAACCCATCAATGTGTCTCCTCTTCACAGGCTGCTGCAGATGCTCAGGATGCACGCTGGCCCCACCTCCTGGACTCGCCCCTGATGCAAAGCCAAGTGAGATGCTCCACAAGCCCTGGGGGTCTCATGGTTTAATAGACTTTCATTCTAGCATTGTACTGTACCATATGTTAGCCAGTAGCTACATATGGCTACTTGACTTAAGCGGTAATTAAAATGAAATAAAGCTAAAAAATTCAGTTCCTCTGTCTCTCTCACCACCGTTCAAATGCTCAATAGCCACCTAGTGGCTATCATGCAGGGCAGGGGTAATCCTATATAATAAAAGGCTAATATGCAAATTGACCAAATGGCGAACAACTGGTCACTAGGAAGTGCACTGACCACCAGGGGACAGACGCTTGATGCAAGACCTGCCCCCTGGTGGTCAGTGCGCTCCCAGAGAAGCCAGGCTTGCCAATGGGAGCTTCTCCTGCCTCCACAGCAGCACTAAGGATGTCCAACTGCCAGCTTAGGCTGGCTCCCCAGCGAGAGGGTGCAGCTCAGGCTAAGGGACCTCCCAAGTGCACGAATTCTGTGCACCAGGCCTCTAGTCTAGTATGATTTCTCTTCTTCATAAAGTTCCACTGGGTACCACTGCACTAAAGAACTATCCTTAAGAGCAAGAGCCATTAAATTGCAGAGGCAAATGCTAGCTATGCATCTTTGGGTAGGACACTTACCCTCTCTATATCTCCATTTATGATCCATCTGTTAAGTGAATATAATTATAACACTTGCATTTGAGAGTCATGGTAAGGATGATTTCAGTTAGTTCATATAAATAAGTTGAACACCTGATTGACCTATACATACTCAACAATATTGGGTTTTAAAGTTATTGTCATGGATATCACTAACGATAAGTTACTTATATCTCTGGAAACATATGATTTGGTTATGTTATAAACCCTGAAAGACCAGACTCCCCTTCCCAATTTACAGAGGTGAACAAGTAATTCTTTGAGAAATTCCCCACACCAATTAGTGGGATAGGGAACACACAATTCATTCCCAATGCCTGGGCTCTTGTCAACTGGCAGACCACCCTGACTCAGATCTGTTGGTGTTTATATACTAATTATAATAATACATGTTATGAAATGACTTATACAATAAAAATTATGTAAGTAAAGTGAACCAGATGGTAAATAATAATAAGTGAAGAAAAGCAAACTAGAAACAAACACGATTCAAGTTATTTACAGAAAAGAGTTACTTAAATTTGGCATGGCTGTAATAGAGCTAATTGAAAGACCTTACCACCCATATCTTTTCAACTGTATTTGCCAGTTAATGGGCTGGCTTTGTGCAGCACATAAACATGAGGTTACATTTAGATGTCTGGGATAGATCCTCCTCCGTGGAAGGCTCTGGAAGGGGGTAATAAAGAAGCCCAAAGGGTCTTTCATAAAACATTGAAAAAAATGTATCCCTTGGGTGAAAGAGAGATTCCCTGGATCCACTTTGCACTGACCTGTTGGGCATCTTTAACTATCCCGGAGGTAGAGCAACTGAAATTCACCTATAAATACAGATTTGCTGAGTGTTGCTTAACTTAACAAATATACTACATTGGAAAATATTGCGCTACCAGAACTACCATACATATATCATTCACTCAAGTGATAATTGTGTTTTTCCTCATAGAGAATTGTTTAGATACTGCTTTAATGCTGATGCTCCACTCCCTTACATGTGTATCAATGAATGTAGTGAGGAATCATGTGTGCATAGTCTAATCCTGGGACTTTTGACTTAAACAATGAATACATGTAGAAGCAAAAAACATCAAAGCAAATCTAAACAAAAGCACGGAGTTAATAGGTGGGTTTGCTTCTGCTACCTGTTAGCTGTGTTAACATGACCACATTATTCAATGTGTGGAGGCTTAGTATTTCTATTGGGATATTTCACCTACCTCTATTTATTTTTTAGTGAGTATTTAAATATGGAGCCCTTAACATATTGTACATTTTATATCACTTAATTAGAAGCTATAATTATGAAGAATTGTATGAAAATATGTGACCTTCACAAAAACCTTATAAGGTTAGCATGTTATCTCTTATTCGCAGAGAGGATCACAAATCTAAAACAGCATGTCCAAGCTAAAGCTGTCCAAATGATACCTAGTAAAACTGACCACTTATACCCAGATCTGCCACATACCTTCCATTGCCCTTAGTATAGAAAACATCTATATGCTGATTACCCCAAATGTACATGTATGGCCTGGATCTCTACCCTGAACTCCAGACTTGTATCAAAATGTTTCCAAGACACCTAGGCTTCAAAGTCTAATTATCATCTCAAAATTAACATTCCTAAAGCCGAACTCTTTATCTTGCCACCTTCTGACCTCTATAATCCTCTTTTGCGTTGTTTTTTTTTTTTATCTCTCTTCCCGGAAATTCCATCCCAACAACTGCTCAGGCCAACACCTTGGAGTTCTCCTTAACTTCTCTCTCTCTCTTAGACTCTATATCCAGTTGCTCTGCAAATTTGGTTAAGGCTCCCATCAAAATACGCCAAGAATCCAATCACTGTACACTTCCTAACTTCTCTACTTCTTCCCTTGAATTTGTTCTCAGCACAGAAGCCAGAATGACTCTCTCATCTTTGAAAGAAAAAAGCCAAAACCCTTAGAATAATTGATCAAGGCCCTCCATCATCATTAACTCTCTAGCCTCAACTTGCAGTGCTGGCTCCTGGCTCACTCCAGTCTAACAATACTGGTTCCATCCATGTTCCATAACTACTGAGACATCCTCCTACCTCAGGGCTTTGCATTCCTGGGTTCCTCTGCCATGAATACCCTCTTCTCAGTTATCTGGTATGATCAAAATTATATACTCTTCAAGTCTTTGTTCTTACTTCCTTACTGAGCAGTTCCCTTACTAACTTATTTAAAACTAGAGGTGTGATACACGAAATTTGTGAACAGGGGTGTGTGTTCACCCTGCACCCCCTCCAATCTGGGGCCCCTTAAGGGATGTCCAGGCAGTCGGACATCCCTTTCACAATCCAGGACTACTGGCTCCCAACTGCTCGCCTGCTTGCCTTTCTTCTTGATTGCCCCTAACTACTTCTGCCTGCCAGCTGATAACCCCCTAATCATTCCCCTGCCAGCATGATTGATGCATACCTGCTCCCCTGCCAGCCTGATTGCCCCTGACTGCCCTCCCCTGCAGGCCTGGTCCCCCCCAACTTCCCTACTCTGCTGGCCTGGTCATCCCTAACTGTCCTCCCCTGCAGGCTTGATCGCCCCCCAACTGCCCTCCCTTGCAGGCCTGGTACCTCCCAACTGCCCTCCCCTGCTGTCCTGATCACCTACAACTGCCCTCCCTTGCAGATTTGGTCCCTCCCGACTGCCCTCCCCTGCTGGCCACCTTGTGGCGGTCATCTTATGTCCACATGGGGCAGCTATCTTTGGCCACATAGGCACAGCCATCTTGTGTTGGAAGTGATGGTCAATTTGCATATTACATTTTATTAGATAGGATTGAAACCTCTTCTACTCAGACACACACTCTTTATTCCTCTTTTCAAGTCTTATTTTTTTCCCCATAGTATATGCTTGTCCCCTCTGGGGACAGAATAAGAGGATATGAAAATATAGGCTAAGACATGTATGATACTTATTCTGTCTCCCCTTACTAAAACTTAATCTCCACTAGGGATGACATTTGTTTCTGTTTTGTTAACATCTTTCTCCACAAATGCCTAGAAGTATGTATTTAATAAGTATTCGCTAGATGAATGAATGAATGAATGAATACACAAGGGAAAAAGGTGTTACAATGGTAGAATGGTGTTTTACTTCCCGTGTTTTCTTTCTCTTTATATGAGCAATAATTTATATTCTCCATGCTGAGTTTACTTACATGGTAGATTTCCTTTCTTGAGTTCCCACCGCTGTTCCTATAATATTTCTCTCTGGTTTTTTTTGTTGTTATTGTTGTTTTGATTTTAGAAGCTCTGCTTTTGACAAGCACTGAAAGGATCTAAAAATGTCCTTGTTTGAAAACAAACATTTAATGATAAATGTAGTAATCATTAATGGTTTATAGTGACAGTAGTAGCAACAGCAGAGCAATCATTCACTTAGGCCTTTTATGAGTTATAGACCATGATTGACCCTTTACGTGTTGGTTTATTTAACCCTCAGAAAAAACCCTATGGAACGTCCATAATTAACAGGGATGGAAACTGACATTCAGAGCTTTGCCTAATTGGCTCCAGGTAATAGAACCAGAAAAGTTGGGATGTTTACGCTAACCATTCCTTGTCCATAGAGTTCACAGCATCTTTCTTTCCAAACATTAAAGTACAATCTATTGAAAAAGATTTAATTTGCTCAATACATGTTTGTCAACAATTGACTTGGTATGGGTTGAACATAATCAGACGGATTACTGTTTTTCCATGTACATACTACAGCAAAGTTCTACAAATGATTCACAGCCACCAAGTGAACTCGTCTTTTTTTTTGATTTAACAATACCTTACTCTTTGTCTGCTTTTTTTCTTCTTTCTGCTGCTAAAGGTCTTGTAGGATAAGCAGGTGACTCTTTACACAGCCTGATTTCTTTCTGAAGCATGGTCTTGCTGCCTTGAAAAGGACTCATAATCACACCTTACCTCTCTCTAGATATGTTTGCTGGGCTCCTTGGGGAGGCTTTGAAATGCTGACACTCCGTGTAAGTGCAGTGTGTTTGCCAAAATATATTCTCTGTTGGGGAGGCTGAGAACTTTTTTATTTACTTATGGACACAGCATGGTTTATGGCCTCCCAGGGTGAGGAAATGGAAAAGGAAAATGACAAAAAGCAAAATCGAAACCAGCTACTTGGTAAAATAACTTTCAGTTTGTACAAAAGGAGACTGGTAACTTTGAGAAAGAAAACACCTTAAGAATTCATCAAGCCCTGGCCAGTTTGGCTTAGTGGATAGAGCGTCAGCCTGTGGAGCAAAGTGTCCTGAGTTCGATTCCACTCAAGGCCAAGTACCTTGGTTGCAAGCTCCTTCCCAGCCCAGGCCTTGGTCAGAGCTCATGCAGGAGGCAACCAATTGATGTGTTTCTCTCACATTGATGTTTCTCTCGGTCTTTCCCTCTCTCTGCCATTCTTTCTTTAAAAAATCAATTGAAAAATATCCTCATGTGAAGATAAACAAAAACTAAAATAAAAAAAGTACTTGAGGGAAAATTATATTTATTGAGCACTTATTATATGCCAAACTTTGGATAAAATGTCTATGTATACTTTATACCATGTCTTTGCAATGAATCATTGATGTGGATGTTATCCCCACATTAAAAAAAATGTAAATGGGGCACCGATATTGAAAGAGTTTAAATGACTTATTCATAATCAACTTACTGACTCTTCATTTTGAAAACCATGAGCTTCCATATTCCACTACAGGAATAATATGTGACTATGCTCAATCTCCTTTTGCCAGTGTTGAATAACATTTTTTTGGTTATCCTTATAGCTCTAGGTAGAAGTTCCCTTCTCATTCATGAGTTGAACAGACTGTGTTTAAAAGGAGGAGATCAAGCCCAGCCAACATGGCTCAGTGGTTGAGTGTTGACCTATGAACCAGGAGGTCATGGTTCAATTCCTGGTTGGTGCAGATACCTGGGTTGTGGGCTTGATCCCTCACATGGGGCATGTAGGAGGCGGCTGATCAATGATTCTCTCTCATCATTGATGTTTAGGTCTCTCTTTCCCTCTCCCGTCCTCTCTGAAGTCAATAAGAATATTTAAAAAGAAAAAAAAAGAAAAAAGGAAGAGATCAAGATGGGAAAGGCTTGCAAGTCAAAATACTGGAGAGACATGATCTGCACAGGAAAAACATCACTGGAGATTGCAGAGCATTTCCTCAGCTATTCAACTCATCACTGAAAACACGTG
Organism: Vespertilio murinus; assembly: GCA_963924515.1. Classification (NCBI taxonomy): domain Eukaryota; kingdom Metazoa; phylum Chordata; class Mammalia; order Chiroptera; family Vespertilionidae; genus Vespertilio; species Vespertilio murinus. The sequence goes on along the minus strand of OZ004716.1, from coordinate 7,236,135 downwards.
TAAGGGAAACTTCTTTAGGGCAGGGAAAGAATCATGCAACCAGAAAGGAGAAATCTCACAATTCACAGGAAATCAGATAGAGTACTTAGAAAATGCAGTAGGATCTTAGGACAACATTATATGAAGATTAGTTTAATCTAATGCTTCATCACATAGCTTAGAGGCAACCTCAAAGGATTCCTCTCTTTCCAAGTAATTGTGCTTCAGAACAAAGCTTAAGAATATTTATAGATAGCCCTAACCTAGTGGTCGGCAAACTCATTAGTCAACAGAGCCAAATATCAACAGTACAATGATTGAAATTTTTTTTGAGAGCCGAAAACTGACTTGCCATGAAGTTTCGATTGCACTGTAAGTGCGCGCCCGCAGGTGGTATTTTGTGGAAGAGCCACACTCAAGGAGCCAAAGAGTCCCATATGGCTCATGAGCTGCAGTTTGCTGACCACTGCCCTAACCAGTTTGGTTCAGTGGTTAGAGTGTCAGCCTGAGAACTAAAGGGTCCCAGGTTTGATCTTGGTCCAGGGCATGTACTTCGGTTGCAGGCTCAATCCTCTGTCCTCATAGGGATCATGCTGGACCCAACCAATAAATGCATCTCTATCACATTGATGTGTCATTCTCTCTGTCTCTCCTGTTCTCTTCCACTCTCTCTAAAAATCAATGGAAAAATATCCATATATATATATATATATATATATATATATATATATCAACCCAGAATATTTAGATATACAAGATTACCCAGGAACAAGAAAGTTAAAAGTCACAACATATGATATTCCATCAAAAATTACCAGGTAAGCAAAGAATCAGGAAATTATGACCCATAAAGAAAAAAATATCAATCAATAGAAACAAATCAAGAAACATACACATAATGGAACTGCTAAACAAGACATTAAAACTGTTATGATTATATTTCTACACATTCCAGAAGGGAAATATTATTTAAGTAGAAATATAAATTTTATATATATATATATATATATATATATATATATATATATATATGTAAATCTGAATTTCTAGATGCGAAAACTATAATGTCTGACTTGAAAAAAATACTGCTTTGCATTAACATGGAGGTGAAGTCGCCACTCCTGCTTTCAGCAGGCCTGAGCCCCCATGCAGCGAGGGACAAGCTGGTGATCCCAATGGCCTGACAGCCAGCCCGGTTGGTCCTCCTGCCACCCACTCTGATTGCCCTGTTCACCATCACTGAGACATAGGAGCCTGTGGGCCTGGGGGGCAGGGACCAAGATTTCAGCAGTTCAGTCTACTCTTCAGTCCCCAGTCCCATCCCACCCTGCTCGTGGATGGGATGGAGAGGAGGAGGGACCAAGAGGTACTCAATGCACCTCATGGTGATCAGTTGTTTGGTTGTCATGGTCGTTACAGACACTGGCTTTTTATATATATATATAGATTAGAGGTCTGGTGCACGTCATTCATGCCCGGGGGTGGGGGTGGTCCCCTCAGCCTAGCCTGTGTCCTTTAGCTCTTGGGGGATGTCCAACTGATGGCTTAGACCTGCTTGAGCAAAGCAGGCTGAAGCTGCAGTTGACATCCTTAGTGCTGCTGCAGAGGCAGGAGAGGCTCCTGCAACCACCTCTGCTCTTGCCTCTGAGCTCCCCAGCCATCAGCCTGGCTTGTGGCTGAGCGGTGCTCCCCCTATAGGAGCACACTGACCACCAGGGTGCAGCTCCTGCATTGAGCATCTACCCCATGGTGGTCAGTGCATCTCATAGCAATCCTTTTATTATATAGGATTTCCTCTGCTTTTAAATCTCCATAAAATTAATTGAATGTATATAGTAAAAAATAATAACAAGGTTTTATGAGGCTTATAGTATATTTAGAAGATTACAAAGGTGAGTAGGAGGAGAGGGGATAAAGTATATGTTATTAAGGTCTTATGATATAGATGAAGTCAAATAATAATACTTAAGTTATAAGTTAAAGGGTATAATGAAAGTAGAAAAGAAAGTTCTTCCTTTATTGTGCCCCATACTTTATACTTTTCTTATTCGATAAGCTGGACTTTTAAAAAAATATGTTTTTATTAATTTCAGAGAGGGCGATGAGAGAAAATCATTGTTCAACTGCCTCCTGCACACCATTATTGGGAATTGAGACTGCAACCTGGGTATGTGCTCTGACCAAGAATCCAACTGTGACCTCCTGGTTCATAAATCAACACTCAACCACTGAGCCACATTGGCCAGGCAGATGACCTTTTTCTTCAATCATACACATGGATGATATTCTGTAGACCCCATCTAAATTCCACTCTCTGTTATAAATTGGTAATCCAGTGCCAATAAAATGAAAAGCTTATTAAATTACACAGACAGCATACTTGATTGAAGGCATGAAACAAAACTGCATTTACCCATATTTGAATTTTTTTCCTTGTTATTGATTGTATTGATTTAGAGGCACAATTTGATTTTTTTATCTGCCTACCTAAATATTTTTTGAATCTTCCTGAAAATTCTGTTTTAATGATATGCATGCTTCTGTTTTTAAATCCAAAGGAAACAGCGTATGCTTTTGAAAAAACAGACAAGTTAATTGACTCTGAACTTTTAAAATGCAGCTATGCATTCAATGTTACCACTGAAGCTGATCTATTTGCATTTTTTGAATCCATAAATATAACTGTTTATGTTGAAAACACCTGGTGTGCTCCCTCACTTCCTCATGTATGGCAGACATTGTCTATAATTCTCAAAAAATAAAATTAACTATTTATCTCTTATCAAATAAGATTTTTTAAAAAGCCTTTTTGGTCTTTTTTCTTTATATCTGATACTAGAGGCCCGATGCATGAAGATTCGTGCAAGAATGGACCTTCCTTCCCCTGGCTGCCAGCACCACTTTGCTCCTGCCTGGAGCTGCCTTTCTGCCTTCCCATGGTGCCCAAAGACCCAGAGCTGCTGGGGCGGTGTGGAATATCGCCATGGTGATGATGCAAGTGTCCTGCTCCACCCCTGGTGACTCAGGGCCTGTGTATGCAAATTAACTCATCTTTGTTGGGTTAATTTGCATACTCATTCCTGATTGGCTGGTGGGCATCATGAGGGTATGGTCAACTTGCATCTTTCTCTTTTATTAGTGTATATTGTATATACTGTATAAATGTCCATTCCAGTACCATATAACAAATGTTTTGAGTAATAGAGACTTAGTTATTATATAGGAACTTATAATAAGCTTTAGAAAGGCCTCCTTTGGAATAAAGAAAATAAACTATCTCAGTGGGAAAATAATAACATAAGAAATCTCTTTCCTTCCTTTTATCCAGTGTACTGAATGCCAAGCATGTGCCTATGTCTGTTCTACAATCAAAACACAAACTCTTCACAGCCAGGCTCCACATGCTGACCGTCACTGTCCCACCTTAAAGAAATTCTAATAGCATTTTATTGCCTGAATTAAATATGAGTTATTTTTTTCTTAAAATAAATCTTTTAAAATTGCTATAGTGAAACCTAGGTATTAAGATGAACAATAAATAGTATCAATATTAAAATAATTTTGGGTGGCTTTTGATAGAGGTTTAAATAAATACAGACTGCGGGATTTATTTACAGACAGCTCTTAGACATAACTTTGAAATTTACTTTCAGATAATAAGAAAACTGATATCCATAGCAACAAAGCAAGGGGAAGGGCCGAGACGAAGGACCCGGAAGACTAGGGCAGCCCTGATGGGAGACGTACTTGACACCAGAGATCGCAGAGGGTGATACGTGGGCAGCACAATACTTTGCGACACATTGTGCTGCCCAAGGGTGCCCTACCGCTGGTAGCTTTCAGGTTTTAGAAACCGTATTATCTATAGTTATGCCTGATTTTATAACCGATCCAAACATTCTTTAAGTTCCAAAGTTTATCAAGGAACAGCTGTGCAAGTCTGCTCAACCAAATACTTTTGTCACCCTCTACTATGTCTTCTTTCTGTCAAACTGAGTGATTTTCAACTCTATGAGCACATTAGTATCACCTGGGGAGCTATTAAAACTAATATTGAGGCCCATCTCAGACCATTAAATCAGGATCTGTGAGGGTGGGGCTGCGCTATGTCACGCTGAAAACTCCCCAGGCAGTTCTAACGCGCAGCCAAGGCTCACGCCTACTGCTGGAGACCGAAAGCCACGCTCAGCATGTCCTTGCCCTCTGTCACACTATAGCGATCATAACACTGATATCCTACTCCTCTGGTGCCAACTGCCATTCCCCACGTAAATCTCCGTCAATAAAGAGCATCCACTGATGAAGAGACATAACTGTTATGAGATGATATGCATGTAAATCTGTGTGCAGGAGGATTGCCCATGTCAAGGTTTTTTATTTTCTAATGATTTACTAATAAGCACAGTTATCACATACATTCCTCTCTCCATACATTTTTACATAATTCTGGGTCAGTCAGAGACATTGACCTTCAGACAAGAGCTACCCCAGATCTTTTCAGGTGAGACAAGAAAAAATAAAGGGGGGGTGGAGTTAATGCTCCTAGGAATTTGGGACCAAACCCACATCCTAGGCATGTGCTCTGACCAGGAATTGAACCTTGACCTCTTGGTTCCTAGGTGGTGCTTAACCACTGAAACACACTGGCCAGGCTGCTCTGGACATTCTTTAAGGAGCATCACCTCCGTTTCCAGTTCCATCTGTCCAGCACACACTTGTTCCGGCTTGCCTGGCCTCCTGTGGGGCTCACCTCTACTGCACTGTGTTACACATGTTTGCCCATGTGTCATGCAGATCTCTCTGGTCACTATAACCAGATTATGAATACCTGGATTAAAAGGAACCTGAGAGTATTATCTAAGTGATATAAACCAGTCAGAGAAAGACAAACATCACATGATCTCACTCATAGGTGGAATCTAACGAACAAAATAAACTGATGAACAAAATAGACCCAGAGACATACCGTGTTTGCCCGAAAATAAAACATCCTCCAAAAATAAGACCTACTTCATGGAAACATAATACATCCCCTGAAAATAAGATCTAGCGCATATTTGGGAGCAAAAATTAATATAAGGAACTGTCTTATTTTCGGAGAAACAGGGTAGAAGCATAGGACAGACAGTGGAATCTCAGAGGGAAGGCTGGGGAGGGTGAGTGGTTGGGAAGGAAGAGATCAACCAAAGAACGTCTATGCATATCTGCAAAACCCATGGACACAGACAACTGGGGCAGGGGGGACAAGCGTGGACCGAGGAGTATGTCACTGTATAAATGTAAAGACAAATAATATATGATTTCATTTATCTGTGGACTCTAATGAACAAACTAACTAACAAACAAAATATAAACAGACTCATAAACACAGAGAACAGACTGGTAGCTGTGGGGCTTGAGGAGGCCGGGTGAAAAAGGTGAAGGGATTAAGTAAAAAAAAGAAAACATAGAAACAAAAAACCATAGACAGACTATAGCAAGCATGTCAAACTCATGGCCCGCGGGCTGCATGCCTTGTTTATTTAGTGTGTGTTAGCCTTTGAGTTTGACACGCTTGGATCACAGCATGGTGCTTCCCAGAGGGAAAGGGGTTGGGGAGATAAAAGAGGGTAAAGGGATAAGAAATGGTGATGGAAGGAGACTTCACTTTGGTAGTAAACTCACAATGCAATATACAAACGAGGTACCATAGAACTGTACCCTTGAAACCTATATACTCTTATTAACCAATATCACCCCAACAAATGCAATGAAAACAAACAAACACACAGGTGATGCTTGCCTAACCTGGGTAGGGCCTACCTGCTGGCACCTGATCTCAGACTTCCAGCCTCCAGAACTGTCCTGGGTTCAAGGCGGCACCAGGAGAGAACCTGGACTCGCCTCCTCCCAAGCACACACAGAGTCTGCACCTACGTTTGGAGCCAACTCCCATGAAAAAGCCTAATTCCTAAGCAACAGCTACACCTCCCAGAACGAGAGACAGCCCACTGTCCCCACCCCCGCACAGCCACACAGTCAGTTTGGAGGAAAGAGAAAATGCTAAGCTTCTCTCTGGGAAGCCAAGAATCCGAATCCCACGCTGGGTTCCCCAACTTTTAAGGCCTGCACCTGGAAGAGGAGCCCCCAGAACATGTAGGTTTGGAAACCTAGAGGGCTCAGGTGGGCGCATCCTGCTGAACTACAGAATGAACTAAGAAATGGCTTCTCGGGGCCTGACTTACCTGCCCTGGGGCTGGGTGCAGAGAGAGCAGACCAAAGGTGAGCAGACTGCATGCGCAGCTCCTTGGCTGATCTTAAGGCATCAGCACCTGCCCGAGGTGCAGGCAGCTCATTTAACACACATCCAGGGCCTGCTGGCCCCAGGCACTGCCTTTCATTTCTCCAGCAGGTGGGTGGCATCTGGTCTCTAGGCTCTGGTCTCCAGGAGGCCCTCGTGCCCCGTGCGCAGGCGCCGTGCATCCTGGGATCGACCCCACCTGCAGGTCTTAAGGAGGCAATGTGTTGACTAAGCGCCGCATTGCACTGCAAACGGCCGCCTCCTCTTATTGGCCTCAAAGCTTCGCCAACTCTTCTTAAATCTGCTTACAGCCTTGTTACATCCGAAGAGACTGAAAAGGATGATTCCGACAGTAATAAAAATCATAAGGAACTGATTCTGTAGGCTCTGCTGGGAGAACAGCATGTCCTCGGATGTGAAATCTGATTGTAGGAATTGGTTAAACGTGGTGTGGGCACAGGCCCTTCCCGTTTGTTTTTCTGGTTCACTGGATCAGAGTGGTCTGTTCTTGCCATGGTGAGAAAGGCTGGGCTGTTACTGATGGGCCGTCTCTGTGTCCCTTGGTCAGCACTGGGAAGATTCCTGGGACCAGGGACCAGGGACCCTTCTGGCTCCCTCAGCTATTTCCGGTCCAGCCCTGCCCATTGTTCCACCCCTTGCCAGTGACTTCTGAGTCAGGAAAGCTTCCTCCAAGGTGGGAGCTGCTATTTTTCTGTAAATGCAAATTGTTACTACATTGCAAACTGCTAATTTTATTAACCAATGTCACCCCAATTAATTTAATTTAAAAATAATCAATGAAACACTTGAAACATTTTTTTTTTAAATTTTGCTCTCATATGCTCTCTCTTTCCCTCTCCTTCTATCTCTATCTGAAATTAAAATTTAGGGGGATCAGGCCAGCAGAAGAGCAATTAAGGGCATCAGGCAGGTAAGTGCTTAGGTTAGGAGCCAGTGGTTCTGGATTGCAAGAGGGATCCCAGATTGGAGAGGGTGCAGGCCAGACTGAGGGACCACTCCCCCATGCACAAATTTTGTGCACCAGGCCACTAGTGTGTGTGTGTGTGTGTGTGTGTGTGTACACAAACACTCGATTAAATGGGGTGATCATTTTGCAATATGTACAAATATCAAATTATTATGTTGTAGACCTGAAGCTAATATAATGTTATGTCAATTATATAATATTATCAATTTATTTTAGTTTATCAATTTAAAAAAATTAAATTAAAAAATAAACAGAATATGTATTTCTAGGATCTAGTCTAGGAACATTGAACCCAGATATCTTCATAGATGATTTTAAAGCATAGTAAGGTTAAAACAGCTAACGTATGACTTACACACTTCTGTTTTAACTGTCCTGCTTCCTGCCCTGGGCTCTTCTGCATTGCACTAGCCCTTCAGAAGAGACTTTGGTGAACTGGGATGGAGGTGCCAGAAGAAATGAACCAAATCAAATGAACCAAAATCTTGGAACCTGCGCATTGTATAGTGGACAACAATCAACTGAAGGAATATCTACTAAGACACAATCCAGGAGAAGCTACTGTGGAAACTCAAACAAAAGTGGAATTTCTGATTTTAATGGGTTTATAGCCCAGCCAGGGTAGCTCAGTGGTTGAGCATCAACCTATGAACCAGGAGGTCAAGGTTCCATTCCAGGTCAGGGAACAAGCGTCTCGATCTCCAGTAGGGGGCATGCAAGAGGCAGCTGATCAATGATCCTCTCTCATCATTGATATTCCTTTCCCTCTCTCTCCTGTCTGCAATAAAAATATGTTTTTTAAAAAGTTTTTAGAAAGGGGAGGGGTTTACAATCTGGTAAGAGACAAAGCTATACATAAAAGCTAAGTGAAGAGAAAAAATCTATTCATCCTAATTTCTTGGGTAATTATCTTAATTTTACCTCTACTTTGACTACAGATCTTTAGATGCATAAAGCCATCAAACCTCTAGACTAAGTTTCCCATTAAATATTTTAAATGCATAGCCATGATATAGTCTAGATTTTCCAGTCTCTAGTCTGAAAATGGATCTTCTCTGTGTATTCTGAAATTTCAAGGGATGTCTAGTTTCAAGTACCCTGAACCATTTTCTCAAGGTATTAAATTATTTCAGAAATTCTATCACTTTGAAATCTTCGACTGATTTTGTGCTTGAAAGTCGTACAAGACGGCAGTTATTTTGTATTTATTCTCTTTACTGACTCTAAGTCATAAATTGAGATAATCTACATCCTGAGATACTAAAGATAGTTAAAACTCGGTCCCTGTACTCACGGATCAAGCATAGGAGATAAGGCATATATATATATCATGTGCCCCAATTTTGAGGCAAAAAAAAATGTTCACTATATAGAATATATCTTGTCCTCTTTGCTTGGCAGATAATGATGATTTTAGAATGCATGAAACGAAATGACTACACGAAAAGTAGTTCTCTATAAGTTGGGTGGAGAGGGAGCACACGTTTTCAACCAGCGGGGATACGGGTAGACTAAAGATAAGGCAAGGAGTCTTATTTTAGCAATGGGGAGGTAAAGGGCCTATAATGATCCGCTCGGTGAAAGGAATGTGCTCCTTAAATAGTCACTCCCTGACATGCTGTTTCCATTTGATAACTAAATTAACTGTGACACAATAGGATTTAGGGCATGGGTGAGGGAAGAAGGAAGAGCTTTCAACACTGCATGAAAATAGGGCCAGAGGACCGAGTGAGTCCCCGCGCCCCACCTGCAAGAGAGATGTCATGTGCGAACCAAAGTGCCCATCAAAAGCATTTGCAGCATGGAATCCTGGGAGGCCTTGGTTCATTTGTCACCGGGGCCCCTTCTCCTCGCTGTGGCAGGAGTCTCAGATGTTAATTGTCACCCTGAGTCCCCAGATTTACACTCTGAATGCCATGACATCATCCTGGAGAGAAGACAAGGAGATTGGGGGAGACAGACCTCTTCAGTCTTGCCCCGAGAGTAGAGATGAGCAGACCCAAAGCGAACCTGACACCTTCCCCTTTAATTGATTTAAATTAGGAATTCCTCCAACTTCCAAACTGTTTTCTAATTAAGTCTTATATGAATGATGGGCCGTATTGTAGACGGTTGAAAGGTGAGTTTTCTAACATAATAATGAAGCAGGAATGTGATCTAGTTTTGTGGAGGAGTGATCCATACTATTCAGATGACATCTTTCAACATTTTTTTTGGGGGGGGGAGGGTTGGGGTGGTGATTAGCTTATTTTAGGTTTTACTAAAACAATAAATCCCACACAAAAGTGTTGTTTTTTTTTAAAGCCTTCCAAATGCTAAGGCTTATCTTTAAAATAATTTTAATGAGGTTTATTTTTATTCACTTTAAAAATTTATATGTGCTCATGAGAAAATATTTGGGGTATAGCAAATAGAAAAATGGAAGAAAAAGTGCACCCATAATATTAGGTATAGCCACTGATAAAAATTAACCTCTTCAGTACATTTCCTTTATATTTTAACCTGTACATAATTTAAGATCAATATAAGATTGTATATATAAAGTATCTTTTTAAATAATAGAAAGCAAACATGTTTTCATGAAATTACAATATTTGCAAAAATTAATTATTGCATGGTATTTTTTCATGTAAATAATACCATAATTTATTTTTCTCTTTTCAATTATAAGTGCCATTTCCAAAGGGTTCAGTATTTTGAATAAGGCTTTATACATTATGAATATTTAAGTGGATATTTTAACTTTTTTGTTGTTGTTAACTTCTCAGAATTTACTTCCAGAAGTAAGATTAAGTATTGAGGGTTATAAAGATACTTAAGAGTTTGATGTATTTGCGACATTTTTAAAGGTAATTGCTCTAAAATTTTAGATGAGCTTCTGAGTTGGTGGTGAATTGAAGTGATTCAATAGAAACATTATATTTAAAAGTTCTAATTCTTTTCAGCTCACATAAAAATGAAATAAAATGAAAACAGAATAAGATTCAAAATAAAATTTAAGTATGGATATAACTATTCTATTAGTAATAGTATTTTTCCCTTGTAAGAAAATGAATATGTGGAATATATTTCTCATTCTATTTCACTCTCAGAATTCTCTCATACATATATTGCTCTATGAGAGATATTTATTTCGCCCTTCTGACCTTAATTTCCTTGATTACAAAATCAGGCCAATATTTCCAATGGCACTGCACCTTCATGAGCAGTACGAGGCCACTCTATGTGAATTGAATGCCCAGCATGTGTTATGTGCTCATTAAAATCTATTTCCATCCGGTCACCTTCCTCTTAAGTGATATAAATTATGTATGGCCTAATCCATAATCTTTCAGTTGGGGCAACATAACCATGCGCTGTTTCAGCAGTTGAGAGAAAAATGCCAAAACCTAAGAACGTCTCCATTCATTCTGAAAGCTTAGAAGGATCGATTGATTTATTTCCCTCCACAATGCACCCCCTTTTTTAAAGGATCCCACAGTGAGACACAGAAAAGTATCTCTCTTCCCATTATTGTGGAGGGGAATGTCAAAAGCGCTGCTCTAAAACCCGGGGCTGGCAGAGAGAATGGGAATGACATTTCACTGTCCACACGTTGGAACAAAATGGGATATCTGAGGGAAATACAGAGGCACCTATGAGGGTGCCTCACAAACCGAGCCTTTGTTAGGCCTCTGTGTGAGTGTGAAGCTGTCAGGGTCTGTGTAGCTAATGACTCTAACTTGTTAACATTTTAACCAAGGCTTCTTTCGCTGCATTTCAAAGGATTCATAATACCCCTCTCGTTGTTTGTTGCCTGTGTCTGCAAAGAAGACTTTGCATGAATATTTTATCATTTAATAACATAAGGGCATGTATTCAGCTCTGACCCTCCATGCTGCACCCAGTTTAGCTGTGTGTTCCTGGCCTAGCCGACCCTATCTGCCCCCTTTTACTTGGAGTTCAGGACGTCTGATTTCTTCCAGAAGTAAAGCACAGATGTATTGAGGAAGCAAACTGAAGGCAAAGAGGAGAGAATGCCGGTTGTCTCTGGGAGAATATGGTGAAGTTGTTGAAATGGTTGGACATTGATAGAAAGTTCAGTTATATTACCTTCCTCAGTATCCATTACTGGCCTACAAGATCGTCATTATCTTCATATCCATTTTTCAAATGAGGAAACTGAGCCGTAACAAGGTGATGTAACTTGCTGAATGTACACCATTGGTATGTTTCCAATAAATCCTGGCTATTCTTTAGAAAGAGTGGCTACGAGACAGCTTTATCAAGTTTCATGAAACAACTTGTAAGGTTCTTGGGTTTCCATTTTATAGATGAGGACACCAAAACTCGGGGAAGTTAACTCCCCTCAGTTCACGTAGATAAATAACGTAAACAGATTTCCTCACAGATACCTAACTTTGATCTTAAATACATTACACAGTTCTTGATTCTATAATGCATCTCTTATGGCATTTATGTGTTACTGGGTATTGTAACCGATATAAAAAAAATAAAATGTGGTTCTTTTCAATATGCTTAGAGACTATCAAGAGAAATAAATTTGATATTAAAAATGCCTAGCATCTAATATTCATATTGATAATGGTCACCAGCTAAACACAACAGAGACCTAGGGAATAGGTGGGAGGGACAGATTGAAAGAAATGGATGAGAAAGGGATTGATTGGCCTTTTAATAAATGATGCTCTTAACTTGGCCCTTGGGGATTCAACACAATGTAAATACCATTTTGGTCTCCACCTAGTAAGATATTTGAATAACGTGGATAGTAATTGTTCTAAAATTTACTTAAGGCTTATTTTTTAAATTATTTTCTAAAAACTTTCAGAATTAAAAAACACACCAAAATAACCATGATGGGTCTTCCTGTGTTTGAAATTCTTAACTACTTGAAAGAACATTTAAAATAATTTGCATATTATATTCCTTTCAATATAGAAACTCCACTTGAAAAAAAAGTTAATTATATAACTCTAAGAATTCAATTTGAATGATCCCCTAATTATTAATAAGATTTTTACTTTCCTGACTGTACTAACTTGTAAATTTGAAAGGATACAATTTGGGGAGTTTTCAGACCCGTTTAATCTCTATCTCTTCTACTCACTTTCTTTGCTTGTTAATCTTCTGAAACTATTTTTCATTTTCAAAAGATTTTACATTCCGGGAAGTTGTGGAGTTGATACTGTGGTCTGCTGAAAATTAATAGAAAGAAGCAAAAGGGATGGAACATCGTTGAGCCCAAAGGGCTGGAACACTGAGCCTGTTTGCTCACAACCCTCCTTTCCCCCCATGTAGGGAGCAATCTGCCCTCCCAGGAAGGATGATGGGAGGTGAGAACAGAGGGGAAGTAAACACATGGGCAATAGAAGTGAACATGGCACAGGGGAGGTGCTTGGCCTTACAAGCCCGTCAATCTAACCTGAGAAAGGGATCATTGGTGAGGGGTGGACCCATCAAAGCCCTGGAAAGCTGGCGAAGTTAATTGGTTATCTTGAAAAAGCTCCTGGTTAAAGCCCCAGGAAACAAGAAGTACACATGCTCCCTCCCTTCCTCTCTCCTTCTTCCCTCCCCTATCCCAGGATCCACTCTTGCCCTGCTCACTTGCATTCTCTCTTGCTCAGGAACATAAGACCTTGCAGGTGGTAACAGCCATGTGCCCCACAGCAAACAGCGTGGGCTCCAAAAGACTAAGCTTTCATATGAGATGCAATCAACTCACACTTCCACCAGCAAGACACAACGAAGCTTCTTCTCTATAAAATCTCCAGCAATTCATCCAGTACTAATTAAATAAATATGAAGCGGCATATTGTTGTTTTCATTTGCATCTGTGTGAAGTTTATTATGCATTTTACAGGTTTATTGACTATTTGCATTGCCCATTTAGAAGCTCTACCATCAATATCCTTTGCCTGTTTTGCGATTGACAAAATTTTTATTAAATTTCATGGTGCTTCAAATGAGGGCATGGTGTCTTTGTCATTATTTTTGTGATTTCCTATTAATATGACATTTTTAGAGTATTTAACTTTCCCCCAAATATGTTTCTTAAAATGTCATCCTATTATCAATTATTATTATTGCTCCCAAATGTATATGGGTGATTGTCATAGATGTTATCTGTTCTACATACAAACTTTTTACCAAAGCATTGTGGATGCATAATGTAAATTGCTTTCTAAGTTTCCCCTAAGTTGTAGAATCTTTTAATACTAGAGGCCTGATGCACGAAATTCGTGCAAGGGGCTCAGCCCTCGCAGCCCCGGCTTCGTCTGGAAGGTCGTCCTGAAGGTCATCTGGACAGTCATTTGGCCATCCAGTCTAATTAGCACATTAGCTCTTTATTATATAAGATCACTTATTGGATCATTCTTTAAGATTCTCATTGGTTATGAAAGTTCTCCTCCTGCTTTTTAGAAGTTAATAAATGTGCCTGTATATTCCAAATAGGCTGAAATCCTACTTGTCTTATTCCATTGATCACTTTGGTATTCCCTACAATGGGCAAATTCAAGTCTCCTCCATTTGTTCATGTGCTCTTTAATGTCCTTCGGTAAGGTCCAAAATAGTTTTCACACATATTCTGCTGCTCAGGGCATCTAGCTTGCTCTTAACATTTTATCTTATGGGGGGAAAAAAGAAAGAAAAAAGAAAGAAAATCTACACTGTAGACTTGCCTTCTCCACTTGAGCATGTTTCAGTCTTTTCATTGCACTGGGTTAGGGGATCCCTGACATGTGGTCCCTTCTCTCACAAATGATGCTCTCTGATGGAGGTGGACTGTGGGTAGTGCATGTTCACCAGCAGGTGAGAATTATAGTAGCCTGGTCTGCATAGCGCATCCTTCCTCTTTCTTTTTAGGGAAGCTAGCAAGAGCCTACTCATCTGCCAGGTCTTTAATATTTCAGTCATTTTCTCTAGATGACCTCAATGCTGTCACAAGCTAAGTTAAAAACAGACTGAAGAGTGTATCTTCTATTCTTACCTACAATCACCTATCAATATCCCTCTTCCCTATTAGACACTAAGCTCTCTGAGGTCAAGGACCATGTTTGACTTGTCTATGTCTAAGTGCATGGGTTTTATTTGTTTATACAAAAATACTATGGTTAGATTGTTTTGAGAGGGGTAAGCATAAAGATCTATAAGCAAAAAAGGAAAAGAAAATACGTTGCTAATACAAATAAATTAAAAATGAAATAAATATTTGTATCATGTTGACTATATTTTGAAAAAACACACAGATGACTTTGGCATGACTTCACATTAATTCCAAGAAAATATTTGGGTCTATAAGTAGAGCATATACAATATTAATTCTTTTATGATTAATGTTATGCAAATGCTCTGTAATGGGAGCATCAGGGAATGAGTTGTCTCTTATTATTTTCACTGCAAATGTGAAAAGGGAATCTACAATGCAAATGTTCTTTCAGAACTCTGAACTAAGTCCAAATGTTTTCTTTGAGGGCGGGGTAGAGTAGAAGTGAAGGCAGAGTGTAAATACCACGCTACCAAGGGAAAAATATTTCTTGGCACTTGGTTATGGAGACTCAAATGCATGGACATTGAGAAAGAGAAGGGATTTGCAAATAAATTCACAGCAGGCAGATTACTTCTCATGCCTTTCAATTCATTCATGTGTGAAACAATATCATATCATAAAATGAACCATTAGAAAGCCAGAGAATGGAGTATGTGGGAAATAAATTCCTGAACCAGGCCAAGAAACAGATGTGTGTGTGTGTGCGCCCGTGCACGTGTGCACACATGTGTGCACATACCATGTGTGGAATCTAGAAATATGTTCATTCTCTGTTCTATATATGCTAGATGTATTTAGAAGCACCAAAGTTCTGAGGAAGGGGCTCCCAGTGTCTTAGGTGTAATGACCTTGCAGAGATCCTGTTTTAGGATCATAAGCTAAGGAACCCATCTCTAACCTCACATGTAGGCAAACATACCTGAACAAATACCTATTTGTGTTTGTTTTCCAATGATTACCCTCTGGGCATTTCAAAATTAAAGTGGAAGTCAGCTTATAAAGACGACCTAGTGATGGTCACCTTTGGTAAACACAAACAATTTAGAAATTCAGTGTCATAGTGACGAGGCAGTACTAGCCACATACTGACCCCCCCCCCTTCTTCCCTTGTGCCACTCTGCACAGTAGGTATATCCTTGCTTAAGGCCATTATCTCTCTATTTCCACCTACTTCCAGAAGCCTTCCAGATTTAATATCCTGGGGACTCCATCCACTCTGTTCCCAATTTCTCCATCTCTGCACTCATAGCTTGTCTCTTATTCTTACCATAGCAGACCATAAACCACTGTGTAACATCTAGTTTCCTTCATCTTTTTTTTTGCCTTAAGCACATTCTGTTTTACATTGTTTGAACTATAGCATCATCATGTCATAGTTGTGTGAATTTACAGATATCTCTTAAAACCCATCTAAACCTCAATTTTACTACCTGTATTGTTGTGCAAATTACCCCTGCCCTGCCAAAATCCAATATAGACACCTAGGAAATATGCCACAGTGAATGAATGGTAGATTTGAATACTTTGCCCTCCTTCTCTGCTGGAATGTGGCAACACTATCTTTTTTAAAATATATATATTTTATTGATTTTTTACAGAGAGGAGGGTACATAGATAGAGAGTTAGAAACATCAATGAGAGAGAGAAACATTGATCAGCTGCCTCCTGCACACCCCCCACTGGGGATGTGCCCACAACCACAGTACATGCTCTTGGTCAGAACTGAACCTGGGACCTTTCAGTCCCCAGGCCGATGATCTACCCACTGAGCCAAACTGGTTTCGGCGCAACACTATCTTATTAAAAAAAAAAAAGTGCAAGTTTGATGCTGGTTGTACTGTAGGCAAGCAATTGAAGTTTCTCTCTCACATCAATGTTTCTCTCTTCTTTGTCCTCCTCCTTTTTCTAAATCAATAAACATATCCTTGGGAAAGGATTAAAAAAAATCCTATCTAATAAAGAGGGAATATGCTAATTGACCCTCACACAGTTGCAATGATGGTGGCACCCATAGCCACAAGATGGCGGTGCCCAGTCCCTTTAGTCCCCCAGCCACCTAGGGCTGACCCCAGGTTCAGGCAAGCCTTGGATGGCAGTTGCCTAGCTGCCCAGGGCTGCCCAATGCTCTGGTAACAAGGGCCAGCTGAGACTTGCACTGCCAGCAGTGGCAGCAGCAGAGGTGTGATGGGGAGTCACCTGATCACCAGGCTGCCTCCTGCCCCTGAGGGCTCCCAGATAGTGAGAGGGGGCAGGCAAGGCTCAGAGACCCCCTGCTCCAGTGCATGAATTTTCACGCACCAGGCCACAGAGGGAATCCTGAATCATGAGAATATAGGAAGGAAGAAAATAATAAAACCAAATAAATAAATACAAACAATAATGATGGTCAACTAAATCTAGTTCTTCAATAAAACTAAAAAATAGAAAAGTCTCTGCTAAATATATGAAGGATATAAGAGAACAAGAACAGAATCAAACATTGCACAGGAAAGGGGACCCTAAATCTTTGGAAATTCTTGGTTACTAAGAGGTTTCTAAACACAACCTTTTGCTAATCATTTAAAAACATATTTCTTATTATTATTTCTAAAAAATGTTTCTAAATTTTATTTCATGCATATAGACTTATTTGTTTTTAAAAATCTGAACATATTCATAATTATTAAATAAATAAGAGAAATAATATTTGCACAGAAAGCAAAAAAACCAAATTATTTGATAGGCAGAATCTAGCATCCACTACCATTTCTTGTCCCAACTAGTATTATCAACAACAACTGAAAATCCTGATATAGAAATGCAGGCATTGGTCATGGCAAATTATTGTGGGGAGATGATTTGCATACACAAAATACTGTTCAGTTTCATTAATTTACATAAACTGGTTCACACTGTGTCTTGTCATGAGGACCAGGCTAATTCACCCCCAAAATACAAAAACCACAATTCCATTTCATAAGTGTTGAGAGAAGCATGATCTCAACACTCACAGTAATTACACATGAATAAATAATTTAAGAGAAAGGAATGGATGGCATATTATCCCTGAGAGAAGGGAATAAGTGTTATTGTGAAATATATGCAAATGAAAGTAAGAAAATGGGGGAAGAATGTGAGAGATACCAAATGAAGATGGGTTTAAGGGAAAATTCTGTTGTAATTGACTCTTCAAAGATAAGTAAGAATTTACATGGTAGTGAAAAGACAAGCTTTGGAGAATGTATTTTAGACAGAGAAATGGAACAGATTGAAGATAACAGGCATAAAAAGGCCTGACTGAGGAGTGAGGGAAACACACCACAATCTCTGCTTCAGGTGGCCCCTTAACTACCACAACCCTAATTGCCATGGGTTGAATTGTGTCCCAGAAAATGTATATGTTGAAGCCCTAACCATCAAGATGACTGTTTTGGGAGAGAAAGCATTTAGGAGGTACTTGAGGTTAAATGAGGTCATAGGGGTGAGGCCCTCATCAGCACGATTAGTGTCTTGGTAAGAAGATGGAGAGAGACCAGAGCTCCCTCTCTCAGCCAAGAGAAGAGGCCTCAAGTAACACCTACACTGCCAGCTCTTTGATCTTGGACTTCCCAGCCTCTGGATGTGTGAGAGATAACTTTCTGTTACTCAAACCACCCAACCTCTAGCCTTTTGTTGGGGCAGCCTGAGCTGACCAATACACCTGTCAAAAATATCCCAGGTTGCCAAAATCTGTTTGGCTCAGCAGTAGAGCATCGGTCTGCGGACTGAAAGGTCCCGGGTTCGATTCCGGTCAAGGGCATGTACATTGGTTGCAGGCACATCCCTGGTAGGGGGTGTGCAAGAAGCAGCTGGTGGATGTTTCTCTCTCATCGACGTTTCTAGCTCTCTATCTCTCTACCTTCCTCTCTGTAAAATATCAATGAAATATATTTTTAAAAAAAACTATCCCAGGTGATAGGAGAATGAATTCGAATGACCTGAGTTCAGGTGGGCTCGAGAGGTAGGGGCACGGAGCTGAAGGAGATGAGTGAGATGGATGGAGTCCCCAGAATATTAACTCTGAAAGGGTCCTTCAGAACCTCATTTTCAGCTGCTGCATCTTACAGTAAGGGAACTGAAGACCCACCTTTGCCCAAAGCTAGTGACAGAGCCATGGCAAACACTGATTTTCCCTGTGTGCGCTGGGACCCTTTCTTCGGAGAGGACAGCGCAGTGTGGTACCACCTTTGCTGAGAACAATTCTGCTTTCCTCTCCAACCTGTGAAGTTCTCTCCCGATTCTCGCTCTCTGCAACAGCCTGGAAGCAGCTGATTAATTACTAAGAACCATCAAACTCTGCAGTGCCATCCCCGGGGCGCAGGCTGCCTCTGCCCCAAATGCCAATCTCGGCGAAGGTCTGAGGCACGCCGTGTTTTCTGACAGTCTGGGCTGCGAGGCCCCTCTGCCCGGGGCTCATTTGGCGGGAAGTGGGTTGACTTGAACAAATAAGACGCTGCCTCCCCACCAACAGACCTGCTGTTTCTGTTGTTCGCAATCCTCCAAAGGAGGAATCCTCCATATGCTCCCCTACCACCGCCCCAGTGCAGGATCAAAGGAATGAAGAAATAAATGGAAGAGGCAGGTGCCACCAGAATGAAAGAACAGGACGGGCATTAAGGCTTGTCAGGCAATAGGAAGAGGCAAGAGCTATACCCTAACCACACAGAACCCTGGAGGCCACATGCTACTCTCCTAAGGACCAAGTTTGTTGCCACTCTACCCCACAGGATGCCAAAACCGAGTCAGAAAGCACAGCTCTGCCATCAGATCTGAGTATCACTGTATGACTATTCCCAAACTCCTAAAAATGGGAAGTAATAATGATACCATCGGACGATGACACGTCAAAACAAGGTGCATCCAATGCATACATTCATGAACACGTCCAACTGTGCCCCCCTGTATGTCGTATCCTTTGGAAATAATTCATGAAGCTCATGAAAGCGTCTACCTCCTTTGCATAGTAGTCTTGAAATGCTATGAGAATCTGGACATATGAGAAGAGAGATAGAGGGGGAAAGATCTATGGATACTATGACCGTTAGGACCCTGTGTGGTGCGTGCTTCCTGGTGCAGAGATGAAGGCTCAGCTGTCACCCTTCTGTGTTGTCTGTCAAGTCTGCACCAAGGCAAAGCTTTGTGTGGGCTGCTGAGCCGACGGCAGAGCATGGAGGGGTTACTGAGAGGTTCCTGGAGAGATGTAACTGCTTCGATGATTGACTGGAGCTTGAAAACTCCCCAGTGGCTTTGCTACAACTTCTCCTAGATCAGCCGTGGGCAAACTATGGACCGCAGGCCAGATCCGGCCCGTTCAGCTATTCTATCTGGCCCACGGAGCTGAAAGAGCAGAGGGTTCTCTTGCTCTCCCCTCCGCTCCTTCACCAGCAGCCCAAGAGGAGAGTGCCAGCACGGTCAGGTTGCTTTTGTTCCGGCCCTCCGGTCCAGTTTAAGAACCCATTGTGGCCCTCGAGTCACAAAGTTTGCCCACCCCTGTCCTAGATCCAGTCTGCAGTCAGAATTTTCCTGCCACCATGAGCCTTCCTTCAGTCTCTCCTTGCACAGGATGTGTTGCATTCTGAGGATCCTCCCCACCTTCTCGCGCTCTCTCTGCCAATAAACGTCTTGCATGTCTCATCCTATCTTGTCTGTTTCTCAGTAACTCACACCAGTCCAGGTGAGAGTATCCAAGAGCCAGTGGTTTACATGTGTAATCAGGCAACGCGCATGGGGACACAATGCCATGACATTCTGGCCTCACACATCAGAACTGGGAATGGTCATCCATCAGAAGCACAGATGTGCTATGTGCTAGTCTATAAATGCAGCTGCTGGATCGACCTTTCATGCCTGTTTGTTCTGGCTCCATTTCTTCATCTGTCTATCACCTGTGCTGTTTACATAACTGAATGGAGACATTCTTTAATAAGCACAGCTTAACCATAACCATAATAAGCCATCTTACCCTGATGGCTGTACCTTTAACCCATTTAAACTGAAACGCGTAAAAGCAAATCTAACAGAACCAAACACATTCCTATTTAAAGGACTTAATTATTTCAGCAATTTGGCATTTATTTGTCCCAGTAACCATTAAGATATAATAGACTTTCTCTTTTATTAATATAGCATGCACGCGCTGAATTAATGACATTTAGAGAGGAATTAACATCATTTCCACAGTTAATATCCTTTCACACAGCGTGAGGATCACGCCTCTTGATCTGCCCTCATGCTGGGTGGCATCCTTATTTTATAACAGATGTGCCGCCGCCTGCGACTTGCTTCTGTTCTCCCACAAAACTGTAAAAACAGTTCACATTAGGCACATCACAAATGCAGAGGCATAAGGCAGGGTTCTAGAAACAGCTATTCATGACAGTGCACCGTGGAGGGTATAAATCAGCCCCATTCCATCTTTACGCAAGGCACACCAGAGCTGTTATGGCCAAGAATCAGACTAAGTTACCCTTCATTGTTTATATTTACTTTAAAACAAATAATGCTATCATTAGAAAAAAACAAAAAAACAAACCTTGTCATTTCCCCATTTCATATCTAATGTCACATGTTTCTATCTTGTTCCTCTTGAATAATTTACAGGAATTCTATCATCTAATAACAGAAGGTGCAATGTTCCACCTTTGATAAAATCATTCCATATTAACTACTGTGGCCAAAGATAATCTCTCAATCGTCTTCTTTAAATAATTTATTTTTGTAATTGAATCTTTTGGCCAGAGCTGGAAGAGAAAGCGGACATGACCTTGTTCTACAAATTTCTATAATCCATAGGTGGTTAGCCAAAGTTTATTCATGAAAACTCGATTTCAATTGCTGGATTGGTTTTCTACACTAAGCCTATGTCAGTGTTATGGATTTTTTTTTCATTTATCACATAGATTTGGCTACTTTAAATGAATTGGTGTTTTCACTGTAGTGAAAAAAACAACAACAACACATTAGCTTCCTACCCTCTGGAGGTTTACATTTGGGAGACATGAAAATTCTATCTCTATATAATAAAAGCCCAGCAACCTAATGGCGGAATGACCAGAACGACCAGTCGACCAGTCACTATGATGCACACTGACCACAGGGGGCAGACATCTAACACAGGAGCTGCCCCCTGGTGGTCAGTGGGCTGCCACAGTGGGAGTGCCACTGGGCTGACCAGGATGAGCAGCTGCTACCACAGCAGGAGCAGTTGCTCAGAGGGCGGGTCCACAGTCACTCAGCTGACCAGGATGGGCGGTACTCCAACAGTGGGCTGATCCTCACAGTCCACACCTACAACCAGGGCATGAATCCCTTGCACTAGGCCACTATTATAATTATAATGTGGGATTAATTCACAGCAAAAAAAAAAAAAAAAAAAAAGTTCGTGGAAAAGAAATAGGTGTGACCTATTTAGGTTAAAGTAATCAGGTAGACCTTCTTGGTGATGGTGATGGTGATGGTGATGGTATCATGTGAGATAGAACAGAGTGTGAAACTGCCCGGGGTCAGAAGCAGCATGTGGCCTCCAGGGGTGTGAGTGAGAGCAGCCAGGGAGTGGGACATGGGTGGGAAATTAGGTGAAAAAGGAAGCAGAGGCCAGATTTCCACCATGGTTTATTCAGATAAATCTTAAAATAATTACCTCAGAATGTCCAGACTGCATGGCTCAGTGATTGAGCATGGACCTATATACCAGTAGACCGAGGTTCAATTCCCTGTCAGGGCACATGCATGTGTTGCAGGCTTGAGTCCAATAGAGGCATGTGCAAGAGGCAGCCGATCAATGATTCCCTCTCATTATGGATGTTTCTATCTCTCTCTCCCTCTCCCTTCCTCTCTGAAATCAATAAAAAATATATTTTTTAAAATACCTCGAAGCCTGAGTTTTCCCTAAGTCATGTTTAGTTATGTTAACCGTTATCACTTTAGGATTAAGCGATGCCTATGAATGGGTTTAACCAGCATTCCACCAAGGTGAAGACTGCAATTTGGTGATAAGAATGTACTTACAATAGGTCGCAGTAATCTACATGGCCCTTGATGTTAGCTAAGGTATGTCAGAACATTGTACTAGGCCTAAACAGTGTACTTTGCACTTAAAAAGGAAGTGTTTTCATAATATTTTTTTTCAGAAAAATAATGTTTATTAATGTAAGCTGCACATTTAATAGTCCTATGCTTTGTTGTCTATGTGTACACACTCATACATACATAAAATTGTTATGGAGCATAAATGAGTTGATGGAAAAGAAATTAAAGTTACATATGTCATTACCTATCCTGGTCCTGAATTTATATTTAGTAAATATTAGTTTATTTCCTTCATCTTTTACATGCCGGGCACTGGATCAGACACGTCATTTGTAACTTACATAAGACAGTAAATTTATTTTATTTTGCCTTCATCCACATAAGAATGGGGACTATAAAATTATTTTCAAGTCTCACAAGTAACATTATTTTTACACTATAAAGGGAAGTGTCTGAAATATGCTGGAAATGTAAGTTAAAATGAAATACATAGCAAGAAGATTTTATAACGTTCTATAGGAACACTCTGAAGAAACGTATGCCAGTAATTTAAATGACTTCCACATCTGGTGTAAATTATTACACACAGTGGGCAAAAGTAGGCTTGCGGTGGTTCCTATGGAACACGACACGCAGGTTATGGTTATTACAATAGCTTTATTAACTCTGTTTTGCATATCCACAACCGTAAATCTCCTCTTGCCCCACCCTATTCAGAGGAGGTTTTTACAGCAGCCTGGTAACACAGCCAGTTTTTCCCTACCTACAGCCTCTTGCCTGTCACCTGAGGCGAGGGCGCTAGACCTTGGCTGCTTCTGAGAATCACCCGGAGAGCTCTTAAAGTCTCCATGCCCAGGCCTCTTCTGAGATCAAACAAAGTCTAATCTCGGGGGCAGAGGCCTGGCATGTCTGCCTCGAAAGCTCCCTGGGTGGCTTCAGTTGGGCGGGCAAAGTGGAGAACCACTGTGCCAGGGCTCTCTGTGTAGCCATGGAGGCCTATCTTCAAACATGCATGCACTTGGCTTTTCAAAAAATGTCTGTCCCCTTTCAAATCCCACTCTGCTTTCAAGTCTTCAAAGGGTTGGCAGCTGCATTGTGAAGCCTTCCCATTTGACACAGCCCTTTGATATTCAATCTGCTCTGTGCATAGCTTTATTACAGCTCACCCAGAAATAGTCATTCCTAATGGGAGGAAAAATGAAATGTTAAACTGAAGGCAAGTTCCTTGAGGGCAGGGAGATAGATGGATAGATGATAGATAGGCAGATAGACAGACAGAGGTATCCTATATAATAAAACCCTAATATGCAAATAGACCGAACGACAGAATGACAAGTCGCTATGAGTAGGGCCTAAGCTGGCAGGCAGACATTCCCTGAGGGGTCCTGGACTGCGAGAGAGCACAGGCTGGGATGAGGGACCTCCCTTCTCCCCGCCCCCCCCCCAGTGCACAAATGTTGTGCACCAGGCCTCTAGTATAGATATATAATCAGTGAAGTAAATGGACAGTTTGATATTCTCTTAGAATTTAATTAAAATGATTTTTGAATTCAATAATCACTTTACATAAACATAATGGTGCTCAATGAGTATTTGATGATCATTTTTATGGTATCATTTAAATATTTGAAAATATATATAATTGGGTATTAAATGCTAGAAATTTAACATACTCATTGTTTCAGAAAAAAATGTTCACACAGGGAGAAAAGGCAGTGACTCTGTAATACTAGTACAGATGTATTTATTATAGAAACTGGAGAAATAACTATTTTTTAAAATATATTTTGATTGATTTCAGAGAGGAGGAGAGAGGGAGAGAGAGATAGAAACATCAATAATAAAAGACAATCATTGATTAGCTGCCTCCTGCACACCCCCCAGTGGGGATCAAACCCTCAATCAGCTTATGTGCCCTGACAGGAAATCTAACTGTGATCTCCTGGTTCACAGGTCAACGATCAAGATCTACCACTGACCCACACCAGCTGGGCATGAATAGCTTTGGAAAAGAACATAGTGTAGCCGAAACCGGTTTGGCTCAGTGGATAGAGCGTCAGTCTGTGGACTGAAGGGTCCCAGGTTCGATTCCGGTCAAGGGCATGTACATTGGCTATGGGCACATCCCCGGTGGGGGGTGTACAGGAGGCAGCTGGTCGATGTCTCTCTCTCATCGATGTTTCTAGCTCTCTATCCCTCTCTTCCTTTCTGTAAAAAATCAATTATAAATATATATATATATATATATATATATATATATATATATATATATATAATGTAGTGTATGTGGTATAACTGGAAAACTGATTCAATTTTGAAATCTGACAATCACTTGCTGGTAATCTGACAATCACTTGCTGGTTGGTTTCTTTTTCTACTTCTGTTTCTTCCTCAATATTTATGTCTTCGTGAGATGTGTAATTGAAGTCAAATAACCAACATTCTCCACCATTCCCTTGAATATGAAAGTGTTTGTTAGTATCGATTCTATGTACCTTTAGCTTGATAATGGGAGTTGATGACCAAACCTCCTCTTCCACGATATTTTCCCATAGATGACACAGGAAAAAGGGCTGTGTGGCAATGGCAACTTGGCCTTGGCATTTGTGTCGGGTAGGAAAGACACAGAGGAGATGGCTGGGAAGTGCCCATAAACAAAGCCCTCAAAGAATTCCATTCACCCAGTCAACCACTGTGATCACTTCAATATTTTGAAGATCTAAAATACTGCTAATTTTTTTCCAAATTGCAAAGCAAGCATGAAACTAAATAGAAGAGTCACTATAATGTTCTTTAAATAAATATTTTACGGCCAGTGGCACAGGCCTATAGAGCACTTGGAATTTGGCTTATTCAACCAAGAGACTAAATTTTTAATTTCATTTAATATTAATTAGCGTAAATTATAAGCCTCATGTGGCTAGTCAGCCACACTGGAGAATGCAGGTTTAGACTCTAGCTAGCCTCACTTGGAATAACTCTGGCAATAGGGAAGTCACCACATAGGAAATACCAAATCAATTTTTGGAGACCTGTATTGATTGTCTTTGGTTTGGAAACCAAAATATATGTCCTTATAGTTTTCTCAAATTACTTTGAGCACAATCCACTGGAACCACTTAAAGGAAATCAAATACTGTAACTCACTGTCATTACAATTCTCCAAATTAATTTTTAAATATATTTTTATAGAGAGAAAGGGAGAGAGAGATAGAAGAAACATCAATGATGAGAGAGAATCATTGGTCAGCTGCCTTCTGCATACTCCCCACCCCCACTGGGGATTGAGTCCACAGCCTGAACATGTTCCCTGACCAGAATCAAACCATGACATCCTGGTTCATATGTCCATGCTCAACCACTGAGCCACACTGGCCACACTAATTTCCTAATCTACTATTTTATTCTCTAGTCCAAGTAGATTCCTTTTTATCAAGTATTTCTCTAATTTTATGTTAGACTCTAGTCCAGTAGACTCTAGATTTTATTTATTTCATTAAACTTTTAAAAAAATATATTTCTTTATTGATTTCAGAGAGGAAGGGAGAAGGAGAGAGATAGAAATATCAATGATGAGAGAGAATCATAGATCTGCTGCCTCCTGCTCACCCCCTACTTGGGATCAAGCCCGCAACCCAGGCATGTGTCCTTGGCCAGAATCGAACCCGAGATACTTCAAGTCTGCAGGCTGACACTCTACCCATTGAGCCAAGCCGGCTAGGGCAGACTCCAGATTTTAATTCTGCAGAAGTGGATTGCAAACCCAGATGCTCCATTTGTTTATTAATATGTCCCAGAAAAAATGTAACCCCAGTTTTATCTTCTTTAAAGTCGGTATCATAATAACTATCTCCCATTTTGTTGCCAAGAAGTATTAAATATACCATCATCGTGAATAGTATGTAACAGGTAGTAAATTGGTAATTCTCTCTATTTATAGCAACTTCTAATTCTGTCTGGTTGGCCTATTTCCCTCCGAAAGTTTGATATACAAGTTTGAGTACAGTGTTTCCATGTACTTTTATAAGACTGTGAGCACAGGCACAGAGGATAACTTTCTACATATTTGACCTGACACACTGATATTATTTTTTATATTTAACTGCTCCCTCCCCTCCGTAGAAGACAGAAAGGGAATTACTTTGGTAACAAGTTTGATGTTGGTAAACTTTCATGAAGAACAGGGATTGTAGGATTTATCGCAGTCATCTTGTCTACTGTGTCTTTGAGTTACTTGTTCCTGACTGCAATCACTTGCTGTCTACAGGATCCCCACTCTCACCATGGGGGGGAAATGCACTTTTCCATCCATATATACTGACAGCTTATTCACAGGCCCCCCAGAAATTGGTATTTACTTCCAAAAGGAAAGAATGGCGGAAAAGATGTGTAGGTTTCCAGGGACGGTCGTTTTGAAAACAACAAACTGTCTCACCCGGACATAAAACTACACATTTAACAAAAAGGTAAAAAATGAAATGCTTTTGAAGTGAAGGGCAAGAATATAACTTGAGCCACATCTGTGAATGTGCTGATAAGTTTAAACATCTATACTGATAAGAGGGTAATATGCTAATTAGAGCAGACATCTTCCAGACGAGCTTCCGGATGTCCTTCCAGACAAAGCCACAGCAGCTGTGAAGGGCCCAGGCTCAGGCTGGCAGTGGAAGCAGCAGCAGGGTAAGGGGGCAGCACCTTCCCCTGATCTGCCATGTTGCTTCCTATAGAGGGAGGCCAGACTGCAGCTTAGGCCAGGGTCAAGGGCAGAGGAGGTTAGAGGCAATCAGGCCAACAGGGGGAGGGGGGGCAAGGTAGGGACGATCAGGCTGGCAGGCAGAGGGGTTAGGGGCGATAAGGCAGGCAGGGAGGCGTGTGGTTAGGAGCCAATGGTCCTAGATTTTGAGAAGGTGGGATCAGGCCTAAAGGGGCAGTCGGACATCCCCCAAGGGGTCCCAGATTATAGAGGGTGTAGACCAGGCTGAGGGATCCCCCCACCCACACACACACATGCATGAATTTCATGCACTGGGCCTCTAGTGTTACATAAGAAAGATAAACAGATGATTATAGATAGATAAAATAGAAATATATAGAGATGGTTACATAGATAGAAACAACAAATATATATAGAAACAACATATATAGAAACAACAAATATATGGAAGTGTGCCACACTCCAAAATAACTACTTGAGTTTTATACCTTGTATAAGCAGAAATTGGGGACTCTGTGTGGGAGTGGACACTTTGGCTATGGGATAATGGTGGGAGAAACAGAAAGATATTTTCTACACGACATTATTACCTTTGTATCTTTGTTCAAGATTCATCAATCAACTACGTATAGCTCTGTATCTAGACCGCAGTATGTGCCATTATTCTGTCTATCTTGACATTAATAGTAGTACTACCTTTTCCTGATTACTGGTTTGAATTGAGGAAGTGTAAGTCCCCCAAATTTGTTGTTTTTCAAAGTTGTGTTGGATAGTCTACGTTCTTTGCATTTCCATGTGGGCTTAGAATCAGCTTTTTTGTTTGCTTTCTACAAAAGCACTGTTGAGATTTTGATTGAGATTGTGTTGACTGTATGATGAACTTAAGGGCAACTGACATATCAATATTGAGTCTCCTGATCTGTGAAGTAACACATCTCTCCATTAATTGAGTTTTTTTTCCCTCTCAAAAGTGTCTTCTAGTTTTCAATTTAGTGGAATTGCATATGGATGGTCAGTTTTATTGTTGAATATTTTTTGTGTCTCTTGACAGAGGTATTTTTATTTTAAATTTCTGATATTTCTTTATTAGTATAAGAAACACAATTGATTTTTATTTACTTATCTTACATATTAACATGTTTCTAAATTCACTTATTCGTCCTAGAATTTGCTTTTCCAGATTTCATAGGATTTTCTCCTTAGAAAATCATGTTGTCTCCTAATAAAAAAGAGTTATATTTCTTACTTTCCAGTCTTGACAATTTTTTTCCATATCTTATTACACTGAATAGAATCAGAGAAATATTGAATAGAAGTGTTCAGTCTTGATTTGCTGCTGATTTTAGGAGCAAAAGCATTTAGTTTTTTACTATTAAAGTATGATGTTATCTGTAGGCATTTTTCAGGATATACTTTATCTGGTGAAGGCGATTCCTTATCATTCCTAGTTTATGCAGGTATTCTGTTAGGAATAGATGTTAGATTCTGTCTGATGCTTTTCTGCATCATTGAAATGATATGTTTCTATTTTATCTCCTTGTTGGCTTATTAGCTCTATTTCGACTGTGTTTTATATCAGTATTTAATCTAGGGTTTAGCATAAACACAGCTACGTGATTAGCATCTACCTTTAGTAAAAGTATGGCACTTCATTCTCAGTCTGAGAACCTTAAAAATATATATCTATTTCTCAGCAGACCCTCCTTAATTTTGCACTATGGTTGTCATACATGTTAGGTCATTATATGTTATAAACACCAGGATATAGTGTTACTAAGTTTGCTTTAGAACAGTAGTTTGCAACATGGGGCACATTTGAAATTTTTTTCAGCCATTATTACTGCAAATATATTTTTTAATATTTGGCTTCCCTTTCTTCTTCAGGAATATCAACTTAGGTCATCTGAAACTGTCCACAATGCACTGTTCATTGTTGTCTATTATTAATTTTCTTTGTACATAATTTAGATAGTTTATTGCTATATGTCTTGAAGATCAGTAAGATTTTTCTGCAATATCTAATTTGCCCTTAAACCATTTTTTGTATTTTAACCTCAGATATTTTAATTTTCTTCTTTTGAGGTTTAGTTTGGCTAATTTAACATTTTTTACGTCTCTGCATACCGTGTTTAATATTTCTTTACCTTCTGATATATATGGAATAGCATTATGTTAATTGTTTTAATATCTTTGTCTACTAAATTTATAACCTGTCATTTCTGGATTAGTTTTATTGATTATATTTTCTTCTCATTCTGAGTTATAGTTTCTTAATATTTTGCATGCCAGGGCATTTTCATTGACTCCAGGCACTATAAATTTTACTTTTCTGGCATGGTGGGTATTCTGGTATTTCTAAAAACATTATTTCCTTTTTGCCTCTAATGCAGTTAAGATATAAGGAAAGAGTTTTAGCCTATTAATATTTCATATACTTTTGTTTTGCATAAGTTTATATAATTGTATAACTTGACTGCTTTTTGAAGGGCGAGATGGTAAGTTGGATTCCAATTATTCCATGTTGTGTGGAAGGGAAGTACATGTAATTTTTCCAGAAACAACAAAGTCTTGTGGTTTTACCCAACACCAAGATATTGCTTGAAAAAAATATAACCATCTAACTAAAAATCTGTCCAAATTCATGAGATATAACAATGGCTTCATGCAATGTCTTATATGTTATATGGCGCTCAACAAATATAAATTATAATTAGAAAAGTTAACAAATATGACAATAGGCAATAGTGAACCATGGTAAGAGAGATGAAAAAAGCTCAGGAAAGATTAGAAATAAAAGAAAAACTGGAAAAATATCCGAAAAAGAAGAATCAGGATTGTGTGAATGGCGTTGAACATTCTCATAAAGAAAATAGAGCATGGAAAGGTAAAAAATAAAATGTGTTAATGGAAATGAAGAAAAGGATAAAATGAACTTGATAAAAGGAATAAGAAACCCAAGGATAACTAGGCATGTTGTAATAGCAAACACAGAAAAGGAACACAACCAACACACAACACACACACACACACACTCTCACACATACGCGCGCACACACATACACACACACACACACGTGTACACACAATATGGATCCAAGAAAGCTTTCCTAATTAAGATGTAAACTTTCATAATAAAAGAGCAAACTGGAAAATATTGATACATAAGTTGATTGTAAGACACACTGTAGTAGAAATATTAGTACCTTATTAGTTCCGGAAAAACCTACGTATTATCAGTCACTATTCCATGACTCTTACCTACCAGAAAATACAAATAAGTATTTTTAAATAAAAAAGCAGGAGTGGAATGAAAGAAAGCAACCTGTGTCAACCATCAAGGCTGTATAAGAACTCTGCAAGGGTAATTGGATGGTCCCCACTTCACAGATGAAGACGCAGAGGTTCCCATAAATTTACCAAACAGTCTGCAACACACAGGTGGTGGATGTCAGGAGCTGGAATTTTCACTTGTCTCTCTCTCTCTGTCTCTCTCTCTCTCTGTCTCTCTCTCTCTCTCTCTCTGTCTCTCTCTCTCTCTCTCTCTCTCTCTCTCTCTCTCTCTCTCTCTCTCTCTGCAACATGCAAGGGGTTTTGTGAGGAGCCTTTGGAAACCTGTGCAGGTGCGCGGGCGAGGACAAAAAACACACTGCATTAGTTTCCCGGGGCTGCTGTAATAAAGCCCCACAAGCTGGGAATCTGAAAACAACAGAAATGTATTCTCTTCCAGCTCTGAAGGCGAGAAGCCCAAGATCAAGGTGAGGGCTCTGAGGGACAGTCTGTCTCCTGGCTTCCTCCCGGCTCCTGGCAACAGCCAGCAGCCCAGAGTCTCTTGGCTTGTAAATGCCTCACTCCAAACTCTGCCTCTCATGTCACATGGCTTTCTTCTGCTTCTCTGTTTTCCCATAGGCTCAGTTGTGTTTGTTGTTGTTGTTGTTAATTCTGACCTAAATATATATTTTCCATTGATTTTTTTTTAGAAAGAGAGTGTGGAAGGGAGAGGGAGAGACAGAAGGAGAAACATTGATGTGAGACAATCCCACACATGCCCCAACCAGAGCCAGGTACTGAGCCTGCAATGAAGGTGCCAGCCTTTGACCAGAATTGAACCTGTGACCCTTCGGTTTGTGAGCTGATGCTGTATCCACTGAGCCAAACTGGCCAGGGCTCACGGGCTCAGTTCTTACAAGGACACCAATCCTGCTGAACTAGGGGCCCATCCCATTCCAGTATGACCTCATCTTAACTTAAATGATTACATCTGCACCAGATCTGTTTACTAATAAGGCCACATTCTGAGCTAGTGAGAGCTGGGACGTCAACATATCTTCCTTAGGAGATACATTTCTACTTGTATGCTAGAAAATGCTCCTTCAAAGCCTCCCAGGGTCAAATCAGCGGACAGCTGATGCAACGGTGATTAATCTTTACAAAATGCAAGGGGAGAATAAATTGGTCCTTGGCTTCAAGAAGAAAAGGTTATTTTTGAACAGCAGCTCTTTTATGCAGTGCTTATATTTTATTAATAATTAATAAATGATTAATGCAGATTGCTTTCTTCCAAATAAATTATCGGAATGTGTTATAACAGATGTGAATAAATCATGAGTTGTCTGCACAAATATCAGGAGTATAATACATTCTATTTAAGTATTAGTTATGTGTCTGAAATAGGGGTGAGGACTCAATTGTAATATATTAACCACTCTTTCTATCAATGAGTTATTAATTATTGAGATTCAGCATGTTCTGAAATGACTTTCTAGATGTTCTATTGTGTAAAGCATGCATTGATATTGATTTAATTTTTCTCCTTTCCTTTTGGCGGCATATAATTGAATTGGGGGAAAATATCATCTATAACAATTAGAGATAGTCTAAAACATCAGCAATAGAGTAAAAAAAGTTATCATACTACATGTTTTTCTTCCTATTAAGAAATGAGATTGCTTAGTCAAATGATTTTAATCATTCCCTTGATGGAAATATGTTTACATGATGAGAAGAAAGTAGCAGAATGATCATCATCTAATTATCATTGTTATCATTATCATCATCAATACTATTTTTTGCACTGGCTTTGTGCCAGGCATGGGGAAGAGTGTTCTAAAATGTTTCATTCCAACTTCAAAATAATCTTCAGCATGAGATGTTATTATGCTTCCCATTTCACACATGAAAAAAAGTTGAGCTTGAGAGCTGTTGAAAGAAATACAGAAAAATCTTTTCTAGAACATAGTTCACAGGTAAGAGCCAGGATTCAAATTCAAGAAGACTCTCCGGAGGTGTTGGGCTTCACAAGAGAGAAATCTGGAAAGAGCCCACTGCAGTCGGAGCTTGTAATTCAGTCAGGCCCTTGGGATTTGATGTACTCTCTGAAGATATTAACGACTAATGTGTGTAGTACATATAACCATCTTATTCTAATGCCATTACCATGTTAACTCATTGAGTCCTCAAAATAACACACTGTGGGAGATTCTGTCCCCCTTCACAGATGAGAAAACAGATAGAGACCTACTAAGTAACATTTCCAGGATTCTTCAGTAATAGTTGTACTAAAATCGAAACCAAATTCGAGTTGCTAAACCTCTGCTCCTAACAATATACTCTACCACCTTATGGGTGTGTGTAATATGCATGCATGCATACATGTATGTATGTTTGTATTTAGATAGAAGATTCCCATGCTCCCCCAGCTCTGAGCATCTGTAACTCTCTATCTTACAAACTGTCATTTCTTTTTGACTATGGCTAAATCTTTGCTCAATATCCTAAGAGCATTTTAAAGCAATTTGTCCTCCAAGCTCTTGTGTTAAAAAAAAAAAAAAAAAAAAAAAAAAAGCAGCTATTGGAAAACACTATCCAGGCAAAGGTACTTTATTTTAAAGAATGATCCAAATGAGTGATGATGAGTCAAGCAAGTACACAGAAGTACGTCTAGTCTAGGTTCTCCATGGTTACTTCCTATATATTCCTTTTTTCTTAATTTTCACCATACTCTGCATGACTCACAAGCCCAGTTTTGTTCCAGCTTATTGAATGCCAAATGCATGCTTTCTGTCCCACCCTGTGCCTTCAGTACCTATAATTACCAAAATTCTAAATTCTAATATCAAAAAGAATAAACTTAGGGCCCAAGCATTCAGGAAGGATAGAGTGACTACATAAGATAAGTGTAATAATCCATGGATTATATTTTGTCATTGTGCAGTGCAGTCCAAAAATGGTATTTCTAGTGTGTATTTTAAACTGCCTCTCTTAATTATATTTGATCAGAGATGTAACTCATAACTATCCTGTGGCTGAGAGTATGGCTGGGTACCGAGACCACTGTATATTTTTCCTGGGTCTGCCACAGTCTTTTCACAGCAAGGTTTCAGGAATCTGGAGAAGGGGCTGCCACACAAATGATTAGAGACTAGACAAGAAATACAAATTTGGAAGGCATTTTGGGGGAGCCAGGCGGAGGATCTACTTTCTAGTGAAGTGGGATCCCTGAATCTCTGGACCCTAGGCTTTTTATTAACACATTTCCCTTTAGCAAAGCAGATATACATATCAAAGGTAAGGTTTGGTAAACAAAAGGACCATCAGGTCAGGGGACTTCCCTCAGCTATTGGCAGCAGGTAATAACCCTGCCAAAGCCCCAAGGTCCATCAGCCTTCTGATGAACTTCTTGCATAATTGTGACCTGCTGAAATTTGCCTCCAGCATGGGTCTACTGCTAACCTACATTTACCAGCTATTCTGGTTGTCATGTGACAAGTCCATGTTGTATAAGCAGGAGTGATGCTGACTACAGCAGGGAATAGCTCACAAAACTCTCCATGGATCCTTCATGTTCTTTCCTATTTCCTGGGTATGATATGAACTAATACATTGGTCTTGAAATTGGCAAAGCCACAGGAGAGAAGGGACCTGTCTCCCTCGATTTACCACTTAGTAAATTGCCTGATCATGTTTTTAGATGAATACTAACAATCTTTTTTCATGGTTGACCAGATATATATTTTTGAGGCATTTGTTACAGAAGCCAATGTTATCCTAAATAATACATAAATGAAAATAAATAAGGAGTCAGAAGTTGCAATTCTTAAAAAACTTAAAAACCAGGAGACACATGCATTCCTCCATTCTCCCAGCTAGCTCAACTTCTGCTCATGCAGTTTCCTATTAACCTCTCCAGCTTCGTCTCATTTCAGTCTTTTCTCTCAGGTCCACTGAACTGGAAGAGGATTTTTTAAAATATGTATATAATTCTTCCCTCTACATTTTCTATTTTATGGGTCTGGAATGTTCTTTCCTGGTATTGTTTAATGGCTGGCTCTTTTTTTTTTTTTTTTTTTTGCTTTCAGGTATCATGACAAATGTGGAGATGTCACAGCCCTGCCTAATTGTCAGGCACTTAGACACCAGTGTACCCTATTAGTCCTACTAATAAACAGGATCTACGATAACTTCTACCATTTATTTAGTGCCCTACATGTTAAGCACATTTCTTGGTCTTGATAAAGGACAAAAGTATAATTACCTTTAAGTGTTGAGAGAATAAGAGGTAATTCGTTTCAAAGGAATGGAAATAAGCCTAGAGGGGTTAAGAAATTCACAGTAAGTTGTACCCCTGTTAATAACAACAATTGAATTTGAGGTTGGACACTGTCAACTCCAAGTTTATGTTTTAGAGAACTGGCTAAGGCGAAGTTTTCCCAATCCATCCAAAGGTGATGGTCATCAGCCACCTTAAGGTAGCCCGCTAGGACAGGAATAGTCTGTCAATCTTAAAATGCTTAATGATTGCCTAAAGAGCTCCTTAAACTGTCCTAATTCTAAATCCTTTGAGAGCAGAGTCCAGGAATGTACATTTTAACAAGCCAACAAGGTCACTTGGCTGTCTTTTCTCAGGGAGACCAAGCCCTAGAGAGAGACATATAGTTTCCTGACATTGTGTGGACCACATGGGCTCAAAGGAAGTCAATTCCAGATGTTGAACCAGCCTACTAAGAGCAATCAAGGTACATTTTCTCCAAACATTTCTTAAAATAAAATTAAATTAAAAAAGAAACAGGAAGCAGGGTTTTCTAACCATTGAACCAAGAGACAAGAAATGCATATGAAAAGGGAGCCTTCATTCATTCACCCAGCAAGTACTGATTCTAGGCGGGGATTGTTCCAGTTATTGGCTTACAATAGGGACTGCATGGGAATTGCAATAGAAAGAATAAGACCAATGACTTGAATTCTGTAAATTGAGAGGAGAGATGTAATACATAGAGGGTGCAGAAGTGGGCCTTGGCACCTGAGGGATGCAGGAAGATGACAGACAGGACATCAAGGCATCGGCTTGCACCTACCTACCAAGGAACCCCGGAAGCTAAGACAGACCCTCCATTCCCATGCATGGAAGTCCCGACCTTAGGCCTTAGGATAGTGACGCTGTCCCCAGGCAAGGAGAGTCTGTAGGCAGCACAGTATAAAGCGGGCTTTGAGGGCTGTCACATCTGGCTTTGCCTTCCAGCCTCTCATCATTGTGCAACCTCCTCAAATTTACTTAAT
Organism: Vespertilio murinus; assembly: GCA_963924515.1. NCBI lineage: Eukaryota > Metazoa > Chordata > Mammalia > Chiroptera > Vespertilionidae > Vespertilio > Vespertilio murinus. The sequence continues at coordinate 7,200,524 of OZ004716.1, read as the reverse complement.
CTCACTGAGTTGTAATTTTCTTCTCAGTATCATAGGGATAATAACATTATTTGTCATCTAGGTTTTTTGTGATGCCTGAATAAGCACCCATTTGTTATCTCATTTCATCATTACTTCAGAGAACTTGGAATAGCTCCTTGAAACAAGATAGAAAACAGCCGAGCATAAGCCCTCTTTCCTTCTCCCTCTGCATCAACCTCCCAAATGGCTTCCTCTAATCATGAGATCTTGAATGACATGACAATCCTGGAGACTCCCTGGAACTTCAGACTCAATATTCAACTTCCCATTAAAATCTCATCACAGGTATCTTACAATGAATATATCTCCCACGTTAATATGTCCAAACCCAGGCTGTGCAGGTCAATCTCTTCATATTGGTCTTCCCTAGATTACTGGCCTCTTAGTAGATAGGACCATCTTTCAGGACAAATAAAATTTAATCTTGGTTCCTCTCTTTGAATCTCACATGACCTCTAGTCCCTCTGCAAATCCTGTTTGTTTTGTCTTTAAAATGTGGGCCAGATCTGACTACTTGTCCCTGGCTCTGTGCCCCATCCAACCCATGATGGATGAAGCTCAGAAGAAACAATATTATGTGGTTAGATACAGGGCTGGGCAAACTACGGCCCGCGGGCCGGATGCAGTGAGTAAAACTATTGAATTAAAAAACAAAACAAAAAGACCTTACCCTTTTATGTTTACTTTGAATTTATATTAGTTCACACAAACACCCCATCCATGCTTTTGTTCCAGCCCTCCGGTCCAGTTTAAGAACCCATTGTGGCCCTCGAGTCAAAAAGTTTGCCCACTCCTGGAGAAGCTGCTGATATCGGGGCATCATGTGTTGTTTTAACTTGACCTAAGCAGCTCTTTCCCCTCTGTAAGCATCTGACTGACTTCCATCAGAAAACCAAAATGAAACAAAACAATAAAACCCACAAAAGTCCCAATATAATCGAACAAATCAGGGGTGGGGAACATCTGGCCCTCGGGCCCCTCTGAAATCATTTGGTCTGGCCCTGTCAAGGCAACCACAGGCCAGTTTCGAAATTCAATAAACTGGGAGCTTTTTTTCATAGCAACATACATTTAAATTAAGTGAATTATATTGAGCAAATGATGTTATAAATATCCAAATGGCCCTTGGCAGAAGAAAGATCTCCCCACCCTGCAGCAAATTAAAATGAAAAATAAATATGGGCCCCAAATAATAGGAAAAAAGTTGTGCACAGGAGGGGTTCAGAAGCAGGGGGAGTGAACTAGAAATACTGGCTTCTTCTATTACTAAAAATGCATTTATTTTCCCTTGTTCATTTTTGATAGAAATATGAACCATCAATTTTCGTTTATTTCAAGATCCTATAGATTTTCGACAAATCTACCACAATGAAAACATTTATAGTTTATTATTACAAATTCCACAGGGCACTCTCTCTCTCTTATTCCTTTCTCAATTTCCTTACATAATTAAACTAGGGAAGTTGCCCTGGGGAGGTAATAAAAAATGCTAGGATATACCTGTGTTAACTAAACACATGGAAGGTGTGTTTTTACTGAATATTTTAGATTATTCAAGCTTATTTTTAAAAACATGCCTAATGACCTGACAGAGACAATCACTAAAACTTGCACATTAATACCCTTTGAACGGTAATTATATTTTAATTAAAATGCCAAAGTGATCAAAAGGTGAATAAGCTAATTTACCGTGTGGAGTCTAAACAATGAAATAAATGGGGGAAAGGACGTACATTTTTATAATGTTTTTTTGTTTTTATTTTTTAGTAATGCCGAAAAAGTGATATTGCAAGCAATTACGATGCCCCCCCTCCAAAAAAAATAAAGTAATACACAAATAGAAGCAAATTAAATCTAACACTCAGCAAATTTCATTTGCCACAGGGAGATTAATATGAAAAGGGTCTCTGAATTTTTATCAGAGCAGAAAACTTAATAGGCTATTTCAAAAATTCAGCTCTGGCTGGCTTGAGGATAGATAATGGAAATTGTGCAGCTTAAGTCTTGAGGTCACGATTTTAAAAATGCCCCAAGTTGGCAGTGACTAAAAGGCATTACTATCTGATGCCTATGTGAAATGAATTACTGGTCTCACTCCAGTGGTTACCAGATCGGGATCTAATAGGGTCTGGACAACTGCAGCTAATTGGCCCGGTGCTGGTATTCTAAGGCGCCATTCAGCAACTGAAAATGGAGTCCCAGTCTCGCTCTGTACCGGCTGCTTCCCCATGATGGGAAAGACAGGCATGAGGTCTATCTGGGCCCATGGACGGGTTCTGATGGAAATAAATCAAAGTTTCGTTCTGGCAGCTCATGCTATCTCCCTGCTGGGTCCTGGAGCTCTGGGGTAAGAGGTTGGGGAGAATGTGTCTTTTTTTCTTTTAATGTTTTTTATTGATTTCAGAGAGAGGGGAAGAGAGAGGGGGAGAGAGGAGGAGGAGGAGAGAGAGAGAGAAAGAGAGAGAGAGAGAAATAGCAAAGATGAGATAGAGACACTGATCGGCTGCCTCCTGCCTGTCTCCTACTGGGGATCAAGCCCACAACCAGGGTGTATGCCCTGAATGGGAATCAAACCACTGAGCAACACTGGCCCAGAGGGAGAATGTGCCTTGCTCCCTCTTTACCTGGAAGGAAGCGCGTGCGAATACAATGGCCATGTTGGAGGGTCCTGTGCTCCATGGATAAAGGACTGGCTCTAGGCCAGAGGAATCCAGGGGAAGGTGATATGGCTGCTCCTTTTATTGCACTTGTTTGCACTCAACTGACTCCTCCCACTGAAGGTTGGTATGGTAGGAGGAGGAAGTGAAGTTAGTTAGACGTGTGAATTAGGAACACACACTAACCATTATACTTACCGTCTTCAAGGTAAAGCAAGTAGATATAGGAGAGCACTGGCCCAAAGACAGGTGGCCAGGAGCCAAATTCTGGTTTCACCACGAAACAACTGCATGGCATTGGGCGTATTGCTTGTCTTCCCTGAGCCACAATCCCTCAACATCATATGACTCTAGAGCAGCTGTGGGCAAACTACGGCCCATGAGCAGGATCCGGCCCGTTCAGCTGTTCTATCTGGCCCACAGAGCCGAGAGAGCAGAGAGTTCTCTTGCTCTCCCCTCTGCTCCTTCACCAGCAGCCCAAGATGAAGAGTGCAAGCATGGTCAGGTTGCTTTTGTTCTGGCCCTCCGGTCTAGTTTAAGAACCCATTGTGGCCCTCAAGTCAAAAAGTTTGCCCACCCATGCTCTAGAGGAATGAAAAGAGTTACTGAACCTATGTAATGAGTATAGCACAGAATAAACACATAATAGCATTGGTTATAACAGTGGTCTGCAAACCATGGCTTGCGAGACACATGTGGCTCTTTGGCCCCTTGAGTGTGGCTCTTCCACAAATACTTCAACCTGGGAGACTCAGTTTTGAAGAAGTAGCATTAGAAAAAGTTTAAGTGTCAAAAATGTGGCTCTCAAAAGAAATTTCAATCAATGTACTGTTGATATTTGGCTCTGTTGACTAATAAGTTTGCCAACCACTGGGTTATAACATTTCTGTTCTAACAAATGAATAGTTGTTATTATTATTAATTGTCGACACCCATATTGCAAAAGCTACCTCCTAGACTTGCTAAGAGGATCAACAGATATAAAGAAATGTGGAGTCTGCGGAAACCGGTTTGGCTCAGTGAATAGAGTGTCAGCCTGCAGACTGGAAAGTACCAGGTTCGATTCCGGTCGAGGGCATGTACCTTGATTGCAAACACATCCCCGGTAGGGGGTATGCAAGAGGCACCTGATCAATGATTCTCTCTCATCGATGTTTCTAACTCTCTAACCCTCCCTCTTCCTCTCTGTAAAAAAAATCAATAAAGTATATTAAATAATAACCTAATTCTTATTTTTTTAAAAGAAAAGAAATGTAGAATTTATGATGTTCTAGGCAAATCCAAGGTGTTAATAACTATAATAGCACCCAGTTTATCCTTAGGTATTATCCTGGTTTCTTTCTCTATTGCTCCTTAGGTTTCAGACAATGGCACGAGGTACCAGTTAACACTCTGGACACAGAATAAAGCTGAGGCAAATAGCAGGAGGCGAAGTCTGAGACTTCTCCCTGCCTCTAGCAGGTTCTCTCATGCTCTGGGCTAGCAGGACTGCCAGGGCACCGAGCATTCTTTGTGCGCGCTGTTTATTGGAGCCAGTGGGTATTAAATTATTTCATCAAGCAGTCCTGCAACTTTGCAGCTCCCTGGTGGGCCTTCTAATCTCAGCTTATGTTCACCCATCGAGCCATGATTGCTGGAAGGGTTATTACTATTTCTCATTATACGATCTCCAAGTCCCCCTTTATCCCTTTGTTAAAATTGTTCCCCTGAGAATATTTTTTTCCCACTCAAATTGAATTTCCTTTCTGACTCCCCACCATGAAGTCATAGAGTTCCAGGTTCCTAGTGATCGCTCAGAAATTCTCAGGGAAAACAAAATGTGTGAGTTCAGTAAGATTTATTTATTGGGGAGGGGAGAGGAATACCTTTATGGTTTCCATCCATTCCATATGTATCAATCAAAGTCCTAAACCACACACACACACACACACACACACACACACACACACACACACACTTAGTGTGGTAGGGAATAAGAAGCCAACTGAATAAATTCTGTTGATCTAAATTCATAATGTTTTCTGAATAAGATAAAATATGAATTATCAGGCTTTTTGAACCACAGCTTTCATTTCATTGGCCTTGGTCTTCTCTATGAAGCTCAACCAAGATCTTCTTATTTTTTGTTTTTGGTTTTGACTTGCCACTATTTTTAATTTTATTTTTCAATTACCGTTTACATTTATCATTATTTTGGATCAGCTTCACTGGAAAGCATAGTGAACTGACATTCTTACTACCCTGTTTCCCCAAAAATAAGACAGTGTCTTATATTAATTTTTGCTCCCAAAGATGTGCTAGGTCTTATTTTCAAGGGATGTATTATGTTTCCATGAAGTAGGTCTTATTTTGGGGGAAACTCGGTATATGACAACTTACCATCCAACACAAAAAGCCAGAAAGAGCATACCAGTGGCTGATGCATTGAGCCTTTTTGGGCACATATGATAGCTGAGCTCCATGCCTGGTGCTGTATGTCTGAAAATGCCTTCCTACCATTTCTTGCCAGACACTATTTTGGCCTCAGCTCTTGGCAACTAGAAGAAGCAGGTCCCACTCCCAGGAAAGCACCGGACTGTTGCACTCACTCTTCTGCAGGTTTCATCATCTGACAGACCTTGCAACTGACCACGGTTTTCCAATCCCAAACCAGGAGGCCAACAACATCCTCTGTTTCCATACATACAAGAATACAGGGGCATCGGAATCTCTAGGACATTTATGTGATTGGCATGATGGCATTAGGAAATCAAGGCATTTTCCAGAAAAGTTTAGATTTATGATTACTATACCAAGTTCACTTAGAGCGTATAGTGTTTATATCACATTCTAACTGAGAAGAAAAACAAAATAATATGAAAGAAAAAAAAATGCCTTACCAAGAAAGGTTAAGGACTGATTGTAACCTTCAGGAGGGCTGAGCTATTCCTGTTTCCCACCACAAGTATGTCTAGTGCCTACGACAGCTCCTAGCACAGACCGGAAACTCTATTAGTATTTACTGAAGAGAAAGGAAGAGGGGCAGGTATCAGCTACAGGTACAATCTCAAAAGGGGGGAAGCCTGGGGAGAACATAAGAGTAGAAGCCCATGATTCTGAGGGCACAGACAGTAAAGCTTGAGACTTGTGTTGGTTTGTCCCATGATACCTACAGTGAACACACATTTTCTAGGACCCCTCTTTCTAGGAATGTTCTTTTATGGACCTACTAGCCAACATATAACTTAGTCTAATGAGAAGATCCCGTCAGTTCTCACTCCCATTTCCAGGCAAGCATTCTTGGGAAGGGTAGCACACTGAAACTTCTAACAACTCCCACAAATCATCATCTCATCAGAAAGCCCTCACACACTTCTGTAAGACTTAGCTCCAGCCTCCTGCAGGTAGTTAATACGGATCACAAACTTCCTATGTGCCAGCAACCACTCTAAAAATCTAAACGTGAGATAATTCCTAGAGTGCTTTGAGGGTGTAATTAGCAATTGCTCCCCCGCAAAATGGGCCTGAGGCTCAGACACGTTTAAGGGAATGTCTACTGTGAGCCAACCATTCTCTGTGAGAAAACAAAAGTGAGTGGTACATGGCATTTTCCATTCAAGGCATTCTTATTTTATTGGGGAAGACAAACCTATATGTTCCTCACATAGTTCATGAAAGTGGTATTTATATTTATCTCCAAGTTGTCATGAAAAATATAGATGATGCATGTGAATGGCTAGCATGAATTAATTTTTTTATAATATATTTTACTGATTATACACAGAAAAGAATTGAGAGGGATAGTTAGGAACGTCAATGAGAGAGAAACATCGACCAGCTGCCTCTTGCACATCCCCCACTGGGGATGTGCCTGCAACCAAGGTACATGCCCTTGACCGGGACCTTTCAGTCCGCAGGCCGACACTCTATCCACTGAGCCAAATCGGCTTCGGCATGAATTAATTTCTTAATGATTAATTAATAAAATGATTATAATCACCAATATGTTTATTATTCTTTCCATGGAAATAATAAATTGCCTACTAATGAATTAGAGCAGCCACCATTAGGAATATGTGTTTGAAATGACTGGGTCAGGGTGAGAAGGTACCACCTCAGCACTGGAGTAGAAGATTCCTAATCCTGATAGGTGGAACAGCTTGCACAGTGATTATCAGGGTAAAATGGAATTTCTTATAAAACCTTGACCTCCAAGTCAAACACATGGACACATCCTCTTCCTGTTGACCATGACAAGACCAGTATTCCTGAGCGGAAGATGAAGGATGCCATTTGGATCATTGATCATACAGCGATTTGTTGTCAGCTTGACTTTTAAGGTTTGCCAGGTATTAGAAGAGCTTATTTATAGAAAGCAGATGGCTTTTTTGTCATTTAATTCGCTGAAATTTACTTAGTACGAGGAAGGGAGAAATCAAGCTGGCTCCATGATAAAAGCTTTCTAAATGCATTAGCTCATTGAGTGGACAGCAGAAGGACAAATAGAACACTGCTTTTTTAAAACGAATTAGCCTTCTTTTATGTTTCAGAAGAGATAAGACCAAAGTGCTCAGCAGTGAATGATAACATGAGTAGAAGCAATTTCAGAATTTGCTTTATCAAAAGAGGAATCCTCTCTCATCCCATTGACCACAGTGCTGCCTTCCGATGCGGTGCCCTCACTGACTGCCTGGAATGGATCAAGTTCAAACAGCGGTGGCTCATTTTGAATCCTAGATCCATTCCATTTTGACTCTTAGATCTCTGCCTTGTTTACTCTTTATTTTTTGTTCTCAAACAGAACCTCTGTTCTGGCATGACAAAGCATCTTTGCTTTTTTTACAGCAACACATATTCTGCATCAAATGCTCTCTCTTTTTCTCTCTCTCTCTCTCTCTCTCTCCCTCACCCCACCCCCACCTCAAAAACATGACCTGTACTACTGTATGTATACTAGAATGCCCTTTTCTTTTCCTTTGTGGTGATCCCCACTCATTCTTCGGGTCACAGGTTATACACCCTGCCTCGTGGATGTCTTTCTGAAAATGCTGAATCACCCATTGCCATCCATCAAAATACAAATTAAGCAGCAAGTGTATGTCCATAGTTACGAATGTGTTTTAGGTTAATTTTTCTTCCCCACTCAACTTTTAAAAGAACACAATGATGTTCATTTTACTCAATACCTTATCCTAGGGCTTCCTTTTATGACTGGCGCCTTGATAAATGTGTTTTCCCTCCTAATGATGGAGTGTTTGTCTGATCTCAGATCCTGCGGCAAAAAGCCCTAAAGGAATGGTGATTTCATAGTACTCTTGAGTAGTTGTGTTTTTTTCCATTCCAGAATAATTTCTATCTATCTCCAAAATAAATGGAAGGTTTCTTTAGAGTCCCGGAAGTCTGGGATTAGTCACAAGAGGATTAGCTCTTTAACAAGAATGATGATGCCTCCATGGGTGGATGATTGTAGTCTAGCCTATCACAAGAGGGCTCCAGAGTATACCCAGGTTTGGCATCCCGAGATTTGCTGAAGTAACATGAACACCCCTTTGTCCATCTTGATAAAGGTCAGATTATAAGAAATAAAAGTAAATACTATTTAACCCAGGAGGTAGCATACCTATTCCTGGATTTTCTCCAGAGCCTGAGAATATAAATAATGGAAAGAGGATTCAGAGAAATTAACGGATCCAGAATACGGTAACATATCATACCTGCCCACCAGCATCTTTCATGATTCTCCCTTCTCACCCCCGCCTATTTTATTGGGCCTTTTTATTGCTCCTGCAAATGTAATGAACTGTCTGCTCCATTTTTCCTAACCTCATTGGAAATTTTTCTTAGAAATTTTAACTATTGCTTAAAGGTCCAAAAAAAAATCTACCAATTACTTACAAAAAAAGTATATAATCCCTCCAAGCTTTTTTTTCTTTAAATATATTTTATTGATATTTTACAGAGAGGAAGGGAGAGAGATAGAGAGCTAGAAACATTGATGAGAGAGAAACATCGACCAGCCTCCTCCTGAACATCCCCTACCGGGGATGTGCCCACAACCAAGGTACATGCCTTTGACCAGAATTGAACTCGGGACCTTTCAGTCCACAGACCGATGCTCTACCACTGAGCCAAACCGGTCTTGGCTCCCTCCAAGCTTTTAAAGAAGGAATAAACAGAGCAGGAGAGGAAGTGAATGTCCTCAGCCTAAGTTCAGCTCCTGATGTGGATCTAGTCTTTATGAATTTTGTGCAAACATGGGTGTGTACACCTCATTGACCTCCAGGTCATGGTGTGAGGGAACTTTCAGAATACCTCATATCCCTAGTCAATAAAAAATAGATCATATACATAGAACCCCAATTTAATTCCCGTTACTGTAAGTGAAGGTGAGCTCTCTCTATGCTGCAACTGCATTTAGGGGTCAGCAAATCACCACCCACAAGACAAATCTACAGGCAGCAGTTTGTTTTAAATAAAGTTTTATTGTAACACAGTAATGGCCATCCATGTATGTATTGTCTATGACTACATTCACTGCAAAGGCAAAGCCCCATGTTGAGACAGACTCCATAATGCAAAGTCCTAAGCAACCTGGCTCTTTATAGAAAATGTCTGCTGCCGAAACCGGTTTGGCTCAGTGAATAGAGCATCAGCCTGCGGACTGGAAGGTCCCAGGTTCGATTCTGGTCAAGGGCATGTACATTGGTTGAGGGCACATCTCCAGTAGGGGGTGTGCAGGAGGCAGCTGATAGATGCTTCTCTCTCATCGATGTTTCTAACTCTATATCCCTCTCTCTTCCTCTCTGTAAAAACATCAATAAAATATATTTTTTTAAAAAAAGAAAATGTTTGCTGACCTCTGCAACTTAATAAGGTCCTTAGGTACTTTATTATTATTTTTAACTATATTTTAAAATATGGACAGAAAGTCATGTCCATACTTTCAGTTTTTAACTTGACTAATTACCGTAACAGCAACTAGCACACACAATAGGAACTTCATAAATATTCATTGGACAGAGGCGTACATAAAATAGGCAGCTATGAGTATATACAGCAATAAAATGCCAGATCAACTTGATGATAATGGGAATTTATTAAAATGGAGGTGAGAAAAGAAAGGCTTTGTCAATGCTGTATTTCTGACAGTAATCTTGTTGTGGTTTGTTTGTTTCCCCTAGCCCATGGTATGGATTTGCACAAAGAAAAAAAACATACCTACATGCAAACTCATACATTTGTATGGCTGTCAGGGTCATTCCCCACACCAACCCTCATGATGTCCGAGTCCTAATGAATATAGCACCTAATGAAGGTAGCTATAGACAATACATACACGGATGGCTGTGACTATGTTTCCTATCTTTGCAAAAGGACTCGGAAGATGTGATGTAGTCTCAGAACCTGGTGTACATGGGGAGAATCTTTTAAGTTGCCGAGGTGGGCCCAGTCCAATCACATCACTTCTTGAAAGTGCAGGACTTGCCCAGTTGTAGTCAAAGATTGTTCTGACTATAACAGAAAGGTCCAGGGAGGTGCAATGTCACTGGCTTTGAAGGTGGAGCAAGGGGGCTGTGAGTGTAGGAATGTGAGTGGCCTCAGAAGTGGACAAAGGCAAGGAAATTGATTCTCCTCCTGAGCTGCCAGTAGGAACGCAGCCCCATGGACACTGGAGTGTAGCTCGGTGAGACTTGAGTCAGATGCCTGCCCTATAAAACTGCAGGACAATGAATTTGTTTTAAGCTGCCAAGGTGGTGGTAATGTGTTACAACAGCAGTAATAGGAAACCAATACCATTAGCCAGCATTTAAACACTGCATGCTTTGTATGCAGGCATGGAAGTCCCGTCTCTTTTGAATAATGAAAATGTCTGATAATACCTCTTCCCATATCCCTGCATGGAAACGATTACATGGAGTTGAGTCCTTTTAAGCAGGTGGATAAGCACTACAGCCATCAGCCACTCTCTTCAAAAAATTATTCCCAGCAGCCTCATACATGAATGGAACCTGGAAGATCTCTGGGGAATTCGAGTCAGAATCCCATCTGGCCATCATTTAAGTGTTTAGCTTAGATGTCTGAATAGGGTATAACTGTGTCATTTACAACCCTATGGAGACATGTTTGGAGGAATGAAATGGGACCAAGGGTCTGAGACACTAGAGGTGGATGCCAACAGGTGTGACATGGGGTACATGGCCACTTGTGATGTTTACCAAGAGAGGTTTTATTAATCCTACCAACCAACACCATCTCAAACACGATCTCCTTTGTACAACGAGCCTCATTGAAATGAAGTTTAATAACCTGTGGGACAGACTGTGACATGTCCTGACTTGCTTTCATCAAACATGCCCTTCCATCTTCATTCAAGGCTGACATGAATAATCAGTGCTACATGTCTTTTCTGGTTAGCAACAGCATGGCACCTGAGTCCCAGCCTCAGTTCTTCCTCTTTCCTCATCTACCAATGAGTTCAGGATCACATAAAATGCATGCATCCTACCAACTTCTTTACTAGTCTTAATTTATTCCATTCATCTATGTGTTCATTTATTCATTCATAAATACAGGTTGTCCCTAAAATGTTTACATACTTCTTTTTCTGACAGCACAATGGATGTTTCTTTCCTTTTTAGATTTAACCGGTTGGCATGGATAGTTTATTCAAAGTGTGTACACATTTTCAGGGATATCCTATATTTATTAAGCACCTTACAGATGCTAGGCATTCCATAAGGCACCCGTGACATCATTATGAATAAAGAAATGCAGATCATTCTATGCTGAAGCTTAAGGTAGAATTCTTCACAGTCGCATACTCACCTTCCTTCTTTATAATCACAGTGCTCATCACAGTGGCTGAGATAGGAAGTATCCAATCAATATTTAATGAAAGTAAGAGGGGAAAGAGTGAGAGAACAGAAGGAAAGGGAAAAGAGAGGAAGAAAGAAGAAGGAAAAAAACAACAGGTTGAAAATAGGAAGAAAGGAAAAATGAGTTTTCTGCATACCAACTTTCTCCCAAACAAAATTTGGGCTTGCGCTGACCCTGAGAAAAAAAGAATAAGCAAGTTTCTACAGAATATGCATCTTGACAGAAATTCATTGTTATTTAATGTAGAATATAAAAGAGCCGGCGATGCCATGTTTTACAAACTCTTGCACTGAATTATTCTAACAGCCAAGGGGGCTGAATGGGAATATCCAGAGGCTTCAGCCAACTTGAAGAGTCAAATTTCTTTCAGGTCCCTGGATTTACTTGAAAAACTCATGAAAATTTTATTTTCTACTCCTAATGCAGCCATTTTCGTTTAAACATAAACACACACATACACATATTAGTTTTCTGTCAAATCTGCTAGTGAAATATATGCTTTAGGAAACTGCAGCCATGTTCCTGCACTGTTGTCCACTCCCCCTGGTACACCCCCACCTACTCTGAAGTTCGGCCCGCGGGCCGCATCCGGCCGGTTCAACTGTTCTACCTGGCCCGTGGAGCCAAAAGAGCGGAGAGTTCTCTTGCTCTCCCCTCCGCTCTTTCACCAGCAGCCCAAGATGAGAGTGCCAGCATGGTCAGGTTGCTTTTGTTCCGGCCCTCCGGTCCAGTTTCAGAACCCATTGTGGCCCTCGAGTCAAAAAGTTTGCCCACCCCTGTTCTAGGCACCTGCCAGTGTGTGAGGCTATAGAGTGGAGAGCAGCCTGTCCTGAGGTCCCTGAGAGTGATGCCCACGGTGAATGTCACCAGAGGCAGCACATGGGAGCCCTTGCCACTGACCATATACCAGGGGGAGTTGTCACACCATGAATAACCTATTCTTACTGTACATGCCCGGAGTTCTTTCCGCATTTGAAGGCAGCAATTACTATTGAAGCAGCTCCATTTTCGCCATTTCCAAACCGCTTAATAATATGTATTTCCCTTTTAATATCCTTTAGCGGAGACTAAAGTGCCTCTCACGTAATTTCATTAATCCGCACAACATTTCCTTTTTAAAGATGGGCCTTTTCATCCCATAAGTAACCCTGTTTGATGCTAAGTTAATATCTAATGTCAAACATTGCTCTGGCTTAAGTAATAGCAATGTTTATAATTGGGTGGCAGTTTGAGCTTTAAACCCAGAGGATATTTTGCTATCAAAGAGGGTGGACTTTAAAATACTTAAGTGGGCCGAAACCAGTTTGGCTCAGTGGATAGAGCGTCGGCCCTCAGACTGAAAGGTCCCAGGTTCGATTCCGGACAAGGGCATGTACATTGGTTGCGGGCACATCCCCGGAAGAGATGTCTCTCTCTCATCGATGTTTCTCGCTCTCTATCCCTCTCCCTTCTTCTCTGTAAAAAATCAATAAAATATGTTTTAAAAAATACTGAAGTGGTGGGAATATAGATACAAATAGATATAGATACAATGTAGATATTAGATATGGGTATAGATATAGACATATCACAGAGATATATATTTCTTTTTTAAATCAATGGACTTTTATAGATAATGGCGGAATTTTCACGTATGTGGAATGAACAGTTCTTGATGTCATAGTTTAAATAGATACTACTAGGCATCTAAGCATGCAAATATGTATAAATGTAAATGATGATGTTTTAAGTCACTGGGTTAGGTAAAAAGCTGGCATTATGTTGCTCAATGGAATGTATGATACATGAGGGCCCATCACAAGTGCCAGTTTTTGCGGGATTAATGTGAAGTTTTCCAACATACTTGAGAACCGTTTTCCAAAAGGCATGGGAGCGACTCATTCCCGTTATCCCAATAATTCAGCCTGAAAGTTGCTCTCTTTCTGTCAAGAGGAGAGGGTGGTTTATGAAGCCACCCCACAGAGAGAAGGCATTAGTAGCAGGCACTTCCCTGTGTGTGAAATGAAATAGAGCATGTCCCTGACCTGCTAAAAGTGCTTGAACAAGCAAATACAAGAGGACACATATAGAATAATAAAACTGGCATGGCATTTTTTTTTTGATTACTTTAAAATAGGTGCAGCGTGTTATTAGCATCTCCGTCTGAAATTAATATGATAATTATCAGCTTTTACATTAACAAGTGCAGGGTCCAACATAAATCAATTCACGTAGCTAATGTTTATTAAGCTACTATATTGTTTTAGGGGCTGATGTTGGCAGGGACCAGGACAGCAGGAGAGGGCAGATGGGGGGTGGAGCAGGCCTGCAGGGGAGGGCAGTTGTGGGCAATCAGGCCAGTAGGGAGGGCAGTTAGGGGTGACCAGGCCTGCGGGGGAGGGCAGTTAAAGGCAATTGGGACAGCCAGGGAGCAGTTAGGCATCGATCAGGCTGGCAGGGGAGTGATTAGGGGGTGATCAGGCTGGCAGGCAGAAGTGGTTAGGGTCAGTCAGGTGTGACTGGGCCAGCAGAGGAGGGCAGCAATGATTGAAACAAAAATAGCCCCATCTTTCCTTATGGTGCTTACTTAGAAAATTATTTGGCATAATATAAATAAAAAAGATCAGGTAACGGCGATCATGTGTTTTTTGCTTTGTTTTGTTTTTACCAAAGAGGTATGAAGGAAAATGAAGCATGATGTAGAACTAGAGTATGTTACTAAAACAGATTCTTCTCTGCAGATCTGTCCGGGATGGGTGGCAGTTGAGTATTACAACTAAAGAAAGGGAGCCCTGGGCATTTATGTCTAGGTGGGAGGATCCATAAACTTGTCCTATCCAGTGAGTAGCAAGAATAACAGAAAGGCGTGAATAAGAACCGATGTGGTAAGTGAGACATCCAGAAATAGGCAGACCACGGGCCACATGGATTCCTGCAGGCCTGGTGAGGAGTTGCGGGTGAGGAATGGTATGAAAATTCTTTAGAGTGACCTGACACACATTTCTTGACCTTATTTATGACTGAAAAGAGATCACTCTGATTACTATGTTGGGGGGAAAAACAAAACAAAACAGAACTAAGGGAAGAACGGGAGGCAGGAGAGAAGACAGGAGAAACCACGATGGGGCTAGAAAATAGGAAAAGATACTTTGTTGAGAGTTATATTCATGTTGTGAAGGGATTAAGGTGTAAGATATGTTTTAAAGGTAAAAGCAACACAGTTGCTGATGCCTTGGAAAGGAAGAATGAGAAAAGAGTGGAAATGACACGGGTATTTGATTTAAATAGCTGTGCGGATATTGATAACATTTACTTCGATGAGAATGTGGGGGGACGCGATTAATTTGGGGGAGTCAAGAATCAAGAATTGTGTTCAATGTGAGAGGCCAATCAGCCACCCCTGTGGAGATGGGGAATCATTAATGGGAGAGTGAGTCTGGAAGGAGTGTGAGAGGTCAGAGGTCGAGATACATATCTCCATATTGTCAACACATGGTTCATATTTACAGTGGGTCTGGATGACAAGGGTGCTGAACCGGAGGTTTATTTAGAGCAGAGAGACAAAGATTGATCCCTGGCTCATTCCACCACTCAGATATCAGGAATGGTTGTTATTAAAGGACAGGAGTTATTATAGTTTCACTGCTATGGCAGGGATCCAGCTCATCAAGCTCTTCGTCTTCATTAATAATCATCCTTTCCAAAGGTTCAGGGAAAAGCTTAATTAGAAGCATTGAAATTGATCAAAATTTCATATTGTGGGCTAAAATTTCAGAGATGGAGAGAAGCTTACAGTTGCTATGGTTCACCTAATGCATGGGATTCATCTGCACCGCTATCCCATTTGTCCTCTGCACCATTTCTACAACATCATCTGCACAGTCTCTTCTGACCGGTTGAGCAACACTTGAGATATAAGCTATCATCTCTATTACTTAACATTTTCTTTGTCATCACCAATGCAAACCACAGGAAGAAATCTTGGATTATTTCTGTTCAATAAAGGAGATTCCAGATGCTAAGACTGATTCTGATATCATGTAAATAATTATTTCACTGCCATAGCTTTGATTGTGTCCTAACTATGGAAAGACCTAGGACTTAGGTGTTTTCTATGCCACCAGTGGTATCTAACTAAAAATTAAACTAAAGGGATGCTAGGTTTCTTTAAGAGAAGAATAGAATGAAGTTCAAATAAGGTGACCATCTGTTACTTTCCTCTGTTGATTATACCAGACCTGATACACTGTAGTGATACTATATTTAACCAGTATTTTTGGTGGATCTAATGTGTGTCTGGGGCTAGAGATAGAGAAAAGGATATAGCCCCAACTCTGAAAGGGCTCAGAGCCAAATAGAGATAATAGAGATAGGAAATTGCCACAGTATAGCAAATGCTCTCATTGTGTGGCATACAGAAACTGTGGACAGAGGGTAGAGAGTGTATATGCCCAATTCAATCCCTACCCTTTCTCCCCAGAATATATTATACTCCTGGTCACATGGTATTAAGGAGCAAACACAACAATCCTGAGATGGGAATGGCTTCCATACTTCCCAAGGTAGTCTGCTTTATGCTAGTTTTTGTCAACCAAGGATATGTGTAGCGGCTAATAAAAAAAATATAACAATGGACATATTAACAGTTAGCATTTGGAGCATTTACTCTGTGCCAGGTCAATTGTTGAAATTCACTATATTAACAACTCTAAAAGGCAAGTTTCAGAGTTTGGAATCTTTCTTTCTCTGAAGCAGTGGATAGTTGGTAATCCAAGTCGGTCTGTCCAACAACATAGCCTATCTTATGTTCAACCCTGACCACTAACAAGAGGGTGAGGATGTAGGAACTTTAGCTTATAGGGAACCAATAAATTAAGTCATGTCTACTCATCTTCAGGTTCAATATCCTGGGAGCATCTGAGCTGGTGAGGATCTCATGGTGAGAATATTTAAACGCTTACAATAAAACCAAGTGTGTTATCTAACACCAGACATTTTATGTGACTCAAGATAGTGAAGCAATAAATAAAATATCAGAGTTCTTGAGGCTGAACTGATCTAATAAGATATATGCATTGATTTTAAAAAAAAATCTCTTCTGTCAATAGGTAGTAAGCAAACTAAATGACCAGAACTGTTGTTCGATGGTGTGCCATCTCCCACAATCATAGCTGACCCAAATGAATAGTTTTCATTGTAAAAATCTAAGTGTTTAAGAAATAGAAAATGTATAATTCTATATCAAGCTTTAGAAAGCTTCACCTGAAATAAAAACTAACTATAAAAATGACTTTAATACTTCTGGCCATGCCATAAGCTAGAGCTACCCATTGAAGTATACATCAGTAGACTATGGTCTTGGATATTCTCCAAGAAAAAAAAAATGTTAAAAATTATTTGACACAAGTTTTAATAAGTCTAGTGGTCCAACCAATTGGAAGTTACATAAAGTCTTTGGGAAGATCTGTTTTTTTCACCCGTTATATAACAATAATAATGCCCACCTTGCAGAAATATCATAAGGACTGAGTTCATTCATACACAACGCCATCCACAGTTTCCAGCATATACTACAAACTAAGTGTTTTCATGTTATAGATGCAAAGGAATAACAGATCATATACTAACTGACTGACAGCTTTTAAGGTGGGGCAACAAAAGAATGGTGCACCTATTGGCACAGGCCTGCCATGCATTTTGTTGGCTTGTTTTTAAAGGAATTTCTTAGTTTTGTAAAGGTGTCATAGACAATTATATAAAAATGTATCAGATATAGAAATAGGAAGAAAATGACTGATCACACAAAAGCAACGGCGGCGGATTTTAGGATGCAATGACCTCTTTACCCTGTACAGGGAGTTTTGGTTCTTCCTGGCCTGCTGGGTGCTGTGAACGTGGCTCCCTTGAACAATTCAGATGTTTCTACGTCAGACCAAACTAGACTCGACTGATACGGAAAATAGCCTGCGTTTTTCTGAAGCCAAAAATTATAGGCATGCATTTGATTTAGTTTTGTAAAGTTCAAGGAATCCAAGGGCCATACACAAATAACCCACGGAAACCAAGTTCGTGGCATGTAAAGAGTTTTGTTCTTCCTACAGGGCTCAGGGACACTCATAAAGTGGGGGTAGAGGAATCAGTCCCTTTTTGTAAGCAAGGAGGTCCAGCCTACTGTTTTGAAGACTCTGTTTAAAGGTGGGAGATGTCCAAGGACCTATTATTTTAAAATATATATATTTTATTGATTTTTTACAGAGAGGAAGGGAGAGGAATTAAGAGTTAGAAACATCGATGAGAGAGAAACATTGATCAGCTGCCTCCTACACACCCCCCACTCGGGATGTGCCTGCAACCAAGGTACATGCCCTTGACCAGAATCGAACCGAAGACCCATGCTCTATCCACTGAGCCAAACCGGTTTCAGCTAGGGACCTATTATTAACTCAAGATGTTTCTCTAATAATTAGAGAAAACCCTTTAGTTTCTTTTTTTAAAATAGGTTTTATTGATTTTATAAAGAGAAGAAGGAAAAGAGATATATAGAGAGGAACATCAATCAGAGAGAAACATCCATTGGCTGCCTCCTGCACACCCCCTACTCGGGATGGAGCCCACAACCCGGGCATGTGCCCTGACTGGGAATCAAACCAGAGACCTCTTGGTTCATAGGTTGATGCTCAACCACTGAGCCACACCAGTCAGGTAAAAGTCCTTTACTTTCCATCTTTTGTATCTCTTCAACATCCCAGAATAGGTGCTTCAGGATTAGAATCGTGTGTTAGTTATTTGCATTCATAATATGAAATGGTTCAAGGGCAGACAGGAAACTCTGTCCACACTCCTTTGCATAGCATGTTACTGTGGTGCTAATTTCTCCATCATCAGAACAAGTCAACACTATCTCTGGATTTCTCCACCGCTCTATGATTCGCATGCCCAGGCACTGATGCCATGTATATTTTATTAAAACCTTGCCAAGGATCAACAAAGATAACCGCTCCTACCTCCAGAAATTTTTATTCATGTTTATCCACAACGGGTGAAAGCGGCATGCAAAATAAATGAAGGATGATACCACAAATGTCTTTAGAGGGATATTAGGAGAGAATCAGCAGAGAGGGCTTATGAAAGTTGTATGAGCCATATATTATCCATGCAGATGCTACGAGGGTCAGAACATTTAGTATGTCATGCTCCACACCAGTCCCAAAGAATATACTGGGCGCATAATGAAGTGTTAACTTGGAATGGGAAAGTAAATTCTGCCTTTATGTTTATGTTTAATGTATTTGTCTTTTATTATTATTATTATTATTATTATTATTATTCCTCACCCAAAGATATTTTCCAATGATTTTTAGAGAGAGTGGAAGGGAGAGGGAAAGATAGAGAGAAACATCCATGTGAGAGAGACACATCAATTGGTTGCCTCCTGCATGGACCCTGAACAGGGCCCAGCTCAGCCTTGACCTGGGTATCATTTCTGAAGTTTTCTTGGAATATGTGCTTGATTTGTGGGTCACTCAGTTCACAGAATAGAATAAGATACAGGCCCTTGACCAGAATCAAACACGGAACTCTTCCATCTGCAGGCCAACACTCTATGCACTGAGCCAAACCAGCTAGGGCAATGTATTTGTCTTTAAATGCATTGTTCACATGAAAAGTCCCTGCATTTTCCCACAATTCTGTGAAGTCAGCCCTTCGTACTGAAATGTCAAGCATCTTTGCTCTGTGACAGTGTGTGTGCACCAGCTTTGTTTTCCTAGCTTGAGTGGGGCTCGATTTCCTAATGCCATTCACATTCCTTTTGTCTCAGGGTTACTAATGAATATTGAAACCGAATACAGAAAATAAAGTGCCCAAGACAAGGGCAATAGGTTAAAACAGTAGCCTATTTATAAATGCTCATAAAATATGCCTTTGAGCCCGGGAGTCACCCGGTGAAATGGAAGATGAAGGGGACCCCTTCATAAGTAAGAGGCATTTGTTTTGCTAATTAGCTCGGGTCAGCCGGGGCTGAGGGGAAAATGCATGGTGACATTTCAGACACTGCAGTGGAGATGCGATTCGTGAACTGCGAGGTTAGCGGAATCTATAAGGGTACATACACACATTCATTTTATCATTATATTCTTATGTCTTTGTCCCTTCGTGAATGTAAAGGATATGGTTGTGTAGAAACAGAAGGTCAGGGCTGGAAAGAAATTAGACATAATTTAGTCCCATCTCTTCATTTTTAAAGATGAGGACACTGCAATCCAAAGGGGTCAAGGGATTTTGTGTAAGTTCACACAACTCATGATAGTGGGAATGAGGAAAGAGATCCCCTGTCTCCCACGCCATCCCTCCCATCTTATTCTATTCTGTGAACTGAATGACCCACTAATCAAGCATATATTCCAAAAAAACTTCAGAAACGATACCCTGAACATTGTATTGACCCCACTACAGATGACTGAGGAAAGGTTTCAAATGCCTCAACCATTTTCAGACCGGATTCTAACATTGCAGCAAAGTGAGATAATGTGGCAACAGTTTAAATGCTTGACCACATCACTGGCGTTAGAAGTCCTTAATGTCAAATCCAAATTCTTTTTATGTGACCTTGAAAAATTACTTGATTTCTCTGTGCCTGGGTTGTCTCATTTGGAAAATGTGTATTATAATAATCCCAAATTTACTCAGTTCTTAATGATGATTAACACAGGAAGTGTTTATCAAACTGGTCCAAAATAAGTCCTTGATACCTACCGTGTTTCCCCGAAAATAAGACCTACTTCATGGAAAAATAAGACATCCCCTGAAAATAAGACCTAGCGCATCTTTGGGAGCAAACATTAATATAAGTCACTGTCTTATTTTCGGGGAAACTTAATTTGTAAGCCACTCAGGGACTTAAAATATCCCATGAGAACTACTGGCTGGTGGAATCATCACATCATCATAAATAGCAACCATTCCTACTGAAGATAGGCCAATAGATTAGTTTTCTTCCTCAATGGAGACTCGGCTCTCGTACGCCTTTAGTGGCATTCTCTTTGATGAATGTGTGCCTTATAGTCAATCCATTGGCCACTTGCTCTGCAGAATCTCTGCAGAGAAAGATTATACCCAGGGATGCTTTACCGGTTATATCTCCACAAGACATATCTAGACAACCAGTTGGGCAATGGAAGACTAATTAACACTGATCAGCAGATGTGCCTGCTGAGAAAAATTTTACAACTTAGTTCCTGGCAAAAAAATAAAATAAATAAAAATAAAATTCATTTGTGACTCCTTACAGAATATCTGGATGGGACTGAAAGCCTATCCCCAAGGCCCTCTTCCCATATTGCAACATCAACGCATCAGTCTTGGGAGTCGGATGAAAGAGACCTGATGAGGACCGCGTTAACGTTTATGTTGAGCTTAAATAAAACATGAAACTAACATCTTGAAAAGACTCTGTGAGTTGAGCACGGCAGCTTCCACACTGTTCAAGAATTATTCATGAAGCTCCCGCACTTCTCCAGGGTTTAGTTGTTTATATCTGATTTTACTTAAACTTCTTCCTCGCAATGATTGTTTTCAGATATTTCGCCCACCCCGATAGGAAGTGTGCAATAACAGGAAGAAACAGTTTGAGCACCTAATGATAAACTAAATGCCTTAATTGCTTGCCGACTTTCCTTCCTAACTGCTAAGGGTGTCTGTGTGTCGGGATGGGGAGGGTGTTGGTGGGAGGCAAGGAAAAGGTTTACATTTAGAAAAACAAAAAACAAAAAATAACAACAACAACAAAAAATAACAGATTAAACAGAAACATCTTACTTAGAACAGTGAAGGCTAATGATCTCCTAGGTTCAGAGACCAGTCAAGTCTGCAATTTTCTAGTGATTTTGTCACACATACCATGGGGTTCGCTTTAAGAAAAGACCCACAGAACAGATACCCACTGACTAAGGTCCACTGACATCCATTCCCAAAACGTCATGCCCATTTGTGGAAGAGAAAGCTCTTTTTCTTCCTTGGATTTTTCTCCCTGATACTCAAAAGGTTTTCAGTCTCCAAGGACAAGGTGAATATGATAACTGACCCACCCCAACCCCCTTCAGCTCTGACTGGTCTCTGAGACCAATCAACAGCATTCCTCTCCCTCTAGGAATTCTTTTTTTGTTTGTTTGTTTGTTTAATATCTTTTATTGATTTTTCACAGAGAGGAAGAGAGAGGGATAGAGAGTTAGAAACATCAATAAGAGAGAATCATTGATCAGTTGCCTCTTGGACACCCCCTACTGGGGATGTGCCCACAACCAAGGTACATGCCTTTGTCTGGAATCGAACCCGGGACCTTTCAGTCCGCAGGCCAACACTCTATCCACTGAGCCAAACCAGTTTCGGCTAGGAATTCTTCATGTTCCCAATTTGCTGAGTCAGAAACCAAGGACCCCTCAGTGACCACGGAGGGCTATATCTAGTTCTTTAGTGGTTCACAGTTTTCAAAGCACTTCCACACATTTTCTCATCTATAACAATAAAAGTGTAATATGCTAATTAGACCGGATGGCTGGATAACCATCCAGACGACCATGTGGACCAAGTTGGGGCTGTGAGGGCTGAGCCCCTTGCACGAATTTCGTGCAACGGGCCTCTAGTTTGATAATAAGGAGCATTTTGTTCCGCTGAGAGCATACGTTACACGGGACGAGGGGCTGTGGCAGATGTGACATTTATGGGATTTCACACAGGGCAGGAATTAGCATGGAGAAGCAGAGGCTGTTCAAGTGTGTAAGACTCGTAGTCCGTAATCAGAGACAGGGTGTCATTTGTATTTACACACAAGCAGAACTGGAAAGAGCATTCGGCAACATTCTTCCTCCCCCTCTCTCTGTTTTTTAACACTGGCATGCACGTTTAGCTGTGGTGATGTCAGAAAGAATTTGTGCGAATTTAAAAGAGAGAAACTATTTTGACTCACACGGTACGTTAGTTAATAAAAAGAAGAGAAAACTAGAATACCGAGTATATACATGTAAAATAATCCTTTCAGTTGGAGCTTTTTATTCAGTTTGAAAGTAAAGGGTTTAATGCAGAGAACACACTGAAGTGAGTTTTGTGATTAAACGTGGATTATGGTATTTATGTTTTGCAATGACATGTAGCTTCCCCCCCATGCCACTAGATTACTCTTACCACTTTTCATATCCAATTTCTATATTACAGTGTTAAGGGGTTTTGTTTTTTTTTTTTTTTTATAAAGAAAACAGCTGCATTTTTCCAAAACCATAGAGAGTACACTTAGAAGATTTTGTTTTTTCAGGAACAAAGTGACAAATACCTCTCTCTGGGCCTTAAATGTATATGCCCTTCATAGTTTTTATATAAAAGTACTTATTTTATGAAGTAAAAAGCATTCAAGGACACTTTTTTTTTCTGAGAAAATCCGATGTTGAATATTGTTTAGATCATTTTGTTAAATACACATTTTGGTGGAACAAAGGACGCATTCAGAAAATGTGCACAGCTCATAAATGGTATCAAGTCAATTAGTCCTTGAGAAGGAAATACGCTTGTTGAATCACAATGCAGCTCAAATTTGAACATGACTAGCACCCCAAAAGCTTCCTGTACACACCATCCCAGTCATGACCCCTACAAGAAGCTGCACCTATGTCATTGCTGGGGGAAGAAATATTGACTAAGGATTAGGGAAAGCACATTCTAATCTGGCTGAGAGTTGTAGGCCCTGAGACATGGGAGTATCTGTGAACTGCCTGTTATCATGGAAAGATTAACACTTCTCTTGCAGAAAAGAAGCAATGGAGGCCCAGATGTCCCTGCTCTTTGCAAATCCCTAGCCCACATTGCCTGTAATCTGTAACCATTGTACCCATTTTTAAAAATATATATATTTTATTTATTTTTTTACAGAGAGGAAGAGAGAGAGGAATAGAGAGTTAGAAAAATCGATGGGTCATCAATCAGCTGCCTCTTGCACACCCCCTACTGGGGACGTGCCGGCAACCAAGGTACATGCCCTTGGCTGGAATCGAACCTGGGACCTTTCATTCCGCAGACCGATGCTCCAACCATTGTACTCATTTTTATTCCTTTTACCCCAGTCTCCTCAACTCTGGGAGCCCTGGTTCCTACTGAATGCTTTCTCCTTTCACTGAAACGTGGAAATTCCCCAGAGGCAGTGAGCCTGGGCTACTGTTCGCATCACCTCGGTTTCCACATCTTTGGGAGAACTGGCCTTCATGGTCTGTGTCTGGCCAAAACCGGATGTCTCATCTAGTTTTTCATGAATGCTGGACATTATGGGTAAAAACCAGTTTTTAGAGAAATAACATTTTTTTTTTAATCCAGAAAAGGGCACAACACCTCTTCTTTAGGTCGTGCGCAAGGCGAGTCCATCTGTTGACTTGTTTGCATTTCATTTTTCATTGTCAAGGGTCAGTTCAATATGATTTTCAAACCATGTGAGGGCAAAATCTCAAGACTTCCTGTAGGTCCTATGTGTCTGAATGTTTTTGTTTTGTTTTGTTTTTTTCCCCTCATCCATTGCTATCATCTCCGTGTCTGTTGATGTAATGATCAAGAAAGAGAGACCTAGAGCTTTGGTCTAGAGCTTTGGTCGGCAAACTGTGGCCCTCCAGCCACATGAGGCTCTTTGGCCCCTTAAACATGGCTCTTCCACAAATACCATGGCCTGGGCAAGTCAATGTTGAAGAAGTGGCATTAGAAGAAATTTAAGTTTAAAAAATTTGGCTCTCCAAAGAAATTTCAATCATTGTCCTGTTGATATTAGGCTCTGTTGACTAATGAGTTTGCAGACCACTGTCTTAGAGGAACCAGGGTTCCCTTTACACTACAAGGAGGCAGGGGGTTGTGGAGTGGAAGAGGGTGTGAGCGCTGAGAGCCCCCTGCTGACAGGGGGAGTCTGAGATCAGTCTTCAAGAAACACTCCAGACCTGCAGGGACCTGCACTCAGCCCCCTCCGGAGCCTCCTTTTCTTCCTGGTGGAAAGAACTGTGAGGGAAGAAAAGGAGTTTCCTTTCTGCCTCTGGCTCCCAGGGATTCTTAATTGCTCTCAGCTCACCCTTGAACTTGGAAAATTCGTTAGACGTGAAGCTGCTCTTTTTCCTCGTACCCACATCTGTAGTGATTTCCTTTCTTTTCCAGCTGCCTCGCCAAGGGTGACAACAGCCGGGAGTTGGTTCTCCCTTAGGATGAGCTCAGCACGCTCTCAGCCTCAGTTCACTGGCTGTCTTCATAGTCTCAGTGCTCTGCGGGGACTCCTCAGCACGCCTGTGTGGGTTATCCGGCATATTCTCATTGCGAGGGCAGGGGCACCTGGTTCCTGCAATTCTTGACACCTGAAGAGGTGTCTATGCTGGTAATTATAATTTTTTTTTTAAAATCCTCACCCAAGGATACTTTTCCATTTATTTTTTTAGGGAGAGTAGAAGAGAGAGGGGAAGACAGAAACATCAATGGGTTGCCTCCTGCAGGAGCCCGGACCCAGGGCTCGGGCTGGGAAAGAGCCTACAAAGAAGCTGTGTTCTTGACCAGAATAGAACCCAGGACCCTTTAGTCCCCAGGCTGACCTTCTACCAACTGAGCCAAACTGGCTAGGGCTTTACTTTTTAATTTTAAAAAATTATATATTTTAATTTTATTTTTCAATTACAATTTACATCCAATATTGATCATTTTGTATTAGTTTCAGGTATACAGCCTAGAGGCCAGACGACTGTGCCTCAGTTTACAGAAAAGCACAGAGTGTACGCGTGATGCTATCTCCCTCCAGTGGAAGCAGTTTTCATCTGAGAGACCACTGGCAGGCAGCCTGACTGTCTCCGTCCAGCTAACATGTGAGTTAATTCAAGGCTGAGTTTTAGGCTGTTCCATTCCCGGTTTGCCCTACTCCTAGAACAAAGTCCTTTCAGGATTTAAAGTGAAAGCCTAGCCCTGACTGGTTTGGCTCAGTGGATAGAGCGTCTGCCTGCGGACTGAAGGGTCCTGGGTTCCATTCCAGTCAAAGGCATATACCTTGGTTGAGGGCACAGCTCCAGTAGGGGGTGTGCAGGAGGCAGCTGATCGATGATTCTCTCTCATCGATATTTCCAACTCTCTATCCCCCTCTCTTCCTCTCTATAAGAAAATCAATAAAATATATTTAAAAATAAATAAGTGAAAGTGTAAGTGCTTACCAGGGCTTCTGATCCCCAGCAAGTCCTAGAGTTCAATTGTTTTGTTTGTTTGTTTGTTTGTTCTGTTTTTTAATATGTTCTTATTTATCTTAGAGAAGAAGGGAGAGATAGAAATATCAAAGATGAGAGAAACCATTGATTGGCTGCCTCCTGCATGCCCCACACTGGGGAATCCAGCCCCCAACCCAGGCATGTGCCCTGACCAGGAATGGAACCACAACCTCCTGGTTCAAGGGTCAACACTCAATCCCTGAGCCATGCTCACAGTCAGTTCAATTGTTTTTCTTCCTCAGCATTGCAAGATTGACAATGGTCTGCCAAGCGTTTCAACTTCTAAGCATCAGCTCTCTAAAAAATGTTCCCCTTCTATTCCTTGAAATTCATATGATAACAAGTGCCTTGTGGTCAAATTAAGCAAAATAAACTGGTTGCCTTGTTTTGTTTTGGTTTCCGGGGATCTTTGCTCCTCACTCCCTTCGCAGCACATTTGCTTTGGAAGATGCTGCTTTGAGTTATCCTTTCAAAACGAAAATACTATTGCTTCACTCTTAGTGTAAAACTCACTACAATTCCCATTCACAATGGAAAGCAATGGCATTTTTTTTAGGGCATCAGCCAATTTGTATTGTCCTAACTTGGACAAAAAATATATTTTCCCACCTATGGCCTGAAGCCCGGATAGGATTGTGTTGTGAAATTGTGCATCTAAAACCTGTATAAATGTGCTAACCAGTATCACCCTAATAAACTCAATAAAAAATAAATAAATGAGCTCGACAATAAGGACAAAAAAAAATCTAAGCTCTAATAAGACCTGCCATCATTGTGAAAGTTTATGTATAAATAATGCTTTTATTTTTTCACAAAAATCCTAAAAGCTGTGCAGTACTTTTTTATTTTAATAATGGAAATAGTACTATTAATTAAATATTAGGATTTGAACCCAAAACTATCACTCTCAGAATTTCAATGTGTGTTTTATTTTGTTTTATTTTGTTTTTGTTTTTGTTTTTTTGCAACATCACTCTCTTCAGCAGAAGGTCAATATGCATACATGATAGGAAATGAATGCAACTTCATTTCCGAGATACGCATCTTAACACATATTCATAGACCTAAACACGCACCCTATATAATAAAAGGCTAATATGCAAATCAACTGAACTCGGAATGACCAGTCCCTATGATGTGCACTGACCATCAGCGGTCAGGCACTCAATGCAGGAGCTGCCCCCTGGTGGTCAGTGTGCTCCACAGGAGAGCACTGCTCAGCCAGAAGCTGGGCTCACTGCTGGCGAGCGCAGCAGTGGTGAAGGAACTGCGAGAGAGCACTGGCCGGGCTGAGGGACCCCAGACAAGTGCATGAAATTTGTGCACCAGGCCTCTAGTATGAAGATAAAAATCACCTCATTTAGGAAACCTGCCTTGTATTTAAAAAGAATGTGTTCTGTGTCAGTGCCCAAGGACAGGACTTGGCCACATCCAGAGAACTGAAGGCAGGTTGAGGAGTTTATTTTCCTCCATCTGGAAACTCTGACTACTTTAGGAGGGCCCTGTACCAATTTCTCACTTTAGCTTAATGCACCTCTGAGGATGCTTTGAAAGATACACGGGGCTTTCAATGGCGACCTCGGTCCTTTTTACATGCTCGTAGTAGAAACGAACCTTAACAATTTTTCTTTCTGCCTGTCTCTTCCTGTTTCCTGAGAGATCTTCTTGTCCAAGGCTACTCTATTCTCACCTAAAGAATAGTGCCTACCACTTCCTCAGATGGCTCTGGGAAGGGGCAAAGCTGAAAGATATATAGGAACAATTCCAACCAACAGGGCATGTACAGACAAGTAGATAAACATATATAATCCTACATGCCTGCCTACATACATACGTATGGGTAGGCTGTTGATGTTGTACCTGTGTTTGTGTATGCGCATAACGTTAAAAATCTTAAACTCCAAGATAAGATGAACTGAAATTAGAATCTCAACTCTGCTCTCATTGTAGCAGCGTGGACATTAGCAAGCTCCTTAAAACTCAGCCTGCATGTCAGAAAAACAGAAATAATGTTGCCATCTGCCATCTTTAGAAGTTACTGCAAGCATATAATGATGCAATAAAACTAAAAGCAGTAGTGGAAGCTGATAGTACTCATTGAATACTAGCAGCTCCCTAGCACTTATGATGTCTAGCTAGGACCTATGTGTTAATATCTAGTATGTTCCCATATAACGTGCATTAATGCCAGTAAGTTTGAATACAAAGGAAGGGGTCAATATCAGATCAGTTTTCCTAATGTAGCACTGTAATACAATCATGTATGCAAGCAAGGTGTAGAATTCTTTTGTTTTATAATATCTTTGCTATAATTTGAAAGTCCACAAAGAGTAGCACTGCATGGCCATTGTAACGGAACTTCCTTCTCCACCATCCCTCTTGGCAGTTGACTATTCTTTCCAATTTCCTGTGATTCACACATCTGTCCACTGTGATGGGGAGCTGTGCCCACAGGAGGACAGAGGTGGGCCGGGCATCGATCTCTGTGACACGCCATTACCCATCTTCTTTCACTTAATACTACCTGACGGGTCTTGACCAGTTCAATCTTCCCATGGAAGACACTGTGTTTAATTGAATTAGAACTCCTCGGCTCCGATGGCATGTTTTATGCTGAGGCAGATGCAGACTCTTCCTGACTCTATTTTAGGGAATCCTCATTTCTCTTTTAATCCAGATATGTAATGGAAACAAACACCCTCACGAGCCCAGGTAAAATATATCCGTCATTCTTTTGGAAGAGTGAGAGTGCTAACTAAACCACAGAATAGAATTTCTCAGAACTCTAGCTTTGGAACTTTGGGCTTCGGTGTTGTCTGCAACAGAGTTATGAATTTATATTTTAAAACATCGCTCCAGTTCCATCAATGGGAGAAAAATTCTGTTCATTGTAAACTTTTAATTTTTCCCAATAAATCAATATATGGCAGGGAGAAGGAAGCTGTAAGGACCTTGGATCAATGCCTTTCAACAGAAAAAAAAATACTGAATTTTTTTGTTTCCATTGGCTCTTTTCTGCTTACTAAAATAATGTTTCAGTCATAAAATTAAACATGTATTTACAAACAGATACCAACATGATACTAACCACCAATTTTGACATTCTTCAGAACTTCAGAGTAGAAAGTTTATTAGGGATATAGGAGATTAAGTTTTATAAATAACATATGCCGTTGAGAAATAAACACATTATAACTCATAGCATTAATAAATATCTAATAAATACTAGAATTTTATTTCTTTCCCTCTTTCTTCTTCCCTCTCCTTTCCCCCAACTAGGTATTATGAGTGCATTGGTGCTTTAATAATTTTTACTTATGGATTGATTTTTGAGAGAGAGAGAGAGAGAGAGAGAGAGAGAAAAAAAATTTATTGTTATACTTATTGATGCATTCATTGGTTGATTCTTGTGTGTGCCCTAACTGGGAATCAAATCCACAACATTGGTCTATCTGGACGATGCTTTAACCACTTGAGCTACCCAGCCAGGGCCTGCACTCTATTAACATCAGAGGTAGCATTTCCTAGCGCATCCCATACATGAGGAAAATAAGGCAGAAAGCAACAACAACAAATAATATAGCAATGCTATATACATAAAATAGTTTGATGTTTGCCTGTTTCCTTCCCATAAGGCCCCAGGCTATTGAAAGAAATGGTTAGCATTTGGTTCATCATCATCAGGTGCCTTTTGTCATCATTGCCTGAAAGAGCTCATTTGCAAAACAGCAATGGAACCCATAACAACAAGAAAATAACCACCAGGGATGAGTGACATGTAAGGACACCAAGGGAGATCTATGCCATTAATTACGTTGTGTGACAATGTGCCTATGTGTGGGTGGTGTTGGAGGTTAGTGTGGGTGTCTGGGTGTGTCTATCAGTGGGTCAGTAGGTACATCCTAGTCTATACTGGCTTTCCATTGAACAAGTGGAAGTGAAAACATTTTGAACTGTAGACACTGTCCTACAAATTCCTCTCAGTCTCTACCATCATTCACACTGCCCTGTTTGGGACTGATTAAACATCTCCTCCTTCGGTATCAATAATTAGGTCTTCCCCAGCCCTCGTGGCAGACCTTCCCCAGCATTCTACCCATGGGAAACTTACCCTAAACTCCGACTTCTCTTCGAAGTTACTCTTGAATCATGTATTCATTTCCTCTTGCTGCTGCAACAAAGGAACATAAATGTACTGGCTTAGAACAATGTAAATGGATTATATGTGAGTTCTTCAGGTCAGAAGTCCCGCTGGGTTAAAATTAAGGTGGTAGGGCTGCATTCCATCTGGGAGTTTTAAGGGGGAAATTGTTTCTGTGACTTTTTATGTACTCTTAAGAGTCTGCCTGCATTCCTTGACCTGTGTCCTTTCCTCCCTGTTCACTGCCAGCTGGGCAGCATCTTCAGCTATCTCTCTGATTCTGACACTCTCAGAAGACCCACTGTAATTAGGTTAGAGCAATGGTCGGCAAGCCACAGATCACAAGCCACATGTGGCTCTTTGGCCCCTTGAGTGTGGCTCTTCCACAAAATACCACGGCCTGGGCGAGTCTATTTTGAAGAAGTGGCCTTAGAATAAATTTAAGTTTAAAAAATGTGGCTCTCAAAAGAAATTTCAATCATTGTCCTGTTGATATTTGGCTCTGTTGACTAATTAGTTTGCTGACCACTGGGTTAGAGCTTCCAGAATAGGCATGGCCTCTCTTCCTATCTCAATATCCTTGATTTAATCATATCTGCAAAGTGCAAAGTCCCTTTTGACATGTAAGGTAACAGATTCATAGGTACTGCGGATTAGGAAGTCAACAGCTTTCTTTTTGGGGGGAGTGGAGGGCAGTATTCTACCTATCGCAGATGGAAATCAATCTCCTCTTATATTTCCTTAAGTGTTCAAATTGCATTTATATGTAATGCTAGAACAGCTGTGGGCAAACTACGGCCCGCGGGCCATATCCGGCCCGTTTGGCTGTTCTATCTGGCCCGAGGAGCCGAAAGAGCGGAGGGTTCTCTTGCTCTCCCCTCCGCTCCTTCACCAGCAGCCCAAGATGAGAGTGCCAGCATGGTCAGGTTGCTTTTGTTCCGGCCCTCTGGTTCAGTTTAAGAACCCATTGTGGCCCTCGAGTCAAAAAGTTTGCCCACCCCTGTGCTAGAGGCTCGGTGCATAAAAATTCATGCTCAGGAGCAGGGGTTCTCTCAGCCCAGCCTGCCCCCTCTCACAGTCTAGGAACCCTCAGGGGAAGGAGGCTACCTGGTAATCAGGGGAAGACGATGCCCCATCAGACCTCTGCTGCTGCCCCTGCTGGCAGTGCAAACCCTGGCCAGCCTTGGTTACCTGTGGCTTGGGCCGGCCCTGGGCGGCTGGGCAGCTGCCATCTGAGGTTTGTCTGTGCCCTGCTGGCCCTGCTTGCCTGAGCCTCAGTCAGTGGGGGTGCAGGAAGACACGAGGCTCCCAGCAGGGCTGAGGGGACTCCAGTGGCAGGTATGCTGAGCAGCCAGCCCTGTCCCCTGCTGTGGGTGCCACCATTTTGATGGTGTGATGGTCAATTTGCATATTATCTCTTTATAATATAGAATAGATGTATGCATTTTTAAATATTTTTATTCATTTCAGAGTGCAAGGGAGAGAAAGAGATAGAAACACCAATGATGAGAGAGAATCACTGATCAGCCACCACCTGAGCCTGCAACCTGGGAATCGAACTGTGAACTCCTGATTCATAGGTCAATGCTCAAGCAGTGATCCAGGCTGGGCGATTTATGCATTTTTTAAAAAATAATATCCTGCCGAAACTGGTTTGGCTCAGTGGTAGACCGTGGGTCTGTGGACTGAGGGGTCCCAAGTTCGATTCCGGTCAAGGGCATGTACCTTGGTTGCGGGCACATCCCCGGTAGGGGGTGTGCAGGAGGCAGCTGGTTGATGTTTCTCTCTCATCAACGTTTCTGGCTCTGTCTCTCTCTCCCTTCTTCACTGTAAAAGAAATCAATAAAATATATATAAAATAAATAAATAAATAAAAATAAAAAATAATATCCTTTCAACTCTCCCCTTAGCAGTTAGAATCCCAGAGGACATTGAAATCTTCTTACTTCAATTCTGTTGGGCACCTTTGGATTCCTTCAATAGTCAACATGGGTTCAGTTGATTAAATTAAACTTGAAAGTTGCTGAAACAGATTTGGCTCAGTGGATAGAGCCTCACCCTGCGGACTGAAGGGTCCTGGGTTTGATTCCGGTCAAGTGCATGTACCTTGGTTGCAGGCACATCCCCAGTCGGGAGTGTGCAAGAGGCAGCTGGTCAATGACTCTCTCTCATCAATGTTTCTAACTCTCTCTCCCTCTCCCTTCCTCTCTGTTAAAAAATCAATTATATATATATATATATATATATATATATATATATATATATTTAAAGAAAGTTGTGAGAGAGACTCTCAGGCAGAGCAGAAGAAGCAACTGATAATGGAGCTACTTTGTTAAGTGTTGTTTGTTTTTGTTGTTACCAGGAAGGGTAAGGTTGGCAATAACATGAGCCTAATCCATGGTCTTTCACCAAAATTAAGTCTACAAAACAAGTTTTGGGGGTTGGAATCTTTTCTAGAATGGGTGATTTTCTAGACTAAGATGCATTCACATTTTGACAGGCAAGTATCTATCATAGTTGTTAAGAAAAAATTAGAAAGGAGTCATTTAAATCTCTTGCTTGCCTTGGAAGGTCATTCCTGTGATTAGAGGGGGATAATTCTGTTAGATTTAAACTATCTTTAGACTCTAGTTTAAACCATAGACAACAAAAAACTTGTTTGATGTCTATCTTTAGAATGAAAAGAGGGATTAACCATTATGATAGTAATATCCCTGTTCTTAATCACAGGAAGGGTGGAGAGTTGTATTCACTCAGAGACTATGGCTGGGAGAGATAACACAGAACACAGTTAACTAGTTCCTTCAAATTCAGAAAAAAACAGATGTTGAGCTTTTCCACAGACCCTGATTATCACAATGCTTACAAACCATAAGCATTTCAAAGACATTCAGAAATATCTTGGATCTGAAAAAACAAAGCCAGAAAATAAAAATAAAGAAATTGCTGCAAGGTGAAATATATTCTGTTTTGACGAAATAAAGACACAATAGTTTGGGGTCTAAAGCCTTGTACTGTTTGTCTCAAAGTCTAACCCTCATGACCTCCCTAAGAGGTATCCAAGAATATCCTGAATTTTCAAACACAGGTATTAGAAAATAGAGATTAATAACTTGGAAAATGAACAGAAACAATTATTTAAATGGCAAAAAATAACACTATGAAGATGCATTGATTTTTAAAATAAATAAATTGTTGAATTAGCTATCACAAAATACCCAGGACATCGAAGACATATGGTAGGTTAGGATTTTAGATCTTGCAATAACTGTTAAATGTGCACTATGTTTACTAAGAAGGCAAACTCAATTTTAAACAACTTAACCATAGCCAAATTATTCAAAAGTAAAATTACAAAGCCTTCCATTTTTATATAAAAACTTGTATTTTAAAGTTTTTTAAATATGTGTGATATGATGTCTATTTAGACCTCTGAAAATAAAGGGTCTGACTAGTGCCTACAAAGATGAAGGGATTAAGAAAAAAGAAGGAAAAGAAGAATAAGAACCCAACCAACCAACCAACCAACCAAATAAACATAACACTTCACAGACAGACAGCATTATGGTGATTATCAGAGAGAAAGGGGGGTGGGGAAGGTAGAAGAGGGTAGAGGGTAAAGGGGGAATAAGTGGTGATGGAAGTAGACTTGACCTGAGGTGGTGAACAAACAATACAATATACAGATAATGTAGTATTAAAGAATGATACACTTTGTATACAATTTTATTAATCCATATCCCCAAATAAATTCAATAACAAATAAAATAATAACTCCCCTGGCTGGGTGGCTCCATTGGTTGGAATGTCATCCAGGACACCAGAAGTTGGCAGTTTCCATTCCCAGTCAGGGCACATGCTTAGGTTGTGGATTCAATCCTCAGTTTGGACATCTACAGGAGGCCATTGCATCCCCCTCCCCCTCTCTCTTTTGTTTCTTTCTCTCTCTCCTCTCCCTTCCTCCCTCAAGCACATACTGAAAAAAATAAAACCTACCTCTTTCCTAGAAAATGTATTTTTTTCTCATGTTATCTTTTAATGACTACTTGAGAACCTGATATTCATCAGTTAACAAAATCTAGTAAGGTTGAAACTCCATTGCCAAGGAGTAGAATTCTGGACCAAGAACAATGCTTGCCCAGGAGGCACAAGGAGAGCTATCTGTATGAAAAGGTGTGACAGTGAAGTTTACCCATCAACTTGATGCCAGGCATACAGTAACACATATGCTCAATGTTTCTGTGAGGTGTTTGCAAATGAGATTAACACTTAATGATGGATTCTGAGTAAAGGAGATTGTCCTCTAATGTGGTGGGCCTTATCCAATCAGTGGATAGCCTTAAGTACGCAGAGAATGGTCTCCTCTGAGCAAGAGATATTTCTGCCAGCAGACAACATTTGGGTTTGAACTGAAGATTTTGAGTTTACCAAGCCTTTATAATCATGTGAGCCAGTTTCTTAGAATAAATCTCCAAAAACATATATACAGATTGTGATTGTTTCTATGTCTCTAAAGAATTCTGATTCATATAAAGGGAGAATGGAATGATTTGTGTTCCAGAAATAAATAAAACAGAAGAGAAAATTCTGAGTCACAAATAAGACATATTATCAAGTGGTGAAGGCCTGGGGGCGAGGGGGCGGGAGTAGGGAGAAGGGAATCAATGGGGTGTGTGGGGGGGAGGGACATTTTGTAATACTTTCAACAATAAAAGTCAATTTCAAAAAATAATAAAGATAATCAGAATTATTTTTTTTAAAAAACCCACAAGAGAGACATACTATCAAAAATAGTATGTATCATGAGGGTGAAAAGTCAACTGTGTGAGGGAGGCAAGGAAACCAACATCTCTCAACTACCAAGGATGGTGCTATTTGTTTCAAAACTGAACCCCGCAGCCTTCCTAGGAAATAGTCATTATCCTCCTCAATTTTCATGTAATGATATCGAAGCCTAAAAAGTTAAGTTAATACACCGTCTCAAGCAAACCCAACATGTTTGGGAAATGGACACATTGGAAGTCTAGTGTTCCAGGCTATTAGCACCTCAGACCTAATTTGATCAAACCCCACTCACCCACCTAAAGCTACCATTCCCAGTCAACCATATAAAAAGGTGTGAAACTCATACGTCATGGACAAACCGCTCCATTAAACCCACGCGTATGTTTCACAGTGGATGGCCTCTACTGGATTTACACATCACTGCTAGTTTATGTCATATCATTCATGTCAAGTGTCATAAATATAAGTGGCGGATGTAATGGGAAAACATAATTTATATGTAGTTCTACATCGCTGCACATATAACGAACAAAATTAGGTATGGAAGGTGGACATGCTGGGGGTATTTCATACGTACAGCCATCGTGCTGGACTCTTGTAATGAAGAGAAACCTCTCTGACTGTGGTATATTACCTCGATGATTTTGTTGCTTGTTGTAACCCAATATATATATTAGTGTACCTTAAGGAATAAGTTGTCGTTCGATTTATTAGTTGGAGTATCTTACATCTTTCAATGGAAGGGAACATTTTATATTGACATATCCAGAGTTTTTATTGAAGTTATATTAGTCCTATCTATCAGAGATATGCTAGAAAATCTATAACTTCCACCAGAATGTTGCCCCTGTGAGCGATTCCGTTTATGAAGTGCAATCTTCTAAGGCAGGCTTAGGGCCTCGCGATTCATTTTTCAACCTATGCGATGTTTAATGATTTTGTCAAAATAAAAACTAATACACAGTTCTATGTCCATCATCAAATTACGCCATTCAATTTATAGCCTATGCTATGAAAAAAGACATCCGGCTGTGGAGGTCGAGGAGCAGAAAATTGCTCCAGTTTATACAATTCCCCTCCCTCTTTTGATACAGATATTTGTAGTGGGTGAGAAGTCATTTGGTTTATGATTACACTGGGAGTTTTTTGGGTGTTGCTTTAAAAAAAACAAAAACCAGTGTAATGGTATTGCTTCATTATGTCAAACATGTAGATATCTACCTTGGGTATACTGCTGGGCCAAAAACATGATTATTAATAAAAAATGAAAGCATATCAAGCAAGAGGGAAAAGGGCTGAAGGGTCTTTATTACCTTGTTTAAGCCAATCTTCAATCCCATTTTCTAGACTACTAAATGATAATTCCCAAACACATTCATTTTCCATAACCATCACAGTCTGAATATTAAGGAGCATTCTTGCAAGTTACGTATGTGAGTGTTTGTGTGTGCGTCTGGTGTAAGAGATAAAAACTTAGTAAGAAAAATAAGAAAGATAATAAGGCCTTCTGTTTGGGGGATATGATTTCTGCAAATAAAGTTTACCTTGGTTATCTGGATAGCACTCTGCGTGAAACAGCTCTTAGAATAAGTCGATTTCAGAACTGATGAAAAGCAACTTTACTTTTCATGTAGGGTTAATCTTCTGAGATTCCTTCTTTTCCTCTTCATACAGGTTGAGGCATTGAATAGTTGCCAATAATCCTTCCAAGGTCCTTTGTGTCAGTCTTTTTGTGTATCCCTCTGACATATACAGGGTCTTAGACCTACTCTGTATCCCTCTACAGGTACTGAACAAGAGTCACTTGAAAGGCATTTGAGATGCCTCACAATCAGGCAGGAAGACATTCTTATTTTAATATTCTGAGACAGCAAATAAAGCTTGGAATGATTCAAAGACTAGCTCACAACTGCACAGTTCATTAGTCGGGGGTTTAGACTCATCCTCAGGCTTGTCAGAAGCATAGACCTGTGATCTTTATGGAATATCCCTCAGCCCCTGGAAGTTACAGAATGCCAACTACAATGGGGTAAAATCACAGACACGTGCCAGATTTCACATTCATCACTAGAATGTTCAGCACGGGGAACTGACCTCCT
Source organism: Vespertilio murinus (assembly GCA_963924515.1). Classification (NCBI taxonomy): domain Eukaryota; kingdom Metazoa; phylum Chordata; class Mammalia; order Chiroptera; family Vespertilionidae; genus Vespertilio; species Vespertilio murinus. The sequence goes on along the minus strand of OZ004716.1, from coordinate 7,163,734 downwards.
TCTGCATACAAGACCCTGCCATTAGTCATTTTGCCTTCTTCTCACACACAGCACACGACTCAGAAAACGTGGCTCACATAAGAATGGAATTCACATTTTTGATGATGGGTCTGTTCCCAGATTATATAGATGATTCATTCCCAATGCCATCCTAACCAAATCTTGTCATTATCTTTCAAGAGTTTATCTAGAGAAAGCAGATACGTATTAAAAACAGAATCTCAGGATTCTGTCACTGACTGTGTGGCCTAAATGGAATGAAATGTTGAGAACTCTGGAATATAAAAGCTGCCACACAGCCCTGGCGGGTTTGGTACAGTGGTTGGAGAGTTGGCTGGAGGAACTAAGGGTCTAGTTCGATTCCCAGTCAAGGGCATGTACCTTGGTTGCAGATACATTCCTGGCTCCAGCCAGGGTACATTTGGGAGGCAAACAATCAATGTTTCTCTCCCACATTGACGTTTCTCTCTTTCTCCTTCTCCTCTCTCCCTTCACTGCCTCTGAAAAATAAATGGAAAAGATATCCTCGGCAAGGATTAAAAAAAAAAAAAAGTCCACAAAAATAAATTAATGGGCCGATAGAAGAAAAAGCAAAGAAAAAAAAAAGTAACATCAGTTCAAGTCAAATACTATATTACAGTAAGGGGCATGAAGCAAATGGATGTCAATATAGGCAGAAGATAATACCAGAGGAGTTTGGTATGAAATGGAAAGGCAACAGAACATCAATGAGAGCAAAACTTATGCGCTAGACCTCTACCCAAAAATTTCAGTTCAATGTATTTCAAAGACATACTCAGTATAGACCATTCCACTGAAAGTGTAATAGTCACAATTATTTTAGGTGAGCCGGCCAGCGTGGCTCAATGGTTGAGCGTCCACCTATGAATCAGGAAGTCAGGGTTTAATTCCTGCTTAGGGCACATGCCTGGGTTGCAGGCTCAGCCCTTAGTGTGGGGCATACAGGAGGTAGCCAATCAAGGATTCTCTCTCATCATCAATGTTTTTATCTCTCTCTTCCTCTCTGAAATAAACAAAAATATAGTGTAAACAATTATTTTAGGTGGTAGACAGATACTGAAAGCAAATGCTATTGAATTGTGGAGAAAGTTATTTCATTTCCCATTCTTTCTCACAGATCCTCATTACATTAATAAAGAAGTCTCAGTTTTATATTACCATGTCTTTTGCACTTTATTATACTTGTTAATTAATCTTGTGTAGTAATATGAAGTCTCCTTTCAAGATACATTTATTTACATTAAAAAGGAAGTCAGTTTAAAGGAACATAAGTAGAGACTTTATGCAGATATGGTGAAATCATGGTAGTGTATGTTATTATTTAACTTGAGAAGTGGCTCACATCTAGAGAAAGGGAAGGTACAATAGTAAGTGGAGTCCATTAGTGAAATGTAAAGAAGAGTCTGTCTCCAGTTACCTCTGAGGTCTGTGAGAGGAAATGGTCCTGGAAAGACCAACAGAAGGGCCAGTCCAGGCAAGACACAACATGTTTGCATCTGCATTTGCAAAATCCTATTCGAGGAAGAGCAAGCCCCGGACACAAGGATAAATGAGACTTGATTTCTGACTAATTCTCTCCCCAGTATCACAGTAGGTTGGGCCTTGTGTCTTTGACCTCCACTGACATTTTTGCAGCAAGAAACTTCTTTGGATAGTTCTAATTATTAGCCAAATTTATTTTATTCGATTTAAGAAGCCATAGGCATGCGTCTGCAGGAGCTGAGCAGGGCTGTTATGGACTGGGCATTGTGGTCATTGCTCATCCACAGGGTTACCATGAGTCAGAGCCAACTCAAAGGCATGTCACACACATATAGCTCCAGGAATACTTGGGACTCCCCCTATTGTGGGTGAAATGCTGTGAGGAGAGCAAACCTCAGCAGGCAAAAGGTGGTCCAATTATCAGAAGGCCACGTTAAAGAGAGGAAAGGAGAGACATAAAGAGGTCCTGTCATCAGAACAGGGGAACAGAACACTTGGCTCTCAGATAATCCACTTGCTGACCTATCATGTCACCAGTTTGAGGATCCTGAGTTGGACCCAGGATCTGAGGAAAGAAGGTCTCAGGGGAGGAATGAATAGTGAAGGAATCTTGCCCAAGATGCAGTGCACAACAGTTATGCAAATTGACTATTTGAATAAGGAAGCCCCTACTTGTTTTGTGCTATGTTGCCTGCTTGCTTGAGACAGGATCTCATTTTAGGAATTATGAAAATGCCATAGTGTTTACATTATGGAGAGAGAAATATGTGGTCAGACCAAACCAAGGGAAGATGATGTAAGAAGATGAGTCAAAAGCAATGTCCATTTATTATTTCAGAGCCAAGTTAGAAATCACAGTCCGGGGACAAGAGCTGTGATCTCTTCAGTAATTCTGAAATCTTTGCTACTTGTCCATCTACAGATCACAGGAAGAGAGCTGAGGACTGTGTTCTGATCAAAGACCAGGCTCGAAAGGTAGGAAGAGATAATGCAAGTGTGAACCACCGAAAGGACAGAGAGGTAAACTTTAGGGGAAATCATCAATCATGTTAAACACTTGAAGACAGTAGGGAGAAACCTGGAAGCCATATTCGTCCAGAGAAAGGGCTTAGCCAGAGAGAACCTTAATTGTTGAGAAATCTGCTTTACTGAGGAGCTTGATAGATGAGCAATAAGAAGAAAGCCAAGCATTTTTGGCAACAGCAACCTGAGTTCCTTCCACAAACTGGACTAGGAAAGTCGAATTTGTCCGAAGAATGAACTTCTGTTCTCTTCACTGTTTGCTTTTCTTTTTCTTTTTAAATACACTTTTATTGATTTCAGAGAGAGAAAGAGAAAGAGAAACATCAATGACAAGAGAGAATCATTGATCACCTGCCTCCTGCACAGCCCACACTGGAGATTAAGCCTGTAGCCCGGATTAAGCCTGACTGGGAATTGAACTGTGATCTCCTGGTTCATAGGTGGATGCTCAACCACTGAGCCATGGTGGCCAGGCCCATTTGCCTTTCTGATTGGACAGTGGAGTACAACACAGGAGAAGTAGGGGAAGACTGTGCCCATATGGTAAGATGGTACAGCAGGTGGCAGCACTTCTTACTTGAAGAGTGCTTCTCCCTCTGGCTCAGTGATCCTACACTGCATTACCTTGTGTACACTGCATTACCTTGTGTACACTGCATTACACTGTGCACACTGCATCACACTGTGTACACTGCATTACCCTGTGTATACTGCATTACACTGCGCACACTGCATTACACTGTGTATACTGCATTGCACTCTGCACACTGCATTACACTGTGTATACTGCATTACCCTGTGTACACTGCATTACCCTGTGCACACTGCATTACCCTGTGCACACTGCACTACCCTGTGCACACTGCATCACACTGTGCACACTGCATCACACTATGTACACTGATGTTTGAGAAAATCCCACATTACTCCTTTCTGATAGCCATCCAAAGTGCTAGCTGATAATCACTGCTCCCTACTGTGACTTTTCCCTGTTCTCTTTCCCTGCAACCAACGTGAAATGGGTGGAAAAATGGAAAAGGTGACTCTGAAATTGTTTTTGGACTCTTCTGAAAATGTCACGTCCTCAGTTGGAAATGTCAGAGATCATTTGCTTCCTGTCTCCATATGATATATCACATCTATCTTTTTTTTTTTAATATCTGCCTTTTCTCAGGATTAAATTGGGACTTGATTCAAGTGGTGGGAGAGACACTGCCTTCTTAGTGAATTGAGGTCCAGAGAAGACATGCGAATAGACAAAATGAGGTCCAGTAAATCCGTGTAACGCACTAAATGCACTCTGTAAGAATTGCCTCTCTTTCTTTCCTCTGTGTTTATAATCTACATGTTTAAAACACCACCAAAGAAAATGTCATCCTCATTACAAAACAGAAAGGGACCATCTAGATAGCATGTCTGAAATGCAATTACATTAATGCACAAACAACTGTGTGTTATTTCTTTTACTGCCTGCACTTTAAATTTTTATGTCTGTCCTCCAGGCAGATGCTCTCTGCAAGAGGTAAAAAATACAGTAGGAGTGACCTAGTGGCTCTATAATCACGACCTATGGGAATAAAATGTCAAAGTCAGAAACAACTTCTCCCATCAGGAATTTGGTTCATTTTGATTGACCTTGCAAACTCAAACCTCATTTTCCTATCTCCTCCCCCCTCTCAATGATGGACACCCAAGCCCAAGACTTCACTGATTTTTCAAACATTTTATGCTCATAGACTGAATACCCATAATGTTGTATCAATTTAAAATATGGTGATAATTATTGTTTCTAGAGAAGATAGCGGGAAATACTAGGAAATTGTTTTTGAGTGGATTTTTGTATATGATGTGAGACATCATTTTTTGCATATGCATCTAATTTTGCTAACGCCATTTGTTGAAAACTATCTTTTTCACATTGTGTTTATTAGCAACCTTGCTGAGAATCAGCTGACTTTAAATGCATAGGTCTATTTCTGGGTTTTTAATTCTGTTCCATTGGCCTATTTATCTGTTTTTATGCCAGAACCATGCTTCTTTGATTACTGCAGTTTTGTAATATAATTTAAAGTGGTTCCTCCAGCTTTGATCTTGACTAAGGTTGCCTTTGGCTATTTAGGTTCATATAAATGTTAAGGTTTTTCTTTTTCAATATATGTAAGAAAAAAAATAACGGAAGCTTTTTTTAAAAAAAGAGAAGTGAAACTTTTTGTAATAACCAACAACACACCCATATGACTATGTAGCTTTTTAGGCTAAGACCTTGTCTGTGACTTCCAATCACCATAGTTTAAACAAAAAGTTTTTTATTTAAGTTTCTGATTCTTATTCTTTTTAAGCAAATGGTTCTCTTTTCCTTTTTTTCTTCCTTTTTATTCTATCCCCCCATCACCATTTATCCTTGTTTTAAACTTAATTCCTACTATTTTTTTTCTTATGCTAACATTCTAAAACTAAGCAATTAATATGTTTTTTTAGTTGCTTAAACTCACCATGTCATTTCATGTAGATAACAGATCTACGTTCATGGTGCTCATTATCTGTTTGATGTCTTTCCCCCACTTGGTACACCTAAAAAAAATGAGGATATATTGAAAGTCTAGTTCAGCATTCAAATGCTCTATAAACAGACTGTCTACCCACCAAAAATATTATATTCTGTTTCTATTAATACCAATAGATTTTTTAAACTCACTGTCATATTGCCTCTCTTTTTCCATACCAACTTTCCCAGATATTAAAATTTTCTTAAGGGCATCAACCACATGCATTCCGTGTTCATAGTGTTAACATTGAGTTTCATCCGCAGTCAGTACTCATTTAATGCTAACTAACTTCTACTCAGCCAATCGGATATTCTTAGCTGCCATCTCCCTGTGCCTAAAGGGCCAGATAGCTCATTGTGAAAAGTTTTTCATAACAAACTTTATACAAATGCATCAGACAGGCCATGTTTTTAAACAACTGAACAGGGAAATAAGTAAATGTCTCGACTATAGGCCATTTTGATGTTCGAATTCTCTCGCCAGCTATGTTCCCAATTAATGTTCAAGAAAAGCCATTTATTTTGGACAATCATGTCAATGATATGGCTTGTTTTGTAAAATAATAACATGTGACTCTGAAGAGATAGAAGAAGACAGACAGAAGACAGCAGAACAAAAGCTGTTTTTTTCTGTCTAGTTTTGAATATGAAATATACATCAAGGGTAGTTTTTGAGGTTGGTTCGTTTTCTTGAATAGCTATGCCTCTTAGGCAACTGTGGGAACAAAAGAATAAACAACAAAAACATTGCAGAGAAAAGGACAAGTCCAAGAATCTAACAAACCTATGTTACTTAAATAATATATTTTATTTTATTTTATAAATATGTCTATATTTATACACACACATGCTTCCATGTGGCAGGCATGAGGTTAATTAGTGTGAATATGAAAGCTCAGTTATTTCTCACAACAATCTTATATGGTTGACATTTTATTTTACAGCTTTAAAAATTCAAACTCAGAGAGACAAAAAAAGATTTAAATGTTGAATTTCTTGATTCCAAAATCCATGTCATTGGTCTACTAGATGCTATTAACCACAATGGTAATATCAAAAACAATCATGAAGCACAACAGCAATCCTTTCTGTAACTTCAAAAGCTTCTACCAATTGGCCTCTCATCATATGCTCATTCTTAGCGCTTTGGATATACAATATAATTAAATCCTCACCTCTATCCTATAAACTTGTATTCCCATTGGACAGAGGGCCAGAGAACACATGGACAGTGCCCAACTGCCTTTACATCATGAAACTGGGGTTGCAAGAACTCTAGCACGTATTATCTATGTTTCAGTGTAATTTGTTCTGTGTTATAGCAAGCATGTAACATATACACTGAGTGGCCAGATTATTATGATCTCTGAATGCATATATATATACATATGAGGCCCAGTGCATGAACTCTAGCACGTATTATCTATGTTTCAGTGTAATTTGTTCTGTGTTATAGCAAGCATGTAACATATACACTGAGTGGCCAGATTATTATGATCTCTGAATGCATATATATATACATATGAGGCCCAGTGCATGAACTCTAGCACGTATTATCTATGTTTCAGTGTAATTTGTTCTGTGTTATAGCAAGCATGTAACATATACACTGAGTGGCCAGATTATTATGATCTCTGAATGCATATATATATACATATGAGGCCCAGTGCATGAATTCATGCATGGGTGGAATTTGGCCAGGGGGAGGGGACATGGGCAGTTGGCCAGCCTGCCTGCTGGTCCAACTCCTGGTCAAGGGGACAATTTGCATATTAGCCTTTTATTAAATAGAATATATAGTGAGTGGCCAGATTATTATGAGTTCAGAGATCATAATAATCTGGCCATTCAGTGTATAAGCTTACATATACCCAGGTAAATATCAATTAACACTTAAATTTAAGTTATTACTATGACAAAAAAGCAGGACAGGACATCAGTCCTAAAAAGTATCACTACCTCGCTCTAACAACCTACAATGCCTTTTCTCCACAATGTTGTGTCCCCAATGCCATAGCTCTTTGAAAGTGAGAGGTTCCACATACTTATTTGATATGAGGTTACACATATTTCCTTATCTTTTCAAATAAGACCTTCTCTCTTGGAATGGTGTCAGTACATATATAGATGTGGTTGAGCGGATGTTTGTAGGGAGTAGCAGTAGGGATGTTATAGCTAGCTGGCTTTGAACTTGACTTACTATACCAGGCACATTGTATGCAACATGGTTTTATTTCTTGAAGACTGTGTCAATGAGTTAGAAACGAGTATTCCCATTTTAAAGATAAAGAGCTCAGTTCTTGGTAAGGTTAATTAACTTCCAAGATCAGTCAGCTACTGAGCTCTACAGATTAAAAAGAAGAGAAATATATAACTCTCATATCTCTGCTCATAACTAGCAGGCTATCTTATCCATCTTCCTTCCTGTGTGTCTGACATACGAGGGTCATTTGTTCATATGAATGCACCAAGAAGAGTACTGGTCCAAAATACAAATAATGTCAGGCAAATGGAGGAGATAATGTATTACATCTGTAACTCTTTTCCCAAAATGAATGTTATTTGTATCTTAGAGAAGAGAAAGGCACGAGGAAAATTTCCTGATGTTGATGGGGCCATTAGAATCAGAACAATTCATTTTGGGATTATTAATGACATTCAATGTTTTATTTCTATACTGGTGTTTATTAAGACGTGACTGTAATTTTGATGCTGAAATAAGTGATATCTCTCTTAAAAAAAGAAAACAGTCCAACCTGACATTTGATATACTAAGTTGGACATAATCATCTCATTGAAACTATACTGTCCTCTTGCTAATTATCATTCATACCCGATGGTAGGGTTTTTGCGTGGAAGCAAAAAAGATAATGTCAAGAGTAGCTGAGGGATAAAATTGAGAGAATAAGTTGCTGAATTAATTCAAGCACTTTGGTATGGAACAAAAGCTATTACTGAGGAAGGGTTTGGGGTTTGTACCAAACACTTTTTTCTACGTTTGAAAGAGACACTGAACACAGTTCTTGCGTCATCATTTGTTTAATTTTCCCTGCCCAAAAGTGTCTTGAAAATAGCTATGTCTTTTTCTCTGTGTCGGTGCATATACATACAAACATACATGTACACACACAACTTTTACAAAGACCTTAATTGTTCGTCACATATTCCGCTTGTCTACCATGAAGAGTGACACACAAAATGAATTAAGGGAAGACTGAGTCATCCAAGGCTATTCATTTCTCTAACTGTAGGGCTGAAGGCTTCAGTTACACATTCCGGTTTGATTTCTATTTTTGCTGTTTGGGATCTCATGTTAGCTCTTTTCTGGTTTGCCTTGCTGTTTTCTCTCCATCAGCCATTTTTCCACATCATTAAAAAATATGCAGAGTTGCCCTAACTGGTTTGGCTCAGTGGATAGAGCGTCGGCCTGCAGACTGAAGGGTCCCAGGTTCGATTCCAAGCGTGTACCTTGGTTGTGGGCACATCCCAGTAGAGGGTGTGCAGGAGGCAGCTGATTGATGTTCCTCTCTCACAGATGTTTCTAACTTTCTATCCCTCTCCCTTCTCTGTGTAAAAAAATAAATAAAATATATTTTTAAAAATATGACAGAATCTATCACTGTTCTCTTGGATTAGCTCTAGGCTTGGAAATCAGAAAATCAAGCCTGCCCTTTTAACCTACTGAAGAGACACTTACTGTATAGTTTCCATGTGACAACATGCAGGAAACCTAATGTAGAACTAAAAGCAACTGAAGCAGCCCAGCTGGTGTGGCTCAGTGGTAGAGCACAAAGCTATGAACCAGGAGGTCATGGTTCTATTCCCATCAGGGCACATGCCCCAGCTACTGGCTTGAACCCCTGTAGGAAGGTTCAGGAGGCAGCCAATGAATGATTCCCTCTCATCGTTGATGTTTCTATCTCTTTCTCTCCCTCTCTCTTCCTCTCTGAAATCAATAAACATGTATTTTAAGAAACACATGACGTGGTCTCAAGGGAACAGAAATGCTGCCAATGGAGGTGACTCTCCAACAAACGGCCTTTCTTCATAGGATACACTTCACAACGCTTTCCAACTCCAGGCAAAACTTACTCTTTTGGTACAGAAAGCTGCAGAGGAAAAGGTTTGATTGTAACACATATTTACCTGGGAGATTTGAGCATGTGCCTTTGCATTGGTTTCCTCACTTTGCAATCTGCATTGTTTCTGCTGACAATTCCTTCTGAGAGGGCTGTGACTTCCAGCTGGAAGAGAGAGACGAACACAAACTGCTCGCAAGCAAATGCACAAAGAGATCTGGGCATCTTCCTAACTGCTGTGCACATGCTTGGGACTATTTAAGTCTTGATGTCTCAATGTGAAAGTCTTTCCTGCTATCAATAATAGATTTTTAAAAATATATTTTATTGATTTTTTTACAGAGAGGAAGAGAGAGAGAGATAGAGAGCTAGAAACATCTATGAGAGAGAATCATCGACCAGCTGTCTCTTGCACACCCCCTACTGGGGATGTGCCAGCAACCAAAGTACATGCTCTTGACCGGAATCGAACCTGGGACCTTTCAGTCTGCAGGCTGATGCTCTATCCACTGAGCCAAACTGGATTTGGCAATAATAGATTTTTTTTAAATCACATCAATCTAAACTTTGTTTATGAGAATCTATGCTCTCTAGTCTCTAGTATAAAAATCTCAGAGATGGAATGGACCTCAGAAGACAAAGAAGTCTAAAATCTTTTAAAATAATTGTGCATTCTAGATATACCACATGCATCAATGACATAAGGAGGCAAATTCTTGAGAAGCAAATTCTTGAGAAGAAGCAAGAAGGAGTCAAGGCCAACCATGTCCAGACTAGATCAGCAAACAACCTGGCAATCTTCAGACTCAAGAGGAAGAATAAATAATTGTAGTTTTAAACTTTCCTATTTTGGGGGTAGTTGACTACACAGCAAAGGAAACCAAAACACCCCAAAATTCTTTTGGCCATTTATCACCATTGGCAGACTGCTTCTCATCAAGTCACAAGGAAAGTTTTTCATGTTCTTTTCCATTTTATACTTTGAATTTGGGGCATTTTCCATGCAGGCACACAATCCTGAGTTTTGTTGTGCATGCTATAGTCCTAGAAAGTCTTTCTCAGAGTTGACCTAAGTTCTGAAATAGAATCCATGTCTACAGAATATAGATTTGGGGGTAACTGGCATCACTGAAGAGCAGGCGTTCTTTCATGTCTCCCATTGTACTTCTAGTCCCCTCCTTCTTACCCTTAACATTAAAGAATTTATGTTATAAAGATTTCTCCAAGTCTTTAAGCCCTCTTTTATAAGCCTTTAATGTGCTTCCCTTCAAAGGAAAAAGCAGTCCAGCCAGTGTGACCCAATGGTTCAGAGTCAACCTATGAATCAGGAGGTCATGGTTCAATTCCTACTCAGGGCACATGCCAGAGTTGCAGGCTCCATCCCCAACAGGGGGCGTGCGTGAGGCAGCCGATTGGTGATTCTCATCATTGATGTTTCTCTCTCTCCCTCTTCCTTCCTCTCTCTGAAATCAGTGAAAATGTATATTTTTAAAAATAAAGGCAAAGGCTATCTTTCTCCCAATGATAGCCTGTTCTCTTAAGCCAAAATATGTACAAATGCACTGCATGGTGCTAAGTACACCCACCCCCCACGATGGGAACATTTCAGGATTATTTTCTCTGCCATCTGTTCCTCGGAAAATGATGGAGACCACAAAGTTCAGGCTCTACAGACATGTGGGCTTGATGGCATCACTATTTCTTGCTCACATACAGCCCCCCAAGCTCAAAATCACATTTGCCACTAAATTCCAACTGCACATGCCAGATGGAGAACTGAAATGTGATGGAGCAAGATGGTTAATTCCATTTCAAATGTTTAATGATTTGCCATTTGTATAGAAAAGATCAGAAAATTAACGTAAGGTACAGAAGTTGGAATATATGGGAACATTAGGCTAGAATCGGTAGAATGAAATTTTATAAATGCCTAGAGCACCTGAAAGAAATATCATCAACATGATAAAACAGAAATCCTGGAGAACTTTAAGAATACCTATCGAATTTTATAGATAATGAAACAGAATCGACGTTTAAATGCTGCACAACTCTACTCAGTTCCATCCTGTGGCAAAGGTAGGGCTTGATCTGAAGTGGACATCATCTGACTTTTGTTTCTAAATTCCTCTAGTAAGAAGTGAGAATAAAGAGAAGATGAAGAAGGGGTGTTATGGACAGGAGAAAAGAGAACAGTGATGAATAAAGTAGGAAAAGAATCCTGGCAATCAAAGGAGAAAAGAAAACAGACTAGGGGTCCTTTTCCTTAAGAGAAGGAGTACAGGAGCAAAAACACCTGAACTTTAAAATACATATATAGTTTTATTGGATTCAGAGACAAAGGGAGAGAGAGAGGAAGAGAGAAACATCAATGATGAGAACCCATTGATTAGCTCTCCCCTGTACACCACACACAAGGGATGGAGCCCGCAAACCGGCATGTGCCCTGATTGACAGGGAGTTGAACTATGAAGGCCTGGTTCATAGGTCAACACTCAACAACTGAGCCACGCTGGCTAGGCTGAACTTTTTTTTCCTCTAAAGAGTTTCCACATTAATTTACATCCTTTTTTTTTTTTGGCCTGAACCCTGGGTATATCATTTTGTTCTCCAAGAATTTCCTACAAATGAAGATGACTAACTTAAGCTACAATGGGTAAGGTATCCTGTAAGACATAAATTACTTTTCCAGCATCTTAATTCTAAATTAGACCGTTCAGGGGCTAAAATTCATGGTTTTCTCTTTTCTGCGCCATCACAGCACTAGAGAACAGAAAAAGGGCAATGGAGGGCCTGGTGGAATTGAGTTAAAGGCATGCATGTGCAGGTCAACAACACAGAATTCAATATGTTGCTTTACCATGTTCCTGCTGTTTTTCCTTGGGCAACTGATTTCACCACTCTGTGCCTCTGGTCCCAATCTCTCAGGAGCATTATCATGAGGATTGAAAGGTGTAATGTTGTTAAAGCAACGGGGCTCATCTTAAGTACTTTTTTAGATGTATAAATGCTTGGATGATTTTAAATATTAAACAAGAGTAGAATGTAAACAGAGAAAGCTTCGCTCAAAAGCAGAAAAAGCCAACCAACTCACCAAACAAAAAGAATTATTTTTTAAACCACCCTTTGCCTTAGCACCACTAGCAATTCTTCAAAAAAACTTCACCTGTGGTGCTGACGCTAGTGTTTGTGGCAGTTATAGAAAGCTTGATTCTTCCATAATTCTGTAATTGTTCTATACATCCCAACGCTTGTTACGCCACAGCTAGGGAACTTGGGGCCCAGTAGTTAATAGAGGCTTTATTCTTGCCTGCATGACGCCAGGCTGCTGCAGTCACAGAGAATAACACTTAAAACAAAACGGGCTTTATGCCACGGAGTTCCTCACACAATGGAATTTCCATTTATGCAAAACACAAGAGTGTTTAAGAAAATCTCAGCCAGCCGTGGGTATGGTCAACGGGGATTTCACTACTTGGCATTCGTTAGAATATTTGCATCTGCAATTTGTAAGTTTTGAAACTTCCTAGTGTCTAGAAGGGGACAGGACACACAATAAGGTGTAGATACATCCTTTTGGAAAGTTTCTGCTGCTTGTGGTATTCCTTTATTAACTTCACAACTAATAGCAAAGGAAATGTGGGGAGGAGAACAGTAAGATTTGAAGTTGGTATTCCAGCGTGGTCTCTCCCCTAGTGAGTGAGCTACGGACTCTGGCATTTCTGACTCTTCTGAAGCTGCTACTTCATGGGCTGGGGTCCAGGGACTTACATACTCTAGTCCAGGGGTGGGCAAACTTTTTGACTCGAGGGCCACAATGGGTTCTTAAACTGGACCGGAGGGCTGGAACAAAAACAACCTGACCATGCTGGCACTCTCATTTTGGGCTGCTGGTGAAGGAGCGGAGGGGAGAGCAAGAGAACCCTCCGCTCTTTCAGCTCCGCGGGCCTGACAGAACAGCCGAACGGGCTGGATCCAGCCCTCGGGCTGTAGTTTGCCCACAGCTGCGTCTAGTCTGGCCCATGGGCCAGATGGCTGTTCTAAACTATTGAAATAATAATAATAACAATAAAAAGACTGTACCATTTTATGTAATGATATTTACTTTGAATTTATATTAGTTCACACAAAGACTCCATCCATGCTTTTGTTCCGGCCCTCTGGTCCAGTTTAAGAACCCATTGTGGCCCTCGAGTCAAAAAGTTTGCCCACTGCTGGTCTAGTGTCATCATCTGATTGCTTGCCTTTGGAACCAACCACCTGAGTTTCCAATACCAATTCTGTCACTGTATTGACTGCATGATATTGAGAAAGTAGGCCTGTCCTTCATCTAAATCATGTGTCCTGGTCAGGTGGGGGTGAGAATAATGGCTGGCCTTATGCAATTGATTAGAGAATTAAAAGATGCAATCGACACAACCAAATGGAATGGCGTCTGGCACTATGTAAAGCACTCCACATATGTTAGGTGATCTTGGTCTTATTCTAAGAAAAATGGAAAGCCAACGAAGAGTTTTAGACACAGTGGCAGGGAGGGGGGTGGGAGAGGAGTGACGTGATTTGTAAGTAAAAACATGGGTGCCTGGAGAGCGGCTGGTTAATAGTGCAGTGTGTGGATAGCCCAAGAGCATGGTTACCTGGTTACCGTAGGGGGCAAGTAATGGCTGGAAACTGACTCCCACTAGAAAGATGGCTCATATCATTTCATGGAGTAGAGACCCCCCATGGAGACCCTTCAGAGTTTATGTGCATGGAGACCAAGGAACTCCGTAAAAATACTCTTCCCCACAGAGATCCAAATCCAAAACAGAAAGGTGAGCTGTCATTAAGTTGACTCTCACAGTCTGGGAACCCTCAGGGGTGGGAGGTGACCTGACGATCAGGGGAAAGTGACACCCCCATCACACCTCTGCTGTGGCCACTGCCAGTAGCACAAACCTCAGCCTGGCCTGGTCACCTGAGCCTCAGGCAGCCCTGAGCGGTTGGGCAGCCACTATCCAAGGCATGCCTATGTCTCAGGCCAGCCCTGGGCAGCTGGGGGTTTGGGGTGCTCCAAAGGCAGGTGCCCCAGCTGGGCTGAGGGGACTGGGCACCACCATATTTGAGGGTGTGACTATCAATTAGCATATTGCCTCCTTATTGGCTGTGGGTACTGTCATCTTTGCAACAGCATGAGGGCCAATTAGCATATCCCCTCTTTATTAGATAGGATTATTCCTGCTCTTAAAGAATCTCAGCCAGAAGATAAAAATGAAACCAATGTCACCCCAATAAATTCAAAAAATTAAAAAAGAAAAGAAAATGAGCCAGTTTGTTTTTAGAAGTGAATGCACAATTTGGATTTCTTCAAAAAGAGCAGTAATCGGGCATCTAACACTTTAGGTATCCAATATTTTAAAATGATTGTTTTCCAAACAATTCTTACACTTAAAAGGTGTTGTGAAATCTCAACCAAGGTATCCTGGGACCCTTAATTCCCTACTCCACACTTCAGAATCAGTAGTTCTTTTGTCTTTCCATGGTTGCTCTTCCTGAAACTCCCTGCACTGTTTCTCTCCCATGAAAATATAAAATATAAAAAGTGTTGTGAGGATCCAGGCGATATCTCCTCCAATAACTGATGGAATTTTAGCTAAATTTCACTAAATACTCACTATATGTCATGCACTGCTCCAATTGCTTCCACAATAAAGTCATGAAACCCTCATAAGAACAACACTAAGAGCTAGCTATAATCTGCTCCCGATGTACACTGTAAAGTCTTAATCACAGAGAATGTAACTGGTTTTCCAAAGGTCAAGGGCTATTAAACATTGAGACTGGTGTGAACCACATGGATTCATGAGGCAACAGCCCCTCCTCTTCACCAGTAAAGCCTAATGGTTAGAACATGACAAGTAGGACACTACTTATGCGGGACAGTGGGTTCAGAGAGGCATTGAGCTCTGCTCAATAATGACCCATTCTGGGGGATTTCTGTCTTTCAAAGCCAAGTGTTCAATACCTGTGCTTCTCAGAATTTAGTTGTAATATAGTTCAGTCTTTTGATTTACTGCATTTATAAATTCATAGACTTTCTGTGTTCCCTTTTGAATCTGCCTTTTGCATATCTACCGATGACTTGTTTGAACTTTGTTAAAATTATCATTGTCAACATCATGGTAGGTATTAAGCACTTTCCGTGTATCAGAGCCTAATTTAAAAATGTATAATAATCACCATACTTAATATTATTACAACCTGAACTGATAGGTACAATTACGCAGACTTACTTTACAAGTGAGGAAACTGAAGCTCAGAGGGGTATAGATACCTTTCTTAAATCCTCACGGTTGCCAAGGCACAACCAGTGAATTAGCCCGGGCCTGACTTACTCCCCTCATCCTGGTGAGGAGCCGCACTCTGAGAGCCCAGGATGCGATTCTGGCTGCAGAAAAGGCTGAACCCTCTGTCCAACTCCGGTTCTCAACCTGCAAGCATGCAGTTTCCTGTTTGTCACACGAAATACACCAGTTACTAGGAACACACAGAGTTCTCTCCCTGTCTCCAAATGCACCTGCTGCACTGACCTCCATGCAGGGAGGGACCATGCATTTACACCCCCCTCTGACAGATGACTCATAAAGCAGCACCTGAGGCCTTGCTTTCGCTGCACCCTTCACATCACCGGCTGCAGTGAACGCCGTGAGCCAGGGAAGTAGCCACAGACTCTTGACTGACGCTGAATAGAGAGAGAGAGAGAGAGGAAAATGAGCTTGAGGAATAGCCTTCGCGAGGGATGGCAATTGCAGAGGCTAAATCGGAATTTAAACTCCCTCTTCCCTCCCGGGGAACAAATGCACCACTTTGAACACTCTTCCTTAACATCTTAAATCTTAGGAGCTTGGTATCATTAAGGGATCCCGTGCAATAGTCCTTCACGAGAAATGATACGCTATCTACGGAGCAGTGACAAACAGCAGATAGAGTGCTCTCAGCCCGGCCACCCCACCGCCTCGGAAAGCAGAATAACACGGGCCGCTCTGACTCCGGCTGTGTTTCTCTGCGTCGCACGCCAGAAGGCTGTTTGTCTTGCTCCATGGCAGCTCGGGAGAAGACGGAGAGCTGTAAAGAATTTATTCTGCACTTGCTTCCCCAAATCTTTCCCGGCTACAACGTTAGCGCCTTGCTCCATTTAACTCCAGGACTGCTCTGTCTCGCTGCTCATCCCTCTTGTCGGATGGCTGTTTTATTATCCTCCGCTCTGAGGAAGGGGAGGATCTCCAAGGGGACAGCCATTGGGGAGAAAAATCCAAGATGGAAATGTCTTCATAATCATCCCCTAAATGGCTATAAAATTGTGGTCCATCCATAGCAAGCATGGAGTCTCTTCTAGTAGGAATTACTGACCTCACTATTGTCATTTGCATTCCTTGCTTCCTTCCTTTCTGGCAGGAACTGATTCCCACCCCTTGGGACTAAAATGTTGGATTGATTCCTTCTTTAGAAGCTGTTTCTGCAGATGAGAGCCATCAGGGATCACAAGTCTTTGGAGGAGGCTTTGGGTGAAAGAGTTCCCCCCCTGATACAGACATCGCTCCAGGAAGTATCCCACCCCCTCCCTTCCTGTCTTGGGAAGTGATGTGTGTGGCTGTGTGGCAGCCTCTTTGTCACCGGGAGTTTATGAGACTGAGAATGAGCATTCCACAGTGGAGCTGAATGGAGACCAAGGCATAGTAACTTAAAACCCGAGGGCATTCGGGAGCCATTGCTCCAATGCTGGAGTTGCCTCTCTCCCTGCGTGAATAATGAGCCATCTGGACTATCAGCCATTTTCAGGAATATTTTCCCCTTTCCAGCCCAAAGCATGGGAACTGAGGCACCTCAATGCTCCAGGTGCCTGCAGTAACTGCATCAGGAAGTTGAGCGAAATAACCTCTCAGCCATGAAGTTCCAGACATACTAGTATAATCCTGTTCAGCAAGACAAGTGGTCGATAAGCCTTAATCATCATTGATCTTTGCTCAGGACCATGTTGGCTTCCAAACATTAAATACATGGGGGGGAAAAGGGGAACAGAAATAATTAGCTCTTCGGTTGGCACATGCATAGGTTTTGGAGATCCGACTGTGGACATGTTTTGGGACTGTCATTCTTCCCACTATAATAATTTATGCCAAAATGATAATGATATATTTTTACATAAATTATACATTTATAAATGATGGACAAATAAGTTATAAACAATATAAATAAAACAATAACACTTATTCCAATTGCAATAAATAAATGATAGTCCCTTCCGTTGTTTTAATGAGAACTCTCTTGGATTCGCAGGAGGCTGGGTTAGAACTGAGAAGTACAAATGGAGCTCCTTGTTATGCTGTCACTAATGGAATGAGATGAGGATTACTCAAATGTCAAGATAAAATAGGTGTAAATAAAGCAAGCCCGAGGTAATGGACCCCTTCCAGTAATTGCCTGTGGGACCCAGACATACAATGGCATTTTGATTTGGTGCATGCCTGTTCCAATACTTGGTTTGTTCCTGTCCTGGGGCTTAGCTCACTACCCCCAAGTTCAGCTGTCATTATGCTCACACTAAAGGAGAATTATTGACAAGGGCCCGGGAAGACTAGACTAGACTTGAGATTCAGTCCTGATTCTAACAGCAGCCCACTGCAATCTCCTGTGCAGCTTTCTCGTTTTCTCTTTCTCTCTCTCTCTCTCTCTCTCTCTCTCTCTCTCTCTCTCTCTCTCTCTGACTCAGTCTCTCCCTATGTTAGACTCCATTAACTAGACAAGGCCAACCTCTTACCAAAAAAGAGCCCCAGTGGCGGATGCAGGATATGCCACATGTGTAACATAGATGTTCAATTCTATAATTGCTTTCTCTATTTTAGAGATAAAAATCCGAGGCTCAGAAAAGGTAGAGAGCACAACCCAGCTTGTACCTAATCAAATAACCGAACATATTATCTGCTATATAAAATACTGCCGTGTGATACATGGAGCTTTAAATTCTCTCAGTTAATAACCAGTGTGTCATTCCGCCATTCAAGTGAAAATAGGTGTGCATATTGATAAACATAAACTCACACACAATACATAATTCATGACCCTGCAATAAAGTCATTCTAATGCCATAAATTCCGAATGCTGTGCTCACGAGCGAGGGCAGCAGAAGGCTCCATTCCGAGGCTGCCGAGCCCCGGCTGCAGGCAGACTGTAGCTCTGGTTAAATTAACATCTGCCGGAACATAGGAGCAGAGCCAACCTGAGAATCAATGTCAGTTAAAACGTTCGGGCTCCTTGGGTATAACTTTTATTTTTTATTTTCACACGGAGTACAGCAGAGTTTTTTTCATCTCTGTGGAAAGTTAATAGGAGCACTTGGATCAAACACATCCATGGTATAGACTAAAGTGTTCAGAAAATGTAGCTACAAGAATAAAAGTATCTGAAGAAAACCACACCTCAACATCTACATCACAAGTTGCTGGTTACAATTAAATTATGAAAGGCACAGCCCCGGCCAGTGTGGCTCAGTTGGTTGGAGCATGCTCTCCTGCACCGAAGGGTCATGGGTTCCATTTCCGGTCAGGGCACATTACCCAGGTCAGGGGTCTGCAAACTGTGCTTGCGACCCACAAGGGGCTCTTTGGCCCCTTGAGTTTTTAGCAAAGGCCAGCTTATGAGCACCCTAATTAAGTTAATAACAATGTACCTACCTAGAGAGTTTAAGTTTAAAACATTTGGCTCTCAAAAGAAATTTCAATCTTTGTACTGTTGTTATTTGGCTCTGTTGACTAATGAGTTTGCCGACCACTGACCAAGGTTGTGTTCAAATCCCATACAGGGTGCGTGCAGGAGGCAACCTATCTATGTTTCTCTCTCATATTGATGTCTCTCTCTCTAAAAATCAATTTCAAAAATAGATAAATTACTAGGCAGCCGTGGGCAAACTACGGCCAGTGGGCCGGATCCGGCCCGTTCGGCTGTTCTATCCGGCCCACGGAGCTGAAAGAGCGGAGGGTTCTCTTGCTCTCCCCTCCTCTCCTTCACCAGCAGCCCAAGATGAGAGTGCCAGCATGGTCAAGTTGCTTTTGTTCTGGCCCTCCGGTCCAGTTTAAGAACCCATTGTGGCCCTCGAGTCAAAAAGTTTGCCCACCCCTGTACTAGAGGCACAACTGGGCATCCTTTGCTCTTGCAGGCTTTCTGTCCATGCTAGTCTCATTGTACCATGCCCATATCACCTTTTACCTGGATCAGAGCCCATTTGTCTGTTATTTAAATACCAATCAGAGCTAATAATTACAGCGCACTGCAGGTACCAGACACTATGCTAAGTGGGTCCACATTGGTTTTCTCATTTTTTCCTAACAAGTCTATAAAGTAGCTACTATTACTAAACACAGTTTGCCTGTGAAGGGACAGAGGCTGAGAGAAATCAAGTCATTTCCCATCGCTGCATAGCCACCAAGATGTGGGGTAGTCATTTGAAAGCTCATGCTGTGAATAGCTTCAGGTTAGTAGGAAAATGTCATGTCACTGAATGGAAATGTACTATTTTTCTTTATTATTTCTTTCTCCAGCATCGTGAGTCCTTTGCGAAAACAGCACCATTTCTTTATCTCTTTCTCCCCACTTCATCTTTCACTGACCATGGCAGCAGAAACTTTTTTATAGCAGGTGATCAATAAGCCCCTTTAAAATTAATAAGTCATCCTAGATGGAAAAGGAAACTCCATCTGGAGACTTATCCCAGCACGTCTGCCATCATCGTCATCGATTATCACCGTCACCCCCTCCCAGCAAATACCAAAATTATAACAGTGCACAGCATATTCTCACACTTATTAACACACAATTTAAAACGGGTAAGAGAGCAATTCTATTTGGAAGACTTGCCATGTTTTTCTTAGCCAAATATTGATTTCCAAAAGCCACTGGTTAAGTATTTAATTCCTGTGTGTGTCTGGGCTGTGTTTCTTTTCTTAAAGGAATATACCTTTGACTTTTCCCATATCTATACAGCCCAAATATCTGGATCATGGGCACAGCCGGGGTTCTCTATTTTTAAAAATGAGCTTTTGTTGATTTTAGAGTGAAAGGAATGAAGAGGAAGAGAGAGAAACACTGATGAGACTGAAACACTGATCAGCTGCCTCCTGCATACACCCCTCCGCGTGCTGCATGTGCCCTGACTCAAAATTGAACCAGTGACCTTGTGGTTCATAGGTTGATGCCCAACCATGAGTAACGCGGGCTGGACTGTCTGAAGTATCTTACTCATAGGAATGATTTCTGCCTTTCCTTCAAGTGTTTTCCATTAATCAGGTCTCCAATATTCTTTTTTTTTAAATATATATTTTATTGATATTTTACAGTGAGGAATGGAGAGAGATAGAGAGCTAGAAACGTCGATGAGAGAGAAACATCGACCAGCTGCCTCCTGCACACCCCCTACTGAGGATGTGCCCGCAACCAATGTACATGCCCTTGACCGGAATCGAACCCGGGACCCCTCAGTCCGCAGACCGATGCTCTACCACTGAGCCACACCGGTTTTGGCGGTCTCCAATACTCTTAGTCCTTCCGAGTTGTTTTACTGGAATTCTGAGAAGATGGCACGCTAAACTGTAACATTTACCACTTTAGGAAATCTTTTTATAAACAGTTAAAATGCTTTGATTTAAACATGGGTCTCTCACATAAAGATGACATCCAAAGTATTCTGAACTCGTGATCAATAAAGCAGCTAAATCTCCTCAGACAGGCCTGGAGAAATGAATATAAATGCATAAGGACAGAAAGATCAGCAGGAGGTGACCAATAAAAGTTCTTCATATGACTTCAATGAACACTGAAATCGGGCCTTTTTGTGTGTGATATTTCTCTGTTAGCTATTCCTCCCTAATATGTGGTAAAGCTAATCAGCTACCGCTTTGGATTTAACTCTTTGTTACTCGGGTGACAAAAGCAGACTGCGGTTATGTGGGGAAATACTAATATGAACCCCTCCCTCCTTTTCTGATCTGCAATCAGGAGCAAAATGGAAAAATTATGAATTGCTAAGTCACCATTCATTAATTTGATTATGAATATTGCTTTCAATCAGTGTTGTCATTATTCGTCCCCATGGCGTCAAGAACTTTCCATGCATTATTCACTTAGTTTGGAATGCACAAAAGATTTGCCATGACTATTTCCATTTGACTCGGGGGCCACTGAGTTTAAAAGAGGTAAAATAATTCACCTAAGGTCACATAGTTCATTTACACCCCTTTATATCTACACCATAGAAGAGCAGGAAGTCCTAAAGCTCATCAACCAAAAATTCAAAAAAATAAATAAAATAAAATAAAACAGTCTCAGACCTGGCAATGCGTTTTGCACTAAACATAAAATTTAAAAGAAGTCTATTTTAACTTTTCTTCTTCCAAATATTGTTCCATTTTCTCTGCTTTAAAGTCAATGCCATAGATATTGACATCTGTCCTTTCAAACTGGCCATCAGATATATGTTCTCACCATGATTGCCCTGGCTTTGCTTTTATTTATTGGCTTCCAGATTCCACTTGACTGATTATAGATTGTTTGTCCCCTACCCATTATTTAAAAGCACATATTTCTACATAGATTTCCTAAGTGACAGTTGATTTCAATCAATTTTATTTAGCTCACTTTTAATTTCCTTCATGCTTAGCACTGGGAAAAAAAATCCAATACAATATTTTGTGCTGTGTCGCTTAAAAACTTGCAAACTGATTAAGCTGTGACCACACAGCCACATGTACAATTTCCACTTTTCTTCAGGCAAAGGATAGCAAGGGCACAGTACTCATTGCTGGTTCTAAAGGGGAGACAATCTATCTATCTATCTATCTATCTATCTATCTATCTATCTACCTATCTATCATCTATCTATATAAAAGCCCAGCGACCAGAATGACTAGTGGCTAAGATATGCATTATGGCAACCAACTGACCTGATCTAGGCTAAGATCGGCATACCCCTGGCTGATTGTGGGTGGGGCTGGTTGTCCAACCACCCTTGGCCCCTCCCCCCTGCCAGCCCGGCCCCATAGGCCTCCTTCTGGGTGGGCTGGCTGGACCCCACCCATGCACAAATTCATGCATGGGACCTCTAGTATGATATATTAAAAGGAGAAAAGAATAAGGATTCAAATGATCCAGATGCACCCTAATCATGGCACTTCTCAATTGATACCCTTGGAGGACTGCACTATGAACCATCAAGTAAAGCCCTTAGTAATGCAGATAAGACCATCAGAGCTCTTTTTCAGGACCATCTTCCCTGGCTCTCAATCTTGGCAAACTTCCTCCAGCCACCCTGTAAGTCTTCACGTCCCCTCACCTTAGTCCATCCCTTTTATATTTGCTCCTCCCTCTCTTTGGAAATCTCCTGGCAGGATAATGCATACTCAGTCTTTAAGCTTTCCTTTAGAAGTCACTTTCCTCTTAGTGACTACGTCCACCACAGGATTTCCCAAACTTGTGTGAAAAAAATTCCTTGAGAAAGCTGTAAACCACCTGACTCATGTGGCTCAGGGGTTGAGTGTCCACTTATAAACCACTAGGTCACAGTTCAATTCCCAGTCAGGGCAGGTCACAGGCTCAATCCCCAGTTGGGGGTATGCAGGAGGCAGCTGATCAATGATACTCTCTCATCACTGATATTTATCTCTTTCTCTCCCTCTCTCTTTCTCTCTGAAATCAATAAAAAAATTAAAAATAAATAAAAGAAAAGGAAATGAAATTGCAAACCTACAGATTTCCAGGTCTACTAAATGAGTATTTGAAGCATGCCCAAGATTTGTTTGAATCAGGTATGGTAAGACATGCTGATATGGGAATGACCTGCATTAAGGAAGAGTCTGTATACTCACAGATTCCCCAGAAAGAGAAGGCAGAGCCACGTCACTCTGTGTCACATAGGAAGGCAGAGCAGCCATGTAGGAAATAGATGGAATGAGGGGAATATGGGAGCAAGAGTCTTAATTGTGACTGCCATGGGAAGGAATGGGACAGGCAGGTCCATCAGGCTGAGGACTGTCTGTTTTGAACAGTTGTAGTGAGTGCTAAAGGCATAGGACCTGCCTCTAGTTGTCTGGCATCTGGCCTCCTCTGATTAGCAGGGGGAATAGTGACCAGGAGTGAGAGCTTCATAGAGGAGCTGGCTAGCAGTGCATGTTTTGGGTTGGTTATTTTGAGTTTGAAAGGTATGCTCTAGGTGAGCTGTTGGTTATCTCTGGTAACGAGCTAACCTTGGGAGAGGCAGTCCCTCCAGTATCAGCAAACCTCCAAGATGTCAAAGCATCAGAAACTAAGGGCAGCGGGCATGATTAGTACAATGAGCTTTTTTAGAGAAAATAATTAAGCTCCCAGGCAGAGTTCTAGTTCTAGCAAAGGCTGCTGATGCAGTTATATGGGAATCATTTTTGTCCAGATTACAGTGATAAACTAGACAAGAGAAAACTGGATGAAATGTGATTTTTTGAGAGAAGGAACATCACAGGACAAAAATCTATGTCTTTCCCCTAAATTCTCCCTGGGTTTACATAGTGTGGGCAGCTATAACCCAACATGTACAAGATTGTCAATGGTACTGAGTCTATATTATGCATTGTTAGCAACACAGCAAGGCAATTGATTTTATGTATTTACCTTTTATCCTGTGACCTTGCTAAACTCACTCATAAGTTCTAGGACATAATTTTTGTTTTTAGATTCCTTGCGATTTTCTATATAGACAATTAGATCATCTTCCAAGAGGACATGTTTATTTCTTCCTTCTCTCTCTGTAGGCCTGTATTGTTTTCACCTTATTGCGGTGGCTAGAGTCAAATACTCTGTTGAAAACAGATGACGGTGGACAAACTTGCTTTGTTTCTCATCTTGGAGAAAAAGTCTTCAGTCTTTCACTGTTAAGAATAATGCTAGTTGTACGTTTTAAGTACAAGGTGCTTTTTTAATAGGTTCTCTTTATCAACTTGAGGTAGTTCTATCCCTAACTCCTAACTACAGACAGTGTTTTGTTTTTTTTCTTATCATAAGTGCGCATAAGATTTGGTTAACTAATATATTATTTTTATCTTTAGACTGTTGATATGGTGGATTACATTGATTGATTTTTAGAATGTTGAACCAGCTGTGCATATCTGAAGTAATCCCATTTGGTCATGGTGTATAATTGTTTTTGTACAGTTTTATACACAATTTGCTACTAATTTGCTGACAATTTCTGTATCCATGTTTATGAGAGATACTGGTCTCATAGTTTTCTTTCTTTTGTTCTTTTTTTCCCCTTTTAATACTATCTTTGGCTTTATTATCAAGGTAATACTGATCTCCTAACATGACTTGAGAAATGTTCTCTTCCTCAGATTTTTCTTCTTGCTCTTCATCACAGGACTTGATTTTCCCTTTACATGTTTGTCTATGACAATTAGGAATCAAAAGAAGAACCAGCTCAGCTGGCATGGCTCCATGGTTGCAGATAGACTTATGAGCTAGGAGGTTATAGATTCCTGGTCAGGGCGCATGCCCAGGTTGTAGGCTCCATCCCCAGTAGGAGGCATGCAGGAGGTAGCCCATCAATGATCTCTTTCATCATTGATGTTTCTATCTCTCTCACCCTCTCCCTCCCTTCCTCTCTGAAATCACACACACACACACACACACACACACACACACACACACACACACAGTCTTAGATGAAAATTTCAAAGAACAGGAACAATTTCTAATAACAGTATATAGAGTTATGCTCATGCCCATATTCAGCACTTTCCTAAATGACATTAAGAAACCTCAATCGTGTGCCATTCTGTGAGCAAGTCTGACTTTTTCCTTAAGGCATAACACGGCATGCTCGCTCCTCCCTGCACCCAGGATATGCAGTGTGGTGTGGTGCTTAGGTAACTTGCCCAAGTGTTGTCTTGGAAGAGCAAAAAGTTCCTGTCTTCTATTGGGTCCTTACAAATGATCTCATCCTCACCCAGCGATTCCTACATTCTAAGCATCTGGGCCGCCCGTGGCCAGGCGGTTGTGTCTGAGTCAGTTAGGTGGTTAAATGGATAATGACTGTCTGGGTTGCCTGAGCCTTTTGAATGTCAATTTTTCCTGGCTCAGATTTTTGAGCAATTTACTCATATCTTGCCATTGTTGACAGCATTTCTGTTGCAGACCCCTCACACGACTCCAATTTAGTTAAGGTGAGGGAGTGAAGGCTTCATATTCTGATTTACTTCTGGAGAAGGATCTGAATTTAAAAGGTGTGTGTGCTTGTAATGTACTCGGTAGAGGAGCAATAATATAGATGCCTGCTTTAATTTTTCTCATCTTCCTTTTCTGTGTTGCAAACATGTGTTACAATGATGGTGCTTAAGTATGTTTTTCTGAGCGAGCAAGGACTTCCGCTCTTAAGCTAAATTGTTCTAATATGCCAAGAAAACCACACCTCTATTTTGAAAGCATGAAACACACTGAAAAAGGTATCTTTATTGGAAATCAAGACTCAAGCAGGTTTTAGCTCACATGCACCCCCCAGTCAGAGGTGAAGTTAGTTTCGATAGTGGCCACAAATGTGGACAGAAATCATTCTTGTTTACTGTATGATAGAAATTTCTGATTACTATCCTGTCTCTGCATGAAATCAATTTCCTCAGAAAGACCATTTGAATCTGGGAAATAGAGGGCAAGTGTAAATACGAGTGGAAGTTAAAACTGTTGCTATGAGTATGAAGTCATAAATTATGCAGCCCGAAAATTCATTATGTTGTTTTTGTCACCAATCTCCTGAGCTGTATTACAAAAAAAGTTCTAGAAAAACAAAAGAAAATGAGATTTAAAACAGTGAAAACTCGTCTACAAGAAAATTGGGTTTATGGTAGCATTTCCTAAGGAGATTGCCTCAATGTAAAGTGCGCTTCTCACACAGTAAATTTTAGATGGTTATAGCCGAAAACCCCTTTTTGTATTTTTATTTTTAGCTTATAACTTGCTTGACTTTCAAAGGACTTATTCTTTCCTCACTTACCAGAGATTGTGATGATAGTTTAAGGGAAACAAATCTATTTATAGAAATGGCAAGTGTTCCTTGCAAATATGCAAAGACCTGAATCCCACTGCATGTCTTTCTGAGCTAGTCAACAGATATGGTAGCGTAAAGTGTGTCTTAAAGATTCAAATTGACATTTACAACATGTTTTTAATGGACCCATGTATACATTCATTGACTGATTGACTGATTGATCCGCTCATTAATTCACAAAGCTGCCTGAAGCCCCTTAGCAGGCAATTTCAGTTATAGCCATGTGCTCGGGAGTAAGTTCTTTTAGTTCTCAGAGTTTCACTATTCTCAACTGAAAACTAAGAATGATGAACTGTCACCGAAACTGGTTTGGCTCAATGGATAGAGCGTTGGCCTGGGGACTGAAAGGTCCCAGGTTCGATTCCGGTCAAGGGCATGTACCTTGGTTGCGGGCACATCTCCAGTGGGGGGTATGCAGAAGGCAGCTGATCAATGATTCTCTCTCATCGATGTTTCTAGCTCTCTATCCCTCTCTCTTCCTCTCTGTAAGAAATCAACAATATATATTTTTAAAAAGAATGATGACCTGTGAACTTCCCAACCTGTAGAGTTTTGTGAGGAACACTGACTCTGGCTTTGAACTTGCTTTTTTTAACTTTAAAGGTACCATTGAAGAATGGAATGGAATAGGAGGATGGAATACTCCCAGATTTTATTTATTTATTTATTTATTTATTTATTTATTTATTTATTTATTGCTTCCTCTTTTCTGAATATAGTTATCATGCCGGACTTTTAGTTTATAGTTAGAATATTAAAATGTGTTGTGCTTAAAGAACACAAGGCTTGTTTTAAGTGAAAAAATGCTCAGCAGTGCTAACCCCAGCTTTGTCTTCCTTTTGTCTTGCACAGAACCAGGAGCAATCCCCTCCTGTCCAGCCCCAGTCACAGTGAGCCAATGCCAAAGGAAGCAGAAGCTGATTTAGGTCTCAAGATCTCTGTTTCAAATGAGCTTATTATGTTACATTTTCCTTTTTTTCTTAATCTTCACCCAGGGATATGTTTTCACTGATGAGAGAGAGAGAGAGATGGAGAAAGAGAGAGAGGTTGAGCAGTATGCACCTACTTCTCACAATCACCTGAGAAATGATCACCAGGCACCTCCTCTTCCCCTGAGCTCGTGTTCTGCTGAGCTTTCTAGCTTCTTCTGTATGTTGAGTTTGTATGTTGAGTTTGTATGTTGAGTTTGTTATAATAGTTCATATTTGAAATACAAGCAAAGGTTCCTTGATTTTAAACCAACTCTCTTTTCCCATGGGCTGTGACTCTTTATAATAACAAAATCCATTTGGAATGGTCAAAAAATAAGTTTATTATTTATGTATTATATCTATGCCATGGTTTCATTCTAATTCCTTTGCACAGTTGTTTTAACGTTTGAAATCCTAAATACCCTAATTGCATTTTTGAAACCCTAAAGAATATAATGTACCAATTTAATATGAGACTATTCTCATTTCCATGCAGCAAACAACTAATTTTCTAACCTCCTGTGATAGAAATTCATTTACTCTGCCCCCTTGTTATAAAAAAAAAAGCTGCAATATCTTAAGCTGTCAAGAAGATTATTTCTATTGAAATTAGAATGGAATAAAAGAGCATTACTGGCAACAGTAGCTTCATTTCAATTTATGAGAAATAATAAATCAATCATTAAAAGGAAAACTATGCATGCATAAAACCAAGAGACAAGAGCTGTGACAACATTGTAAGTAAACTTGGTATCAATCCTCAAAGTCCCAATACTTATTGCTTATGCAGCCGGTGTTTTTATACAACCTTGCACTGAGCCTCCCTAATTATACCATCGTTGAATCACAATTAATATGTAAATAGAAACATAAAACTGGGTTTATCCCATGTAGCGATCTGTGCCGGCAAACATCCTTCACAGGCCTGCTGCCGGGAAGTCCCCTGGGGTGGGGGTGGGGGGGGTCTCACGCATTCTATCTTTCTTTTCCTTGAGCGCTGCAATCTGGTTGGCAAAGCTGATTCAAGGCAGGATACGCTGTTCCCGGAACCTGTTTACAAATCTTCAACATCTGGAAAAGACGGTGCTTCACTGCTGGTCTTCCTGTCCCCCTGACTGGATGCCATGAGCGCATCTATCATTACCGCAGGCAGGGTGGCCTGTTGAGTCTATAGTCATTTCATAGACAAGCTCTGTGCTTGTTGTTTGTTTGCCTTTATTTCCAAAAACTACAGTGCTTAGGTATTTTATTTTTTTAAAATAAATTTTATTGATTTTTTTTATGGAGAGGAAGGGAGAGAGATAGAGAGCTAGAAACATCGATGAGAGAGAAACATTGATC
Organism: Vespertilio murinus; assembly: GCA_963924515.1. NCBI lineage: Eukaryota > Metazoa > Chordata > Mammalia > Chiroptera > Vespertilionidae > Vespertilio > Vespertilio murinus. Next base: position 7,135,177 of record OZ004716.1, on the reverse strand, counting down.
AGCTGTCTCCTGCACACCCCCTATCCGGGATGTGCCGGAAGCCAATGTACATGCCCTTGATTGGAATCGAACCTGGGACCCTTCAGTCCGCAGACCGACACTCTATCCACTGAGCCAAACCGGTTCCAGCTGCTTTATTAATTTTAGTCAGGTCATAAATACATATTCTGGCCTCAAATTCCAAAGCTTAAAACACAGCCTTCAGATTATGCACGAGTCATGTGATGGATACAGAATTCCAGGCTGTACTAATGTATTGCACCATCTTGAAATGCATTCCTTCTGATTGTTCTCTTCTTTTAGGAACATTTAAGCCTAAAAAAGCGGCCTCTTTTTTTTTTTTTTTTTTTTTTTTGCCATCACGCCAATCTACCAGATATTTGAAATCACCTGAAAACTCGTTTAATTTTATTTTGAGTTGTGTGAAGCAAACTCATAATAAAATGAGCAATGTTAGAATCAATTAGAAAATAACACTGATTAAATGAGGCCTCTCTGTCCTTGGCTGTCCAGCAAATGCTTATCTTTTTTTTTTTTTTTTTTTGGCACAGGATTTGGCCATTTCTCTACACTGAACCAATTACAGTACCGTTTGTCCTGTTTATGGAGTTTGGACCAGAGATAGAATGGGACTAAAGCATGGCCAGTTAGAATTTTTCTAATATTAGTTATAAAAGTTATTATTTTTACCATCAAACAAGGGAAATGTGCATGCTTGTTTGGTATATATGGGATGAACTGAATGTACGAATAGCTTAAAGCCACTTGTCGCCCCATTATGAAGTGCCTCTTTTAATGACAAGAGACTCATCATGAGTGTCTTTGGATATCAAACACATTGATATACAAATTTCCTATCCACAGAGTTCTTCTGGTTCCTAAGCAAGAAAACTTCTATGACCCGGGACCAATGTGTAAAGCACAGCTTTATATGATGGATTAGCAAGAAAAGTTGTAGAATCTGCAAGAGTTTGGAACGGCATCTGGAAATTGAGATTTCATGCACATAACTGGGACAGCCACTATGGAAAACAGTCTGGTGATTCCTCAAAAAATTAAGATCAGAGTTACCATCATACCCAGCAATCCCTCTTCTGGGTATCTACCAGTGCACATATCTTATTTGCAAAGATATGTGCACTAAAGCATTATTCATGGTGGCTAAGACATGGAAACAACCAACATGGGAAATTCTCAGTTAATCTAATTTTTATGAATAGCTATAAGTTTTAAAATATCTTTTCTTAGATTCATAGTTTTTAAAAATAGCCACTTAGCTTTTTTTGATATTCTTCATGTACCTAATTTACAGTATATGCTATAAAGAATTCATTAGGCATACCAACCAATTAATTCAATGAAATTCTGTTTTTATTCTGAAATCTGCATTTATTAATCTGCTTTTTTGCAATTACCTGCACTTTTACATTTTAAGAAAAAACATTGAAATTGAAGCTATATTAATTTTAAAGAGGAAATAAACACTAATTTGTAGACCTACTTATAGAGAGAGGATATATGAGTGTAAAAGATGATTACCCCCATAACTAAGAAAATGAAACATATTTCTTAAGCAGTTATTCTTTGGAGTCAATTATGCACTTGCAGTAACCATATGAAGCAGACTAAATGATCATGGCCACATAACCATATAGACTTGTGATTTCAATGGCACACCTTAAAAGAAGAAAATTTCAGAAAGTTTAAACAATACTATGTCAAATTAAAAAGCTTCTGCACAGTGAAAGAAACTGACAATAAGACAAAAAGGCAACCAACCAAATAGGAGATAATATTTGTAAACAACAACTCTGACAAGGGTTTACTATCCAAAATACATAAGGAACAAATACAACTCAACACCAAACAAACAATTCAATCAAAAATTGGGCTGAGGACCTGTACAGTCCTCTCTCCCAAGGAGACAACCAAATGGCCAGTAGATACATCAAAAGATGTTCAACTTCATTAGCTATTAGGGAAATGCAGACCAAAACTACAATGAGATACCAGCTACATCTGTCAGAGTGGCTGTTATCAACAAGGCAGGTAACAACAAGTGCTGGAGAAGTTGTGAGAAAAAGGAACCCTCATTCACTGCTGGCAGAAATGTAAACTGGTACAGCCACTATGGAAAAACAATCTAGTGATTACTCAAAAAAATTAAGGACATAGTTATCATAAGACCCAGCAATCCTTATTACGATTATCTACCAAAAAACTCAAAAGCACTTACTTGCAGAGACATGTGAACCCCTATGTTCATTGCAGCTTTATTCATGGGTGAACAAGACAAAGAAACAATTAAAGTGCCCTTCAACAGAGGACTGGATAAAGAATATATGGCACATACCAGTATGTACTATGGAATACTACTCAGCCATAAGAAAAAGTGAAATGCTGCCATTTGTGACAATCTGGGTGGACCTTGAGAATATATACTAGGGAGCTAGGGTGAGCAAAATAAGTCAGTCAGAAAAGCTAAGAACTGCATGATTTCACTCATATATATACATATAAAAGCCTAAGCAACCGTTTGACCGTTTGACCGGTAGCTATGATACATGCTGACCACCATGGGGCAGAAGCTCAATGCACAGGTATGGAAACATGGAACAGACTGATGAATCTCAGAGGGAAGGGGGGAGGGCAGGAAGAGACTAACCAAAGAACTTACATGCATTCTAGAGGCCCGGTGCAGGAATTCATGTACCAATAATTCCTCGGCCTGGCCTGCAGGGATCTGACCGAAACCAGCAGTCTGACGTCTCCTGAGGGGTCATGTATTGTGAGAGGGTGCAGGCCAAATTTGTGCACCAGGCCTCTAGTATGGAAACTTACAGACACAGAGAACAATATGGCTGTTACTAGAGGGAATGAGGATGGAAGGCAGTAAAAGGTAAAGCGGGCCAAATGTACAGTGATGGCAGATGATTTGACATTAGGTGGTGGGCACGCCATGCAATATATAGAACATGTATCATAGAAATGAACACTTGAAACTTCTAGAACCCTACTGACCAGTGTCACCCAATACATTTAATAGACTACATTTAAAAAGAAAGTTAAAACTATAGAGAAATAGTTATCATTTTTTGAAGTTATAGCACAACTAATATGGACAGAGGTTTTCTGTTAAGAAATAGAAAGCAGATGAAAATTTCTAAGTCTGAAAGACAAAAACATTACATTATTTTGCCTGTGCTTAATAAAATTCAAAGAACAAGCACACTGAACATTTGGACTTAAATATTTAAACACAAACAAAATAAAAGCACTGTTAATGCTTTTAGACAAACTCCTGAATATTATTCACAAACAAAGCCTACAGTAAATAATCGCTCTGTAGTTTATTGCCCAGGCAGTAAAAGTGACATCTCTTACACAGTTGTAACTTCAAATTCTAGGCAATTAATGTGCCTTGCTATAGAAATATAATATGTAATATGTTGCCCTAGAAAAAAAGTCATCCTACAATATGTAAGGAATTTATACAGTGTTAGAAATATAAACTCCTCATAGATCTCACTGAACTATACAATTTATATCTTACTTATGGAATCAGCAGACTCTGTTGCAACATCTCTGATAAAATACACACGTTAGAGGGTGATAGATGCAAAAACCTCTGACTTTAACTACAAACTATATGGGAGAAAAGTGGGCCTTAAGTGAAGGATAGAAATAAAAGAACATGCCGAAACCAGTCTGGCTCAGTGGTAGAGCATCGGTCTGCAGACTGAAAGGTCCCAGGTTCGATTCCGGTTAAGGGCATGTACCTTGGTTGCAGGCACATCCCCGGTAGGGGGTATGCAAGACGCAGCTGGTCGATGTTTCTCTCTCATCGACTTTCTAGCTCTCTATTTCTCTCCCTTCCTCTCTGTAAAATATCAATAAAATATATTTTTTAAAAAGAAAGAAGAGAATAGGTTTTCAGAATAACTGTTTAGTTATTTTTTAATCATTATAAAGAGCAGAATTCCATGCTGCTTTCATAGAAATGGACAAATTCGTAGATCCTTACGTGCCTTTGGTACAGTTGCTTTCAGTTCTGCAGCTCTGCTCTTGACAACAGACTGGCCCATGTCTATCGATGAGCATGAATCCTGAAACTCTGAGGGCTTTTTCAGCTCAAAAGTGAACTGAATCAACCTCATTATAAGAAAAAGGAACTTTATACAGTGTATCTGTGCAATGAGAATCCCCTTCATTATTGTTGAAGTTAAGCAAAAAGGCAAATCATGGTCTACCACATGCCCTCAGTCCTCACCATTCCCTGAAATACAAGGAGATCAGCTCTATTCCCAACCAAGACAATATTGAAGAAGCATAATCTCTATCACAATACTTTTGTTGATGTAAAGAAAATTATGCTTGCCAAGCTTGAAGGTACTGTGTCAGTCTTTCATCATTGTATTTCTAGGATTTGCAGGACACACAGAATGTGTTCCAATTATATATATATTAAAAAATAACATATTTAAATTAAATTATTAAATATATCAAATTAAAAAATAACATATTTAAGTAATATATGCACACATATATAATGTACTCTGCTCTTTTTCATTCCTTTACCTATTTTCCATAATTCACTATTAACTTCAATACTCAACAATTTTAAGTCATGCACAAACACCCAATTGTCATTTCCCATGACAATCTGGTTCACCTATCATCTGACCATGTCTCCTAGGGAGGGCATATTTTCTTCTTTTCTAAGATATTTATATAAGTCAAACGGAAACATCAAACCAATTCACTTTTCTTTTATTTAGTATTCAGATCTAAGTGAAATGTGTCCCAAATTCCTTTTGAATGCCTTCCTTTTAATGCAGTCTTCTCTATGTTATCTTTTCAGAACAATATTCCAAGGGCAATATTTTTTAAAGTACGAATACACCAAAGAGAAAAACATGCATGAAATTCTTAATTTGAAGATTTATGACATGTTTAATTTATGAGAACATTATAGGTGGAATTACAAAACCCCAAACCCCTAAAGAATCACTACAGTTTTCAGCACAGGATGCTACTTTAGTAATGACTAATTACATTAATAGTACTCAATTATTTCATTGATCCGTGAAATTATAAATCTCTTTCCTTCCTTAGCCTCTTTGACCAGAATGGTTGAATACTCTGATAACTTTACAAACCTTGTATCAGCAACATTCAAAATATATTGTGTCTTAATTTAATCAAATCAATAAATAAAAGTTAATTCTAATCAATAACATTTTGCATCAGCACTTCATACTCTTCAGTATGTTTAAATAATTGATTTTTTTAAAAGAATGTAATCTGTTATTGATAATCTGTATTGGTGTTGGTGATCTATATAGTTGTGAAGAAACTATGTATTTTCCTATTCAAATGTTTCAAAGCTCCTTTTTAATTACTTCAGTATCTTTATATACTCACTTGAGGCCCAGTGCACGAATTCATGCATGGGTGGAGTCCCTTAGCCTGGCCGGCTGATCAGGGCTGAGTGGGGCCATCTCACCCAGTCCTAATCAGGGCCGGCCGGCTGGGAGGAGGGATTGTGGGAGGTTGGCCCCCATGGGAAGTTAGCTGTGGGAGCACACTGACCACCAGGGGCAGCTCCTGCATTGAGCATTTTCCCCCTGGTGGTCAGTGCACACCATAGCAACCAGTTGTAATGGTCACTTAGGCTTTTATATAGAGAGACAATATGTAAAAATTCCTACACCTCCTTCTTTTCTCTCTTTTACCTTTACGAACTTTATCCAGTAATATTTCTTCTTCCACCATGGAGATGTCTCCCATTTCCAGTCCTCTGCTAGATATTTCTAGCTTTAATTCTCTTCTTTCTAACTGGTTAAGCCATCACAAGATCAAAGTTAACATATAAAAAAATACACACCTTATTTTTCCACAAATCCTGTCTTCCTCCTGACTTCCTATTATTAATAGCCCAAGGTTGAAATCCTGGTATAGCCATCAATTCTTTTCTCTTTTTCTGTTTCCTTCTTTCATCATTCTATCATGGTACTATAAACACACACACACACACACACACACACACTCAAACACTTGCCAAAGTATATATATATAATTGATTTCAAAGAGGAAGGGAGAGGGAGAGAGAAACAGAAACATCAATGATGAGATAGAATCATTGATTGGCAGCCTCCTGCACGTCCCCTCCTGGGGATGGAGCCCACAATCTATGCATGTGTCCTGACCAGGAATCGAACCGTGACCTGCTGGTTCAGAGGTCGACACTCAACCACTGAGCACACCAGCTGGGGAAGAAGGGATTGTTAACAGTAAGGTACTCATGGCCTTACTTTCTGATCAGTCACATGCAAAAATGCTTTCTTTTTTAAAAAAAGGCAGCCAAGAAACCAGGGAAATAGTATATCTCAAAAAAACAAACACACACACACACACACACACACACACACACACACACAAAAAAAAAATAGCATCGTCTTTTACTTCATAACTTCAGGTTGGCTCTCAGAGTGTGTGTTACAACATCGTGGAGTTTTACAATGCAAATCCATAGCAACTCTATAAGGTCCTTCCTGTGTAAATGTCTTCAGACGCATAATCAAGCTCCGAGAATACAAAAATATGCCCTGTTTGGTACACAGAACAGGGAAGACTTGTTTGCTCACATAGACTCTGGGCACCATCTGGGAGGCAAGTGCCTGGTTTTGCAACAGATTGCATAATTTCCCCGTAGAATTTGGAGGAAAACCCTAACTGCTTTAATAGAGAGTTGATTTCACATGCCTTTCATCTTCATTTCGGATTTTTCTTAAAGGTAATCCATATGGTTGAATGGCAGAAGTACTCATTAGCTTAACACAGTATTCAGGTTTCCATCTTTCTGTGGGAGACATGCAATATTTCACCTTATAGAGAGCTAGTTTTCATTGTACATGGCAATTAATCTTTTTACCAGCCAAGCATCTACTGCATATGTATGTTATTTGATTGATTAGATTAGAAATGTAATGTTACAGTTCACACATTAGCAATACTTCAATATAACACGTACCAAGGACTCCACTATCAATAATAGGAGGGGATCAAGAGCAGCACACATCAGAACCTGGGGCAGGGAGGGTGACCTTGGCAAGGAGGAAATCCCTCATCCACAACCCAGAAATCCTAGAGCAAAGTTCATCTTATGGAGCTTGTGGCTGGAGGGCAGAATGATTCCTAGCAGGCAACACAGAAAAGGACAGAGGGAGACACAATTCCCAAACATAAGGAACAGCTGGGCGACCCGTCTATGTACATGTCCCTCCACACCTTTCTTGGCAGATGCTAGAAAGGAAAGCACTTTTGCCATCACGTAGTCATAGATATAATTAAAAATCAAAACAGATTAGCAGGGTTGGATATTTAAATGGGAAGCATTGCTCATCATCGCATCCCAGAGTGGAAGAAGAGTAGAAGAGCTCTGTTGCATTGAGCTGTATGTTATCTTTTTAGGCATGAGACTTGCACACCTGCTGGAAAAGGTACCCTGTATGATTCGATCTACACAGAGAAAGAGAGTTGAGAAAAGATTTTTCCCAGTATTTATCACACATGAAGCCAGATGCTAGCCTTGAAATTTCAAATATGCTATCGACTATGTCCCTAATCTCCAAGCTAAGAATGCCAGGCTTTCTCTGCACATTGGGAGAAACTTGAGATGGATGGATGTGAGCACATTTCTAGGCTCATCAAACATTAGGTGGAACTTACAACATCTCAAAAATAGAAATTCACAATCCAGACTTCTTTTCCTATAGTCCTCTTTTATTCTACCATGGGTTTTTGGGCAAAGCAAATATCATTTTCTGCACAAACCATGAACTCAGGTGGCCCCGAGGATTAGCAAAATGTACACGTGGGGTAGCTTATTAAAGGGTACAGAATAGTAACCATGAAACGAAGAATAGAAAATGTAAAATAGAAGATTGAGGAATTTACATGAGACAAAATGGAGGTTACTTCAGCAACAGAATTTTCTTGTAATGCAGCATTTTAAAAACAAAGTCCATTGTAGATTATAATGATGGTCCCAATTCTTAAACACTTCTTTTATACCCTTGTAATATAGTATCCTCCCTCCCTGACCCAAGTTCAGTCTTATGGTTTGTTTTCGGTCATCTGAATCTGAGCAAGCATTGTACAAAGGGAAGGGTAGAAGGACTAATTACTGGGCTTTCTCACTCTTTCCTTTTCTATCACCATGAGAAGGAAATGGCCAGGCTAGCCCTGTGATACCAAGAGGAAGATGACAGACACCTAGATCTCCCACTTCAGGATTTCAATCATTCCAATCAAGGTCATTGGAACTCAGCTAACAGCTAGCCAACCCCCAGATATCTAGCAAACCAGTAAACAAGATAACTGCCTAGTTGACATCACCTTACATAAGCAACAATACTTAATATGGCCTTGAGTTTTGGGGATGTTATATCACATTACTGTTACAAAAGATGTCTGATAAAAAATAAATTGATAAATGACAATATTTACTAACATTAATTGCTATTATTTTTAATTGCTATTATTGTAGTCTCTTTTGTTTATGGTAGTTCTGTTATCTCTCCTTGTTTATCTCCACAACTTTCTGCTTTCTGAAGATGAGTTACTTAACACCTGATATAGAACTACTAATGGCTATTGCTTCACCATTGTGAAGTGTGACCTTTAACAAATTCAGTCCAAGTTTATCTCGGGGGCCAAGATGACATTTACTTTGATTAGCTTAAGCTATTCAGAACCCACACCTAGAAATGAGGGTGTGAAAAATTGCTTGACTAGAAAATATACATTAAGCCAAAACCGGTTTGGCTCAGTGGATAGAGTGTCAGCCTGAGGACTGAAAGGTCCCGGGTTCGATTCCAGTCAAGGACATGTATCTGGGTTGTGTGCATATCCCCAGTAGGAGGTGTGCAGGAGGCAGCTAATCGATGATTCTCTCTCATTGATGTTTCTAACTCTCTATCCGTCTCCTTTCTCTCTGTAAAAAATCAATAACATATATATTTTTTTTAAAAAAAGAAAGAAAACAAATAAAAAGAAAATATACATTAAGGCTAATAAAATATACATTAAGGCTAATAAAAATTTTATATATATTATATTAAAATATAACATATTTTTATATAATATATAAAATATATTAATGAATGGATAGCAAAGTCTAGCAGAGAGTTGAATAAATGAATAGAAAAATGATTTAATAAATGAATGAATATTTTAAAGCTTACATAATATTAGTTTTGTTCTTAAAGAACAATTTGAGCCCTAGTCAGTTTGGCTCAGTGGATAGAGTGTTGGCCTGTGGACTGAAGGGTCCTGGATTCGATTCCTGCCAAGGGCACAGAGCATTCAGAAGGCAGTCAATCAATCATTCTCTCTCATCATTGATGTTTCTATCCTCTCTTCCCTTCCTCTCTGAAATCAATACAAGTATATTAAAATTATTTTAAAAAGAACAATTTGAGTCTGATCTGCTGAATATTGGCCATAATCACTAAAGGATGATCGGCTAAACAAGTTTTTACTTTAATGCTTTAAACAGTCATGAATGCAGGGATATGCTATGCAGTTAACTTAATATGTTTTATGTCAACTTTATGTTTTTTAAAGGGTAGACATCAGAACTTGGGAGTCTAGAATATGGTGGCCCCTCTGCTCGAAGGGTGATGAGTCAGTCTGCTGAGGAAAGCTTCTGTAGTCTATTTAACTTTGTTTTCAATAGGATCCCAAGCCATCCTTTGTATCTATAATGTGGAAGTGCTTAATAATCTGTAGCAACAAAGCAAAGATTTGGGGACAGATTGCTTTACAAAGCACCTCTTGAATGCAGACACAGATACCCCATGGTTACAAACAGTTCATATGAGTAAAAGTGCAAGAGAATGATGGATGTGATGAATCGCTTAGCATGTATCATTCAAAGGACCAGTCTAACAGCAAACTTTCTAAAAGTGTCAAGCTCAAATAGTAAAATCTAATTGTTAACAGTCAAACCTTATTAATCAATCCTGTGCCTAATCATTAAATAATTTGCCAGCCTTATTAATAGTCAAACGAAAGAATCTACTGAAATATAATATCAGACAGACATAATTAAATGGATTTCTGCTCAATGATACATCACTAATATTAACTGCAGAGAAAGAAGATGAGTTAAATCAGGGATTGATCTGAAAAGCTGCATTCAGATTCCCTAATAACTATATATAGGGGATGCTGACCACAGTGTGAGAGTAAGGAAAGAAAATAGCATTCCTCACATTTAAAATGCTCTCTTCTGCCAAGTAGGTATGGCTCAGTGGTTGAGCATTGACCTATGAACCAGGAAGTCATGACTTGATTCCTGGTCAGGGCACATGCCCGGGTTGTGGACGTGCAAGAGGCAGCTGATCAATGACACCATTGATGTTTCCTTCTGTCTCTCCCTGCTCCTTCTTCTCTGAAACCAATGAAGATATATTTTTTTAAAAAAAATAAAATGCTTTCTTACATCAGCTGTCCAAGGCAAAACAGCTAGTTTACCTCTTTCTCTCATGTGTGTGTGTGTGTGTGTGTGTGTGTGTGTGTGTGTGTGGTTTATTTACTTATGTCTGACTTTGTTCCAGGCCTATTTAAAACAATTTTTTTAATTTCAGAGATAAAGTGAGAGGAAGAGAGAGATAGAAACATCAATGATGAGAGAGATTCATTGTTTGGCTGCCTCCTGCATGCCCTCAACTGGAGATCGAGCCCACTACCCAGGCATGCGCCCTGACCAGGAATCAAACCTTGACCTCACAGTTCATTGGTCAACACTGGCCCACGCCGGCTTATTTATGGTTTTACACACACACACACACACACACACACACACACACACACACACACACACGACTTGGCACATAAGACCAGGCTGCAGTATAGAACTCATGTGCAGTCTCCAAAACAGAGTAAGTTCTATTTCAGCTAGGACATTGGAACTATCCCTCCATCTCTGCCCAAGTAGTTAGAGGACTAATGCCAGCACATAGTGTTCACTTCTTTTTAAAAAATGAACTGTAGGCTCCATCTGTGTAAACTGAAAGGGCGTATTAGTATGATCTTTAAGACACTCTAGATTCTAACATCTTAAGTGTTTATAAATGCATTTCCTTATCTGCAAGTAGAAACTCGGTGATCGGTATTCAGAGTGTACTGAAAGGCAAAACAAGAGAAGATGTTCTTTTCACAGGATGTGTTCATGTGCATTTGGTATAACAAAAAGCTTAACAGAGAAAATGTGTGTCAACATCAGTGCTACAACACTACATCAGTTATGGCTATTTTTCCTAATATATATTATCCTCCACACCCGGTGCTTGATCATTCTTAAATAGATAGTTCCTAAACCATAGTCTAAAAGCTATAATGCTGGTCTTTTGTTGAGAAGTAACACAAAAGAATAAAATACCATTTTAGGATACATTGGAAACATATCCCCAAGATAAAACCCATAGCAAAAATAAAAATCAGTAAAAGTATATTTCAAAAAGAATTTGATATATACATCAAATTCAACCAGTTAGAAAATTCCGACTGTGTGTGTGCGCGCACATGCACACACTTCCTAAGGGCAATTTAGAGTGAAATTTGCTAATCAAAGTGGAATTTGGGATTAGACTCTTCCATGGTTTATCAGTGCAATGCCAACAGTAGTTCCAACTACTCCTAGGATTCCAACTGGAAAATCGAGAGTCCAAGTAAGCAAAGTCCACTACAAATTTTAGTTATTTCATAATGCAAATGCAGGTACACATTGACATTTTAGCAAGCTGAGACTAAAGGACACAGGATTAAGTCGCAATTGCATTTCAAAGGTCTGGAAAGAGCACCATGATCTACTGTGGGAAGTCACAAATCACCGAGGACCACAGTGAGGGCTGTTTGATCCTTTGGCTACGGAAGGGCACACAGTGAAAAGCTAAGGGCCACTCCGAGTATTGCTGAAGCTAACTTAACATTTATTGAGTCGTTCTTGGTGCCAGGCTCTGGACTGGTGGCTTTGCAGATGACATCCTACTTAATCCCCGGGACAACTTTGGAAGGTAGGGCTCATTAGCTAGGAAAAGGTTTATATTTTAGTGAACCAAATGTCAGACTTGGAATCAGGTAGACTTGGATACAAAATGTCCATGCCTGACTTTTTTGTTGAGTAAGTTTCTTAGAAAGGCCCTGCAAATTGGACAGATGCTTTCTCGATTGAAATTTAGGGATATATTTGAGGGTGTGTGTGTCTTTTTCAAAATATATATCCTATTAGCCTACTAAAATGTCTTCACATTTTTTAACAAAGAGATACTAAAAGTGTCCTGTCAGAAAAGCTGTAGGTGAAATATAGAATATACAGGGGAGATGGGATAGGTCTATAGAATTTAATTTAAAATGTATTTAAAAAGAGTGTCTTTAACCCATTAAAATTTGTGTCATTTTGAAGCCCTGATTTGAAGCCCCAATTGCAAAGTATCATGTTGTTCTGCTGTGAAGGGTGCTATTCTCAGGGTAGGCTAGATTGTGATGAGGTAACAGCCAACCCAACATTTTAGAGACTCAACACTTTAAAAAAAAATAAAACCTGTATTTCCTTTTCATGGAGAAGTAGTTTGGGGTTGAAAGGTTCTCCAGGGCAACTCTTCTGTATGTGATGGCAGTGGGAAGAGAGAGGTAGGGCATGTGTTCCAGTGACCAACGGCTTCCACCAAGAAGCTTCATACATGACTATAGTCACATCTCACTGAGCAAAGAGATAACTTCCACATGGCCAGGAAACTTGAGCTTTCTCTCCGGGAGAAATCTGGGGGGAGTGAGAAATCAGGTAGCATGGAATAGTTGTAGCCTAGACATTTCTACCGCTTCGTATGAATTTGTCATTTTTTTTCTAAGAAAAAATTGTCAGAGGTATACTATCTTTCCATAGAAGATTCCATCTTTTGACTAACCCATGGAGCAAGTTATCTAGAACTAAATTTGGGGGGAAATGTATAGAAGTTGCCCGCTAGCTCATTAAGTAAAATAATAAAATTAAACAGTCTGTCTGGCAACTGTCTAAATGCTGAAGCCATGAATTCCCTTTATCTTTGAAAGTCCTCCTGAAAGTTATAAGGTGGGCTCACCAACAGATTGCTGATACCTGGCAGGCAAACTGCGCTAAGATTACACCCGCCTGCATGTAGGATTTACTGCCAGGGATAAGTATGACATTTAAATTGCAATGCTCTTTTCCCCATGCATTTCTGTCAGGATACTTTCCACAAGAAAATGGGATGATTTAAAAAGATTTAAAAATGCACAATATTTGGTATAACATTATATGGAAGATCCTTCCATGAAATGTTAAGTGGAACAAGCTACTTGGTTATTATCATGAATGTCAAACGTATGCAGTGTGATATTTAATCCGGTTCCGTGATTGATGAGTTGGTAACATCATATTCCCTCAGAGGAAAGAAATAGGACACCAGGACATTCAAAAAAAGGCTCATCATTTCCAATAACATTATATTCAAGCATAAAACAGAGCAATAGGTATGAATCTAAATGTAGATAGATATTTTTGCCTCTAATATAAATCTCTCTTGGAAAATAAATTGAAAAGTCAAGGAGATAGTGCTTGACAAAATAATGTAGAACATTCAGAAATATAAAATGGAAAACAATTGTTCCTTGTATTTCTTAAAACATAGATGTTTGACCATGAACAAAACCGTAATTAATAATCAGAAATTATATTTAAACATTTTACCTTAAAAATAATCATGACAATACAACCTCATAAAGGTATTAAGAGAATTAAAAGGCATAAAGGGTGATTCAATAAAGGATTTCTGAAGTGTGTTAAGCACTGAAATCTCCCCCCTCTTTTTTAATTTATTGGGGCATGTACTTATTTGATAAATTCCACAAAATCTGCTCATGATGTGTGTGTGTGTGTGTGTGTGTGTGTGTGTGTGTGTGCGCGCGCGCGCGCGCGTGCACATAAGTTCAGTTTCACCAAAGCACTTTCATAGATCTTCAGTAATCCCTACTTCTCAGGTCAAGGACCACTGTATTCTTTTATGAAATAACTTTGCCTTTCTTCTTCAATAAAGATTGTGATAAACTATATGAATGCCTTTAAGTATTTTCCATATAATAGTCATAAGAAACAAATACAGATTGTTGATATAGAATAAATCAGAATTCTGTTTAGTGGGGTGGATATGTGAATATTTCAACATGGCACATTTTCATTCTAGCACTCTGAAATGCATTAAATATAATACAGGTACTATCAATTAAAGCGTCTGAAAATTAATTACATCAAGGAGCAGAATCATTCACCTAATCACAGCCAGATCTAAATAAATTAGTTCTTAATCATAGCTTTGAAAGGAGAGAAAAAGAAAGCAATGTCAGGATGTCAAATTGCCTTCCCTTGGGCAAAGACGTAATAAAACATACAATAAGTTTAACTCTAATTTGTTGATAAGATCATCATAAAGTTTTAACAATAATAATATGATAGCCTAGCCAGCGTGGCTTAGTGGTTGGGTGTCCACCTATGAACCAGCGGGTCCTGGTTTGATTCCCATTCAGGGCACATGCCTGGCTATTGGCTCAGTTCCCAGTGGGGGGCATGCAGGAGGCAGCCTATCAGTGGTTCTCTCTCATCACTGATGTTTCTCTCTCTCTCTCTATATATATATATATATATAGATATATATATATCTATATATATATATAGATATATATAGATATATATATATCCCTCTCTCTTCCCCTCTGAAATCAATAAAAACCTATATATTTTTTAAAATTATATACCCCCCAATCTATTTTCATGCAATTGCTCATTGTTAGATCACAGGACATATTTGCCAAAGCTACTGTGATAGCTGCTGACAGGTACCAGTAATTAGGGGATAATGGTGAAATATATGCTCCCCAGCTTCTCAAACTCTTTTATCCCCAGACTGATTTGGGGCTGGAGATCCTATTCAACCAGTTCATATATAGGGTGCTCCTTCTCTGCATTCTGTCTTTACAGAGAGATAGATGGGGAAAATGTCTCAGTATATTTCCACTCGTTAGGAAAGGAGACATATCAGAAATTTGTTTCTCTAATTTCCACAAAAGTAAGACAATTGCTGCCTTTTAACGTAAAAGAATAACAAATTTGAAATTAGCTAGCCCTGTTTTGGATCCTGGCCTTCTCATTTACTAGCTTTATGACTGGTCCAATTACTGAAGTTCTCTGAATTTGTTTCCTCAATAAGTGAGTCAAAAAAAACAACAGTACCTGATAGGATTGATGATATCATTAAATAAAATGATTCTCATAGCACCTCAATACTATTTCATGTTAAATTATATTCCACATATATTTCATGTCCATTATATTCCACATATGAGTGAAATCATAAGGTACTCGTCTGTCTCTAACTGGCTTAGTTCACTAAGCGTATGCTCTCCCGGTCCCTCCATGCAGTGGCAAAGGGTAAGAGTCCCTTCTTTTTTCACAGCTAAGTAGTATTCCATTGTATAAATGTCCCTGAGCTTTTTTATCCACTCATTTACAGTTAGATACTTGGGCTGCCTTCAAATATTGGCTATTGTAAATAATGTTGTAATGAACGTAGAGGTGCATATATTCTTTAGAATTAATATTTCTGAATATTCTTTAGATATATTTCCAGAATTGGAATCACTGAGTTAGAAGGCAGTTCCATTTTAATTTTTTGAGGTAACTCCTTACTGCTTTCCACAGTGGCTGCACCCATCGGCATCCCCACCAACAGGACATGAAGGTGGTCTTTTCTCCACATTCTCTACAATACCTATTGTTTGTTGATTTATTCATGAGGGAAATGGGGGTGAGGGGAGGCATAAGAGGATATAGGGGGATAAATGGTGATGGGTGGAGACTTGAGGCGGTAAGCAAACAATATACATATGGCATATTATAGAATTTTACAGCTGAAACATATAATTTTATCAACCAATGTCACCTATATAAACTCAATAAGTAAAAAATAATATTCAATGTGATTAGTAGGTTATTATTGCAGGCATTTGAACACTTATTTACTGAAACATTTATGATTGTTTTAATTGTGTTAGGCATATATTGAGCAATAATGAGTTAAGGCTCCTCAGACACGTAGGGCCCAGAGAATAATGAAACTGCCAAGTTACCCTCTACTAACCCATATTCAGTAATTCACAGACACTCAAGGCAAGAATGAATAGAGAAATACTAATGACAACCTACTTAATACCCTGCATAGCTGCCTCACCTTTGAATTATCTGAATTACCATATCATGATTGCTTTGTACTATTAGAGATGAGAAGATATTTAATCCCTCACCCATTAATTAGTCATGTGTTTCTTCTTTTTAAAGAAAAAGTAAAACAAATGATCTTTACTAACTATAGGTTAACAAAGAAGGGCACATTTTTGAGATTTTTGTGTGCGTGTTTGTAGAATTGTTCCACTTCAATATCCAGGCTAATTTCGAAATACCACAATGGGTTGCTTGGCATTTGCTAAGAAATTGTAATCAGAGTATATTTTAAAATGATTCATTTTTTTGTAGTCTCGAGAAATGAACTGAGATGATGTTCCCGTATATTTGTGTGGTGCATTAATCTCCATCATACCTGGTTAATTGTGTACATTTTTGGCTCCTGAACTAGAAACACTTCAGGAAGAAAAATGGCTTCTCTTTCTGGAGAATATTACATATAGATCATTTCTTTTTTAAAAAAAAATCTTGCTAGTTTTTACTGAGTGCATGTGATTATAGAAAATTATTACTTTAGGACAAAATGGATCTAATGTCTGAGCTGGAGGTTGAAGAAGAAATGGAAGTGAAGGAGCAGGTCTCAGGTCTCTTTTAGGAATCTGTGAACAATGAATAAACAAGCAAACAAACATCATAATAAGCAAACAAACTTAATAATCCAACACTGCAACCACATGGGAAGATAGTTCTTGGATCAAAATACTGGTAAATCTAAGAAAAAGTCTAAGTTGTGGCACAGCTGAACAAGAGAAAATTATTCCATGGAGACTTGACTGAGCAGCACCCTCTTGAGGTAACTGTCTTATCAGGAAGCCTCACTCCATCTAAGCTGCTCCTAAGTCTAATACACTGGATCCCCCCCCCCAAAAAAAAAGAGTATGACCATCTCTTCCCTAGAATTTGAATGCCAAATCTCAATGTGCATGTTTTCTATTTCACTGTCATTCCAAAAGGCAAAAGAGATGGTACAATGTGATGGGCCAATCTAGGTTGTTATGATGATGGAAGGAAAGGGTAACATGGTTGAAAACCTGAACAGGGATACATGAACTCAGGTATGGATAATTCTTAAAAGAAAAAATAGTGATTTTATACAAATAAGGAGTAATGTAAATTAGACTAGCTAAAATAGCAAATTATATAATCCACTAGAGGGTTAGTGAGTAAAACTCCAGACTCACCAACTTCCAAGAGAGCAAGTTCATTTTAATCTATTTTATGAATTGGGTAACTTCATGAGACTTTTATCAGAGAAGTTGATGTATTTTATAAAAACAGCTTGGAAGCTTCTAACATTGATTAGCTCAAGGTTCACTACCAGTCTGAGGATTTTGTTTCTGACGGGTGAGGACAGTGTCAACAACATTCAGGAAAGAAAGCTCATGGAAAGGTTAAAAGATGATCTCCCTAAAATGAAATTATACTCATTTTGGGAGATAATTATTACTAATAAGTAGATCAAAGTGACAAGATAGTAAAAAAAAAAAAGATCAGAGATTAAATAGCTAGCACCAACACTGACTAACCTTTTCAAATTATGATTAATTGCCCAAGAGCAAAATATAGCCATGCATTTGTAATCCTTTGTTTGCTTAATGTTGCCTTTGGGAAATCCTGAATTAAGTATTAAATGAGTTCCTCAGAGATGAGAAGTTAATTTTTTATTGTTTCAAGAAACTGCATGTTCTCGAAAGACATTGTCTGGTCCTGAGTTACTGTTGGAAGGCTGCATTTTAGAAGGTAAAATGATCATCAAGACTGTGACCTCTTTCCCCCATTAACTCTCATCTTCATTTGTGAGCATCATAAAGGGTTTCACCTTCAATATATGTCCTATTAGTTCTCAAGGAGTAAGTAATTCCATCTCAATATGCCATAGATGATGATAATATTGGTAACAGAGATTATTTCCAAGCATCTACTAGAAAATAGTAACTAGCACTGTAGTAATCATTCATCAACCCAAATATTCTTTTTATCTTTTTAAAACTATTACAAAGTTTGGGGTAAGTAGGTTAAGCACCTTGACCGAATTCAAATGGCTAATTAAATTCATTTGATGCCAAAGTTGATACTTTTTTCCTTCATAACATAGGAATTGCTACTCAATTCTTTGGTTTTTATGTCCAGAATTGATTCCTACATATAATAAAAGACCAGAGTAATGAAGTTTCCATTCTTTAGTCTTACTCATTCTCTTCTTAACTGATTTTTTTTACATGATCACATAGGATTCTTAGATAGAGGGTGAGAGTAATTTCAAATATTTCTCTCCAATACTTCTGAGACATGACTTACCAAAAATAGTCTAGACCAGTGATTTTCAACCGGTGTTGAAAATTCCCTCTTAGGCTAATGACAATACCATCTAGCCTTATACTATAAGCTATCTTTAGGAAAGTGCTTCATTAAACTTTGTCATTATAAGGACATTTGAAACGAATATAAACCTGTTTTAATGGTGTTTAACAGAAGCAAAATACAAAGCTACTTCCTCTACTTTATGCATTTAGAGAGAGTACTTTTCCAAGGTAATTTTTCTGAATGTGGAAAGGCAATTTCTAAATTTGAACTGTAGTGTGCCTCAGGGACTAAATAGCTGAGACTCCTTTGTCTTCAGCTCAAGTAGCTGGGCAGTGACAACAGACAGGAAGCTCTATCCACGCTATGACTCATGGACAGAGTTTTTGATGATGAGAACATTTGGTATTAGATTCTAAATTGATGCTGAGTGACAGAAGGTCTCCCATATCTGTCTCTTGCAGACAACTATCACAAGCTCAATTTGCTTAATAGAAACATTTAATGTGCCATCCCACAAAAAAAGCAGGTGCCTTCCAATGAGCAGCAGCCAATATTGCTTTTGAGAAATAGAAAAACGTGTCTGTCTTCACCAAAACAATTATTCGGCCAACTATACATTGGGGAAATTAATTCTTGAAGCAAAAGATTTCATTACATTCATAACCACAAATATTGTTCTTTGATATAAACTGCCTGGCTCTCTTGACTCAGTGACCTTTTATTTTGGTATATTTAATAGATTTATAATATGTTCTCGGAAGAAGCTCCCCCCCCCCTCACAAATTGCTCCTTGAACTTCTTGAATATCAGATGAATGTTAAATCCTTCCAGAGATATGAATAGTCAAGAACTCTAAATATTTTGTAAATTTGGCTTCCAACTTGCTTCACAGATGCAGAATATCATAGAATTTCAATGTTGGAAGGGATCATGGAGGTGATTCGGTCTAATCTGATAATGTGTCTTTCGTTCCTACTGGATCACAACACATGAACCAAAATGATATCCAATTAATTCTTAAATTTCCAGTTCCTGGTAAAGAGTCTTATATGTAAAGTCATAACTATACAATAACTAAGTGTGTGTGTGGGAGAAACCAATAATAAGATAATTTAGCTCAGAGCCTTCCAAAAAGTGATGCATTTACCGCCAAAGTGCAAGACTATTTTAACTGGTAACTGGACAAGTGTCAGTCCGTTACTTGCTATATTTAAATATAGCTTTAATATTTATTATTGGAATTTAGAAATAATAAGCATAAAATTATAAACTTAAGCTAGTAAATTTAAAGAAAGTATAATAAATAAGCAAAACTATAGGTGATATCATTGATAGTAAAAATTGTGAAGGTTAAAACTAAAAAATGATAGAAATCCCTTCTATCCAATGCTTGGCACTCTCATTCCATCTCTTTGTTATAACACCTATGTTATTATAATATTATTATTATCATTATCATAGTTGTGGATATTGTCTTAGAGAAAAACATAATATGATATTGTTATAATACCTAACTTATTATACTATTAATATTACTAGAGGACCAGTGCATGAAATTCGTGCACAGGTAGGGTCCCTAATGGCTGCCAGCTGCTGGCCATAGCCTGCCTTCATTCCAAGCTGCCCCTTAGTGGTCAGCACATGTCATAGCGAGCAATCAAACTCCTGCTTGGTTGAACTCCTGGTCAGTTGAACTTCTGACAAGACACTTTGCATATTAGGCTTTCATATATATATATATATATATATATATATATATATATATAGATTATTATCATTATCATAGTTGTGGATATTATCTTAATAGAAAAAACACGATTTTTATGATGCATTGAAATGTAGGTTTATAGTTGATTGAAAGAAGGGGTGTTGTATTTGAAATGGAATCAGAATCAGACTTCTAGAAAGTGTTCATTTCCTTGATTCTTTTTACTACATTACAGTATCAAATGCAATGTATGTATTTCTGTATCTATTATCATCTAAGACATATCTAAAGAGCCCCCTATATTTTTATCTTTTATTATAAATGAAGCCTGTATGTGGTTCTTTGAAACAAATAATGAGGAATTATTGGAGACGCAGTTTCACTCTTGTTACAATTGGACTTGCTGGCTGTGAGACCTGCTGCCATTATTGTTTCTGACATTCATTTTCATTTTCATTTTGGAATGTTATTACAATGGTGCTCATTCGGCTGTCAGGTTTTCTGAGCAGAGAAGTGGAAGGAAGGCATTAAACCTTGCTCTGAGCAGGAATTAGGCAGTTGGTGCCTGTCTGAAATGAGTACCAGGAGAAGAACTTGTCATTCTGTTTTCCAAGAGCAAATGATTTAACAGGGGGTGATTTTTTTTCTTCTACTTTTTTTTAAATGAATGAGAACAATGGTTATGCACATGCATTTACCCCACTGGTCACATAGAACATCAGCCCTGTGTTCCTTCTGGCCCTCTGTGGAGGTGACAAGGTGTGTGTAGAGAGACAGAGGTTCCTTTGGGGATATGAATGCAGGCTGATCCCCTGACTCTTCCTATGTTTAGATATTGGCCACAATGTGTGAATCCCACACCCATTTTTCCTTAGGAGCCACCTTAACGTAATGCTGTCCAAGTTCACATCCATTTAATGCTAACGAATGACCAGAGAAAGATTGCTATATATGAAATGTCTCCAAAGATTTTTAAAATATTTTTTTAAAATATACTTTTATTGGTTTCAGAGAGGAAGGGAAAGGGAGCTAGAGATAGAAACATAGAGGATGAGAGAGAATTGAGAGAGAATCATTGATTGGTTGCCTCCTAGGGATTGATCCTGCAACCCAGGCATGTGCCCTTGACCAGAATAGAATGTGGGACCTTTCTGTTAGCAGACTGATACTCTACTCACCAGCTAGGGTTTAAAGACATTTTTTAAAATATATTTTTCACACAGATTTTTTTTGCCTCTACTTTTTTAACTTCTTAGTTGGGAATATTCCGAGTGACTAATTCACATGACTATGTCCAGTCAAGTATTCCTAAATTCCTTTCTTGGTTTACTCATAGGCTACTGACCGGTCATAAAATATTGGGTTACTTAATGCTCACAAAACAATTCACTGGTTAACATTAATTTCTGATTGGCTTTCTGCAATGTAATTTCAGATTATTGGGAGGTATTTTACAATAAAGCCAAGGACTTGGTCATTTTGGTATTTTTGGTATAGTCAGATTGCCTTGACTAAGAGAAAAATGATAAGATTTGGGGAAAATATAGAGCTTCACTGGGGTGGTGGTTACACAACTGTGTATTATTTGTTAAAATGTATATAACTCTATACAGAAAGTGTTGGATTTTCCTATGTATGTAAATTATGTCTTAATAAACCACTAGCTTACTAAGAAGGTAAAATGACCACTGTAGCTTCAAAATAATACCACCAATGTTTTATCTCTTCTTCTCTTTGCATTTTTTCTTTAGCGGATCTTATTAAACTTTCCTCCCCACAACTCCATGGAAGACCTCAGCAAGAATGTTTTCAATGGCCTCCACTTTGCAAAATTGCAGCTCATTTAGCAATTCTCATCTTATTTGACATTTCATCATCATTTACATGATATTCCAAAACAGCAATAATCAAGTTTCTTCCTTTTATTTCCAGGATACTGTTACTCTCTTCTTACCCCCCCCCCCAGCTATATTCCTTCTATCTTACTCACTGCTTTTCTAGGAACTAACTTCCTCTTCCTCTTTTTCATCCCAATCTCATGATTTGGAAAACTTGAGTATATTTTCTCTCTTCTCTCTTCTCTTCTCTCTTCT
Organism: Vespertilio murinus; assembly: GCA_963924515.1. Lineage (NCBI taxonomy): Eukaryota > Metazoa > Chordata > Mammalia > Chiroptera > Vespertilionidae > Vespertilio > Vespertilio murinus. The sequence goes on along the minus strand of OZ004716.1, from coordinate 7,112,751 downwards.
CTTCTCTTCTCTTCTCTTCTCTTCTCTTCTCTTCTCTTTTCTCTTCTCTTCTCTTCTCTTCTCGTCTCTTCTCTCTCTCTCTCTCTCTCTCTCTCTCTCTCTCTCTCTCTCTCCCCCTCCCCCCCGCCCCCCTTTTCTCAGATACATACACAGGTAGAGAGATGGATATAGCTTGGTGTTTTATGAACTTCTTGGACCTGTGTTTTGATGCCTGACATTCATTTGGGGAAGCTTCATCATTATTGTTTCAGTAATTCTTTCTGTTCCTCTTTCTCATTCTTTTTTATGTACCCCCCCCCAATTCATGTATATTACGCCTTTTGTAGTTGTCCCATACCTCTTGGATATTCTATTATGTTGTTGGTTTGTTTGTTTTTCCATCTTTTTAAAGTTTGCTTTTTAGCTTTGGAGGTTTCAAAGGAGACACCCTCAAGCTCAGAGATTGCTTCCTCCGCCATGTCCAGTCTACTCACAAGCCCGTCAAAGGCATTCCTCGTTTCTATTAGTGTTTTGACCCCCAGCATTTCTTTTTGGTTTTCCCTTAGAATTTCCAGTTTTGCTTTATTGCCCAATTTTGTTGCATTCTGACTCCTCCATCCATTGGGCCCTTCATTGTTTTAAATTCCTGGTCCCATAATTCCAACCTCCATGCCACACCTGAGTCTGATTCTGATGCTTTGTCTCTCTTCAATGAAAGGGTTAACTGGAGAACACAAGGCTTGAGCCTTACAAGAGCTAACAAATGACAAAGGGAAAGATCATTCTGTGAGTCTAAGCCTTGCACAAACATGCTCTCCTTGAGTGATTATTTTACAGAAATTCCTGAAGACCATCACCCCTGAGAAAGGATGTATGGCGCTAGCAGGGGGACAAAGGACAAGACTATAAAACTACAATGGGGGGCACAGTCCTGATACCTGGCTCAAGCGGAAGCCCCATCTGCAGTTCCCCCTGAGAGCATACAAAGCCTGCTCCCTCCCTGATTCACTGCTGGCTCTTTCTGGAGTCAGACCGCCTGCACCCAGGTGCCTGGAATAAATTATCATTTTGATTACACTGGGCCTTGAGTTCATTCTATGTGACCCCAGCCCAACCCTGAACCATTCATTCAGAGTTGTTTTTTTATTTGTTATTGTACTTTTTAAATATAAATATATATATATATATATATATATATATATATATATATATATATATAATTGATATTTTACAGAGAGGAAGGGAGAGAGACAGAGAGCTAGAAACGTCGATGAGAGAGAAACATCGACCAGCTTCCTCCTGCACACCCCCTACCGGGGGTGTGCCCGCAACCAATGAACAAGCCCTTGAGTGGTAAGTTGTTGGGGAAGAAGGAGCAGTCTGTAGTCCTAGGATGACATCTCTGTATAGTAGTGAGCCTTCTATTTCTTAAAGAGAAATATCTTCCTTTCCCGGCTCCCAGTAGGAAGGAATGGGTCAATTTGTTTTCTCTGCTTCATCACAAGTAGCTTTTGTGACCATTTCTTCTCTTTGTTGATTACCTGACAGTCTTTTCTGCAAGGGTATGCCATCATCTACCTTTAAGTCCTACATAATTCCTTGTCCCTAGAGATTCACCCTCCCCCATCTCATTTCCAAGTTTCACATCTGTGTGACTATCTGCTTCACTGAAAATGCAACCAGGTTATTTTCTGCTGAGGACTGTTGATTACCCCAGCCCCTGTCCAGATACTCCAAAGAGATATGCATTATGATTGTGGCTCAAGTGGGAGACTGGGAGCAAGATGATATGTGTTGTGTCCTGTTGCTTAGGAGTCCCTTATTACAACTTGCAAACATCCCTTTTCTTCCCCTTTAAGTAGCTTACCGCTTTAAACTGCCTCAAAAGATTCCTTTGCCACAATAATTCTTCATTAATAAGATGGCAGCATAATGGAATACAACAAACTGCAGGGCTACTTGCAGGGAAATAGACCCACAAATGTGACGTCTCATATTCACCATGCAGAATTCAGTGAAGCGCGTGGGTGAAAAGCGCTTGCATCAACTCTCCTCTTAAAGAAATATTGCTCTTAATCACCTGCAGGCCATTTCCTCCTGCAGTGTTGACTCTGCATTCGTGAATTTCTTGGTACAGTAGCAAGTGCACTACGCTAGCAAGCAGGAGACCTGGCACCACCCCTGGTTCTACAATGTTCCTCTGTCTGGTTATGAGAGTCAATACAATCAGATGTCAACTCTACTCTACCAACTAAGTTGACTCTAATGTTTAACTTTTATCCCCTTTTCTATGATTCATATTTTTCCTTTTCTTTTAAAAAAATATTTTATTGATTTTTTACAGAGAGGAAGGGAGAGGGATAGAGAGTTAGAAATATCGATGAGAGAGAAACAATGACCAGCTGCCTCTTGCACACCTCCTACTGGAGATGTGCCCGCAACCAATGTACATGCCCTTGACCAGAGTCAAACCTGGGACCTTCCAGTCCACAGACCAATGCTCTATCCATTGAGCCAAACCGGTTTCGGCCATATTTTTCTTTTCTATGGTCTTTATTTTTAATTTCTAGCTCAATATTCTTATTCTTTAATGAAAGGCTCCTAATTTTAAATCCACTCAAATTCCTTATGGGTCAAATTTTGGAAACATTATTAGATGGATGTGGCTGCTGTCCTTAAATTTATTTGAGGTTCTAACATAAAAGTGGAACTAGACAATATATATATATATATATATATATATATATATATATATATATATATATAACTTTATGTCCATCACAACTATATGAAGTAGACATCTTTGAACCATTCACAGATGAGAAAATGGGAGGCAAAACAGTGATTTTTTTCATGTTGACAGCTCTAGTGACTCATTAAAACCAAGTCTGACTAAGTACTGAGGTCATGTACTTTTAAATGTGCTGAAGTTAACAAAGCAGCTAAATCTAGTCTAAACCCTTAATCCCTCCAATCCATGGTCATGTGGATTAGAAGCTTCGTAACTCCACTCTTCTCTAATGCCTTAATTATAGACACAGTAGAGGCCCAGTGCATGATTAAATTGTGTGTGTGTAGGGTCCCCTAGTCCTAGCCTGTCATCAGGGCCATGTCCACCACCCGCAACACCTTGCACGCTCTGTGGACACTGCCAACACCCCGTGATGCTCCGCCAATACTGCTGGCACCCCAGGCGGGGGTGATGGGGAGAGGGCCCCAAAGGTGCTCCAGCATCTCCTGGCTGTTTGGTCGTTCTGCCATTATGGCATGATGACCTCAGGCGTTGTATGATACAGATGTGCCCTTGGTCTAATGTTCCATTCCACTGACTCATGAAGTTCTGCTGTGATTCTCGTCATTAATATTGCCAAAAATCACATTTCCACCCCATTTTGCCATGCAATGTGACTGGGTGAACTACGCAAAAAATGACTAGTGGTTAGTAAGTCAGTTTTCTTGTGTTTCTTAACCCACTGGCCCAGATTCCTTTCCTCTCCTGCGCTGTTCATGCTCCATCAGTCAAGTGCCATGTCCATTCCCCCACCTCCATTCCCCTGCTCTCAACTCGCCAGGCCCAAGCCTATTGCTGCAGGCTCCTGGCCAGTTCCCCTACCCGGAGCCTCTTTCCCCCCTCTTGCCCACTGGTATGACTCTTCTAACACAGTGCATCTGGTCTCTGTAATTTCAATAACTTCTGAGCCAAGTAAGTCAGTGACTCTTTACTACCCTCAGAGGAAGAAGAACAAATAAACACACAACACACACTGGCTCCATTTTCTGATGCGTGGCTGCTTCTGCAGCCTCATCACCGAGACTTCCTCCCACTCCCCACCGTCTCATTGCTCTGGCCGTTCTGCTGTGTTGCTCAGCATAGAACACCGTGCATGGAATCCTCTCCTTCATCCACTCCTCGTCCCTCTTCCAAATGAAAACCAAGCGCCCGTGTTCCTTGAAGCCTTCCTTACTCTTCTCACTCCTCCCAGTTCCCACTGCATGAGGTGTTACAGTGTGTTACTTCTATGAAGAGCTCATTTTCAATGACACACCATTCATACAATATACTCATTTGAGGGTCTTTTCCTACCCACATATATGAGCAACATGAAGATAAATGTGCCAATCATGTGACTGCTTTGAAAACATATATAGCATTTCTTATGGGCTAGGCAGTGTTTTAAAACATTTTACAAATATTAACTTGTTGACTCCTTATTACAATCTTATGAAGTTGGTACTATTATTATCCACGTCACACATGTTAACATATTGAGGTAAAAATAAACTAGGCAACTTTCCCAAGGTCCCTCAGGTAGTACGTGGTAATCCCGGACAGACTGGCTTCAGATTCCATTCTCCTAACTCTACTTCATGCCACAGAGCTGTGCTCTCAGTATTGGACTTTGTGCTGGGCAAAGAGTAGGTATGCAATGAGTATTTCTCTAGTGAGTAGTAAATCAACTCTATTTCCGTTTAAAAATGCAACATTCAATGTTTAACTGTATAAGCAGAATGCTAGAATTAAACAACAAAATCATCATTCAATTAAGCATGGATTTCTTCAGAATGCATTTCAAATTCTCAAAAATAACTCTATGTTGAAAGAGAGAGAGAGAAACAGAGAGAGAGAGAGACCCTTATTTCAAGTGCTTTTAGTGTTAAAAGAGCAGAGAGACCCTCCTTTTAGTTTTCATTTTATGAAAAAGCATTTATGAATACTGGTTGTTGAAATGTGTCCCTTTGCTTGTCCGCATAGGGATCCCACATCTGGGGGGAGGCCACTCAGGAGAAGAAACTGCTCATGACTCAATCCACATGAGTGCTCAGGGCAAGAAAAACTAACCCGGATGCCTCCAGAGGACACATTCATTGACATCCACACATATAGTATTCCCTATATCCTGTGATGGAAAGGGTTTGATATCCACCCAGAATAAATTAAGCAGAGTAGAAGTAAAAATGAAATGCTAGAACGTATTGAATACATCTCTTTTTCTTTTTTGGTTACCATCCTGTGGTCAACTAGAAACAGAGAAGTTTAAGAACAAATAGGCCTGTTTTTTTCTCTTGTTTAAAAAAGTGAAATGAAATAGCACATTTAATATTGCTTAAATGTTGCAGGTTGGAAATTTTCAACACGAGTTATTTTGATAAGTGGTATAATAAATTATAGTAGATTTGTATGAATACCAATAGGCCTAATTCATCTGAAAATCACTATAAGGTGATTTAATCCTACCAGCACCCTGCATGGCAGTCCACATCAATGTGCTCTTATTATATGTAATTAAGTGGAGGAACCCTGAAGTAAACAGTCTAGTACCACCGGGATATAACTGCAGTTTATCTGATTTCATCCCATCTATCAAATGATCACCTCTCTCTTCTTGAAGAGTTTACTATATAGAAACTCAATGAATCACATTGCAAAGGAAGGAAAGAAGAAGAAAATCTTCCAGAAATTTGTTTGGAACCAACTTATTCCTATTTATAATGATGGGTGGCCGGAGCCACTCCCAACAGCTTAGGGCACAGGAGGGACCCCTCCCTGGACAGGACGCCATTCTAATGCAGGGCCTCTGACACAGCACCCACACTCACTCAGACTGAGACGATTCAGACACAGCAATGAACCTAATGTGCACAACTTTGGGGTGTAGGAGGAAACCATAGAACATGGAGAAAATCCACCCAGACATGGGGCAGAACATGCAAACTCGACAGATAGTGGCCCCAGCGAGGAATCCCCCCCCCCCCATCAATGTTATAATGAAATGACTTGGAACAAAATGATGTTTTTCTGGGACCTGCTATATATAAAAGGACTTATAGTAATTAAATTGCAAAGAGAATAAATCTTAATATGACTATAGAATTTCTTAGTCATCTGACGAGAACATGTCTCTAAAAATGAATCTGAAATAAATGATTCAGTAAAACTTCTATAAGACATCTCAAATGTAATGAGACACGGCTGTGGCTTGGTGGTATCAAGTAATTTTTTTTTTCAGATCAAATTAGACATAGGGAGGCAGGTTGGTAAGAAACTAGGAGAATTCCCTGGCAAGTGGAATGAGGAATCTGAGACAAAGGGTTGAACAAACGACTGGAACCTAAGCAATTAACAGACAGCTAATAAATCACAAGGCCTAGCCTCTCCAACTGGAGAACCCACAAGCAGATGGTTTAAATCACCACTGTCAAGAAGGCAGAGCACAAAAACCAGTAGATTTAGACTAATCCAAGATGCAGGTAAAATTGGCCAGAACAGGACCCCAGACCCCATTATAAGCTCATTTTAATACATCAGCATACTAAATATACCTTGAGATTTGATGAGTATTCTGTTGAGATCTTCTCCTGGGACATCCCCAAAATCCCCTTATAGAAAATAGATAAGACCCCCTCAGGAGATCCCCCATTCCTCAGGCACATACTTTGCTTCTTCTATCCTAAGCTTCCTACAATGCCTGAAATTGTGTGAAGACCACATACCTTTATATAGGTACTCTCTCAGTTAGATACTATAGGCTCACCATTTGACACTTGAAGAAATTGAGATACAGAGCCAGACTATGCAATTTGCACATGTGCAGAGGGCTGGTATGTGACATTTAGGGAACTTGGTGCTAAAGTCAAGCTCTTGGCTACCTAATGGAAACCTACCCATCTTGAATAAAGAATGTGTCACAGTTCTTGGGAGTTGAAAGAAAAATTTGCTAGGCAGATGAAGCTCACACACACAAACAAATTAGGAAGACATGTTTGGGGAACTGTAATGAGTTCAGTATGTGTAGGCTCTATAATGTAAATCTGCAAATGAATGGTGAGAAATGAGAAATGAGAAAGATGTATCAGGAAACAGAGAGCCTTGGGGACGCTCCATTACAGACCATGAAACGTCTTTAGCATCCAGCTCAGGGTCATTATAGCCCAAAAGCAAGTGTAGGTTCCACTCTCATGATAGCCTAGAATATGTCACCTGCAACTTTAAGATGAGGCGAGAATTGTGAGTTCTTATCTATAACAATAAAAGGGTAATATGTTAATTAGACCCATGTCCTTCTGGACAAAGCTGGGGCTGGAGGGAAGGCAGCCAGGGTCCCTGCTGCCAGAGGGAAGCCTGTGCTGGGAACCAGGGGAAGGAAGGCCTACTTTTGCACGAATTTAGTGCACCGAGCCTCTAGTACGTAATACAATTTTGTCTAGGAGATAGGTTAAATATTTGGTCTTTTCATTCTGTTTTCCTGAATGGTTAAAATAGCTGCAAGGTTGAACTTTTGACACAGAAGAAAATATGAATTCACCCAAATGTAATTCCATTTCAGAAGAAAGGGTGTGAATCTACAGATCTTTTTGTGGTTTAAAGTTAGCTTGGATTTGCCAAGAGTGATTTTTTTTCCTAATAAACTTTAAGTAGAATCGTCTCTATTCTTCTGCCAATGCCAAGAAAAACACATTGTGCTAAGCTGTTTTAATGTATACTCTTATTGAATCTTCTCTCAATGGCATAATTATAACAACAGAAGTATTGCTCTATATTTTTCCCAGATGCTTTTCAGCATAAATCTAGTTTTCACATAAATATATTTTAAATATTCCTCCCTGAATCCCATTTGGATAATGAAACTATGGAAGGTTATACAAAGGTGTCATATATGTATAATTCTGTACCATCACACATGTTACTAAACCTGGAATCAAATGACCCATTAGAAAAATGACCACTGCTAACCCATGTAAGCCTTCCTTGGTATTATCCTCTATGTTTAATTGGGGGAGGGAAGAAAGAAAATAAACTACAATACATAACTCATGCTAAAAATTAAATTATGGAGCATGAAACAATGTGAATTAAGTAGAACAATATTGCGAAGTGGAACATTTTGATATCTTACATTGCACACTTTTCCTTTTAAAAGGCAAATTAATCTTGAGTGTCATTTAATTATGAGATTATAATAAAATACCCAAAAGAAGAGCAGAGAAACATGAGAGCAGGCTGACAGTTTGGGGAGGGGAAAGCAGAGATGGGGGATTGAGCAAAGAGGAAAAATAAGAGAAAGAAACCATGGACACAGACAACAGTGTGGTGGTTATGGGGGAGGGTTAGGCTTAGGGGTAGGGAGGAGGAGGAGATGTGAGGATAAATGACAATGGAAAATATTGATTAAAATAAATAAATTAAGGAAAAAAGAATATTTTTGATGAAGCATTTCTACAGAACAAGGGTATAAGAGAAAAAAGATTGAAATTGACCAAAATTTGCATATAATAGAGAAGGAAAGCATTTTCTCTCAACCCCCTACCACCCAGAGTCATTATTTTGTTGAAGTACATTTACTGGCTGTTTCCTCCTGGGTAGTGAAGTTCATTCACGTTTCAGGCCAATGAACGGGCTGTGGAGAGCAGCTCATTATAGAGCATCCCATACAGGATGTTTTCCTCTGTGTCTAGCATTCGGGTCACAAGCCCTTCTGAATGGTGGTCATGAATAAGGAGTTCAGAGGTCATTTCCTTATACTCCCATGCAGGGACATGTTTTACTCTCAAACTTCTAAATTTATATAAGTAACACATATGAATGATACTAATACCATATTTTTCCAAGCCAGGATCATATTATATATGCCATTTTTAGCCTTTTCCTCCTTATATATCTCTATACACACACACACACACACACGAAGTATAACTTAAGTATATAACTTGAAGTATGATTGACATATAGCATTATATTAGTTTCAGATGCATAGCATAATGATTTGATATTTATGTACATAGGCTATGGCAAAAGTGGGTCCACCGTTGTTCATACAGAAAATAATACGATCCTATATAATAAAAGCCTAATATGCTAAATGTCCAGTCACCTGGTTGGCCATTCAACCAATCAAAATACAATATGCTAATGATATGCTAAGGTCACTTAACCACTTGCTATGATGTGCACTGACCACCAGGGGGCAGATGCTCCAACCGACTGGTTAGCTTGCTGCTGGGGTCCAGCTGATCAGGACTGAGACTGGCCAGACATGCCCTGGAACCCTCCCACGGCTCCTCCTTGGCTGGCCAACCTCCCACATCCCTTCCCAGCCCCAATCATGCATTAGTGGGGTCCCTTGGCCTGTTCTGCACCCTCTTGCAATCTTAGTGCCTGGATTTCGTGCACCGGGCCTCTAGTAATTAATAAATAATAATTCAAGAATAAACTCTTTGTTTCACATACTCCCAACTATAAACCTACTTTTGTCCTACCCTGGACTACACAAAAATTACTGCAAACAGTTCACATCCACTACCATTCATGGTTCCAACATTTTATTCTTGTGATGAGAATTTTTTTTTAATTTTAAAAAATTTTAAATTTTTAAAGATTTACTCCCTTAGCAACTTAAATATGCAATACACTATTTTATTGCTTTATCATGATTATTTCTGCCCAATATTAGGAGGGGCCTCTGGAGAAGTACCCTTTCCAAGGTTTATATGACTTCAAATGCTTACTGAGAATCTACTGATTGATATTAAAGTGCTGGGTTCTAGTGCTGGAGACTAAAAACATAATGTTGCTCTTCACTGATGTGCATGACAGCAGTGAAAATTCATGTGCAAAATAATGCACAGCAACTCAATGTGTGTGGCTCAATAGTTGAACATCAACCTATTAACGAGAATGTGATGGTTCGATTCCTGGTCAGGGCACATGCCCAGATTGTGGAGCCCCAGTGGAGGGCATGCAAGAGTCATCAATGATGACTCTTTCTCATCATTGATGTTTCTATCTCTCTCTTCCTCTTCCTTCCTCTCTGAAATCAATTTAAACAATGCACTGCAATGAGACATGAAATTATACAAGTATGAACATGAAATAGAATACATGGTAGAGAAAATAGAGTCATTTGGTCTGGGATTCCTTCTAGCTCTAATTTAACAATTCCATGGGAAGGATTCTCAATGGTCCAGGTTTGATGAGGTGTACAACACCTTGCACTCTGATGATGGCATGAGCTTGGGCCATGTCTTCACTCCCTGTATCATATTAAAAGGCAGAAGCTTCTATTCTTACCCCATAACTATAGATGGGAAAGAGAGACTTTCAAAAGTGGTGGTAAGAGTATTGTTTCCAGGAAAAATAGGGTGGGTTCACTGCCAAACAAATTTTATATGCACTGTTACATCTCTGAAAAAGGATCTTACAGGATGCAGTTAAATTTTATCTCCACTGACAGCAGAAAAGTGAAAATCCATTAAAATACTTTGTTTATAGCCTCCCATTTTTATTGGACCATGTATGGCTATTTTAAAGCAACAGAGGCTAAATTTGTCTTATAAGGAGTGGTGATGTATCTAAGGCAGCTGTAATATGTTGTGTCCATACTCTTTTCTTCCCAGACCCAGTATCTCATGATAACATAAAAAATCTCTGTACCATGTTCGTCCTTGCTCATTTTTGGTTCTTCAACTAAGAAAGAATTTCAAAATAGACCTTATTTTTTATTCAACTCCTTATGGGGGAGAGATATTGAAGGATTTCTAGAAATGAAATATTTTCCACAATTTATGTTAGCCTTGGTGATCAATAAGTATAGTGCAGCTAATACAGACATCATGGGGAATGAGGCCAAAAGACAGATCTGAGTTCAAGTACAAAAGAATTGGTTACACTGTAAAAACCATGATTCCTGTTCTCTCTCAAGTGAACTGCTCCATGCTTCCCTTCACCCCCCACCCCCTACTGCCACCATTTGTTTGGCTATTTTTTCTTCACCTGCCCTACTCTTCCAACAGGTACATAAATTTGTTGAGGATCTTCTATGTTCCTAGCACACTTTTAGGCGAGGATAATGGGTGGTGGGGGGATGACATCTTTGTACAGATTTGACATTGGGAAAGAAATAAGAGCTACAAACAATAGGAATAAAGCAAAGAGAGGGGTGGGGGATGTCCAGACCATAGGCTGTATAAGGCCCTCAAAATCATTTGGTCTGACTCTGCCAAGGTATCAGGGGTGAGTTATTAAACGTTTGACCAAATGTAGAAGGCTAATTTTTAAGTTGATCATTTTGTATGGCCCGCAAATGATGTTGTAAATATCCAAATGGCCCTTGGCAGAAAAAAAGATTCCCCACCCCGGAACTAAGGCAAGAAGGCTAACGGGTGGGAAGTGGACATGACAGAGATAGTTCCAAAGAACACTCTTCTAAAGAAGTGAGTTTGAAGAAGGGAGCCCAACACGCAAATAAGTGAAAGAAATGATACCACAGGATCACTGAATGGGTACCACAGATTCCATGTGCTGGACGTGTTCAAGAAAAGGCAGGCAGGTCACTGCAGCTGGCGTACAGCGGGGAAAGGTGGGGATGGGTGCCAGAGGAAAAAACATAATATGTCTAATGTAATCATTCAAGATACGATCTCAGCATTGGCTGGCGATTCCTACGTTCAGTCTGTTGGAGAAGAAATGGCATAATAAGGCATTCCTCCCTGCTTCTGAGAAACTCGTGGTGTACTTGGGAAGATAAAAGTTAAACATATATGAAACAATGGCAAACAGTTTTAGAGACAATGATGATGTGCAGTACAAACGCTAACTACTGCTCCAAGAGATTAACCAATGAGGCTAGGGCAGGGTGGGCAAACTTTTTGACTCGAGGGCCACAATGGGTTCTTAAACTGGACCGGAGGGCCGGAACAAAAGCAACCTGACCATGCTGGCACTCTCATCTTGGGCTGCTGGTGAAGGAGTGGAGGGGAGAGCAAGAGAACCCTCTGCTCTTCTGGTTCCGCAGGCCGGATAGAACAGCCACACGGGCCAGATCCGGCCCACAGGCCATACTTTGCCCATTGCTGGGCTAGGGGGCCTACCAGTGGCTTCATTGCAAAAGTGGAACCTGAGATGCATGAAATTAGAGAATCTGCAGGACAAGCACTTGCTCTGGGGACATCTTGGAATAATAACGCACAAAATGCTCTTCAATGAGAAATAGGATTCATGTATAAGATAGGGCGGTTAGGGTCAGACCTGTCACTTATTCAGCTAAATGCAGGGAGATCATGAATCCTTACGGAATAGGACCTGTTTGTTCTTTTTTAAAAAAATATATTTTATTGTTACTTTACAGAGGGGAAGAGAGAGAGATAGAGAGCTAGTAACGTCGATAAGAGAGAAACATCGATCAGCTGCCTCTTGCGCACCCCCTACCGGGGATGTGCCCGCAACCAATGTACATGCCCTTGACCGGAACGAACCCGGGACCTTTCAGTCCACAGACCGATGCTCTACCACTGAGCCAAACCGGTTTCCGCGGACTTGCTTTTTCTAGCATGATTATTAATAGTTCTATCTTTCACCCTCAAAAGTGTTCAGGGTTTGGATGATAAATTATACAGTCGTCCTAGCAAAAGATAATATCTTGCATATGTAGACTGGGAAATGTGCATGCAAATATAGAAACTTTTACCCAAGCTGAGCTCAGATTCTAACCACAGAAGGTGGGGACAGATATGAGACAAGTTTAATCACCAGTTCACTCAAGTATCAGTGAGTAAACTTGCAAACTTCTATCTTCTAGCAATGAGAACCCCACCGTAAGAAATATCCAAGGAAAGGTTCCAAAAGATCTTTCGCTTCTTTATTAAGTTGGCATTTTGCATCATGATTGGATGATGGTACTAATAAATGATATAAACATAGGAATATTAAATAGCAACTTTTTTTAAAAAATGTACAATAATTTATTAAATTCTTTGATGTATAGATTTCATCCACCAAGTAAGGCACTTTGGAATGCAAATTTCCTCCAAAATTTCCTTTGGAGAAGAGCATAATGGTGACTGGTGTACCCTTGGTGAACCATAGAAACAGGCTCTTTTGCTTTGATTGCTGTGATAGGTTAATAGAAAAAAATAAGCTTATGAATAAATGAATGTATCTGACAACCGAGTTAATGAGCTCTCGGATCTTATTTTGATCAATGTGTCATGTAAGAAAGCCTTGTTTAGACCGTGGCTAATCAATGAGCTATTTTGCAGAACAAGAAACATAGATTTGAGGGCATTGGATTAATTTTTAAATTTGACACAACAGGTAAAGAAAAATCTGTGAAGATGTTAGGGTGTTCAGTTGAAGCTCTTTAGAAGCGTATGTAGTGATGACAGCAGGTGTAGCACAAGCATGTCAAACTCAAAGGTTAACACGGGCCAGATAATCAAGATTTAAGTTTATGCGGGACACACACACACACACACACACTAAAGGCTTCAATTGTCATAGAAACGTAGATTTATTTCTATAGAGACATGCCAAATACGAAAGGCTGAAATAAATGAGAAATCATTAACATAAAATAATAGGACATTTTAATAAAAATTAGTATTTTTTTCTTGAACATTAACTTACCAGACACTGAATAACTGCACAAATTAGTAAGCAAATAAACCTATTTTTCTTGTTTCCCGAAAGCTGAATATTTCCTGTTGCACACACCAAACAAGTCAGTACAAGACTAATGACATAGCCATTGGCTGCTAAAATATTCGCTGCTAGTATTAGTAGGCCTGCGCATAAGGCACGTAAGGGAAATTAATGCAACACGATTATCGTAATCAGTCATTAGAGAACGTTGTAGTTCGTTATTGATAATTATGTATAACAGGATACTATAAAAATTAAGTTACGAAATTTTTATTAAAACACTTCTTACATGCCGTTATATAGGCTGGGCTGCAAAAGTATTCGTTGTGGGCCTCATGCAGCCTCCGTGCTGTGAGTTTGACATGTTGGTGTACCAGCTTTAAGAAACTCCGGTGTGCTTTATTTCCAATCATCCAAATATAATGTTTGACCTCTGTCCCATTGACATTAAAATCCTCTTGTAATTTTGTAGCCAAAATGAGTAAGACTAAAAAAACCTTAGGCAGCAATGAACAAGATCAGGCTATGCTTGTTCTTTACCATCAGGCTCTGCGTCTGTTCAGTTTTACAGTGAGGGCATCTAGTTAATGTTCTCACATCCTTCAATTCTCTGCTCAAACGTCATGTTCTCAATAGAGGTAGCTGAACTTACCAAAACAGAGTACAATGGTGATTGCCAGGGACTAGGGGTGAGGGAAATGGGGAGATGGGAAGATGTTAGTCAAAATATACAGACTTACAGTTATAGGACAAATAAATTCTGGGGATCTAAAAGCGTGGTGAGTATAGTTAACAATACTGTATTATATACTTGAAAGTTTAAAATATTTTCTATGTTATTATTACACACACACACACACACACACACGCACACGCGCGCGTGCACACACAGTAATACTGTGAGGTGAAGGGGGGGGTGTTAACTAACTTTTGTAGGGGAGGAAAAATAATTTCCCCTCTAACCTTCTAGGTTATTGTCTGAGCCTCCCCTGCAACAAAAGACAGATCAAGAGTGGGGTGGGGGGGAAACAAAGAGAAATCTAATCTCATGTATGTATGCCTCCTCTATTCCTGGGAGACACCCAGGAAAACTGAGCAAGTTTCTAAATGGTCCAAGCCACCACCTTAAATACCATCTCCTGCTAATGACAGAAGGAAGATGTTGAGGGCACAGGGAGTAGGAGGAGGGGATGGAAGGCCACCAGGAAAAGCCCAGAAGATAAAGGCATGGTTGTTATGCAGGTCTACAGACTAGCCTTCGCCCTTGGTAAGAGTTTCAAGAGATGTGGAGTCATCCCTCTGCAGGTACAGAAAGGAAGAGTCCCTTACAATTGGGGGTTTCCCCTACAAATGTAAGTGATGCTTATAAAAGAGAGCTTCTCCTGCACATAATATTTATTAAAGTAATCAGGCCGAAAACGGTTTGGCTCAGTGGATAGAGCGTCGGCCTGCGGACTGAAAGGTCCCAGGTTCGATTCCGGTCAAGGACATGTACCTTGGTTGTGGGCACATCCCTGGTAGGGGATGTGCAGGAGGCAGCTGACCAATGTTCCTCTCTCACCGATGTTTCTAACTCTCTATTCCTCTCCCTTCCTCTCTGTAAAAAATAAATTAAAATATATATTTTTAAAAATAAATAAAAGTAATCAGCTCAAGATAAACCTAATGTCACAGAGGTGTATTTGGGGTATTATATGATTTTGCCATATACACATGTGTCAAGCCATCTCATTGTACACCTTAAACATGCATAAGGTTGTATGATATATTTAACACATGTGAGGCTGAAAAGGATATTGGAGTCTCCTCAGTCCAGATGTTCCATACTCTCAATTCTTCTTTATTTTTCCATAAACCGCTTTATCAAAACACCTGCTCCTGACATGAAATTCCTCCTGAATTTTTACCTTGTTCTTGCCTTTACATAAATGCTAGACATTTTCTTCTTATATATTAAATTTTGCAGTTAGCTCTGCCTAATCACAGGGATAATGGAGTAAAGATCAAAAGAATCTGATTTGAATTCTAGCTCTACGTTTTACAAATTTGGTCCAGTGCCAATTCTGAGCCTCAACTTTCGTGTGAGTCAATAATCACACGATATAATATGGCATTTTGAGCATCAAGCATACTCGGTCACGTTAAAAACAATTGCTTTTCTGAAGTGCTTGGTTGTTAGACATACAAAGAGTCAAGCAAGGTTTATGCGTACTTTCAGAACTCTCAGGATTTTTTTTCCTAAAAAGCTCCTGACCTAGCGTGAGTTTATCCCACTAAATTATTCACTGTTCCCATAAATCTATGAATAGATTATTACCTCAGGACCCTGGGCACTATTAGATCTCCAGAAACGTAAAGCAAGGACATCCGACGTTTCTTTCAGGTTTAAATTAAGCATTTGAAACTAGGAGTATATCCAGGCAACAAAAGGAGGGAAGACAAACCTTTCTGCCAAAGCGATTTTACTTTCAAATGGTCTGCATGCTCACCGTTGTTCTCAGGGAAAGACTGAAAGTCAGGTAGAGGACACAGCGTTTGAAGGGACCACCAGGGATGTTTTTCCAGGCATGGAGAGTTAATCATCAGAAGCTTAAGAATGCATCTGCATGAACTCTCACGTTGTCTACAAAATAGTCACAGACAATGCTCGAGTTTCAGGTTCAAAAGACAAATGGCGCACTAATTGGTTTGGCTCAGTGGTTGAGAGTTCAATTCCAGTCAAGGGCAGGGTCAATCCCCCTCCATGTGCAAGCAGAAGGCAACGTATTGAGGTGTCTCTCTCACATCAATGTTTTTCTCTGACTCACCTTCTCCCTTTCACTCTAGAAATCAATGGAAAAAATATCCTTCGGTGAGGATTAACAGCAATAAAAAAGATGAATGGCATGAAGGTTTTTGTTAAGACTGGCATAGCATTTTCTTATTGCTGGAGCTAGTGCAATGTTATTATTGTGCTGTTGTTGTACTTATTATTGTTATATTAAAAGTCACTGGGGAGAAAGAAGTCTCAAAAGAAAGAGATGGTGTGTGAGAAATTTAAAAAGTGATCGATTCTTACAAATGGATCTTCCACCTCCAAAAGGAAGTTTCTAGAATATTTGGAAGAATTCTTTCTTCATGGGCATCTAGCTGGAAATTTTGCGAAACCTTTTTTGGAAGTCTTTCAGTAAGTGCTTCTAAATAAAATCCTAACTGGGCAACATGATGATGTAGAAAACATCTTTCCCACACAGCCCTTGCAGTTAATTACCGAGATTTCAGCTGAAGACACTTACCTTTGGATAAGTCTTTGAAAAATCCCTATATTATTATTACAAAGCCCCATGTATCAGAAAGAAAGTCTCATGTTAAACATAGATGAGGTACCATGTAAAGCCATTCAACTATTCATTTATTTTACACATACTGAGCACTGGGATAGATGCTAGGCGTATTTTAAAAAGAAGAAGAAGAGAAGGCACATATTCTACCTTTAAGAAGCTCAGGATTTATTGAGGTCAACAGAAAAACAAATATGTATTAATAACAGAATGTGATTTAAAAGGTACTTAAGTGGATTATTTTAGCTAAAAAAAGAGGTGAAAGGTGGGAGATATGAATTACCACCTTGAGTACAGAGACAGAGTAATGTGTTTCAAAATTCAGATTTAAACAAACATATTAAAACTCAAAGATTTTCAACCATACAACCTTATATAAAATAATAATTATTATTATAATTATTATAATAAATATTTGGGAGAGATTTTATCAGCAGAAAGAGAGAAAGTCTAATGTAGCAACACTAAAGAACTGATACCTGAGGAAAGGAAGAAAGAACATGGAATGAAGTGGAGGCTTCAGATATCACCTATAAGACAAAGTGGTGAGTGGACAATATCCAGGGAATTCTCACTAATTAGTAGGCAGTCTTATCTTTTCTTCCTAACTTAGAAGCCATAGAAACCATCACTAAGGTGAAAAGAGTGAAACAGGAAAAGTGAACACACTGAAGAAGAAAATGACCAAAATGGGTGAAATTATACATTCTTAACCCAATGTATTAAAGGTGACTTAGGGTCTAATAAATACTGTTGCATCATAATAGTCTCCCAAAAGAATAGCACTCCTGCATTGCAAAACATAGTCTATACTTTGCCCTTGTCTATGCTCCCCCAATGCTGTCGGTCCATCATCACCCAATTTAGATTAGGTATAGAAAAGTTGATAACCCCCCACCCAAAAAAAAGTTCTAATGAGCTGTTAAAAAATACTATTATTATTTATTATTATTATTATTAGAAGCCAAATGCATGGAAATTCATGCACTGAAGGGGTGGGTCCCTCATCCCAGCCTGCCCCCTCTCACAGCCTGGGAAGTCTCAGGGGTGGGAGGCTACCAGGTGATCAGGGGAAGGTGATGCCCCCATCTCACCTCTGCTGCTGCCACTGCCAGCAGTGCAAGCCTCAACCAGCCCTGGTTATCTGAGCCTGCATGGCGGCAGGGCAGCCACCATCCGAAGCTTGCCTGCACCTCAAGCCAGCCCTGGAGGGCTGAAGAGACTTGAGGGACTCTGGAGGCAGGTGCCAGAGCAGCCAGGCCCGCCTGCAGGTGGGCCTGGCCATGCCAGGCAGCTGTTGTCCAGGAGGAGCTAAGGGGACTGGGCATTGCCATCTTGTAGCTGTGGGTGCCACCATCTTCTAGAGCAGTGTTTCCCAAAGTGTGGTATGCATACCCCCAGGGGTACAGGAAAAGTTTGGTGGGGGTACGCATTGCACCAGAGTTTGGTGGAGATATGCACTGCACCGTGCTTAGCTGCGCCTAATTCTACGTTCTCATGAGTCAAGTCAAGGCAGTCTTGTGAAACGTGAGATGGTCCGATGTGCAAATAAATGTTATTTATAATATAATGTTTATTTGTATTTTATTATGAATAATTTTATTTTTTGTTTATTATTATTTTGTGTATGTACCAAAAAAAGAAAAAAAGAAATATATTTTGATTGTTATTAAGATACATCCATTTTTTTTTTTGACGAGGGGTACTCAGTGTTATGAAAAGGGGTACATATAAGTCAAAAGTTTGGGAAACACTGTTCTAGAGCATGGCAGTCAATTAGCATATTCCCTCTTTATTATATAGGATATGTATGGTGTGTAATTACTCTGCTTTTTTCAAATATATGGAATATCTACAAAGAGTCACTCCAAAGTAATTAAGGTGAAAAATAAACTATATGACAAATCTCCACCCCAAATTAAATCAAACCAAAGAATGGGGGTGGGAGGGGTGTGAAGGAAAAGGATGTGCTATGTAAATAAGAGTGCAAGAGCACAATTTAAAATAAAATCCTACTCACAATTTCTTAAAATTGCTTTATAGCATAGAATCACTTGTTAAGAGCTTGAATTCAATAAAGTGTTATAATAATCCAACAACACAAAAAGGAAAGTTGCAGCTTGCAGGGAACACACAAGAGAACAAATGTTTTCATTATGCAACCAATTAATTTTAAAATATGCAGACAGCAGAACAGAGAGTCTAAACCTAAATTACTGACACTGGAATAATCACGGGGAATACAGACGAAAATAACAGAGCAAAACAATTAGAGATAAGTTAATAGATTTGGCAGATGTGGTGATGCAACGTAAAGTAGTTGGTTATTTCTGAAGTGAAATATCTACAACGGAGTGGAGGCTATAGCTAATCATATACTACAAGATGTGTGGCTGAAAAGAAAAGCTAATTGAGCGTACAGACCCAATGAACACATGGTATTTTTTGTTTTTCTTTTTCTATTGATGGTAGGCATTCTGACAGATGTAAGGGGATATCTCCTTGGTCTTTGCATCTCTCTGGTGATTAGCTATGCTGCACATCTTTTCATGTGCCTATTGGCTAACCTAAAAAAAAAATTAGAAATGGAACTACCTTATGACACAGTGATTCTACTTCTGGGAATATATCTGAAGAAACCCAAAACAGTGATTCAAAAGAATATATGCCTCTCTGTGTTCACCGAAGCACTATTTACAATAGCCAGTATTTGGAAAAGCCCAAGTATCCATCAATAAATAAGTGGATTAAAAAAAAAAGCTGTGGTATATTTACACAATGAAATACCACTTGGTTGTAAAAAATAAAAATAAAAAAGAAGGAAATCCTGTTTTTCGACAGCATGGATGGACCTGGAGAGTATTGTGCTAAGAGAAATAATCCAGTCAGAGAAAGACAGGTACCATATGATTTCTCTCATATGTGGAATCTAATAAATAAGATAAACAAACAAAATAGAAACAGACTCATAAATACAGAGAACAGATTGATAGCTATTTTAGGTGGTGTTTCTCTCTCACTCTCTCTTTCTCCCTCCCCCCTCCTCAAAATCATGGGGAAAAATATCCTTCTGTGGATATTAACCAAAAAATAAAGTAAAATTAAATAAACTCTACTTTGTGCTTATTCAATGTGGAAACATGGACAAGCTACCTAAAACTCTCATAAGTTCGTTTGCTTACTCTATTTGAGGACAAATAAAATAAAAGCAATAATTACAATGCCTGGCATATAGTAAGCCCACAGTAAGTCACATCTTTTCTCTTATATTCCATTTTTATTTTACAATAAATTTATGGCATCAAACTTGCATAATTATGCTCATTTGAATATTGACATGCATAATTATAGTACAGTTCTTTGTACAAAAAACTTTAGATGATATGGCTAAAGTAATTCACTGAACTTTAAGCCTAGAAATAAAGTTGATGGCACTTCCTCTCTGAAATTCTACAAGTTGTAGCAGGAAATTATATGATTTTACTTAAGTATAGAGCATGAGAGTGGGCACTGAACAAAAGGAAATCTAAGGTACTTTTAGAATTAAGAAGTCCTATTTCTTCTTCTCCCTCTGTAACCCCAACCCCACTACAAAGCCCCATCCATATATATATATATATATATATATATATATATATATATCTACACTAATAAAAGAGAAAGATTCAAATTGACCATATCTTTGCAACAGCCAATCAGGAGTGAGTATGCAAATTAACCCAACAAAGATGATGGGTTAATTTGCATATACAGGTGCTTAGTGGCGAGGGGTGGGGCTGGACTCTTGTGTTCCGCCATGGCGATGTTGCAGGCATTCTGCACCACCCAGCAGTTCCGGGCCTCTGGGCAGTTTGGGAAGGAAGAAAGGCAGCTCCAGGCTGGAGCAAAGGCACAAAGGTGGCTCTGGCCAGAGTGAAAGCAGTGAGTGCTGGCAGCTAGGGGAAGGAAGGCCTATTCTTGCATGAATCCTCATGCATCTGGCCTCTAGTCCTTAATAAGCGGTTAAAGGGGAAATGAAGAAACACGAACCTGTAGGGACATGAAAATAAATAACCCAGGAAGTCCTAGTTCAGAGTGTGGACCCTTACTTACCACACAGATCTTGATTCAAATCCTTACCCACTTACTAGTCATTTGACCTTGACAAATATACTTATCAATCACATAACAAGTTTTGGTTTCTTGATTGGATAAAACTGCACTTCACTTAGAAGGTAATTTTGAAAAATGTATGACATAAAACACAGTAAGTCATTAGCAACAGTTATTGGCACATAGCAAAAAAATGTTAATTACTGCTTTAGTGTTATGGAAAAAATTTGGTTGGGAAAGGTCAAGGGAGGGGTCAAATATATTGTAAAATAAGGAGATTTGACCTTGGGAGAGAAGTACACAATGCAATATACAGGTGGAATATTATAGCATTGTGCACTTAAAACTTACAATTTTATTAGACAATGTCATCCCAATAAATTTAATTTTAAAAAATTTAAAAACCTTGGATCTTGAAATCAATTCATTTCGATAACTCTTCACATGGACTGGTCCCTTTCAATTTATTTAAACTTTCTCAGACTCCGTTTTTCATTTCTCAAAGGCATTATTACTTCCAAATATGACTGGCTCTTTGTGGAGATTAAGCTAATTTACATAGATAAAATGTTGGCTATCCTGATGTACACCTAATAGGTACTTTATAAATGACTCATTCACTCATTTAAAAAATATTTTTCAGCGCCGCCATCTATAACGTGAGGTGAACAAAAACTTGCACACTGTTTGGACTCCTATCACAGACGCTGCAGACATTCATTAGTGCAATTACATGATTTATAGTATTTACCAACAGAGACCCTTCCTTTGGAAGGAAGAAGCCTGGCTTAGAATGGGAGAGCCAGCAAGACTGCCCTTAGGAATTACATCCCCTTCTCTTTACGAACCAGTTTTCTCCTCTGAAAATCAAGTGACTATAACATCAAAGATATTTCAAAATGTCAGTGGCAGAGTTGGGAATACAGTTCAAGTTTCCTGATTCCCAGCCTTCAGCTTTGTTATAACCCAGTGAGCTAGTTCCCAGGCTCTGGTTCTACCTGTGAAATGAGGAAGGTAGGGGTGGGAGGGGGGAGGGAGTAGAAGATGATCTCTATAGCAACCTAGAGTCTATGAATCTTCGAACCTATCAGTGTTACAAAGCGAAATTTGTAGGGAAACCTCAGGAGAGGAATTTACTTATTTCATCCCAAAGCATCTTTGGTCTGAACACATATGCCACCATATGGGACACATTGAGAGCATTCATTAAAAGAAGAATAATTAGTCT
Organism: Vespertilio murinus; assembly: GCA_963924515.1. Classification (NCBI taxonomy): domain Eukaryota; kingdom Metazoa; phylum Chordata; class Mammalia; order Chiroptera; family Vespertilionidae; genus Vespertilio; species Vespertilio murinus. The sequence continues at coordinate 7,090,718 of OZ004716.1, read as the reverse complement.
TCCGTCATAGAGGAAAGAGAATAGACCCAGAGGATAAATACGTTAAACCTGAAGTAAAAGACTTTTGAAATAAATCTGCCAAAGACAAATTGAGGGGAAATAAACTGGTGCTCATTTGAAGAAAATCAAATGAAACCAACAATTAATTCACCTGTAAAGCTGCTTAGGCACTTGTGTATTCAGGGGAGAGATTGCACTGCATCTCAGATGGGTGGGGGAGAGAAGGCAATCATACAGATTAACAGAAGTACCCAAGGAGGATTTCTTCTTTATTATAACAAGGAAAAGAATCAAAGATTTAAAGAACTTAGACCCCTGAAAATGGTGATTTGAGCTCAATTCTGTTGAGTTTGCTTTTTCCATTAAGGATCAGATGCACATAAAAAGCTTACAGGGACTGGGATACTTACCCAGAGTTTTAGCGACTGCAGAACAATGAGGAAAGTGAGAAAGAATAGGAATGCAGGGAAAAAAAGGCATCGGGAGGAAAAAAGGGAGAGGTGTTAAGATATCACATCACTAGATCATCATTCATTAATTCAGTGAGTTCCATAGCCTCTATCTCGTTAAGAGATCCAGTGGAACAGACTGTCAAATCTCAGAGGGAAGGTAGGGGTGGGTGGGTGGGAAGAGACCAACCAAAGAACGTGTATGCATGTATGCATAACCCATGGACACAGACAACAGGGTGGAGGCCTGGGATGGGGAGCAGGGGCGAGCTAGAAGGGGTCAATGGAGGAAAAGGGGGAAACATATGTGAGACTTTCAACAACAAAGTTTTCTGTGTGTGTTTTAAAAAGAAAGATCCAGCATCTACACACCTTTTAACACTATAAAACCTCAAAGACAAGCCACAGCGTCTCTGTCTCTGGTCCTCACCACTGCCACAGCCTCCAATTTGTTTGCTTTCTTTCCTCCCACCCAACAAAGTACATTTCCCACACAGAAACTTAAAGCACAAATACAGAATATCAGGTCCCCTCTTCAAAACGCTTCAGTATCCCATCACAGGTGTGGGGGGGATTCTAAGTATTTTCCATGGTGTAAAACCACCAGTAACAGCCTGCCACCTCTGATCTCTCGCCTTCTCTCTCTGGCCACTCCGACCCACATTCCCTTAGTTTTTATATATTGAATCTGCTCCTAATCTGTGTTGGGTTTTCCCCTTTCCTGGAATACAACTTTTCCCAGATCCCTAGCCAAATATTATCACAGTCAGTCCTATAAAAATATTCATTCCATCCTCCACCTCCTCTTCTTTCTCATCCATTCCTGTTTTGTTTTTCTCCATAGCATGCATCGCTACATGGAATGATTCTGGTGTTTTTCTCTCTGCCCCATGACCATGGAAACCCCATGAAGGCCAGGACCGGTCTTCCTGACTCACAGTACCTAGAGCATTGCATGAGATGGCATAGGAGTTAGATGCATTTGAATAATTACTACATTATTTCCATCATCAATGTGACAAATACATTTAAGCATTTCATCTCTTCACTGAGACCTCTTGGAACAGTTGCCTGGTCTTAGAATAGCTATTTTGTTTTGGGCTTTGGTAGCCTCTTCCATCCCCGACCCATACTCAAGAACACGATTCCCAGGTTCTTCTAGTGTCCCTCCAAACTACTCAGGTCTGTCATTGTCATGACAAAGCAGCCATGGGCAAGAAGTAAATAACTGGGTAGAATTGTGTTCTGGTAACATTTTATTTTCCAAAACAGATGGCTAGTTCGGTTTGGCCCATGGGCCACATTCCTTCCCCTCCTTGTGTACTCGACTACCAAATCTATCAAGTACAGAGTGTTTGTTTTTTTCAAAACTGTGTTCTGATATTCTCATCTATGTATAGCTAAGTAAAAAGACACATCATACCGCTGACAGACACACAATAATATGCAAAGTAATATGCACAAATACAATTGATACTTTGAAGTTTCTCAAAATAAGTTGGGATTTTTGACTGCTTTAAATACATGAATATTTGCAAGCTGCAGACTAATAATGCATAAATTGAGACTAGGAATTATGACAAACACTTTTTGTAAGGATTAGATTTAGTACTGGTAAACTAACACCGTGCAATACTAGGTTAAGATTTTTTCATTGATAGTTAATATGTATATTTTATAACAGTAACAGGGTTTTTCAATTACCTGAACAGATAAGATGAATATGTGCATATGTGCACATGTATATTTCTCTCTCCCGATAGCTAAACTTACAGACATATTGAATATAGCTCAAGAAGTTAGATTAAGAATTAAGGATATTAACCAACTATAAATGAAAAATAAACTTAAAAAAATAAGGATGTTGTGTGTTAATAGCAGGCAATATATCAAGGAAAAAATCATATCTACAAGGGAATGTATAGATTGCAGAACACATACTCTGATTGTTCCTTTTTCTTATAATTTCTCTTTGATCACTCTCCTCAGCCAACTCGTCTTCTCTGAGTATAAACTAGCCAGTTCCAGGGATAAATGTGCTACGCTGAGTATGTTAGGAAATACAAATATATGAAAGACAACTTCAATAATGAAAGGACTCTGTTTTCATTACACAAGAAATGTTCAAATAGTTGGAGTCTCTTGCATCAAGAAATATGAGTCTCTTGCCCTGGCTGGTTTACCTCAGTGGATAGAGCATTTGCCTGCAGACTGAAAGGTCCCGGATTTGATTCCAGTCAAGGGCACATGCCCGGATTGCGGGCTGGATCCTCAGTGTGGGGCATTCAGGAGACAGTCAATCAGTGATTCTCTCTCACTATTGATGTTTCTAGCTTTAGCTCTAGCTCTCTTTCTCTCTCTCTCTCCCCCCTTCCTCTCTGAAATCAATAAAAGTATATTTAAAAAAAGAAACATGATTCTCATTTTAAAAAATAAAATAAATGAAGCTGTTTATTGACACCATTTTCAAAATTATAAGGGTTTGATGCCAGGATCTCTTTGCTTGATACAGGCAGGAAAAGGAGCTTCATACAGCTGTAGTTGGAACTGCTAGAGAGGTTTAAGACTCCTTTAAACATGCAGAAGAGGTTGTCTGTTCTACAGTTGTATTTCCAGGATGCCAGCTGCTTAAAATAAGGTGACTCACCTCAGAATATACTGGGTGATTACCTGGCTCCCCACTACTGCCGTAAGGTGTTAATTAAAGAACCACATTCAGCGACCTGTTTGAAGAAGATCTAATCATATGGGTTTTCATTGATGGGCGCTTCTGTTCTCCACAGACCCTGTGGAAAGAACCTTCCAGCAACTGTGATTATTACCATTATATTATTGCTATTGCTTATCCCATTCAAAGGAAGAGCACAGAGAGTCAACAATGGAGTTCATTTGCTCTAGCAAACTGCAAAATGCAAGACAATATTATTTCCTTATGAGTTAGAAGCTACTGAAAACTAACTATATGTTCTCAAAGTTGAGGATGGCATCTGAATAGGAATCCCTGTTTTGCACATCTCAGCTAACCTATTTCCCATGAAAACACATATTAAATTGATAACCGAGTCAAAAATTAAGGCATATGGTGTAAAATTCTTTAACACCAGATGCTTGTAAACTTAAAACATTTCAACAATTCACTTTGGAATTTGACTGAATGGCCAATACGTTTTCCTGGCTTGCTACTGGAGGAAGATACCCTAGTTTATAAAGAAATGAGACACATTAGACCTCTCTAACTCACTTTTTCCCTGAGTCAGAAACCCCAATATTTTACTAATCAGTGTTTCCTAAGTGTCCCTTTTTTATGTAGTTATTAGTTTTTATATGACGACAGTATATTATTTCTCTCTAGACTGACTCTATTACTACATCTTTTTATATGTTTTTTATTGGTTTCAGAAAGGAAGGGAGAGGGAAAGAGAGAAACACCAATGAATTGAGAGAATCATTTATCAGCTACCTCTTGCACACTCCCTACTGGGGTTCAAGCTCCCAACCCAGGCATGTGCCCTTTCCAGGAATTGAATCATGACCTCCTGGTTCCGTGGTTGGCAAACTGTGGCTCACGAGCCACTTGCGGCTCTTTGATCCCTTGAGTGTGGCTCTTCCACAAAATACCACAGCCTGAGTGAGTCTATTTTGAAGAAGTGGCTTTAGAAGAAGTTTAAGTTTTAAAAATTTGGCTCTCAAAAGAAATTTCAATTGTTGTACTGTTGATATCCGGCTCTGTTGACTAATGAGTTTGCCTACCACCTTCCTGGTTCATGGGTTGATGCACTCAACCACTGAGCCACACTGGCCTGGCATGTTTACTGATTTATAGACCCTCTACTTTGGTAGTTCATTGGCCTTATTCTGCATGAGGTTTCAGGAAGGAATAAATGGATGGGGGAGAAAGAGAGCGAGAGAAAGAGTGACAGAGAGAGAGAGAGAGAGAGAGAGAGAGAGAGAGAGAGAGAGAAAGGCACTGATTTGTTGCCTTCAGAGAGAGAGAAATATGACATTACCAATATGAATTCCCCCTCCTTTAATGGTTAGTTTTTTTCTTCTCCCATTAGGTCTAAGGGATGCACCTCTCAGATGAACACACAAATACAGGTATATGCTGGTTAATTCACTGTATGTGAAAATAATTATAACCTATTGGACTTTGTTTGAAACAATGATTGCATGTACTAATTGAAAAAGGCATTGAATGGTCTTAAATAAAATACTTTGATATCTCTGATTGTTAGTAAATGCTAAAAGCATATTTCTGACAGACTAGATAATTTTCTAAGTGCTAAGCATGATGGAAATGTATATGACCTAAACAAACAAGATCTTCAGGAATTTCAAATCTGACACAATGGCAGATAATTAACAAATACTAATCACTATTTAACAGTAAGTTTGGGTCATTTCAAACCATATTACCTGGATGAAATTATTTGTTCATGGTGCTTGGTCACATGTCCTGCTTGTACCAATGGCTGAGCTAGAAAGAGGAGCTAGTCTGTTGGACAGGGAACTGAACTGATAACTTCACCAGCAGGACCATATAGTTGCAGAAAGGCCAATTCTCCAAAGAGGAGACACAGACAGGCAAAGACCGTATCTCCATCTTGCCTAACCCAGCTTGTTTTTTGATAAATGAATATGTTTAATGCCCAAGTATCTGCTTTAAAAATATTCAAGGTACAAGAAGACACTATATCTAGAATGTGCCTTGATTATTTAAAAATAAATATATTTTATTGATTTTTTTACAGAGAGGAAAGGAGAGGGATAGAGAGTTAGAAACATCAATGAGAGAGAATCATCAATCAGCTGCCTCCTGCACACCTCCTACTGGGGATGTACCCATAACCAAGGTATGTGCCTTGACCAGAATCAAACTTGGGACCCTTCAGTCTGCTGGCTGACGCTCTATCCACTGAGCCAAATTGGATTCGGCTTGCCTGGATTTTTTTGTGTTTTTTGTTGTCGTTCCTTAACTAATTCTTCTCTGTGGGACCCTTGCCTGGGGTATCTGTTAACAGCTTAATAAACTGAAGGTTTTTTGACACCAGTTCACTTTCTCTCCTTCGGTGTTAAGATGTAATAGTGCCATGGCTCTTGTCAACCATCCATTTTCACACTTTAAGTCCTTAACCCTACTGGCTGATAATTAATTTGGCAGCTACAGTATGGCTCTGAGGGCTGCTGATGAAAGAACTGGGCTATCTCTGACACGAAGTTGACATGAGGTAAGGCGATAGTAATCATTACTTCACAGGTGTTTGTGTTTTTCTATTTTCTGGAGCCTCCTGGATGTATTTACATGACAATTTGAAAATTATGTCTGCGCCATCATGGCTCTCAGACTGCGAAATACAGGAGGGGCCTGGGGACTTGCAGAGCTGGTAATGGGAAACCCGGCTGAGTTAACATTTTGACACCGGCTTCTTCTCAGGAGAGACAAACAAGAGACAAGGAATTGAAAGGAAGCTGTCACTAGGAAGCAAAACTAAAAAACAGACGAAAAGAAAAAGAAAGAAGTTTACAAATAGGTGACATCTGAACACTTGCGAACGCAAATGGGCAGAGCTATATCAAGGAGTAGGAGGACTGAATGAGCGGGCAAACTTGGAAATCACATTCTAATAGTGCCAAAAATGAGACAATTTTATCAGCAGTGAGAACTGTCAAGGAAAAAAAATCATTAGCCAACGCTATCTATGCTCCAAACCTATTGTGGCTGTAAAATATGCATCGGTCATTACAGACTTTTCTTCAACCTTTTCAGTGAGACCCAACCCTTTCTCTTTGTCTGGCCTACTAGATATTAAAATCATGCCTAGCGCATTATCTGCCTTAACGCGATGGAGATATTAGAGACTTTTAGTCCCATTCGTCTTAGCCTACTCTTATTTTGTGGAAGTTTCTCTTCAGAATGACATCAAGGATAATTTTAAATGAGATGTCATATTGAAGTAATCTTCTGCTGCTGAGAAGAGGAACCACTTTTAATAATGCAATAGAATAAGAAGTCATTCACTGAGAGAAGAATGTAGTCTGATTCTAATATCTTCAACACTTTTCATTTCTGATGCTTCACTTACAGAACACACTGGGGGAATAACCGAGCTCCTGAATCCCTTGCATGTCCATCTATAAATCATCATAATATATGACCAACAGCGTGCACCATTTTAAACCAAACAAGATGGTGATTGGCCAGTATTCCTTTTCATTTACAGCAGGGTTTCTCAGCTCGGTACTACACATCTTGGACAAGAAAATGCTTCTTGAAAAATTTATATTGGAGGAAGGGATGGGGGGGATAGTATTTCCTCTCCCAGTTAGATTCCTGTAACACCGCCCCATCTGTAAAAACCAAAAATATCACTAGACATTAAACAATGACCCCAAGGAAAGTTTGATAAACTTTCATGGTGTTTTAATATAAATTCTTGAAAATATTTTTGATGTTTTATTAAACTCTCCCTTGTGAGGACACATTTCTAGAATACAATTATGAAACATGTGTATCATTAAGATGAAAGATTTTACTGTTATTCTTTTGGAAGAAGGGCATTATACTGTTCAACCATTGGTTCCTCATATGACTTTGTGCAAGACCTTTAAATTCTTTAATTTTGGGAGCAAAAAAAAGTGACTGTAAGATTCCTGAAACCATACTGAATGCAAAAGTTAACTGAATACTTCTTTCTTCAAGTGTCCTTCTAGATTGATGACTTTCAGTGATGAGGGAGTTGCTTCCAGATGAGGTAACTTAATACAGTTTTTGAAAGTTCTGTTATCCTAGTGGTGTATCTTATATTGAGCTGAAGTGTGTCTACACATCACTTTAAATTATGATTTCAGAAGACAGACTCTAAGCTGCTACTTCTACACTTAAGTATGGTCTCCTGTGTTCTGTTTCCCCTGTGCCTGTCTCAACAGTCCACCCCTTTCGTAAGAAACAAACAAAACAAAAACTTGCCCCTTGATTACTGCAGTGCTTTCTTAACAGGTTCCATTGACTTGATTCTTTCCACCTCCCAATTTATTGTCCGCCCACATGTTCAATTCATCTTTTATTAAAATATACACTGAGTGGCCAGATTATTATGATCTCTGAATGCATAATAATCTGGCCACTCAGTGTGAGTGTGAGTGTGAGTGTGTGTGTGTGTGTGTGTGTGTGTGTGTGTGTGTAATAGAGGCCCAGTGCATGAGTTCATGCATGGGTGGAGTCCAGCCTGGCCAGGGGGAGGGGACACAGGCTATTGGCCAGCCTGCCTGCTGGTCGAACTCCTGGTCTAGGAGACAATTTACATGTTAGCCTTTTATTATATAGGATATACACTAAGTGGCCAGATTATTATGCATTCAGAGATCATAATAATCGAGCCACTCAGTGTATTTTTACTGATTTCAGAGAGGAAGGGAGAAGGAGAGAAACAAATATCAATGATGACAAAGAATCATTGATCAGCTGCCTCCTGTACGCCCCACACCAGGGATCAAACTTGAAACCCAGGCATGTGCCTTGAGCAGGAAGCAAACCATGGCTTCCTGGTTCATAGGTCTACACTCAACCACTGGGCCACACCAGGGGAGGGGGGCAAATTCATTGTTTTATTGTTATAATTTTCATCCCCTGCTAAAATCCTCCCAAAGCTTTCTCACTCTTCAGAGACCAGCTCAAACTCTCAATTAATATAATCAGTAATCTGAGACAAACTTGTAGGTCTTCAGTGGGCCATTTTTAACTCTCTGGCCCACCTCATAGGGCCAATTTCCTCCCTTCTCATTGCCCTCTGGCTTAGCATCTGTACCCTTCCCTTTGTCTTTGTCATTCTGAGCACTCTACACTGACAACTCTATTCTGATGCTCAGTCTATTCTCATAAAACTGTACTAAATGGAAGTCTAAACACATCTATTTCATAAATATTCCCTATACTATAGTCCCTAACATCTATTCTTATTTTCATTTTCCCCCAGCAACCATATAACCTTGATGCCTCCATTCTGTGCATGCACAATTCTTGTCTTTGACATTTTCTTTTCCCTCCCTTTCTCCTTTCATTCCTCTACTCAAAACCAGTTAGACAGTAATTGCAGAATCAACGCTGCCTGATTTAAAATCACCATACCGTTCAAATGCCTGGACCTGATGGAAGTCAGAGAGAGGAACAGCATTTGCTTTTCTTGAATACCAGAGGTGGAAAATTATAACTTCAAGACAGTTGTTATTTTTAAGGCCTCTTTGAGAATTCTAGCTGTTCATTCATGTGTACAAACTTATATAGCTGTTGCTTTATCAACATAAACATATGTTGAAAAATGGGTTGCTTTGTTTATTTATATGCACATTTGTTTGTATGAGGGCTTTTGGAAGAATGACATTAGACTGTTCAACCATTGGCTCATCATATGACCTTGTGCAAGTTCTGTAAACTATCTGGACTTTAAATTCTTTATTTGTTTGGACCAAGAAAGTGACTATGAGATTCCTGAAACCATGTTAATTAAACTGGACAGCTCTGCTTTTTATTGGTCTCACAAAATCACTGTTTAGCAAGCAGTGGTGACCTTCTATCCATCCTCCATTTTATCCCTTCAGAAGAGAACTCTTGATTTGTTCAAGCATCTGTCCCTTATTTCTGTGACTTGGGGGGTCATGACCCAGGCCCAGCTCAGCAGTGAACATTGACTATTCTAAATAATGACCATGCTCTGATTTTCTTTATGGACCCATCAATGATCATGTGACCCTGTGAGCATTTGCTGAGGATTTCTGATTAAGACTAAGTCATGCCTGATATAAAACCATAGAAAAAAACAAAGAATAGTCCCTTTTGCCCCAGAATATCGTATATCTAGACTAGGAACTTGGATCATCTGTGGCTTTCCTGGAACAGTGAAGGGTAGTGACATAAAGGAAAATTCACACATTATTGATGGTAGAAAAGAGCAAAGGAATAAAATTGTCATAATGAGTTGCTGAGTCAACTTCATGAAATCTGACTGTGGCTGGTGCTGTTAATTCTCCTGACCACCCCTCCCCACGAGAATCCCCTCTTCCCTCTTCCTTTTAGTAGTAACATTGACTTCAATTCCATCAGGGCCAAGCACTTTCTCGGCTAGGTATGACCTTGAGAAGGAATCCTTGAAAAATACAGTATGAATAGCTGACCTATTTCCAACTTTCATGTTACCCTTTTAAAACGAAATTACCTGTGTTGTACTTTCTGTTGCCCTCACCGATGGGCTAGAACAGGGGTGGGCAAACTTTTTGACTCCAGGGCCACAATGGATTCTTAAACTGGACCAGTGGGCTGGAACAAAAGCAACCTGACCATGCTGGCACTCTCATCTTGGGCTGCTGGTGAAGGAGCGGAGGGGAGAGTTAGAGAACCCTCCACTCTTTCTGCTCCGCGGGCTGGATAGAACAGCTGAACGGGCCGGATCCAGCCTGCGGGCCATAGTTTGCCCACAGCTGGACTAGAACATATATGTTTGTCCAATAAGCCAGGAACAAACAGAAGAATGATAATAGCATTATATCAAATGCTGCAAGATAGAAAAAAAAAAAACTTCTGTGGATGGCTTTGTAGGGCAAAGTCATACACTTGCTTTGATTGGTCCACATAAATGTGGTCCATCTATGTCTTGAGAAACAGATCTCTGACCTTGTTTCACCATTGTATTATGGGGTCTCACTTTTTCAACAGCTTAACTTATACCACCTAATATACCATGCTTCAACAAGACTATTTGCTTGGTGAGGTAATATGTTCCTTTTTCATGGAAGTCCATTTGAACACTGAATTGTTTCTAGCTGCCAAAGTCTTTTTAATTGGTACAACCAAAGTTCACATCTGTGGCCTGACAGGGAACAAATGCAAAATACAGCCTTTACAAGACAACCATTGGAAATTAATCTCTAGAGGGCATTTCAAGGTGGACTTAATGCAAATACATTCAGGAATTGAGAGTTGTTTTTTTAAAAAAATGCACTGGGTTCACATTGAGATTTTCTAACTGCTTGCATGCCTTCATGAATAATGGAAATAAGAGTGATTATAAATGTAGTAGAAAAATCTAAGAAGAATTTAGAAAAACTTGAACAGCTCTTCAAAGGGGTAAGTACTGTGGGAAAGGCATTATGATTCAGAATTCAAGATCCAGGAAGATTACAGAAGTCCTTTGATTCACTGTTGAGACAGCCCAATGAGACACATGAAATAACCAAATTAAATTGTCAAGATAAGGGCTCAATGGCTCCTTCAAGTGATGGAGGTGGCTGTCTACACGCTGTTACTTGGCCTGATGAGTAAAACAACCCCAGCGACTCCATTTCATCACCTAAAAAGTAAGATAGCTTCTCTGATGCTCCCCATCTGATCATCCAGCTCCCTGGCCCACCTTGTGCTGCTCCTTTGGCAAACTGAAGGACTCAGTGCTGACTATTCTCCAGAACAGAGAACTTACAGCTTGTGAAAAGAGAGTCTTTAGCAGTTGATCAATCTGTCCATGTGGCATGTTAACAGATGTAATACATCCACATATGGACCCCAAAATGAACTATTTTGAGAATATAAATACGAATCCCTGCTGGTACAGTTAATTATCGCTATAGATTATGGACTACAGTACAGAAAAGAAGGAACGTTCCTTATTTGCGGCTGAACCAATGTTGGGAAACTAAGAAAATAGATAAAATCATGTTGTAGCAAGAAAACACCCACCACTCCTCTACACACACAACATAATTCTGCTCTAAATGGCCAGAGTCTAACTTGTTTATTTTTTTAATTTATTAAGGTATTATCTGTGTACATAGCTTACCATTGAAGTTTAACTTGTTTAATTTGATGAGTCATAAAATTCCAGAAAGGAAAGAATATCACCTGGTTTGTGATGTTAGTTTTCTACATTGTTACATAAATCTTTTGGGAAATAATAATGTATATAACATTCTCAAACCCAAATATGGATAAAACTGTATACCAACTTATTTGAAATTTTGAAAAGCTGGGTGAGCGTCCACCCAGGAACCAAGAGGTCATCGGTTTGATTCCCAGTCAGGGCATATGCCAGGGTTGCAGGCTTGATCCCCAGTTTGGGGCATGCCAGAGGCAGCCAATCGATGATTCTCTCTCATCATTGATGTTTCTCTCTCTCTCTCTCCCTCTCCCTTCTGCTCTGAAATCAATAAAAATATGTTTAAAAAGGCATAAATAAACATGCTAAACATCAGAGTGCTGAACATGTTCCAGAAACTTATGTGTTTTATATGTATTATCTAATGTAATAAGCCCTACTGTTATTATCCTTATTTAACACATGATTTCTAAACAGTCTGATGAAGTTGCCCTGGTATCAGTAGTGATCTGGAAATCCAACCCAGATTAATTATCTTCAAAGCATTAGCTCCTAACTTGAGTCTATCAGATAATGCAATATTATGCACTCATTAATAAATATTGGCAGTAAACCAATTAAGATAACATTGCTAAATGAACATTTACCCAGGATAATAATAGAGAAAGAAAAATATATCACTTTATGCTTAACAGCTGCATCATAAAAGTAACTAAAGAAACCCTCCAAGATGCCAAAATATTATGACTTTTTCTATTTATTACTCTGATTTCCTATAATATGCATATACAAATTTAATATTCCAAAAATAGATCGATGTCAAAAATTCTTAATTGCTTGCCAGTAAAAAAATTTATGAGCTATATAATATGCCTCATATCATGGAAGAAAGCTAATATAGTCATAAGGAGATAAGGACAAAATTAAAGTAAAATAAAAAATACCAGTTATTTAACAGAGCTCATTATTTTGCTTTTGCTTTGTAAAGAACTTATGAATATCAAGTAAGAGGAAACTTCACAGAATGTGATCATATGCGAAAATAATTACAGATACACTGAGTGGCCAGATTATTATGATATCTAAATGCATAATAATCTGGCCACTCAGTGTATATCCTACATAATAAAAAGCTGATATGCAAATCGTCCCCTCCACCAGGAGTTCGACCAGCAGGCAGGCTGGCCAACCGCCCATATCCCCTCCCCCCGGCCAGGTTGGCTGAACCCCATCCATGAACAAATTCATGCACCAGGCCTCTAAAATACACACACACACACACACACACACACACACACACACACACTGAGTGGCCATATTATTATGCATTCAGAGATTATAATAATCTGGCCATTCAGTGTGTAGTGGTCATAAAAAGAAGAGTGAACAGTCAAAAAAACTACAGCATAGCCAGAGAGGGCATTCTAATCATCTCTCCCCAAAAAACCTAAATGTTAGAATAAAAAAAGTAATTATCCTAAGAAATTTAAAGATCTGAAAAGGTAGTGAGAAAGAAGAATGAAAGAGATTACCAGTAAGAAGGAATGAAGAAGAAAGTAAGTTACAAATATGTTAGTAAATGTAAGCAACATAAAACAGTAATAACTATCAGGAAACCAGTTGACTAATCAAAGAACAAGAATAATAAATTAGCCCTAGTCAGTTTGGCTCAGTGAATAGAGTGTCGGCCAGCGGATTGAAGATTCCCGAGTTAGATTCTGGCCAAGGGCACGTGCAGGAGGCAACCATTTGATGCATCCCTCGCAGGTCGATATTTCTCTCTTCTCTCTCTTTTTCTCCCCCTCATTTTCACTCTCTCTAAAAGTTAATGGGAAAATATCCTTGGGTGAGGATTAAAACACACACACACACACACACACACACACACACACACACACACACAGAATGGTAAATTAAAATAATATAGAAATGATGTTAAAGCTTTCTCACCTTATAATATTAGCTTGGAGAAGTGACTCATTCACTTCCCATTTCCGGCATGTTCAGGTGAGGGTTCAATGTACACCCAGTGTCTTAGTTTATATTATTCCCTCAGCATAGTTTCCGTTCCTTCCTTCCAATCACTAGTAATTAAATAATAACTCAAGGATTTATTGAGATGACATATCCTTCAAAATTGCCCCAAATGCCCTATTTCCCACTTTCAGAATCCAATGTATTAAATATGATCTTAACCCAGATTGTTCGCTTTATACTACCAATAAAATGCAGGGACTATTTTGAATTCATGTTAATATGCCTCAAAATGCTTAGTATTTCTCATGGGACTGAATACATCCATGTATACATGGTTGAATGTTCATTTCAAAATAAATCCTGAGTCCAAATATATTTCAATGGCATAAACATGTATCACGAATGCTTGCTAGAGAACATGTTGTTATCTCATCAAATAAATTCACACACACAAAGATTCCATACTTAAACACAGGTGTCCAAAGATTTTAGAAACATATTTACTGGGGGGAAAAAACCAACTTAAAAAAAAAAAAACATGTAGCAGGCAATAATATGGCATTCATGCTATATGCTTGTTTTTTTATTTTATTTTTTATATAGGGGTTCTAAAAACAAAAAAATGTTATGGCTTCTAAAATGCAAATCAGGAAATACAGAAAAGATCAAACCTACCATCCTCTCAGCAAACTTTTAAGAATCCCAAACATTAGATTAGATTTTGCATTTGCTTTCAAATGAGTGCACAGGCCAGCTTTTATATAATTCAATGTTCTTGTTTATTCCTAATGGGAATTTTTAGAATGTCCATTTTTCTCTGTGTAATATCTTAGTCTTTTTAACTTTTGAATAGAGGCTAAAGAGATTAACACTAAAATCTCAAAACCATAAACAATTGTTCTCATTACAAGTAAAATGTAATTATTCTAAACACTGAACCCCAACTAATGAGGTCATCTATATATATAAAAGTCTAAGCAAAAGATACGACTGAACAACCAGAATGATTGGGTGACTGGTCATCCAGTTGCTATGGTGTGCACTGACCACCAGGGGGCAGATGGTCAACACAGGAGCTGCTCCCAGGTGGTTAGTGAACTCCCACAGCCAACCTCCTATGGCCCCTCCCATGGCCAGCTGCCCCTCCTGGTAGGCCTCAATTGCTGGCCAAGCCCAGGGACCTCAACCATGAACGAATTCGTGCACTAGGCCCCTAGTATGAAATAATACAGCAGGTTCTTTCAATCTTATCCTTTAAAAAGACCGTTAAAAATAAAGATACAATAAAAATTAAGCAAAGTGAAAGAATGACTCCAGAATATCCTGCAGACTTCACTCAAGAATGATTTTCGGAAAATGTCTGAAGTCTGTGGAATGGAGAATGACAAAAGAAGAAAGCCTATTAAAGGAGAAAGTTGTTGGCAAGAGAAGATAGATGACCACTACCAAGTCAGTAGAATATAATTCAACTAAGGTTTAAAGAATGTTTTGTCTTGATTTCACTGGACATACTTCCTGCATGGGTTATATTTATAGAGCAGTCACCAGAGAGAGTTGTTCAGAAGATTCAAATATTAATTGGGTTATTACTTAGATCAAAAATATATATAACAAAGTACACTTAACACTACAAGATAATGATTCAAGATGATTCTCTTCAGAACAGTTTCCTTTCCAATTAAACCTCTGAATACTTACAATAAGTATTTCATTTGTAAATTGCTACTTTTCAGACATGCCCTATTAAAATATGCCTTGAACCTCTTCCAAATTACTCAGCATATGTGGAGGCATCAGGAAAAGCTAACCTGTTGAGTCATAGAGGATTTCTTAATTAATCAATGTTGAAAATAAAGTAGTATTTTATTCTTCATTTTAGTTCTTTTTTCTGCCTGCCTATAATATATAGGACTAGAGGCCCGGTACATGAATTGTGCATGACAGGGATTCAGTGGGCCTGAACCAGTGGGAGGGCCTTTTGGGAGCCGGGTCAGCTGAGGGGAGGGGTTGCAGGAAGTTTGCCAGTCGGTCCCGCCCCCATCAAGCTGGTTGGCTGGCCACAGCAAGCACCATAGTAACCACTGGTCATTCTGGTCATTCTGGTTGTTCATTCCAGTCATTTGGCATATATATATTCTGAGAAACATGAATTGACTGCTATCAAATATATCCCTGATTAACATTCTCAATTTTACAAGACAACATACACACACACACACATACACACACACACACACACACACATACACATATAAAGGTTAATATGCTAAGTGTCTGACCATTCGACTGGAAGCTATGACACTCACTGATCACCAGGGGGCAGATGCTCAACGCAGGAGCTGCCAAGCTGCAGTGACTTGGCAGCCACAGTTCTCTGGTGATGCACCTCGAAACCAGAGAGCAGGGAGCCCGATTACTCACAGGGCTGCACAACTCTGCCTTCAGCCATGGGTTATGTTGCTGCTGGGGCACTGTTGGCCCTAAATCTGGTTTACTGCACACTTGCATTTGCTTTCCACACCCTGTGCAACAGCAACTTTGCAGAGTGTCTTCTTGAACTCTGGGACCCCTCAGGGCATGTCAGAGAGCTGGTTTTGGCCTGATCCCCACAGGCCAGCCTGAAAGACTTGCTGGAAGGCCCCCACTCACTACACAGATGCCCTTCGAGCCATGGCGCCACCCCAGGTACAGCCAGCCAGAGAAGGACTGTGGGAAGTTGGCTCCAGGACATGTCTGGCCCTCTTGCCCAGTCCTGCCCTGTCGGCCGCTTTCTAATTTCCTTTCAATGTGCACAAATTTGTGCACCAGGTCACTAGTAATAACAATAATATATTAACAATGATGTAATTATCTTTTAATAGTAATTATCATCATTATTATAATGTTAAAATCAGATTTTTATTTACTGGATTCTAATTCTTTCTATCACCTTATTATAACTTCTACATATTATTTTTTTCATAAATCGAGTGCTGCCTTATTCATGGGTAAATGATGAAAAATTTATGTGTTGTGAGACAATGTTAGAAATTTATTCAACTCACATATTGACAACTAAAAGATTACTGATCAATGTATGGGCTCAAAAGACAAATGAATTTGAAATTTCTCCAGGGATGAAAAAACTAAAACAATTTCCTTAATACTTGGATATTAAGAGATCTTTCTCTAGACCAAAACACCACAATAATCTCATATATATTTATAATACATAGACCATGAAATGCTTAAAGGAAAAAACAAAAGAAATGCTTAAGGGAAACAAATAATAGTTATAAATTTTTATAGTCAGAGTGTTTTAAGTTGACTTTAATGGTTCAGAAAACCTAGGTTCTGCCAATTAATTTTCTTCCTCAAATTTCAGGTATCAGTGTCCCCCTAGAGCTTCTCATAATGTTGCTTAGGATACTAGTAAATGAGTAACATCTAAAGGGTAATATGGCATTAGCTCTTTCTAGAAATCTCCCAGGAACAATGATGCCCAAATCAAATCTGAAGACTTACTTTCCTGTCTCTTGAAGAATGAACCTATACAATGGTGTCAAGAGCCCAAACAGCTATAACCATTACACTCTCATTCATTACGCATTAACTATATGAACTATACACAAAGATTTTCCTATTGAATTTTTTTTATTTCATCACTTTTTCTCCCGACCCCCTCTTCCTTCATTCTACAGCCAAAAATCTAAGACTAAGAACATGGTGATGAGCAAGGGCCACTGCTCTCACATAACTTGCATTCCTTTGTGAAAAGTGAGAGAGATATGACAAGCAGACAAAAAAGAAATAAACACAGGGAAAAAGTAACACATAAATCAATACATACATGTAATGTATAAGGGCTGTTAAAGCAACACAACTTGGAAATTTACTAGTAAGCACCTATGTGTAAGGAGGGTGGTTCTTTAATAAGATTGCCTAGAAATGTCTGAGGACACATTATTTGAGAAGCACCATATATTTGGCAAAGGATCAAACCATCTAGAGAAAGAAACTACCAGAAAGAAGGAACAGCAGATCAGAGGCTTTGAGGTGGGAATAAGACGGACGTGTTAAGGAGAACACACACCAGGGTGACAAGATCATGTGTTGGGAGTAATACTCAGGAGCCATATTGTATAAATATTGACCATGGGTCAAAGTTTGCATTTCACTGCCAAGATGGCATATAAATCCACAATCTTTTAAATTAAAGCCACTAAGGTTACTTCTGCATTAACTTTAATATTTATTGTAATAATATTCCTAATTATATCTTAAAATTTATAACATTTAGTTGTAAGGGTTACATCATTTGGTCTTCAAAACAGACCTGGGAATAATATCTACTCTGCATATGGAGAAATAGAGTTTGAAAGAGTAGGCAAAATTTAAGAAGGTAGTAAAGCTTAAACCTAGGACAAAACCCTAGGTTTTTAGAAGCCTTACATCTTTTCCACTACACAAAGCTGATATTTTACTTTGCATTCCAGATCAACATTAAAAGAAGAAGAAAATATGTGTTTGGATTTGATCTAAACTCAGGGGACTAAAATATAACATTTTCTTGGTTTTACAAATATGAATATGTTTATAACATGGATTCAAAACCGATGGTCAATGTCTAGAAATTATTTATCTCTACAGTCTGCACGCCCAATATAAATTATGGATAAAAACTGTTATTGCGATAAAACACTGTATGAGTCCTTTTTAAAAAAATCATATTGTAATTCAAAAAAGATGCCAGATTGCTTGGAAATTTGAGTATTGATGTTTTAATGAGTACATAGACTGTTTTCTCTAGTGGAGCACATCCAATTAAATTTAGCATTCAGTCATTTGCTAAGGGGACAGTCTGTAGCTTCTAAATGACTGCACTTCTCCTTTGCTTTCCAATCTCCCCTCCCCAATACAGATGCCAGTTTGATGACTTGTTTGTTTTTCTAAGGAGCAAAGACTATCTCACTGGAATACATATTCATGGAAGAGGAGTGAAGGGTTGACCTTGGTTAATAACTCTCCTGGTTTTTCTCAGATTTTCCTTTCCTTTCCTTTGTATTTACCTTCCTTCCTCGGGTTTTCAAAATTCAAATTCCTTATGACTCAGGCTTCACCAATTTTTGTTTCACTCAGTCATTAAGTTATTAATTAATCCAATGATCAAATCCTTATTGAGTGTCTATCATGTGCTGGGTACTATGCTAGGAACTAGTGAACACCAGTGAATGGGGCAAAAAATCCCCGTCTTCCTGGAATTGTAGAATTTATTATGGGGAAATAAGGATAAAAAATATAAATGAAATATACACAAAGAGGTGACTGCTATGAAGTAAAAAATATATATACATAAACCATGAAATGCTCAAAGGAAACAAATACCTTCTGGAATTTTCAATGTCAAGGGTACTATATTGACTTTAATGATTCAGAAATCCTAAGTTTTAAAATTAATTTTCTTTTTCTCATTTCAGGTATGAGGAACTAAGGTCCCGTGGGTGGGAAGGGGACAGTCATTTGAATAAAGTGATTATAAAAGGCATTTGTGAGAAGATACCATCTTCACATAGACCTGAATGAATGGGAAGCAAGACATAGTAAGTTGTTGAGAAATAATATTCCAAGTAGGCGTTACAGAAAGCATAAGTTGCTGTGACATAGATGAGTTGAGCAGGCTCTGGCAAGGACAAGAAGCCATCGTGTTTCTGCAGAAGAATAAGCAAAAGGAAAAGAGTTGAGGATGAAGCCAGGAAGGCAACAAGGTGGGCAAGAAGACCATGGAGGTGAGCAGGCACCAGGGCAAGGTCTATGGTTTATCCCACCATGCCACTCCATTACAGGGTTTTGAATAGGAGACTGGTTATGATCTGACTTTCATTTTTAAAAGATGGCTCTGACTTCCAAGTGGAGGATGTACTACAAACATATAAGACTGGAGTTAGGATTACAAACTAGAAAAGAAGTAATCTGGGAGAGAAATGATGTTTGGATGGTTGTTGTGTTTAGTCTGAAACTGGGTTAGTTGGTCTGTTTGAGATAGCTTTTTAAGTTACAGCGTTGATGACTCATGTCTTGTGTGTTCTCAACCAAAGAAATGGTGAGGCTATTCACTGAGATGGTTCAAAAACCTCACAAGAACTACGATTCTGGCTTACGCCTTTGTGCAGAAATCAAGGTATTTCCATCTCTTTTCGACTGGTTAAAATCCAGAAGTGTATTTGATATTTACATGGAAATATGGGATAGGCAATGGATATAGAAAACTGGTGCTCAGTTTTCTCAAAGTCTGCATTGCCTCACTACTGTCTTCTTCAGGCTCACTTCCTTTTGAATGAAACACTGGCCAGAGGCTTGGGCCCTTATATTCAGACATTCTAAGAGTCTGGTTTCACACTTAAAAATTTTTTTGGTCCAATAAAACATGACAGCCGCCTAAAGTGAAAAAGATTAGGGAGTGGACTCTTTCTCAGTTTTGAATCCCCCAAATGATACTCAGATGGCAGACACGGAAGACTCAAGAAATCCAATCAGATGACTTCTTGATCAAATAAGTCTTTTCACATTATCTTTTCTCATTTTTTAGAAATCGTAGCTCAACCTACAAGGAAATGAATCAGGATTTACACCAAAACACCTATCTCTTGGTCATCCAAACATTCATGAGAATGCTTCTACAGCCTAAAAAATGTCTTATTACAAAGGTCATAGGCAAGGATAATAACAGAATGCAATACAACGAACTAAACTTATTATTCATTTTCTTCCCCCCTCTTATTGCACTTTGCTTGTTTTATATGAACATTTATAGACTTGGGTTCGGAGAGTCTTTCAAGCATATTTACCACCGCCACGTTAATGCCCTTGAAGACTAAAGATGAAAAGAACAGTTACAAGAGTTGGAAGGTGAGTTAGCTAAGTGGGGGCAGCCTCTCTCCATAACTGCAAGTGGGATCCCCTCCCCCCCCCAAAAAAAAGCAGCTTTTGTAGATCAAAAGCACTTCCGGAGTTTGATGTGTTTTGAAAGCTTCCCGCAAAGCAGTTTAATGCAATCCGTCAGTAGTATAATTACAGGAGACTCTGCAGCACAATAAAATAAACCTATAAACCTTCGTCCATTTCCATACCAATATCCTCACTAATGAAATCACGACAGATGAATAAAGACTGTGTACAACGGCAGGCGATGCTCAGCAAAGGGTTTCGGTTCCACACAAGTGCTCCATAGGTCTCTCAAATATTATGCCATTTATGCAATTACAATCAGCTACTATTCTTAGGGGTTCAAGGCCCCGGGAAAATAAATGGGAGATGCCGCTTCCGTAAAGATTGCTCAATCAACCTGGAAATGTTTCTGCTTGTTCGCAAGGATGGCATTCTCTCATCTGTACCGCAGACAATGGAGTTTCATCAGAAACCCTGATTCCACCACTCATTATGTGATTGTCACAGGAACGCACCCTGTCCTGATCTTGGCGCTGGGAGCTCTGTATTCCTCCTGGGTAGTAGCACTGTGTCGCACCAGAAAAGGGGGGTATAACCAGCCTTTCCTGTTCGCTCTTAGAGGAGTGAATGGGTACCAGGTACCATGTAAAGAATCCAACTTTTCTGACCAAAAAGATAGTTCTTTGGGGGAAGGAACAGCAGATGGATGCATAGGAGGATAGGGAGAAACACTGATGCAAATAATGATGGCCCCAGTCTTGATTTCATTGTGTATCATTACAAATACCACTTAAAAAACCACTGCATCCACCAAACCCAGTTTGGCTCAGTGGATAGAGCCTCGGTCTGCGGACTGAAAGGTCCCAGGTTCCATTCCGGTCAAGGGCATGTACCTTGGTTGCAGGCACATCCCCAGTAGGGGTTGTGCAAGAGGCAGCTGATCTATGATTCTCTCTCATTGATGTTTCTACCTCTCTATCCCTCTCTCTTCCTCTCTGTAAAAAGTCAATAAAAAATATATATATTTTTAAAAATCACTGCATCCTTTCTTAAAGGTGTCAGAGTCCCCATGTCCTGCTCCAACCAGGGCCCAAAGCCATTTATATACTAGAGTGGTCAAGGCCAAAATATTTCCTTTCCTACAAAGGTTGATAGTTGATAAAAAATAAAATAAAAAATAAAATATTATAAAAAAAATCTATCCATGTTTTCTAACATCAAATGGCACCTCATGAATGTTGTTTGGATCCCCGAATAGTTATGTCTTTGGCAGCTGCCCAATCCCTACTTATTATAAAGCTAGATTAAATGGAGAGAGAAAGTAAGTAAGAGGCCCGCTAGACATAAACCCCGCCCCTCTCGGAGGGCAGCCAAGGTTGTACGCAGCTGGGAAAGTAGCATTAAGTAATAGGCTAAACACTGAGGCAGTTAAAAAGGAAGAGAAGACAATGTTCCATAAGGAGAACTGGACAAAGATGGGATGGAATGTAATACAGAAATGAATCCCAGCAAAGCATTCAGACCCAGGACTATGCTTTCCTGTTTACGCTGCCCTGATTGAGACAGACGTGACGACTGAGGGTCATTATGCAGAATGTGTCAGCTGTTGGAGAAGAGACTAAACATAAGACAATTCCCGTGGTGAAAGCAGCTCTCGCGGTATTTTCAAAGTGGCCAAAACCAGCAGAAATTTACCCAGGAGACATAAATGCACTGCCTGAATGAAACCAGGACTCTGGTGGGTGATTTTCAACCTCTGAGGTTCTTGATGGTGTGGCTTCTCTGTTGGATTAAGGGATCTTGGCAGCAAGAACATCCCCACCTATGGAATGCTCTGGAAGTTAACAACAAGGCACTCATATCACCAATCACATCTATAAGAGGTGGTGCCCAGTATCAGGCAGCGCTGCTGGGCATTTGAGAAGATTTAGATGTCAAACTCAATGCGTTTACCATCAGCATGGAAGATGCAAGACTGGAAAGATGGAAATGGTGGCTTAGAAGCAGGACATTTCAGGATAAGAAAGAAGCAGGGATGGAACACCTAAACCCAGAAATTAAGGTTAAGGAAAGAGGTGTACAGGGGGATCTCTGTACTCATTCTGATAACCTCTCTTTATCTTTAATAATTGCCTGGATACCCCAAGGTCTATTTTGCTATGCAATGTCCATGATATCAAGAACTTTCTCTTCCATCTTGCTTCATATGGAATTATATTTCCCCTCTTAAAAATTATTCCAGCATTAGCTCTCCCCTGTGGGGGGAAAATGGTGTTTGCAGAGTGGTTGCTGTTTATAATGCCTATCTTGAGATGCTTATAAATGGTGGTGACTTCACCAAATTGATTGCTCCTTACTCTGGCTTCTGTCTTATCTTTGTCTGCTCAGCACTAAGCATTGTTCTTGGAAGTTAGAGGATTCTCTTTCTCTCATATGCATGTGTGCACATACATTTCCTAAGGGTGCATTACTGCTGTGTTGCTGTGTAAAGATGCACTGGAAGGTTCTGAAGTCATTTGATCCCAATTTTGGTCCCACAACTCCATACTTCATAGCTAAATATCCTTTGTCTAAGTAA
Organism: Vespertilio murinus; assembly: GCA_963924515.1. Classification (NCBI taxonomy): domain Eukaryota; kingdom Metazoa; phylum Chordata; class Mammalia; order Chiroptera; family Vespertilionidae; genus Vespertilio; species Vespertilio murinus. The sequence continues at coordinate 7,067,931 of OZ004716.1, read as the reverse complement.
TCAACTTTGGAACCGGAAGGACACGTGGAACATAAGGATGGCTAATCAGTATTGTTCTGGCTGGGAAAAGTCCTTCATGTAACCTGTGATGCTTCACGGTTTACACTTATGATTGGAACAAACTATCTTCAATATCACCAATGTATTCCTTCTTAGCATCTTTTCTCTGTGAAACTTCTTGCAAACCTTTAGATACCTCTCTTATAGCAGCAAGTACATGTTGTCTCTCTGGTCCGGCAGAAATGAAATCCTTGTTATTGACCAGCTAGGGTCACCCAAAACAGTTCTTTCTGACCTATCAAAGCATTCTTGATCAATCTAGGAAGCTTAGCAACAAGTACCTAGACATTGAAGATTATCAGAATGATGCCGGTGAGAAAGCCAACTGCCCATTTCTCATCCCATAACATGCATGATGCAGAATATCCAGGAAACTAACTTGAACAACAAAAGGAGCAAAACTCCTAAGTGCTCAGTAGTTTATAATATTTTTAAAGAGATTGATAAGGCCTTTACCCAAGAGTAGACACCCTTTGAGGAGGGCAACCTAGGATGTGCTTAAAATCAATCATGTCTGCTACTTTACTCTTTGAGAATGAAGTTCGTAAATGTAGAACAATCACCAAAAGTTGCATCAATTAGGAATGAACATCGAGTAGATGATGCATTGAACCTACTACCCCTCCCAAGTCCCTGAAATAACTCACTTGAGCACGAAAGTCAATTTACTTTTCTTTTCTTTTCTTTTTTTCAATTCAAGAAATGGAATTTTCATTTTGTGTCAGTCACACAAAAAACTCATATATAACTCAGCAGGGTACTCACATGTGCTTAGAAACAATATTAGGTATGGGAATTACCTTTTGTACTATAAAGACAAAATTACTCACTGAGAAATAAGATTTTAAAGGATCTTCGGGAAGCAAAGGAGAGAAAAAAATGAGGCAGGATTTCATCGGAGACTGAAACTGTCGTATTGCTCAACTGCAGGTCCCTCATCCCTCCTGCATCGACGTTACATCTCTGCTCGGATTTTCTTCTGTCCCCAAGGCAGGGAAGGCTGTTAGATTTTAATGAATATGTGTTTCAGAGGGAGCCTGGGGGCTGGAAATGTGAGTTCGAATCCTGCAAACTGTTTCATGGGAACAAACATATGGAAGATTGGGTGTACAGGGATTATGGATACAGGTGCAGTTAAAGCAGAGTACATTTACTTAATAGGATACCATCAGCCTTTTCTTGGCTATTATTATATCTTCAAAATTATAATTCGAGTGATTGCATAATATCTTATACAGCAGATGCACCATAGTCTGTTTAAGTAGTTCCCAGCTGAGGACATTCCAATTTTCTCTCCTATTCTCTACCGCAGTAAAACACGTGACAGTAAACCCCCTTGCACTTCATCGTTTCCCCCTTTCCCCACACCCTTTATGGATTCAGAATATTTCTCTCGGTTTATATTCACAGAAGTCTATTTATGTGAAATACAGGGCAGTATGGGGCAAAAGTAGGTTTACAGTTGCATGTGGAACAGAGTTTTTCCCGTATAATTATTTTCCATACAAGCAACTGTAAACTTATTTTTGCACTACCCTGCATTTTTAAGCTCTTGATTATATTGCCAAATTGCTTACCAAGTAGATAAGAATGAAGCTTTATAAAAGAGGGATCATTTCACTGTGTCTTCGCAAGCTCTGCCTACCATTTCTTAAGCAGGTATTTGTGGGTGGTGATACTGTGGAAATAGAATTAACAGCTGGACGTCTTGGTGATTTATTCACCTCTACTGAAATGGTCAGAGCATAAAAATATATTTTTAAATTTATTTTCCCTTTTCAGGGAAAATGGAATGTGTGCATACTTTCTTTTTTTTAAAATTGAATTTATTGGGGTGATGTTGGTTAATAAAATTATACAAATTTCAGCTATACAATTCTACAATCTATCATCGGTATATTGTATTGTGTGTTTACCACCCCAAGTTAAATCTCCTTCCATCACCAATTATCTCCCCTTTACCTTCATCTACCTCCCCCCACCCTCCTTCCCTCTGGCAATCACCATACTGTGGTCCGTGCCCATGATTCTTTCTTATTTTTTCTTTGCTTAATCCCTTCACCCTTCTCATCTATCCCCCAACCTGCTCCCCTCTGACAGCTGTCAGTCTGTTCTCCATATCTATGAGTCTGCTTCTATTTTACTTGTTAATTAGTTCATAAGAGTCCTCATGGAAGTGAAATCATATGGCATTTGTCTTTCTCTGGGTCGCTCATTTCACTCAGCATAATACTCTCCAGGTCCATCTATGCTGTCCCATAAAGTAACATTTCCTTCTTTTTTACAGCTGAGTAGTATTTTATTGTGTAAATATACCACAGCTTGAAAAATATAATTTTGAAAGAGAGTCAAGAAAACTTCTAGGACATTTTCCCTTTGCTTTATTGAGATATAACTGACAAACTATAATATGTTTAAAATGTACAAAGAGATCATTTGATATACTTATGCATTGTGAAACTACTCCCAAAATCCTTTTTCATTATAACTTAACTAGAGGCTCAGTGCACAGATTCATGCACCAGTGGGGTCCCTTGGCCTGGCCTGTGCCCTCTCACAATCTAGGACCCCTCCGGGGATATTGGACTGCCAGTTTTGGTCCAATCCCTGCAGGACAAACCAGGGAACCCCACTGGTGCATGAATCCATGCATGGGCCAGTTTCAGCCCAATCCCCACGAGCTAGGCTGTAGGGACCCAGTGGTGAACAAATCCGTGCATTGGGCTTCTAGTATGTATATAAGATCTTTGATTAATCCCTTACCACCCTCCTCCTCCTTTGTTCTGAGATTCATCAGTCTATTCCATGTTTCCATGTCTATATGTTGAACATCTGCCCCCTTGTGGTCAGTGCACATCATAGCTACTGGTTGAATGGTGGAACGATTGCTTAGCCTTTTATATACTAGATACTGAGGCAAATAATGAGGCCAAATTTCTATGGGATCATTTGTGACTTCCTTTGCCTTTTAAATGTTTTCTTTCTAACCCAAGGAAGCAATACCGTAAAGATTGTTACAAATTGAATACAATGCAAGAAGCGTCTCTGAGTTTGTCAGGGAGCAATAGACTATGTGTATACTTGATTAAATTAAAAAAAAACACTTTAAAATCCATTATCTGTAAAATTGTCATGTGCTTATACAGTATTGTATTTCATATAGTCCCTAAAGGCTTATCCTATGTGGCCATGAAGTGCCAAACCATGACAATAAAATATCTGCTTAAATATTAATATTACACACATACCCAAAGTCAGCATAATTTGGTGGAATTAACACAAGCTTGGGCATTTATAAAAGTCTGAATTCAAAATAAGGTTCTGCTGCCTACTAGCTTTCTCATTTTAACTACGTTCTAAACTATGGGTGAATATTTCTAGGAAATGGTAGGTGCACAATAAAAGAAGATAAAGCATGAAGAGCAGGCTATCTACCAGCATATCTTATGATTATTGAGTGACCACTGCACTCCAAATCAAGGAAGAACTCCATCACTGAGTCAGTACAGTTGTAGCTACAAGATTAGATTCAACACAGTGGTCATGATGCACCTCTGAACGTATACATCACAAATGTAGGAAATGCAAATGTTAACAGCCCTGGAATTAACATGTAATCGGAGGCTCCTAAAAAACTTAGCAGTATAATTAGCAGCTCTTCCAAATAGAGTCCTAGCTGCCATGCCACACACTGCTGGGGACTCCTTCAGCTACTAACAATGAGATCACTGAAGCAGTCTTCGGACACACTGGCAGGTAAGTCTGACAAATATAATTACATTGAGAAAGTAAGGTCTCAATTCTCAAGAAAGGTAATTCAGAGCATTTCATGCTAGCCAAAGAGAAAGTGGTTCCGCTGAAGGGAGTGATGGGGAAATGAATTAATGCGGTGAAGATGTCATTCATTCATATACCTTGCCATTTTCAAAATCTAGGGATTGATTGGGTCCAGAAATCTGTTGAGCTGTAGTATGTGAGTTTGATATGTTTCACCCACAAACATCTTTCTTTCTAGGAAAAAAAAAAGACATAGCCAAAACCGGTTTGGCTCAGTGGATAGAACGTCAGCCTGCGGACTGAAAGGTGCCGGGTTTGAATCCGGTCAAGGGCATGTACCTGTGTTGCAGGCATATCCCCAGTAGGAGGTGTGCAGGAGGCAGCTGATCGATGATTCTCTCTCATCGATGTTTCTAACTCTCTTTCCCTCTCCTTTCCTCTCTGTAAAAAATCAATAAAATATATTTTTTAAAGAAAAAAAAGACATAATTATAAGTAGCAAGGCATTGTTTTCTTATAGGTTGGAGATTTTAAAAAACACAAGGAAATACATAAATAGAAGATGAAATAGTCTTTATCTGCAAGCCTAAATACCCTACCTAAAATTAAAAAGTAGCAATAAGGAGAAATTGAAAACGAACTATCCAAGTGTACCCATCTGATGACTTCAGTCAAAGACTAGAGGATATTCATTCATTCATTCAACCTTCATTGAAGAAATACTATGTGCCTGGTGTTAATGATTCAGAGATGATATCTGACCCTCAAGGAATCTGATGGTCTAGTGTGGAAGACTAAGGAGTAAAAAAGAAGCTCTATGCAGTGAAACAAATGCAAAAATAGATGGCCTTACAAAATGTCAATGAAAGTAGTTTGGTAACCCTCACTGGACTTCCATTTTATATTCAACAAAGAAAATATTTTAATCCACATTCATCGAGCCCCTACAATATGTGAGAAAAAATTATCTTTCTGCTGCAGATAGAAACCATCCCCGCACTCAAGAAGGCTGACTGTACACATGAAGTAATCAGTTCATTATTAAAAACATTTTTACATTAGATTGCTAGGCTATATGAAAAGCATGTATTCAAGGAACAGAACTCCTTCCACTTTTCTCCATTGGACATCGTGCGCCATCATGTTGTAATCCTGGCCTCTCGCTGCTAACCTTGGCTCCATTTGCCAATGACATCGGTCCAATGTTGTGTCCAGAACTGACAGTGATATTTTATAGGAGCCCCTGGTGTCCCCCCATGCATAGGAGATATAGTGGAATAGAAATAATGATAACAGGTGGAAACAACGCGGCATCAGATGATCTAGACTGTGTTGCATTTTTTTACCTTTTGGATATGTTGTCTGTAAGTAAAGAGTGAAGAGTCTTCCTCTAAGACTCAAATCGCTTTAGGGAACATTTAAAAAAATGCAACTAATTTTGCAGATTCTAAAGACCTGTGCAAGCAAGGCACTCCCAGTCTTTCTCTGAAAGGAATTAAACTCACAATATGGAACTTCACCTGTCTATTTTTTCCTCCTCTGAAAACCTCAGCAAACCACAGAGGCCCCGAAGGACGCCTCCCATTGACATTGCCCCGCTAACCTCTCCTCGCTGGTCTAATGTTCTGTCTCTCTCTGCTCTCGCATCGCTCAGATGCCATCCTCGCTGGCACTGCTTGTAGGAACTGCCCTCACATCTCCAGCCTAGAAAGTGCTGCTGATGTCCTGAGGCTTTTGCGAGGACTGTTTCTCAATTTAAATTAAACATTATTGTATTTCTGTCCACGGGTACTCTTGGGCCTACACAGATATGCTACCCTGTGGTCTTTGTTGCCTTGGGTGAGCTTTCATTGCACTCGTTGCTCTCTCTGGTTTGGCAGAAATAAACTGGTTTCCCTAGTGCACGCTGTTATATGGTCTCTAGCACTCCCTTGTTTTTGCTATGATCAGATGGACTAGAAACATCACAGGTCTCCAAAGCTAGTTAGGCCAGGAAAATTCCATTTTTATGAGCTCTGGCTAGGGTTGGCATGGGATTTGTTGGCTATATTAGTATAACGTGCCAGCTGCAGAGAATGGCAACGCTAGAGGCATAGCCACGGGCAGGTATCTGAGTGGTCACTGCAACAGTTAGGTCACCAGGATTACATCAGGTTCTGGTACAATCCTGTCCTGATCAAACAGCAGCAGGAAAAAAAAAACTACTACCTTACTAGCAACTGAGCTTTTGGTTGTGCAGTGTACAGAAGAGAGGTGGGAATCCTACTCTACTCTGAGGCAATTAGTATGCTCCCTGGGCTACTTTTCATATACGCTATGGGAACCACAGAGGAACACTGGGTCAGGGATGTCATGTCCATCATTGAGATATTAGGAATTCAAGAAGTGACTGCAGCATGGCTGGTGTAGCTCAGTGGTTGAGTATTAACCTGAGAACCAGGAGGTCACAGTTCATCTCTGGCACATGCCCAGGTTTCTGGCTCAGTCCCCAATAGGGGGCAAGCAGGAGGCAGCTGTCAATGATTTTCTCTTATCATTCGTGTTTCTTTTTTTCTCCCCCTCTCCCTTCCTCTTTGAAGCAAATGGCATATATATATATATATATATATATATATATATATATATAAATTTTATATATATGGAAGTGACTTCACACAATATTATCTAAATATAAATGGAAGGAATTGAAAATCAGCCTGGAGAAGACAAGTCTCAGAGAAGATGTAGTGATGAGATATAGGAATACAGTGGTTTTCTTCAAATATGGGAAGGTTTGAGATTGGCAAAACATACACACACACACACAAACAAACAAACAAAAACAAAAAACACCCTACATTCTTTTTATTCCATGGGTTTTAATTTATTATTTAATGGGATGCTGAGATTCAGATGTGGCTTTAGGACCCCTTTAAGCTAGTGTCTGTGTTATTCTTATATGCCTGATCACTCATACTGTCTGGCTTACTAGGTGTACCTGTTACTAATGCAGATTTTTTTCAACAGATAGAGTTACATGTTGATATATATGCAATTTGATATGTATGCCATTTTGTTGTATTGCCAAGCTTCAGAACGTCATATGTCAAAGTTTCTGAAGGTGTTAACATCATAGATATTTCAATGCTTAAAAATATTGAATCCCGTGCCCCCAAAAAAGAGCATTTGCAGGAAATTTTAATTCATCACTTTATTTTGAAGAAAATTGGTGCTGAAAGTGATCGTATACTTTGGGAAGTTTATGGTGAACATGCTCCATCTCAAGATACTTGTGAATGCTGGTTTAAATGCTTTAAAGGTGATGATTTTGATGTGAAAGACAAAGAACGTCCAGGTCAACCAAACAAGTTTGAAGACCAACAATTACAAGCATTAATAGATGGAGATGTAGGTCAAACTCAAAAACAATTTGCAGAAAGATTAAGCTTTGCTCAGCAAACAATTTCTGATCATTTACAAGCAATAGGGAAAATTTTAAACGAAGGAAAATGGATGCCACATCAACTGAACAAAAGACAAATGGAAAACCGAAAAGTCATCAGTAAAATGTTGCTTCAACAGCACAAAAGTCTTTTTTGCATCAAATTGTGACTAGCAATGAAAAGTGGATTTCTTTTGAGAATCCCAAAGACACAAAATCATGGGTTGATCCAGGTCAACCATCAACATCGACTGCAAGACCAAATCGCTTTGGAAAGAAGACAATGCTCTGTGTTTGGTGGGATCAAGAAGGAGTGGTATAGTATGAGCTTCTAAAATCAGGTGAAACCATTAATACTGATTGCTACTGACAACAAATAATCAATCTGAACCGTGCTCTGATCATAACTGTTCAGAATGTTCCAGAAGCAAAGTTATTTTGCTTCATGATAATGTACTATCACAGACTTCAAAACCAGTTAAAGAAACTTTAAAAGATTTTGCCTGGGAAGTATTAACCCACCAGCTGTATTCACCAGACCTTGCTCCTTCAGATTACCACTTGTTCCAATCAATGGCACACGCACTTTCTGAGCAGCACTTCAAAACGTCTGAAGAATTGGAAAATTGGGTCTCTGAATGGTCTGCCTCAAAACAAGGAAAGTTCTATTGGGACAGTATTTACAAATTCCCTGAAATATGGGGGAAATGTGTAGCTAGCGATGGACATTACTTTGAATAAAACACTTTCGATGTTTCTCTTGAAATTATCATATTTTCTTTGATTACAAAATCCGAGTTATTAACCAGTACACCTAATATTTGTCCCTACTTCAGCTTTGAATTTAGCTATGCTTTTTCCCCAAAGGGCCTTAACTCCATTTAGTAGAAAGTTAAACAAGTTTTTTGTTGTTTTTTTTTAATCTCAGCAGTCGATAAGCTCTTTGCAATAGGGTATCATAGCACACAGGACTTTCCAGTGGATAGGGCTAGAAGTGCACTAATTTATACATACACACAGACACATACACACAAATTTCACATTCACATTATATCCAGTCTCTATCTCTATCAAACACTCTAATTTCATATCAATATCTCACTTTCCAATTCAAGAGCTGGGTTGATCACAGCTTTCTACCTCTTTGCATTTGAAAGAGCCTTATTTGACAGTGTGAAACCAGGTTCCCATTATCCATAATATATTACTTATTGATCAGTACTCTAAAAATAACTGATCTCTCCTCGGCGCTCCTCATTACCCAGGTGTATGGTGGAGACCTTGCTCATCTCATTCCCACACTATGCACTTGCCTTACTGCTCTCCCTCTCAGACTCTGCTGCCCACATCCACTAGCCTCCCTACCCCTCACTTCACTTTGCTGTGGCTCCGATCAATGCACCGCATCACTGGGAACCTCTTCCCTCACCGGGATATCTGTCTTGCTTGGCCTCACATAATGATTTTAAAGGATCATTCAGGAAAGAAAGAGAAAGGAAGAGCAACGGAACTCTTAATTGCAGTTGTCAATGGAGAGGTGAGCTGACTGTTCAAAGACTAGAGAGTGCTTTTATTTATTCTACCGTATACCCTTTCTTATAATTTGCTATGTGTATCATGAATGATACCCTACATTACTTTTCCAAATTAAAAGATACATGGAAAGACTTTGATGGGTGAATAAATATAATCTAAACATCTTAACTGATAAACGAATCATTTTGTTCTGAATATACATACAGTTATAGAAATGTGCTCTTATATGCTTGTTTTTAAGCAACTATGAATGTTTCAGTTCATTCAAAAAAGAAAGAACAGATAGCCTGAAAATGGTATTTCTAAGAACTTAGTAACGAAATAGCATGGCTTCTAAGTCATTTGACATTGATGCAAAAGCCTGCGGTACATTGTAAAGGGCTGTACAAACACAAGGTATTGTTTCTATTCAATGAAGATTACCTGCTAACCCATCTAGCTCACGTGGTCCTCACCATAATGGTGCAAAGGAGGTAGCAGGGATTATTCAATTCTCAGCATTTCAAGTCCATTGGGCTCCAGAATTCAAATACAGTTACTAAGAAATGACACCCTACACAGCTCTTTGGAGTAAAAAGCAGTCTTACCCTGTAGTATTTTAAACCTCAGCAAGCCACCTGGCCTTCTGCTTATGGTATAATCTTTCTGTACGAATTGAAAACCTCAAGGTAAATAAGAAACTGCCAATACACCCCCAAAAAATAAAGTGCCTAAGAAAGATCTGCCATGTTAAAAAATTATAAATATTCATATTTTATAGAGCAATCAAGATGTTGATGTTAATATTAGAGCAATAACTTTAATTGTATTTCAGCAAACGGATGCCAATTAAGAAAACAAATTATCTCATAGAAGCATATCTTGCACACAGTTTTGCCCTGAAGGTAAGCCGAGGGCTATGCCAGCTTCCTGAATTTTAATGCACAAGGGAACATCTCCAAATTATTAAAATTAAAAAAAATCATTTAAAGGGCTTTAAATTATGCCCGAAAAGTGACTGACAGCTGCCTGCTTGCTGGTAAAGGTGGGGAACTTGTTCCCACAGATGGGAGTTCTAAGAAAAAGTCAAGGAGGGCTATTTAGGCTGTTCCTTTAGTGACGGATTTGCGACACACATGTCGTTTCTGATAAAGCACTCAGAATTTTAAATTCCCATGCAAACCTCATTTGAACTTTCTAAACTCTTTAAAACTCCACAATCTCGAGAATAAGAAGCTTTTACTTCAGATTTCTCAGTGCCTACCTGGAAATGTTCTGCGGTAAAGATTCACCAGGATAAGAGACAGGCATCAAAAGTTGACTGTTCAAAGGGATCCCTGATAGACTGGGGAAGAGCTGACTTTTCATGGTCTCCCCAAACCCTAATGCATCTCTTTCTGCTATAATATCTCCCGGGAGGGAGGGCTCAGAGGCTAGAGCAGGCTCTGTGCTCTGAATGCACCCTGAAGAATTCACCTACATCAGGGAGCCTTGGAGCATCCCCGGAACGAGTCCCCGGTTTGAGCTCTCTCTTTATTGCCATTAACAAGCTGTACACATTTTTTGAAAGATATTTTTATTGATTTCAGAGAGGCAAGGAGAGGAAGAAACACCAATGATGAGAGAGAATCATTGATTGGCTGCCTCCTGCATGCCCCCTACTTGGGCTGAGCCACAACTCAGGCATGTGCCCTGACCAGAAATTGAACTTTGACCTCCTGGTTGATAGGTCAATGCTCAACTACTGAGCCACACCTGCCCAGCAAGCTGATATTGGTTGGATCAGGTTGCAATGTCAGTGTTTGGCTACAAGGGTCTCCGTTACTAAGGATGGAGGCATCTCACAGGAATGACTTATGATCAGAAGCATTTCGGTGGGTATAGAGAAAGGCAGTAGAGGATATAACTCATATGTTAGCAGGGATCTCCTTGGCTCCTTGGTTTTTATGAAGGTTACCTGGAATACCCATGCTCATGATATGGAGAAGTCTAGGACCATCCCTCCATACAGGGTAGGAAACTATTTTTTTCACTAGAGGCCTGATGCACAAAGATTAATGCAAGAATGGGCCTTCCTTCCCCTGGCCGCCGGCACCGCCTTTGCTCTGCCCGGAGCCACCTTTCCACCTTCCTATGCTGCCCAGAGGCCAGAGCTGCTGGGGTGGTGCATCCCACCCTGCCCCTGGCTGCTTGGCACCTGCATATGCAAATTAACCCACCAGCTTTGTTGGGTTAATTTGCATGCTCACTCCTGATTAGGTAGTGGGCATCACAAAGGTAAGGTCAATTTGCATCGTTCTCTTTTATTAGTGTAGATGGACCCTTTGTTTCTGAGTTCATACCTCTGAACATGTTGTACACACCCTGACTTAATACACTGGCATCAACATGCTTTTTTTCTGGGAATAGAGCAGATCTTACTGAGGTAACATTGTGTGTGGATATCCAGCTGAATTGAAATCTCATCTTAGACATTCCTGCCAAAATAACCTTGCCAAAATTTCAATCCAGGGTTGTACTTACATACTCTCTTGGTCTCTCTACCTTTCTTTCTTTTTCTGTTGTCCCTTTTACACCCCTCTGCCTCCCCCGCCATATCCTGCAGCATAAAATATAGGAAGGCCCGGGTTCTATTCCTGTCTGCCATGGCTACACACATACCAACCAGGACGGCAATCCCATGAGCTGCTCAGACAAAATGTAACGTCATGCCTCTACTGATATTTGCTTTAATTGTAGCCTGCCTGTAACTCATCTGGATATTAAGTTTTTCAAACGTACTAAGATAGTCCCCAGGTTTATGATTTGTGCCAACTAGGGACTATTTGAAAGCTTTAAAATTAGACCTACAATTCCCAGTCTGAGTTGTTTTCCTTGAAGATAGCCAACTCCACTCTTCCACAGAGGCTCTCTTTGAGGCATAAAATTGAATGGACTGAGATGTCTGGTGCTTATATTTAGTTAATTGTGGGTGCAATCAGCCAATTGAGGATACAATTAGACACTGCAATTAGCTGCTGTGGTCCAAATTATTAGAGAGAGAGAGAAAAAACAGGAGGCCCAGTCAAAGCCTCTTTAATGATGCAGGTCTGTGGATGAAATCCTGATGACAGTCATTCAGATGCATATGCTCAGGAAGCCAGAGAAAATGGGAAAATAGCATACACTAAATCTTCTTGGTAGAGCATTAGAACAATAAAGTAACATTTCACATGCATACAGATATACTTTATAGTTTACAAATCTGCTATCAAAATCATTTTATCATGGGCTTATTTTACCTAAAAGATATCCAATGAGCCCATCCAGCATGGCTCAGTGGTTGAGCATTGACCTATGAACCAGGAGGTTATGGTCAGAGCACATGCCCAGGGTTGTGGGCTGGGACCCCAGTATGGGGCATGCAGAAGGCAGCCGATCCATGGTGCTCTCTCATCACTGCTGTTTCTATCTCTCTATCCCTCTCATTTGCTCTCTGAAATCAATAAAACCATATATTTTTTTAAAAAAAAGATATCCAATGACACTATGAGAAATTGCAGTGTACAATTTTGCAGCAGAGGTAGAAATTAGTCTCTCCCACTAGTATGTACCATGTATCAGAAGTCAAATGTTCCCTCTCCTACTCTAATCGCATGACTTTACAAGCAAAAAGAACAAACATTTACCAGTCACCTGTAATGTTCCAAGGCCAAGTGATATCACATGTAATTCTCAACACAACTCTATGTGTGAGAAGTTGCCTCTCCTTTTACAGACGAAGAAACGGAGCGTCAGTAGAGGTAAGGATCTGACAAAGCTCAACACTATTGGTAGCAGGCAAGTTGAAGTTCATCTGACCTCAAAGACTCTATCCTCAAGATGATGACCTTCCCAATGTGTGGTTTAGTCTCTGTAAGACTTGAATAACACCAAAGCTAACACTGGAAAACATTGTTTGAATTGCTGTCTAAACCTCAGGAAAATGCCTATCACCTAAAGTGTTGGTCTAAGACATTTAGACAAAGATCCCTCTACTGGGTGAGAGAACACATAGATAATCAAAGACACTCGAATAATTGTGATTCTATGGTACACACTATCATAATTTTATATATATTTCACATTGTTATGGCTCCTGAAGATGGTGGGTAGTGGTTACCACATTAATGATTTGCCAGTGAGTTCTTTTAAAGAATTTTAATTTCGAATTATGTCTTTGTTTAAGCATTTAATTAAATTCTGCTTAGGAAATTCACCAAAATGGTTAAAAGAGGGGGAAGATAAATGGTCCTATGGAATTCAGTGCTTTTTAATTACAGGAATCCATTCACTTCGTAATATCAGTGTACCAATTCCTTAATGAAATCAAATTATTTCTTTTAAAATTGACTTAATTAATGATTTAATTTCTATTAGATTGTTTTTATATCCAATTTCAACTATAATAATAAAGTTTAGAGTTTCTTTAAAAAGAGAATTTTAAGAACTATTATAATCTGAACTTCTTTGAAATAGAAGTTTATATTCTACAAATAAACGGGTTTAGTTAAGACACTCAGAATTTTACTACTCTATTTTGTTTAAGGAAAAATGCAATAATTTTATATTATAATTAATTTCAGAGTTTTTAAAAATCCAATTATTTCCTGAATAAGCTACTAAATGCATTTCCTTATGTAAGAAGGGAACTGAATGGCTTAGAGATGAATGGATCCGAGGTATTTAAATGGGTTTTCACTTGTTAATGAATCCCAACATTCACAACCTGCCAGGCTCTCATATCTGCTCACCTTAAACCCACCTTCTACTCTGCATAAGCCCAGGCCCACGCCTCTGTATTTATGACTTTGCTCATAATAATAGTTCACTAAATGGTTATGGAGAAGATTAAAGGGGTTAATTCCCTTTATCACTCTCTCATTTAGTCTCCCAAAAGAAGTTTGTATTGCCTATCGGATGGCCATAATCTTCCAGAAACTTCAAAGGATTGGAATACACCTGAAAATCTATCGATAAGAAGAAGAAGAAAAAAGATTGGCAAACGGCCCATATATTTTACAATGGCCTCACATTTAGGAAGATCCTGCATTTACCAATAGAAGGTATATTTTAGTTTGTGATAAGTATGTGGAAATCAAAATAACTGTATAATAGTGGTTAATTTACCATGCATCATTAATTATCCCTGTATGAGTTTCCAATTATTTCTGTAACAAGTGACCACAAATTCAGAGGCTTAACACACAAATTTATTCTCTTACAAACTCTCAAGTCCAGATGTCTAAGCTGAGCGGGCCAGGCTCATTTTCTTTTTCTTTGTTTGTTTAAATATGTTTTTATTGATTTAGAGAGAGGAAGGAAGAGAAAGAGAGAGATAGAAACATCAATGATGAGAGAGAATTATTGATCAGCTGCCTCCTGCACTCCTCATACTGGGGATGGAGCCCGAAACCTGGGCATTTGAGCCACTGAGCCACACCAGCCGGGCGGTAACCCCCTTTTTTAGCTGTTCCTATTTGGATGCTACACATGTGTATTTGGAAATGTTTAAACTAAGGCTGATATTTTTACACACTCACTTCTGAATCCCGACTTACATAAATAACTATCTTCCATTAACTGTATATGAGAAATTTTGTTTGCCCTTGACATTTTTGGTAACTTTAGCAACATTATTAAAATAAATTCCCTATAAAAAAATAAAAGGCTGCCCACATCTTTCTAACCTCTGCTTCCAGAGTCCCATTTCTGACCCTGACCGTCTGGTCTCCGTCTTATAAGGACACTTATGATTTTATTGGGCCCACTCCCCAAACCCAAGATCATCTGCTCATCTCAGGATCCCTATTTATTCACATCTGCAAAATCCATATTGAGAGTTTTCAGGGATTAGGGTGTGGACATCTTTGGGAAGTGATTATTCCGGCCCATCAAAATTTCATATAGAATCCATTTCAGCTTATCACCTGTTTCCATATGTGGAAAAGAGAAGAGGATGGAAAATAATTTTTCTACCTTTTTTTTTTCATGGCTTCCCCTATCCTCAAAAACCTAAGGCTATATGTGCTTTTGCTTATAAACACACACGCGCACACACACACACACTTATACACACACAGAGGAACATACATACCCACACACACACACACACACACACACACATACACACTTATACACACACAGAGGAACATACATACCCACACATTCACATATACATATTCACATAAAGCCCCCAATTACATCTTGGGAAAGTGAGAGCATTTTTTATTCTATTTTGAAAATATTTTTATTGATACATAGAAAGAGAGAGGGAAAGGAAGGGAGAATGAAAGAGAAAGAGAGAGGGGGGGGAAAGAGAGAGAGAGAGAGAGAGAGAGAGAGAGAGAGAGAGAGAGAGAGAGATCCATTGAATGCCAACCTTTCAGTACATAGGACAGCACCCAACCAACTGAGCCCACCAGCCAGGGAGAGTGACAGTTAATTTGAAAGACTTGAGCTTTCTCCTTATCTATAAGGCAGCATAGATATATCTGGAGGGGGGGGGAATCTATCTATAGCATTTTATATACATCAAATCCCCCCCCCACACACACACACACCTTCCAACTGGTAAAAGACTGAGAAAAAAAGAGAGAAAACAGTGACAGTAAAATCCCACGCAGCCATGCCTTGCTATCTGAAGCTCCCCAGAACAACTTCAATCCTCTATTAGTTACAGGATTAACGTTTTGAAGCCTTGATTTAATTTATTTTGTGGATCGCCTGCTCCCCTTCTTTCCCCCCTGTTAATCCCATGGCTTTTGAAAGAAGCGAGAAAAGCAAGAGCCAGCTTGTGTATTGGATCACGTACCTTGCTAACCAAAAAAATACTGTCTCTGGGCCATTTTAGCAGAAATGGTTCTCTTGGCCTTGAGAAAAATAGATCCATTCCTGGTAAAATAGGTTGTCCTTCCAGATCCCTCTCCCCTGCCCCGAAAAAAATCCCCTTCTGAGTAGGCGGGACCAGCACACATGTGCCTGGCCCCAGGAGACACCTCGGGGTGTGCTCCTTCCCTGGGGGGGGAGACCCCGGGAATGGGCGCCTCTTGGTAAGGGCCTGCTCAGCCCCGGGCCGACCACCTGGCCTGGGGTGAGGGGCGGGGCCAGCTCCCAAATTGAACCCTAGCCCTAACCCAACCAATCAGGGTCACATCACCACCCCTATAAAACCCACTGAGATGTTTCATTCTTTCTCTCTCCTGCCACACTGTTGCCGGTATAAGTGGAATGGAGCTCGGACTAGTCCAAAATAAATACAGGCTTTCTGCAATCGCATCGGATGTGGCTCCCTGGTAGTCTTTGGGGATCATGATACTTGGGCACAACACTTCCTTCCCTGCTCCAAGTCTGGGGCAACTGAAAGATCAATAGACAGATGGTGGTCAAAACCTAAACTTGGCTTCCCAAAAAAAAGTAGATGAGAAAATGTGGTTTATTTTAAATCCGGGATGCTACACCTCACTTGTGAACTGAAAGGTAAAGCCAGCCCACACACAGCAGGCTGCTCGGACTTGCTGCCCAGTTTACTCTGAATATTAGCAGAACAAAAGGAGAAAATGGGCTGACTTGGGAGGGCCTGGCTTCTCCTCTCAAGGTCACCAGTCAGATGGAGTTTTGTCTTCCCCAAGGGCACAGTGAGTGGTAATTTGTGAGGAGCTGGAATTACTTTCAGGGTCATGGGAAATTAAATGGCCTTGGCCCTCATTCTGGAAACAATACAGGTAGGGGAAAAAAGTCTTTTCCCTCTCACAATGAGGGAGTTTTCTTTCCAAAAGGGATGAGCTGAAGGCCGAAGACTCTCAACCAGACCTGTTAGCAAAAATGCCTTTCAAAGCCAACTAGAAGGAAACAATTTTAAGTTGCTGTATTGCCAAGTAGGGGAGGAAGAGTGAAATGAGGTAACAAAAGGGTGGCAAAGTAGAATTTGGAAAGATTTAGAAGATTAACCTGTTTGGCAAAGGGATCAGCATGTTTTAGGTTAGCCAAGAGAACTTAAAAAACAAACAAACAAACAAAAACCAACCAAGAACCCTAGCCAGTTTTGCTCAGTGGATAGAGCATCAGCCCTTGAAGGATCCCTGGTTTGATTCTGGTCAAAGGCACACACCTTGGTTGCAGGCTTGATCCCGCCCCTGGTCACCCTTGTCAGGGGTGCTCAAGAGACAATCTGTGTGTGTCTCTCACATCAATCTTTCTCTGATCTCACCCCTTCCTTCCACTCTCTCTAAAATTCAATGAAAAAAAAAATTTAATTGGGTAAGGGTTAACAAAACAAACAAAAATAATGAAATAAAAAAAATTCAGGTTGACTGATAAATCCTGGCTGGGCTGTAAATTCTTTAAGGGGAGATACTAAGGACTGCTTGCATGACACACAGTAGGCACTTCAGACTGGTCAACTTGTCAATTGTGTGTGGGGGGGGAAATTCAAAGAGCTTCACTTGACATGAATATTTATTGAGTGAGAAACAAACGATTTGCACACAGGGGGACTTCAAACCTAAACCTGACATGACCACTACAGATGGCTTAGGAAGGGAAAAGGAGGAACTAGGCTAACCTTTACAAGGATAGGTTTTGAAAATCCCGAATGGGATTGGCTAAAAGTGATTCTCTTATACTATCTTAGGAAGATGACCTAGGTTTGTTTATGATTATCAGGAGCAAAAAATAGCATGAGTTAAGTTTCACTTACATCCCTTAAATAAGCTGGATTTAGGTTTGCTTACATGGCTTACATGGTTTGCCTGTTCCCGGGATTTTCAAGTCTGATCTTTATTTCATGCTATGTTAACAGTTGTCAGGCCTTAAATACTGCCTTCACTTTCTGAGGCCTCAGTTTCCTCTTCTGTATATAATGTATACATTCCCAAAAGCCTAAGCATCTCTAAAGTTTTTTATTTTATTTCAAGTGACTCTTCCCTTTTCTCTCCCCGACCTGATCCTGCAACAAATGGTTTTGTCTTCTTCTGGATTGTATTCTGACACAATATTTTTGTGTGGTTTTTTAATATATTTTATTGATATTTTACAGAGAGAAAGGGAGAGAGAAGGAGAGCTATAAATGTCTATGAGAGAGAAACATTGATCAGCTGCCTCTTGCACACCCCCTACCGGGGATGTGCCCGCAACCAACGTACATGCCCTTAGCCGGAATCGAACGGGGGACCTTTCAGTCCACAGACCGACGCTCTACCACTGGGCCAAACTGGTTTCTGCTGATGCAATATTTTTGAATGGCTCTAACCTTGTTAACCAGCTCCAATGAGCCTTTGGATATACCACTTTGCCGCCCAAATTCACCGGGTTCCAGGAGAGAAAATGCTTCCAAATTTTCTCACACAGAAAATGCTTCCGATTACACACACAGAGGAACATACATACCCACACATGGGTTTCAGGTATTCTTAAGCCTGCCTACATGAGAAGCAATAGCTAGATAATTTCAAAAGCATACGCCTTGAGGTTTCAAGCTGTTACTGTTTGCACACCAGACAGCCACCCTTAATACCACTGCTGGTTTATTGACACAAACTCCTCGCTTCCCACGGCTTCTAATTGAATCCCCCCACAGCTTAATTGGAACCAGAGTGATTCCACAACCAGATTCGAAACATCTTCCGAAGCTGGTTGGGAACATCAGCACCGCCTTTTAAAAATAAAAAATTATATCATTAACTGTGTTAAGTGAAGATGGGTGTTCTGTTGACTACCAGGAAATGCGTGGACCCTGGGACACTGGGAGAATACAGGGCAATGAGGGTGCTGCCTTTGGTTTTACAGTGTGTGCGCATGAGGCTTCCCTCCTCGCCCCAGCAGAAAGGCTAAAGCTGAATTCCTTTGTCCCTTGCAAAAGTCCTAGTATTTGCACTATTCCAATCACATTGGTAAAATGTTTTCTCTAACTTATTTATATCCTTCTACCAGAAATGCCATCCAAGATCCCATTTAATAAATAAT
Source organism: Vespertilio murinus (assembly GCA_963924515.1). Classification (NCBI taxonomy): domain Eukaryota; kingdom Metazoa; phylum Chordata; class Mammalia; order Chiroptera; family Vespertilionidae; genus Vespertilio; species Vespertilio murinus. The sequence goes on along the minus strand of OZ004716.1, from coordinate 7,049,177 downwards.
CATTGAGCCCATGTGACAAGCCAGATTACTGATCTAGGCACTGGAGACTAGTGTAGGAAAGAGAGTAAAAAGTAAAAACAAACAAAAAGGTGAAGTATATGTTGTTTCTATACTATAATGAACATATATATGTTGCAAGTATATCCAACTACATAGAGGAAAGGAGTTAATCTTTGATGAATAATAAAAAAACATAATACAAAAGGAAATGAGCAAAATAAATTATGATTATGGTAAAGTATTGAGCAGGCAATGAAATAATAATTTCCAAGAATATTTAATGCCATGGGAGGATGTAACTAGAGGAGCAGAGTACAACTTGGATATTTTATTCTAAATATATGTTAATACGGCACAGAAAGATTATGGAAATTTTACATCAATATGTTCAGAGGGCTTATCTTTATCTAAAAGCATTGGGGTTTTATATAACACTAGAGGCCCGTTGCAGGAAGATTTGTGCAATAGGCCTTCCTTCCCCTGGCTGCCAGCACCGGTTTTCCTTGGACACCCAGGACTCAGGGCTTTGTTCTGGCCAGGACCCTCTGTCTTCCCTGTGGCTGGGACATTCAGTCTTCACTGTAGTCAGAGCACTGCTCCTTCAGCTATCTCCACCTCTTGCCCTCCCCCTCATAGCAGGCATCCTGCCCCACCCAGCTGTTCCATGGCTGCATATGTGCTGCCCAGAAGCCTGGAGTGCCTGGGGGGCAGGGCTGCTGCCACCTTTGTCAGGTTAATTTGCATACTCACTCCTGATTGGCTGGTGGGCATCACAAAGTGATGGTAATTTGCATATTTCTTTTTTTATTAGTGTAGATTTCCTCTACTAATTTGCCTTAAATTATTATTTTCATATTTTTGAGAAAATATTTTTATTGATTTCATAAAGGAAGGAAGGAAGAGAGAGAGATATCAATCATGAGAGAGATTCATTGATCAGCTGTCCTCCTGCATGCCCTCTACTGGGGATTGAGCCTGCATCCCACACATGTGCTCTGACTGGGAATCTAACTGTGACTTCCTGGTTCATAGGTGGACACTCAACCATTGAACCACGCTGGCTGGGAGAGCAACTACTTTTATGATAGAATTTGTTAATATCCTATGTTAACACATGCAATCAGTAGGCATCCACCAGCCCACCCCAGCACCTTACACCCCTCCTCCATTCTTCACTAAGCGTACCACCTGGTATAACTAGTTATGAAGCTGGGCTCCACAGTCAGCCCACTTGGTTTCGTATTCTGTCTCAGACACTTACTAATTGTACAAATGAGGGGACACTATTTAATATGTATTAACCTAATCACTCTATTAGTGAGCAAACGTTATCTCCATGGTACACATATGGAAAATGGTTGTGCCCGGCCTTTTCATAATCAGAACTAGCCTGTACTGAGCACTTCCCATGTCTAGGCTTCTTTCCTCTCCACAAGTCCCTCCTCACGTCACAGTCCCCTACCTCACGGCCTTCTCACTGGGACACTTGGGTTGGGTGCCCTCTCCTGTCCTAGCGATGTCAATGTCCAGTCCCAGATGTTCTGCGCCAACACACCGCATGCTAAGTCTGCAGGCATGGTGAAGGGGAGGCACCAACTTCTCGCCGTCAGAGCTCTAGAGCGCACCCTGGTGTCCACGTGGCTCTCCAACAGCCTCTCCCAGCCCCTCATCTGTGCACAGACAGACTCCAGGCCAGGGCTGGGCAAACTACAGCCCGTGGGCCGGATCCGGTGAGTAAAACTATTGAATAAAAATAAAAAAATAAAAAAAACACCAAAAAGACGGTACCCTTTTATGTAATGATGTTTACTTTGAGTTCACACAAACACTCCATCCATGCTTTTGTTCCGGCCCTCCGGTCCAGTGTAAGAACCCATTGTGGCCCTCGAGTCAAAAAGTTTGCCCACCCCTGCTCCAGCCCCAGGCCCTTCCTCCAGGGGTATACCTGCAGAAACCTTCCCAACTCTCCACCTTTCCCATTGCTGTGCCTCCTGCTTGGGGTCCCTTCTCCCTGATGTCTGAGGGGCCCCTCCTTCTGTACTCACAGGTGCCAGATCTAATGTTATTTCCTGGGGGATAACTTCCATTAAAAAAAGGGGGGGGTGGGGCCTCATTACCCTATTTTACTTCCATTACAGCCCTAATTGCTAATTAAAATGAGAATATCTGAGGAGGCAGGCACTTCACAGGTTCATTCAATGCTAGTTAATTAATTAACCAATTAATTGGGGTTAACACCCACACGCTTAAGAAGAGTGACCACAAAATCAGAAAAAAACAGATAATGCATTGTTCCCCTCAGGAATCTGCTGAAATCCTCTCAGTCACACAGTGAAGGGAGAACTTGGCTTAAAGACCTCTGCCCCACAGTGTTGAGTGAGCAATGCAGTCAGAGCCCCCGAGGGAACCACTGTCCTCTCAGAGACAGTCTGCCTCACTCCTAAGGCTCTGCACAACCCGGAAGAGATCTACCTTCTGCCGAGCCCTCCGGAAGAACCTCTGTGCTCGGGGAAGTAGTGCATGTGGCCAGATGCCCAGGATGCTAAGCACAGAAAGCCATCCTCTGCTGTGAGACATTCGTGTACATTCGCAAGAACTATGAAGGGATGGCTCATGTGGCTGGAGGAATAGGGTTGCTCTTAGGTGTGACTAAGAGGAACCATGCCTTGAGCCCTATGAGTGTGACTAGCTTGTTCCAGTTTGGACCTGGTTTTTAATCCTTACATTTCCTAAATCTGGGGAATCCCTTAGTCCTGGCCTACTAGAGCCTTGGGTCTTCTTGCAGGAGTTTAGAGGATTTCCGCTCTGGTCCTCTACCAGCTGTACCTTTCTCAACAGAATTAGGTGTGTCCGGGACCACCTGTAGATGCCCCCTGCTAGACCTTGCTGCAGGGAAGAATTCCTTTCCCTGAAGGTCCCAAGCTTGCTTTGAGATCCTCTCTCTGCCTCTTGCCCAAGCCTGCCTTTCTGAAGATGAATTGCATCGCCAGTATGTGCATCCCTTAGCCTGAGGGACAGCAAAGGGCAGCTACTTGTGAGGGCAATGGACAGTGCTTGGAAATGCAGGCTGGGATTTTATAGACATTCATATGAGCTCTGTGTGGTGGAGAACAAAGCCAGGGGCGGGATGGGTAAGTGAGCTGGCCATGGGACCGGCTTTCCCCACCCTACCGTGGGACAGTACAGATTTCCAAGAGCCTGAAATTTCTCAATTGCCACCTAGCCTCGGATGATTATAAAGGTGTATCCTGCATAAGAAACAGCACACATGCACATTTAATTGTTGGTAGCCTGCTGTATATCTTTCACATAGTTAGACATGTAGTCAACTGTGAGACTTGTACATTTGCAGGAGCTGCGATGGGATGGCTCACGTGGCTGGAGAAGCATCACATTAGGTCAAACAGTATCATCAGTACTACAGCCCGGTGTTCCACAATGTTAGTGTTTTTGTATGTGTGCATGTAAGGAATTAAAAGATAAGAGAACATAGTTTAATATACACAAAAGAACCAAAGAACCCTAAAAGCAATAATAATACACAATCATCATCAAATTCTGGAGTAATACATGACTGTGCATTCCAAACCTGCCTTTATAACCAAAGGTCTCCTATCACAGCTGCTCGGAGAAGCCCTCTCTGGGAATTGCTGTCTGAAAGAAATCAGCCTTGCCCTAGCCAGTCTGGCTCAGTGGATAGAGCGTCGGCCTGCAGACTAAAGGGTCCCAGGTTCGATTCCGGTCAAGGGCATGTACCTTGGTTGCGGGCACATCCTCAGTAGGAACATCAGCTAATTGATATCTCTCTCTCATCGATGTTTCTAACTCTCTATCTCTCTCTCTGCCTCTCTGTAAAAAATCAATAAGACATATTTAAAAAGGAAAAAAGAAAAGAAAACAGCTTCACCTAGAAGACAGAACCGATTCAGGACAGTACAGAAGGGTCCTGGAGCGCTGAGCCTCCTTTGGCCTTGGCAGAGACCTTCTCACGACCGCTCTGTAGCCCAACGTTCCATGCTGCCCAACCCTGTTTCCTGGCTTTGCTCTCCACCTGCAGATCCGGAGATCACTTCCTGAGAGTCTCCCTTCAGGCTAATCTCTGTTTCAGAGCCAGCCTTCCTGCACACCCACGAGTCAGGATGCTCATTATCACTATTTCCTTGTTAACAGGGCTCATTCTGGCCATTTTCCGTACTTTATTTCATTTACTCTCACAGTCCTCTGATGAAGTGGGTGCTCTTATGAATGCTCACTTTAGAAGTGATGGAACTGAAGAAAGGGACTGAGGGTCAGATAGTTAAAGGGGCAGCAAGCACTTCCAGGATTCGCTGGCTTTCAGACCTTTCTGCAGCTGTGGAAGGCACTCTAATTTGAAATTCTATTTTCACTTGCTACTGATTCACCTATCATTTTATGGCAATTAATTTGGGGGTCTTAATCGAGATCCATTCAAAATGGTAATTTGATTGTAATGTCTAATCAATGCGGTTAGTCTATAAAAGTTCACTTGGCTATCATTTCTATTGTGGTCACAATGGAAAGTGAAGCAAGACAGGATACTGATGGTCTCTAGAAGAAAGAAGAAATACTGGGCATGGTGTTTGAAAGGCAGAAAACGGATTTATTGGGTCAGAGCTTGTGCCAAGCTCTACAATGCAAGAGTCCTTGACTTCCAAGAGCTGCCAGTCGGCAGAATGTTGACAATAAGAGCCCAAAGCTCTGATAAAACAAAGAGCCATGGACACACAATCAGCAGCTCTGTTCTCAGTCTGATGTTATTCCTAAATGAACTATGTTGTTTAATTTTGTTTTATTTTTTAATTGAATTTATTGGGTGACATTGATTAACAAAACCACACAGGTTTCAAGTGTACTAGTACAACTCAATGTATCATCTGCACATTGTGTCATATGCTCATCGCCCCAAGCAAAGTCTCTTTCTGTCCCCATTAACCTCCCCCACTTGGCCCACCTCTACTTAGCCCCAACCCTTTTCTCTGGCTAGCACCACACTGTTGCCTGTATATATGATTTTTGGCTAATAACTTCACCTTCTTTTAACTTCTTATTCATCTCTTTAACCATCAAGTATTCCATTTCTTATTTTTCTTTTTTTTTAATATATATTTTATTGATTTTCCACAGAGAGGAAGGGAGAGGGATAGAGAGCCAGAAACGTCAATAAGAGAGAAACATCGACCAGCTGCCTCCTGCACACCCCTACCAGGGATGTGCCTGCAACCAATGTACATGCCCTTGACCAGAATCAAACCTGGGACCCCTCAGTCCGCAGACCGACGCTCTATCCACTGAGCCAAACCGGTTTCGGCTCTTCTTTTTTCTTTTTGGTGGGAAAATATTAGGTTGATAACTTATGAAAGTTTCCAGTGGAATGTAGCATTTATCATGTGTTTTTATGAATTAGAAGAGATGAGTGAATTTTTTGTTTGTTTGTTTGTTTAATTAACTCCTGTGTGTACCACGACCTCTCATTCTCACCTCTTGGCCCAAAAAGAAGCTTATATGCCCTCTGTTTGCAAGTATCTTTAATCTCATGCTGATGATGTCAACTCTTCCTAGAACAGGGTGATGTTAAGCTAATTCTTCAAGGGCATCTCCCTTGGCAACTCCCTCCACGACCTGTTAGAAAACTCGTCCCTACCTTGTACAGAGTATATTGCTGCCATTGCACCAAGTCACTGCAATAAAAGGACCAACTCCCCATTTTCTCTACTTCACTGTCACGCTGTGAACCTTTCCGGGGCCTCAGTCTCCTTCCTCATCTACAAAATGGGAATGCTCAGTCCTATCCGGAAAGGGATCTGTAATAGTTTTCTCACTTTTGTACATTCCTGGTTCTAGCAGATGCTTGTGAAAGTGTAACTCTTTCCCTTCTGCACCTAAGTCAAACCCTTATTTATAGACTTGAAAAAGGATGGGAAGGAGGATTCATCTCTCATGGTCTAGCTTCTGCTCCTGGATTATGCGAGGAAGGCAGCCACATTGGTTCTGGTCTGCCAAAACCCTGAAATCGCATCCCTGTTTCTTTGCAGACAAAAGAACAGCCTGAGGGATACCACCTGGTTAATGATAGTGTTTTCCGGTAGAAAGGCAATCAAGGCATAGCCTATTGCTGTTTTTGATAAGGACATAAAGCGAAAGAGGAGAGAGAGAGAGAGAGAGAGAGAGAGAGAGAGAGAGAGAGAGAGAGAGAGAGAGAGAGACTAAAAATGAAGGATACAGGTTCATCCAACCAGGTCTTTCTCATCCAAGAACAGTGCCTGGGCAGACTACTCCAACCACCTGGCACTCCCTCCCGACCCCGACCCCAGAAAATTTCTCACAGGTCTAAGATGTGCTACTGAGTTCACGTCCAACACTTTGTCTTAAACCTCCTGGCCTCGCAGAGAGGGCTTGCTGCACTGTGATGCCCTTGGACTACCCTGGATAGCTTTAGATGCCCGGGAAAATGATGGGCTATTCAACAACAGTCCCTGTCATCGGCTTTGTGATTGGAAATGAGGTGGGGAGCAGTTTCCCAAATACTGTATATTACTGAGCAGATGTATAAGAATCAAAGGGAAAATGGTTGCCAGGGAGACAGGACACTCGTGCCAACTCTGTCGCGGACTAATCAGAAAACGTCTCCAGGGGGCATTGTACAGCCACGAGCGCAGACAGGAACACAGCCAAGCCAGGGATCCAGATGTTGCCCTTGGAACCAGGCGCCCCCTCCGGGGGCCCCGCATCTGCCTTCTGCCAAACGGAACGCATGTGGCCACATCTGCTCGCGACAGAAAGTTAGCACACACTAAAAGCAGAGGAAAGGTTGCCATAAAACAGTGACTTGGCAGCACGCGTGGTAGAGATATTAAACATTAGATACCTCTTCTGTGAGCCCTAAGCACATCTCTGCATTGCTGTTTGCTAACTCACAGCTCACCCATATCCCATCACTAGGCAATTTCCATTCTGTTCATCTGAGAGCCATCTTATTTGCAAATAATACCTGAATAATTTACAGCCTACCTAAGTGCATATGCCGGCAAAGGAGGACAGTTGGAATAGACTGGCTTTTCCAACTGATCCAACAAAATACAGTTTTTACTTTACAGCTCCTAAAGAATACATAAGATACATCCGTATTTGCATCTCTGCTATTCAATTATGGTCTCTGGAAGAAGAAAAAAAAGAGTGGATGACAACAAGATATTTTAAGTGTCTGTGTTCATTTTCATCTGTTCTCATTTGGAATGATGAGGCTTTTGAACAATAAGTTAAAGTCTCAAGTACTTTTACAATCTCCAGAACTTTTTTTATGACCTGAGATTAAGTTGAACGAGGTATTACTGAAACCTGTGCTTTATCTGATTTTGCATGTGTGTCTAGCATTTTCACAGTTTGCAAAACTTCTTTACTTTTTTGTATGCTATTTTTTAAATTAAATATGTTTTTACTGATGTCAGAGAGGAAGGGAGAGGGAGAGATAGAAACATCAATGATGAGAGAATCATTGATCGGCTGCCTTCTATGCACCCACACTGGGGATGGAGCCCACGACCTGGGCATGTGCCCTGACTGGGTATTGAACCCTGACCTCTGGTTCATAAATTGACACTCAATAACTGAGCCACACCAGTGGGCTTGTATACTATTCTAAACCTATCTTCATCAGTTGGTAAGAACATGCAGTACTGTTAATCTTTTATTTTTTAATTTGAGGACACTGAGGCCCAAAGAGATTTAAAGACTTCTTCAAAGTCAAAGCAATAATAAGAGATGAGACAACTACACATGTATTGCTAACTGGAAATTCTTTACTCTCTGCATTAAAAAGACAATCCTACCGAAACTGGTTTGGCTCAGTGGTAGAGCGTCGGTCTGCGGACTGAAAGGTCTTGGGTTCGATTCAAGTCAAGGGCATGTACATTGGTTGTGGGCACATCCCCGGTAGGGGGTGTGCAAGAAGCAGCTGGTCGATGTTTCTCTCTCTTCGACGTTTCTAGCTCTCTATCTCTCTCCCTTCCTCTCTGTAAAATATCAATATAATATATATATATATATATATATATATATATATATATATATATGACTACCTTAAGGTTTTGAAAAACAATGATCAAAACTTCTTTCTTACCTGCCCATGAATGAAAAGATTTTAGTTGGTTATACTGAATTAGAGCATTCCTACTTATATTAATTCCCTGCCACTGCATAACAAACATCACCAATTCAGTAGCTTAAAACACCCTTCTATTATTGCACAATGTCTGTGGGTCATAAGTCCGGGCACAGCATGGCTGAGCTGGGTTCTTACCCTCTACTTAGACTCTCACCAGTCAGCCATGCTTCATTCTGGAGGCTCCAGACATAAACTGCCCTCCAAGGTCATTGTTGGTGGAATCCGGTATCCCAAAGGTGTAAGTCGAGTTGGAGGACTCCATGTCCTTGCTGGCTGTCAACTGAGGGCCACCCTTTTGACTTTGAGGCTGGCACAGTCCTTCTCACATGCCCCCTCCACGCTCCAAGCAGCAACCGCATGTCCAACCACTCTTAAGCTTCTAAGACCTTTGACACTCCTCTTCTGCTGCCCTGGTCTGCCTTTAAAGGTCTCATGAGATTATCAGCAGTCACTACCAATATGTTTTTATTGACTTCAGAGAGGAAGGGACCAGAGAGAGAGAGAAACATCAATGACGAGAGAGAATCACTGACTGGCTGCCATCTGCACACCCATTACTGGGGATCGAGCCTGAAATCCGGGCATGTGCTTTGACTAGGAATCGAACCATGACTTCCTGGTACATAGCTCAACACTCAAACCACTTAGCCACACTGCCTGGCTTAAGATCCACTGATAGAGAACTTTAATTATAACCACAAACTCCCTTCCCAGCGGTACCTAAGTTAGTGTTTGTTTAAATACCAGTGACTGAGAATCTTGGCTGGAGAGGGGCATCTTTCCAATTCTGCCTGCTACATGATTTAAAGTGTGGTCCTCGGACCAGCAGCATCAGCATCGCCTGGGAGCTTGCTGAAAGTGCAGAATGTCAGGTTTCACCCCAGGTCTACTGAAGCAGAAATTTATCACATCACCAGATTCATATGCATATTAATAGGAAGCGCTTGCTTAGAAGGTAGTTACTGCTTTATTTCTCTTCCTCCCCTCTACCCCCTTTTCGTAGCACACACTGGGTAGGCAGAAACCACAAACAGAGCATTCCATTCTTTATTCTAGCTTGTGAGGGTCTTTTCTCTCTCTCTCTCTCTGACGTGGAAAAGGAGGTCAGAAAAGGCCAAAGGCAACTATCTGGATCATGACCCGAAAGTTTGAGCCGGGCTGGGGCCTGCTGAGCTGGGCTGACGGAAAAGGATTTCTTTAGAGCATTTGCAATGGAACTTTTGATGGTTTCCGACTTCTTAGCCTTTAGCATTCTTCCGTGGTTGGCATGTCTTCGCTGCTGAGAGTGGACAACCTTGAGACTATTATGGGATCTTTTAGTGTTTGTGTATGGCGCATGGCCGCAAAGTTTGAAACTTGAAAATGAAAACAGATCCCTCTTGCAGAGCAGGGATAATAAAAGACCAAAATCAATGTTGTTCTAGATGGAGGAAAGTATGCACCATCCGATGGTTACGATATGCTGCATTATTTAGAATGCATCTCACAGGGGCCAGCTTTGCAAGAGCGCATATTGATTTCATGTCCACTTAGCTATAGACAGAGATGGGACCATGAGGAAACCCAAGTACGGTTGGTCAAGAGCCTTAAGCATAGGCTCAGCTCCCAGTGCTCATCAATCTTACCGGGAATGTGTGGAAACAACAGCTTGCCCCCCTCCCTACTCGGTGCCAGCATGCTCACCCTGTGACAACGCCTTGATCCCGGGAACAATTCGGGATCATGTACAGCAGGTGGCAATGAAAGGATGGTGACATCCAAGTTCTACTGGACTTCTGTAGCTAATGACAAACATGAACGGTTGCTGAGGGAAAAAGGAAGCGTCCAGGTCAGGGAGTGTTGAAATTTAGGATGTGACTGCATGTCTATCTGGAGTGGAGGGAGCCGTTGAATGCAGGAAGAAACCACTGACCCTTTTCACAGTTTAGGTCCAGAAATATCTAGAATACATTTTGAAGACGGATGACCCTGACTCATTTTATATGCTATGAAAGACTCTCTGTGGCGTTCTACTAAAACTGCACCATTATTCCTGTTACAGAGTAGGGATGCTAGCATTTTTTCTCATGCTTTCCATGAAGTATGACAGAAATTTCTTTATTTCTGATATTCTCCCTAATGACAACGTGTCCAAAACTCAAATAGGAATGCCTCTCGAGGATTAATAGTACTGCTAATGTCAATGGGCTAATATCATTACATTAACAAGCATGTACTGAGCGCCATCTCTTTGCCAGATGGATGCCAGGTGCTAGGATTACAGAACTAAATAAGCCCTTATACAAGAAGCTTGCATAAGCCTTTACAAGAAGCTTGCTGTCTGGAGATGCAGACAGAAATGCGGACAATTACAAGATAACTCGATGTGGATCCTAAGAGGTACTTAGAATCGCTATGACTCCAGGAGAGGGAATGACCCAGAGAGAGGCGCAAGGTGGTGGGAGTGAGACGGGCTTCACAGAGAACAGGACATGTTGATACGTGTTAAAGGAGAACAACAGCTCATCCAACAAAGAAGGGAAAGGACTCTGAGAAGTAAAATGAGAATGTTTAAAAAATAAGACATTCAAAAAAGGAATCTGGGTAATGGCATGGATGAGCTATAGCAACCTTATAGATTACTGAGCAGATGAAAATACCTGTACATATTATAAGGAGACAAATGGGGGATGGGGGAACAGAAAAAATTGAAAGTATTGGATTAAAATATCTGAAAAATATTTTATAAATTCTAATATTTTGGGGAGGGTTTTTTTTTTTTTTGTTAAACCTCATCTGAGAATATTTTTTCTATGATTTTTAAAGAGAGTAGGAAGGAGGAGAGAGAGGGAAAAAAAACATTGATGTCACATCAATTGATTGCTTCCCACAGGAACCCTAACCAGGGCTGGGGATTGAGCCTACAACAGAGGAACATGACCTTGACCAGAATTGAACCCAGAATCCTTCAGTCCACAGGCCAATGCTCTATCCACTAAGCTAAACTGGCTAGGACCAGATAGTCTTCTCATTGTCTCAGGAAAGCATTTTGCAGATGTAAAAGTAAAGGCCCATGCAGGTGGAATGACTAGCTCAAGTTTGTAGAGCGAGTCAGTGTTAGGAGCTCTGTCTGCTATTTCTACTCTAATAAATTACCTTCTACAGAATAAAATTCTTCACTCCATTTTCTTATCTATTGCTTTCTGGCTAATTCCCAAGGTTTCAAACCTGGATGCGTCAATTAATAAATGTGGAGCAGAGAGCACAGTACTTGCTCCTAGAAATCAATTAATTGACATAAGGTCCCTTTTCGTCTTTCTTCTAAGCAGTGATATTGCCACCACTCCCAACAAACTCCCTGCTTGTTAAGCTGAGATACCATCAAAGCCTCCACTCTATTCTCCTTGACCAGCTCCCTCCCAGCCAGGTCTTCAAATAACCATCCTTAGAAATGTCTTCACCAGTCCTTTTTTCTAAAATCTATAATGGTTTATTCATCATAACGATGAACACTTATGAGAATACAATGCGTGCCAACCTCCAGGCTAACTGTTTTTGCATGTGTAATCTTGTTCAATATTAAAAATAACAATCTCTGTGAGGTGGGCAATCTTATCATTCCTCTCTTTAGTTAATGAAGTAAAAGTAAAAGTAAAAGTCAAAGAGTGACAAGGTCAAGTTTACTTATATAACCAAAAGAGGCAAGGCCCTAACACATACCTATCTATTTTTAGTACACCTGCTTTGCCCCCTTAAACTCTGCAGCAAGCCAATGGCCAAAATGATGGGAACAAAAAAGTAATTTATTGAATATGCAGAATAGATATGGCATAAACAGCTATAAATGTTGCCTTTCTTGGTTTTGATTTGTGCCAAGAAAGATAGAGTTACATCAACTGAAAATGAAACGTTTTGCATTTTGTCAAAGCCTTAGAACACTTCCGGAATAAAATCATTTCTTTATTTTGTTTTTTTTCTGTGTTTTTTTCCCATTCCTTTTTTTTTAAAATCACTTTGGAAGCTTGGAATCAATTGCTTGGCTAGAGTCATTTTAGGGAATGGGCATTATTTTCTCCATCATCAGCAGCAAATATGATCATTAGACTTAAATTGCCCTTACCTTCTTGGTCTTTTCCCAGTGCAATCGAATTTAGACTTGGTTTTTGGCATTATGAAATGGAATGAGTTAAGTTTGCTCAAGTTTAGCGCTGGAGTTTACATCGGCATGCTGCGATTATGCAATATTTAGACTGAAGCCAAATTGACATTTTCTTAGAACATAGAAAGGTTAGATTAAACTACTTCCCAAAATAAACAAAGACTAAGCAAATCCCAATCAGCTTAAAGTCTGAAAATAGTCCTTTGAGGTCTCAGGCAAAACTCATTATACAAGTAGCAGCTCCAATCCCCAATCCATGGCCACAGCAAATGCTCCCAGGGATAAAACGTGGGGCCCAAATCTATCAGACTGGGGTCCTTGGAAATGTCCACAGCTGGAGGGCACTCCTTAGAATGGACCTGAGAGCTGTTTAATGTAAACACGAGAAATATAGTATTCACTATATTTCTTACTGCGATCATCCGGCCCTGTTTTGCCATTTCTCACCTCTCCCGATGTTGACTTCATATGTAGCTTTAAAATTCCACCCGTTGCCATTTTTCTTCCATAGCACTATGAGGTGGTGTAGTGGTTCTCAAAAGCTAGTCATTCAGATGCAGGTTCCTGGGTTCCACCCTCAGAGATTCGGCAGTTCTGGGAGAGGGAGGCCAGGCAGAGATGTCCCATGAGCGTCACTCCCTAATGCGCTGGCACAAATGTGTTAAGACTCAGGAATCTTCATGCACAGGTGAGTCTGCCATAAGTGACCCATGTGCTACATATTGAGAATACCTTTAAAGAAAAGAACCTCACTTTGTGAGAATGTTCACCATGGCACTTTATCACTTCTCTTGGGCATATCTCCATTGCCAGCATCACTACCTTACTCTTTGGCATCATTATTTAGTAACATAAGAGTGACTTCAACACAAGGCCTGTGATACCAGGAGTCCATCTGATGACCAAGATGGCTACTAAGTGACTGATGAGCCTTGAACATCTATATCCACATCGTGGAGACACTGGCCAAAGGGATGACTCATATCCCAGGCAGGACAGGAGCGGGGCATCACGAGATTTCATCATGCTACTCAGACCAGCATGCAATTTAAAACTTCAGAACTGTTTATGTCTGGAATTTTCTATGTAATATTTTTGTACTTGGGTTGACTTGTAGGTAGATGAACCTACGGCAAACTAAACCACAGAGAAGGGGGGGTGACTGTAGTGTCACATGTACTCTTCCAGTTTAACTTTGGAGGCATGATGTTGCTGTCTACAAATGGAGAATGTCTGGCATTTGGATCCTGTAAAGCAGTGTTTCCCAAAGTGTGGTACGCGTACTCCCAAAGGTACAGGAAGAGTTTGGTGGGGGGTACGAATTGCACTGGAGTTTGGTGGGGATATGCACTGCACTGTGCTTAGCTGTGCCTAATTCTACATTCAAATGAGTCAAGTCAAGACAGTCTTGTGAGGTGTGAGATGGTCCGGTGTGCAAATAAATGTTATTTATAATATAGCTTTTATTTATGTTTTATTATGAATAATTTTATTTTTCATTTATTATTATTTTGTGTATGTACCAAAAAAATAAATATATTTTGATTGTTATTAAAACACATCCATTTTTTTTACAAGGGGTACTCAGCGTTACGAAAATTATAGAAGGAGTACACATATGTCCAAAGTTTGGGAAACACTGCTGTAAAGTATAATTTATCCTGTTTTCTTTTGCTGTTTGGCAACTGAAGATCTCGTTTTTTTAAATTGACTTAAGAGAGAAGAAAGGATAGGGATAGAAATATCAATGATGAGAGAGAATCATTGATTGGCTGTCTCCTGCATGCCCCATACTGGGGAAAGAGCCTGCAACCTAGGCACTAAACCATGACCTCCTGATTCACAGCCCAACCACTGTGCTACCGCAGCTGGGCTGAAGATCCCATTTTTGAGCTTGAGTCCATACAAGTTTTCATTCACTCCAATTATCTACAGAGCCCAGGTAGATATACCCAACCCCCAAATCCTCACTCCTCCTACATCATCTCTGATCCAGCCTGCACCTGTGTGCATGTCTGCAGGAACATGCTGCTCCTAGATGGCTTTTCAAATATGCTATGACCTTCCGGATGCCCAGGCTGTGGACAGGGGCTTTCCTGAGCCGGAACTGCCATTCCCCATCCTTTACTGGCCCTGATAAAAATCCCGCATCAGATTCAAAACTGAGCTTAGGTCTTCACTACTCCATGACCTGCCCCTTCTCTCCTCCGAACTTATAGGGTTAAGAATGTCCTCCTCTGGGCCAGCTCTGTCCTAAATAAATATTTCTACGTGTCTGCCTTGCCTGCTGGGGACTGGCTGGCTTCATGGGTATGAGCCGTCACCCCTCACCACTTCCAGAAGGGTTTTGCTTGGGGAATAAAGCTCTGCAGTCGCCATCTTCAAATATTCAACAATGTTTTCCTTTGAATGTGGGCTTTGTAAGATGGGTCCATGTAGTTCGTGTGCCTGGGGCTTGGAGCCTTGGTTCACAAGTGGTTCCACTTCTGACGGCTCCACCCCTACCCCCAGGAACAGATTCACAGCTGTGCTACCTCACCCCTTAGGATGCCAGCTCAGCCCCACAGCCCCTCCTATCACTGCCGTGGGGGCAAATTAGGTGTGCATGCCCTACAGCGTATGGAAAAGGGACATGGTGGCAGTCACCCTACACAGATGGCAGCGCCCCCAGGGCATCAGGCAGGTGGCTGGCCAGAGGAAATTAAAGGGCACAAGCCTCTTTAATTTATCACCAGGTTCATGCCCACGGGTTGAAAAATCTGGGGACATTCTTCCATCAGCCATGGTTTGGGGGTTTAGACCCATGAGAAAGGGGAGATTCCTGACTCAACTTTTCAGAACCCCTCCCTGACCAGGACACTGGGAATGGGTCTAGCAGCTGACAAGACACAATATACCGGGAACAGTCCTCACTGGCTCAATGAGCACCTTTCTGCTCTAGAAGCTCCCTCCTGCCGGAAGAGACACTGCCTCCCTCCTCCTCCTAACCTCTGGGAGGCTGGCTTATGTGTGTCTCCTCTCACAAGCTCCAGTCACTGCCCAGGACAAGCCATGCAGTAAGAGTTCATAATGTCAGTAATTCTGCAGAAGGGCTACAGGCACTGCGCCCTGCATTTAAAACTGCCACTGCGCCATGTAAGGATGGATGGCAAAATCCATGCACGCCGATAATTAAGAGTTTAATTCTTTTGTACTTGTTAAGGCACTCTCTAGAGAGAGAAAAAAGACAGCTTGAGAGGGCAAAACCGTGAAAAGGAAATCTTTGTGTGTACCTTTCATGTCCTGTTTTCCTGCTTTGAACAAAGGACTCCACAGTTTTTTTTTTTTCTTTTTCACAAGGACTTGCAAATCATGTAGCCAGCTCTGTTCCGACTTGAAACTGAAGTCCTTGAGGTCAGGGCCCTGGCTTTCTCATCTTGCTATGCATTGTCTAACATAACATGGCATTTATGAGGTATTCAAAATGCTTTTAAAGATCATCTATATTCATTTAATTTTAGTGTGTGCATGTGTGTGCATGCATGCATGGACATGCATGTAATTATATAACACCTTAATATTTACATAGTTATGCTTAAACATGTATATAGTATAAATTAGTATTAATCCTATATAATAAAAGCCTAATATGCAAATTGTCCCCTGGGATGGCCCCACCCCAGCTGACAGCAGCAGTAGGCACCTGGGGGAAGGGAGACCCCAGCTGGCAGCTGCTAGGGACCCTACCGATGCATGAATGTCGTGCACTGGGCCTCTAGTACATAATATAAACACAATGATATATGCAGTAGAATGTATAGCTCCCAAATATTCAAAAAACTGGTTTTCAAACACTTTGGTGTTTCTGTTATCATTCAGTATTAAAGACAACTGCTTCAGTCTCTCTGAATTTGAAAGTTAATCCAAATGCTAATTTAGTCAATACTATATTTTAGAAACGATAAAAAGTAAATTAATATTAGGTAAGCAAATTCATCGCACTATAATCTTTCAGGATGAGCCAAGTGACAGCACGTTGCTATGAGACATGAATCCTGTTTATACCCACCAGAATTTATTTATGAAAGTCTTGGACTGACTTAGCATCACTGTTTACGATGTGATTCATTGGGAAAGCTAAGATGAACACGAACACCATTACAATGTTTGGTTTGTCTACTTTCCAAGTGCTTATCACTTTTTTAACACCTGTGGCTAAATGTAGACAAAACAGAATTTGGTACAACCAGATGTCTTTTAATATGAGTTTTTCTAGAACATTAGATGCTAAGTAGCTTATTTTTTTCTGCAGGCAACACTTTCATTTATTTAAAAAGTAGATGCTATGTTTAATGGTGAATGCGTATGGACAGACCAACAAACACAGTCACTTCCACACACAGACACACACATTCACACATACATAAAGGCACATATGGGGACAGAGGCACATGTGTATCTACCCAGGCACAAAAATGCATGTGGATGAACAGATATACACATATAGACATGTATACTATGCACATGCACAGCTCATATACACAAACTCATAAGTATACAGGAATACAGATACATACTTGCAGATATGATATCTGCAGACAGACTCATGCATGCAGACACACAGACATATCACACACACACACACACACACACACACACACACACACACACTCAATCACACTTAAACTCCTGTTATTTGCCTTTACAGTTGAACAAAATTGTGTATGGCTTTTTTTTTTGGGGGGGGGGTGGTTGGGATAAAACTAGACAGGTGCTTCATCAAAGGAGAGGAATACAAAAGCAAACAAGAGAAAGAAAAGAAAACATACAAAATCATCACGTATGCAAAACAGCTCCTGCCCTTCCTCTCAGATGATTAAGTAACTTTACTTAAGTATTTAAATAAATGCTCCCTGAGCATCTATGGGTCAGGTCCCGTCTAAATGCCACAGTTCACAGGGAGCAAACATCATACTAACAAGGATATGCCCATGAGCCTCTTCTTCAGTCTCTTAACACATTGTACATTTACTGCGGGGATGCAGAGGTCCCCGGATGTGTCACTCCAGTTCACAGGGGTCTTAATTAATAACTTTAAGGAAGACAAGGCATATCCCATTAGCCCTTGTTTCTCAACCACGCTCTGTGTGTGGGTTTTTTCTCAACTATCAAGACAGACACATACTTTGAGAAGCTGCAATGAAAGTTCATCTGACTGAGCTCTGTCTGTGTTCCCTCTTCTTTGCCCTCTGAATGGGTGGGTGGTCATGTTTGCTGTGGGTGTCTTCATGTACGTGTTCCTTTTTATTCTATTATGTTTTGTTTTGCTTAGGTCACATTCAAGAAGAGAAGATTAATGTATTTTAGTAGATGGATGGCAAAGTCACAAATAATATTAACAAGAATGTGCAGGAATGGTCTTTAGAGGAATGATCTTCCTCTAAAGAAGAAGACCAGTGAAAAAGCATAGCAAAGGGTTCATTGCCATCTCTGGTTCTTCTTTCTCCCCGGCTTTGGAGAGCATGGGATCCGAGTTCAAGAGGGTAGAATGGCATCGGGTTTTATGGAAGGCCATTACTGTAATCATATGGATTATGGTTTCTTCTCCTCAACAATGTAAACGCTGTTCAATTCTTTAACCACCCAAATGTATGCACACACACACACACACACACACACACACACACAATTCCCCACTTGCAACATGGGGACAGTAATTAAGTCCTCACTGGAGTAAGACTAAATAGAATTAAATATATATAATGAAACAATTATGAATCTGAACTTTTCACCAGCAATGCCTGGTATTTGAAGCTCTAAATAAAGTTTATTAAAAACTTTTAAACTTAAATATTATTTCCCCTACTAAACCTCAATGGTTAAAAATAATTCTAGAATACTCTTTGGTTTTCCATCCTTAACTTTTAGGTAAAAGATCTAGGAGTAAAAGTACACATACACACACATTTTCTTCCTTGATAGGATTCTCATTAAACTAATATTAACTAAATACTAACAATGTGTCCGATACTTCCTTTGCTTTTTGTGGTTGTTCCTATCGTTAAACAAGAAAAGATCCATGCACTGTCCTGCTATCTCACAGGTGGAATAACTGAAGTGCAAAGAAACTATATTGTGCTATCTCCCTCCTACCTACCCTTCTCCTTTCATCATAATCAACCCTAATCCTGTCTCCAACCCAAGCTCACCCATACAAACACTCACACACTGTACCCACCTGCCCTTCCAACCTCCGTGCTGTCCCCGAGAGCATATGGGGATGTTATAAGTGGCTATTTGCTCTGTCCTCAGTCTCCCGGCGCCCTAAAAATCTCCCACCAACTAATTCATGCCTGTATTGCTTTTACTTCTGTGAAGTTCTTGCTGACTCACATAGGCAAGTTGGATTCTCTAGCTCACAATGATATCTCCCCTTATTATGATTTAGCCTGTTATTCAAACAGCTGCTCTTATAAGAATCATTAGCATCCATCACCGTCCTCCCAGCAGATATAAGCTTCTTGAAACCAAGGGCACATCAGGCTATGTACTCAATGTGTATTTGAAATAAACCCCATGGCTGATTCAGAGGCCCACAAATACAACTCAAGCTTGCACCATTTTACAGTATTTTGTTATTGTTGTTGTTTAAATAACCACATCACAGTGACCTTAATATTGCACTTCTTACATTGGCTCCTTCCTTTGCGACCGATGCTTTCTGTCCACTAAAAGGGACCTGGTGTTAGGAGGAGAGCGAGTACCTAGTCGCACACTAATTCTCCACATGCTGGGGAGCTGAGGTCCTGGGTCGTGTGTCATGTTGCTGGCCTTTCCTGACTCTATTCTGAACGTCCACAGGAATTGTCTATGGAATTAGAGCAACTCAAACCAGAATTCCGTTCTTATAGCTCCAACATCCATTTTGAAAGGTGATTAGTAGTAATATTTAATTTGCCATTTTCTTGCTTTCCTTCCTAAATAACCATTGCTTACACAATTGAGTGCATAAATAAATAACATGCATAAAGGGTAGACTGACATCTCTTTCTGTCTCTTGCCCCAACACTCACAAATCCTGAATGATGGCTTGAAATGCAATCCATTGGTTTTGGTTAATGTGGTGTTAATATTGTATGGATTAATTGGCAGGCATGAATCGGGGTCATTGATAAAGTCACAATGATTTCCCTTTCGGTGGTAATATTTTGAAAATTATCTATTCAGGTGAACCAGGTCGCACCTGCCAAAGTTGTATCTTAGGATACAAGAGGGCCAATAACCCACTCCCTACCTACAGAGATTGGTAGAAACTATTGGTATGAGACTGAGCCAGCCAATCGGGTCCCATTCTCCATGGGTAGAAAAAGGCCATCTGTGTGGTACGAAAAACTGCCTCTCTTACTCGGCATTTCCTTTGGAGAGAAATGAGGTATAAAGAGGAAAAAGAGGGAGAGGAGAAAGAGGGAATGGCATGCCTCATGGAAATCCCTTGCCCTGTCCTAGGTGATGCTAAACAATATGATCCCCTTCTATAGTCATAGCACTTTATCACTCAGAGTGTGGTCTGTGGACCAGGAAGGCTGACACCACTTGAGAGGTCTCAATAGACGGTGTGGTCTCAAGCTCCACTCCAACCCTACCAAACCAGAATCTGCATGTAGGAGGAGACCCCGGGTGTTTTACGGGCACGTGTAAGGCTGAGAAGCACTGATTCAGTGGCTTGGTTTCCCGTGTCTGTGTACAGTTCCCACGGGCCTTTTCCCCAAGGACAGGGCCTTTGCAAATTGTTTTCTTGACTTGAAAACTCTTTCTCTTCACTTAGCCAACTTACCTTCAAACTTCAGATCTCTGTTCCAGTGTCATTCTGTCACAGGCATCTTTCTATAGAAGGTTACAGTCCCTGTTATACGTCTTCACATATGGGAAGCTTTCAAGTAAGTTTGATGCGTATTAAGCTCATGAGTCATTACTAATGGATTTCCTTTCTTACCATTGTGTTCCTATGCACCTAGATTGGCACAGACTTTACTCTTCAATATATATTTGCGGAATGAATAAATGCATGGGCAAATAATGGGGATGCTTTGCAGAGAGAGGCACTGAAGTCCAGATGAGTTGGCTGATTAACCTAAGGTCATCGAAACTGTGGTCGATCCGAGTTCGTAATCCAGGGAACTGCCCTAAAGTCTCAAAATGGTACCTGTGAATTCTCCTTATTCCCCCTACAATGCATCCACCTGCACTGAGAAAATGAGAAGCAAAACAGATACCACATGGGAAAATCCCTACCTTGACGGTCCAGGGAAACAAGAGGGATTTTTCTTCGGAGATGGATGCGTCTCCAGCTGCTGCATGGCTGGCTTGATGACACAAGCACGTCCCTTCTCAAGTGACGACACTTTTGCACAGATGCCAAGTTCTTGGGCTGCAGAGAAAATAAAATGTCATGTATCAAAGCACAACACCCGATCAGCTTCTAACGGTCCGGCAAGTAGGGAGTCCTCAGCCAGTGGGAACCAAGAGAATGGCCTACTATGTGCTGCACTCATGGTAGACCTCACAGCTAGAGAATGGGTTCCATGTATCATAAACCTGATGGCATTTCTATGGGGCAGTGCAATGCTGTCCTCATGATTGGGAGGTTTTTATCAACAGAACAATGTTGGGAAGGGCTCATGAAAATGTAAAGCAGAGGTCATGCTGGCGTGCCCTGGCACACAGTGAATGCCAAGGGGTGGGGGGTATCTCCCTAACCATCTATTTCTGTATTCATTTATTTATTTGCAGTGATTCTGAATAACTCCTATACGATTACACTTCCCAACTGGCCCTGCCCCATCGAAATTCACTGCCTCCTATGAATAATTCCCAAGCATTCCTATTCTTATTACAGACAGCAGCCCAGGCAATTTCAGCTTGCTCACCTTAGACCCCCCATTTCCCGAGGTGGAGATGATTGCCCTGGCTCCTGAATTGCTGTTTTGTATCATGATAATAGCCCTGTGTTTGTGTTTCTTTTGAACCTGGGTATGGAGCCACTAATACTGTTCTCAAAAAGCTTTCTTTGGGCATGACTAAATGTCTGTTATTTTTTTCTACTTGTTTATTCAAATATTTACTTTGTGCATACCAAGTGCCCTAAGATAAAAATACAACACTCGAGCTCCCGTGCATGTGGTTAAGTTGTATTGATTATGCATTATTGTGCAATGACGATTTGACGAGGTATTTCTATGGAGGCATGCATTGCTTCTGGATATGTTGGGTAAAGACCTCAAGAGGCCAGCGCCTGCCCCGGGACCCTGCCTGAACGTCAGCCTAACTTTCTCTGGTTTTGTCTTACCCCCTTTCCCATGACATGTGCTTTACCTTTAAAACAACCCAGTAGGCTCACCCATGTCTTTCCCTAGCATCATTTGCTTGCCTCTACTCATCAATTTGCAGAAAGGGAAAATTGCAAAGTTCTGCTCTGTTTGTAACTCCCAGCAGACATTAAATATATTTTTAATTGATTTTTTTACAGAGAGGAAGGGAGAGGGACAGAGAGCTAGAAACATCGATGAGAGAGAGACATCGATCAGCTGCCTCCTGCACACCCCCTACTGGGGATGTGCCCGCAACCAATGTACATGCCCCTGACCGGAATCGAACCTGGGATCCTACAGTCCCCAGACCGACGCTCTATCCACTGAGCCAAATGGGTTTCGGCAGACATTAAATATCTTGATGGAAGTGCTCGCTCTCTATTCATCTCCGTAACCCTGGTATCTAGCACAGTGTCTCCCATTCAGAACTACTCAGTCAATGGTGAACTCACTGGCCCGTTGGATGAATGTCAAACAAGCTTTAAGTGTCATTTCCTTCCAATGGAACTCAAAATAGGATTAACTTTGTCATCCCTCAGAAATAAAGCCATTTCTAATGTGCCTTCCATGAATGAGGAGGGGAAAAAAAACAACAACACATTTTGCAAATTATAATAACTTGACAGCTGCTCGCTAAACAATAGCACGTTAATTTTCAGTGCTCCACACATGGCTGGCTGGAAGATCCCTCAATCCCAGGTCCCATTTTATGCCTGCCTCATCATCTCGGTCCCTCGCTGTATCGCTTACAGAAACCATCAGTGGCGGTGTATTCTCTTTAAACCTTATTATTGCTGGAGAAGTCACAGGCTAGGTTAATGCAGATCCACTTCCCAGGGGTGAGTTAAAAAGGATTTTAGTTCTTTATTTGGAGTGATTGACTTTGAGAAATCCCCTTCTTTATCAGTTCCTGCCAGAGAAACAGAACTTCTCAGGAGTGACAGTACACCCACCACGCGTTCTTGAGTTCTCCAGGTGTAATCGCTTTATAAAAAGATGGAGATTCATTTGGCTGCTTGTGAGGAGGTATCATCTGATGACCCTGTGCGGTGAGGCCATTGAGACAGCGTGTCAGACTTTGAATTAACGGCTTCCAAAGACCTGCATTTAGGGAACTCTTCTGAGCAAATTCTCTAAGCTTTAGACATGCCACCGTGATGCTTTTGTTCTTAGCTTACTGTTTCCAACAAACGATTACCCTCAAAGGAAAGGGAGGGGAAAGTCTTTCTTTAATTTTTTTTTTATTTTTTCAAAGAGAGAGGGAGGGAGGGAAGGAGGGAGAGAGGAAGGGAGGGAGGGAGGGAGGGAGGGAGAGAGAGAGAGAGAGAGAGAGAGAGAGAGAGAGAGAGAAACGTCAATGATGGAGAAAGAATCATTGATCGGCCCGCTCCACACTGGGGATTGAGCCCACAACCCAGGAATCAAACCGTGACCTCCTGGTTCATGGGTGGATGCTCAACCATTGAGCCACACCAGCTAGATGGGAAAATCTTTCTTTCTTTTTTAATATATATTTTATTGATTTTTTATATAGAGGGAGAGAGATAGTTAGAAACATTGATCAGCTGCCTCTTGCACACCCCTACTGGGGATGTGCCCTCAACCAAGGTACATGCCCTTGACTGGAATCAACCTGGGACCTTTCGGTCTGCAGGCTGATGCTCTATCCACTGAGCCAAACCAGTTTCAGCAAGGGAAAATCTTTCTTGAAGGGCTCTTTGATTTTTTTTTTTAATGAAACTGTCACCTTATTTTTGAAAACCTAATAACCTACTTGGGAAAGGCCTTAAATATATTTTTCCAATATAGAATGGGAATAGTACGAAACAAGGTTTAATAGCGAAGAGGAATGCTGACTGCAATTGAGCTAGCAGTCTGGTAAATACAGTGTTGTTTAATATGCCCATTCTCATCTAAATAAAGGGATTGAAACAATGCATGTCTTTTGCCAATTCAAAGCTATTCTTATGTATTTGTTCATATTGGCTCCTTGACAAAAGTCAGATATCAATAGGCATTTCAGAAATCGCTGACAGAACCTAAATATATGACAGTGATGTGGACTGAGAAGTTATGGGCCCAGTAAAACCCACTCTGAGAGCACTCTTCCCACAGAAGTTCAACTGTGCCCCCAGCTCCTGGCGTTCACCTCCTAGACACCCGTTCAGCTCCAGAACACAATCATTTCAAGAAGCATGACCTGGCGAAGAGGGGATGGCAAGGAAGACTGATGCGGGCCTCCTCAGGACATTCCCTGGGACAATGGTCGGCAAACTGCGGCTCGAGAGCCACAATGCGGCTCTTTGGCCCCTGGATTGTGGCTCTTCCACAAAATACCACGGCCTGGGCTAGTCTATTTTGAAGAAGTGGCATTAGAAGAAGTTTAAGTTTAAAATATTTGGCTCTCCAAAGAAATGTCAATCGTCCTGTTGCTATTTGGTTCTGATGACTAGTGAGTTTGCCGACCACTGGCCTGGGGTGTCATGAATCCTGTTCAGGCCTTTCTGCATCAGGACTCAACATTATAAGGAAGGTGCAAGAAACTCTGTTTAGTAGTCATTCAGGTTTAGAGTATTGTACGCAATGAAACAAGAACACATGTGATCAGTCCGGAAGAACCAAAATGTGCCTATTCCCGTGAGGAAAAAAAACTATCAGAAATGTAAAGGAAAGGAGAAAAGCATAATCAAGCTTACTCTTTTGTGTGCATGATAATAACTGACAAAATTATAGCTTGGAACTTAGAAAACCTATAGATATATGTATATATGCATATATGTGTGTGTATGTTTGAAAATTACCTCTAAATTGTGTCTATACAATGTTTGTATATTATATACACATATAATATGAATGTATAATTTGAAGGAACACCAAAATGACAGCTCCAATTGTAAGTGATGTCATATTCTGAAGCATGAACTTTTACCACAAAATTATAAATGACACTATAGTGATGATCTACGTGAGCCCATAAATTCTTTGCCCACACACTCCTCAGAGTTATCCTTCAAAGATGTAATGTATGTTTAATTCATCTTTGATACTCTTCTACTTAACCCAGAAATAGAAAATGAAGAAAAGTGTCTCCTCTGGAGAAGAACACAGGCTTGCCTGTATTTGGAAATGCTCACCAAACCTTTCCTTATTTTTCTCTCTCATGGACTGTACACATTTGCTACCTTAAAAAACTAAGCTCAGTGTTCTTAGTAATTGCACAATCTCCTCATGGCAAATATTTCTGTCCTATGTTGAATAGGACAAAGTCTACCATATGTCATGTCAAAGCAGAAAGAGGAACACTAGCTGAACTCCTCTGATAAAGTTGAAAGTGTGAAATGTAACTTCTACCCTGCCCCATACACACACACACACACACACACACACACACATATCTGTGGTTTCACTTTCCATGGTTTCAATTACATATGGCCAATCATGGTCCAAAAATATTAAATGGGAAATTCTAGAAATATATAATTCATAAGTTTTAAATTTATTTATTTTTTTTATTTTTACTTGTTTCTTTTTTAAAAATATATTTTATTAATTTTTCACAGAGAGGAAGAGAGAGGGACAGAGAGTTAGAAACATTGATGAGAGAGAATCATCAATCAGCTGCCTCCTGCACACCCCCTGCTGGGGATGTGCCCTCAACCAAGGTACATGCCCTTGACCAGAATTGAACCTTGGACCTTCCAGTCTGCAAGCCAATGCTTTATCCACTGAGCCAAACTGGTTTCGGCATAAGTTTTTAATTTAAATTTTGCACCATTCTGAGTACAATCCTCACCAACATCATACAATCCTCACCCCACCCCCCATTTCACTCCATCCCTTTGTCTAAACCAGCCCTTTGTCTAATGTGCTCACACTATATGTGATACCACTTGTTAGTCAATTAGTTTTCTGGGTTATGAGATCAGTAATCAGAGAGAGAAGGAGAGAGAGGAAGAGGGAGGGAGGGGAGGAAGGAGGGAGGGAGAGAGAGAGAGAGAGAGAGAGAGAGAGAGAGAGAGAGAGAGAGAGAGACCAACTCATATAACCTTTATTACAGTATATTGTTTTAATTGTTCTATTATTATTGGTTATTGTTGTTAACCTTTTACTGTTCTTAATTTAGAAATTAAACTTTATCTTAGGTATGTATGTACAGGAAAACACACAGCACATATAGGGTTAGGCACTATCCACAATTTCAAACATATCCCCTCAGATAAAGGAAGACTCTACATGTTGGCTTTTGTATTTACTTTCTTAAGCTTTGCTTTCTCTTCTACCACATAACACCTAGATGGGTATTAATAAGTCTAAAAGATGGTAACAACATAAAAGCTATTATATAGAGAAGGCTTTTTGCTAATAATGGATATTCTTTGACTGTACATGGAGCATAACCTAATTGTATTGTGTTGAAATAAGCAAATTCTGACGAGCAATGCTTTTATTGTTGATGATGATGTCTTGGGCATGAACAACAATTTCTGTGATGTTTAATGAGAAAGAGCAATGGGTTCAACATTATCTCAGCTAGCATCAATTTAAGCAATTTTCTCAAATGAAAGTAGCTGATTTCTCTGTCTTTTAGCTCATTTTAAGTTATCCTTTGGCCTTCTTTACTTCCTTTCTTCTTCTTTCCTTTAAAATTCTGTATAATAGTTATTAGGTGGAACCAAATAAAGTAGACTCTTGACCCTCCTAAGAAGGAATCATATATTCCTTCTTTCTAGAACATACCTTTGTCCTTTACTAGCGTGGATGATTCTACTTCTTCAGAGTTCTGCTTAAAGTTAAGTTTTTAAGTGTTCCTGATCATTAGCTATTCTCTCTCAAAGTTCTCTATTTTTTTTATAGGACTTAATAAAATTTAGATTTGTCTTTACTTGTGTCAACTATTTTGTATCTAGGATGTAGCACTGTATCCCACACATAGTAGGTCTTCTCCAAATAATTGTAGGATGAATTAATACACAAATGAGCCAAGCATAGCACCAGGAATTTGAGATTCATTATATCAACTCTGCAGCAGCCTCCGACACTGACAGCACCACAGGTACTAACATCACTACCACCATAAACACAATCTTGCTCCTTACCCCCAGGCAAAAATAAAACGTGCCAATAGAACTTGACAATTCTCAAAGAAAAACTAATTATTTCAGGTACTAAACATCCCGGCAATTGATTAACGGAGCCTCACCCAAATTAAGGAGACAATTCTGGATGCAAATTTTCAGGAGCCACTAAAAAATGAGTGATTTGGAACAAAATAATTGCTTTGGCACTAAATGCACCTGTTATTTATGTCCCATTATTTGTAAGAATGATGAGCATAATATTTCTCCAATCCTCTATAAATTAAAACAATTCAGGAACGTATTATCCACAGGCACTTACAAGAAGATGTGTTTACAGTTGATACACTGCTGATTCTAATAACAGGGACTTTTCTTAGAGATAAAGATAGTTTATGGGGGAAAATGAACAAATAGCCTTACCATTGTCACACTGGAGTAATGGCTAACTAATGGCCAAGGTATATGGTATGAAAATATCATCATGCTTTTAAGTCACTTAGCTTTAGCCACATGATCTCAGAGGAGAAGAATGTATCAAGAATTGCAAATAGACATTTCAACCAGGAAATGAGGTTCAAACTCCAGCCTCTTGTATAGTAGCTCTAAACCTCGGGGCAGATTTTCACCAAAATAAGTTCATCTCCCTCATCTGTACAATGAACATCATAATAGCACCTTGTAAAGTTATTTTAGGGATGAAATGAGATCATGTAGGTAGCACAGCACAATGACAGCTGACTGTGTCTACCTGGGCTGCTATAACAAAATACTGCAGACTGGGTGGCTTCGAAACAACAGAAATGTACTTCTCCAAGTGTTGAAAGTCTGAGATCAGGGTGCTACCATGGGCAGGTCCTGATGAAGCCCCTCTGGTGGCAGCCTGCTGGCTTCTCAGGGAGCCCTCGCATGGTGGAAGGAGCTAGGGACTCTGTGGGACCTCTTTCAGAAGAGCATGGATCCCAATAATGAAACCTCCATCTTTATAACCTAATTATCTCCCAAAGGCCCCACCTCCAAATACCATCAGTTTGAGTCTGAAGACTTGAGCATACCAGTTTTGGGGGGATACAAACATTCAGACCTTAACAGTGGCCATATAGAAAACATTTGACAAATGACAATGATGATGATGATGATGATGACGATGATGATGATAAAGATCATAAGTGATTTTGTTTTGGATGAAACCATTTAACCCTTTTTATTGAGATCAGAGGTATAGTTATTAACAATATTTAGTGGAAGTGGTTTCAACACACTGGCACATTATTTAGAACTAGAGGCCTGGTGCATGAAATTTGTGCAGGGGATGGGGGAGGGCCTCAGTGCAGCCTGCACCCTTTCCAATCCAGGACCCCTCAGGACATGTCTGACTACCAATTTAGGCTGGATCCCTGGTCACCTCCAACTGCACCCCCCCCCACTGCCTGGTCACCCCTAACTGCCCCTCCCACCAGCCTAGTTGTCCCCAACTGCCCCTCCTGCCAGCCTGATTGCCCCTCACCACTCCCCTGCTCACCTGGCCACCCACGAAGCCTGTTGTTCAGTCGTTTGGCCATCACTCACTAATCTCCTGCCAGCCTGGTGCATGAGGGCAAGAGGGTCAATTTGCATATTATCTCTTTGTTATATAGGATTAAGAGGAAAGATCTTCCTAGAGGAGGCCGGAGCAGAAGCCTAAACACCTCACCTAAAAGGCCTCAGTGGTCCCACCTGATGTGACGATAGAAGGCGAGGGCATGCGGGATCCCTGTTTATCAGATTCCTCTGATGAGCAAATGGATACTTAGAGTGATTGAGCAGTTTACCTTTGAAAACTTAGAGCCACTTCAGTGATGAACCTAGACCAAGGACTTAAGAAATCGCTCAATGGTTTCCTCTTCTGATAAAACCAACAGGGAAACTTGTCTCCTATTTCTCTGGTGGCAGAAGTCGGTGCAGCTGGTGGAGAGCACCACCTTTTAATGAGTTTAATGGGGGTTTGATGAAACGAGGTGCCCATGAGTAGAAATTTTTCCTCTGGGTGTCCTATCACCCAGATGACCACAACGACCCTGAAGAACGAGCTAATGTCTGTGTGTCATATCAGCAGCATCTGCCAGGCCTCCCTGAGCCCCCCAGAATCCAGACCCAGCACATTCACTCTCTCTGCTTCGTGGCCACCCTGCCTCGGGCCTTTTCGGAGCGAACACTGACTCTGTTTTACTCCTAAAGGAACTCATTCTCTCTTTTATGATGGAAATGTCTCGGAGCCAAGGCCTATAACAACAACAGTTATTGCTGCCACTGCTGCTCCAGAATATTGAATATTTATGTGTCAGGCATTATGCTAGATGCTTTCGATTCATTATCTCTCACCCCTAAAACAAACTTAGAAATGGAAATTATCATTCGCATTTCATAGAGGTAGAGTAGATTGTCCAATGTCACCGAGTTAGGAGGATAAAGCCATGGGGTTAATTCAGATCTCGCTGACTCCAGACCTATGCTTAACCAACCATAGCACAATACAGACAGGTTTATAATTATCCTGGTGCTTTCTACTACCATTATTATTCGGGCAATTAAAAGCTAATAGATACTTTGGCGATTCACAGTTAATCATTATTCTGTTACTCTAATAGCACGGTAGATTTATATTGTGCAGTGTAACTTACACGTGCATTTTATGCCATTTATTTTGCTGGTCTTTACCCCAATCTGGTGATTCTCACCTGTAGCCTTTCCCTTCATAACTGGACCACCTAAATGCACTCAGATACTGGGAAATAAAGTTGCTGGTGTTCATTATATTTCGTGTGCCAGAGCATTGTCTGATGGAGACAATATCACGTTAACCTAGAGAGGCCTAAGATAAAGAAGTAGAAAAACTTGCCCTGGCCACATTGACAGTGCCAGCCTACACACCAAAGGGTCATGGGTTCGATTTCTGTTCAAGGGCATGTATCTGGGTTGCAGGTTGTGCTCCAGGCTCAGATCAGGGCTTATGCAGGAGGCAACTAATCAACCAATTGATGTGTCTCTCTTCTCAGTCCTTTTCCCCCTTTCCTCCCCCTCCCCTTCTTCTTCCTTCTCCCCCTCTTCCTCCTTTAAACAATGGCCAAACAAAAGGAATGCAAACATTTGCATTACTCAATCACCAGAATAAAAACTGGGTTCTTGGGTGGGATCAAGATGCTAATGAGCCTCCAGTGCACACAAAAGCCTCACCTTAGTATAATGAGAGATTAGTCAAGAAGATGGCACTGCCCCTTGAAACTATGCATTTGAATCATCTCCCCCCACAATGCAGCTCTGCGCAGATGACACATTCTATCGCAGGCCAATAACTCATTTCTGCCTCCCTGAAGGTTTCTCTCCCTATCTCTGAGCCCAAAATGCATTACTCATAAATATTAACATTTTGTGAGTGCGGGATCTCAGGCCCGTCTGAATTGTTGAGATTGGGATGTGATTTGACTTGAAAAGAGTAATGAAGTCATTGTGAATCCAAGGAGAGAAATGAGTTTTGCAGAAGCGAATATCTGAACCGGTACCTAAAATAAGTGACAATCTCTGATTTCTCTGCACCCAAATAGGGAAAAATCACAATGAGCCTGTTAGGATGATTTTTACAGCCCCCAAATTGGGTGCTGACCCCTCCTCCTTCGAAATCACAAGAGTAGCCTGTTTAAGATAAATGTCTAACGTATTAGCTGTTATTATTAACATGTCTACCTGCATCATTTCAAAAATCTTCACACACACAAAAATACCTAATTATCAGTATCACTCACCCTGTTACTTAACTTTCCTACAAATTGCAGAAGTGAGATTTGAACCCGGGGCTGTGGAAGTCCAGAGCTGGAGATCTTCACTGCTGCTTAAAGTTAACTTGGTCTGGGCACAGACAGGATGCCCCTCACTTTGTAAAGTTCTTCCTTGTTATTTGGAGAATCATTTTGAATTCAAATTTCCCCTAGCTTAATGATGGCACACATCATTAGGCTCACATAGGTAAACTTAAACTATTTCTGCATACATTTCTTTTTTTTTTTTTTTTGGCAAAATAAGATGCTGGATTAGACACCTTCAAGGTGGTATGTGTTGAGGAGCATACATTTGATCTCTCTAAATGTATCTGTATTGATGGGCTCTTTGACTACGTAATGTTTTAAGGTAATTAAACCACAAAAACTCATTGGAATAATGTTTAGGGCTGACTTAAACCCTTAAAAGCCATTAGCTGTTAAATGCCAAGTTGCTCTGAGTCTCTGTCTGCATGAAATTGAATCATATTTGAAAGGTTCTGTAGGCTAGCGGCAAGATTCATAAAATCCCAACAGCTTTACAGCTTTCATCACAAACCAGAAAATCAGAAGAAGATGCGGGGGGAGGGGGGGGGGGAGGGGAAAGCACTGGATTTGGGAGGGGTAACAGCAGGCAATTTTTCCTCCACCGGTCTCCTTAGAATTCTCAGCTCATTAACCCCATTATGCCTTTACCTGGTTAACACCGCAAATTCTCATTTACCATTTGTTTCCTTCAAATAAAAGAGTGTTTATGAGATACTTCTAGGGATTGGTCCAGGGGACCGAGAGATTAATAAGGCACCGACCCTACCCTCAAGCAGCTTCGGAGTCAAGAGAGACAGGCGGATGAATGCATGACATTTAGGGCGCTGCGGGAAAGCATATCCTTGGAGGAGGCCAGCACAAAGCAAAAGGAGAGGATTGTGAATGGGGTCAGGAAAGGGTTCTGGGAGATGCTATGACTGAGCTGAATACAGAAGGCTATTTGCCAGGCAGGAAGTGTGGCAAGTATTTCAGATGAAAAATAAAATTAAAATTAAAATTAAATTAAAATAAAAATTAAAATAAAATTAAAATATGTTTAGTTACAAATAATAGAAACACTGACCTAAAGTGACTTAAGCAAATAGGATTTATTTTTCTCAGATGCAAAACCCTGGAGGTAGGAGCTGCTAGCACTAACTCTGGGACTATCCTGTTCACTTCTTTATGTCTATTGTCTCTTAGCCACAAGATAGGAGTTCTAGCTTCAGAATCACAGCAATTGATATTCAAGGTAAATGCTGTCCCAGAAAGGCACTCCCACTGACTTAATTTTATTTTATAAAATAAAATTAAAATAAAAAACATACTGGAAACAGTTTAATTCAGATTTCAGAGTAACATACACACACCCAAACACACACTTCTGATTTTTAAACACCTGGCATTCTGATAAAATCCTGTGATTACCTGCTGACCCTGTTCACAGAAGACTCTCTCCATGGATGAAATTCTCCATCATGGAAGATCTAGCCAGCTCAGAACCCTGTTCGTCCTGGCCACTGCCCATGCCCAGCCCAGCCCTGGGCTGCTGACGCAACCTTCCTATAGGGTCTTTCCTCCCTCGTCAGCCCAGCTCTCTTTCACACAGCCCCTTCTCTGATCACTGGGTACCAGGCTGGGGTCTGGCCCTCAGATGCACCAGGAGGGCCTCAGAGCTTGTCGGTTACCTACTCAGACAGCTGTGGGGGAGCCCATGTAGATTTCAAATGGATTATACATGATTTCAGCTATAAAATAGAATCATAGTCATAGAACACAACCATTATTCATGGTGTTGGTTTGATGGAAAGCATATTAATGTCAATTGGTATATGGTAGGGCCATGGTATATATAAGGGACTAAGAGGTACTAGGAAGCGTGTACATCTGAACAGAAATACGGGCTCCCCTAACTAGGTTCAAATTTTTCTCGGAGACTTAGCAGCTGTTTCTTCCATTGTAAAGTGAAAGTATTAATGCTTACTCCCTGGGGTTGTTCTGTGCATTGGTGAGATCTTGTAGAGAGAGAGCCAGTAATATATGCCATGCTTATAAGAGCTACACAGTAACTAGTTTTTCCTTCAGTTAACACTTGAAATTATTAGGGAAACTAATTCAATGACTTGGTCTGAAGAAGAAGTGACCAAAAATATCACACAACTCCGATCTTCTATCTAAGAACTTCTGACAACTGTTTGACTACATATTCTCCATAAAATATGGTACAAGCTCAGCAAGAGTGGCCGAGCCAACCTCTCCGAAGCATATGGTTCCACCTCCTCTTGGTCTATTCCCCAATTCTCTGAAGCAATTGTGAAGAAAGCACTGGACAAGTTGTTTTTGCTACATTTGTGCTAGCGTACTTCACCAAGAACTTAGCTCAAGGTCCTTTTGTTGTTGCTTTGCTCTATTTATTTTTAATCCTCCCACCAATAGTCTAGGATAGAAGTCTTTTCTATTTTTCACTAAGATCTCTGAGTCTTAGAGGAAATAAATTCTGTAAGAATTTTCTGATGATGATCCCCCCCTGAGTTCAGGTTAAAGTTTGTTCCAGGAACATCTCAAGGCCCTCAGAGTTAAACAGGGCCACCTTGGCTGCTCAGCCCCGTTGACATCTGTCTGAGGATAATGGTACACACGTGGAGTAAAGCTCTGGCAACCAAGCTATCTAAATTCCATAGCAACCTACCCTTTAACCTGTGTGATATCACCTTTCTTATTACTGGCAGAATCCTCACGGTAATATACCATCACCCACCTTATGTATTTGCTGTTTACCATCTGTTTCACAGTCTAGCATAAAAGTTCTTTGAAATCAGTGACCTTGTCAATATTGTCTAACATTTGAATTCGTACTATGTTCCAGTTACTGTGCTTGGGAGAATGAGTAAACAAACAGTTGGTGAATGTAAAAATGAGAATTAAATGGAATTACGCTTTGAAAAGAATTTTTAAGCTGAAAAATGACATGAAGTATCACATCCGTGTTGGTAATATCTCAGTTGCACAATGGCTCTCAAACTCTATAAGGAGACACTACCATTATTACCTTCCAGCTATTATTTATTGAATACATTTTTATACTTAATACTAGAGGTCCAATGCAGGAAGATTTCTACAAGAATGAGCCTTCTTTTCCTTGGCTGCAGACACTGCCTTTGCTATGGCTGGAGTGGCCTTTCAGCCTTCCACTCTGCTTAAGGCCCAGAGCAGCTAGGGCGGGGTGGGGCCATTCAAGAATGCCTGTGTAATAGCCACACAAGCATCCTGCCCCACCCAACCCCCAGCTGCTCAGAGCCTGCATATGCAAATTTGTGGGCCATCTTTGTTGGGTTAATTTGCATACTCACTCTTAATTGGCTGGTGGGTGTTGTGAAGGTAAGGTTAATTTGCATTTTACTCTTTTAATAGTGTTGATGATACAGATATTATATTAATACTCATGCAGTGTCTATGATGCAATGTTATAATTTCCTCTTTCCTTTCCATTTACAGATAGAAAAACTAAGGTGCATAGACTGTAAGGGAATTTAAAAGGAGAAGTGAGGGGAAGCACGTGTGGAGGAATGGATCCAGATAAGTGGAAGGAAAAAGGATGATGGATTCAAGACTTCCTCTGGAAACATGGCTCTCATTGTGCTTTGAGACAGTAAGAGCTATGAAGTTTAAAATAAAGATTTTATAATTCAATATGATTGGGAAGACTATAAGTAAATAAAGGTGAAGGCTTCTCAACAGCGCCGTTTTTGGTTTTGTTTTCAGGTAATGTAAAATCTGATATGTATATATTTCATCCTCTGAGGGAACCTTTTCTTTTTTTCTTTTTTCTTCATAGAGCATCTCGTGGATAAAATGTTCTGAACAAAACACTTTGGCACATAATCATCTCGAGAAGGATTAAGCAGACTACAGCTTGTGGACCAAATCCAGTGTGCTGCCTGTTTTCGTAAATAGAGCTGTATTATCCACAGCCATTCCCAGTTGCTTACATATTGTCCTTGGCTGCCGTGGGACTACAGCAGCAGTGTTGAGAAGTCTCAACCGAGACCTTAGGGTCTGCAAAGTGAAAACATTTACTCTTTGGCTCTTTATAAAAGAAAGCTAGCCAAGCCCCGATTCAGAGGCTAACACTGCCAGAACTTGCTGGTCAAGTACATGTAATGAATAACATAAAGAAATCAAGCAGACTTCAGAAATTCAACTGCTTCCCAGCTGGCTGGCATGGCTCAGTAGTTGAGCACTGACCTATGAACCAGAAGTTCAAGGTTCTATTCCCTTTCAGGGCACCTGTCCAGGCTCTGGGTTTGATCCCCTGAGTGGGGCATGCAGGAGGCAGCTGATTAATGATTCACTCATCATTGATGTTTCTCTCTCTCTCTCTCTCTCTCTCTCTCTCTCTCTAAAAGCAATAAAAATATGTTGTTGTTTTTTTAAAAAGAAGTACATGAGCAAAGAAGATGGTCTGGTTGAAATGAAATCCTTCTCCACACCCAACATTTAGTGAGTCCAGCTCTACCCTTTATAAGCAGAGGATTTAGTTTACTTGACAAACAGCTTCAGAAATGAAAATGACAGAACCCTGCCAATCACATTTTGTTTGATCAAATTTTAAAATGTTCCATGGTAATTGCTGAAATCAAGTGCAATCTGCCAAATTAGCCAGAGTGGCTACGGCTGGTTCTAACTCGTTCAGCTTTCACTCTGGGGTCAGGAGTGGTATGAATTCCTCAAAATAATGTTGTTGGCACTATATGCCTGAGTTCACATTTTCCCTTTTATCTGGAAAGATGGCTGATTATTTTTGCAATTCTAACATTTCTTTCAAAGGAAAGTGATAGGAAATCTGATCACAAATCCAGTTACTCTGACCAAACAGGAGGCAAAGGGTTCCTCCTGGCCTTGTTCTCCAGGAACACTAACAATACATCTGTTTTCTCCTTCATTTGAATAAAACCTAAATTTGTGAAAATCTACCAATGTGATGAAAACGTTTAAAATGTAAATCCTTTTGATAAAATTTGAAGGGGTGAGTCTCACAGGTAGGATGGATTTCAATAAACAAGTTACTGATGAACTCTGCCCAAGCGCAATCTCATTGTATTTTCATTTGGGGATGCCTCAAAATCTGGAATGATCACTGTTTCTTGTATATATCAAGGTTGAACGTGCCATTATATCAACACTGTTACCTTGAAGACTGTGTTTTTAAAAGCTTTTGAAAACAAAGATATTCAACATGCGTTATAAAATTTGATAAAGTAACGAGTTTCAAAAATCCTTTTCCATTAATGCATTTTTCCCCCAGTGTGACACTTTTCAAGAGAAGAAAATCCTATCATCACCACTAAATCCTTCTTAAAGTTCTCATTGATCACAGCCTTAGAACAAGATTATTTTTAAAAAATAGTCCTACACTGAGATAATATGTAAGAGATTTTGGAAAATCTCAACACTCCATTTTAGATTAAATCTAGCGCGTTTTCAGGCTCAAGTCCCATTCCATTGATAAAGATGGATTATCACTGTTCGCCTCTTAATTAAGGACAAACAATAACTATTGCTTCTTATGGCTGTAGCACAAATACCGTAACCTTTCTCCTCTGTATTAAAAATCCTATATTTGATCTATTTGTCATTTAGCAGAATAATACACTATTGTGCCTTTAAAGAATCGAGTATTGACTTAGGAAGAAGCAATCTACCTGGGGGAAGATTGTGTGTTTTTTATCATGATTGAATTGAAAGCTTTGCTACTATTGCCATTAGTTCAAAACTAACAGAAGAGAACAGCTGAATGTTAAGTTGGCTTTAGATGGTGATAATGAATAAGTAAATTGTTTAATTAAGGTACTTTTAATTTGGGGCAAAAAGCCAATTAGGAAGACATTTTATGCTTTACTCTAAAATGCTATAAGTAGTTCTGGATCAGAAGTGTTATTGATAACAAACCTTCAAAGATACGTTTTTGATTTTGTTGTTGTTGTTATGTTGCAATATGTTGGTATCCATGAGCTCAAAATTAAAGCAATATTTACTCTTTGATAAAACAATATTTGTTCTTAGATCAAAGAATAATTTACACATGGAGTAACCATTTAGCACCACTCTAACACTGAAATATAGGAAACGACGTGTTAATCCATATTATAAAAAGCATTTGATAGTTCTACAGTCATAAAACAAAAGCAATTAAGACAGCCATCTATTTCGACCCTGTCTTTTTCAAGTTTGGGGGAAAAAAAATCAAAACCCAAGTGAACTGTCAAAGATGTCAATTGGAGATGGAAATCCAGATGTTAGAAAGACTCTAAAGTGCCTGGGGTTTCGTTTTTATTTTTGTTTTGTTCATTTTGTTTCTTTTTGTTAGATTCAGGGGCCAGTGGAGCATTAGCTTGCAAGAGATTTACTAGGGAAAAGTCCTCTGAGAAAAAATACAAGCAGGGGAAGGCTTGATGCACCTCTAGACCTCAATGCGGGCTAATGTCTGTGGAATAGAGAGAGAAGGGAAGAACATATCTTAGACCGCAGTGCTGTCGTAGGAAAGTTTTGGTAAATCCAATGATAAGACCCAGAGCCAAGCTGTCAATCAGAGGACTCCCATGTCTCCCAGCAACCAGCTTCTGAGTCACTGGCTCTGAGCAGCTTCTGTGAGTGAAAGCTGTGCAGGAAGGTAGCTGGGGCCATTGGCCAAGCATGCCCCCTGCAGTTGGAGATCTGAGAGAGACATTTTTATGGCCACCATGGTAACCTAACCTACTGATGCCACTTTTCTCATATAACTAAAAGCACCCTCTAATATTCTGTACCTGGGGTACCTGGGGTGACAAGTAGACCTTGAATTTGTGCCCTATCTTCCTTGTCCTCTAAAGAAAGGTTTTATTTGGCAGTGGGTGATGATTCACTGCTGAGAGGGACAAGGGTCACACTGTTAGGAGGTCTTGATGTGATGAAGAGAAGAGAGCAATACTTTAGGTGGTGATGACGATGATAAATAACAGGATTGGTAATTATGAGTAATGCATTTATTCACTTCTTATTCCAATAACCGTTTTTACTTGAGTGAATGCTAAGGGTCTCATCAGATAGTAAGTCTACCAGGAGATCATTTTCCTCCATTTGAAAGAGATAACATGGACCCAGGTTGTGCATAAGGTCCCTCTCTCTGCTAGTATGTGTCAAGTCATTTAACTCCTCCAAACCTTATTTCCTAACCTGGGCCTCTAAAGATGGTCTCAACAACTGCCCTGCTTTTACATACATGTATTTCCTGTTGGGTTACCATGGCATAGCCCCTTCCCTCGCTCAGTACTTTCTGAGGAGCTACCTTACAGAAGCCCCTCTGAGTCTTGGCCACTTGTATGTGAGTCTACCACTGTTGTTGACAGGAAATCAAGGCTGTAGCATAGAAGTTAGGAGAATGAGTGTTAGAGCCATACAGTCAAAACACCGAATTCAGCTCTCGCTGATTAATTCAGTTGGTCAGAGCAGTGGTCAGCAAACTGCGCTTGCGAGCCACATGCGGCTCTTTGGCCCCTTGAGTGCGGCTCTTCCACAAAACACCACGGCCTGGGTGAGTCTGTTTTGAAGAGCTGAAGTTAGAAGAAGTTTAAGTTTAAAAAATGTGGTTCTCAAAAGAAATTTCAATCATTGTGCCGTTGGTATTTGGCTCTGTGGACAAATGAGTTTGCCTACCACTGGGTTAGAGCATCATCCCGATACACCAAGGTTGTGATTTCGATCCCAAGTCAGGGCACATGCAAGAATCAACCGATAGAAGTATACGTAAGTGGGACAACAAATCAATATCTCTCTCTTTAAAAAAAATCAATAAAATTTAAAAAACCACGACTTCAACTTGCCGTTTTTGACCTCTAACTGAAACAAACTAGCTGTCAATGCTTTTAATTTTTAAGCCTCAATTTCCGAATTTCACATAAAAAGGACCAACAATTCTAATCCTGTAAAATTAAATAGGGTAAATATATACAAGATGCCTTATGAAAATGGGGGCTGTTACTACACTGATATTATTACATCATTTTTAAAAACACAGCACTAAAAGGTGATGCTCTGCTTGGAAGTGACAACTAGACCTTGAATTTGAGCTGTATCTTCCTTGTCTCTCTGGGGATGATACAGGTGCTGCTAGTGAAGAAGGCCACTAGACAGATAGGAGCTCCCCACAGGCTAACTCACCAAAATACCCAAAAACTATTCTCAAAAATTCTCTTACTCGTGACACCGCTAAGCATTATGTCCTAATTGTCATTAGCTCAGTCGCCCATTTTGGAAAAATTAAAATACTTCCTGGAAGTAAAGTATAATAAAAACAACCAAGATTTATATAATGAACAAAAGAATGGTTGAAGAAAACGGGGTAGTCCAGACACCTAAAATCCATAAATTCAGTCCCATAATATGACTTATATCTGTGCATCTCTGCCTAATGTGGCATAAGGAGAGCGATATCAATTTATTTGAAACAGAAAATTGGCTGCTTTGGAGATGTTTATCTTTTTGTGAAAAATCAAACAGGTTTACATTTAAAGAGGTTCTTTGAAAACCTACTCTATTCTCTTTTACATAAAGCCATTCCATTTTGAATAGCTAAATAGAAATACACAGGAACCGAAGCCCACCCAGGTATGCACCAACATAAACCCATTTGCATTCCTTCCTGCACCCAGTTTAACACTGTATAATGAGAATAAATAGTAAAATGAGATTTGATGTCCCAAATCCCTCCCACTTTGGAGGGTGTCTTTCATTGCTTCAGTTACCAATTCACCTGGTCTAAAAATAGATGCTCCCATTCCTACTCCAGCCTCGACCCTCTTTCACGCTCCCTCTGTATACTTGTATTACTTTCATGATGGCGCTAATCACAAATTCTACTCGTTTTTAATGTACTTTTTCTTTTATGTTCTTTACTCAGACGTAAGTGTCAGGATGACAAAAGCCAAGCACCCCTCCTTTCCTCCTCTATGTCTAATGCCTGTCAGTCTCTAACACCAAGAAGATAGTCCAACACTTCCCGAGAGGGAGGGAGCAAAGGAGATCATCAGCAAGAGCACAAAGGAAGGGAAGAAGGAAAAGAAAGCAATGACAGAGAGGAGAAATGAGAGAGGGGGGGCAGAGAAGGAGGGAAGAATGGAGAGAGGGGAAGGGAAATAACTCAAGTGTATCCCACAAACAGGGGGAGGTACCTATTTCCTTTGGAGTCCCCATTACCACCTACTGCATCACTTCTAACAATCCTCGCTTCCTGTCTGAGTCCTGCCATGCCATCTCAATTGCAGGTCAAGTCACAGCGTGGAAACCACTCTTTGCTCCATGTGCTGTTCATTCCAAGCTACTGTGCCAGCAGAGTTTACTAATGGGTTGGCCGTAGCTGAGGGGAATTCTTTAAGGCGGGAAACCCTTATATGGAACATGAGATTTCACTGTTCCAACTATCTGAAGGGTGTTTCTCACACAGACTATTGATCCCCAGGAACAGAAGTATTTTTTTGTCTATCTTCCCCGCCCCCTCACATCTCTTTACTCTCCGTATTCCCAGAAAAGGCCGCCTCATCCCAGCCTGGCTTGTCGCACAGAGCAATTCAGATCTCCTTTCTCCCAGTCCTGCTTCGGTATTTATTTTCCTTCCTGCTGCAAAATATTGCTTACTTACCGGTAACTTATTTATATCTTACCTCATTCCGCGGAGACTCCGTGGTGTTGCAGAATCACCTGCAATAAAAGCAAACAGACCTGTAAGTACAAGGTGAGCAAACGAGTCATGATTAATATGATTCCGTTCAACTGGAGTCAAAAATGGAGGGCAAAGCGAATGAGTTAAAATGAGAGATGAAGGCCAGGATAGAGAAAAAAGAAGGGTGGGAGGGAGTAAAGGGAGTCAAATACATGGTGATGGAAGGTTGGACTTTGGATGGTGGGCACACAATATGATGTATAGGTGATGTATTGTAGAATAGGACTCTTGAAACCTATATGTCTTATTAATTAAGGTTACCCCATATATTAATTTTGAAAAAAGTTTAAAAAAATGTGAGCTCTAGACTTGGACTGAGTGATGAATCAAACACCAAAATGACACACTTAGAGTAAGTTTTTAGACCAGCCATGGGCAAACTACGGCCCGCGGGCATTCAGCTGTTCTATCCGGCCTGCGGAGCCAAAAGAGCGGAGGGTTCTCTTGCTCTCCCCTCCGCTCCTTCACCAGCAGCCCGAGATGAGAGTGCCAGCATGGTCAGCTTGCTTTTGTTCCGGCCCTCCGGTCCAGTTTAAGAACCCATGGTGGCCCTCGAGTCAAAAAGTTTGCCCACCCCTGCTTTAGACCCTCCCTTAATCTGCATATTTGGTTCTGAGCTTCCAAGCAGCCAAAATGTCAAGGGCAACATGGCTAGTTGCTGACTTTCCACACGCAGTGAACATAGCAGCTCCTTGGGGGGGAAGCAACGCTTTCCCTAACATTTAGCTCTGACACAGTATTTTCTCTGCACAAATACTGAGACACACTAAACAGAGGGCAGTGAAATGAGCTCGGAGACACAATTCTGGGCCTGAACCACTAAGCTCATGAGTAAAAGAGACTGCAGGGCTCACGGAAAGCAGAAAGCCCTGGTTGGCACAAGAACAGCGGCACCAGCAGGAAGTGGGTGCATGGCGGACCCAGGTGCTTGGAGAAGAGGGCATTCGGGTGAGCAGTCTACACGGTCTTTTGCCTTCGTTTGCATTGCTGCAGGCCTTCCCCTGCCTCACACTGCAGCGGGATGCACTGGCTGGGTTTCCTTCTATTTACATCCGTGAGATGGCACGAAGGCAGTCCCCTCACCGAGCCGCAATCACGTATCCTGGGACCGGGCGCAGACAGAGCTCTGGGCTAGAACTGTAATGTGCCACTCACTGAAACCGCTATTTCCCTTAATGGTCCCTACCCGAAGGAGCGCCCAGTGAAGGTGACATTGGCTGTTAACCTATTCGGAGTGTGGGAGGCCCGCACAAATGATGCCTGAATTGTTTCTCAAGAACAATTTGGGTGTGAATGGGAACTGGCTCTGTCACCCACGAAGGAAAGATCCCTCTCAGACATGCAGAAGTTATTTTTCCAGATTCCCCGGATAGGAGAGCAGGCTCGCCGCCACGAGCAGATATATAGACGGGAGGACGGTGTTTCAAGCCCGTGGAACAGAAGTAACAGGCTCTACCACTGATTGTGTTTATTAAATTGCTCAGCGTGACATTGTTAATCATCTCAAAAAAACAGTCTGGGTGTGCAAAGTGACCCAGAATAGAGCCCATTAGGATGCCTAAGCGGTTTTTAAATATCCACTGAGTGTTTTCTATGAGTTGCCCTTCAAGGAAGGAGATGGTAAAGGCGTGGGAGGAAGGCTTGCTCCTGCCTTCATCACAGGTTCGTGTCAGGCTAACACCTGAGAAGCCAGCCCGTGGCTCTCCAGTGAATGCAGGTCAAGAAGACTTATCTCAGTCTTGTCTTAGGTCCAGATTCCTCAGGGGGAAAATAGGTGTATGTACACATATCTGTGTATGATATTTATATATAGATGCATACACCCTATAATATACAGACACAAGTATATACATATATATGCATGATATATATACACACAGTTATATTTATATTTATGTATGATATATATCTAAATGCATACATCTAATAATATACAAACAGGTATATACATATTTATGAGTTAGCTACATATATAAAACCCTAATATACAAATAGGCCCAACAGTGGAACAACCAAACAACCATCGCTATGACGTGAGCTGCCCACCAGGGGGCGCGCATGGAACATAGCAGGCATGGACTGCAGGTGGCAGAGCATGGAACACGGTGGGCATCGGCCGCAGTGGGATGGTGGAGCAGGTGAGGGGGAGCGCCAGACCAAGGCAGGGCACTGCTAGCTGTCATCTGGGCAAGCCTCTGGTGGTTACTGAAAATTCTTTGCTCCCTCAGGCCACAGTCCCACCCGTTGCTTGCACCCACTGCTGGTAGCAGAGCTGCCACTTGCACCGGCTGCTGGTACCTGGTGCTAGCCCCGATCACCCCTCAGGGCGTCTCCACTTCCCTCTGATCCAGGCAGCAGGCACTGCTGGCACCCACTGCTCACACTAGCCCCAATCGCTCTGCACCATTCAGCAGGTATGAGCAGAGCTGGCAGCATCAGTGTGTGAGAGCAGCAGGGGTGGGAGGGGGGCTGTCAGTTGACAGGGGACCAGGGGCCATGGTGGGAGGAGCCAGGGTGGGGGGTGCAGAGGATGGACCAAGACCTGACCCTGTGCCCACTGCAGCCTCACCACCCACAGTTCCTTTCAAGGTGCACGAATTCATGCACTGGGCCCCTAGGATGGATATATATATCCATCCTAGGGGCCCAGTGCATGAATATTATTATATAATATATATATATAAATGCATACACCGTATAATACACAAACACACACACACACACACACACACACACACACAGCAAATATGTTTATGCATGAATATATATATTTGACACAAAAAGCCCTTCACCTGGTTCTGCGATGATTATTGACTCAGCAAAGGGTTAACAATGATGGCAGTATTTGGAAAAATGTCTTGTCAAGGAATATTCCTGGTGAATTAAGACTCAATCCACTGATGTGATTGCCAGAGACAGTTTTAAGTAACAGCATGTCAAGAAGTAGGAAATCCAAAGAAAGGGGCAGTGGGAGACGAGGAGAGAAAGATGATACTGTTTAGGAAATGGCAAAAAATTCACAGAGTACCAGCTGCTTGGAAGTCCAATGCCCTGTGTGAACTCTCGTGCTGAAACGCGCAGCTTTCTTAAAGGGAGACTCGGGATCCAAGTCCACAGCCCTGGGGGAGCGAGAAATGGGCCAGAGACTGCAGGGAGGAAAGAGCCAAGGCCAAGAGGAAATGAGCATTTAATGTGCATGCAGGAGGCAACCAGATGTTTGCTAGTCCTTTCAAATACATTAATACATATGCTATTATATATACACATGCTCATCTATATATTATAGTCTCAATGCATGAAATTCGTGCAAGAGTGGGCCTTGCTTCCCCTACCTGCCAGCGCTGGCTTCCCTCTGGCACCTGAGACCCAGGTTTCCCTCTGGCACTTGGGAGTGGGCTTCCCTTTGGTCGCCAGCAGGCACCTGGGACCCGGGCTTCCCTCGCAGCCCAGCTTTGTCCAGAAGGTTATTAGGCTGTCCGGTCTAATTAGCATAGTACGCCTTCATTATTATGGATATGATAAACTTCCATTCTGAATTCCCAAATCTCTTAATAATACATTTTGTAGCTTGTAAATGCAAAATCTGACCCGACCTACAACTCATTTTGTGGCAAGACCTGACTTACTGTATTATTAATATGCCAGTGCTATAAAATAAGAAATATATACTCAATATTATTTTTTTTTAATCTGGAAAAATAATATTCTGAATTCTGAAATGTTTGACACCAAGAGTTCAGAGCAGAGACTGTGGTCCTTTTTCACTAGTGGTGAACTCTCAATACGGGATGTCTGTTTTTATGATTTTTGAGGGTTAACTCATGAGCCCTCCTTACATCCCTTAGGGGTAGATGTGATGATTCCTGCCTATAAATAAAAAAATATATAAGGCGTATTTGGGATCATTTATTAGTTTACACAGTTTACAAACATCATAAATTTCTGACTTTAAAAGTCATTTACTGTGCTACTTATCAGAAAAGTGTCCACA
Source organism: Vespertilio murinus (assembly GCA_963924515.1). Taxonomy (NCBI): domain Eukaryota; kingdom Metazoa; phylum Chordata; class Mammalia; order Chiroptera; family Vespertilionidae; genus Vespertilio; species Vespertilio murinus. Next base: position 7,004,872 of record OZ004716.1, on the reverse strand, counting down.
TGAGCACAAAGACAGGAGGAAAAATCAAGAAAGATGTAAAACAAAAGTCTATTTCTCTGATACCCATTTTGAAGAACAACAATCCCATCAGCCTCAAATCTGTGTGTTTTTATAAGAGAACAAACACATAATTAACAATATTAGAAAATAAAATACTTTCCAAGATTTAGTTAAGCCACTCTCCCAGGAACACTAGGAGTTTAAGCTTGGGGTTCCTAAATCTGATTTGCAAAAATAACGCCTCTCATTGCTCTTTGACTCCGAAGTTCTCAACCCTGAATGAGAACCAAATCAATGATGAATTAACCTCACTTGTTCCCACTTTCCGATAGATTTGGACAAATGGAAAATGTGTCCTAAAATTCCCCATTCACATTGAAGGTATTCAATAAATACGTATATTGAATGCGCCCATGTTATTTGATGAATAAAACATGTATTTGGCTATATGGTTTAAAAGTGTATCATCAAACTTAAAAACTTGCCTAATAGCAGTAAATTGCAGAACTCTTCACAAAGTGGCAGAAAAACCCACTACCACCTAATCCTTCTCCAAGGATTAATATAGGACTTGTGTGGGTTGTAGCCTCAAGGTGGCATCTCATCAAAAGACTCTGGGGATATGGAGGAGATGAACTGAGGCACATTAAAAATTGTAAGAATTTATGGGAGTAAAAAATCCATTCGAATGGGACAGCATCAAACCGGAAGTGGGGAGGACCATTCTGCAGACGGGAGCTGCGAAAAACTTATATGGACAAAGGGCAGAAGCAAAAACAGGAGACCATCTGATTGGCTGTTGCTTAGAGGCTGGTTGGCTGTTTGTGATTGGTTGTCCTAAGCATTTTCATGTGGGGACCTGGAGGCACTCACAGGCTTAGATTTTGGGTTGTTTACTACAGTGTTTCCCTGAAAACAAGACATCCTCCGAAAATAAGACCTACTTCATGGAAACATAATACATCCCCTGAAAATAAGACCTAGCACGTCTTTGGGAGCAAACATTAATATAAGACACTGTCTTATTTTCAGGGAAACAGGGTAGGATGCATCAGCATATGAGCCACCTCTAATGACCTCCTTGTTTAAGTTTAAAAAAGCCATTTCTATCTTTAAGTTGAAATAAAACGGTACTGATTTCTTCAGGAGGAAAACAAATGCTTAACAAGTTGATATGCAGCAGAACACAAAACATTTGGCAGGCGTCAATCGTGCTAAATATACGGCATTAAATTAATTGCAAGCTATGTAGCATCTTTATAGGATATCCATTCCAATGCTAAAAAGAGGGACTTTCCCTGCTAGATTCCAATGGTCTGGTCGGCCATATAATAAAATTAAACACAGAACATGCAGCCATTCTGGCCGAGACAAAACACCCACATTTAGTAATCTAAAATCTTTTGGTTGTGATGATCACTCTGCCACATACAGAGCTGTGACAATTTAGAAAGACAATGGGTATTCTATACAATGGAGTTTCTAAGTAGCATCCATAAGAATAAATAAAAGCGTAAACTACAGCTGTGTAGACAGATGAGGCAACAAGGGAACCAGTTATCCATTTATCCCTGCTAGCATAGAACCACTGCTTTGCCAGTGGGTTAGATCTCCCTCTGTCTTATTTACAGGGACTTGCGCAGCCTTGTCATTATTTTGTCAGTGTATAACATGGCCATACATTAAGCGATATGCTATGGGGATTTGTCACTTGGCCAAGGAAAATTTGCATGAGACTTTAAAAAATTCTAAAGTGCCTGTAGCTCCAACCTTGTATGAGCAGGAGCAGTATATTTCGCTGGAAGGCATGTCCCGGTGTTGTTAGTGTACATTTCTTTTACTTTTTTACATTAGAAAACCATGTTAAATTCTAAGTTGTAGGTCACCAGCTATTTCCATAGCATGGGAGTGCTCACACAGATACTCTTGCCCCAAGGAGACATTTGCCTCCAAGTATTATCCCATAGTTTTATTTTTCTACTAGAGGCCCGATGCACAAAATTCGTGCAAGAGTAGGCCTTCCTTCCCCCGGGCTGCCAGCACCGGCTTCCCTCTGGCCGCTGGCAGGCTCCCGGGACCCAGGCTTTCCTCGCAGCCGTGGCTTCGTCCGGAAGGTCATCGGGAAGGTGGTCCAGAAGGATGTCCTGGTCTAATTAGCATATTACCCTTTTATTATTATAGCTATCTCCAAGCCATGTAACACACTAACATTAAGCCAACACCAATTACAAATAAAAACAATTTCACAGTGTTTATCATTTTAAATCTCAGCTCAGTTGATGGTTTGATTCATTTTATTATTGAATATTTTAAAAATCAATGTCATCCATTAGTTATATTTCAAAATATTTTGAAATACAAACTTGCGTTTGTATTTGCCATTTAAATTTTTAAGTGTATGCATTTAAAAAAGTTGTTATTGAATGTATTGGGATGGCATCCTATATAATAAAAGGCCAGCCACCATAAGTGTAGCAACCAGGACGACCAGAGACCAGAATCACCATAGCCCCTCACTAAGCTGGCCCTGTCCCCAAGCAAGCAAGCAGTTAGGGGCTATCAGGCAGGAAGGCAGAATGGTTAGGGGTGATCAGGTAGGCAGGCAAGTGGTTAGGGGTGATCAGGTAGGCAGATGGCCCCTCACACGGCTGGCCTCATCCACTAGCAAGCACTTAAGGGTGATCAGATAGGCAGGCAAGCAGTTAGGGGTGATCAGGTAGGCAGACAGCTCCACCCACCAGCAAAGAAAGAGGGAGGCAATTCTGCGGCAAGTGTGTCACCAGCTAGCAATAACCCCACAGAGGGAGGCCCAGGCCAGCCAAGCCATCACACCCCACTCCTGTTGCCTGCAGAGGGAGGCCACCGGTAGCAGGGGAAGGTGGCAGTGCTGCACAGATGGCAAGCAGAGATCAGAAGATCTCTCTGAGAACTGAATGATATACCGTATTTGCCGGCATATAAGACAATTTTTTGGCCCTGAAAAATACGTATTTGCCGGCGTATAAGACGACCCCCTAACATTTCCACTAAAAATACAGAGTTTGTTATATACTCACCGTATAAGACTACCCCCCACTTGGAGGCATATTTTTCAGGGCCAAAAAATCGTCTTATACGCCGGCAAATACGGTAGTTAGCTAAGCAGATATCCTGGGGAAGGACACTCAGAGAGAGGGATTAAAAAGTACCAAAGCCCTAAACCAGAATGAGTTTGGAATATCCTTAAAACAGAAAGAAGATGACAGACAGGTAATGCATAGAGGAAAGAGATTAGGATAAAAGTAACAGTCAAACTCCTTGACACAGATTACATGATCTTATGAGATGTGAGCCCTGCCCATTTCTCCACCCTTCCCTGCATAGGATAGTAAGTCAGTGGAAAGGTTCAAGCAGCCTTTACACAACTGTGCTTATATTGTTGAAAGTTCACTCTGGCTGATTCCATGGAGAAATAATTCTAAGGGACAAGACAGGAGTTAGTGAGATCAACCAGGAGGCATTTAAAGTGGATCATGGGAGACAATGGTAGCATCACAGATAGAGAGAAGGGGCATCTATGAAGTATCCTGAGGATGTGAATTCTGCAGTGGAGTTTCTCAAACTTGGAACTACTGACATTTTGAGACAGACCATTCTTTGTGTAGGGAACAAGTCTGCACTGTTGAGGACCACTGATGGCAGGATGAGGAGAAGGATGGTGTACAGGTGAGGGAAGAAGAGGAATGCAGGATAACTCCTAAGTGAAATTGTAGCATCTCTTCCTTACTGTTCTCAGGACACTTAAAGCTGTTTTTTTATATTAATCAGAAGACTAGTGACATTAAGGTCTTTAAGAGAATCTAGAGGAAAACAGTTTGTAAGAAGAGCTTAAACACTTTTTTAAAAAAGTGTTCTAACAATAAAATGGCACACTTGACTCTCTGGAAGTGGAATTTTATGGGCTTCTTTTCATAAACACAAAATAACCAGTTTGGGTTCTATTCTAACCTCTTTTCTCTGAGCTCCAACTTCATTTTAGAGGGAACTCACTTTGATTCAGTGACAGAAGGGATGGATCTGAAAGGAAAACAGTCAAAATATAGATTTCCTAACATTTACAAGAAAATCAGAGTGAACTGTGCTCCCATGAAGCACAAGACTCTAATAAACACTTGTGTTTTGCCTTTAAATATTATTGATAATTATTTGCTTACTAGAGGCCCAGTGCATGAAATTCATGCACTTGGGGGTGGGGGTTCCCTCAGCCTGGCCAGCAGTTGGACATCCTTCTCACTGCCTCGGAGGTTAGAGAGGCTCCTGCCACTGCAGGTGTGCTTGCCAGCCATGAGCCAGGCTTCTGGCTGAATGGCACTCCTCCTGTGGGAGGAGACTGACCACCAGGGGGCTCCTGCGTTAAGTGTTTGCTCCCTGGTGATCAGTGTGCATCATAGCGACTGGTCATTCCGCCATTCAGTTGATTTACATATTAGCCTTTTATTATATAGGATGGTCTTTGGTTGATTACCTCCCACCCACCCATCCACAATGATCGGGGCCAGTGAGGGATGCGGGAGGCTGGCCAGCTGGGGAGACACTGTGGAAGGGCTCCAGGGACTGTCTGGCCTATCTTGCTCAGTCTGATCAGCCGGACCCCAGCAACCAGCTAACCTACTGGTAGGAGTGTCTGCCCTCTGGTGGTCAATGCACATCATAGCAACTGGTCAACCAGTGGACTGTCTGCCCCGTCGTGGTCAGCGCATGTCATAGCGAGTGGTTAAATGGCCTCAGCATATCATTAGCATATTACGCTTTGATTGGTTCAACAATTGACTGGTCACTGGATGACCAGACACTTAGCATATTAGGCTTTTTATTATATAGGATAAGAAAAGTGGCAGATTAGGAGAATTTGTGAGCTGAAGCTCTTAAAATATTCCATATTAGTTTTGTTTTGTTTTGTTATTTAAATATGTCTGGGAGCCAGATAGGGCCTGTTTAGCCTAGGGGATCTCTGATGTCCAAACTCTGACCTTCACAATTAGGCAAACGATTTCATGTAAAAGATTCTGTGGGAAAAAGGAAACTACTGAACTCACTTATAAATGGCATCCTAGAAGAAGTAATATCTCAATGCTGAAGAAAGAGTAGGTCTTACCAAGGTAAATGGAGAAGAGAAAGCAAGTGGTTGGAACAGTAACTTTTAAGGCCTGTAAGTTAGGAGAGGACTGGGAGCACTCGGACCATGCCAGGCATTGCCATGGCAGGAAAACAGAGTCTCGGGGGGTAATGAAAACTGACCCTGCGGAGTTCAGCTCATTAGCAAGGTCATGTACTCTTTGTTGAAGCCATTTAATCCTAAATCTTACTCATTTAACAATAAGAAAGAAAACAAAGGAAACAATGTGCTCCTTATACTGCTGACTTCAGACCTGTAACACACTGTTGTCCCAAGAGATCTTCTGCTGGTTAAGACTCTTATGCTTGGCACAAAACAACGGTGCCAAATGTAAGCTTGATTCTAGCAGGGGGAAAAATGAAGACACTCCAGTACCAGTTATATACTAAAACTGTGCAGAAATCCAGATACTTGCCTACCTGACAATACATACAGAGAATACCCTTAGGTTTTTTCCCTATAAATATAAACTTGGGCTAAGCACATTTATAGACCAGATCAGAATCTTTTTTAAAGGCCAAAGAGAGACAAGAGAAAAAAAGATGGGCTATTCCCCAGACTAGATTTTTTTTTCTTTTTACTTTCTATGCATCTAAATCCTAATTTATATTCAAAAGAATGGAAGTTCTTTGAGGGTAGAAACAATGTCCAATTCTTCCTTTTTCTCTCAATGAATGGCACAGTTGTACTTAAAGCTACTCCTTCTTTGTGCTCAATCAATATTAAGGCAACTGAACTGAACACTGTATCGACTAACGCATTAAAATTATCCTTAAAATTAATAGCTGAAACAAGAAAATTTATTATTGCACAATTTCTCTAGGTTAGTGATCTGAGAGTGACTGATGGATCTGGGTCAGGATCTCCCATAAAGTGTTGGCTGGGGCAGTAGTCATCTCAAGTCTTAGCTGGGGAGGACACATGACCGGTTCCATTCGTGGGGTGTTGTGAGGCCTGACAATACCCACTCCCAGGTGTGTTCCCATGAGCCTCTCCAACAGGACTGCCTTACAACTGGTCGCTGGCTTCCTTAAAGCAAGCAACCCCAGAGAGAACGTGAGCGAACACCCTCATGAAAGCCACACTTCTTTACAACCTCGCCTCAGGAATTTCAGCTCGTTAATTCCGCCATAGTGTATTCATTACAATTACTAGTAAGTCAAAACTTCAGCCCACACTCAAGGGCAAGAGGTCACACAAGGGCGTGAATATCAAGAAACCGGGTTTATGTGCAACTATCTTGGGAACACCTACCACAAACATCTGAAGAGAGGTTGAGAAACAGAGTGCATTGCTATTCTGAATAAAACTGGGATTCTCTTACTGAGGAAAAGCTGGTAGTGGAGCCGAAACCGGTTTGGCTCAGTGATAGAGTGTCGGTCTGTGGACTGAAAGGTCCCGGGTTCGATTCCGGTCAAGGGTAGGTACATTGGTTGTGGGCACATCCCCAGTAGGGGTTGTGCAAGAGGCAGCTGGTCAATGTTTCTCTCTCATCGACGTTTCAAGCTCTCTATCTCTCTCCCTTCCTCTGTAAAATATCAATTAAAAATATATTAAAAAAAACTTTTTAAAAAGCTGGTAGTGGATATGGGAAGGTAAATTATAGTATGGTGGGAAACTCTGCAAAAATTGAAATTTGACTTAACCTCGTGACTCCTAAAATCATCAGCAAAAGCAACCTCAAAATGGCTAGGGCACTAACAGATTTTTACAGTGAAAATCAATGGAACTGACTTATATCCATCCTTTTTTGATAGTATGAGAACATAGAAGGATAGAGGTAGAAGCAAACAATAAGGCAGCATATTCCAGTAACTCACAGAAATTTGGGGGAGATACAGGGAATCATACAGCTGTGGAATTCAGAGTTGAAGTTCATTATAACCAGGTCGGAGTGGCATGGAGATTTTCAGTATTTTCTTAGGGGCACTTTTACTTGTGAAAATTCTACTTCAATGTCCATTTCTCCTGCTGGACAGGAAGGAGGCTCCATGATGCAATGGGCTGTATTTCACTAACCAATTAAGTAGAATTGAGAATTCAATTTTTGGGAGAAGGAGGGGAAACACGGAGCTAACCAAGGACTTCCTCGCTTTTTCTAGTTCTCAGAACGCTGCCTGATAACAGAGCAGATCCTCTTTATGACTCTGTATTTTTAGATTAAAAGAAGGAACGAAGAAATGTGTTTACACAGCTTGTCTCCGCAAGGAAGAGATCTATTGTCTTATGACTCCAGTCTCTTCTGAAGGAAGTAGCTGCCGGGTTTGCATTAAACACCTTCCATTGCCAAAACACACACGGCCTCCTGACAAATTGCACAGAAACCTACAAGGGACTTGGCATAATAGGCTTACTCAAAAGGATGATTTGCAGCCCAATCGTCCTCTCACAATAAGAGTTATGCTGAGAAGCAATTAGTGGAAGTCAGCAAAGAATAGAGGTAGAAGAGACAGTGACTAAGCTGCCTTAATGGTAAAACGCTAACGTGGGTACTGCTAGGAGACCAGATGACAAAACCTCCCGTTTTATGTAAAGAACGATAAGAGAGACTCTAATTTGGGGAAAGAGATTCTACTTAGCGTGAATTTGACTGTGGCTACCAAGGCTTTGTTCCTTCCTTTTTTTTTTTTTTTTTTTAACCCTATGATCCTGTTAACATTAAATTCTCATTATCTAAACTACAGGAGTGTGTCTCTGGCTTTTGAGAGCTTGTATATACATTAATGTTACTGAAGCCCTAAGAGCAAAGGTCAGATTGAAGAGATAGAGGGAAGCTAGGTAGACAGGGACCAGAACCATGGGGAGGTAGAAGTGGGGGGTGGGGTGGTAGAAATGGGGAGTAAAAGCTATAAACTCAACGAGATGGACTTACTAAGGCACCCCAACTGGGCATTTAAAATGTACGGATATTGCTAAGACAGGCAGCTTTCAGATAACCAATCACAAGGCAGTAAGGCATATCAACCAATCCCAGGGATGTTGCCATGGCAGCATTATTTGAAAAGACCAATCAGGAGCCAACAAGGCTGTCTCCATCCCCTACATGAAAAGACACAAGCGCTTCCTCTCACCCTCCCCTCCTCTGCCCTGAGCTCAGGGCGCAATGGATATATGACATTCCTGTTGCGGATGATCACATCATCCCCTGGGACCATGTGGCTTATGGCCATGTGGGACTCTACATATAGACTTTAATTCGCATGGATGCTCTCCAAAAACTTTGCTCCCGCTAGCTGTTTTTGTCCGAGACTTCATTCTTCATTTTCTTCGCGAGAAAAGAACTCAGGCTCAATCACCCATATTTTGGTTTCAATATTATGTTCTTCGGGAGAACTTTCTTTAATCCTTGTGTCTTCTAGCAAGTTGGTCGCTTGGAGAGTTCTTTGTACTCCACGCTAGACAGTACCCTCCACAAGGGAGGCAAGTGCATTTGTCTGATTCACTAATGTTTACCATACAGCCCAATTCCTGGAACAGAGCAGGTCTTAATAAATATTCATAGAGTGACTAGTTAATGAATTGGCATCATTTTCAAAGCCTCATTATAAACAGGATATGAATTTTCATTTTCTCTTGCCTTGATTTAATAGTTCAAATTCCTTTAATAAATCATGCATTGCATAAAAAATCCTGCCACTGAAGACAAAGACACATCATATTCTGTTTGAGTCTTCCTTTCTTCCGAGCCATTGATGCTTTTCTGCTTAAACAATGACAAGGTCCGGAATGGCATTTTCCCTCAAAATTTCCATGGAATTGAGAATCAGATTTTGGGAGAAGGAAAAACAAAACAAAATACTGAAATAAGCAAGAAAGTAATTTGGTTTTCAGTTTTATATAGGGAGATGAAAGAGCTTATGTGATGTATTTAACCTTAACCCTACAGTTCCCGGTGTATATTAATGACTGGTAGAATCTAAAAAAAGCCACCTTTGCTTGTTAATCTAGGAGCAGATGTGTGCACAGGGAATATCTTAACCTGCTCTTGGACCCAGGCACCAGCTGTTTTAATAAAATAGTAATCAGGCCAACTTTTATTTTTTTTAATGTGTTTTCTTGATTTCAGAGAGGAAGAGAGTGGGAGAGAGAGAGAGAGAGAGAGAGAGAGAGAGAGAGAGAGAGAGACCTCAATGATTAGTGAGAATTGGATCCCGCATGTGTCCTGACCAGGTATCTAACTGGGACCTCCTGGTTCATAGGTCCATGCTCAACCACTGAGCCATGCCAGCAGGGCAAGAGCAACTTTTAAACAAGAAAAAAAATGTATAATTTAAGAATAAGAAGTAATGTTTAAGAAGCAAAAGGAACGAGCATGTAAAATTGTGGTACCCTCCCATTCTTGGAGATGAAAAGGTAATCTGAGGAAGGAATTGTTATGGAATTTACCCGGCGACCGGAAAACACTCAGGTGGTGGTGGGGGTACTTGGAGGTCCAGGATAACCCCATCTATTTTCCCATGTTTCAGATGTACTGCGCAGTGACTCATGGGGTCAGTTCTCAGATCCTGACGAGTGAATGTGGAGGGAGCTTTCTCTTTCCCCTTTGGTGTCTTTGTTTTCTGTTTTCTGTTTCCTGACTCCAGGCTGCTGCGATGGGTTTCCACAGCCCCTCCCCACTGGATTTGGTTAGAATGGGGACATTAGGTTGCATCTAAATGCTGGTCTGTGTGGTGTCAGTAACTGCACCCCCCACCACCACCCCCTTGTAGCTAAGCTGTTCCATTCTTTGTCTCTGGCCCCTTTGTAAATGGGGAGTAATTAGGAAAACAGGTCTTGAGAGGCCACATTGTGGAGAAAGGGGCAGTAACTTCATTATAGGCTACCAAGGATGTACGTTAGGTTACTGGCACAGATTCAGAATGTTAGCTCCTCCCCCTCCCCCGCCCTCCAATGTCTTACATTTCCCATCAGAATGAGTAGGAAACTATAAGTTTCTGGGAGAGAGAAGTGGAAGTAATGAAGCACAAACAGAGTCACGTGGTTGTTTTGTGTCTGAGGCGGCCTGGTGGGAATCCTGGCTCTGTGTCCCCAGCTGCACGATGGTGATGGTGAAAATAACGGTACCAGCCTCACAAGTCTGCAGAGGGCCACCAGGCAGTGCGTTTAGTGGTAGATCCTCCCTCCCTCCAACTGATGGTCATGGACAGAGAATGACGTAAACCCCACCTGCAGCTGGACATTCCAGAGCACTGAACCACCCATCAGCACCTGCCAAATACCCTAAGCCCCTGATTCCTAAGACCCTAGGTCCCTAACCATGTACCTGACATGAAACCACCAATCAGCTTGTGCTGAGTGCCCTAAGCCCCGTCCCCTCTCTTCCCCTTAAAGGCGCCTGCACCCTGGCCCTCGCTCTCTCTCTGGAAGCAGCTGGTAGTGGTACTCTTCTCTTCAATAAAGCCTGTGACCTGGGCATCCATGTCTCCGGCCCTCTCTGTTTCATCTTTCATTTAGGGCTGGGCCTGGCGCTCAGTGAGCGCTAACAGGGATTGATATCACTCTGGCAGCTTTAAGGAGTTACTTTCCTCGCAGTTTCCTCAGGGCAATCTCATGCCCTCAGACTAGGTCTGATTTCCCTGTTAATTGCTCTCTCAGCCGCTGTGTTCCTCTTTCCCCCTGCTCGCCACAATTTAAAATGAAATAAAAAATATATCAGCCGTATTAACGATAGTCTCTCCCTGGGGATCCAGCTAGCTCCCTGAGGGCAGGTGGCACCTTCCAGATTGTTCTTTGGTCCCTCCCCCGCCCGGCCCAGCCTCCAGCCCTCGGTAGGCACTCAAATCTGCATTGAATCCTGGCATAGAGGGGAAAGTAAAAGGTGAATGTCTGCCTCCGAGGGCTATTATTTTATGTGCAGTTTTGCTTTAATTTTCCCCTTTCATCATGAGCACTTGCCTATTCGGAATGTGTGGGGGACAGCGTGCACAGCAGTGCAAAATATTTCATTAGCCGGCTGAGGAGAGGGAGAAAAGGAGGCCATTTGCATGTAAATGCGCGCTTAACTGGGCCCCCACAGAGCACGCCCAAAGGGGCCTGCCAGCTTCCTGAGACAGTAATTGGGAGCCTCATTCAGATAGGTTAATGGTAGGGTGGCCCGGATGCCAGGCGGCACAGAATAGCCAAGGAGAGACTGACTGGCTCCGTGGGCCTCCCGAAAACACAATGCTGCCCCCCCTACTCCCTCTGACTTTCACCTGCCACTGGTCAAGGGCAACCCAGGGGGATGGGGAAGTGTCTCTACATACATACAAAGAAGGCTCCCTCCACCCACAAGGTCTCTGCATTCTGGGCCCTGATTCAAAGGCTTGCATGTCGTGAGCAGATCTGGGGCAGGAACTTGGTCTGTGTGGGGTCGCAGCCAACCCAATGACCACCCAAGGAAAGCTGGCATCGGACAGCGACAGCAGCACTTACTAACTGGGATTTCGGCCACGCATCTCACCACGGCCCGTGGGCCAGATCTGGTCCATTGGGCTGTTCTATCCAGCGCTGAGCCGGAAGAGCGGAGGGTTCTCTTGCTCTCCCCTCCGCTCCTTCACCAGCAGCCCAAGATGAGAGTGCCAGCATGGTCAGGTTGCTTTTGTTCTGGCCCTCCGGTCCAGTTTAAGGACCTAATGTGGCCCTTGAGTTAAAAAGTTTGCCCACCCCTGGTCTAGTCTCTAGTGGCTGCCCTCTGTGACTCCTCAGAACATGTTGGCTCTCTTGTCTTCACACTGGTTGGAAATTTCTCAGAAAGTTAAACCTACATCTACCCTATGATGCAGCACTTTCACCTTTAGCTTTTTTTTACCCAAAAGATTCCTAGTATAGGGCCCTCAGGAGGCTGTCAATCAAGAATTATTCCTTATTATTAATGTTTCTATCTCTCCTTCTCCCTTCCTTTCTGAAATCAATAAAGAGAAAATTTATGTTGTTGAATATTTTTCTCAAAGGGCTATCTATATTCAGGTTAAAACTTTTTATAATATAGCCCACTTCCAATTTCAACATTGGAATATGAGATGTTTAATAACCACAATTCCTCCATGCTGACCATATCCCATCACTGTTCTCTTTAAGATGGATGGCTCCAGGGTCCTCAGAAAGACTCGAATATAGAACTACTGAAGCATCCATCTTATATAAAAACTGCTGTTTGAAATTTTAACCCCACTATTTGGCTCCTGTAAATGCTTGCTTGCTAAAATAATAAGGAAAACAATACTACTCCCACTTCAGAGAGGCCATTAAACCTTCCCCGGATGAAGTTGTCAGTGCTGGCACCAGGCCAGGCTTTTGGTTGCGGTCTCAAGGCCCCAGCACAGAGGGGCTCTTTAAGAACTTGCAAAGGGGGCCAGAAACACCCCATATTTGGGAGACAAAGAAGGTAAAAACATATAAATAGGGAAAATTCCTCCATGTTGGGGCCCAGAATTTGAGAGAAATTTTCCTCTGGACCCGAGTGTAATAAATGTAACTCCATCTCTCTAAGTATTCCTTGGTTCTCCTCCAGTTTTCTGTAACACTACCAGACTGCATATTTTTCTGCTTTGAAAAATGACAGTATACATCACTACACATCTTAAATTGAAGCAGTGTTACATAATGAAAAGGTCTTGGCCTTTGACATGGAGAAGATGTTGCCAGATGTCAAGCCACACAGTAAGAGAGGCATTGCTATCCCAATTTTCCTCAAATCAGTGAATCAGCCAAGGTCCCACAATTAAAGGATGGAGCAGGGAGTCAAACCTAGATGTTTCCGACTTCAAAGCCCATAAATCACTTAAAATCAAGCAGTCTGTCTTCCTTCCTTCCTTCTTTCCTTCCTTCCTTCCTTCCTTCCTTCCTTCCTTCCTTCCTTCCTTCCTTCCTTCCTTTTTTCTTCCCTCAATCAAGAACTAAAGAAAAGTTATTTTTTTGAGTTGTTTGCTGAGTTTCTCATGGTCTGTGTATTTGAGTGGCTCTATAAATAGGGACCTGCAGTCAGATTACATACAATATGCTTTAAGGTTCTCCGATGAAAAGGCTCAACACGTTTAATTACAGAAAGGCTCTGTATAAGATTCCAGAGGAATAGTCAGAGACAGTGCACTTTAAACTCAAGTGGGGTCTGGAGAGGATGATTACAGATCGCAGTATTCTATCCATTAATTGCTGCAAAAAGACTAGATCAGACCAGCTGCTCCAACCTTATTATTGAAGTCCACACACATTTCAGCTGAATACAAAGTTAGCAATTTTTTTTTCTATTAAGATTTCTTATTTTCAACATTACCGAGTCCTAACAGTTCTATGAAACCATCATCTCATATTAAGTAAACTCATTTCCATTCTTGCTGGGAAGAAATATAATAAAAATCTCAGCCACATTAATGCTAACGGCTTATCTAGTATATTTAGAATAAACACGAAATTTTTATGATACGCTTTTTGTAATTTCCTGGCAATATAATAAGGATTAGGATATGAACACTAGACTGTAATAAAGAGGGGAATTAAAATCACTCTCCTATTTGCAGCAGGTAAACCTTTGAAAATAGGTTAAAATGCTCCCTTAAATATAATAATAATTGAAATGGGTGAATATTTTCCCCCCGTGAAGTCCCACTTATCAGCATGTTGCAGAAGGTAAAAATTGTTTTCATGTATAGGGAGATTTAAGACATCAAAGTAGAGAAATGGGGGGAAAAAAAGACTCATAGACTCATAGACTCATAATGTTTCTATTATAAAGTTAAAAAAACAAATCCCATGCACCTGCAGCCCCTTGAGAAGACCTGCCCCCCACAGATGAGAAGATAGATGAAAGTTACTGAGTTCTGCATAGGTTTGGGATCTCCCAATATTTGCCTCATCTTGTTTGAACTCTTCACACTGTCCAAAGATAGACCTAGATCCTGCCCTGATGTTCATCACACTTGCTAATTCTACCCACTTTTCTTGCCTGTTTTTTTTTTTTTGTTTTTTTTTTTTTTTTTTTTTTTTTTTTTGTGTGTGTGTGTGTGTGTGTGTGTGTGTGTCTGTCTGTGTTTTCTGGCCAGTATCCCTTAAATGTTATTTTTCACTCTCCTTTAATTCCAGGGTGGCCATATTCCTCAGGACAGAAACTCATGGGTTAATCCCAATTTTCATCTCCAACAGGGTGACCAATATTTCAGGTTTTCCCAAGACTATTATATATTAGCACAGAAAGTCCCTTGTTTAAGGTAATCCCTCATTCCTGGGCTCAGTGGGATAGCGGGTCACCCTGAGCATTTCCTAGTATCCTATAGCCATGTACTCTATATCCATTGGCTAAGGGGGTGGAGTTACCTCTCAAATCATTTTTTTTTGTAAAAACAAGTAGTTACTCTGCTGTATGTCAGACCACATTGCTAGTTTTAGTCTTCTTACAGTGTTGATGATTGATAAAATGATTATGATAAACCATACATTTGACCTTGAACAACTCATGATTGAACTGCATATGTTCACTTATTTGCATATCTCTTTTTAAAAAATAACTATGTTGGGATAATTTGGGGATATTTGTAATTAAAAAAAACTTTCAGAAGAACTTTATGATTTTATTAATATTTTCTCTAGCTTACTTTAGTATAAGAATATGCAAATGGAAAATTCTAGAAATAGACAGTTCACATATCCATTTAAAAGGTGGATCATGCTGAAACCTGTTTGGCTCAGTGGATAGATAGAGCATCAGCCAGCAGACTGAAGGGTTCTGGGTTCGATTCCAGTCAAGGGCATGTACCTTGGTTGCGGGCACATCCCCAGTGGGGGGCGTGCAAGAGGCAGCTGATCAATGACTCTTATTGGTGTTTCTAACTCTCTCTCTCTCTCTTCCCCTCTGTAAAACATCAATAAAATATATTTAAAAAATAAATAAAAGGTGGATCATCCCTGGCTTTACCGAGAAAGTCTAACTTCCAGCATTGCAGGATGAGGTTGGGCCCATTGCCTTATGGTCAAAGGATGGCCACTGCAGCTTTACTACCAGACATCACGAGTACTCTCAAAGACAGGAAGGTTGGAGAAGCAGGAAAAAGAAAAAGGCCCTTTTCCTGGAGTAAGACTCTCTTTTTAGTCCCTACTTAGCAGACCTCCTGTTAGGCTTAATTCGTCCAGACTGGCCCATGGCCATTTACAGCCTTACAGAGGCCACAGAATGAAGTCAATGGTATTACCAAGCTTCTTTAGTTAGAGACTAGCAAGGGAGGGGCGCTGGGTGATAGCTATTGGACTGTGTCTGTGTGGCACAGATATCCAAGATAAATATAAAAAGATGGTCTTGATTACATTAACTTGTTAAGAAAAAAAAGTCAGTTAACCTTGCCTAAATCCCCTAAATTCTATGCTAGAATTTATTTATGGACGGTATTCTGGGTTATGTTGCTAGACGCTCTAATATTTTTATCTATTAAAAAGAAGAGTATTTTTTTCCCTTGGTCTTACACATGAAACAAGTCCCTTTGAAAAGGAGAAGGCATGGGATGATTGACACCCAGCCTGTGCTCTTGTTTTAGTGAGATGTAAGCACGCCACTCCTTGGGAAATAGACCGCTAAGTGACATTCACATTTACCTGATGGGCTGTCAGGGTATATGCCGTGTCGTCCCCTCTCCAGAAGCATATACCTTAATGCTTCACGCCATTCTGTCAGGAGTTTCAGGTTTGATGTTCCAGAGTCAGTTGGCTCACACCATCTAAACTCCCTGTGTGTTTTCTTGCTTGGGGAGAGCATGGTGCAGCTCTAATTTCTCCTCTGAAAATCCACATGAAGCCAAGAAAAATCCTCTTCGGCCTGCTCCATTTAACTGCATCTCCTCGATGATATCGGAATTTTTAAAAAATATATTACATGTTTGACCTGCTGGAACAGTAAATAGGGAAATCCAGTTAAAAGTTTTATATAAAGCCTTCACTCCAGAGGTTTTATTTATAGGCCGCAGCGTCCTCAGATCCTTTCAAATTTGGAAACAAAGCCAACATGCACATCCCCTCTGCAAGAGAAAAACAAGAGCCTCAAATACCCCAAGTCTGCAACTGTCTTCCTTTTACAATGGCTAGACATTTCAAAGGCAGAAATTAATTCCAAATCTGATACTAAGGAGAGAAAAAACAACAACAGTCACAGCTGATAGTCTGTCTTCTATTTTACTTCATATTAAATACTGTTCTCACTGGTCTTAATTCTAGCAAAAATCCCGTTGCCATCCCCATTTTACAGATGAAGGATCTGAGATACTGTCCTTGGTCTGCTTGAGCTGCCATAACAAAATACTATAGACTGAGTGGCTTGGACAACAAAAATGTGTTTCCTCGGCGTTCTGGAGGCTGCAAGTCTGAGGACAGGTTGGTTTCTGGGAAGAGCCCTCCCATTGGTTTGCAGATGGTGCTCACATGACCTGTTTTGTTTCTTAAATGTATATATTTTTATTGACTTCAGAGAGGAAGGGACAGGGAGAGAGGGATAGAAACATCAATAATGGGAGAGAATAATTGATCCGCTGCCTCCTGCACGCCCCCTACTGGGGATCGAGCCCACATGCTAGGCATGTGCGCTGACTGGGAATTGAACCATGACTTCCTGGTTCTGGTCCGTAGGTGGATGCTCAACCACTAGCTATGCTGGCGGGGCTCACATGACCTTTTTGTGCAAGCAGTTAGGGAGAAAGATAGCAGGCTCTCTGTCTCTTCTTATAAGGCCACTAATCTCAGCCAGAGGGCCCCACTTTGATGTCCTTATCTAACCCTAGTTACCTCTCCAAGGTCTCATCTCTGAAATGCCATTACATATAAGGTTGAGGCTTCAGTATATAAGTTTAGGGGAAACACAAGCATTCAGTCCTTAAATGGTACAGAGAGACTGAGAGGCATGGTCATGACCACACAGCTAACGAGAAAATCATATGCAAAAACACAGAGTCTATCTCCAAAATCCTTATGCTTTTTTAAAAAATATATTATTTATTTCAGAGAGAGGAAGTGAGAGGCAGAAAGTGACAGAAACATCAATTATGAGAATCACTGATTGGCTGTTTCTTGCATGCCTCCTACTGGGGATCGAGCCCACAACCCAGGCATGTGCAAAGAGCTATGACCTCATGGTTCATGGGTCAGGACTCGACCACTGAGTCACAAAATCCCTATTATATTTGATTTTTCACAGAGGAAGAGAGTCAGAAACATGGATGAGAGAGAAACATCGATCAGCCGCCTCCTGCACACCTCTCTCTGGGGATGTGCGCTCAACCAAGGTACATGGCCTTGACTGGAATCAAACCTTGGACCCCTCAGTCCACAGGCAGATGCTCTATCCATTGAGCCAAAACAGTTGGGGCCCTTATTCTTAATAAGTCTTCAATGCTGCCTCTTTGATGTTCCATAACCATGGGCCTTAGTAAGTAGGACAGGAGGAAACACGAAAAGATGAATCCAACTTCCTATAGAATTTTAACCTCAGAATTATCTTCTTTCAACTTGTCCTATCCATCAAAACGAATATATTTACTCTTTCAGCATATTGCCTAGAGTTTTTATAGTCAGCTTTCCAAATATAAAACTCCTGGACTTCAAGCATTCATAAAATTATAATTAAGACCCATTATTTTTTAAAATATAGTTCAAAAGATCCAGCCAAGTTTGTTAACAATTCTCTGAAGCCCCGAGACTTTGATTTGGGTCACAGTCACATTAATTTGGTGCAGTGACACTAATTTTGAATGCTGCTAAGAGGCTCTGATTGGCTTTTGCAAAAATCAAAGAAAATTTATTGGAGATAATTGAACCTGGTTAATCTGTGTACTAATAAGCAATATAATCTCATGAAAAGTATAACCAACGTTACACAACTAAAAATAGGAGATAACAATTTGAAGGGTTTATATGCTAACTTAGTATGATTATTTTATTAAACTTTGGGTCTGAGTGTAACTTAATATAGCATGTCATTATGAGTTCTCTATCATTTTAGAGCACAGAGTATTATGTTTACTTCCCAATTTAGAGTTAAGGATTGGTTTTATATATCTAATTAAATTTAACAGGACAAAT
The DNA here is from genome assembly GCA_963924515.1 of Vespertilio murinus. Lineage (NCBI taxonomy): Eukaryota > Metazoa > Chordata > Mammalia > Chiroptera > Vespertilionidae > Vespertilio > Vespertilio murinus. Next base: position 6,986,685 of record OZ004716.1, on the reverse strand, counting down.
CTATATATTTATAGGCAACATAATTCTGATTTTGGAATCTAATCTAAATCTTAGGTTTATGGGGAAAACCTAAGGGTAAAATCAAAACATATCAAAAAGGCCTGACTGGTGTGGTTCGGTTGGGTAGGCATTGTCCCGTGCAGGGAAAGGTCACTGGTTTAATTCCCAGTAGGGATGCTCAGGAGGCAGCTAATTGATGTTCAGCTCTCACATCCATGTTTCTCTCTCTCTCTCTCTCTTCCTCTCCCTGCCTCTTTCTCTAAAAAAATAAATAAAAACATAATTTTATACAGTTGGTTAGGGCTTAATTTGGGCTTTAAAGTCAGGAATTCTGATTTTCCAGTGGTCCATCTCACTATACTATCTTGTTAGACTTTCGTTCAACATGTCTGACCAACATGCTCTGAACAATACAGATGTCTACTCTGCCTTGAGGAAGCATAGAGTCTAGTGTAAGAATTGTACAATCTATTTTATAAGGTTCTGTTCCTGTGATCTAACTGTGGGAGTCATCGCTTCTGTGTGTCAGTCTTCCTTTGCAGATGTTTGAAAATGAGTCCCAAAGACACTGTTTAGTACTGTCTCACATTTGGGAGACCAAAATGTATTATATATCAAATATATCTTTATGTTCTTCACAGCATACACATGAAAAAATAATTTTAGGATGTATAACACAATGATTGAATATACATTACAAAATGATTACCATAATCAAGTTAATTAACACATCCATCACCAGACATAATTATTTTTTTAGAAAACAATCTAAAAATATTCAGATTTTATTGTGAAACATACCTCAACAAGGCTAGGGTGGGGAAATTAAAAAAGAAATAAAATAAAAGAGAAACTCGGGGGAAGGCATGCCCGCTGACATCTGGGTAGAGAGCCGAGGAACTGGGGAGTGGAAACCAGATGGGTCCACTTTGCTGCAGACACTGCTGCTCAGCGATTTCATTTGTCCAGTTTGGTCTCAAGGTTAAGGCTGTGTGGGTACTGGGAATAGTTGTATTTCCATTCTTTAGGTATTCCCAGCAATGCCTAGGACGGACGCTGGTTCATATGAATACATAAATTAAGCAATGAAAAGATCCAAGAATCCTTTCCGTTCTTTTTCTTTTCTTTTCTTTTCTTTTCTTTCCTTTTTTGCATTGATCATCAAATCAATAACCAACACTCTAATGACTAATTTTTTAAAAAAATATATTTTACTATTTTTTTAACAGAGAGGAAGAGATAAGGATGGAGAGTTAGAAATATCAGATGAGAGAGAAGCATCCATCAGCTGCCTCCTGCACACCCCCTACTGGGGATGTGCCCGCAACCAAAGTACATGCATGTTGTCATGGACCTGCTAATGGTCCAGACCCTATCATCACAGGGAAATATGCATCCCTTTTATCATTGGATACACTATGGTGAAGAGGTATTTGAGGATACTTGCCTAATCTGAATATCAAAAGTTTACCTATTCTTCTACATAAAGGTACATGCTTATGTCTCCGTAGTGGCATGTACATAACTTAAATAGAATTTCACGAACTGTATTAGAAGAAGTCTCAGAATAGTTTCATGGTCAAAGACCACAGATTCAATGCTAAGAGGAGTGCTGACTAATGCAAAACGTTTAAGTTACCTGAGAAAATCGAGATTCTATTACATGGCATTCAATAAGCAAAAATACCTAAATATTCCATTTTATCATCTGTCTTTTTTCCTTCCTTTCCTCTTCTTAGCAGCTCTGCTTTGGAATGTTACTCATGCTTTCTCTCTCTTCTCTCTCTCTCTCTCCTACTCTCTCTCTCTCTCTCTCTCTCTCACTCTCCACCTCCTCCCTCCTTTCTGGAGCTGTGCCCCTGGGCCACAGAAGTCCCCTTCTTCACAGGAAGCAGTGTGTTCCTCATTCTGGATCCCTCCTCAGCCCCAGAGCCCCACAGAGCCTCCCCCTTCCACACACCCAAGCATCTTTCTTGCACTCCAACCTTCTCGGAAGGCGAAGAAGGTTGGTGGATATTGCTCTTTTTCCTTATTATTTTTTCTTGTTATATAATTCCTTTTATCACCTTTATTTTTAAAAATAAAATTATATTGGTAAATCCAAAGAATCCTCTGAGTGACTAGTTTAAATGCAGCGGGGTCACTATACAGATCATTATGAATGCACAATACAATATACAGCTGAAACGTATGTGGTTGCATTGACCAATGGCACCCCTAATAAAATTGAATTTAAAAAATCAAAACCAATAAACCTCATAGTAAGGTAAAACAGTACGTTAAAAACCTACAGTGCTCATTTATACAGACTTAGTTAATATTTACTAATGACACTATTCTTTTGAAAATATGATAGTGTATCTGTAAAACTTTCTAGATCGGCAAGACTTAGCATGTGCCACCAAAAATGGGAGTGGGTTGCCCTAAAATAATTGCCAATCAAAGTATTCATTCAGGAAGTGAGCACTGGTTGCAAAAATACGTTTTTGTGAACTTAAAAGTTTGAAAATGCCTGTTTTCCATTGACTTCAGAAGTAACAGGCCAAATTTTCCATTGGCTCTAAAGTCATCTTCACAATTTCTGAAATAGCTCAAGCACCGTAACAGTCAACTGCTAAGTTAGCTCGTGCTAAATTGAACACTGTAATCTAATACAAGTAAGATCATTTTTATTTCCATAAAGACATGCCTTTCTTGTTTCCTAAGACATGTTTTGGGATTGAACAAACTTCTGGTGTGGATAGAAACACCATGTACTGTAGAGGCGAAAAGAAAATTGTAAATAACTCTACAGCAAGCTGTGTGGTATTTTTCCCCCACAGCGGGAATACCAGTTTTTATTATAGCTCAACTGGCATTGCCAATTAAAACACATCTCTGTTTGTTAAAGTGCTACTTACAATGGCTTCTACCAACTGTTATAGTTGAATATTTTCTTGTCATTTGGGTATTTAGTGGAAATGGTTGAATAGTATGAATGTTTAAAAACAAGTACACAGCCTGGCCAGTGTGGCTCAGTGGCTGAGTGTCAACCTATGAACCACCAGGAGGTCAGGGTTTGATTCAAGGTCAGGGCACATGACAGGGTTGCAGGCTCGATCCCCAGCAGGGGGGCATGCAGGAAACAGTCAATCAAGTCTCTCCAATTATTGATGCCTCTATCTCTCCCTTCCTCTCCCTTTCTCTTCGAAATAAATAAAAATATATTTAACAACAACAATAAAAATCAAAACAAATACACAGAAAATACTCTTCCTCCCATCGGCTTTCCACTGTGTACTAACTGAATTATATTTTGAGATTTTGTCCAAACTTGGCTAGATTTTTACTGGTGATAAGGCGGCTGTCAAGTGGATGCATTAAATAGTCTTTATAGGGCCGTTAGAGCAGTAGTTGCCGGTTATAGGCAAACAATCCTGCTTTGTTATTACTGCTCTGTTACATTTCCCCGCAAATTTGTCACTTACAAAAACTTCCCTCCCACACACACAGTGCAAACAACAGCAAAAGGGCCCTGTCCTTCTGTGTGCATTTTACATGTATTTTGCTGAGCACAAAAGCCTGCAGACCATTCTGAATGAATTACATATCTGGCATTTGAATATTTATTATGCTACAGTTTTAGGTGCTTACAACCATTTTTATTTCATGTATTAAAAAAATAAAACAAAGAACATAAGTAAATAAATAAATTGCCCTAGCTTGTTTGGCTCAGTGGATAGAGCGTTCCAGGTTTGATTCCAGTCAAGGGCACATGTCTGGTTGTGGGCTTGAGTCCCAGTAGGGGGCGTGCAGGAGGCATCCGATCTATGATTCTCTGTCATCATTGATGTTTCTCTATGTCTCCTTCCCTCTCCGAAATCAATAAATATACATTAAGAAATAAATAAAACAAAGAAAAGCACTCATGATAATCTATCTGCATACAGAATCAGCATATTAGTCCTTCCTTTAATAGTGATAATCCTAATTACCTCCTTTGGGAAACTTTTGCTGACACCCCAGACAGAGTAAAGCATCCTTTAATCTGACATTATATTTCCCAAACTTTTCTGTTGCTATTCTTAGGATGATGGATTTTAAAAACTTGTTATTTATATGCCAATCAAAGAGGTGAGATCATGGAATGTATCCTCCACTCCATTATAACCAGAGTCCTCAGCACAGTTTCCCTGATTTAACAGGCTGCATCTCCCCTGAAATATCAAAGTAAGATTTTTAAAAAGATATATTTTTTTAAAAAATATATATATTTTATTGATTTTTACAGAGAGGAAGGGAGAGAGAGAGTTAAACATTGATGAGAGAGTATCATCGATCAGCTGCCTCCTGCACACCCCAACTGGGGATGTGCCCACAACCAAGGTACATGCCCTTGACCGGAATCGAACCCGGACCATTCAGTCCGAAGGCCAATGCTCTATCCACTGAGCCACACCGGTCTCGGCCAAATTAAAGATTTTTATACTTGTGTGAACCATAAAAAAGAACAGCAAAAATGCCTCTGAATTATTATTCTACCTCAAACTGCTTTTCTTACCCAATCTTAAAGTCATGATACAATTTTGTTTATATTATATTTCCCACTCAAATATGTAATCTCTCTTCTCCTGAGAAAACTGAACTCCAGAGGTGAAAATTCATTAGAAATTACAGGTAATTTTGTGTTCCTTTTTTCTTATGATTTTCATACAAAAACGTCAAATGAAAAGATAACAAAAGCTTGTTACAAACCCTCAACTGAGAAAAAGTACTTAGGTTCAAAGACATAGGGTCATAATTTTGCTTCAGAAAGTAAAAATGTGGTTACGATTAACCAGCATTTTGTAGGGTCATCAAAATTGCAATTCATCAATTCATCTACTATTTTCTAGAACAAAGAGATCCTGCCTCATTCTGTAGATTGTTTCTTAAAAAACCAGATACTTCCTAAGCATTTAACACCAAGAAGGGTATGATACACGTCTCATTTAGAACCCATTCATTTTTAAGTGTTTTATCTTCAGATACAAAAAAAAAGTGACAAGAAAGGAGAAGAATCCTTTGTGATAGTTTTACAGCCACCAGTAAGAAAAATGTTAACCTTTTCTATTGCAAATACCTTGCTAGAACAACATTTCACCTGGCATTTATCCTCTTAGCTCTCTTAACAGTACATTGCGAGTTCCAAGAAAAACGTACATGTGACATCCTTAGTAAAATGCCACCTGTCAGGCAACTGGCTTGCTCCTTACTACTCAGACCCTGGGTAATTCGATGTAATATATTTGTCATACTGCTTCATGATAGGGAGAGTGAGGAACACCAAGTTATATGACAAAATTAAGTGTACAAAAAAATAGCTGCAACAACACATTTTGAAAAAATATAATTTTATTGATTTCAGAGAGGAAGAAAAAGGGAGAGAGATAGAAACATCAGTGATGAGAATCATTGACCAACTGCCTCCTGCACGCCCCCTACAGGAGATCTAGCCCACAACCAGGCATGTGCCCTGACAGAGAATCAAACCAGTGACATCTTGATTCCTGGAGGGATACTCAACTGCTGAGCCACCCCCGGCTGGGTTGCAATAACACGTTTTGATGATGCTGAAACCACGGTATTTGACAGAGCCAAGAAGTGAGATTGAAGTTAATTTGTGAAAGAATACTCATGTTCTTTATATATTCCTTAGATCACATTATTTATAAAGACTGTTTATATTCAATTAAGTAGAAAAAGATGGCTAGCACTAACCGTATTTTTTTTTTGTAAAGAGTAACATATTCCTCAAGCCTTGGACAAATGAATTTTTCAGCATTAATGTTTTTCTACTAGTAGGTAAATACTTTCTCATCCATCATGTTTCATTGAATTTTTAAAAAGTGACAGTGTTACTGTTAACCAACTGGGAAATAGTGTGCCCAATCTGGAGGGTTCCTTTCTCTTCTTCCTCTTCCCAAGGACTGAAATAAAGCATTCTGGGGAGTTACCTGCAACTCTGTAACTTCATAAAGCCAGGTAATCATGTCACATTTGAAAGTTAAAAATAAAGAACATTCTGTAGTTGGGCCAAAAGGAAAATTATTGTTTTATTAAGGAGTATAATAAGTGTAGTTGGAGTCCTGAGTGGGTACATTATATGATTATTTTAGGGTATATTAGATAAGCATCTTCAAGGCTGTCCTTTGAAATATCATCTCTAATCTCAGTATGAGTTCCTAACAAGATTTCCACCTCATTTTTTTAATGGTATTGAAAGAAACTGTGAGTCTACCTAGAGAAGAAGGCAGTGACACACACACGTAACACGCACATCTTTCTTAGAAAAGCTGTCAAGCATGATGCTGTCAGAACCTGATTCTGGAATGGGCATGCCACCATGGTTGGGCATGGGGTCGAGGACATTAAGTGTCATACGGTGGCAGAACTGAAATATGGTAGCAATCATACTTTGATAAAGACTGCTGTTTGAATTCTAACCCTGCTAAGTCTGATTAAAACACAAGGTACTTACCTCAGCTTCCAGGTAGAGACCTGGAGGCTGAGGCAATTTTCCCTTGCCTGGGACCAGGACCACAGGAGATTGATTCCCACTGACTCAGTAGCTTCAGGGATAGAAATGTAGATAACCTTTAGAAACTAACCGCTGAGCCCTGCTTCTGTGTTATCGGCAATTTCAAGATAGGGCCACATTCCAATGTCCATCAGGATGTGACTGGGAACCAACCCTGCAGGCTGTCCCCAGTCTTTAGAATTTAGTCTTCAAGATTTAGAAACAAAGGAAAATTCTTGTGGTTTAGGCCTTTAAAAAGACTTGCCTACACCTAGAACAGCGAAGTCCTATGGAGCCCGCCTGCATGTAGTGCTCTTGTGGCTGCCCTGGCCAGATATTTCAATAAATCTTTACCTGCTTCTTTTTAAATAAATCATCAGCCTCCAGTGGTCTTATTTTGAACCCAGGGTTCGACCCCACAACAAGAACATGCCACCCCAATACATGCTACGTCGGCATAAACATTATTTTGAGGTGAAGGCAATTGAATAAAAGTAGATACAGTGGAACCTTGTTTCTGGAACTTAATTCATTCTGGAAGGCTGTTCGAAAACCGAACCATCTTTCCCCATTAGAAATAACATGAATTAAATTCATCTGTTCCTGACCCCCCAAGTGATTCCCTGTTTTAACCTTTCTTACCCACCGTACATGTCTACTTTACTGTTGAACCTATAAATCAACACTTTTAAAGCAAAAAGGACATGCAATGTAAATGAAAAGTTAATGAAAGGGCAAGGAAATGTACAGTAATAAATGAAAATGTAATAATAATTACAAGTGGCCAAAAAGAATGAAAATAGCACAATATCCTGAGATTTTTCACAGTGGTAAACTGACTCAGATTCTCTCACTTCCTCCTTCACTTGTCACCGGAGAGATGCGTGACTGATCAGACAGATATGAGCATGAAAAGGCTGTCAGGTTGAGAAGGGAATTGCTCCAGATGGGAGACATTCGAAAAATGAGGTTCCACCGTGTCAGGAAAGCTCTTTGCCTTCCCTCAATGTGGCTAAAAAACAGAGAACACACTTTAAAAGGTGTGCACCTCTCCTCTGTATTAGGAAGGACAGAAGTTAATCATTGGAGACCATTTTGGGCCTGGATCATCTGGGAGACAGCACCAAAGGAATCTACAAAATAACCCTTACTCTCCAGCCTTTACCCACCATTATTTCCTGTGGGTTTGCTGCCTCACAACGTGCAGCCCTAAAAACTCGGAATCCTTTCCTTGTGACTTGTGGCATTGCTACAAATGGATGGTTCCTCTGCCGAGATGCTGGAGAAGCCCAGCTTCTAGCTACCACTTTGGGCTACTCACCTCTGAGAAGCCCCTTGCTTAAACGTGATACACATCCTAATATACTTCTATTCGTTTTTCTCTTCTTAATCTGTCTTTTGTCAGTTCAATTTACGAGGCCCAGCCAGAGAAACTAGAAGGCTGGCAGGAAAAAGAAATGTTCTTTCTTCACCTCACCACTTGAACAGAACTGGAAACAACTGCATTGAAAACTCAACTTTCAATGCCTTGTCTCTGTTTTAAGTTACTCCATAGCCTCCATATTCCATCTGATGTTGTACTGACTTTTCCCCCAAGCCATATTATCTGCCATTCCATCCACTCATTTATTCAAAAATATTTATTGCAGCCGAAACCGGTGTGGCTCGGTGGATAGAGTGTCGGACGGCGGACTCAAGGGTCACAGGTTCGATTCTGGTCAAGGGCATGTACCTTAGTTTCGGGCACATTCCCAGTAGGGGGTGTGCAAGAGGCAGCTGATCGATGATTCTGTCTCATCCTTGTTTCTAACTCTCTATCCCTCTCTCTTCCTCTCTGTAAAAAAACCTATAAAATATATTTAAAAAATATTTATTGCAGCCCAGCCAGTGGGGCTCAGTGGTTGCGTGTTGACCTATGAACTAGGAGGTCATGGTTCCATTCCGGGTCAATGCCTGGCTTGTGGGCTTGATCCCCAGTGTGGGGCACTCAGGAGGTGACAGATCAATGATTCTCTCTCATCATTGATATTTCAATCTCACCCCCTCTCCCTTCCTCTCTGAAATCAATAAAAAGTGTATTTTCAAAAATAAATAAGTTAAGCAAAAACTGAGAGGAGAAAAATACCGCATTTTATTTAGATTGTGGTACACAGTCCATCATGGCTGGCGTACAGAATATGAGGGGAAAAGAGAAAGAGGTGAATTTGGAGATGTAATAGAGACTACATGCTAATGAAAAACCCGTTAAGTGACATTATAGGACGTGGTGTTTATCCTGAAAATACTGTGTAGCAGGTACCTCTATTGTTGCCAATCTAGCAGCATTTCTTTTAGAGGATCCTTCATCATCCACACCATGGAATCTTGGTAACACTATTAGTCATGAGCCATGAGAATTGTAGGCACTGACACTTTTCAACCCTTGAGGAACCTACTGGTGTACACCTCCAGTAAATTATTTTGACACCTGAGTTTGACTGAAATCTTTGACTGCTATCAGGATATTTAGTAACTCTGGGAAGAATAACTGTCATATTTAAACAAAGGGCACACAGGTAGAAACTTAAGAATACAACTGTACAAAACCAATGAGACATAAAGAAAGCTCCTCTTAGAGTTGCACAGGATGAGACAAATAGTTTTCCTTGAGAGGGATATGCCATTTAGGTGGATTGTGATGAAGGGATGCTATCCATCTATCTATCCATCCATTCATTTTTTTCAAAGTAAAGAGAGTAAACCGTTCTAAAGAAGCATCACATGCAAAGGTATCTATACTAACAATAGAGGAATGTGCAAATTGTCCAGGACACATCACAGTAACAAGGGAACAGCAGGTTGCATTGGGGCAATAAGGCTGGCAGGGGGTTAGTGAGGGATGACCAAACAACTGAACAGCAGGCTGTGCTGGGCAACCAGGCCAGTGAGGGAGGGAGGGACAGTTGGGGGAGACCAGGCCAGCAGGGGGAGCAGTTAGGGGTGATAAGGCTGGAGGGGGGGCACAGTTAGGGGAGATCAGGCAGGCAGGCAGGTGAACAGTTAGGAGCCAGCAGTCCTGGATTATGAGAGGGATGCTGAAGGGATCCAGGATTGGAGAAGGTGCAGGCTGGGCTGAGGGGACCACCCCAGTGTACGATTTCATGCACTGGGCCTCTAGTCTAGTCATAAAAGATTAGCATCAAGGAATATTATCCTCAAAGAAATGAAGAACCTAGATGTTTATAAAAAGGAATGGCATACATAGTGTGTTTTTTTTTTAAAAAGTAGCTCCTGTGGAAGTATGGAAATTGATATAGTAAAGATAAACTCTAGATAAAAGATACATATTTTTAAAGTAAAAGTGAAATATAATGAAGGAATAACCTACTGGTTCTTTAAATTTGGGGGGTTATCTCAAAAATAATTTGGCCATATAGTTAACAGCACAGATGTTTAGACCTCACTCAATTTCTGTTGAGTTTAATGTCATTGATTAATTCTTAGTAGACCAAAGAAGTGGGAGGTTTAATGATAGAAATGACTGATTAGTGACATTTCTAAGTTGTTTTATTGAGGATCTATTCATTTTTCCATTGTTTATAATCACCTAACGTGTATCAAGAATTGTACTAAATGCTTAGGATACAAATTTACTAAGTTATGATCTTTGCTCAAATAATTTTACAATCTAAATGTCATTTTTCTCACAATATGTCCATAGACAATCTTTATCAGAATCATGAGCTTAATAAAATACACATTCTTACACCCAAAACCAGACCTGATAAATCAATATCTTGGCAGAGGTAAGAAAATTTGAAATCTACAGGTCCCGCAGGTATGTCTAATATATGCAAATAATTTGAGAATTAACCTAATGTGATGAACAGATAGGATTTGGGGGTAAAAACTGATATGTGTCATGTTGTTACAAATGGTACTTAGAGAAAACAGGTAAATGATAATTCTTATCACTGAAATTGAGATTAGAGATGGCTTCACCATTGGAAGGAGTTAAAATATTCTTAAGTATTCCCTTGGAAATAGATATCTGTCATTTAGGAAACTGGAAATAAATATTTGGGAGTCCTCAGCACAAAGATTATAATGGAAACCATAGAGGCTGGTAATATTACTCAATAAGAGTTTTCTTGAGTAAAGTGAGATTTAATTTGGAAAAGAAAACAAAACACATCTTCCAAAGCAAACCAAGAATGTAATTGGAAGCAAGTAGCAAATGAGGCATTTCAAAATTACTTGTTAACATTTGAAGAGTTGATCTTTCCTCAGCTCTGGTCAGATTAAAAAACTCTCATGGCCTCACAACAGGATTCTCCATTGCCAATTCCACCACCTTTGTTGGTTTTCCTCTCTACCTTATTCTCTTCAGTAGGTTCCATTAAACTGCCAGCACCTACCAACCTCATATTCTCTCAAGTGCATTAGCTTTAGTGCATAGATGAGCTACTCTCTCCCAGTGACTAAGTCAAGTCCTGGCCCTATCTCTCATTGACCCAAATATGCCCCCTGCTCACACATCAGCAAATCACTAGGAAAGGACAAGGGAAGTAAACTATGCAACTAAACTATGTAAATTATTGTCTTACATCACTCCAATCTCATCTACAGGATGAGCGGTAGGGTTGACTCCCACCAACCACTCACCACTACAACCACCAAGTCGTATGACCTGAGATTCAAACAGAGGATAGACCTCAAAGAAAACCTTTAATAACCTTAGGAAGTAGAAGTGGAGTTTAAACAGTCAAATAAGAAGAAAAAAATGTCAGCTTCATTGGGTATTAATGTCATGCTCACAGCTCACTGTTCCAAAAATATAACTTCCTTGTCTTTGTGAAAATCAGGATATCACTTTTCTGTCTCCAGTCTTCTGTTCCTCTTTCACTCCCTATTATTCTTCAAAGATCAGTGGCTTGGCAATTTAATTTCCTACTTACATCAGTTCCCTGGGAAGTCATAAATCCTGACTAGGGGTCCTTGAACTCATCTAAGACCTCTATTTTGGTGTCATTATAAATGTATACACACATCTGACTGTGAGATGCATTAAATATAACTGCTCATTTCCATAATCTTTCAAAGTTTGCATTGTACTAAACAAGACTCACTGATTTTTTTTAAAAAACTTCGCTCCGTGCTTTGTCCACAGAAGAATGGTGTGTAAAGGGCAGCCTTAGATAATTCACACGGTAAAGGTCATGGAGTTGGAAGAGGGAAGAATGATAAAGTTGCTCATAAAAGAAGGCAAGGGATATAAGTTGAGGCTATTTGAGTGTAAAGAAACTGAGAAAGTTTGATTGAAAAAGTATATAGCTATAAATAGTAATATCCCAACACCTTATTGGAACGTTATTGAAAAATAAACATTATTTTAAAAAGAAAAAAATGTAGACACAGGGTGGGACAAAAGCAGATTTACAGTTGTGCATATAGAAAATAATATAATAAATAATAATGCAAGAATAAATTTTGTTTTACATACTCACAATAATGAGTCATGAAATGTATAATAGTAACTACCTTGTTTTCAAGAGTCTAGTGACCTAGGGACTTTAGCTGCCAGAGAATGACTAGAAAGCTGTAAGGAAATTATTAAAACAAAAACAAAGCAATAAAAGAAACAACTATGGGAAAGGTTGAGGAATACTGTTACACATACTAGTAAGCACCAAATTGTATTGGCTTTGAAAAAAAATGGCGGGAGAACTTGGCACACACCATCCCAACCATGTGATAAAGTTTATCATTCCCAGTGATGTCACGTGATGTCATGTGTCCCTGGTATGGTATTACCAGAAGGGCACGTTGTCTCTGTGATATTCTTTCAAAAAGGACATAACTCTGATTTAATCATAAGGAAAAACATTAGAAAATCCTGAATGGGGGTGGGGGTGTTCTAGAAAATATCTGATCAGTCAGTAATTCCTAAAGCTGCCAAGGTCACAAATAACAGACAAACCAAGTGACTTCACAGACCAGAGCACACCCAAATATACTAATTGAGATCCTGGACCAAAAAAAGGTGGGGAAAATGGTGACAACTAAATGAAGTTAGGAATTAATCCACTAGCATTTTGACAAATATACTTCAGTATTTTAAGATATTAACAATAGCAGGCATTAAGTGAGAAGTATATGCAACTCTCTGCACAACTCTTACAAGTTTTTTTTTTGTAAATCTAAAATTATTTTTTAAAAGGTTTATTATTTTTATTTTAATGCCTCCTACATGGGCATATACATACACACACACTCTGAGCAGGGTGCCCTGAGTTGAGAAGACTGTTAAACTCATCTTTTCAAAATGCGCATGCAATCATTTCACTTCCCTGCCAACATTCCTAAATCACCATACCCCCATATTCAATACAGAAGACCCACATTGCAAGGGCTTTAACAACTTTTTCAAACCCATCTGTCTCCACATCACTCCAAGTGCCCCCTCCTTCCTTCCCTATCTCTGGCCGTTTGGGTTTCCCCAGGTGCAGCTATTGTTTCAGCTTTCATACCTGCAACCGTCTCATGTCATGACAGTGGACATGATTTAGAAATAGATTGCAATGAAGACTTGTCTGAGTTTAAGAAAGACTACACAGGCCAAGGAGAATGGCTGTTTGTGTCCATTTTTGTCATTGTCTGCAACCTGCAATAGTCACCCTTGGTGACAGAATCTTTTGATCAAAGATCTGGTCACGCAGATGATGGCTCGCTTGAAAATGGCCTGTGGTGCCCCAGGAATGAACTGGAGATGCAACAGCCCACAGTACACGCATGCCCAGACCTGCCAATTCGATAGCTCAGCAATGTTCCAAGCAAAACTTTGACAGGTGGCTCTCAGAAATAATAGTGTTAATGTAAGCATTTGATTTTCATGATAATGAGTGGATGATCATAATGAACTCGGGTTTAACCTTTCAATAGATGGGAGCAGAAACATCACTTCTGGGAGAAATAATAGGAGAGTTTGGTTTTATTTGTTTGAAGGACATGATTTAGTAAGATATATTGCTTTGATCTCTTTGCATCATCTTTGATTCATAACGAATTTAAATCTTTATAGATTCCAGGTAAGATTCACACTTAAAGAGTATCAAAATAAGACTGATTGCCCAGACATCATTTTTTGAAGCAGAATTTCTGTATGGGCCCCAAGGTCTTAACAAATGCCTTTCTTGTACTCTCAGCCTATGATTTCCTCCAATGTAATTCAATGGAAATAAACACCTCCTTAAATAAAAGTTAATGTTCATAGATCAGGGAATTATTTGTTGTTTGCAAACACCATGGTACATTTCTATGAAATATTACACGTAATTTTTGACCTATGCCTATATATTTCCTTCTCAACGTGTCAAAGTTTGAGTTTAGATATTTAGCTGTGGAGAAGTCTTTCTCCAGGCTGCAGAAACAGAGAAGGCAAAGGAAACCATGCAGGCCGAGTGTGTGCTGACTCCCTCCTGGGAAAGCTGAGGGTGTGGCATTATTAAATAATGAGTTTGTATTAGAGATATGAAACTTTAATGGTTTGAAACAATACGAATATTGTTTATAAACAATCATTGAAAACACTGTATAAAAAGAAGTTATTATACTAAGTGAAATAAGCCAGTCTGAGAAAGACTAATACCATATGATCTCACTTATATGTAGAATCTAATAAATGAAATAAACCAATGAACGAAATAGAACCAGAGTCATGGATACCTGGAACAGACAGATAGCTATCAGAGGAAGAAGTGGGGACTGGATGAAAGAAGGTGAAGGGATCAGCCCAGAAAACAAGAACAATTATACATAATTCATTGACTCAGACAACAGTGTGGTGATAGCCAGAGGGGAAGGGGAGTGAGTTGTAGGTGGAGGCGGGCAAAGGTGGAGGAAATGGGGAATGAGAGAGACTTTGCTTAGATGCGGGCACAATGCAGTGTGTAGATGGTGATTTATTGAATTGTACACTTGAAACCTGTATGGTTGTGTCAACCAATGTCACCACAATAATTTCAATTTAAAAATAAAGTGAAGAGACGAGTTTCAAAGTTCTAGGGAAGCAGTAAAATACTTATCTCCCAATATTGGTAGACTCATATTTTCCCTTGTAGGGAGGAATCTACTCTACCAGCAAGTGCCACCAAAATCTAAGAATCTCATTAAAGACCAATAAGCTAGAAAATCCATTATACATATACTGAAATGCTATTTTGTTACATATCATCTTTATATCCCTCCCTTAAGATTCTGCATTTCTGGCTCATTCACCAGGAACTTCCAGCTCTGCAAATCTTTAACCATATACTGCTATATCAGAAAAATCGGGGTTAAAAAAGATAAAATTAGTAATTCCATGATAAAATGCTTTCATTAGAAAAATTAAGAGTTTCTCTTTTAATGATGACAGAGAAACTGGTTTTAGACTAATCGTCTAATAGATAAGCTAGAAAGCCCTGAGGAAAAACAAAAACAAAACTCAGATATGTAACAATAACTATGTACCAGATATCTGTGCTTGGTATTAGGTCTCCGTATTCAAATGAACAGGAAGGAAAGGAAACAGTGAGAAGATGAAAGGAAGGACATAGTAGAGAAGAAGTGCCCCTATTGCTCTCTTTCTAAAAAAGTTACTCAAGACCTCATGAAAAAGCCCACCAACATTTACTTAATCTACAGATTCCTGTGCTGATTAATAAAACCAGCAGAAGAGGCATGATATCATTATTTATGCGACGGGAAGAAAATCGGTGAAATAGAGAGTATTGCCTCTTTGTCTGCCAGTAGTTGGGAATTTAGAAGGAAAAAATAATCCTGGGGGAGCGAAAGGAGAGTGGTGCCAAGTTCCATCAATGAGTGGTTCAGATTTCTGGATGTGACTCAGATTCCTGGAAAAAATACTTTTGTGAAAGGATGTGGTTAACCTTACTCTAGAATGGAAATGTATTTGAGCACAGCCTCACTGAGACGATGTGAGGTTTATGAAGTAAATGTAAAGCTACATATCATGAAATAACCAGAGTGACATATATAAAAATATAGTACAGAATATAGGTGATTATTTATGTTTAAAAAATTAAAGAAAAAAGGTAGGAATGCAGGCAAAACAAGTCATAGACTGAGATAGTACTATATCAATATTGAATATTGAATAAAGCAGTCCTAATATTTTAATATAAGTTGATGACCTACCATACATAGTATGCCTCTATTTCTTTGTTTCTCTCTCCTCTCTCCCTCCATCAAACACTAGCTGTGAGCTTGACAAAATCATTTGCCTTGTTCCACAGTTAACTAATTAGTTGGTGCAGAGAATTATTTTGAAGATTAAACAAAAAAGTCATGTTAAACATCTGAGCACAGTACATGTAACATTATATTAATTAAACACAGGGTTGTTATGTTGTTAGTTATTTCATCATTATTATCAGTAACAACAGCAGCAGCAGCATCCGCCTTATAGGAGAAAACATAAAATTAGCCAAATGTAGAAAACATGTCTGAAAACTATGAAGGCCGGTATAGTGGATAAGAAGATGACTAATGAAAGATAATAAGAACTCAGATAGAGAGGTTCTCACGATTCTTTAAAAGATACACATACATTACACACTGTATGGCATTTGGACTTTATTATTTTCATACTGATCCTGGTAGAGGATTTGCCATTCTCTGTTAGTCAGCAGATCATCCTCCTCTTTAAATCCTGGTACTGACCAAAACTTGATTCTTGACATAAGAATTACTCAAAAAATGATTATGGAATATTTAAACCATGTTTAGAATGAAACAGGTTTGAAGGAAAGCATAAGAATAATAATTACTGCCCAGCCAGCATGGCTCAGTGGTTGACCGTCGACCTATGAACCAGGAGGTCACGGTTCAATTCCCAGTTAGGGCACATGCTTGGGTTTCAGACTCGATCCTCAGTATGGGCCTGCAGGAAGCAGCCAATCAATGATTCTCTCTTATCATTGATGTTTCTCTCTTTCCCTCCCTCTCTCTTCCTTCTGAAATCAACAGAAAATATATTTTTTAAATTACCTAAAATCCAGTATGTTTATCATCTTATTTAATCACCACGATACTTAGAGGTAGAAATGAGCATCCTTATTTTACAGATAAGGAAATCAGAAATCAGAAAGGTTTAGACTCTTGCCCAAGGCCACACAGCAAGTAGACAAAGGAACGAGAGGGGATCTTGGGTCTGAGGAACTCATGCTCTGATTCCCACACTAGCACCACTTCCTCCCTGACCCATAAGAGATGCCATGAATTGGATCCACATCCAAAATTATTGAGTCGTGCCAGTGGTTAAGGATTTAAACCTTTATAGCAAAGTTCACTGGTTGCATAATTAACAGAGATTAGCTAATCAAAGCCCTAATGGTAACCTAATCGTTGCAGTGTTTTACTGCTTACAAAGCAACTTCAGGTAATTATGTCATTTGATTTTTGAAACGATGATGTGTGGCAGAGATTTTCCTCCTAACTTTCAGGTGAATAAATTAAAGCTCAAAGACATGTATTGGCTTTCTCCTGAGTCATTAAGTCTGGAAAGAAGTGAAGTTGGGAAATGAATGAATTCTGGGTCAGTATCTCCTCTCTAAATACAATGTATGCCACTTTCCAACAGGGCAGGATGGTCCAGAACAGGGTCCTTGGGCGTCCTTGCCCTGTTCAGGAATCACTGTGGTACATTCCTTTGGTAGACAATCACCCTTTCCCCTGCAGTCTTGGATCCTAGTTATGATTCTAGTCTCTTCTCCGTGGAAAACAGTTTTGAAAGGCCATTGCATTGCCCTGAGAATAGAGATTTGGGTCTGACATTCTTCGTGCCCTATACAACCTGGGAACCCTTTTGTGGCCTTAAAGAAATCAGGGAAAGCATTTTCTGCTCTTAACTCCCATCCATACTTTCTACCACATGCGGAATAGGAAACTTTTTTGTTTGTTTCACTAAAAAGGCTGTGCATGTTAGCTTACTGAGCAAGTCTAATCTACATATTCCCCACACTTTCTAGCAGAATTCTTCTGCTCATTAACACAGCACACTTAGAACATGCAAAAAATAAAATAAAAACTAGGCATTTTATCTCCTGGTTTGATTTTTAAGAATTGCTTCAATAGTTGACATAATACTAAAAGTAAAAGAAAATTCTAGGAAAGACTTGATAGAATTAAATCAAATAGCAAGGGGAAGTTGATATCGACTTTCTTGTGATTTTTTTACCTGGCAAAACGAAATTGCTAATAGGTGGATCTGAATTTTAGGAACCAAAGTGTCGTGGTTGAACAAAATTCTTTCTTTTCAAAGAAAGAATGGATGGATAAAAGGAAGGAAGGGAGGGAGGGAGGGAAGAAGTGAGGAAGGGAGGTCTGAGGAAGGAAAACTATAATTTACATTATAGAATTACATTTAATTTTATTTAGAATAAGAATACCGTATTACATTTTGTGTTTTAAAAGACCATTCACAAAGAGATGTCACCTAGTAATTTACTCCCTTGAGAATTGAAAATGTCAGAAGAACAGATGAGGTAAGTGTTTCAGATTTGGTTTTTCCATTCAGGTCAATCTAATAAATTGGATACCATAAATGTTCAAAACCTTCAGTTGCTCATGTACAAGTTCAGAAAATCTCACTTGCCTTGTGAAGATTAGATGTGTTAAATGATAGATTCTATTATTGACTAGATTATATCATTCAGTACATTCTCTAATTATGTGTAATGGATAAAGAGTAATCACATCCTTTGCAATACCTGTAACAAAGGAAGAGTACTAGAATATATACAGAATTCCTATAGATGTATACAAACATAACTGATTTTTTAAACTGTGTAAAATACATAATAGCCATTTAACACACAAAAATGTATAAATGTATGTACATATGTTCCCTCAGTGGTAATCAAGGAAATTAAAATCATGATGAAGATGTTTTTGTTTAGAGTTTGTAGATTCAACATGCACAGAGTTATTTTTCCTCAAAAACTCAGAGAGTATACATAGAGGGACAACAACAATAAAAGGTATATACCCCCAAGGGCAGAGAGAACAGAGAAGGAGAACTCAGTACTACCAATGAAGGGAGGGGTTAAGGAAAAGACTGCACGTCGAATTCTGAGCTTCTCTAACAGCCCTTCCCTAATAGCTCTTAGGATACCAGCAAAAGGCTTTCTCTGCCAAGCTGGAGAACAGAAATGTCTTCTCTGAGGAACCTCACCAGCTCAAGTGAAAACACTAAAACGACTAGGTCTCAAAGTCCCCAGCCAGATCACCCTACAGTGTGGCCCTGTGATATAAGTCCCTTCCAGAGCTCCCCTCCTCTTAATATGAGAAAAAAAGTCAACAACCGCCAGACTTGTGAAATGTTTCTAACGTGAGTAGCAGAAGCCAAAACACGTAAGACAGATAAAGATAGGACAGAGATCACAATGACAAAAGCAATTTGGAGGAAACAAGCCATATGTGGGGAAGAACACTTTAAAAACAGTTGCGATTGCCAAAACCGGTTTGGCTCAGTGGATAGAGAGTCGGCCTGCAGACTGAAGGGTCCCAGGTTTGATTCCGGTCAAGGGCATATACCTTGTGTGCAGGAGGCAGCTGATGGATGATTCTCCCTAACCCTCTATTCCTCTCTCTTCTTCTCTGTAAAAAGCCAATAAAATATTACAAACAACAACAACAAAAAAAACCAACAACAATTGTGATTAATGTCATCTAGGAGAGAGGGAGAGAGAGAGAGAGAGAGAGAGAGAGAGAGAGAGAGAGAGAGAGAGAGAGACTGAGACTTATAGAATCATGCTTTGTCCTGCAGGGGAGAGAGGCAAATAGAGCTTCCACGTCCAGAGGAAACTCCCCATCATACTGAATTGGATGTTCGCCATCACTTAGCCAAGAGAATGGCAGTATTGATACAGACAGAAGGTAACTGAAGGGCACTTTTTAAGTTATGTTATAACAGCTAGAAAGAACACACACAAACACATGCACACAATTCTTTAAAGTCGATAAGCACAGAGAAAATAAAAAATGAAAATGTGAGACATTGACTGCTGTGCTATACACATTTTTTTTCTTCATGTTGTATGGTGAGAGGAGTGAGGACTTTGAGGTCAGAAAGATGTGGAATCAAATCCTGGCTCTGCCATTAGTCCCTTGGGTGCAGTTGGGCAAATCAACTTCACCAAATCTTATTTTCTTCATCCAGGAAGTGGAACAATGAAGTAGAGTCTGTAGAATTAATCTAAGTATTCAAGATAATGCTACACAAAGTTTATAGGAAAGTGCTTGGTCCAAAGAAGAAATAAAATCAATATCAATTTTATTAGCATAATGAAATATATAGAGTTCTTTTTAAAAATAAATATTTTATTGATTTTTTACAGAGAGGAAGGGAGAGGGGTGGAGAGTTAGAAATGTCTACAGAGGGATGGGAGAGAAACATCCATCAGCTGCCTCCTGCACACACCCTACTGGGGATGTCCCAGCAACCAAGGTACATGCCCTTGACCAGAATGGAACCTGGGACACATCAGTCTACAGGCCGATGCTCTCTCTATCCACTGAGCCAAACTGGTTAGGACTATATGGAGTTCTTATTCAACAGTGGTGGTTCAACTGTTCTCATAAAATATTTTTCTTGTTTTGATCAAATTATTATTTAAGTAACCTTCCCATTTATCTATCTATTTCTATTGATTGATAAATATCTATGTAGATATACAATGTTTTATAGACAATAGATATACACCTACCTAGATGCACAGGTATATCCACACAGATATGTTTATGCAGATACAGCTACATAAATGTAGCTATATCTATATATCTATGTAGCTACAGTTACATATACATATACTGGCAGATAGATAGAGAGATAAATGATGCATGTGCAAGTCATTTGACTGCATGTTCAAGTCAAATTTCTGTTTCCCAGAATGAAAATAAACAAGCAAGCAGCTCCCCTTAGAGAGTTCTGGTTTTATAATTCTTGATTCTAATTCTAAATGTTAATATCTCACAATTTAAAGGTTCTCTTTGTTTTTGCTTTTCTATCTAATATTTGTTAAATGGCCCTCCCGTTTTGCACTCCTATTTTAGGATATGTAAATGTTTGATGTGTGATCCGAAGACCTAATAACTGACTGTGTGGGAAGGAAATATATATATATATATAAGCAAAGAGGGACAGAATTATACAGACAAGAACATTCCAAGAGTGAAGACTGCTCTTCTGTACCTGATCAAAATATGTCTCTCAAAACATTAACTTCTACCTGAAATTGCCCGGGAAAGTGTGCCTGCATTTTACACTCTTCAAATGGACCCAGATTACAGTTGTGAGAAATCAGAATGATCTGTGGTTACAGCTGTTGGGCTTCTGCTGGGTGTTGTGTCTTTCTTCTTTCTTCATTCACCGGCCAGATCCCTGAAGCCTGTGGCAAAGGCATAAACCACAAAGCCGAAGGAAAAGGCACCAGAGCTGTCATTCAAATTCATGTTTAATGGCATCTGGAGCAATTAGGCCTGTTGACAATCACTATATCAAAGAACGAAATTGGAATCCATTCTTGCCCACTCCGGGGACTCTAGACAAACTCTGAACTGAAGCAGTGATCCACCAAAGCCTTGATTTAAGCAATGGATGTCAAAATGTTTTCTTTGGGTGTTTGTTTCATGGAAGTCTTTTTGAGGCACCAAATTCCTCTGACTCTGTGACAAGAACCCTGTACTTACCCAGGCAGCATTAACTCCTCTCAGGAAATGTGTGTGTGTGTGTGTGTGTGTGTGTGTGTGTGTGTGTACATTATATATACAATGTGTATATAATGTATATATCATATATGCTATATATTATATATCATATATTTTATATATATGATATATATCCTATATATCATATATATTATATAATTTATATAAATATATATCATATATACATATATATCATATATATACATATATATATACATATATATATATATATATATATATAAATGATAGCATCAACAGTGAAAGCAAACACGCACTGACCACTTACTCTATGAAGAACAACGCAAGAGCTTTACATTGATTAGCGCACCTGATGCTCACAACCCCATGAAGACAGTCGCAAACTTGTTATCAGTCAGAAAGGACCAGTGAGGCTAGGAGAAGAGCAATGACTTGCTCAGCTCCAAAATGGAGGGCGATGGGGGGGGGCCCTGTGAGTTCCTCCATTTCCTTCCTTCCTTAAGGCCCCAGCCTACATTTCCCAACCTCCCCTGCCATTAGGTATGGTGAAGCAGTTAACTTCTGGCCAATAGAATGGGAGGACAAATAGTGTGAGCTTCTCCAGGTGACCATGTTTAAAAAGTAGGTTGTCTGCCATATGGCTCCTTTACAAGTCCATGTCTGAGTGTAGCATGTGCCAAGTCGATTCAAAGTGGACCCACAAAAGAGCCTAGGTCTTGGGTGGATGGAAGAAAGCACATCTTACAAACTCCCTTTAGCCACCCATTAGACTTTAAGTAAAAAAAAATCAACCTTTAAAATAGCCATAGCACCCTGTCTGATGTGGCTCAGTAAGTGGTTAGAGTGTCAGCCCAAGCACCAAAGGGTCACAGGTTCAATTCCAAGTCAAGGTCAAGGGCATGTACCTGGGTTGCATATTTGACTCCTGTCCAGTAGGGGCACATGTGGGAGGCAACCAATTAACCAATTGATATCTACCTACCTATCTATCTATCTATCTATCTATCTATCTATCTATCTTACTTTTCTCTCTCATCCCCTCCCTCCCTTCTACTCTATCTAAAATCAATGTGAAAATACAATTTTTTAATTATTAAAAAAACATATTAACTATTTAAAAAATGTTGGTAGCTTAGAGGGTAGGAGTTTGAGGGGTGCTGGATGAAAAAGGTGAAGGAATTAAGTACAAATTAGTAGTTGCAAAATAGTTACAGGGTTGTAGAGCACAACATAGGGAATACAGTCAATAACATTGTAGTAACTACGTACCATGCCAGGTAGAGGAATCACTTTTTAAATTATATAAATGTCTAACTACAATGCCATACATCTGAAACTAATATAAAATAATACTAAATGTCAAGTGCAATGGAAAAATAAAATTAAAATAGAAAATAAATAAAATGTCTAAGGCTTAATATAGTAAGATGTATTGGTGACTAGGATATACAATATATATTTCAAAGGGAACTGCTTCAGGGGTATTAACTGAGTGTTGAACTCAGACTGTAGGATTCTGGAGAATAAGACATTAACCACTATGCTAAACCATTTTATTTTTTACATTTTTATTGTTTTCAGAGAGAGGAATGGAGAAGGAGGGAGAGACAGAAACATCAATGATGAGAGAATCATCGATCAGCTGCCTCCTACACGCCCCCTACCTCCGCAATGTGCCCTGACCAGGAATCAAACCCGTGACCTTCTGGTTCATAGGCAGCTACTCACCCACTGAGCCACACTGACTGGGCTAGACCATTCTTACATCTGGTGACTAAATCCCCCTCACTAGAATTCTGAACACTTGCTTTATTCTGTCCTATTTGTCTAGTTATTGTGTTGATCAGGGAAATCACTTAGTAATTTACCCTGACTGTATCCCAAGTAAAACTGACTGTATCCCAAGTAAAAATACAGATACATATTTACTATTGGAAATATCATAAATATAAAATTTTCAAGGCAAGGGAATAGGAAAGTCATCTTTCTGGAGCCCTTGTTCTGAGCCTTGGGTATCTTGAGATGAATGACTCAAGCAGGTTGACAGATCTGATAATGCTTATGCATACTTATGCTCTCCAAATGCATATGAGTAGAATATTTTGCATAAAATCCCGGGATTTACAAAAATGGATTTAGAACCCCTGACACATGTGATTTCATGTAATTCACACAGAAGGCTTGCCTAGCAGCAGTTTTATTATCCTCATTTTACAGATGACAAAACACGAGTTGCACGCGGTAAGTGACTTGCCTCCACTCGGATGTTTGGTAGACGGCAGGATCGGGGTTTAAATTCAAGACAATTTCACTCCACAGCTCATGTCCTTCTGGCTACTTTATGCATCCCTGGCCTCTGTGGTATAGTGAAATATTGCTCAGTTTCTCACAGCTAACTTCAAACTACTCTTTTAAACATAAAATTTTGAAAAACATGCCAACCTTGGCCACTCAAGGTATCTGTTACTTGGGCAATGGTGCCAGGTACGTGTGTGTGAACGAGAGACTAATAGAAGGATGGAGAATGAGATACAGAAGGATTGTGAAAGCTACCATCCTCATAAATTATTACCTAAGGCATTGCCTTTAAGTCACATTTCTTTTTCTTTTTTTATTAATAAATTTTATTGATATTTTACAGAGAGGAAGAGAGAGAGATAGAGAGCTAGAAATGTTGATGAGAGAGAAACATCCACCAGCTGCCTCTTGCACACCCCCTACCGGGTATGTGCCCACAACCAATGTACATGCCCTTGACTGGAATCGAACCCAGGACCTTTCAGTCTGCAGACCAAAGTTCTACCACTTTGTCAAACTGGTTTCGGCCACATTTATTTTTCTATCCCTTCTTAGGAATTTATAGGAGGCTTTGCAGAAGCCATGATATTTGAGCATCATCTTCCAGGACAAATAGGAGTTTTGAGTTTATCACTATAGAGTAAGACAGGAAGGCTGTTCCTGCCAAAAGAAATTACAAGGACCAAGGGGAAAGGTATGAAGCAATTTGTGAAGAGATTGCAAGAGGAGGGTGACAGGTAGAAGGGAGTGGATGGGGCAGGAGATAAGGTCTAAAGCCAAAGCAAGAACTTTTAAAATACTGGATTTCTGGGTGTCACATTTAGTAATAATTTCCTTACTGTTAACAGAATGTTGAATGCATTGGCCATGCCATTAAATTTTAGGGATCTCTTTGATAAACCAAATTTGTATAGTATCAGGACCTAGAAAAAGTTTAAAGTTTGGCTAGCTTGTACCCAGGACACATTATCTTTGCAATATCTGAGTCCTCTAATAAAAACAATCTAAATGCTAATTCTATACAATAACTCTCAGTTATGGAGGATGCATTTTATTATAGGTATCACATCAAATACACACACACACACACACACACACACACACACGTATCTTTAAAACAATATATTCACATGTGCACTTAAAAGATTAAGGGAAAAAAAACATGAAAAGCCAAAAAAATATGAAAATCACACCAAAAAGAAATGTAATCTCAAAGAGGTTTAATAAAATCTGCATCATTACAAAGCAACAACGCCACTTAAGTCAATGCCTAAGATGTTATCATTCATTCACTTAAATATGTGTCGAGTAAAAGCTGATTATAAATTTTGAAAAATTAAGGATTCTTTCATGAATCATGTAAAATGTGTTTTTCTCATTTCGATGATTAAAGCCCAATGTATGACCCCATCCATAATCTCAACTTTGAAATCTCCTTGGTTAACTGTGTGTGTGTGTGTGTGTGTGTGTGTGTGTGTGTGTGTGCTGTATATAATCTAGAAAAGTGAGGGATGAAACATATATTATTTTGCCACTATTTGTCTTTAGTAATGGCTCAGAATATACTCCCTTGACTCATATCAGGAACAATGCCATCTTTGACATAATCATATGATATTCAGTTTTGAGAGTTCAGAAAGCAATAAACAGCTACACCTCTCTAGAAATAAATGATTGAGCCCTGAGAGTATGTCCCTCTACTACAAAGTGGAGACTCCCTGTGAGCTGTGATTAAATTATAAAAGAAAAATTGGCCGTGACATATGAGCTCTTGTCCTTCATAGTGATATTGACTTTTGTCCAAACATATTTAATTTAACTCGGAATCACTGCTGCTATTTATTTTATCATCTTTTCTGCAAATTTGGTGTCCTGTACATTTCAATTCACTTCTCCACTGTCTCCCTTCTCTTCACACCATAGTTTTGCAAGAACCATTTTGGATTAACCTTTTACCCACTGATCCTAATATTTTCCCAAGTAGGGAGTAGCCTCTTTAAAAAAAAATTTTTTTTAGTGACTTTATGGAGGAAGGGAGATGGAGACAGAGACACATCAATGATGAGAGAAAATCACTGTGCCTCCTGCATGTCCCTTACTGGAAATTGAGCCTGCAACTGGGGCATGTGCCCTGACAGGAATCAAACCATGACCTCCTGATTCATAGGTCAAACACTGAGCCACATCAGCTACTGGAACAACCTCTTGATAATTAATTGAATTGGTGAAAAGAGGATGAAAAAGTAGGTATATCATTGAGTGACTCACTGGGCAACTATCCTTGGAGAATTTACATAATTCTAGAAGATCAGTAGCATTATTGTTCCCATCTGACAAGTGAAGAGTTAGAACCTTAGAGAATTTGAGTAATAAACTATTGCAAGCTATTATTATTGCCAAGAAATTATTATGCACCAGGTGATCTGCGAAACACTTTGTGTGATTTTTAAAGGGGGTCCTCTCAGTCTCTTGAAATGTACATAAGATGGACTTAAGTGAACATGCCCATATTGTTATGTTTCAAACAGTGACAAACGTGAAAGTGAAAAGTGACATTCTGATAGTGTTCTAGAACAGGGGTGAGCAAACTTTTTGACTCGAGGGCCACCATGGGTTCTTAAACTGGACCAGAGGGCCGGAACAAAAGCAACCCGACCACTCTCATCTTGGGCTGCTGGTGAAGGAGCTGAGGGGGAAGCAAGAGAACCCTCTGCTCTCTCGGCTCCACGGGCTGGATAGAACAGCCGAACGGGCTGGATCCGGCCCGTGGGCTGTAGTTTGCCCACGGCTGTTCTAGAAATGAGCCAATTCAACCAGGGTTGTCCCAAGAAAGTTGGCACATAGTATCCCCCTAGCTTAAATATCTATTTCATGGATAAGAACTTCCAAACACCTTCCCACGGGACATTAGAATCTCCATGTTCACTTTGCCTCTTTGCTGTAGACTTCTCTTTTTATGTGAGGAAGAAACTAGGTTTGAATTTGGGGCAAATGTACAAAGAAATGGCATCTCCCAAAGCAGAACAGAATGAGTCATGATTTGGAGTAAAGCTGAAAGAGCAATGTTGGGGATGTACAACCAAGAAGAGTGAGTTGAACATCAAGCATTGATGATTTAAACTAGCCCACTAGCAATTTCTACCTTCCACTTCCCAAGATACACCCAACCTCAGAACTTCTCTTACTCATTCTTTTTCCTTCCCTTGCCCCCTTTCAACCCCATAGGAATACAACCTCTGCCTCTGTCTACTTTTTTAATGCATGTCGTTGTACCATTCCTTGCTGGTGAATCCCTTTCACTGTCTTACCTTCTAGTCCCAAGGCGATATTCAAGTATTCCTTGCCTCTAGCACCCAACAATTCCTGTCTTCTGGAAGCAATGCAGAGCGCTATTACATTTTGCACTGTCAGCATGACTGAAAACATTTGTGACAATAACTTTAAATACCTGCCACTTCTAATATACTACACTGAACAACCAGGTTACCTGCACGCCCCACCTAAGCCCTTGCAGAAGATTGTAGCAGACTACCTGAGGGTCTATTTCTTTTTTTAAAAATGTATCTTTATTGTCGAAAGTATGACAGATGCCCTCACTCATCCTCCCATTGACCCCTTCTAGTCCACCCTTGCCCCCAGCCCCAGACCTGCACCATACTATGGTCTGTCTGTGTCCTTGGGTTATGCACATATGCATATACGTTCTTTGGTTACTATTCCTAACAGTTTCCTGTCTTGGGTCTGGGCCTTCTATTCCTGGAGAGACTACTTCCCCTAACCTTCAAAAGGAGTGTAGCTCTTTTCACACTATAATCCTGAAACTGTCATCCCTTGAAACTTGTCTAGGACACAGTCAGGGTTTGACTTCTTTTCACTGGGTTTGCACCCTCACTGTTGTCCTCCCTTGATATATTATTAACCTGTATGTCACAAGTGACAGAAAGGCAACCTGACCTGGATTAAACAAGAACCACAAAATATGCTGGCCAACAGACAGCATGCACTGGATTTGAAAAATTCAGGGACAGGGGTAGATTGGGGACCTCAGATGATGAAAAACTGCTCTAGATTCTTCTTTGGGATCACTCCCCTTTCCTTGGGTTGACCTCATCCTAGGGCTGCAGATGGGGTGTGGAGGGATATAGAAGTATTATCTTCACATCATCCCAGGTGGAGGCACCGCTCATAATGGAGGTCCTCTTTTGATTTGTTTCCCCTAAAACCAGGTTTCACTCTAATTTTGTTTCCCTGGCTTATATGTATACCAGTAACTGAACCCTTTTATGTGTTCAGCAATAGGGGGGCCTCAGGTGCTCCTGAACTGGTTATAGGCTCCAGGCTTGCAGCTTCTCCCAACCTGCATGGAATGGACACAGAAGAGTGTGGTTCTTTAAATAAAGGAACAAGCTGATAGAAGGTACTCAGCAAATGTCCTCTACACCCTCATGATGAGATTCCTTTATTCTCCCCCATTTACACGTTCCTGCTAATGTCTCTTCCCTGTGTACTGTTTCTCTTCTTTCCTTCCACCAACCTCTAGGGCCACTCTCGATGTCCATAATACTGAGTTTTGTGGAGAACGCCAGACAGAATAAAGAAGTAAATTTCTCAGTTTACTCTCTCCCCTTCACCTCCTTCCATAACTTAAAAATAATGCCACAGAAGAATCGCGCAAGATGTTCACAAGGCAATATGTTACACAGTAGGCACTCAATAAATATCCGTTGATAGATTTTAAGTCCCACTAAAGCACTTCCTCAGAGCCCCTTTGGCCCAATTAATATCTTTACAAGAAAAGACAAATCTACAGAGCAATGCTGGGGAAAAAATAGATGGCTTTTGTATATAGCTTAGTCTATAATATTCAAGATATATGTTTCTTGGAGAGGTATTTGAGGTGGTTTGTCATTCCCATTGAATCTCTTTAGCATCAATAAGGGATATGATGGGGAAAAGAACAGAATTTGCCACTAAATATTACAGCAACAAACACGAAGATTTACCAGGAAAACTAGAGAGATCCATTTGTTTTCTATTTTTAAGACTCTTAGTCAAAGCAGATTGGCTTTGTAAAGAATGAGAAGGTGTTTTTATTCTTTTGGCTTTGTTTTGGTTTTCAACAGAGTGAGGCAAACATAAAACACTTCCCCCCCCATCTTTTTGCAGTTGGGAGTGGAATGCTTCCAAATGCAAACGCATCTGAGCATGCCCAGAAGTGAGAAGTGAGCCCACATCACAGGTCCACCCATATGGACCTGTGTGACCAGAGAACACAGTGAGCCTCAACTTCCTCCTCTGAACAAGGGAGGAGGCACTCACAGCTACTTTGACATGATTACTATAAGGATCTATAGTAATCTATAGATTACTATAGGATCTATAGAAGTAAATCCTTAGATTCTTTCTTAGAAGGTACTGAGCTTCCCTGATGTACTTAACAAAGTGCGTTGTATTTGCAATAGGGTGACATAGTAATTCAGAACACATGCTTGAGTGTTAGGTTTTCCTGGTCGAAAGTCTCACTCTACCTCTTATTAGCTGGGTGATTTTTGGAAAATCACTTAGGAAACGTGTACAGTATGTTCCCATGTGTGTATAGAAACATCTATGGATGTACATGCTTAGGACATTTCTGAAAGGATGACTAAGAACCTGTCTAATGTTGCAGCCTTGTAACAGGGGACTAGATGAAAACACAGACAGAAGATGTCAAGAAATGTTTAAAATCCATTTTAAAACTATAAATCAAAGGGCAACAAATATAAAAAAACAATAGAGTGGAAACTTGATCACAGTGCCATATGACACTTAAAAGGTATTTTCCTATGTTCTTTGGCTTACAAGAGGAGGAATCACACAAAATTGGATTTTTTTCTCCCCTCATCGTTACTCTTGGATAAGTTACATACTGCTTTTGTTTACTTCTGTGAAATTGAGAATAACAATATCAGTATCCTGAAATAATTGTAAAGAGTCTATGAGGAAAAATCCTTATAAAATACTAATACAATGACTAATAAACATCAATATTGCTTCACTGTTAACTTCTGTCATTGCAACCAAGAGGTCAAAATCATAAAGTGATGGTTCATCTAGGAGTACTAGTCACAGCCCTTTCTTCCTTCCTTCCCTGGGAGGGAGGTACTGATCTTCCCTGATGTACTCAACAAAGTGCAAGTAGAGCTGTGTGTGTGTGTGTGTGTGTGTGTGTGTGTGTGTGTGTGTGTGTTTAATGTATTAGGGTGACATTGAGGGAGGTACTGAGCTTCCCTGATGTACTTAACAAAGTGCAAGTAGTGTGTGTGTGTGTGTGTGTGTGTGTGTGTGTGTGTGTGTGTGTGTGTGTTTAATGTGTTAGGGTGACATTGGTTAATATATGTATACAGGTTTCAGGTATACAATTTTATAATACATCATCCGTATATTGAATTGTGTGTCCACCACCCAAAGTCAAGTTTCCTCCATCACCATTTATCCCTCTTTTATCCTCTCTTACCCTGTACCTTCCTTCCCCTCTGGTAATCACCATACCGTTATCTGTGTCTATGAGTGTTTTGTTTTTGTTTTTTGCTTAATCCCTTCACCTTTTTAAATTTGTATTTACTTACTGATTTAAGAGAGAAAGAGAGGAAGGTAAAGAGAGGGGGAAAAAGCACAGCCATTTGTGGTTCAGTGTATTTATGCATTCATCAGTTGATTCTTGCATGTGTCTTGACGAGAATGGAAACCACACCTTGGTGTGCCAGGATGATGCTCTAACCAAGTGAGCTACCTGGCCCGGACCCTTCACCTTTTTCACCCAGACCCTCACCTCCTTCCCTCTAACATTGTCAGCCTGTGTTCTGGATCTATGAGTCTGCTTCTATTCTTTTTGTCATTTTTGTTCATTACATTCTAATGACCACCTTCTGCCAACCCCCTCCACATGGAGTCTGAGTGATGGCTGTATCTCAGGGTAGAATTTTCTGCCCACCAGCATTTCAGGTTTCCTGTCACTCGGCCACTGGTTAATGGAGAAGTAGGTATGAAACACTGCATTTTGATGAGCTCCTTTTAGAAGGGCTCGGGCCAAAAAAGCAAGTTTCCTTTGGCCAGAAATGCTGTCAAAACCTTCCAGAAATACCTGTGGCAGAAACTCTGCCGGGCACTCATGTCTGCTGAGTGAACGGCAACATGAAACAGGTGGAACGCGTACATTTTCCTTCCAGAATGGTGTTCTCTTGCCTTCCAACAGCTGTTCCCTTTCCTTTCATTTCCCACAGTGACACGCTGGAGGAAAGGAGGCAAACCGGTGTTATCTGTAGTCACCCTTGTTAAAGTTGCAGTACCTGCTTTCTCCACAGGTCAGAATAGCCTGAGGCACAGATAGCAAATGTGGTTATCCACAAAGCAAATGTTCCTCTATTTTCAAAACTCTGTGACCACTGGAGTAGTTATGGCCATCGTCCCCTTGGGGGAAAATCTGACCTGGAAACAAATAATTTTGAAAAGGCCCAAAGAACAAACGTAGAAAATAGTACTTTGAGTAGAAACAAAAGGGCCACTTATACGAAACAGCATTTGCTGGTGGTTGTTGCTGGCATAACCATTTACAATACGAAATTTGAATTGGACTTCAAATTCTATTCTGCTGACCGTGTTATGATGAATAAACAGAAGTGGTCCTTATAACTATTCAAAACCAGCGACTTTCTTCCCCCGAGAGGGACTGTTTTCAATAAAAGAACATTGCTGAACCACTCGGTTTAATGCAGTCTCATGTGTATAGCATATCAACCTTTGCTTTGGTGGAAAGTACAGGTTTGGGAATCAGAAAACTGTGTTTGAGTCTTAACTTTATGATGATGAGTTACAGCAACTCAGATGAACTCTCTAAGTCTCTCTTATATGCCGGTAAACAAGCTGTCAAATTAAATAAGGAAGAGAGCACATTATATGCACGGTATCTGTTATGAGGAATTAGCTCACAGGATTATATACACTGAGAACTCCCACAATGTGTTTTGTCCCTAAGCTGAAGAGCCAGCAAAACCAGTGGTGTAATTCAGTCTCAGTCTCAGCCCTAAAAAACGAGAGCTGCCAATGAGGAAACTATGAGGTGAGATGCCCCAGCTGAGAGAGAGAAAGGAGGAGAAGGAGGAGGAGGAAGAGGAAGAGGAGGTGGAAGAGGAGAAGGAGGAAAAAGGAGAAAGAGTGGGAGAGAGAATGAGAATGAATGAATGAGCATTGAGCATCTATATTATGTAAGTCACTTTACTTAATTCTGTAACACCCTCATAATGACAGTCCCCATACCCCCCGTGCAGAAATTAGAAAGCTGAGGCATGGGGACCTGTCACAACCTCGCAACATTCAAAACACCATCTAATTTCCTGACTGATTCCATTTCATAACATCTTAGACCTCTTGATAATCTGGGACCTCAGTTCATTGCTTTTGATAAAATGATGGAAGTCGTGTGTGTGTGTGTGTGTGTGTGTGTGTGTGTGAGAGAGAGAGAGAGAGAGAGAGAGAGAGAGAGAGAGAGAGAGAGTTTATTTCACTCTTGCTGGCTCCATAGCTCAATAGCATGAAGCTAAGGTTGCGAATGGAACATATAGGCTGCCCTACTGCAAAATCATTGAACAAAACCAATGAATGTAGAAATGTATGCATAGTCCCAATCCCCACAAGTGAATCTTCAGAAATGTAAATTTCCCACAAAATCATTTCACTTATCCTGGAAATATTAATAGTTGAAAAGAAAAGTTAAAAATAATAAATGCTTAAGTGGAGACACTTGAAAGCCCCTGTGAGATGAGGAAATCTGCCCAAGAGACTTGGGAAGTAAAAAGTATATTACAGAAGACTGCAAATGTGATATGAAGTATCCTTCACGCGAGTAAAATTCCATGCCTAAGGAACTGCCACTTAATCTAGCTTGTGTTTTTCTTTAAGAGATGTCATTCATGCCCGGCCTGTGATGCTCAGTGGTTGAGCATCAACCTATGAACCAAGAGGTCATGGTTGGATTCCCAGTCAAGGCACATGCCGGGGTTTTGGGCTCAATCCCCAGTGTGGGGCATTCAAGAGGCAGCCAATCAGTGATTCTTCTCATCACTGATGTTTCTTTCTTCCTTCCTTTCTTTTTTTCTTCCTTTTTTTCTTTCTTTCTTTTTTTCTTTCTATCTATCTATCTATCTATCTATCTATCATCTATCTATCTATCTTCCTTCCTTCCTCTATGAAATCAATAATAAAAATAGTCATTCATATTACCACAGAACTTTTAGACTCTTTAGAATGGAAATGCTTACATATATTTAAGAAAAATTTTCTAAAAACCTATGGACCAAAGAACTATTTATGTGTGTGTGTATTTAAATCTTTATATAATAATTGTTCACAATCTACAGATATTATTAAAAACCTACAGCAAACAATTTTGACCTGAGTCATCTTCTAACCGCATCAATTAACAGATGAAATGAGATACGGTAGATGGAAATGCCTTGTAGGGGAAATGCTGCAGAAAGCAATAGAAGCAAACATTTCAGCCTCAAACATTCCAGCCCCGCTAAAGCCAGAGAGAAAGCAATCATCTCTACCTAATTGGAAAAGAGGACTTTCCAAATTCTCTGAGACAGACACAATTGTTAGACCCGTCTCCTCGAGATGTAAACCCTGAATGCAAGCACTTACTTAGACTCAGACCTGAGATCTGAAAATGCATAGTACAATCAGCAGGTTGCAAAATGTGTATCTTACATTCCGAATACGATGAGCAAGGTGAACTGATGAACAATTAATATCAATACCAGAGGAAACTATCTATATGATTTGGTGAATACACGATGCATTGTTATTAAGCTTATGTGGCAGATATGCATTTATTGAGATTTCATTTAATTATCATAAATATAATAATTTTAATAGATAAACACAACAAAAAATAGAACCAAATGATGCTGTAGTGTCTTCAATATGTTTTAAATATGCCATATTTTCTGAGTAAAAAGCACTCAAACTTAAGAAACCATTCTCAGAGGATTCAATTACAAAACGTGGGTCTATTCAAACTGTGATTTCAGAATTGTTTTTCTATTTGTTAGAGCACAATTTGGGACTTTCTTATTCCCAATTCCTCTGCATTGCTGTACCCATCGCTCATGCTTCTGCCCACATGTTCTTTCTTAGCACTGTCCCCTCTCATCGCAGAAAAGAGCTGGATGTATCTCTCTGCCTGTGTCCTCAGTTCATCTCCGTGTTTTGGGAGATAAGATGAGAGGCCTTGATCCCCTGCTGTTGGAACAAGACCTCAATCTCTCCCTGTCTCTATTTAATCAGGTCCCGATTTTAGCTGCCACGAAGCTGTCAACACCAGAAAGTAAGCTGTCCCCCATCAAGGGGTTAAATTGGATTTCACAGTGTATAAAGGCTCTTCCAAAAAAAAAAAAAAAAGTTCCACCTGCACCCTCCGTCAGGTAAATTACTTCTGACTTTTAATTTATTTCTCTGGGAAATGGAAAGGTATGGCATAACCAAAGTCAACAGGGAATCAAGCACCGGGTGTAATCAGCTGCTCGCCCACCACAAGCTCCCTCCCCTGTCAGCTTTAATGGGTTCTCAGAACACACAATTTATAGAATGCATGTCCTCTCTCTTCTGAGTTTTATTTTGGACTTGTCTCGTTAATGGCTCCCGAAAGTGACAACTGACGTGCGCTGGATGCAAGAGGGCCTTGAAGATGTGGATAGTGTACATTGGGGTTTCATCTGAGAGTCTGCAAAGTAAGATTAGCAATTAAACTTGACTTTTGGCTTCCTAATGTACAATATCTGATCTGGAGAGGGGGGAAAAATGATTGAGGTGATGACAATATTTGGTGTTCAAGATTATGGGTGTCAAGGATAGGAGGTGCGGGTTGAAAACCAGGGATATATATTTTAGATGAGGTTGTTGTTTGGTGACCAAATCAATTTAGATGTGAATCATTAAATAACTCCGGTAATATG
The DNA here is from genome assembly GCA_963924515.1 of Vespertilio murinus. NCBI lineage: Eukaryota > Metazoa > Chordata > Mammalia > Chiroptera > Vespertilionidae > Vespertilio > Vespertilio murinus. The sequence continues at coordinate 6,952,128 of OZ004716.1, read as the reverse complement.
GTTTAATATAGTTCCTCTCCCAAAATTCAACTGAATATAAAGGTAGTTCTCTGACTTCATTTCACAAAGCACCCCAATTTAAAAAGGTGATGAAATGTATATAAATTCATAACTTCAAATATACATAACGATGGGGAAAATGGCAAATATTTTTGCTTAGGAGATTAAAAGCCAAAAAATGTTTTGAAGATACAAATTTAAAAAGTGTGTGGGGAATACATCTTCAATGAAGAAAAAAATGGATAATGATGGAAGATTTCATTTTCATTATAAAGAGTGAGTGATTTGTTGACAGGTTTCACTTTTCTGATATTATTTAACATTTAATTTAAGCTAGCTTTGAAATGAATTTTATATCCCCCAAAGAATTCAGCTCCTTTGCCATTGTAAAGAGGTCGATTAATTTCACATTTCTATTAAGGAAATTCTGAATAATGAGCTCAAGTATATTCATTGAGTGGAGAATTCGATGAAGGCTACTGGGCAGGAGAAAACCTTTTTTTAAGCTATAAATAAAATATGTTGGGCTGACCTATTACAATTGACTTTGAAATATTTTTTTTATCCTTGTAATAGTTTTGGGGAACCACGCCAGGATCCCCGGATGGTCAAAGCCAATGAGAGCACAGAGACCTTGTTGTCAGTACGCCAGAATGGCCAAGGCCACTCTGAGCGTGAGCTTAATCGGGGTGCCCAAGGAAGACACCATGAGCAGGTGCAAGGACACATGATACATTGTGCCCTTCTATTGCCAAAATATATCTGATGTCACTAATGGCAACTAGCCTTCTTTGTCTCTGGAGCAACATACAGGTTACTGACCAGCTGGAGTGTGCAGAGGCTAGAGAGCTCAGAGAGAGGCGGTAGGCGCAAAGAATGTAGCTCCAATGTGTGCAGGAGAGGCCAGAGAGCCCAGACAGAACTCAGATATTGCTATGATGTAAGGCTAAGAGCTCAGATATAGCTACCATGCTAACTAGCCAGTGTGCTGAGAGAGAAGTTAGGAGGTAGTTACTACGTGAGGCTACAGAGCCAGTGTGCTGGGCAGGAGGGACAGGAGATGCTGCTGAACCAGAGAGCTTAGGTACCGCTACAATGTAAGGAAGTGAGTTTAGGGGGCAGCATGGGCTGCTCAAGATAATAGCTGTGGGTGCAGAGACTAATGCTGCTTTGTGGGAAAGATGTATCTGTTCACCAGCCAGTGCACAGCTGCCTGCCTGTATGGACTTTGCTGTGAAGGACTGTTCTATCTAAAGGCTTTATGGCCACTGGCTTCTACAATAAAGACTCATTCTTATATACCCACAACTTCTCAAGGCTTTTCCGTATAAGACCTGGCACCCAAGGAGGTCCAGCCTTAGGCAGAGGGGCTCAGACCCACCACCTGTAAACAGTGAACAGAGGATAAAGGAGGAACTTGGACTAAGTTCCCAACAGTTAATACAGTGGGCAGGGTTTGAGAATGAACCAGCCCTGGTGTAGTCAGAAAGAATTGAGAATATATGGACTCAACAACTCAGAGCAGCAGTGCTGAGCAGTGCTTCTGCTTGCTCTGACATCGTTGTACTAGTCATTTAAGTCAATATTGTCAATCCAGATGGCCAGTAGACATATCAAAATATGCTCAACATTACTCATTAGAAAAATGCAAATTAAAACCACAAAGATATATTACATCACTGGGTATAAGGCAGAATGGCTATATCATCAATAAAGTAACTAACAGCCAAAATAGGTTTGGCTCAGTGGATAGAGCATCGGCCTGCAGACTAGAAGGTCCCAGGTTCGATTCCAGCCAGGGGCATGTACCTTGGTTGCAGGCACATCCCCAGCAGGGGGTGTGCAGGAGGCAGCTGATCAATGATTCTCTCTCATTGATGTTTCTAACGCTCTATCCCTTTCTCTTCCTCTCTGTGAAAAATCAATAAAATATATTTTAAAAAATAAAAATTAGACAACAAGTATTGACAAGGATGTGGAGAAAAGAAAACCCTCTTGCACTGTTAGTGGAATTGCAAATTGGTTCAGCCACTATGGAAAAGAATATGGAGGTTGCCCAAAAATTGAAACTAGAACTAACTTATGACCTAGCAATTCTACTTCTGAATATCTATTTTAAAAAATCCAGAACACTAATTCAAAACATATGTGCACCCCTACATTCATTACAACACTATTTACAATTGCCAAGATAGTGAAGCAACCTAAATTCCCATCAGATGTGTGGATAAAGAAGGTGTGTACGTATAGACAATGGAATAGTACTTGGCCACAAAGTGAATGAAATCTTACCATTCAAGACAACATAGATGGACCTAGGTGCTAAATTACGTATATAAAACAGAGAAGACAAATATCATAAGAGTTCACTTATAATGTGGCATTTCAATAACGAAATAGATCAACAAACCAGACTCACAGATGCAGAGAACCAGGACTGCCAGATGGGAGGAGGGTTGGGAACCAAATGAAAAATTGAAGGGTTTAAGAAGTAGAAATTGGCAGTTATAAAATAGTCATGGGGATAAAGTTCAATGTAGGGAACATAATCAATAATATTGTAATAACTATGTATAGTGCCTGGCAGGGGCTTGAATCACCAGGGAGATCACTTCATAAATTATATAAATGTGCAACCACTATGCTATACTCCTGAAACCAACATAAAATAACATTGAATGTCAATTGTAATAGAAAATAAAAAATAAATCAACCTTGCCAAACCAACTCTAAATTATGAATTTCAGGAGAACATGGGCTTAGAGTGATGGTCTGGGATTATCATAAGAAAAGCAATATTCATTATACTCATTATAAACAGAGACTTGCTAAAATCCCAAATCACTCTGATGGACCAGTGCTGTTAATACTAGCATGTATTTTAAGCAGTGCGGCTCTTAACAATGGAAATCTATAATAATCACTCTCTTATGGCCTTCAAAGCAAGGTGAAAGAATAAAAATCCCCGGTCTTGTCAGTTACTACAGGCAACAAATCTATGTGTGTTAAGCCATATGGATAGAATTTGTATCTCACTTGCAAACAAACAACAAAAACCCAACCAATTCCTCCAACGGTTCTCACATGTAGAATAGAAGATATATTTCCTACTGCTTATCCTTTTCTTCCTCGCCTGTTCTCTGGTCATAGAAATTGCCACCACTTCTTAGATTTCTCACCAAGATGTTCTTCCATCTTATGGATCAGTTTCTTTTCACTTGGTCCCACAAGGCAGAATACATTTAATCCTGAGGTCAATGTTGGATTCTACAGTGGTGAAATGTCTCTACTCATGCCACATCTGTATTCATTTAAATCTAGGTAAGGTGACAAAAGTTAGGACACCATACAAGTAACACATGAGAGAAAACTTCTGACCATAAAATTCATAAGCAGTCCAATGGACACATTCCTTCCTATCTTTTATTAACAAACCACTAACCCACAAAAAGTAAACACGATGTTCCTAACAACATTGAAGAATATGCCTATAGATTTCTCCCTGTCCTATTCCCCTGGGTTTTGTAAGGAAAAAAATGATCAAGCAACTATGAACATTCTGAAAAATAGTCCTTTATAGAAATAATATTGTTGAAATCGAAATGGAAAGGATGCCGAGTATCTGAACTGGTCTCTTCCACCTTTTTCATTCCCAACTAGAAGATAAATGTTTGCTCTTCCTTTTATGTTCCTTTGCTTCTTTGTACAATGATGATCTTGCTCTATTTCCCACCAGCTCTATAGATAAGCCTTTTCACTTTAACTCAGTTCACCTTGTTTGTGATCCAGATGACAGAAAGCAATTGCACTAAATCCTTAACTCGGAGTCTCTCTGCATACAGATGGCTTCTTCCAGCCTGACTTACGTGACCCAAGCACATTGTTTTTCCTCTGGAAATTCACTTTTCCCTGAAACTTGCAAGTGGGTGTCTATTTTCACGGAGGGGGAATCCATTAGTTTCCTTTATTTCCTGATGACTCTAGGCTTCATCAAGTAGATGGGACTTCACTTGCCTGTGAGATAAGCAATCCATTCATTTCTCTAGGTATACATTTTTTTTTCTGGATCCGGCCAGACAATCACAAAGCTGGGCCATAATCTCTTAGCTTCTGATGGAATTGCTTTTACTACATTGTGCTTTGCTGTTCCATGGATTTGTCTCAAAGGACCTTGGGAGTCAGTCTTAGGAAAATGTAGCCCTTGACTTGTATCGAGGCCTAAGAAAGTTTGTCAACGTGTGTCAGAAACAGCTAGAGCACAGCTGGAGAACTGGTGCTCTGAGTCTATGTATTCTTCTGAATTCTCCTTAACTATACCAAGTATGAGGGCAGGTTCCTCCTCGAACCCTGCCCGTTGCATTAACTATCCAGGCCAAGCCCTTCTGCCAGAAGCTGGACCCACTTGGATGCCGGGTAGGAGACATGAGAAGTTGTGGGTATATAAGAATTAATCTTGACTGTAGAAGCCAGTGGCCATATAGCCATCAGGCAAAACAGTTCTTCAAGCAGTTCATACAACAGGCAGCCGCATACCAGCTTATAAACCAAATATATCTTTCTCACAAAGCAGCGTTATCATCCATACCCACAGTTATTGTTTGAGCAGCCGCGCATTGCCCTAGATTGGTGGTCAGCAAAATCATTAGCCAACAGAGCCAAATATCAACAGTACAACTATTGAAATTTCTTTTGAGAGCCACATTTTTTAAACTTAAACTTCTTCTAATGCCATTTCTTCAAAATAGACTTGCCCAGGCCATGGTACTTTGTGCAAGAGCCACAATCAAGGGGCCAAAGAGCCGCATGTGGCTAGCGAGCTGCAGTTTGCCGACCATGGCCCCTAGACTCACTACCTTACATAGTAGCGGTACCTGAGCTCCCTGCCTCAGCAGCTTCTCCAACCTCTCCAGCTTTTCCTGCACACATAGGAGCTACATCCTCTGAGCCTGCCTCAGCTTCTCCCCTGTACATTCCTAGCTGGTCAGTAACATATTGTACCACTTAGACAAAAGAGGCCTCGTGCCAATAGTTACATCAATCATTCTGGCTACAGCAAGGCACATGTGTGCAGTGTACTTTAATTGTTGTCCTTGCACCTGCTTATCATACCTTAGCTTTGAACATTCTGATTAAGATACCCATGTTCAGTGTGGCCTTGGCCATTCCGGTGGACTAACAACAAGGCCTTGACATCCGGGGTCTCAGGAGTGTTCCCACAGCATGTTTTCTGTAATCAAATGTTCACCCTGTTTCCATAGCATGCTGGTGAGCTGGGAGGTGAGCATGATACTGGTTTGCTCAGTCTTTGAGGACATAGGACAAGGCCCCAGGGCTCATCTCTTCTGGCTAAGAGCAACCTCATCTACTTATCACTGTGCTCCTTAAAAATATGACACTTTCCGTGTGCTCCAATTATATGGAAGAGGTAGGGAGCACTGCAACCAGAGCCTTAGAACAAGCACATTGGTACATTTCCTATGTATTTTGTTTCCCTTTTGAGTCATGTAGAATTTAAACTATAACTGGCCTTGTTGGTTTTCACTGGATTAGTGATATTCCAGAACCGAATTTCACAGTGGCAACCCAGCTCTGGATGCTGTAGGCCTTAAAGAATAAGATTTGAAGTTTGGCCTTAAACTGATGTTTATATTTATTTTATCTTCTTTGCAAGTTTATCGTGTGTGTGTGTGTGTGTATGTGTGTGTGTGTGTGTGTCTTTATGGATCTGTATTGGTGTATTTTTCTTCTACTTTATGCATGTCACCATAAATCTGGTTGAGAACAAGAGAGACATGGGAATAATCTGATATACAAAAATATAATATATAAATATAATAAGCCATACACATATAGGCTAGTTAATGTTTTACAAAACAAAGCAGTTTCAATTTTATCTCAGGTCAATTTAACATATGGTAACATTCTAAATATCATGTTTTGAAATGGAAGGCAGTGGAAGCAGTGTTTCTCATAATGAAACTAAAGAAATCTATACAAAAAGGAAACTGTATTTACTTAACACAAGAACAAGGGGCACTTTCATTGTTAAGTTGAGGTAATTTGCTCAATTAATCAAACTTAAAATCACTGCTGAGAAGGGACGGGAAAGCAAATAAAAAAACAGCAGCACTATTATTGGGCCCGGCACCCAGTATCCCCCTGGGAACGCAGCTGCTGGTTTTACAACATGAAGAGGGAAGGAGATATATTGGTGGGGGAAAACAAGGTACCAGAACTTTTATTTGCTTTCCATTCACCTCATTTCTAACTGCCCTGTAAAGTATCACTGCTGGTATTTTCCAAATGAAGTAACTAAGTAAGGCTTATACAGTTTCAGCGTCTGGTTTAAGTAGACAGGGCATAAAAGTGGCAGAGCCAGAATCCAAACCACAGGATTTATTGCCAGAGTCAGTAGAATTTCCACTAGGAGGGGTGGTCTCTAATAAGTCCATGACTAATTTTAAAATACCTTGATGTCCTCGTGGGTACTGATTAAGAAGATAGCTGGCCACTTCCGTTTAGGGAAGATGGTTGTATTGATGGCCCAACGTAGAACAGGCCCCAGATCACAGAAGAGCTCAGTTTGATATTCTGAGTCCTAAGCCAGAGAGAAAAAGAGGACAGCAGTCTAAATCCAAAAATGGCCCTAACTGGTTTGGGTCAGTGGATAGAGCATCGGCTTGGGGACTGAAGGGTCCCAGGTTCCATTCTGGTCAAGGGCATATCCCTAGTAGGGGGTGTGCAGGAGGTAACTGATCAATGTTTCTCTCTCATTGATGTTTCAAATTCTCTATCCCTCTGTAAAATAAGTCAATAAAATATATTTTTAAAATAAAAATAAATCCAAAAATAGTAGGCAAAAGGGAATGGGAATGTGTGGGAAAGGCATGCAACCCCCTTCCAGTCATGCACAGACATCATTTTGGACTCTAATAGGCATGATCTGAAATACTTACTGGATTTTGTGCATATGTTCTTTGTCTGAATATATCTCAGCCCCACTCTGTCCATCAGCTGAGTCACTATCCTACCTCCTATTCTCCTTTGTGTATTCATTCAGCCTCTGTTTAGAGAGAACCTCCTTCCTGTATGCTAAGTGGACCACTAAATGTGAGGGGATCAGAAATGGGCAAGATGTGACTTTTACCACCCATTGCTTCCAGTTTTGTGGGGAAATAGATATCTTTGGGCTTTGTTGTCTGTCCACAACACCTCTTATGCAAACATCTGTCACAGTCCTTAGCAAATTGCGGTGGTTGTCTCATTTTTGTTTTGTGTTTTTAATGAGAGTTTCTTTCTTGGATCGCCTTCACTCCTGGGGATTCAGGAATGTGAAAGGCACAAACTCAGCCCTTCAGATATTCAGAGTGCTGGGCCACTAGGTGATTAATTCAGGTCAACAGTATGAATGAATGAGTGAATGAATGAATGAAATAGGTCAACTTGCCATTCTGAAAAATTCATACCTGGATGTGGTGCTCGATTGCTCCGATTCTGGGATGAAAATGCAGAGAAGAGGCTTCTAAATGCCCATATGTGCGGTTATTTAAAAACTAAAGCTAAATACAGGTGCTGGGGAGAGTAGGGCAAGTCTATTTGGAAGGCAGAGCACTCTCCAGTGACTGGGGCATGTGGTGGCCCCAGGGCAGAAGGTTCAATGCCTCTGCCATTTTAATGCATGCAGTGACCTAGAGCCGGTTTACTTTGCTGAGACACTGCGAGAAGAACTGGTTGTAACCATTCTGTGCAGGTTTAAACTTGCTTTCAAAGGAGTGATCGTGGCTAGAGAAGCCTGCAAGACTGGACAGCCCCTAGGTATTGGTTTAAAGTGTTAGAATAGCTAAGAGGTCATGTGCTGAAATGAGGGTTACCCCAAGACTCAGATTTATTAGTGTCTTACTCTCTTGGGACCTGTTTCATGAGTATTTCTCAGATTCTGATACAAGGACTCTGCGGCCCCAATTTCAGGAAGGATTTATCATATCTATCTATATCTATATCTATATCTATATCTATATCTATATCTATATCTATAGATAGATAGATAGATAGATAGATAGATATAGATTTCAGAGAGGAAGGGAGAGGGGGTGAGAGAAACTGGAAACATCAATGATGAGAGAGAATCATTGATCGGCTGCCTCCTGCACACCCAACACTGGAGATTGAGGATGCAACCCAGGCATGTGCCCTGACCGGGAATAGAACCATGACCTCCTGGCTCATAGGTCGACCCTCAACCACTGAGTCACAGCGGCCGGCAGGGGAGGCATCGCTTCATGCAGGCTGGTCTGTGCCGCTGTCCAGCGTGACGAGACTGACAGGTGTCCAGGGGACTCTGGAAGCATGCCACTAAGAAAAAGGGTAGGTTTCCAGAGACTGCTTTCCCTTTTCAATCTTGAGAAAAGAGCGGGAAGCTAGCTGTCTGCATCGCTAATGAAGGCAGCTCTTTATAGTGAAGGCGCCCTGCTGGGGAGCTATCACTTCAGCACCAGCCTCAGCTTTCAAGTGGTAATGATCATCAGCTCCATTTGGGACCAGGCAAACTCCTCTGTCCTCTTTAGGGGCTCCACGCTGCCACTCCGGGAACCCTCAGACAGTAGACAGCTTCCTCTGTGTAGTGGATTTAACCTTTCCACCCCAAATCACCCTCACCTCGCCCTGTTGGCAGTGTGCAATGCAGAATTCAGGGTCTCAATGTTTATGCCCAGGAATGTCTTTTCTGAGACTCTGTGAGAACATCCCCTGGGTAGGAGAGAGTGATGGGAAGGCTTGGGGTCAGCAGGACCTGGGTTTGAAAGGGCGAGGCTAGAACCCTGCCTCCTTGTGGGACAGGGCGGAGCTATCCTCCATTTTGTGGCCGGACCCTAGCCCTAACCCAACCAATCAGGGTAATATCCCCCCCTGTATAAAACCCATTGAGATGTTACATTCTCTCTCTCTTCCACCATGCTGTCTGTGTGAGTGGGACAGAGCCCATGCTAGCATGGAAGAGGCTCTTTTGTCTATTGCATCGGACTCGGCTCCCTGGTGGTCCTTGGGGATCACGAAGTCTGGGCATAACATTTGGGGGCTTGCCCGGGATTCCCAAGACCCCAAGGGACTCCGATCCGGAGAGCCTCACTGGCCGCGGTGAGTGTGTGTGTGTGTGTGTGTGTGTGTGTGTGTGTGTGTGTGTTTGTTAGCTGGTTCTGAAGGGATCCCTGTGGGAAGCGCCCAAACAGCCTAGTGGACGCACTATTTAGAAGGCTTGGGCCGGAGTGGTCAAAAGACGTTTTGATCCTCCTGAGTTGGTCAGCGTGAGGCCATACTTGGTGGGAGTTGGAAGCTGTTTGTCGGGCCCCACCCCCGTCTGTTCCTGTGTTCTTTGTATAACACTGAAGATGTTGATGGGGGAGTTCCCCTTTGTTGGTTGTTGTGATTTTCTGTGTTGTGGAGGTTAGTGGAGACGCCCTGACCTCCCTGAGTCTGGAGACCAGCGTGGGCTGTCTCAAATGCGGGAGAAGTTTGGAACTTTTCCCAGGTAGCAGCGTGAGGCGGCACCATGTCGGATGGGGCTGCAGAGCGCGGCCAGGGGTGTGGGACCCTCGGCGACTGAACTGGGAGCCGGCCGGTGGCGCGGTGTCCCAGGATGGAGCTGGCAAAGCGGGTGTGAGGCCGGTGTGCTGGCGCGGGCCCCCTGGCGGTGTCAGGTCCGGGGGAAGGTCTCCCGCGGGGCCTGCGGGGCTCGGGCCCAGACACGGGGGGGGGGGGGGGGGGGGGGGGGGGGGGGCGGCGGCGGAGGCTTGGGATGCAAGCCAAGCGCTTCTGGTGGATCAACCAGGCTTCGGCGGGCGTCCTTGCCGCCTCCGGGCCCTGGTTCCGCGCAGCGCCTCGCCTCTGCCAGCACCTAGCAAACGACTAGAGCTGATGCGGACCAAGGAGGTTTCATAGACGAATTTCTGTGCTCATGTAAAGAGAAAAGGCCGGTTCAAAACGAGTGCGCATAGTTTTGGGCTGTGCTTAAACTCTTTTGTGGGTACAAAAATGAGCTTAAAAGATGGTAGAAGTGAACTGGGAGATAAATTAAAACTGGTTTCCCAAGGAATTGTAAGCAGCTTTTAAAATTCCTGCCCTGAGGCAACCAGCTGGAAGTAGAAATTGCCACAATTGCCATTGTCTCAATTAGATAAGGAATGGTTGGCTCTGACCTTTCAGAGCTTCAAGGTTGACCAGCCTATTTCTATTAGCAAAACAATAATGATTTCTAGCACATAAAGTCTAGAGAATTGCTTTTAATATGTATAATTATTATTAATTTGGGAAATGCTAAGTATTTGATTTGCTACCTGAAAAATTTATTTAAAGTTCTGAAAGTTTAAGTTCCCTTGCCATGAGGAGGTTTTAAAGCTACACCTTATTTTTAATAGAGAAAGGGGTGGACCACTCTTCCCACCCAGAACAGGTAATCCAATTCTAGCCAGCAGCTATCTTTAAAGAATGCTCATTTGCTTTAAATGCCTTTTGCTCAGTTTCCCAGGGCAGAAAACAAAACACACAAAACGTGGTTTAAAATTAATTGTTAAATTTTATAAAGGTTTATTAATGGGGAGCTGCTGGATGTTTGACTTGCGAGCTGTAAAGATTTTGGGATTCAGAATGAATTGGGAAAATTATATAATTATGGTAACTAAATGCTTAGAATATAGAAACTTGTTTTTGAGACTTAAATAGTTACCTCTTTTCAGAGATTTTACAGCAGGTGATTTATTTACCAATTGAATTTAAAATTTGTGATTTTATTTAACAAAGCAAAGTTGGATTAAAATCGGAATTACTCTGAAAGAATACATACATGAACCAGTTTTACATGATGGTGTATATTAAAATATGCTGAACATAGAATTAGAGCAATAATCTATGTAATGCTTAAGCCCTATCCAGTTTGTTTCATACAGACCTACGTATAGTATGCCTCTTGTGAATGATTTAATTTGTTTGTTTTGCTTCATTTGTAATCACATTGTAAGCTTGAATTTAGGTTTGTACCTGCATTTTGTATTTTGTGCATTCAGTTGTTTATAATTTATTTAGAATTGTGCTAAAACAATGTGAAAATGATTATTGATTATTTGTATTTAACCCCTGCTACTGTGTGGACAACCTTCACCGATGTTCTGGGGAGGGCAGCGCTTAGAGATGCAGATAGGCCTGTATCTTTAGGAAAAGATTTTAAGATTTAAAAATTAAATTTCTGTAAAGGTTATAGAGAGAATATCCTGACAGGTTAATTAGAAATTCCCTGGTGGACACTAGGGCAGCCTATTCAGTCCTGACAGAGCCGATGGGACCCAAACATCAGTTCTGGGAGCCACTGGACATCGAGGAAAGACTATGGACCTCGCAAGGAACACGTGCTGGAGGAATACAGCTACTGAAGTTCAAGACTCAGCACCTGCCATGAGCCTTGCCAGACATCATGAAGCCTTACGTGAGTGAGGTAAGGAGCATTGCCAAAAGAATTCTCATTCAGACTCTAGGTCCCTGGAAGAGACCTGTTGCCTAAGAGGCTAAACCCTGAGGCAGCAGGGTGGCCAGCGTGCCTCCGGGCAGTGGCCACCACAGCATTGCTGGTGAAGGAGGCAGATAAGCAGACTCTGGGTCAGGAGTTACACTGGCCATCAGCCCTGCTGGCCTGCTTCCGGATGATGGTCCAGAAGAGCCCATTTGTGGCTGCATGGATGCAGCACTGCCATCATCAGAGGCAGAGGTAATCACCCTAGACCATACCATTTGAACATAGAGACACTGTGCCATCCACAGAGATTGCAGCCGGAAGGAATTGGCTGAACAGAAGTGAGCCACCAAAGGACCAGATGACGGGTAGACCCTCCAGATGACAAACTGTTGGTCCCAGAGTCTCTAGATCAGAGTTGCCCAGTCACACCAGGTTGCCCACTTAAGTGTCACCAAGACTTATGAGCTTCCTTCTGTGGGCCAGAATTGCTAGAAGTACTATCTGTGCACAGGTAAATGCTAAGCAGGGTAAGGGGTTCAGGGGTCCCCCTAGGAATTCAAGTCCCAGGAAACTTTCCCAGGAGAACATTGATAAGTAAATTTCACAGAGTAAACCACTAGCATTTAGGTCTAGTTTTGGTAAGGCAGGACTCTGAAAAAAGGTTTGACTAAAATCGGTGAAGATTGGACCAACCCTCTGTCTTTCGCCCTCTTATGGGCCAGATGTACCCTTATTGGGATAATTTCCCCATTTTTTTGAAAATGATTCCCTTGCTCAAGTCCTTACAGGCTCAGCAGTTTGCTTGTTCCAGATGCACTGCCAATGCCCACCGCAGACCCTGTAGCTCGGGAACTCAGTGTGGGTAAAGGCCCAAAGACTCAAAAGGATCCTGAGCACGCCCACAGCTGTTGAAGTAGACGGCACCCAGACCTGACTACATGACTCCCAGCTCCTGCATGGCCTGGATCCTGGCAACTAGTGGCTTCACCTGTGAGACATGAATTCCTAGCCTGAGCTCCACGCAGGCGAGGAAAAGACTTGATGCCTGCAGAAGAACTGAACAGTACTGATGGGAACTGTGGTACTAAAAATCTTGATAGGATGAGTCAATGGTTTGACTCCATGCACATAAGACAAGGGGGGAATGAAAGGGCGAGGCTAGAACCCTGCCTCCTTGTGGGACAGGGCGGAGCTATCCTCCATTTTGTGGCCGGACCCTAGCCCTAACCCAACCAATCAGGGTAATATCCCCCCCTGTATAAAACCCATTGAGATGTTACATTCGCTCTCTTTTCCACCATGCTGTTGGCGTGAGTGGAATGGAGCCCATGCTAGCATGGTAGAGGCTCTTTTGTCTATTGCATCGGACTCGGCTCCCTGGTGGTCCTTGGGGATCACGAAGTCTGGGCATAACAGGTTCAAATGGAGGCTGCCAATTACTAGGTGTCTCACACTGGCTGCTTAATACTTCCAATGGGGACAATGCATCCGTCTTGGCAGGGTTAATTCATTCTGCAATTAGGGGCCAAGCACCTGGTGGGAGACAGGTATAGGTTGAGGAATAAACACTTAGGGTATTTGCCTCTTGGAGCCTGGGGGGAGGGAGGGGAGGCAAGCAGTGTAGACATAAACATCCAGAAACCTGGTTGCAAGGTGCAATAACTTTTGATGAAACAAACCAAAGGCTCAGTGAAAGATAACAGATTAAAAGGGAAGTGGAGACATGTAGGTAGAATGGCAGAGTCTCCCTGGTGAAGAAACTTAGGGGTGCATGCCAAACAAGCAAAGAGCTGGAGGGAGGAGGTATAATAGAGAAAAACAAGGCCCTCAGTTGGGGAGAACTTCACCAAGAGGAGGCCAATGGCCTTGGGAAAAGCAGCATGAGGTCAAGTTCGGAGAGTTCAGTAGGGGCCAAATCACCCATGGCCTAAATCATAAATGAGGCATGCGGCCCACCAGCCTAGATGGCCAGAGACAGAATTTGGATTTAATTCTAACTATAACGGAAAATTATTGAGGGAGAAAGGAATGTTGCAGTTATGAGAATTATATATGCTACGATAGTTTCTGGAGCATTATAGGTATTCTGTGAGTTGTGGTGGCTCTTTGGATATCATGATTCACAGCTTACTAAACTCCCGGCCCCAGAACATGAGAGAATAACAGGGTTTTATTGGTTGTGGAACTCATCAAATTATTGTCACCTAAGTTGCATGGCCCAAATCTGTATAACAGCCAAGTTCCTGAAGCTGTGCATTGAGAATAATATTTCCTACACTTAGCAAAAAAAAAGAAAAAGTTAAAAGATAGAATTTCCTCCCAAAATAGGATAGGAAAATAAGTGTTTAATACACATTGAATGACATGAAACTTTTTCTGAACAGAAAGATTTTACATACACTGTTGATTTGCCTCCTTTAAGGAACAGAAATGTCCCCAATGCATACTCGGTGGATCTGGTGGTAGATACTTTTAACCTGATGTTTCCTGATGAAGGAGCTACAGCTCAGAGTGGTTAAGTAACTTTCCCAATGAACTGGGGAGCTGGGAAGCCAACACAGGCCATAACTGCTTCCTGTATTTATCACTGTAATTTCCCAGGCTGCAGAGCACCCATAGTTCTCTTTGAAAGGGAGAAAAATCTCAGTACTACACAGAGGAGAAGGCCAACTCAGCAATTAAAGTTACCCAACTTGTGATAGCAGATCAAAAGATCACAAGAGTGAAATATTTTATAAAGAAGGCAGAAAACCTCAACTACCATGGAACCCAAATCACAAGCATTTTAATAGAAACAAAAGGAAAACATGTTTAAAAATCAATCAGGCCACCCAACTGGAAATTGAATCTAATGCTGTGTGACCTCTGAAGTGGAATGGGATGACACTCTGAAGGCATTCTTCCCTGGCAACCGAACTAACTCTTAGTTTAGTTCATATTTCTGGATTTAGCAAGCCCTTCTTAATTTGTCAATAGTGTAAGTCACAATCATCATGTTAGTAACCATGCTCTACTAACAGAGAATAAAATGCAATTTAAAAATATACTTCAGCCCAGCCAGCATGGCTGAATGGTTGAGCATCGACCTATGAACCACGAGGTCATGGTTTGATTCCCTATCAGGACACATGCAGGCTGGATCCCTAGTGTGGGGTGTGCAGGAGGCAGCCAGTCAGTGATTCTTTCTCATCACTTCTGTTATTGTGTATCACACATACACACACACACACACACACACATATCTGTCATCGTGTGTGTGTGTGTGTGTGTGTATCATTGAAATAGCTGAGTGAGATTTCATTTATATCGGAAATAGATGAGAAAACACATTGAACACCATGGAAGTGCTTATTGCCACACTCCTAATTGACTTTCTAAAAACCATCCATTTAAGGGGGAAGTAAAAAGTCACATGAAACATAAATGTCAGCACTCAATGAAGTCAACAGGCTCACATATTTTCCCATCAAGCAATCAACTCTCGAATAATTTGCTCACTGGCATTATTGTTGGCTTCTCCGGATTTTCTTTTCTTTCTTTCCAATCCCAGATAACAGAGATGCGTTTCTTTGTGAAAGCCAGCAGGTGGCTCTCTGGTGTACAGTTGCCAAAGGGGAAAAAAAAAGTGTAGCTTCAAACTCCCTGTTACTCCAGTTTGAAAGTTTATAATTTCGAAAAGGGAGACCCTGAAAATTTAAGCAAAACCACTGTTAACACCATATCACTGCCCCCCCCACACACACACACTTGAAACCACTAAAGATATAAATTGTTTAATTTTGTTTAAAATGACAAGCCAATAAATAGAATGATGGACTTTAGCCATCCAGGCAGCTTTGCATGGGGAAAGCTTTGTCCCTCTCCATGGGAAGCACTATCCATTAGATCAGTGTTTCCCGAAGTGTGGTACGTGTACCCCCAGGGGTACGGGAAGAGTGTGGTGGGGGTACTCGGTGCACCGGAGTTTGGTGGGGGTATGCACTGCACCGTGCTTAGCTGCGCCTAATTCTACCTTCTCATGAGTCAAGTCAAGACAGTCTTGTGAGGCGTGAGATGGTCCGGTGTGCAAATAAATGTTATTTATAATATAACTTTTATTTATATTTTATTATGAATAACTTTATTTTTTGTTTATTATTATTTTGTGTATGTACCAAATATATATATTGATTGTTACTAAAATACATCCTTTTTTTTATACTCAGCGTTATAAAAATTATAGAAGGGGTACACATATGTCAAAAGTTTGGGAAACACTATCCAGTAGAACAAGCCAATGACAACAGGCAGATGACCAAGAACACAAATGTGAATAACTTCAAAATAATCTACAATGGCAGAGTGTGTGCCTCTGGAGGACCGGTATCAATATGCTAATTAACACATAAATGTAATATTGATTTATTTTTATATAATATTGTCTATATCGCACTCATTTTATAACGCCCCTCTCCAATGTTTGAGCCATATCTACTGAAGTCTTTCTAACATATTTTAAGGCAAACTTTTACTCCTAAATCATGGGTTATTACCCACAGGGTTGCATAGGTATTTCATGCCACGGTAATGACTCACTTGAATACATTATACTGAGAATCAACCTTGTGGTTTATGAGATATTAACCTGGAGAGTAGATTATGATACTGCGCCAGGGGTTTCTGAGTTGGAAGCACAAAGTGTTGTTTGGGTAAAAGTTGTTTTATAGTTACCTTTGCTGCTTAGCTTTTAAAACGTAACTCAATAAAACGGGTTATCTCCAATGACATAGTTGTTTTAGCGAAAGGAGCTCTGAGTCAACTGTAAACATAGTTTATTAGGAATGGAATCATACAAAGTTACTCAAGGCTGATAATGGAATGAATTAATTCCTTATCGTGGCTTTCAAGTTAATTGTTACTTGAGGCTCTGTAATCATACATATTTTAACATCAAAAGCAAGATGGTGAATATTAAAAACAATTTTTAAAGCCCTACAGTAACCCAAATTTGAAATGAAGCAGGTTGTGTGGTGTTACTCTCTCTGTAAAAATCAGCCACCCTGGATTTTAGATGGGGTTCTCCTTTTCAAAAGGAAAAAAGAAAAAAGAGGGAGCAGTCCCCAAAGACTTGGGATTCCCATCTATTCCTGAAAGCTAAGGCATTATAGCTATGAATAATCTTTTTTTAAGTTTTATTTTTGTTAATCCTCACAGAGGATGTTTTTCCCATTGAATCTCAGAGAGAGTAGAGGGGAGGGAGAGAGGGAAAGAGAGAGAGAGAGAAACATCAATGTGAGAGAGACATCGATTGGATGCTTCCCACACTTGCCCAGACCAGGGCCAGACACATGCTCTTGACTAGGAAACAGACTCTCAACCTTTTGGTACATGGGCAGATGCTCTAACCACTGAGTACACTGGCCAGGGCTGCATAACCTTCTTTTTTTTTAAAGATCTATCACCATGCTATTAAAATAGGATGTCACCCACTGCCTCGTTGCTCAGAACTGTTACACCATCTTTATATACCAAACTATTACCCATTAATTGCCTTAGTAGCAAGGCAGCTAAGAATTACAGAACAAGTGTCCATAAACCAAGTCTTAATCAAACTCAGTCTTAATCACAAACCAAAACCTTATTCTTACTCCTATTGTGGAAAAAAAAAAAAAAAAACACCACATAGCACGAAACCAATATAAGAGCAACTAAAAGCCTACAGTGCCTCAGACTTAAGTTAAATAGTAAAGGCTTTAAGGTTGATTGAAATTTGATTTTCTAAAATATATTTTTATTGATATTTTACAGAGAGGAAAGGAGAGAGATAGAGAGCTAGAAACGTCGATGAGAGAGAAACATTGACCAGCTGCCTCTTGCACACCCCCTACCAGGGATGTGCCTGAAATCAAGGTACATGCCCTTGACTGGAACGAACCCGGGACCTTTCAGTCCGCAGACCGATGCTCTACCACTGAGCAAAACCAGTTTCTGCTCAAATTTGATTTTTCTTGAGGCCTATTATCTGGATCAAATGTGGGTGATCCAGGGAACAGAAGATTGGGGTATATGACCAGATTTCTCCTCCTGCTGCTGCTCCATCACACACACACACACACACACACACACACACACACACACACACGTGTGTGTCTTTTCTGAAATTTTAATGTGTTTTGTTTTCACCTGTCTTGGGGGATTTCTGCTACTCAACTCACCGCATGCTAATCTTCCCGAAATCTAACATGCAGGGATATCCAAATGAACCACAAAAGCTTATCTATGTCTGGCAGGCTGTGCACATTTCCTTGTGTTATTCCACTCCCCCTGTTTGGCACCATTTTTTCGTGTGTGTGTGTGTGTGTGTGTGTGTGTGTGTGTGTGTAGAGGCTCTAATAGCCAAGGAGGGTCTGGTCTGTCCCCTACCTCCTGGGGCTGGCCATCAATCTGCCGCTGCCTCCCCACTGCGCTAAACCACTCAGTTCCCCTCCAAGCAGCGCCTCTCATTGATCACGCCAAGGGGCAGCTTCTGCAAATGTTGATTCAACTCCGTGGGGGAGAGGGGCCAGCAGCTGGAGGAGGAGGCCTGGCAGAGGCTCCTGGGCAAAACACACCTCCTCCTCGTTTTCCTTGGCACCAAAGGCCATCACGCCCCCTCCCTACCATGGAGCCAACTTCTGCCAAGCTGCCTAGTGATGCCAACCTGGAGTGAAGGAGGGCAAAGAGGAAGCCAGCAGAATGGCAGAGCAGGGAACCGCTGTTTCTTTCTGCCCCTGCACCCTTTGCTCCGAGAGAATCAAACGCCCAGCTGTCTTCGGTGATCACACACGCTGCTTGGATTCTAAACCTGGAGAATTCAGTCTAATGAAAAGCACTCTTTTTTTTGCCACTCAAAATACCTTTCCCGAAGCGGTGATTTTCCGACCCACAACTGTTGGCAATGGCTCTGTGGAACAATGTGTATAAGTCATAAAAACACGCATTGTCGGGCTGATGTATGAGTTGGTATCTTTAGAGCAACTCGAATTTACAAACAAAAGTAAGAGACGGAAGCGTGGGGAGAGAGAAAAGGGAAATGCTCTAACAGATGTGTCCCTGCTAAAGAGAACACACAACATGTGCTGCAGAATAAAAGGACCATTTGGCAACATAAACCATCTTGGCATCTGTGTTAGCGTTGTTACGGCAGTAAAATATTGATATGGGCCGTAAAATTCAAGTTCTTCTGGGTGACACTGTTTTGGAAAACTTTTTTTGCTGTGGAATCATTCTTGTTTATCAAAGGCTTTTTTTTTTCGTAACAAACCTGCTTTATGACATTGCATCATTAGCTTTTTTAAAAAAAATGAATGCAAAAACTGTTAACATCCATTAATTCCAAGCAAGGCATAAATCTGACACCTTAAATGAGTATTGAAGAGACTACATAGCTTGGACCCAGTGACAGGAAGGTTTATTAGGTAAATATGTGCAGGTGAAAGGTCACAGAGTCTGAGTTAATATTAAACTTGCATTGGGAAAATATATAATGGAATTGGTTATTTTCAGGAGAACTGACGTGATAAAAGACAGGGCCTATAAAGCTATGTGATAGAGAATATTTAATAGAGTAAATGTTCTATATAAATATGTAACAATCTAAGTGCTATGGTATATAGTATTTCAATAAAATGTTATTGAATACTAGTGACCCGGTGCAGAAAATTCATGCACTTGTGGTGGGGGGTCCCCTAGCCTAGCCTGTGCCCTGTCACACTGCAGGAGGCCCACAATCCATCAACACAAAAGGTAGGCCCCACCCACCCATCTGGGGCAACTCCATGGATTGCCTCAAAGAGGTAAACCAGAGCCGGAGGTCTTGCCTCCACGCCTCTCAGAGCCCTGGGACCTCTCTGGCCTCCACCCTGCCTCCGGGCCACAAGGAAGCCTCCGTCAGGTCCCAACCCAGGGCCAGGCCGCACAGAGGCCTCGGGACCCCTGGAGGAGCCACACGGAGTCCTCCACCGGGCCCCAGGCCTCCTGCTGATGGATTGTGATGGCCTGACACAAGTCCCCCGACACTGCAAGTCCCCGCCCACCTGCACCAGCTGAACATGCAGCCTGCCCATTGGTCGTTACACGTGAGGGCATCCTGACCATTTGCATATTACCCTTTTATTAGTATAGATACTCACATATATTCCCAATTTTATCATTATATATAAAATAGGATTCATATGTAATAAAGTAGTATAGAAAATATACATAGCCCATGAAGATAAAATAGTATAGCAAACATAAGTTTGTGGGTTTTTTTTAGACAAAGCCTTCCTTCTGCTGATGAGTGCAGTTACTACTTTCAACTCCTTTAACTTTTCCTTCTGGCAGTTATCTCTCTGTTTTAAAGAAAGTATGCATGATGTTATTTTTTGTCCTATCAATGTTAGAGATTGTGAACTTCCTAATATGAAACACGAACATTATAAATACAGTAATTATATTACAATTATGAGTTCAATAATAAGCAGTGACAGTTAAATTTCACACAGCAGTACTCACAGCACAGTAATGAAATAATCGTTGTACACTGGCCTTGGGAAGTGGGAATATATACCCTCATTAGATGATCCTGACATGTACTCACAAGGCTTGATCTTTTATCTGTGTTCTGAAAAACTCATCAAAAGACAGGGCAACAATTCAAACTAAAAAAGGCACATACACTGTAGCACAAACTACAATCTTTATATTAAAAAAAATAAGCAATACAATTCAATACTTGCACATCTGTCACCAGTACCAGCCCTCATGTTTTCACTGAGTAATCACTGTATGCAGCCCTTGAATTAGAGGCACGGGAGAGCCATTTGAACTACAGAACACTGCTTTCCACATACATTTTACCACAGGGAAGGGCAGTGTTGAAAATGCCCTGGGAAGCAGGGTTTTGATCACCAAACTCATTTTAATTGGCTATTTCCAAGCGGTTTTTATTTATGTTTTGGACTTAACTTGTTTAATAAAGGAAGCTTCCTCAATCCTATCCATCTGAGGACATTGACCATATACCATATTTGCCGGCGTATAAGACGATTTTTTGGCCCTGAAAAATATGTATTTGCCGGCGTATAAGACGACTGGGCGTATAAGACGACCCCCTAACATTTCCACTAAAAATACAGTTTGTTATATACTTGCCGTATAAGACTACCCCCCACTTGGAGGCACATTTTTCAGGGCCAAAAAATCGTCTTATACGCCGGCAAATACGGTACATTCCACTTTTTGCCAAGCTCATGACTGCATTTCAGGTCATGTGACCAAATCAGGATGCTGCCAACCTAGAAATCTTCTGGAAAGACAGTCAGTGTGTCTCTGCTTGTCAAGTCAGTTGTCTCCGTCAGACTATGGGAGGAGACGATGCAGATGACGCCACCCTGGGCCATGCACGACAAAATAACATTATCAATTTCTCTAACATCCGGCCCACAGGCCATACATATAAGGCCCATGAAATCATTTGGCCTGGCCCTGCCAAGGCTGTAGGGCCAAGTTAATTAAATGTTTGACCAAATATAGCAGGCTCATTTTTAAGCTGATAATTCTGTAAGGAAGGCCTGTGAATGATGCTATAAATCTCCAAATGGCCCTCGGCAGAAAAAAAGTTCCCCATCAAACCTGGGACCTTTCAGTTTGCAGGCTGACACTCTACACATGGTTCTACCACTATGAACACATGCTTAGAGTCACATGACCACCCCTATAGTCAGGATCCAGAACAATAAAACACCCAGGAAGAATTCAATTGAGCTGAAGTTCTGTACTCAAATGTTCTCCTTGCTCCAAACTCTGGCAATGCTTATCAGTCCTCTGCGCCTATAGTTCTTCCTTTTCTGGAGCATCACATAAATGAATGCATACGGTGCAGAACCTTGGGAGCCTGGCTTCTTTCACTTAGCAGAATGAATTTTTAGATTCATCCATGTCATTTGTGTATCCACAATTTATCCTCCTTTATTGCTAATTAGTATGCCATTGCATGCATGATCCATGGTTCATCATGTCACACAGTGAAGGACATTCTGGTCCATTCCAGTTTGGGGCTTTTATGAACAATGCTGCTATCACATTTGTAAATTTTTATTTGCATGTTTCTTGGATAGAGCTGGAGGAAGGAGATTTGGGGGTTATGCTGTAAGTGTAAATTTAGCATTTGGCTGTTAACTACTTGTTTTTAGTCACAGGTAAGCAGATGGCTAGATAGAGCCTGTGTTTATATATAATTACTCTATCAGCATTTTATTACTGAGCACGTATTTGTTGGAAAGACTGCCAGGCACTGAGGACCAGAATGAACGCACTGTATAGTAAACAAATGCATGAGTGTGTGGATGTATTAGTTCTCCAGGCTGCCGAAACAAAATGCCATAAACTGAGTGGCTTACAACAACACGCAGTGTTCTCTAGTGGGTCTAAAAGTCCAAAATCAGGTGTGAACACTTCCAAGCAGTTCCATGCTCCCTCTTGGAGTCTGCGTAAAATCCTTGGCCTACAGTTGTAGTGCTTCCCTCTCTGCCTCACGTCTTTCAGCGTCTTCTTTAAAGGACACCAGTCATCCTGGAGAAAGACTCACCTTACTCCAGTATGACCTTAACTTATTATATCTGCAAAGACCCTATTTCCAAATGAGATCAAATTCTGAGATCCTAGAGGTTACACCATCTACGTATGTCTTTAAGGGACACAGTTTCAAACCGTAAAAACAGGGCAAAATGTATTATGTGCTGACCATTGGCCAAGCCAGTATGCTAGGAGTGAAGGAAATAATGAATGGGAAGCAGAACAGGCAAAGCTCTGGAGCCTACTGGGCAAGATAGGCTTTAATACAATTATTACAAAGAATCTAGTGACAAAACCGGTTTGGTTCAGTGGATAGAGCGTCGGTCTGTGGACTGAAAGGTTCCAGGTTCGATTCCGGTCAAGGGCATGTACCTTGGTTGCAGGCACGTCCCCAGTAGGGGGTGTGCAGGAGGCAGCTGGTCGATGTTTCTCTCTCATTGACGTTTCTAGCTCTCTATCCCTCTCCCTTCCTCTCTGTG
This sequence comes from Vespertilio murinus, assembly GCA_963924515.1. NCBI lineage: Eukaryota > Metazoa > Chordata > Mammalia > Chiroptera > Vespertilionidae > Vespertilio > Vespertilio murinus. The sequence continues at coordinate 6,929,577 of OZ004716.1, read as the reverse complement.
GAAAATCAATAATATATATATATATATATATATATATATATATATATATATATATATATATTTTTTTTTTTTTTTTTAAGAATCTAGTGATAAAAGTCATGTGCTCCAAGGGGGTCTAACTTGATCCAGAGTTTACAGAAGGTTTCTCTGAAGAAATCACATGTAAGATGAACCCGGAGGACCCAATGATGTTACCCAATAAAGAGGGTGGGGAAAGAGAATCCCGAAAAGAGGGAAAAGCATATAAATAGGATGGGAAGCTGGAGGGAGTTATCATGCGTCAAGGTGTTCAGCAAGAGTATGAAGAAAGAGCATCAGGAGATGCAGACCAGTTGGCCAAGGGCTGATTATGTAGATCTTTGTAGACCTGGCTTGGATTTTGGACCACATCTTAAGGGCACCAGGAAAATATTGCTAAGTTTTGTCCCAGAGATTGGCATGATCAGAGATTCCTTTACAAAGATCTCCTGCTGCAGGGAGAATGGATCGAGTGGAGACAAAATAAATGATAAGGGAGATAATGAGTTTATTTAACTGGTTAAAAGAAGATATCATAGTCACTTAGGTGAGAGTGGTATCTATGGAAATGGAGGGATGAGGTTGCGGTTGAGAAATATACTGAGTACTCACACAGCAAGATTTAGATCTAGTTTGAGGGTAAGGGACAAAGAAATATTGAAGAAAATTTTCACATTTTCAGGATGAGCTACAAGATAAATGAAAGCATCTTTCACTGGTATAAGGACCACCATTCAGATTTGAGGTGTTGAATGCACCAACCTTCCAATTGTGTCATACCACGTTTTAGGTGTCTAGGAAATATTCAAACAATTACATCAAGCCAGTAATTGCGCATAAACCTCTATAAATATTTACACTGAGCACATACATTCCTGAGTCATCAGCATATAGATGGTAACTTAATGAGAGACTGAGTAAAATTATCTAGGCAAGGAATATAGAATTAGAAGAGCTAACAGTGAGCCACTGAGGAACCCCACCATTAGAAGGTCAGGCAAAGAGGAAGTTCTGGGAGGGAATACAAAGGCAACTGGCCTTTTTGTGGATAGATGGGATTCCAGGCTAGGATTGGGGGCAGAGACTAGTGGCCAGTGGAAGAAGAGGGAACGGCAAAAAACAAAGGACAAGGCTGCAAGAAAGTTAGGTTCAGAACATATGGGTGAGCTGGTTCATTTGGTTGAAGAATGGGATGTACCAATTGATATAGTGAGAGGGAAGCCTTGTGGCTGTTAGGATCACAAGGTTGGGATCAAATCAGGGAACGCCTTGGCTCAAACACTGACTTTTTAAAATATATTTTTTTTATTGATTTCAGAGGGGAAGGGAAAGGGAGAGAGAGATAGAAACATCAATGATGAGAGAGAATCACTGACCTATTGGTTGCCTCCTACACGCCCCCTACTGGGGATCAAAGTGTGACTTCCTGGTTCATAAGTCAGTGCTCAACCGCTGAGCCACTGGTCACGCTCAAAAAACACTGACTTTTTATCAAAGTGGTACCTTTTCAACAAAATCACTTTGGAATAGACTGCTGAATGAACTGCCTGGCAATTAATCCTTTAAGGTAAGGGGTGGATGGAGCACAGCATTGGTATTTACCAGAATTTATTTTAATAATGTACATTATTTTATTTATTTATTATAATTTATTATTGTGGAAAGTACATTATTTTAATAGAGTAGGACTTGGTCCTATTCTAAATATTTTGAAGGAGCTTATATCACTATACTTTCTTCTTATGCAAATGAGTGGTCTCTATTTATTTACAATGAAAGGGATGCTCAGAATGAATAGTATAAATAAATAGACTTTTTAATATGAAAGTGGTTCCTCCTGCCTCCCGCCACTAGGAAGCTGCCTCAGTGAGCCATCCCTGCTGAGCCTTGCCCAAATTGTAGTTTGGGGAGCAAAATAAATGATTATTGTTGTTTGGAAACTATATACACATATATTTGGCTCCTAATTGAACCATTTTCTTGAAAGGCAATCTTGAGTAAAACCCAGTTAAGGAACCTTTTTTTTAAAAAAACACATACACACACACACACACACACACACACACACACACACACACACTGTAATGCTGCTGGGGGCTTACTTTCCAGCCATCACACACTTCCTAATTGCATCAGGCGTGGTGTGCCCACTCCACTGAGCCAGTGTAGGCCACCGTGGAAATCAGTCAAGAGCTGGAATTGTCTCAGTACCCAGCACAGTGACCGGAGACATTAACTACAGTGGCAACCTAATTGTAATGTAATTCCAGTAATAGACGCAGTTAGCACTGAGCACAATTTGGGGTTCCCCGCCTGGAGTCTCAGGAAAGCCATGCTGTTATTGTAATGAACCCACTGCGTTGGCTGCTCCAGTTTTAGTCCTTAGTTTTATTACCCAGGATGAGTTCCTCGGCTGTTTCTAAAACTTCTCCAAGAAAAAGAAATGATAATGACGCGGGATGCCGTTATCTGATTATTTGGGAGGACTTCACGAACGTTAGCTCTTACCAGCTATTTCATGCCGCGTTCCTGTGCTCTGTGCCTGGATTATAGAATTTAATCTGCCCGGGGACTCTATGGGTAGGCACCGGTGTTACATTTCAAGTTTAAAGACCTGGAATAAAGTTACGGGACTCAGACACACTATGCACATCAGTCAGGCCCCAGAGCCTTCGTTATTGTTAATATTGTGTTTTTCACGTTCACTGGAAGTTACATGTTAATTTGCTTTCTCGACTAGAGCCTAAATTTCTTCAGGAGTTCTGATTTTTTTGTTAGGTACTTTGCAGTCTCAGCAAAAAAAAAAAAAAAAAAAAAAATGTCTGTGTAAGGAAGGGAGAGAGGAGATGTTTAAAAAAGGAAAATAGCAAAAGAGAGAGAGAGAGAGAGAGAGAGGGAGAAAGGGAGGGAGGGAGGGAGAGAGAGAGAGAGAGAAGAGAGAGAGAGAGAAGGATGAAAAGAGAAAAAGAGAGAGAGAAGAGAAAGAGAAACAAAGAGAAAGAGGGAGGGAGGGAGGGAGGGATGAAGGGAGGGAGAGAGGGAGGGAGGGAAGGAGAGAAGAGAAACGAAAGAAAAGCAATTGTAGCAAAAACTAGAATGTCTGAGCCCGTTCTGAGAAATCTGGAACATAATGCCATATACAGATCATATATCATAGAAATGCACACCTGAAACCTATATGACCCTATTAACCAATGTCACCTCCAACAAATTTAATTTTAAAACAGAATCTTTTTGAAGGTAAAAAAAATAAGACAAATTAAAATACATTGTGGGGTATGGGCATTTTCATTCATTATACCATGGACTTGTATGGTTACTAGAAAAATGACTGTAATATTCGCTTCAAATGCCTGATGTCTTAAAATACTGTTTTATACTAATTCTGGCATAGTCGGCTAGCGTGAGAGGGTGTGTGGTACGAAACAGACAGCACATATTTGAACCTTGCTTCCATGTTTTCCTAGCTGTGTGGCTTCCATCATTGTTTCAACTGAGTCTCAAATTCAACTTCTGCAAAACAGATATGAGGCCACAGACTTTATGAAGTCTTGGTGGCCATTCCCGAACAAGACAAGTGACGTGGGCTTTTCGCCACAGAACAGTCCCCGTCCTTTGTTCATCCAAGGCCACATGGACATCCTCAGTGGAGCCCACACATGGGAGTATCACTTCCTCCCTCCATGCACTTGGAGACCAACCCAGGTCAACACAGAGAGGTATGTGTCACGATCCCTAGCTTATAGATGTAGAAATTGAAACCCACGTTCACACAGACTTAAAATGTAAACATACATACACACACACACACACACACACACACACACACACACAAAATAATGGTGACTATTTATTATGCACTTGTATTAGGCAAAGTCTTTCATTTTGTCATCTCCAAGAATCTGATTCATGGTGTGATTGTTTCTCTCATTGTACAAAAGTGAAGATTAAACATTACAGAAGGGACTAACCTTGTTCAGAGGCAAAGCTGGCAAAAAAATGATAAAGCAGGGATTGAATCCGAGGCTCTTTTCTACAAATTCCACACTTCTGTTCAGTACAGAATATACTCTCTCAGATGCAACTGTGGCCAGTGACTTAAGAAAGTAAGTGTCAGGGGCACAGAATTCTATTCCATGTTTTCCACAGATTTTTCTTCTACATCTCTTTTTAGGACATTAATTAGTAAATATATCCTACCTACTGCTCTATAACAAATTATCCTCAACACATAGAATCTTAAAAGCAAAAATAACCATCTATCATCCCACAGCTCGGCAGGTTGGCAATTTGGAAATAGTTCAAAGAGTCCTTTTGGTCCAGGGTGCCACAGGAAGTTGCAGTCAGGATGTTGGCCGAGCTTCCGTCCTCTGATTCCTGACTGTGCCCAGGGAATCTGCTTCCAAGTTTGCTCACTGACATGGATAAACAGCTGGTGCTGACTGCTGGCATACAGCCTAGGTTTCACAGGCAGCCTTAGAGTCCTTTCGACACAACTGTCTTTCCTCAGAGTGAGCATCTCTCTACTACCCCTAAACTTCTCCCACACACACTGAGGTAACTTCCAGATAAGAAAACAGGAAGTAAGCCTAGCCGGCGTGGCTCAGTGGTTGGGTGATGACCTATGAACCTGGAGGTCATGGTTCCATTTCCAGTCAGGGCACATGTCTGAGTTGCAGGCTTGATCCCCAGTAGGGGATATGCAGGAGGCAGCCAATCAATGATCTCTCTCATCATTGATGTTTCTATCTCTCTCTCCCTCTCCCTTCCTCTCTGAAATCAATCAAAATATATTTTAATAAAAATCTTTAAAAAAAGAAAAAGAAAAGCGGAAGTAAATTGTGTTTACTAATCCTCTCTCATAAAATGGTTGTGTCAGAGAAGGGGGATCCACTGAACAACAGGACTTCAAGGTGGTCACTAGGTTTACTAGTACTCAAACTAGTACTTTCATGTGTGAGATTTCATTGACCCACCTAAGACTCCTACGAAATGAAGAACACGTCGTATCTATCTCTATGCCCATTTTAGAGATACAATTGATAAAGCTGCCAGGAAGAGAAACAACTTAGATGTAGCACCAGTTCCATGAGGGGCTGCAGACATGTTAACAGAGGTCCTCACGCTCCAAGGCCATGTGTCTCTTCACACTCTGGTGGGTTTTTAGGTCCTTGATGGAAGAGATCACTCTCCATATAAAAGTCTATGTGGCCCCAACCAGTTTTGCTCAGTGGATAGAGCAGCGGCCCATAGACTGAAAGGTCCTGGGTTAGACTCCAGTCAAGGGCACATACCTCTGTTACAGGCTCAATTCCAAGCTCTGGTTGGAGAGCATGGATGGGAGACAACCAATGGATGTGTCTCTCTCACATCGATGTTTCTCTCTCTCTCTCTCTCTCTCTCTCTCTCTCTCTCTCTCTCTGTCTCTCCCTCTCCATTTCTCTCTTTCTAAAAGTCAATGAAAAAATATCCTCCAGTGAGGATTAACAACAACAACAAGCCTATGTGGTGTGAAAAAGTAAAACCAGAGACTTCTCTGGTGCCCAGCCCCCGCCCCCTTCTCCGGAAGGGATCCAGTGGGTGCCTAAAGGGCTGGCCCACGGACCCAGCGGGGAACCACCTCTCTCCATCTTGCTCAGGAAACTGCTCCAGCAGGGGCCCTGTCCTCTTCCAGCACAATCCTCAGGAACTCAGCAGCTCAGAATGAGAAACACAATCGCTTTCATCCATCCCTCGTGAAAGGCAGGGAAGCCAGTGGATGGGTGTCCCGCGCACCTCGGTCTCGGCTGTGGTGCTTTAGTGGATGTGATTACTAACAGAAGAAGGGGAGAGCAAGTGCCCTGCTGTGTACAATATCCATGGCCAGAGTCCTGATGGGTAAGTGTAACTTTTAGGAAGTTTGCGGAGTGGCCAGCAGGGAGAGCCGGCCCTATGTTTGCGGAAAACTTTTCAATGCCACCCGTGGACAGCTGGGCACTGAGATAAGTATGGCCAACACCTGTGTCCGAGGGGAGACCTGCAGGTGATCGTTACCGCTCGGGTCAGAGGGGCCCCTCAGTCCACGGGATGAAGGATGAGGGTCCACAGCGTGGATGGCTTCCCTTGGCCAGCCACTTCCTATCTGTGGACACAGGCTAGGACCGCTAGGCCTTGCTGATCTCTCCTCCAGCAGTGATTTATTCTCTCCTCTTAGGAGGAGGAAGGTGAAGGGACCGGGTACTCTGTCATTTCCTGCTACAACTGAATGATGTAGCCTTTTCTAACCGAGAAAACCAATAGCGATTTTCTTCGGGACTGCCCACTGCCTTTCGCTGCCCTTGGGTTTGTAAGGGTCGCCCCTTAGGCAGGGGTTGGGGAATGTATCTGAGGGGTTTTCCCCTATTCATTTCCCAGGGGGTCTGTACTCTTAGGGGAGCTACTGACAGCTCCCCAAAACAGTGAATACCCCTTCACTTCCACAAAGATCAATCCCCTTACTTTTTTGTCTGTCTCTCTCTCTTCTTTCCCAGACCAGCTTTTTTTTAACAGTAGGGAGGCACGTCTTTGTAACGGAACAATTAGACTGTTGAGTGTCTTTGGCCTTAGAAAGGCCCATATCCTATTTCCAGTCTCATTACTTTTCAGATGTGGGACTTGGGGGCAGTTTCATAAGCTCTTTGTTCCTCAGTGCCCCCTTCTTCCCATAAAAACAGCAATAGCTGTTCACTTCCTAAGGTTGCCACGAGAGGGAAGATCGTGCATGTAATGAACTTAGTACATAGTAAGCACTCAAGTGGGTGAAGAGTAATAGTTGATTATGATTAATAATCATAACAATTCAAAACTTATATTTTCCTCCCCAGGGTATCTTCCCTCATCCAACAGGCACTTTAGTTAGGGGTCTTTCTCTGAGCCTAGTTGGTAGCCTGCACTTCCTTCATCCTAGAACTAGGATGGCAATTTTTATACCTCTCTTTTCCTTTATGTTTTAAATACCTTGAGTCAAGGCTTACGATTATGCTAAGAATTTTAAGTTCTTAGCACTAACGTAGTGCCTGCAATAGATGAGCATTCAATAAATGTTTAGTGACCTGTGGTTATTTTTTCTTTCTTCAAACACATCCATCATCTCAATTAGCATCTAATAACCTGACTGTGCTCCAAGATGTGGGTCTGGATTAGAAATGGACTCAAGAATTTACTGTCTGGATGGAGAAATCTATTTGTAAATGGGCAGCTTCAAGGTAATGTGGTGATTCTACGATACCGGGATGTCTAGGGGACTATGGGAATATAAAGAGAACATCACTGCAGCCAAGAATGCGGAAGTAAGAAAAAGAGTGTTAGGAAGGCCACCCATTGGAGGTGACACCCCAACCGGGACCTGGGAAGCTAAGCAGGGGGTTAGGCAAGTAGAGAGAACAGGGAGGGGGCTGAGTGTTACAGGCAGAGAATGGCCCTCTGTCAGAGAAACAGCGGTATACAAAGGCACAATTTATTTAGGGTATATATGAAGTTCAATATCTCCCAATCACAAATATCAAGGCAGTGGTAGAGAGGCCAGCTCACAGAGAACCTTGAGTATTGTGACGGCAAAAAATGACAAAAATCTGGGATGTACAAGGAGACGCACTTTTTCAAGCAACTCAGACCACCATCTGGACCAAGTATTTCATGGAGGAGGGTAGTGTATACATTAAATTCCTCCCCTCGCAGTGGCCCAGATAGCATTTGGCCCAGAGAGCAACGGAAGTGTTGGCATTCCACGTGCCGTTCCCATCAGGAAACACCTTACAGGTCGGACCCACAAAGCAGAGGAAATAAGAAAGCGCCTGGGTAGCCAATTGCCTCGGTAGGCAGAGAAAATGGAGCATGACGCTGGAATTGTTGCTAACCTGTCACCAGGCACATGGCTGAGGAAAGAGCCCTACCTACTGTGAGGTTACAGGAGAATGCCAGTGCGTCACGGTGAAAATGAGACTGGTTTAGTCAAATCCAGCATCCCCGCAAGCCCATAATTAAGGCGGGCAAACTCTACAGACTTCTTTGTTCAATGGGTGGCATTCATTTATAATTAGAGACATGCACTGAATCCTCGGATCTAATTGTTAAGATGGATATTCCTCACGTCAGATTTTCTTCCACGGTGCCTCTTCCTAAAATACCTCTCAGGAGCCCGTTGATGAGGATGGCGAGGAAAATTATAAATTCACCATTTCTCTTCTTGAAACTGCACCCTGATCGGTGGCATTAGTACATATTAATCCGTCTTGAAGGCTTTTTCTAAGCAGCACTCTGATACAGGAAGGATACAGGCAAAATTGGAATCACGCAGAATACCTGATATGCTAGCTATTTTTTTTATCATTTTAAAAAAGGTTATGCTACACACAATATTACTTTATCTTGATTTAGTGTCACAGTGAAGTTATGACTTAGATCTTGTGATCCCCAAGAATTGTGAGATGCAGAGAAGTAACTGGAAGGCAAGTAACATCACAAAACCAGGAAGAGGTGGAGAGGTAACGGGTAACTGGAATTTAGATTTCTGTGGTTCCAACAGCTGTGCTTTACTCATATATAGCATTTGGGGCTACTGTGGCAGATCCCGGGGCACAATTAGGAGAAGATAAGACTTGGACGAAGTCAGTCTCCTTCTGTGAAGAGCTATCCCCAGAACATCTCCCAGGAGAGTGACTTGGAGACAGCCTTCAGATGCCATGCAAGTTGAGAAAGGGTCTCCTGCAGCCATCAGCATCTCTCACCCCGACCGCTGCAAATGCCCACAGAGAAGTTACCTGTGTTCAAGCTTTTTTAAAAAATAATTTTTATTGATATTTTACAGAGAGGAAGGGAGAGAGATAGAGAGCCAGAAACGTCGATGAGAGAGAAACATTGACCAGCTGCCTCCTGCACACCCCCTACCGGGGATGTGCCCACAGCCAAGGTACATGCCCTTGACCGGAATCGAACCTGGGACCTTTCAGTATGCAGACCGACACTCTATCCACTGAGCCAAACTGGTTTTGGCCTGTGTTCACTCTTGCTTCCCCACCACAATCTATGCTTTCTCCAGAAGCCATGGGGAACTCCATAAAACATAAAACACATCTACTGAACATTCCTCATCATCTTTGTCTGTTAAGCAGACATTTCTTTGTAGGCCTTAGTGTAAAGTGAAATTTCTTAAACAGAAGGGTCCAGCAGGCCCCTGATGCCTCCATCTTCAGATGTGGGTGGCAACGGCAATGGTTCTCTCTCCACTTCTTGGATGTAGAGGATCCCTGCACATGCAGTTCGCTCTGTCAGGAAAGTCAAGTTCTACCCGATACTCAGCTCTAAGCCAACTTGTCTACCTGCCCATCGGTCTTGTCCTCACCTCTCAGTTTAGATATTTTTTGGATATATGCTTTCATTTACTCTGGCCCCTTTCCTTCCCCACCCTCCTTTCAGTTTATATCAAAGTCTAACAGTATGTAATGTGATTAGTGTGGCTCTCCAATCAGACTATAAGTCCATCTAACAAGTTCGCTATCTCAATAGACACTCTAAAAACCAGTTATGCACTTGTAATTAGTGACCTTTAGGGCAAGTAAGCTCTACTCAATACATTTGTTAACAATTTATCTCCTGTGAAAAGAATATGGAACAGAACAACTCAAGAGGGGCCTTCTTGATGAGACATAATCATTTGTATTCCATTCCTTATGTAAGAAATGGCAATGCTGGTTCCGCTCTCCTTAAGGTATAGACCCAACTCAGTTTTTCCTATGTGAAGCGATTTCTTTGTTCCCGCTATGCTATAGAACATGGCTACCCTGTTTGAACTGCCTTTCTTGGGCAATTTCTGGGACATAGATTTTCTGTTGTTTGTCCATTGACTTTTTAATTCTTAAGTTCTTGACGATGGGAAGTCAATATGTGCTAAAGGTTTAAAAACACAGACGAGGCCAACAGAAACTGCTCGCTGAGTCTGAGCGAAATCTGACAGAGGTGGGTGTGTGGGTAACATAGTTGTCACCAGGCAGAGCAGAAGGATTTTCATTGAATTTTTTTTTCTCTCTCCAAAGTGGTGAAGGCAGATGCTGTGTTGTCTCAGCTTCCATTTCTCAGGCTCACAGGAGCAAGGGGGAACCAGGCAACATGATAATGCTCTCATGTCCCCCCAAAGGACCAGGATGGCAACTCCAAACTGCAAGCAACAAGCCCTGTCCGAAGAATATTAAGAATAAAATTACGGGCCTGGCCAGTTTTGCTCAGCGGATAGAGCGCCAGCCTGCAGACTGAAAGGTCCCAGATTCAATTCCGGTTGGGGGCATGTACCTTGGTTGCAGGCACATTCCTGCAGTAGGAGGCATGGGGGAGGCAGCTCATCGATGTTTATCTCTCATTGATGCTTCTAACTCTCTATTCTTCTCCCTACATAACTGTAAAAAAATCACTAAAATACATATTTTTAAAAATAATGTAATTATGAGGAACAGCACCAGCCTATAAGTCTGTAAGTGAGATCCTCAGAAAAGTTGCAGCAGTATCAATCACTTGGGAAAGTGTTAAAAATGCATAATGTTGCCCTGCCTGGTGTGGCCCAGTTGGTCGGGCATCATCCCATGCACAGAAAGGTTGCCCATTCAATTCTGGGTGAGGGCACCCAGGTTATAGCCTCAATCCACGGCAGGGGGCATGCAGGAGGCAGCCAACCTGTGTCTAGCTCTGACATCGGTGTTTCTTTCTCTCCCTCTGCCTTCCTCCCGCTCTAAAAATCAATTTAAAAGTCTTTTTTAAAATGCATCTCCTTTGACCACACTTGAGACCTACAGAATCAGGAAAGTCTGAGATGGGAGCCAGAAATTTGCGTAATAAACCCTCCGAGGAGGTTCTGATCCATGCGAGGGTTTGAGAACGACTTGTGTGAACTCTAGAACACTTGTGTGAACTCTAGAACACAGCATGGGCATCAGCAGACCTGGATGTGACCCATGGTATTAGACTAGCCTCTTCAGCTAGACTTGTGTGCATCATTTTTAACTTTTCTGAGCCTCAATTTCTTTGTAAGTTAAACAGGGATGATCGAATCTGTTTGTTTCCTGTTGCTCTCATAACACAATATCACAAATTTAGTAGTTTAAACAGCACAGCTTTATTATATCACAGAAAGGCTGAGCTGCTTTCTCTGCCTGGGGTGCCGCGGGGTCAATATGAAGGGGTCTGCCATCTAGCTACTTATCTGGAAGCTCTTATGGAAAGATGCCTTTTCAAGCTCATTCAGGTTGTTGGCAGAATTCAATTCCCTGTGATTGTTGGGCTCAGGTCCCTGGCTCCCTCCATCTTCAAAATGAGCAGCAGAGCCCTAGGCAGTTTGGCTCAGCGCATATAGCGTCGGCCTGTGGACCAAAGGGTCCCAAGTTCCATTCTGGTCAAGGGCATGTACCTTGGTTGCAGGCCCTTCCCTGCCCAGGCCTTGGTTAGGGCTCATGCAGGAGGCAACCAATCAATGTGTTTCTCTCACATTGATGTTTCTCTCTGTCTTTCCCTCTTTCTTCTACCCTCCCTAAAAATCAATGGGAAAATATCCTTGAGAAAGGAAAGAAGGAAGGAAGGAAGGAAGGAAGGAAGGAAGGAAGGAAGGAAGGAAGGAAGAAAGAAAGAAAGAAAGAAAGAAAGAAAGAAAGAAAGAAAGAAAGAAAGAAAGGAAGAAAGAAAGACAGACAAGAAAGACAAGAAAGACAAGAAAAGAAAGAAATAACATGAGCAGCAGAGGATCAAATGCTTTAAATTTCTCTGGCTTCTATTCTGCCTTCATATTCTGTAAAAAGCCAGAGTAGGCCTAGCTTCAGTGAGTAGAGCATTTGGTTTGAGAACCAAAGGGTCATGGGTTTGATTCCCAATCAGTGTCATGTACCTGGATTGTGGGTTCACTCCCTAGCCTCAGTTGGGGCGTGTGTGGGAGGCCTCAAGTCAATGTGTCTCTCACAAGTGATGTTTCCCTCTCTCTCCTTTCCTTCCTTCCACTCTTTGAAAAAGCTATGGGGGGGGGGGGGGGAATCCTCCAGTTAAGAGTTAAAAAATAAATAAAAATGAAGCCAGCATAAGTTCTCTGCTTTTGAGAGATCACATGATTACATTGTGCCACCCATGTAAAAAAAGAATAATATCCCTACTATGGAATCAACTGATTAGTGACCTTAATTGCATATGAAAAGTCTTTGCCTGGGAAGATAGCTTAATTGCAACCAGGATATCTAATTATATCCTCAGAGCAAAGCCTCGTTGGGAGTCAGGACTCTGCCTAGGACAGAGCTCATCCCATAGGTCTGGAAAGATCACTGCAGAGAAGTGGAGACCCGTTGGAAGGACTGAAGCATGGGAGGCTACTTAAGCACCAACCTTGGTGATTCCTTGTGAAAACTGGTGACGGCTGAGTCATCTTTTCGTAAAGTGCTACAAATAAAGTGCTACAAATGAAGGTGATGATTAAAGTTTACCTAGCGCTTGGTGTTCTAGAACCATCTCTCTAGGTGTAGGCTAATGTGTGGATATGGCTATCACCAACTGGGCTGGATAAAAATGTCATAACAAAGGATAAGTTGTACTGTTGAATTGAAGGTTCATATCAGAGTATAAGGTCACAGGTGAGACTAAAAAAATCCAGAATGGCTCTGTCAGGTTTAGAGTTAAATTTTTGCTGGTCACAAATAAAAAAATGATTTGGTCTGAAGCCCTATACTTTATTACTACCCGGTCTTACATATACTCAATTGTACTTAAAGAGCCAATTACAGATTATAGAAATAATTTACTCTGTAATCTTGTTAAATACTTCAAACATTTAAGCAATGCAATGTACACACATGAATAAAAAATACTAAAACTAAAATATATATAATGAACGTATTATAAAATGTGAATTTTTTTTTGTCCTTTCCCAATTTGCCATCTAGATATATGTATTCCCCAGAGTGAACCAATTTCACTTTTTAAAAAATTCTTGCTTCTGTTTATCATTGGAAAGCATTTTTTTAAACCCCAAGTCAGATACTTTCATCAGGTGAAAACTAATTTCTTCGCTGCGATAATGGCAGAGCCAAATGCCCCGAGTCCTTTTTAAATTCCCTGGCAAACCGTCTTCCTCTGGTCTCTGTCATTATCTTCCAACCGCTTTTAGACATATTTACAAAACACGCTTTCATGAAATGAATGAGGCTTCTAATTATTTTCTCCCAAAAGCAAAAAATCACAAAAGCAACCATGGTCCCTTATAGGATGGCATTGTTATGAAAAGTTTCACAAAGATTGCAATCTTTTCAGAGTTGTGTATGTTTTATGAATTATATGCAAAAAAATGTACAATATGTGTCCAGAAAAAAAATTGCATTCCACTTTGAGGCAAATATTAAAGAGAAGCCTATTCTTGTGGTTGTGTCATCTTCCTAACGTTTTGCTTCAGTGTGCTCTCATTTGCAACTTGAGTATTTGCATTTCTCTTTGAAGGATTCTTACAGTTCTGACAAATATTGACTGAGCACTTATGTATGCTTACAGTCTTTTCTGGGCATAAGGTTACAGCTAAGAAGGATCAGGACATCATTGACCTTGTGTGGTTTACACTCAGCCCCCAGAGATGTGATGGTATGGCAGGAAATAAACAAACAAAAAAACCTTTTGGAACCTCCTGACTCCCAGCGTTTTAATCCAATTCCAGTCCTGTCATCCATCACTGGGTTCCTCCAGGTTAAGAGGTTACTCTCTGTGAGTTGCTAATCCTCTTATGAAGGATCATAAGACTATCTCCTACTTTCAGGGGAGCAACCCACAAATAGGAAATAAAATCATATTTAAAGTAGGTCCTAGGTTGTTTTAGAAAGAATGGGAGTGGGGATGGGGGGGTGGGGGAGTGATCTAAGAAACACAGGAGTTATGTCAAAAAGCTGAAAATACAGAAGACCTGAGAAAAACACTGATTTTAATGCCAATTGACAAGAATGGACTTTAGGGATAATGCATGTTTGAACTGAAGGAAGTCTCTGAGGCTCAGATTTGCTTACAGACCGTCTCCCATATTGATACGGCACTGTTGCTACTAAGCATTGTATGTGCAAGTCTGTTTGGCATGGGTGTTGGGAGTACTTGAGGCAGGCTGCATTTGGCAAGAGGAATTTCCTTCTCTCCAAAGGACATTTGGAGGAGATTGTATAATTTGGAAACACAAGCCTATATATTTGCCAGCTCTTTGGGTGCCGTTGCTGGCTCAGTGCCAATCACAATAGCTAATGAATCACATAGTTGAGCACAGCCTGCCATGCCTGTCTTAATTGGTCGTGTGCAGCTATATGAAAGAAACCATGGGCTCTGCAGAACCCTCGCTTTCTTGGTACCTGGGTGAGTAGTCTAGATAATCTATTTCCTAGATTATACTCCCTTTTCTTACTGAATGAGTGCCTTATTTTATTATTTTTAATATTTTTATTGATTTCAGGGAGGAAGGGAGAGGGAGAGAGAAAGATAGAAACGTCAATGATGAGAGAGAATCATTGATCGGCTGCCTCCTGCACTGGGCATCCAGCCCACAACCTGGACATGTGCCCTGACCAGGAAGCACTGAGCCATGCTGGCTGGGCTTGACTGCCTTCTTTTATAGAAGTCCAGAGAGGGAGAGTGATAGTCCCAAGTCCCCACAGGAAGGCAGAAACCTAGGTCTTGGTGCTAGGTAGCCATAACTTTCTGAGCTCTCAGCTAGGAAACCCCTAAAAGAAGAATAAAGAAAGACCCATTTGCCAATGATCAGCTTCTGCTACTGATGAGCCTATTCCTCAGAGACATGAAAGTATTTATAATTTCATTATTCACTGCCAGTGCTTATTTATTGCTCCCATGCTGAAACACCTACCCCTTCAGCACTTAGATTTGTGGATAGCAAATTTGGGGGACTGACCCCTTGACGTGAAGGAAACGCACCGTTAGCTTGTCAGACAGGGTGAAGTGCAAATCCTTCCCTTACTCTCCGTCCTCTTTTCAGTTTTCATCAATATCAGAGAAACGTCCCATCAGAGCTGGAGATCCATACTGATGATTGTGCAGTGACACTGCGAGCTCTGCTGGCTGTTCCTTGATTATAATTGAGTCGCTTACACAAATCTGAGCAAAGGCAGGAAATCAACCATTTGTGATGAATAATTCCTGCAAATCGGATGCAAGGCTATATTTTACAAATGCAGATGAGGCGATAGTTCAGAGTCTCAAGAAGAACCCTACAGGTATGGATATTATGGGATTTCACCCAATCATGCATGCATGACATGGTAAGAGTGATGCCCAATTTATGCAGAAGAGTCTTAGTTCCAACCTATTGTCTGGTGTAGCATCAGTCCTAGTAAAAAAATATATATATCTGGGTTAGAAAGACGCATGATGTGAGCATCCTATACAAAGTACACGTGAGGCAGTACAGCCTTTTAGAATTTGCGTAGGTCTTAAAAGTCAGGCAGCCCTGAGTTTAATCTCAGCTCTGCCATTTCCTGGTTGCATTATCTTTTTTTTAAATTTTTAAAAATATATTTTATTGATTTTTTTATAGAGAAGAAGAGAGAGGGATAGAGTTAGAAACATCGATAAGAGAGAAACATAGATCAGCTGCCCCCCTCCCCCAGGGGGATATGCCCGCAACCAAGGTGCATGCCCTTGACCGGAATCAAACCTGTGACCCTTCACTCCACAGGCCTATGCTCTACCACTGAGCCAAACCGGTTTTGACCTGGTTGCATTATCTTGATGAAAGTTTGTGTGGTGTGTTTTTTTTGTTTGTTTGTTTGTTTTTATCTTCTCTGGGAATCGGCTTCTTCATGAGTAAGACAGAAGAAAGGTAGCTCTGAGTCCTGCATTCAAACTTTTGTGACGATTAACTAAATCCTGCATGTACCTACCTGAAATATTATCTGGTATGTTTGCTTTTCTGTAAAAGGAAGATGTACACCTTTTAAAAAGTCCATAAAAAAGCTAAACTAGCCAAAGCCAGTTGGCTCAGTGGTAGAGCATCAGTCTGCGGACTGAAAGGTCCTGGGTTCGATTTTGGTCAAGGGCATGAACCTTGGTTGCGGGCACATCCCCAGTAGGGGTGTGCAAGAGGCAGCTGATCGATGATTCTCATCAATGTTTCTAACTCTTTATCTCTCTCTCTTCCCCTCTGTAAAAAATCAATAAAAGTATATTTTAAAAAAGAATCAGTTACAAATGGATTAGAAAAAGAGGAAGTGGTTGATGATGGTTATTGTTCAGGGTAACAGCGAAAACTCTAAAATCTCATCATGATTCACACTGTCTAACCCAATAACTATTTTCATACATGCCATGCCCCCTCCACCCCAGCCTGCCAGAAACTCACCAGAATGGGAAGGAGAGGAAAAGGGAGAAGAATTAGTGTAACTCCATAATCATAATTAAGGAAAACATGCTTTTAAACCAACTTCTAAAGTAAATATCACTTCAAAGTATTCTGGTACAAAAGTAGAAGTTAGATTTTTTTTTAAATTTACCCAATGAGGAAACTTAGCTCATTTTAATATCTGATGCCAGGGTAAAGGAGGCAGTTACATATTAAACCTGAATAATTTAGAGAGAATTTGACATTTTCCTTAAGCATATGAACCCAACGATAGCAAATCACACCAGGTGGCTTCAGACCAGTAGTTTGGGAGACAGTATGACATTCCAGAAAGTAGTTCTTATAAAACTTCTATATAATATTTTAAAAAATGGGTGAACTGTAACATATGCTAAGGGAACTTCTTTTCCTTTAGAGTATCTATTTAATTAAAATTTATGAAGTTTGAAAATGCTAAGCATATGTATTTATTTTAAAAAGCCTTAAGTATCCACATTACTCTTATCTATACTAGCAAGTGTCCATTAATGACTCTGGTGGGGAAAGTCAATGTTTCCCTTTTGCCTTAAGTTGGGTTCTCTGGTCCAAAGCAAAGTTATGCATTATCCCATGGCAGCACCGAGGGTGGAAAGAGAAGCATGAATGGGACCATGTCACTGCCCTTCCTAGGATGGAAGATGTCCAATGTCAACTTTCCACCAAGGGGCTGGCTGTTCTTCTTGAAAGATGATGTTCTATCAGGGGGAGAAAGGGAGGGAGGAAAGGAAAGAGAAAAGGAGGGAAGGAGGGAGGGAGGAAGGGAAACACTCATTGCACGGATTGGCGGTCCCACCCCTGCCATAGGCACTCATACTGGGGATAGAACCTGCACGGAATGATGCTCCAATCAGCCGAGCTACCTAGCCAGGGCTCTAACAACTTTCTTTCTTTTAAAAAAAATATATTTTATTGATTTTTCACAGAGAGGAAGGGAAAGGGATAGAGAGTTAGAAACATCGATGAGAGAAAAACATCAACCAGCTACCTCTTGCACACTCCCCACTGGGAATATGCCGGCAACCAATGTACATGCCCTTGACCGGAATCGAACCCGGGATCCTTCAGTCTGCAGACCAAAGCTCTATCCACTGAGCCAAACCGGTTTCGGCTATACCAACTTTCTTAAGCCTATCCATCCTATGACCTTCTATCACAATCTTCCAGTCCTGTTCTACGGTGACACTGATAGTTTTGAGGCGTACAGAGACTAGAGTAGGCTAGATGAAGCAAAGGAAACACATCGCAGAACAGTTAAACCTCCCATTAGAAGCAGGAAAGGCAAAGAGACACCTTTCACCCATGAAATGCAGGCGCTGGCATTTTTGTTTTCATTTTATTTACTAGAATAGATACAGCCACACATACCTTCTGGTGGAATGGTACAGGACTGACTTCGTTCAGAAAATCCTGCAGCTGGTACTGGGCTGGAAGAAAGGGGATTAGTTTCGGGGTGGGGCTGAGCGTGGTGGGGAATGCCTCAGTTCTGACAAAGGCCGGAGGTCTGTGAGGAGGAGAAGGCTATGCCTTTGAGAGGTATCAAGAGGGATGAGTCTAGAATTTGACAAGTAATGGGGGATGTGAAGTTTGGGGAAATCTAATTTTGAAAAGGTCAGGGGCTTTGGGCATTAACAGGATAATTCTTCATTCAGCACGTCAGGAGCACCTCACAGAAGAATACTGGGGGTGCTCCCACTTGGCTTTCAAAGGACCTCTCTCCCTACAATTGCCTTGAGATCCCTCCTAACAATATTCCTGGTTATGGGTACCGCATTGCTACCTCCATTTCTGAAACGTGGCTTTTCGTTTCAAACGTACTGAACCAGGGCTTCCGCTGCCTTCCTTTGCTTTTTATCCCTTCTGGAAGTTAATAACGCTTCTGAAAAAGCAATTAAAGGGGAAAAAATAAATAAAGCTTCATTTTGAAGAATAAGCAGCTTGCAACCTGGTTTAATGCTGAGACGGCACTAATAACGCAGCACTTATGATCTAAGAGAGAAAATTAAGAGTCGTTATTATTTCCCCAAACACTGCAACAGCCCGGGCGTAAAGACACACTATGGCCATGCAGTGTACCCGATGATGCATTTCTGTACATGAGATGCTTTCTTCGGAGCGCTGTGTTGCCCACGTTAGCGATTTGGCTCAACAGTGAATGCGATCTCGGCGCATCAAGAGCTCCGGTGTCATTTCAAGAATCCAAAGCTAAGTAGAAAGGGGAGGGGAAGGGAGAGCTGGCAGAGCCAACGAGGCAGCACACGATGGGGGATGCCCGATCCTTTGATTCAACCAGAGACAGTCACCTCTGTGTGGTCAGAGAGGGCTAACTGAAGAAAGCCTTCTTCCCAATCCCAGCTCTGCTTGCCAGGCCGGCAGGTGATGTCAGTAAAAGCAAAGCAACGCTTGACTTTCGTCTGAGGCTGGTGTGGGCAAACTATGGCCCGCGGGCCGGATCTGGTGAGTAAAACTATTGAATTAAAAAAACAACAACAACAAAAAGACCGTACCCTTTTATGTAATGATGTTTACTTTGAATGTATATTAGCTCACACAAACACTCCATCCGTGCTTTTGTTCCAGCCCTCCGGTCCAGTTTAAGAACCCACTGTGGCCCTCGAGTCAAAAAGTTTGCCCACCCCCTGGTCTGAGGGGTTTAGGTCTTGCTTCTTGCTGGCCTCAGGAAATCAGGCTCAGCCTTGGAGGTGGCGCCCTCCTCTTGGCTTTCGGGCAGAGAAAAGCCTTTCGCAGCCCTTCATGCCCAAAAGTGAGCACATCTTTGTTCAGCTGGACCCTTGACATTGGAAACTGCTATTCCAGGAAGGAAGAGAAAGCCCCGTGCTTCAAGGAAAAGCCACGTTAAACATAGGCTGTCCAGTTAATAAAGTGGCTATCATAGCCCCCGAGATTTCAAGGACACTGATGGGAGGAGGAGGTGGCACTCTGCCCCCTCTTCCCGGGTGCTCAGTGATGCTGGCAGGGAGGATGGCATCTCTTGAAAGAGAGTCTTGCAGCCCTAATTGTCACCCAGGCCCTCGGGCCACGTGGCTCTGCTTTGATCTGGAGCCCAGACTGAAGTATTATGACGCTTGTTCCCTTTCCAGAGAAAACATTTGTGTGCGATGTTAATGGAGGAGGGGAAACTTTTACCTTACTCTGATCTCGCGCCCAGTCTTCCCCCGTGGGCTACCGGGAAGCTTGGTTCTCTTTGAAGTCCGCTCCGTTCCAGGTGCCTGCTAAGTGCTATCTCTTCTCTCCCTACCAGAGGGCAAGCCTGTTTTTATTCAAATAATTTTGATTTTCTCAAAGAATGAGTCTTTGGTTTTTAACTCCTTTTGTGGGAAACGTCTACGTTCAGCTTTTGTATATATGAAAACGTGTCTACTTACATTGTTGAAAGTAGCAAAAGCAAGAAGTAGAAAGCCTAGAACAGAAAAAAAAGGGGGGGGGGGGCTTTCATGCAAATATTAAGAAGTTGCTACTATGGCTTCTACCCCACTCATCCTCTGGTTCATACCGACCCCCCCCACCCTGGATCCTACCGCTTCCCCGGGGCACACGGCTCACCTAGGGCACACGGCTCACCTAGGGCACACGGCCCCCTGGGAACACGAGATCACTGTCTTTTAGTGTGTGACTTTCTGTTTGTTTCATATGGAGGATACATTTGATCCCTGTTACTTCATCTTAGATAACAAATCTCTCCAAATGATTTTAATTATCTAATGTATGTTAATTTTCAAATTGTTGGCAAATAAAAAACGAACAAGTAAGCAAAACATGATTTGGGAAGTAGGTAGGATAAATATTTCATAATGATACATCCCAGGGAATTATGATTTCAAGCACTCTTCATTAGGTTAGGTTTTAATTTAGTTGCAAAACTGTCCTTCAATTTCCATTATCTTTGTCTGCAATAATACACATTCAGGAAGGACCCATGATTTTTTATTTTTTAATTCTCACCTGAGGATATTTTTCTATTTATTTTTAGAGAGAATGATAGAAAGGAATATCGATGTGAGAGAAACACATTGATTAGTTGCCTCATGCACACTCCCCAACCAGAGCCTGGGCCGAGGAGGAACCTGCAACCAAGGAACATGCCCTTAATCGGAATGGAACCCAGAGCCCTTTGGTCCAGGCCCACACTCTATCCACTGAGCCAAACTAGCTAGGGCAGGACACAGCTTTAATTTTTTTTAACTTGTTTTACTTTTCAACCTTGGTGTCCAAAGTTTGACCTCAGATAATAAACATGGTAATCATTGTGGTCAAGGTTATAATCACTCTTATGTAGAATTTACTGAGCACTTACTAATGTCCTAGAAATGTGTTATGTAGTGTTATATAATATGACTCCTCACATGGACTATTTCATGTTGGTAAATGATAATATCCATTACATAAAATAAGTGGGGGAAAAATAGAAGTGGAATAACTTACATTAGAAAACAAATCCAGATACCTGATTCTAGGTGCATGTACCTCTCTGAAAATAATGTATTAGAATCAAAACCTGCTTAGAGATATAGGACAGACCCTGAATATCCTGTCTGTTGTTATACTCATGCCTA
Source organism: Vespertilio murinus (assembly GCA_963924515.1). Taxonomy (NCBI): domain Eukaryota; kingdom Metazoa; phylum Chordata; class Mammalia; order Chiroptera; family Vespertilionidae; genus Vespertilio; species Vespertilio murinus. The sequence continues at coordinate 6,908,592 of OZ004716.1, read as the reverse complement.
TTCGTGGGTATCACTGCCTAAAATATTAAGGCTCATCACCGAACTTTTGTCTTTGCCAGGGAGGCATTTTCATCGTTTCCTCCTCAGGTGGTTATATTAGGCCATTTCATTACCAGTAAAAACTAGTGACTATTTTTAAAATATCTTACCAGATGTTACCCCAACTTCCCTATTTGGCCTTCCCTGATTAAATGAAGACTGTCCTAACCATTCCAACCAAATTTGAACCAAATGCTTATGAAGGACGCCAGGCCAGGGGATTCTGTGTGGGAGCCTTATTTCACACTCTTTGCTTTTTCTAGGAGATAAGCCCAGATAACAACAGACCATGACTAGGGCTCTCAGTCCTTTCCAAATTAATGGTCACCCTGAGAAACTCGTTAAAGTTTCCGAAGCAAACTGTAAAAAAGAAAGAAAGTAAGAAAGCCAAGAGTCAGGTTTCACATGGACAAGTATTCAGGTCAAAAGTAGAGATGCCAGTGAGACAGAAAATCTAACACAGGCAGGCCCAAAACTGTTAAAGTATGAATACACAGCTTCTGAAAGGGTCCTCGCAGCCGCCAATCATAAATACACTCTATTAACAAAGATAATTCCTCTGCGCCTGGGGCCCCGCTGGAGTCTTCTCTCTGCGGAGAAGGAGGAAGTTGGCTGACTCATCTCTTCCCAAAGAAGATGGGCTAGTGATGGAGGAAAGGTGATCTGCCCATTGTTAAACGAGGTAGTCCTTTTCATTCATTTCTTATCTTTTTGCATCTGGTGTTGGGCTGCTCTTCTGATGAAGCACAACTCGGACCTGGAACCAGTATGTATGTGCTAACCTTGCTACTCTGTCAAGGTGCCTGTGACAGGATTCTCATGTCACATTGTGGAAGAGCCCATTACTACTACAAAGTTATTCTGTGGTTTACAAAAAAACAGATTGGTGGAAGACAATTAAGAGATAGTAGGTAGCCGAAACTGGTTTGGCTCAGTGGTAGAGTGTCGGCCTGCGGACTGAAAGGTCCCAGGTTTGATTTTGGTCAAGGGCATGTGCCTTGGTTGAGGGCACATCCCCAGTAGGGGGTGTGCAAGAGGCAGCTGATGGATGATTCTCTCTCATCGATGTTTCTAACTCTCTATCCCTCTCTCTTCCTCTCTGTAACAAATCAGTAAAATATATTTTTTAAAAAGATATAGCAGGTAAAAAAACAATCCACTCTTGGCTTAACCTGAATCCCAGGTATACAGAATGTGCACTGAAGATGAAAGATGGAATGACTGAGAGTATAGGAACACTCCTTTACCAAGACTGGGGACCTTTTTAGTGTACTTGAAGAATGATTATTCTTTTTGTTATAGCAAATCAAATATAAAACACTCTTAAAATGAGGCTTGCATTGGCTACTGCATATTTGAAAATGTGTACACCAGCATTATTCCCCTCCCCTCATTTCCCTGTTTATATAAAAAAAATACATTTGGCTCAGCATCACTGGAAAATAAGTGTGCTTACAAGAGTATCAAAACCATGGCTTATTAAAATATACTACTTGTGAGTTGTAGAAGGCAAATAAAAAAGCTAAGGTTCTTATTGCTCAATAATTCTTTACTAGTATTGACAGTCTGGTTTTCTGATGAAGTGTTTCATGGCACTACTTACAATGTATGATTCTACAGTTCTTGGACACAGAGGACATTCTTTCATGCATCTTTGAAAGGCAAAAAAAAAATTTTTTTAAGCAAAACCAAGTAATTGGTCCTCCTGTATCTAATGCATCACATTTAGTGTTAGGTTGATGCCCAATGATAAAGACAGTATCTGCATTTTCAGGACGTTTATATGAGCCAACAGTAGGCTACTTTGGGAAATTCCCTTTGCTGCCTACACAGATGATTGAAGCATAATTTAGATTTCTGTGTGTATAATGTTATGAAGAGCCATTTGAATAAATTCCCTGCCTTCATTGGCAACAGTAGAAAATAGTGCACAGCAAAGAAATTCTGAAGTTAACATGCGACTATGTCTATGCAATTTGTAAGCATTATAGCAGGAAACAAATGGATATTTTTTTATTTAACATACAAAATTTAACATCCTCTAGATGGCATATTATTTGTTCAAGAGAAAAAGGGATATACTGTAAATTGGCTTATATTCCAGATTATGCCTGTGTATGTTTGCCATTTATACTGCATGATTTAAATGGGCTTACGCCTTCTTTCATCTGTTAAAGGGCTTACTACCTTGTCCTCTGTAGGCTAGTTCTAAATTTTACTGTCAGGTAGTGAGGAGAGGCTGGTAATGCAACATGCAAGTATTTTGAGAGCTATGGCTATTACTAATCATGACCATGTTACTGGCTCAGGTAGTTAGCATTTAACTATCAACCCTAGGATGTACCGTGTTTCCCCGAAAATAAGACATCCTCCGAAAATAAGACCTACTTCATGGAAACAGACATAGGCAGTTGAGCAACAAAGAATCTAGGAAAACTTCAGTCCTTTTTTACTTTGGTGATCAGAATTAAAGTGTAATAGTTAAACCAACGAAGAGAGAGAGAAGATGCAACCTGTAAAAGGAAATCTGTTTCCATTAAATCCTCTAATGACAAGGGCATTTTTTTAATGACTTCACCTATGCCATTTTCTATTACTTGTCAGCCCCTCAACCCAGCCCAGAAGGTCAAGGCTCTAAGAGTGTGTGTTGAAGCTCTGAAGCATCCTCACAGATCTCACCTGCTTAGCATGTCCTGTGAAGCCTAAATTATGTCACAACACAGGGGTTTCACTTGCCAAGTCTAATGCTTCTTTGTACTTTCATGCTGTACACACATCTAAAACCTGCCGTTGCAGGTGCTTATAAAAATTTTATCCGTGTTGGCCACGTAATCTAGTTCTATTTGCATAAACAAAGAGAAACACCAAAAGGGGGCTATTACTTCAGGCATGCTCAATAGGCTCAACAGGATTTAATGGGGAGTAAATATAATTAAAATGGATTTCCAATTCTGGTGGAGAGAAGAGTTATGGATAGCCTGCATACACTCCCGCCATAAACAATGGTATCCATGGGTATAAGGCATGAAGCAGCTATTTGTAAGACATGGACACACTAAGAACGCAACTATGGATGTGAACTCCATATCTATCCTTGGTTCTATATGCCTGGAGGTACTTCCCAAACTTTGGCACAGGGGAGTAGTGGACAAGCAGTGGGCAATCGTCTCATTGGGAAAAAGAAACAGATCAGAGTTTAGGATTGTTGAATAAGCAGACATTTCCGGGATAGAGACAGAGCCACAGATAGTTGCATAATGATTTTTTTGAGTCTTTGGCTGAATATTTAATTTCATATTTTCAGAATGAGACTCTGTGAGGGCAGTCAGAGAGCAGTTTTCTTTTTGGAGGTCAAACAATGCCGGGAAAGACAGACTTCTAATCAACTACATACATGGTATCACCGAATATCCAGTCAGTCAATTAAAATCCCAGAAAAGCCTGGCAGTGTGACTCAGTGGCTGATTGCCAACTTATGAGGTAGGAGGTCATGGGTCAAACCCTGGTCATGGCACATGCATGGGTTGCAGGCTTGATCCCAGTGTGGGGCATGCAGGAAGCAGCTAATCAATGATTATCTCTTATCATTGATGTTCTCTCTCTCTCTCTCTCTCTCTCTCTCTCTCTCTCTCTCTCTCTCCTCTCTCTCCTCTCTCTTTCTCTCCCTCTCTCTCTTTCTCCCTCCTTCCCTCCCTCCCTCTCCCTTCTTCTCTGAAATCAATAAAAATATATTTTAAATAAAAAATAAAATCACAGAAAATACCTTTTTTGCAAAGACAAATGATATAATGATTTTTAAATATTTTATTTTTTTCAGTTACATTTTACATTCAATATGATTCTGTATTAGTTTCAGGTGTATATAATAGTGATTATAATAATAAACTTTACCAAGTGTTCCCAATATTCCCAGTACTCACCTGACACCATACATAGTTATTACAATAGTATGGACTATATTTCCTCCTACTCTGTGCTTTAAACCCTCATGACTATTTTGTAACTACTCTGTACTTCCTGATCTTTTCATTTTTTTCACACAGTCCCCCAACACTCCTCCCCTATAGAAACCATTAGTCTGTTCTCTAGATCTATGGAACCTGAGGGGAAGGGTTACTAGATCATTCCCAACAAAACTTAAAACTAGGTTCAGTGTAATTAATCTGATCAAAAAGTAAATTAAATACATGACAGAGTAAAATTGAAAGCTCTTGAGTATAAAATCTTGGGTATAATTTGGTACAATTAAAAAAATTGTAACACATAACCAGGAGAAAACAATCAATAGAAACTGACTGAGAGATGCCACTATGGTAGAGATTTATAATAAATGTCAAAGTAGAATAAAAATAACTGAAACATAAGGAAATTGAGGTATATTATTTCAAAAGTCTTGCATTACATGTGAAATTATAAAGTCACATCAACTTAAACTGTTGATGTTGACACTGAAACCACAATCCCTAGAAAAACAGCTGAAAGTAAAATAAACACATAAAACTAAGAATAGAGGAGAAGAAAAACACTAACTAGATTTACTGCTTAAGTACTTGTATAATCCAAATGATTCAGAAGGATTAAATAAGAACAGATGGAAAAAATAATTTTTAAATTTCATAGTAGAAGACATAAAACAAAGCATATCAATCATCATATTGAGGAAAAAATTCAAAGTACAATTAAAAGACAGATTCTCAGACTAGATTTAAAAAAGATCCAAATATATGCTGTTTACAAGAGAAGCCTTTTTTTAAAAAGTAAAGACACAGCTGAGACTGGTTTGGCTCAGTGGATAGAGCGTTGGCCTGTGGACTGAAAGGTCCCAGGTTGGATTCAGGTCAAGGGCATGTACCTTGGTTGCGGGTACATCCCCAGTAGGGAGTGTGCAAGAGGCAGCTGATCGGTGATTCTCTCTCATCAATGTTTCTAACTCTCTATCCCTCTCTCTTCCTCTCTGTAAAAAAAAAATCAATAAAATATATTTAAAAAAGTAAAGACACAAACAACTCAACACAAAGCAATGCAAACAGTAAGCAAGAAAAAGCATATATAATTGTGTTAATATTAAGCAAAACAGACCTTAAGAAGAATGGCTTATTATCAGGGACAAAGAAGTCATTTCATAATGATAAAGGACAATTCATTAAAAAAACACTTCAGGCTCAGTACTGATAGAAAAATTAGAAAGATATCCATTACTATAGAAGATTTAAATATAACTAAGAACACAGTTGATTGTACATAATACTATGCACAACAAATGCTGAACTTGTATTTTTCAAGGGCACATGGAACATTCAAAAAATGCTAAACCATATTTTGAACCATAGTACCAAGTCTCATTAAATGTCAAAAGTTTGATATTATAAGGAATACACAATAAATTAAATTAGGCGTAAAAAAGAGATAGAAAAATTCTCAATACACTGGGAAATTCAACAACACATTCATAAATAAATTATGGTTAAGACAAGAGCTAACAAAATTAGAAAACATTTAGAACTGAATGATAATTAAAATCTAGCATATAAGGATACAGTGGAGAAGAGGGTCAAAAGGTACAAGCTTCCAGTTATAAAATAAATGTTATAAAGATGTAAGGTACAGCATGGTAACTATAGTAAATAATATTGTTTTGCATATTTGTAAATTGCAAGTGATAAAATTAAGAGTTGGACAAGCAATGTTATTTGCACAAAGTCACATAGCTCAGGCATGAAGAAAGTTGGGATTCAAACTCAGTTCTAACATTGCCCAAACACTACTCTTAGGGTAAAGTGATCTGCAGGCTTGTCATAAAATCATCTAAGGAACTGTTAGTACGTATTAATTCAACATTTCTTTTTTTCCATCAAGTCTACGGAAATTCAGTCATAATGGAGGCATTCACCATAGTTACATTTTCATCATAACACAAGCTAATATTCTCTATAAAATTACTACCATGAATTAACTTTATGTCTGCAGAAAATGGGACTGTATGTAATTACTGATTTTCATTCACAATAAAATAAGCAAATTAACTTCACCAACATAAATGCACCATAAATTGTTTTGAGGCATAATGAAGAAATGAGTTTCTGAAAGAAATATGGACCAAATCTGCCAAATTATTGTAAATGATAGCCCCTTTAAAATTAGGGCATGTAATTGCCATTGGAAAATGTTATCCTCATAGTAGTTACATTATTATTTGGTAGACCAATAATCCTCTTTGCTGATATTCCATTTCTGGAATATTGACAAATTTTATACATTTTAATATCAAAACGCCATCAAACTTACATGTAGAATGATTTAAGATGATTTATATGTAGAATGTTTTCAAGAAAAGATTTGTCATAATGAACTGTCCTCCATGAATGTAACATAATGACATCTTAATTGAGAAAAGATGGTGCGGAATAAAAAAGAAAGCCATTTGGCGGCCGGGGTGGTGGAGGGGGCAGAAAGGTGGTATTTCTGAGCTTCTTGATAACTTTCAGCAAAATATACTTTCAATTCAAAAGACTATTCTAACATCTGGCCACTTTTATTTCATCTTAGTGAATGAAAATAACCTTTACTACAGTGACATTTTAAATCAAATAGAAAAATCAACCTAATTTCAGCCTAGTATCTGATAACAATTACATTTTGCATAAGAATGCAACATCTGAATCACAAAATGTCAGACCTGATAAAGGTGGTGATCATTTTATTGTAAAACTCTCATGTTATATAATAGAAAGAATCATCTATGGTATAGAGCCAATTCTAGGTAACAAGCAAACTTTCACTGAAGCCAGAATAGCTATCAGTGATTTGAATGATTTTCCATTCAATAAATTAACCAGTAAGATGCTTCTTTCCCACATTGCATGCCCTTAACCAAAAGACACCACCACAATAAAGTTCCCTTTACTTTGCTAGTATTTATCCAGTAGTCATTTCTCTGACAGTGGTTTCTATTTACGTGTGTTTCTTTATTTCTGTCTTTCCGTCTATCTATCCATCTGGTAGATGCTGCATAATCACTGGGTTACACCCATTTACAACAATACTTATAGGAACAGTGCACTTAAAAAGTACACATATCAGAGTATTTTGAAATGTTTTCATAAAATTATTTGTGTATCAATAGGATGCATCTAAATGTATAGAGTGTGATCACACCCGTAAGAGTCAAAACATTATTCCAAGTGATTGTTCTTAAACTGGACAATGGAGAAAATCGTGCAAAAGCATAATTCTCTTAAAAGTGTAAAAACACAGACTACTAGGAAAATGTTTTGTCATGACATAGGAATTCATGACAAGAAATTTCATTTTAGAATGGCAAAAGAGATACTGGAGAAATGTGATATTTTGTTTTTTTATTTTCTTTTAAAATGTGGATTATCTGGATGCTGAAGCCAGAATGAGAAGGAAAATGAGGTACCTAAAGTATCACTCCATTTAGAAATACATAAACACATTTGTTCATCCTGAAGAAGGCCAGTATGGGAGAGCTGTCTGTGTGTGTGTGTGTGTGTGTGTGTGTGTACACATATATGTATATATATGATAAAAACATTCTAATTAGTTATAGAATAATGTATAACTTATATGCAAAGAGCCTTATTTAACTATAGGCAAAAATTCAACAGGCATGAAAATTTAAGCACGGATGAGTGAATGAGCTATTATAAAAATGTATAGCTAGCTGAGTTATAGAAATTTGATAGTTGCTATTAAAATAAAAAATATTTTTCTTTTTTAAAAACTCTTTATTGTTAAAGCATTACATATGTTTTCTTTTTCTCCCTTAACCTTTTCTAGCATGCCCCTATACTATCCCCCCCCCCCGCCCCAGGCCTTCACCACACTATTGTCTGTGTCCATGGCTATGCATATATGCATAGATTTCCCAGTTAATCTCCCCAAGAAATTTAACGTTTTAAAAAGAAAGAAAGAAAGAGCCTCTGTGCACTTAGGCAGAGGGTAAAGCTCTTCCAGATCCCAGAATCCAAGACCCGGGGCCTCTTTCGAATGGCAGGAAAACAACAGTACATAGCATTTGACCTTCTTTTCAGATGAGAAAACACACTCGGGATACTTAAGGAGCTCTCCAAGGTAGCAGAAGTCTCCAGGAAAGAGCTAGAATCCAAACACAGGTATTTCTGCTCTCACAGACCAGCTCTTCGCTCTGCCCTTTGCATGTGACTGAATCACAGGAATTACATTTGCAAATTGTAGTTATTACTATGAGCATATGTTATATAATATTCTAAAAAATCCCTGTCCCCTCCTGTGAAAAGTAGTCTTTCCCGGAGCAAGCATTCTAACATTCACATCATTCATGGAGGGAAAAGCTGGCTCTTAGCACAGTCTCCATCAGGGCTTCCTGGTGGACAGGCAGCCCTTCCAGTTCGACCAGAACAAAAGCTGAGGAGGAAAATGGTTTAATCCACCAATTTTTCCATTTGCTGAGGAGAAAAATGGTTTAATCCACCAATTTTTCCATTTGAATGAATTATCTTGAGAATTAAGAAGCTCAAAACCTTTATGAGATACTCTATCCCATCAAGGGTAATATTGAAACCTTTGAGTGAGAGATTTCTTCTTCTTTTTTAAAAAAAATTTTTTTATTGAATTGGGAGAGGGAGAGACAGAAGCATCAATGGTGAGATACACTGATTGGCTGCCTCCTGCACGCCCCCTACTGGGGATGAATTCCACAACCTGGGTCTGTGCCCTGACCAGGAATGGAACCATGACCTCCTGGCTCACAGGTTGGTGCTCAGCCATGAGCCAAGCCAGCCAGGCAATTTCTTCTTCTTTTTGTTTTAATTCCACCCTACAAATGCAATCTTAAGTGACTTGTGCACAAAAAATAAGCTATTTTCCAGCCTTCTGAAGGAGCCCTAGTGACCTTGGCAATATTTACTTAAGGTTTATAAAGCACTATTAAAAATATATATTTTATTGATTTTTTACAGAGAGGAAGAGAGAGGTATATAGAGTTAGAAACATCAATGAGCGAGAATCATCGATCAGCTGCCTCTTGCACACCCCCTACAGGGGATGTGCCCACAACCAAGGTACATGCCCTTCACCGGAATCGAACCTGGGACATTTCAGTTCACAGGCTGAAGCTCTATCCACTGAGCCAAACCGGTTTGGGCTATAAAGCACTTTCATCTTCTGGGATTAAAGATAGGAAACTGTTTCGTGGGTTTATCATAGTATTAACATTGATGGCTATTACCCAATCCCTCATCAAAATAAGGGTGGTGTGCCCCGGGTGAGCCGTGTGTCCCAGGGGGCCGTGTGCCCCGGGTGAGCTGTGTGCCCGGGGAAGCAGTGGGACCAGAGAGATAGTCACCATAAAACAAGCAGACTGACAAATGAGGAGCGGATTCTATTCATGTGGTCTTGAGATAGTCACCATGAAACAAGCAGATTGTCAAATGACAGGGGTGGGGGAGGAGACCTGGGGGGCGATAAGAGAACAACCGAAGGACTAGTATGCATGCATATAAATACAACCAAGGAACACAGAACTCTGGGGAGGGAGGGAGGGAGGGGGGGGGGCAATGGTAAGCTATGTACACATATAATACCTTAATAAATTTAAAAATTAAAATAAAAATAAGGGTGGTGCCCAGTGTTCTCTGTTAGTTTTGCATAACAGTATATTTTAGAACAGACAATAAGGGAATTGTTTTTCCTTAAACACACACACACACACACACACACACACACAGACTACAAGAGGCAGTTTGTTGAGTGACAGATTGTAGGATAAAACACCATAATCAGTGAACATGCATTATTTAGGGCAAGAAAAATTCCTTCAGTTTCCGGCGGCGGCTTTAATCACCCGAGTAAAATAACAGCATGCAAATGCTTGCTTCGGATTTGACAAGGCTGTCAATTTCCCTCCTCGGACTCAGTGCTTTATCACAATGCAGCGGAAAGAAGGGAGGAAACGAGGTGGAAAATATTATTATAGGATTTGTAGGGTACTTTGATGGAAACTAGAGACAACTGCTAAAACTACTACATTTAAGAGGAAATGTGAGTAATGAACCAGAAAGTGAAATATGGGAGGCAGGGAAATATTTCTGGCAGTACATATGCTCTAGCACAAATTGTACTTTTGGATGATGCTGCCGGAGAGAGAAGGCTGAGGCTATGGGGAGACACTGATCAGGCAGCTGGGATAGCCGCTTGCTTACATAACAGTGCTTTGCAGTACTTTCTGAAGAGTTGTCTCTGGTTGTGTAATAGTGACTATAATTTATTTTTCCTTCCTTCTCACCTTCTCTTCGCTCCTCCCTCCTTCTCTCACTCTCTCCCTTTTTTCACTGGCTGCCAGGAAGCATATATAGCATAACAGACTGAGCAAGTGACTCTGCCTATCAGGACAATGAGTACTTTTCTATCCATGATGTCTGTCTTTCTACTTTTCTCTGAATCTCCGCATACTGTTTAGAGTGGTGTGAAAGCGATTTTATTAAAATCAAGTTCAAATACCCCCAGAGAGAAGCGGGTGGTTAATTCTAACCAAACATGGAGATACAAGACTGAAGTAATTGATTTCAAAGACAATTCTATAGGTACAGCAGGCAGGGATCTGTTTTTTTCCCCCTCTTACCCAGCGATTTTCAACCCCTGTGCTGCAAGAATTTTTTTAAAAAATGCAGTAGCTGACTATTTAGTCAGGAGCACTGACCTCTTTTCCCTTATATTGTCAAATTAAAAAAAAAAAGACAATAGCCAACACAAAACAGATGTTTGGTGTGAATGAATCAAAGTATTCCTATTTTTTTGTATCAGATGAGCAAAAAGAAAAAAAAATAGATTTTTAGTCTGCCGAAGAAGTTTAGTAATTAGTTATGTGGGCCATAAGATGAAAACATGGAAAATGTGCTGCTCTTATCTTATTCTCTTTGCTGACTTGAACTTGGAAGGAGGTGGTACAAGAGTGAGAATGTGTGATGTGTTGGAATCATTGCCAACAGTGTTTTTCGGTGAATACACAAGCATCAACATGGGTTGTATTGATTATATTGATTAATTGCACAGTTTGCTCTGTGAAAGCCGTGCTATTATTATTTTTCAGGCACTGTCAGGGGAAAACTAAAAATTTCCTATCGCAAAAAATATGCCTATCATTTGGCGATTTGTCTGTGTCTCTAGACAATACCGCGAGGCTTGTATGAAACAAGGATTTAATACCTCAAAGAAAAGACCATCGCAATAGAAATGTTTGTTGCAGTATATCAAATATTCTCTTTTGATATCAGTTTTACTTCAGGTGGCTGACATTGGAGAGTTCTTCTGCTTAACGGTTATTTAGTTTTTGAGCAGTTTTAACTTTGTTGTTGCTGTTGTTTGAAATGTGTGTTGGGAGTTCTGGGAGAAAAATAACAATTTTACTAAAGGGTTTATTAAACCTAACAAGGACATTAAGCAAGCAGAGACGCCTTTTACATTATGTAAGCAGGTTAGACCACTTGGGAAAAGTTTTTCACAGGAGATGCTACAGTGGTTCTCAACAGGAAGAAAAGAAGGTAGGAAATAAGACTTCCATATCAACAAAGACGGAGCTTTTGGGCCGAACAGTTGGCAAGTCTTTCTTGCCTCAGAGAATGTGGAAGGCAGAGAACATGCAACACCTTGAACTTGAACTCTGAATACAACTTGACCCAACACTCTTTAAACCCGCTGTGGCCCAAATGAGAAGAATCTGGAAAGAAATGGATCTCAGAATGGAAGCATACATCTGACTTATGAGCCAGAGGTCTGAATGCACCTCTGGGCTGGGCTGTGACTTATTCTAAGGAAAAAAACCTGAATTTCCCTGAAAGGGGGTCTGAAGGCAGCAGCCCCAGTGAGGGGAGCGCTAGCTCCATCAAGCTCATCTGTCTTGTTACTTATTGCTACCAAGATATATATGTATGTGTGTGTGTGTGTGGTCTACCTATATATATCCTGAAAGTCTTTTTTAAAAATATTTTTTATTGATTTCTTACAGAGAGAAAGGGAGATGGATAGAGAGTTAGAAACATCAATGAGAGAGAAACATCGATCAGCTGCCTCCTGCACACTCCCTACCGGGGATGTGCCCGCAACCAAGGTACATGCCCTTGACCGGAATCGAACCTGGGACCTTTCAGTCCGCAAGCCGACGCTCTATCCACTGAGCCAAACTGGTTAGGGCTATCCTGAAAGTCTTTTTGACTGCTTTTGTTTGTGGATAAGCATGCTTGCGTTTATTAACCAGCCATTTACATAACAAGTAAGGGTAAAAGTAATAGTACATATGACCCATTCTTAGAGTGACCACATACTTTATTATTCAGACCTAGATATGTTTTACAGCAAAACTGGACATTACGAACTATTATACTGGGACAGCAGTCAAACTGAGACTTTCTTGGGTGTCTCGTCACTCTGACTGTGGTTTTTTGAATGTAAGTTTTCATTTGAAATTAGAAAACTTTAATAACGAGGAACCTCATTTAAATTGGAGTTTTAGGGTGGAGATCCCACAAGCTATGTTGATTGGGGAGTCCTACAAGAAGAATTTAGCTTATAAAAGCTCTCCCAACTTTCTCTTCTCTATAAAAGAAAGTTTCCACTCCTTGTTTCGTGGGTCTTGCATGTGGCTAGTCATTAGACCACATGTCCTAAGTTCCAATTTTTGTTGTTCCAGAATGAACACAGCTTTGCTAGAGAAATATGGGTCTATCCATTTGTTTAAGATCAACATGATGCAGTCAACATTACTATCACTTCCAGCAGAGGTTTAAAGGAAGCAAATGCCAAGGCTCCTTTTTAGCTGACAGAATCCATAAGGGCTGGTTCAGGATTCAGCCCAAGCCATCATGCCTAAGGCATAATACAAATCCTATATAATAAAAGCCTAATATGCTAAAGTGTCCGGTTGTCCATTCAACCAATCAAAGCATAATATGCTAATGATATGCTAAGGTCGCTCAACTGCTTTCTATGATATGCACTGACCACCAGGGGGAAGACACTCTAACTAGTAGGTTAGCTTGCTCTGGGGCCAGCCTATCTGACTGAGTGAGACAGGCCAGACATGCCCTGGAGCCCTCCCATAGTCCCTCCCCAGTTGGCCAACCTCCTAAGTCACTCCCTCATCCCTGTCATGCACTGGTGGGGTCCCTTGGCCTGCTCTGTACCTTCTCACAATCAGGGACCCCTCAGGGGATGTTGGCCAGCCAGTTTGGGCCCTACTCTGCAAGCCAGGCTGAGAGACCATTAGGATGAATATAAATACCCTTGGAATCCTGTAAAGTACATATTTTAATTCAGTGGCCTTGTAGTAAGGCCTGAGATTCTGCATTTTTTACAAGCTCTCAGGTTGTGTTGACTCTGCTGGTCTACAGACTCCACATGAATAGCAAATCTCCAAATTATTTTAGCTAATTCACAAATCATGGTGTTTATCTCTAATTTTGTCCTTGTCGACTCACTTCATAGTACTACTTAATAAGGTATCACTAGATATGCCAATCAAACTCCATGCTAGATATGCAATCAAGAAGACACTCCCTATTATTGATGATGAAAAGAATTTGAGAAGGGTTTCTGTTAACTACCTCTGGAGTAAAAATCTCAAAGGAACACTTTTTTCCCCCAAAAAAAAATAATTATGCCCTAAGGATTGTTTTAAATATTTTTTCTTCCTACCAATCATTTGTCTGTTCTTGATTTCTGATCACTACTTGTCAACCAAGTATGGCCTTGTTCTTTGTCTCAGAGTTTCTCTTCCTTTGAAGATGGTAACGTCATCTATTATCTTCAGTATCAGTTTTGAGGTTTCAAGACCAACTGTGGAACAATGTGTGATCACCAAAGGAAAAGGAGAGGTAGACCAGGATGAAGGGGGGTGTGAATGGTGATGGGAGGAGACTTGGGTTTGGCTGGTGAGCTCACAATACATTATACAGATGACGCAATACAGATTGTACAACCTATATAATAATTTAAACCAATGCCCACCCCCAATAAATTCACCCAATAAAATTTTATAAAAAACTAAAGGCAGAAAGAAAAGAAAAGAAAAAAAAAAAAACAGGGACTATTACCTTACAAAATAATACAATAGTGAGTTTTCCAGGTATCCCAAAGAGACAGGTGGGTTTGAGTCTCATTACATTGATAATTACTTCTGCAATAACCCATGATGAGATACTGTGTATCTGTCAATCGTCAAGAATGTTTTCAGGTCTTTAGGAAATAAATATGACAGGTTGCTGCTACCAATAAACATTTCATACTTTGTGGGTTTTTGTTTTTTTTAAGTCATACCCAATCATGTTTCATACAGGGTCCCAACCTGAGTTGTATTTTTTCCATTATATACAGGAAACTGCCCAGAGGCCCATCAGCAGTAAAATGAATAAAGTGTGTTGCATTCACCCAGTGGAACACTACACAGAAATGAGAGTGCACCTTTTGTAACTGCACACATTTTTTTGGATAAATTTCACAAACGTAATGTTGCGCGGAGCAAGCTACATAAAGACAGAAAGCACTCTATGATTCTAAGTATATAAGTTACAAGAACAGGTGAAACTGACTTATATTATCAAAAACCCGGGTGCTTTGGGTCACCCCTGAGGAAAGGGGGAGACCATGAGGAAGCTCTGGAGATACTGGTCTCGATCTATTTCTTGAACTGAGTGCTGGCTGCAGAGACGGTGTTTAGTTTGTGAAAATTCATGGAGCGGTACACTGAAGTACTCTATTTGGCATGTAGATGGCCTGAGGCAAAAGGATCACTCACCAAAACTGATCCTGTCTTTAAAAAAATAATAATATTGTGTTAATCATAAACATTTTTTCATTTATGTTTAATTTTTAAAATAGGCTGCATTAAAATATTATTTACTCAAATACTGAATGCTGTGGTGTCCCCTTAAATTCTGCTCCCTAGTCAAGTGCCTTACTTACTGAGCCTCAGCCAAGACAAGGGTCTGTGCTTCCCCCAAAGGGAATGAAAGCCAAAGGGCCAAAGGGCATAGATGACTGAGCCAAAGCCACAGAGAGAATCCCTTCCTCTTGGAAGTATTTTTCTTCACCAGTTATAGATCTTTCTAGAACCCCTACTTGCCTTTCTATATGTACCCGGGAGTGAGCCTCACAATCTTCCTAGCCACATGCTGCATTTCCAAAAGGAAATTTTAAAAATGAAAAACTCAAAAC
Organism: Vespertilio murinus; assembly: GCA_963924515.1. Taxonomy (NCBI): domain Eukaryota; kingdom Metazoa; phylum Chordata; class Mammalia; order Chiroptera; family Vespertilionidae; genus Vespertilio; species Vespertilio murinus. The sequence continues at coordinate 6,893,346 of OZ004716.1, read as the reverse complement.
AAATATACACACACACACACCCACACACACACACACACACACACACACAAAAAAACAATGAACAAAACACCCAAGGACCTTCTTCCTCAAGATATTATAACTTTAATTTATTGAACAAGTATTACAGTCACTTTGTATATATTAAATAAGCCCAATTCTTTCAATAATATTATAACTGAAGATGGATAACCTCTACTTTTGTAATGAAGAAAAGAGGGCCTAGCCGAAACCGGTTTGGCTCAGTGGTAGAGTGTCGGTCTGTGGACCCAAAGGTCCCGGGTTCGATTCCAGTCAAAGGGCATGTACCTTGGTTGCGGGCACATCCCCAGTAGGGGGTGTGCAAGAGGCAGCAGGGCGATGTTTCTCTCTCATCGACATTTCTCGCTCTCTATCTCTCTCCCTTCCTCTCTATAAAATATCAATAAAAAATATATTTTTTTAAAAAAAAAGAAAAAAAAGAAAAGAGAGCCTAAAAGGTTATGTCTCCCCAACAAAGCACACGGCTGGAAAATGTTAGGCCGTAAACCACCACTGTGTACACACCTAACTTTATGGTACATCTTTTTCATTAAGCTTCCCTTACTTTACATATATAGTACAACCAACATTGGCACCTATGAGTACAGTTAGTAGTACTTACTTGGTGTTTCCCAATCAATTGGGTTAAATTTAGAAAGAAATGAAATAAAATCCCCAGTGCCTGCAACAGTGCTTGGCTCTCAGTAGATGCTCATAAAAGATGTTAATTACATTTTTTAAATTAAGGAAACATTTGTCAAAGGCTGATCCTGCAATGGGAAACTCAACCAAATGTCAAAGTGAAAAAAATTTTTTCCCCTTTAAATGTCAGAAACTCAAGAAACTTCAGTGTGATTAAGGTCCAAGATCAAAACAGCTTTGTAAAAAATATGAAATCTATTATTCTGTGTTTCAAAGAAATTTTAATTTTAAAGCCATCAACCGTTTCCCAAGATTAATTATCGTCCTCAAGAGAGATAAGGATAAAAGTCAATTATCGACAAAAGTTGCAAAAGCAAAGTGTCTGATTTTTTTCAATTATTGCCTTATGTGCCTTTCTTGCCTTTTCTTTAGCAAGAAGTTGTACTCTATGTAATTGGGTTCTTGCGACAGTTTAAAAGTTTCTCAAGCAGTTATGTCACTGCTTTTGACCTTGCGTTTTGCATTTGGATGGCCTGTTTCCCACTAACAGAAGCCGGAATGACTGCTCTCCGGAAGTTGATCAGAGCACAGTCATTTGCTGATGGTACCCATGAGCAGGTGACAACTTGGCAGGAATAAGGTCTTCCCGACAAAATGATCAGGTCTCCTGCACATCCATCACTTGACCTAACCAAAAGGAAGCCAGCCTAATAGAACAGTATCTCAGGAGAAATGCATTCCCTTGAAACTTCCCATCCTTGCTTCCAGGCTTAGATATTGATAAATGATGTTCTTTCACCCTGCTGCTTTTTCTCTGAGCAGGCCCACTGTCCTGGGACGGCCTCCCACTGAGTTCATGACATTGCCTAGATGGTTAAGGCGGTTTTCAAAGTCTTCTCTGTCTCAATAGATGGCCAGTAACATCCGCAAACATTGAGCGATAGTCTGAAATTTAAAAGGGCATCTATTTGCCTGCATCCAATAGAACCAAGTAATAAGACACCTGTTGTTATTTTTTTGTTTTGTTTTGTTTTACTTTCTGTTATCTTGATAGCCATGAGCAAAATCATGGGTTAATATCAGGATCTGGCCTTTCTCAGCCAGTTTCACAGGTCTTAGGTTAATGTGGACTCAGGCAAAGCTTTCTTCTTCTTAAGTGGCCTCTTTCTTTAGTGGAGTGAGAACACTGTTTATCTCTTAACCACTTTTAGTAACACAATAAAAAGCAACTGTTGGAAATGGTGCCATCTCCAGAATGGAGGTTTATAGGTTTTCATTCACTGTCCTACTTCTTTGTAAGTCAGCTTGCATTATCCTTCAATGAGTTCAAATCTTTTCTTTTATAAATTCAGCTCTTGCTTAAAAAAAAAAAAAACAAAAAAAAAAAAACAAAGAAAGAAGAAAAGAAAAGTGCCAAAATCTGTAGCCTTAAAGAGATAGTATCTACTACTGCTCATGGGTCCCTGGGTGGTCAGGGCTGACTTGGACCAGGGATCTCACTTGCATATCTGTTGACTGGGTACCAGTCAGCAGGGCTAGAGGGGTGACTGCTCTCTTCTCTCTAATTACCCTACAGACTAGCTTCAGCTCACTTACATGACAATAGGTGGGTTCCTTGAGTGTAAAAGGAAGCACTACACATTGCATCTGACACATTCCATTGGCCAGAACCAATCACAGAGCCAGCACAGAATCAAGGGGTGGGGAATATGTGCTACCCCTTCAAGGGAGAAGATTCAAGGTCACATTCTATAGGCCTTAAACACCGGGAAAGGAGAAAAAGTTATAGCCAGTTTTGTAATCAACCTATGATAAATTCAAGATTTCCCAAAGAGTCAACTATATTTGCCTGAATTTTAAAAATGGTTACCTACTTTAAAATTACGGAGAAAGCAGTCCAGTGAAAGGATTTCATTTATTAGCACTCTTTTTGATATCACCAATGGATTTATTTTAATTACTGAATATCTGTTTGGTGGAAAACAACACATTTGGACTTGAACCCTTCATTATAAATCCCAATGTTGATGGCAACGATCCAGGTTCATATAAAAGAATTTAGATTGCACTATCACTAGATGAGAAATGTGGGGGCTGAAATTAGCTGTATCTGGGAATAACAGTGACAAAATACACTCCATTCCATCAGCCTTGCTGTGAAAGTGATATGTTCATACATTAGAGAAGGCAAAGTGAATATCATATATCTTAAATCTGGTGACCATCCAGGTGATTTTGGTTTATCTTTAATAAGATCTTTATATAGCAACTTCATAAAGAAATAGTTAAAAAATATAAAAATACCATGAAATTTCAAAATAGTGATGGATGTAAGCTTTTTAACAATGTGCTTAAAACTATTTCATTTATAAAATCATTAAGTAAAACGATATATCTGAAAAAAGTAGTATTTTTAGTTTAAAGTTTGGCAGTATATCCATTATCTTTTGGAGGATGGCATATATTTTTGAATGAATTCTGTGGCATACTTAGGATATTTATTTTTAACCAGTAAATATTCTCATGCTCAACTTGCAAATATAGCCTACCATTTAGAAGTTTTTATTCTTATTTGTGTAGACTGCATTGTTTTCTGTTCATTTATCCTTTAGGGGATGTTGTTTTCAAATAAAAACTATACTATTATATTAATGGATAAAAATAGGTGAATAATATTATTTCAAATGTTTAGTAAGCGTACAAACTTAAGTAAAACATGAGAAATAATGCAAACCTCAAGGTTCCAATAACCTGGAAGGGAAGATACAAAAGCCAATTTATTGCAAGGAGTAGCAGACTGAACTAATTGTTTCAACAAATGCTTAAAAACTTAATTGCTACTTTTAGCATTTCAGTCATTTTTTTTACATTAAGTAGGCCTGTAAAAACGTCAAGTATTAATATTGAATTTTCATGGTTCATGATTATGAGACGAAATTCTATTAAATGTGTGATATATTTTTATTTTTTATCTTATTCCATCTTCTGAGATCAAGTCATCAGCAAATGACAAAACAAACTTTTGAAGGGGTGATATAAATTGTCTACAGGCAAAAAAGACAAATTCAGGACATCATCATTACATCACAAACCTTCTTTGCTTAAAATGAAGGTTTACAGTGGGGGGGGGATATATATATAGATAGATGATAGATAGATGATAGATAGATAGATAGATAGATAGATAGAGATATATTTGCTAGAGAGGTTTTTTACAGTGGCACTCTCTTTAAAAACTTTAACTATGTTGTAGCATTATTGTGAAGATTCTAATTATGCGATGTTACAACATATTTCAGGTACTATACTGTTATTATTGTCATTATTAACATCATTATTATCTTTATATTATTTTGCATTAAGACTTTTTATGATGTTAAATTTCTTACAAAAGTACTATGAAGGGCATTTTAATTCCTCTACCCATAGCTGTGTTTACTCCTATCCACATGCATGTTGCAAATGAAGCTAATGTAGGCAAAGTTTCCCAAACACATTATAATCCTAAAGTAGCCCATGAAGAGACTGAAGGATATTATGTCTTTAGCAAATGCTTTCTTTGTGTTCAGCTGTTTCCAAAGCCCTATCACAAATTTCCTAGTTGAAGTTTTCTTTTCAAAGCAAACAAGCACACTCTTGTCTCTGCCTCTTCATAAAGATATTTACTTTAGCAGACAGAGCTCTGGAAAGACCCACAGTCAGGGAAGCCACCAGTCCCCTATTCAACCTTTGCCATTGTTTCTCTTCAGCTTTTCAAATATCCAAATATCCTTTCTCTGGGATTAAAAATGAAGCCCCCACATGCTGTCTCAGTCCCTTAAGAGTTAACCACTGACATGTCTCTTAGGTGTAAGAATCTTGAAGAGAACAGAAAAAAGAAGAAGAAGGGAACGAACTCGCTCCATGCAGTGTGTACAAGGAAACCAAGCTAAAAGAGATACTTAATCAATACTCGCTAAAGATGATAATTTGAGAGGTGAAGGAAAATCTATGAGGATTTCTTTGGAAAAGCCTGAACCATCAGAAACACAATATCAACTTAGAGCTTAATCTGTTGTAACAAATTTATAAGAAAATAGTGTGTTTAAGTACTGCACTATCAAGTCAGCATTTTTTTAATACCACAGCAAGCATGTGCTTACTGCTTGATATATAAATGTTATGAAGACACCCATTCTGCTCCAGAGGAATGACAGCAATTTCTGGGATGCTTATATTTGAAGATATTCAAAGAAAAATAAGAAAACATGATTTAAACTTAAGTATGTCAATAAAAACTCAAGTCCAGGTTGCATGTAAATCTGATCAAGGCAATTACTTTATGATCTACTCATCTGACATAAAAATAAATGAATCCATTAAAAATAGATATTTATATATTTAAAATTATGTTTAAGAACACACATGAGATCTAATCACCTAATCAATTTGTATGTATAGGACAATAAAGTTAACTCTAGGCACAATGTTACCAAATGGATCTCCTGAACTTAATAATCTTTAGTAATTTAAACATATTTTCTTCTAACTTATGATGAAAAGAGATGCTTTGAAATTAAGGACAAAAGTATCAATACAAATAACCAAATATATATCAATAAGTGTTTTAATGCTCAACCAGTGTGGCTCAGTGTTTGAGCGTCAACCCATGAATCAGGTAAGGGCACATGCTTATATTTCAGGCTTGATCCCCAGCCGGAGGCATGCAGAAGGCAGCTGATCAATGATTCTCTCTCACCATTGATGCTTCTATTTCTCTCTCCCTCTCCCTCCCTCTCTGGAATCAATAAAAATATATTTTAAAAAGAAGTGTTTTAAGGAATTAACAAATGTATCAATTTGTATATTCCAAACAATAATCTATTACCTAACGTAGTGTGAGGATCAGCCCTTTGTATTTATTCCGTGTTCCTCTCATGTACTCAAGGGCCACCACTCCCAGAGCTGCCTGGCCTGTGCGTGTAACAGGATACAATTCTACAAAGGTCACACTGATCTTCTATTTTCCTAGGCAGAAATTTTGAAACTGTATTTTAGCAACATCTTGGTAAGGTTGGGGGTGTGGAGTAATTTGAATCTTTTCAAAGCTGAGGTCTACAGTCCATGATCTACACACTCTGCTTTGCTAAGACGTATCCTCATTAAGTTGGTTGAGCACTAACTTTTGAGAGGAAAAAAAAAGAAAAGAAAAGAAATATCCTCCTGTCTGTCTGTCTCTATAAATTCTTGGAAAGCACTGGGATTGATTAAGAGGTAAGATGACTGGGAGTTAGCCAAGTGGGATCAGGAAATACAGAAGAGCATTTAGCACAGGGACAACTTAAGACCACAGAGACTGTGGCACTGCAGAGAAAAGATTCAGTGTGGCTGTTGTCACAAGAGGTGTGACATGGACACAGCAGTAGGAAAGGCAGAGATATAGACAGGACTTGGTGAACCCCATGGATATCTCTGTTTTCCGCTTTCAGAGCGAGAGCAGGTACTGGGTGGTGCACCCAGAAGGAGGGCCAGCTCAGCTTCGGCCTGATCCACGTAGGAGTCCAGAACCCGGGCACGGCAGGACGGCCCCACCAATTCAGCCCCTCATCTGCCTTCCCACATTTTCTTTTGCAAGCACGAGGATCCTATTTTCAGAATCCAAATTGAGAAAACATTACGGAGAACAGTTGAAATGGAGTCTATCTTAGAAAATCCGGGCTCATGTTTTGATGTGTACGGAAGAGCTTTGTTTCACATGGTGTGTGTTACTGTTTGAAATCACGAATGGGATTTATCGCCACTCCTCAATTTAATTTACTTTCAAAAATAATCTCCATATCTTTAATGAGTTTTGTAAATCACCTCTGAGAACACACAGACTAATATTCTTTGTGAAGCTACGGATAAGAATGATGCCCATGAAAGGAAGCAATGCTAATGAGTGTATTGCACCGGAATATTCTTTTCACTGTGTGTTTTCCATTATTTTAATCAAGCAAGTGACAAAGAGAATTCTCATGCTTATTGTGCAACAACATCAACAACAGCAGCACCTGCGGAAACACGAGGACAGTGACGGGTAACAAATGTAAAGCATCCAGAGTGTTGAAATGAGCAATCTCTTATCAGGATTGCAAATAAGTCCGGAACACTGCAATGCAAAGGGTTTATTTTGTCATTCACGTCACTTAAGCATATAATTATGATAGCCGTGAAATCAGTCAGCGTAATCCTTGTCTCTTAGTTGTCTTGGGTTAAAAACATCAGAAGAAAAAATTATGATTATCTTAGAAAATATTTTTGCTCAGATAGAATTATTAATCAGAGGGAAAAAATGTCCTCAGCTGAAAGAACGAAAAATGTTCTTGCTAAAGTGGAATCATTTTTCTATTAATTATTCCCATTGAGACTTCCTCGGTGACACAAAAAAATGTACATGCTTATATGCCAGATAATTATAATGTCCCCAAGAATGACACATTATGAGCCTTACTTAATATCTGCTCTGGTATCAAGGCATCAAAGCTATTTTGAAAAGAGTCCTTACTTCATCTTTTTAAAAATACATTTTTATTGATTTAGGGAGGAAAGGAGAGGGAGAGAAAGAGATAGAAACATCAAGGATGACAGAAAATTACTGATCACCTGCCTCCTGCACGCCCCACACTAGGGATCAAACCCACCACCCTGCCATGGCCAGAAATCAAACCATGACCTCCTGGTTCATAGGTCAATGCTCAACCACTGAGACACACAGGCAATGGCATTACTTTATCTTTAAGAAATGAAAGGAGAGCAAGACATTAAGGAAGAAACTAATGATTTCAGAAAACTATTACAAGGGGTGAATGTTTGTTAATAACCCTATATAATAAAGAGGGAAATGTTAATTGACCATCATGCCCTCACAAAGATGGTGTCACCCACAGCCAATAAGGAGGGAATATGCTAATTGACTGTCACACCCTCAAAGATGGCGGTGCCCAGTCCCCTCAGCCCCACCAGGGCAGCAGAGGAGAAGCATGGCTGGGCCCAGCCCCAGGCATGGCTGACCATTTCAAATACCTACCTCTGGAGTCCCCAGTCCCCTCATATCCAGCCACCCAGGGCCAGCCAAAGGCACAGGCAAGCCTCGGATGGCCAGCTGCCCAGGGCTGCCTGAGGCTCAAGTAACCAGGGCTGGCTGAGGATTGTGCTGCCGGCAATGGCAGCAGCAGAGGTGTGATGAGGGCATCGCCTTCCCTGATCATTGGGTCACCTCCCACCCCTGAGGGCCCCGGGACTGTGAGAGGGGGCATGCCAGGCTGAGGGACACCCATCCAGTACATGAATTTTCATGCACCAGGCCTCTAGTTTGACATAAAAAAGGTACTTAAGTTTAGATTTGTCTGTGCTACTCCCTGTGACATAACAGCAACCTGGGTAACAAATAATCCTCTCGCCCCTCACTGACAGCCTTTGCTCTCCTGGAGGAAATATAGAGCACACTTATGCCACCTCTCTTAATTTAGCTGTTTCCATTTCTTACCTTCTTCATATAGTTAAATTAACTTTGGAATCTGAAAGTTCTTAGGTGTATTCAGTACCAAAGCACTACCTCAAATCTTTAGCATGAAGCATGAACCGGAAAACTAGACTTCCATAACATGCAAACCTTACATGGAAATTTAGATGGAGAGTTGGTGAAGGAGTTATTTCAAAACATAAATCCTGTGGATATGCAAAGCTTTAAGTATTATTCACTTGCTATCTTCTTAGCAATCCCTATGTCAGGTACACCAATAGGAGAGTCAACATTCTACGTGTGCATGAACAGAAATTTGGACACATCAGCTATGAAAGTAGCTGTTTAGGACCCTTTTGTAACAAACACACCTCAATAAATCTAATTTTTATTTGTTGGAAGAGATGCCAAAGAGGTGGCCAATACAAGAAGAAGCAAGGAGAATTCAGTAACTGAGTACTGGGATGGCTAAGTTAGGTGAACTTTGGGAGGCAAAGTAAGTTCTTGTGAGGTTAAGCTACAGTCAAAAGAACTGTATATGTTTCATGTTATATATGTCTCATCTAGAGCACCCTGGCTGGATCAGTGCAGTGTCTAGAAACGTCACCATGTTATTTCCAGATGTATCTGGTACAAAGAGCCTTTCTACATAGCTAGAACATAGAGGGGACAATGGGAGGGCTTTAAGCAGGAAGTTGAAGGGTAGGTTTAATAAACCCTGCAATGAAATGGCTCTGATCAAAGAAGCCCAGAGCATGGCGGACACTCTAGCATGCAGCAGGAACTAATAAATGCATGTTAAATAGGAGGCCAGCATTTTAAAACTGGACACATGCAACAGGATTCCTACAGCAGCCAATCTGTTAGAAAGCTGGAGAAGCTAAGCCTTTTTAATGAATATTTTTCTGAGAGCCTCAGAAAGGTAATTAGAACAGAGTTCAAAACTTAGACTGTACCATGAGCTGGCCACCTCGTTAGTCAATGAACTTAGGCAAATTACATAAATTCCAGGAGCCTCACTTTCTTCGGCAGCAACCAACAGCTGCTATAAGTTCCACATGTATGTTAAGTGCTTAACAAAATTCCTGACACATATGATGCACTCAATAAATGAAAGTCGTAGCGTTGACATGCAAAGTTGCTAATAGAGCAGAGGATAGGATTTTGTCTTGTATCAAATACTACTTATGAACCTATCAAACTATTACTTATTGACTTTTCATATGTGGAACCTGTCAATTGCATGTATGTTCTTCTTCATATTACATCATGAACCTGAATATCCATTTTCTATCAGAATTAGGTGTGTAATATTCAACGGCACTACAACCGGCTCATATTTCCCACAGTAATATTCTTATTATAATTCCTGAGCATTACAATTCATCAACGTTAAAGGTAATTTCCTCCCCTCATAAAATATTAACGCCCTTTTTGTGTGCAACTAAGACATGTCTTCAGGCAACTTCTTCCTGCCATTAATTACAATAATGAGCGGTGTACTATTAAATGTGTAATTCTCTGACAAGCACTCAGGTGTGTGCCGAGAAGTCCCTTTCTAGCAAAAACATCTGGAATGCCATTCGGTAAATTAAAAAGCTGATGCTTCAATATACTGCAGGGTGATTCCCAAAGTCGAGGCAGGCAAAGTGCCAGGTTGGCAGAGCTCGCGCTCCTGGCATGGTGCCACAGCTGCCTCGTCTTTCTCTCCGTGGTGTGTTACGTGAGGATGTTGCTCAGACCCTCTTCATTTTCCCTGCTTTACTTACTAGACGAGAAAATGACAACAGGCACTCTCTTCCTCTTGCAACAGTCAGTGTCTCGCCCAAGCACAGCGACCATAAATATTTTAGTTACTCCGGTAGACCTGGGAACGGCCGTAGTTAGTAAAAATAGTTGCCCGAACTCCTGCCCCAGCAGTAAAAGTAAATTGCTGCTTCTCATTGGTTTTATGTCCTGTGCGAGATGCATTTTAATGCGCATTCTGGTCCCTTTCCAGGAGGCCGTAATCCTCTCCTTACTTCCCGCCTCTCTCAGCTTCACGTTTCAAGATGCTGAAATAGTGTATTAAGAGCACGAGGCTTTAAAACTCAGTCATCCCAACACTTTGTGAAATGAGTTACTTGATTCGTTCAGGACTTGACGGTTCTAGTTCCCAGGGGATGCCTCACACTTTGCAAAAGACTCTCGTGTTCTTAACACCTCTGCTCCCGAGATGGAAGGATTCATGTCCCCACATTTTCATGGAGAAGAAATGAAACTCAGAAAGCGGTAGTGGGAGAAGTTGAATTGTGATTCCTCCCCAAATCCAAGACGCAGAAAATCCACATATGCTTATTAGATGCAGAACTTGAGTAAGACCCTTAGTCTACATATTAGATGCACAGACTTGGAGAAGCAAAGAGCTGGAACTAGAATGCAGAGCTTGTGAGCCCGCACCTAGAAAGCTCTCCAGGGCACCACCTAGTAGCACAAAATCCAGGCAGAAGGAAGGGAAATCATAGATGAAAAGAGCATATAGACTTTGGCATCATAGTCAAATATTTCTCACCCATCAACTCTCAGGTAAAATATCATTAAGGGAATCAACATTATTTTTGACAGAAACAAAATAGCCCTCAGTGATATTTTACCTGAGAGTTGGTGGGTGGGTGAGAAATACTTGACTGTGACATGAACGTCTCCCCATAGACTATGTTCACTGTCTTCCTCAAAATTCCCAGCAATATTTCTCTCTCGTATATGGTATGAACCTTTTCATTTGCAGTTTGAGTCTCACATAATTTTTGAAAGTTTAATAGCAAAAAACACGACCTCATTTTTTTTTTCACAGACTGCAATACATCCTTTAAAGATAATTTTTTCTCAATATTAAGAGACACAATTCAGCGTAGAAAATACCAGTGGTAGAAGAGGGCAGGGACTAGGCCCAGCTGCCATCTGCATTCCAGCCCATGATGATCACTTGTCTGACCGTTCTCCTTCTGCCATGTAGCACACAAAATTTTGTCATGATGCCTGGCCAGTGTGGCTCAGTGGATTGAGTGTTGTCTCATGCCCCAAGAGGTCACGGCATGGGTTGGGGCTCATGCCTGGGCTGTGGGCTCAATCCCCCGTAGAGGGAATACGGGAGGCAGCCTATTAATGTTTCACTCTGATCTATGTTTCTCTCTCACTCTCACTCTCCCTTCTTCTCTATCTAAAAATCAATTGAAACATTTAAAAAAAAAGAAGAAAACAAAGCTCTCATGATTCCCCCGGTGTCCACAAGATGACGTCTGAATTCCTCAACAAGGGCATCAGGCTCTATTCTTCTCCTTCAGCGCACTTTCATTTTTTCCCTCCAGTCTCACTCAATCTACGCATGACACCTGCTCAGACACACTCCCAAATCTCATTGTTGCTTTGGACAAAACCTTGCCTTCCTCTGTCTTGGGTGACATTCTCCAGGGACCTTTACTTGGACTGCAGGTGGTTTACTGGGGCATGTCCTCCAGAACGGGATGAAGGGAATAAGAGAAGCAGTGCTTGGTGGCGGGAGAAGTTGAACTGTGCTGCCTCGGAAATAGAGCCTTAGCTAATCTCCTTCTGTCTGTCCTAAATCAAGGCAAAAGACCCAGGACACTGTAGCCCAAACTGACCTGTCTCTTCATGCAGTCACCTCACTCTGAGGAGGGGGCGTAGCCTTGGACAAGGCGTCTTCTATGGCTGAAGGCAACATTCAGCTGTGAGTTGTCAACAGCCAATACTCCCAGCAGATGGAAGGATGGGTGCCTTGGTCCTGAAGGCAGTCTCTGTAGAACACCACTGCATCCACATTGGCCAGTAAAGCCATCCTATACTCTTCCATAGCCGAAACCAATCCTGTTTATCCCGCAGAATCCAGGCCAAATGGTATCGCCTCTGTGAATCCCCTATAATCACTCACTAGAGTTATTCTCGCCATCACTGTTCCATTATATCATATTTTATGTCTCTTACATAATATTTATCGTGAGCCCTAGTCGGGGAGTTCCATGAGGATAGGCCCATATCTTATTTATTACTCTCTCTCCAGTGCCCAGCACAGCAGCAGGCGAGGGCAATTAATAAACATTGAATTAAGACCCCACGCCGAACCAGCAGCATGCAGGGCCTCTCCTGAATGTTTGCCTTCCTTCGACCTCAATGATGCTGTGAAAATTAAGCCATATACCTATATAACTGGAGATCTGCTGATGTGATGCCCTGAGCTTCTTGCATAAAACATTTTCTTGAGGAAGGATTTATATATCATTTATCCTCAGAGGAGGAAGTGAAGTAAAATAAGAGAGACAGTTGCAGGAAGAATTGCATACAACTCAAAATTAAGGGAGCTGAATTCCAGCCCGGATACCGTCAGGTGCTATTTGGGAGATCTTAGAGGGAACTAGCTATCAGTGTACCATATTTTAGGAAGTCAGTGTGTGTGTGTGTGTGTATGATTTCATCTGAGAATGTCTGAGCTAAAAGGAAACAAACTTACAGAACTTTTAGTCCTTCCTTTGCATCACCAGAATGAAGTGACAAAGGGTAGAGGGATTTTTACCAATAAGTGCCTTTTTAGGAAACAAAGTTTTCATTGTTTATATGTGAAATGGACACGCGCTTCTATCTTACGCAAAAGAAAAGGAGCAAGAAAGACAACTGCAAAAGAAAAACCAGATTCAAAAACTTTAGTCATATCGCCCAAGTCAGTTCATATGCACTAGTCAGAGCATAATGTAAAACCAAAGACTAATCATTTCAATATTCCTAACCATATCCTTTTTATTTTTTTCCTAATACTGCCTCCTAGACACCTCATCATTCTCTTTTCATTTTAACTGTCTCTATTGGGCATGGGCAAATCTGTGGAAAGATGTATCAGCCCATATTTTTAGGTATTTCTCAGCACCGGTTTTCACTGTCAACCAAAACATATTTTGGAGACCAACTTAGATATTATATATTTAAAAGCCAATTTTAATTCTTTAATTTTATTTTTTTTCTTGCAGATATCATTATAATTGCTGAATTTTGTTTTGTTTTGTTTTTTCTTGCAGACATACATTTCCATGGCTTTTTACAAGAATCAGTAGTAACCTTATAGCAGAGAAAATTCAGCACACTTCAAATAATTAAAGTTAATATCATCAATATTGGGACTAATTGGAATCCTGTGCCTTATGATATGAAGCACTGAAAATGGTATAGCACAATCACTGTGGTATTCATTTAAGTAATGCAAATTTATGAATCTAATAATGAAGATAAATTAGACAAACCCAAATTTAAGACATACTCTAAAATAGCTATCCAGTGCTCTTCTAAATTCTCGAGGTCAACAAATGTAAAGGAGAACCAAAAAGCTGCCCCAATGTAAAGAGAGGAAAGATGGATGAACTCTATAAATGTGATGGGTAACCCTAGACTGGACCCAGGGATACACACACGAATCATTACTGGGAAAATTCACAAAACTTAAAAATGGACTCTGGACTACATAACATGTTGTATCAATGTGAATTTTCCTAATGTTGACCACTGTACCATACATATGTGATCTGTTATGGTCTCTAGCATGCATGCCAAATAAGCAAATGTCATCCTATGCATGTCTGTGTGAATCTTAGCATCATGCCTGTCTGTTTGCAGGCCTCTTGTACAGTAGCCAGTCAAAAGACAGCCAGAATGTTGGTCAGTCTGGCAGCCCAGGTCAGAGGCTAAGAATATGAGATGGGGATTGGTGATTAAAAGAAGCTGATCTTAGAGCTTTGTGAGTGAGAGTGAGAGAGAGAGAGAGAGAGAGAGAGAGAGAGAGAGAGAGAGAGAGAGCGAGAGAGAGAGAGAGAGAGAGAGAGAGAGAGAGAGAGAGAGAAGGGGGGGAATTAGTAAAGGACAAATACAACATTTAGTAATAACTGGCTCTAACTTGAATGTGATTTTTAAGAGAATAAATTAAATCCGAATGGCAGGAGAGGAAGTCAAGAACCCTAATTTCTGAAAATCCTGGAAATAACAGTCACTGGGAAGCAATGGTGTAGGAGTGTGGACACATAATTTTGAAGCAGGAGATGCTTATAGCCAAACAGTGCCCTTAGGGCAGATTTTATGGGATGAATATGAGGCTTGAAGCTAGTAGAGCAAAAATGTACAACAGAAAGAGGTGAAACTAAAAGCGGGAGCTGTCACGTGGCTCTATAACATGTGGGCAAGGTGACAATTTCTACATGTCTTGGGAGATATGAAAAATTATACATATTTACCATCACTCAACACTTGTTGGACACTAACTTGTAGATCTTAAAGTTGAAACGGGTGAATTAAATATAAATATATTTGTAAAGTTTACTAAAGAAGAACCAGGTAGGCAAACAAACTACTATTGTTCAGTAATGAATAGATTTGGCCATTTATCATAGATGTATGAGAAAGAAGCACTTTCTATTTTCCCCATTTTTTAGAAATTGAGAGCTATTTACCATCCTCCTTAAATCCTCTTTGAAGTGAGAATAAAAGAAAATATTTTTAAATCCTACTATTTACTGCCATAATGCTTGGGACTCTAAATAGCTTTTCCTACCTCCTTAAGTTATCTCAGTCCACAAAACATTTTGGATGCCAGCCTCTGTCTTTTTCTTTCATTCTTTTCTTCCACTTTCTCTTTTAGAAAACAATCATTAACAACTCCCTTCCGATTTCCAGAGTTCTCCGTTCCCTTTCTTCTTCAGAGTGAACAGCTAATGTAAACAACCCCCATTCTGCCTGCTGTCATTCCTTTGACTGGTGAATGTCAACTAATCTTTCATGCTGCAAAGTAAAGATCACATTCTCAAGGAGGGCTTTTGGGACCTGTAGGTGATGTTATTCTCCTTTTCCTAATGTTCCAACACCACCTAAGGCTCACTGCACATTTCATTGCCCCTACTTGCTAAATTTTATCTTCTGCACAAGGATGTTCAATGATGCCAAGGCCGGTACTATCACCTTCATTACTTTACTCACTGTGTCCTCATCATCACTGGGCATCCCATACAAGAACGTAGCATTTATTTGGGTGACTATGAGTAAATGGATGAATAGATGAGTGGATAAAAAAGATGAATTAATCAATGTAAATCTAACAGGCGCCAGTAATAGTCTAGATTATGTGGAGGCAGAATATAGCAGTGAATGGAATTTGGCCCTTTACCTTAAGATGTGAAAAATTTTGATCAAGAGATAGACATGTACATGACTAAAACAAAGTCAGGGGAATAAAACATGCTCTGTATAAGCCAAGAGCTTGGGGGAGGGGACATGGGAGGGAGCAAAGGAAAGAATGAATATCCCTGGGAGCATCGGCAAAGTATCTCAGAGGGAATGAACCAGATTCAGTGTGGGAAGAGGAACAGGAAATTGGTAAATGTGGAGGCAAGAAAAGCGTGGTCCCGAGCTGTAGAGGCTTGGTCAGAGATGACATCATCTGACCGGTAACTACCTACCCATTGTTGGAATAGGTTCCTAGAAAATGATTTAATCTGGAACACATGGGCATGGAACAGAACATGGATGGTTTTAGCAATTGGGCTAAAGGGTTTAGAATTTAGTACGTAGGAAACAGGGACCCATAAAATACTTTTGAGGAAATGAATCCATTTTTTTAAGGACAATAACGGGCAGTAAAGTGGAGAGTTCCCTACGGAGATTGAAAACACCCAAATGAAACAGGAAGCTATTTAAATAACAATGACAAGGAATGACGATAAATGTAATGCCCTGTCAAAAGAATCTATTAACATAAAGTTTATGTGCACTATTATACTTGAATGGCCATTCTCAATGTAATATGCATTGTAAGACTGATAAGCTTATAGAGAAAGCACCAAGTTGAATATACTAACATTTATATCTAAAAATCAAATTTGAAAGGAGACATGTATTCAAACACAGATTAAGGCGACTGAGTTCATTATATACTAGAGGCCTGGTACATGAGCCTGGCCTGTGGACATCCCCTGAAGGGTCCTGGATTGTGTGAGGGTGCAGGCCAGGCCGAGGGACCCCACCAGTGCACTATCAGGGCTGGGGAGGGACTGCTGGAGGGCTCCAGGTGTGTCTGGCCTGTCTAGCCCAGACTCCCGGATCAGCCAGACCCCAGCAGCCAACTGACCTACCCGTCAGAGCATCTGCCCCCTAGAGCACATCATGCTACCAGTTGGTAGAACGGTCCCTTAGGCTTTTATAAATACATAGATATCTACCTGTTAACTAGATCAATGCAAAGTTTATACCTGTGTCTATAGTTTGTACATAGGGAGGTTCTATTGTATCAAAATGTGTCTTTAACGCTAATTGTAACTTGGTTGGGAACATTAGCCCATGAGCAAAAATGACATGTTACATTTTCAGCTTGAGAATTTTAGTGACATATATATTGATTTGGAAATGTATTTATTTACCTTTTACTCTACATGTTTCTAAGTTATCTAGGTTATAGACTAAAGAGAATGAATTGAAATGGCTGTTTATTTTGAGGTCCTAGTTTTGTTTTGTTTTTAAATTTTTGTTTCATCCCGATTTAGCTGCAGCTTGTCTTAACTTTGGTGAATGCATATCTTTTCCCTGATTTAATTACAATTGCCTTTTGCCTGCAGCTTCAATCTGCTTCTAGTGCTGTGACAGCTTATATAACAACAACAACAACAATAATAAACTAGAACCCATCAGCTAGGGAGCAGGAGACAAGGAGGAAATGAGACACTGGAGATTTTCATCCCACAAACAAACATGGACTCAATGTTTGTGTCCCTCCCAAATTCAGATGGTGAAGCCATAACTCCCAATACCTTGGTATGTGAGAGAATTAGGTTTAGGTAAAATCACGAGGGTGGGATCCACACAATGGGATTAGCGCCTTTATGAAAAGAGGAAGAGAGGGATAAAGAGTACGGAGACAAGGCGATGTGAGGACATAAGAGGAAGGCTGCTTAACAGCTAGTCCTCATGACCCCCTGCTCTGAAAGCAGTAAATTAGGAGCCTGCATTTACCACCAATGTCTACTCTGAGTTATCACGAACAAACCGGACACACTCTTTGCCTCAGCTCTCTGACCTTAAATAAGTCTTCACCTGCTTTCATAACAGCTACCTCATCAGCAATTATAAAGAGAAATGAAACACTAGCTGTTAAGAGTCCAGTGGAGTTCCTGGAATATATCAGGAACTGAAGATGTGTGGGTGCGAATGGTCACCATTGCTATTTCAACTACAGCAGGTAGGCTTTTGGGAAAAAAAAGATGCCCATTCCAATGGGGATGAAACAGGGGGATGACACTAGGGTAGGAATTATGGATGTCAGCAAGCAAAACCACCGAAAAGCAATTGGACTGATAATGTAGAAGATTCAGCACGGTTACTATTTTCAACAAAGTCAAGAGTTCCTAAGACAATAATACACGTGCTCACTTAGCACAAGCAAAACCCGCTTTTGCATCCTTATTAGCCACTGGGAAGACTCATTTCATCATTGATAAAATAAGATTTGGTCACACAGAAAATACATGCAAATGTATCTCAACTTTAGTTTAAGAGAAAGTGAGGCATGTGTATCTCTTGGAAAGGTTGGTATTTAAAATCACTATTATTTTAAGATTTAAAATATGCAGTTAGGTGCAACAATTTAGAAAACCGAGGGGGAAAATCCCCTAACCATGGACGCCCTAAGTAAGAGAGTGGCACATCTGGAAAAAGATCTTAACTTGGCAGCCTGCATTCTTGCTGCTTTGCTTGACTGCTTGGGAGGCAGGCGCCAGGTCACAGGTGGAAGGCACTGAGGACCATTATACAACGGGCATGTTCACAATGCATCATAATTAGCGGCACACCTGTGGTCAATGACTTTGTGAGGTGGTGCAGCAAGGATGCTGAAAAATGCTCAGTGGAGAAAGCAAGAAATAAAACTCTCGCCCTCTCGTTGTTTAACCTACCATGAGATCGAATCCAATTTGCACATTTCATTATTGGAGCAGCCATGTGCAGGGCTGTGGAGAGGTCTTGCTCTAATGCATTCTTTTCCCTCCAGCCACCTTCTCAGCTCCCCAAATCAGGCATCCTCGGGGGGCACAGCTCCTCTCACCACCTGGCATTCTATCCCAAGAAGCACCTCATGCTTGAGCTTTGCTTTCAAAACAAACCAATTACTTCCTTGATAGGTCGGAAAACTATAATTAACAAGTGAAAATGACAATTAATTACTATAGAATCTATGTCAATAATGTTGGCAAAGTCTGGCACTAGTAAACTGACGTAGTTCTTACTGCTATATCACATGTCATTGAATTGGCTTCATAAGCTGTATGTTTTGTGCCCACCTTAGAGATACCCCAGAAACTTGGTCCAAGGTTACATGACATAACAGATCTGGGGTTGGCCCCAACCATGCACTTGGAAAGATTCCCTACAGACCAGTATCACTGAGGTGAAGAATGCCTACTTTTAACCTATTTGCACAGAGTTAAGATGCACAGGAAACTGTATTTGAATGGCTGTATTGTATTCTTCCTCCCCCCACCCCACTCGCAGCATTTATGTTATTGAAATGTGTTTCAATCTTATACTAATGGATAAATTGGAAAAGATTATCTGAAGTGGCAGCTGTATTACAGAACTATTTTTGAAGGACTGTTTTAATTAAAATCTGTAACATATTCCCTTGGGTACCACTGGATAGGGGGAAATAAGAACATGAATTGGTATGCTTCTGAATGCATGCTGTTTACTCTCCCCCTTTCTCCCTCAATGGACATTGAAAAGGTCCGTGATTCCCTGGATTGCATGATCCCTGGGTTGGTTAAAGAAGGGATAGAGCCCAATTCATGGCCCACCACCTGGAAGTGTGCAGGATTTTAAGATAAACCTTTTGGACATTAGTATCATTCTCAATTCAATCACTTCATTCTAAATCTCATATTCCATCTTGTTTAAATTTCTTCATTCACTTATTTTACACTTTATTTTTATTTTATATGTTCATAGCAAGAGGCATAAACCTTATATAAATGTTTTTCAGTTTATTAAGAATAAAAATAAATTACCCAAGACTTTGCCTTGACCTCTTCCATCTCTTTCCATCAAACAAACATGCCCAATGATAAAAGTTACACCCCAACTCATCTCAATTGCCACTCTCTGATCAATGACAGAGCAAAGAAACTGCTGGTAGTAGGAATTCTCAAAAAATAGACATTCTGAATATCTCAGCCAGATCTGATTCAATTTAATTTTCCCCCTCCAACTCTTGAGTGAAAATTTGAAAGGAAACTCACTTTTGGGTCAAAGGTTCTTATGAAGGCATTGGCAAATGCTGTGGTCCAGCAAGGCCAGATGTTGAGACAGTTTTAAGAGAGGGAGGAAAATCTTTGCCTATGAACTCAGTGAGGAAGAAACACAGCCTGGGGATAGATCAAATGGGAACTAATGAGCCACAGGACATGAAGTCTAATAGAAAGCAAAACATATTAATGAGCTCAAAGCTACGGTCACCCTCAACCAATAAGTCTGAGAAGCCCTACCTGGTGTCCCTGTCTCTGAGGCCTCCTCAATGAGCCATCCATGCTGCTGCCAGAGGGTCCCGGCGATCCACATTTCAGTTCCTCATCACCTAGAGAAGGAGGTCCACATGTTATTCCTGGCATTTTATTTTTATGCAGTTGTCAATGAATATTGTATTAGTTTCAAATGCACAGCCCTGTGGTTAGACATTTATATAACCTATGAAGTGATCCCCCAAATAAAATCCAATATTCACCTGGCACCAGACATACTTATTACAATGTTACGGACTCTATTCCCTATGCTGTATTTTACATCCATGGGACTATTTTGTAAATGCCAATTTGTACTTCTTAATCCCTTCACCCAGTCCTATGTTCATTTTTTTTCTTTTAATCTTTATTGTTCAAAGTATCACATAGGTCCTCTTCCCCTCCGACATTAACCTCTGACATTCAAGGCCACCCCATAAGAGGCCCAAAGTACAGTCATTATATTCCTTCTCACATGCTCCCTCCCACGTCATATATTTAGCCAAACTGTTATCTAAATAAATCTTTCCATTACAAGTTTCTTTGGATGTCTTTTTTTTTTTGTTTGTACAGATTGGTCTTTTATCCCCAAATATCCTTTCTGTCAAGGTCTGCCTACTCAAATCTCTTTCATTCTTCAAGACATGGTTCAAATGCAAAATCCTCTCTGAAGCCTACCTACGTATTTAGTCTACCTCTTTGTAGAGGCAACTTAAGACTTCGACAGTGAAAAAGAATAATTAGGCTTGAGAGCCCGGCACTTTTACAGATAAAGAAACTAAGCTGAAAGATTAAGTAAGTGTGTGGGGGGAGGGTGGGGGGGGAGAGTAGGGAGTAATATCAGTGATTAGTTCCAAGAATTACTTGGAGAATCAAAAGGACAGTATATGTTAAGACCTTGGCACTTGACCCATATTAATTGTTTG
Source organism: Vespertilio murinus (assembly GCA_963924515.1). Lineage (NCBI taxonomy): Eukaryota > Metazoa > Chordata > Mammalia > Chiroptera > Vespertilionidae > Vespertilio > Vespertilio murinus. The sequence continues at coordinate 6,872,713 of OZ004716.1, read as the reverse complement.
GTAAATATTTATGCGAGTTAACAAGGGACAATTCGTGAACTCTAAATGTGGGGCCCCTGACTCTTGAGAGTGTTCTGTACAGGAGAGCATACCTGTGCTGAGATACTAAGCGCATGCTCCTCTACAAGCTCTATGTTCCTAGGTTGCTATGCTTAGTCTCCTGGGCTCTTAGAGACTCACTCGTCACAGATGAACACACTGGAGCCCTTTTGCACTGTGTTTCAGAGGTCATTGTGAGACTCATCCAAGTCTGAAGATGGAGATGCAGATGATCGTGGAATAAGGTAGAATTAAGAAGCGAAAAGCTGACGGTGCCTACCAAGCCACAGGGAATGGCTAGCACAAGATGGAGTTTATCAGATTTGTTTGGAGTTTTGACTTTGTCATATGGGTTCTTACCAAACTGAAATGCAAAACAGAATTCTAAATCGTTTGAAGCTGTGAATGGAAATTGCCAAGTTTTATAGTCTGAGCTATGAGATGGTGAAGCCATGGGAAGGAAGAGAAATTCCCTGCAGGTAGAAAATGATCTCATCAACTAAACACCTACTAAGTGCTAAAATTATGGTGACAAAACACCCTACCAGGATTTAAAGTGTGCTGGGAAGAGAAAAAAGGGTAGTAAAGCATAAATCAAGTCAAATATATGGTGACAGAAGATTTGACTTTGGGTGGTGGGCACACAATGCAATGCACGGGTGTTATATCATAGAAGTATACTTGAAACCTATGTAATTTTATTGACCAGCTAGTGGCCCAGTGCACAAAATTTGTGCACATGGTGTGTGTGTGTGTGTGTGTGTGTGTGTGTGTGTGTGTGTGTATACACATCTTGCAAAAATGTCAAGTGATACCATGTTTTACATATTGGCATATAACCATTTTTTATTGTCAATATCATAAACCTTAATAAATTTTAGTACATTTAGGTTGTATCTCACCTGAATATGTGTACACAAATGAACACATACATAAAATGCATAATGTACAGATATAACTATTTACATATATTAAAAATTTGTAATGTAATAAGAATAAAAATATTCTTTTTAAAAATGTTCTTCAAATAGGACAGATAAATGTGTCTATCTGCATAATTTCTTTATTTATTATTTAAACATTTAATAAAGTTTTACTTTTAAATGTAGTTTTAGAATTAATCAGAAAAAAAAATGTTGCAAGACTCTTAAGAGAAGGTTCCCATAGAGCCTACCCACGGTCTCCCCTACCATTACAATCTCACATCAATGTGGCATCTATGAACCAATATTGGTAAAAAGTCACTAGTCATAGTCTCATCAGAGCTCCTTAGCTTCTTGTTGGTTTTTATTGGGGGAGGGGGCTTTTGATTTTGAGATAATTATAGATTCATTTGCAGTTCTACAAAATAATAAAAATATTTTGTGCCCGGCCGGAATGGCTCAGTGGTTGAGTGTTGACCTAGGAACCAGGAGGTTGAGGTTCCATTCCCGGTCAGGGCATATGCCTGGTTTCAGGCTTGATCCCCAGTGTGGGGCATGCAGGAAGCAGGCAATCAATGATTCTCTCTCATCATGGATGTCGCTATCTCTTTCCCTCTCTCCCTTTACTCTCTGAAGTCAATTAAAATATATTTTTAAAAGGAATATTTTGTGTATCATTCCCCAGCTCATTCAACAGTAATACCTTGCAAATCTACAAGACAAAATCACAAGGGGATTGACAATGAGAGTCAAAATTCAGACCATTTCCATCACCACATGGAGGCCTCATGTTATTCTTTTATAAACACAAATACTTTCCCCCTTACTCCCTTCCCCTTGCTACCACTGGCAACCAAAATATGTTCTCTATTTCTATAATTTTGTCATTTCAAGAATGTAATATAACAGAATCATATAGTAGATAATATTTAGGATTGGCTTTAAAAAAATCAGAATAACTCTCTGGAAAATTACTCAGATTATGACATATTATCTATAGTTCATTCCATTTTGTTGCTGAGTAATGTGCCTGCATGTGCCATATTTTATTCATCCATTAAAGGATGTCTATCTGGATGGTTTCTAGTTTGGGAATATTATGAGTAAAGCGACTACAAATTTGTGTACAGACTTCCTGAGAACATCAATTCTTCTTTCTCTGGGATAAATTTCCAAGAGTACAATTGATGGGTTCAATGCTAAGTTTTATAAGGAACTGTAAACCCGTTTTCCAGAACGAATATCCCTATTCTCCTCAGCAGAGTATTACCAATTCAGCTCTCTGAAGCCTTACCAGCATTTGCTGTGATCAGCATTTTCAGTTTAAAGCATTTTGGTGGTTGTGTAGAAAGATCTCATTGTGGTGCGAACATGCTGATAAGTTTAAACATTTTTCACATGCTTATTTGCCATCTGTATATCCTCTTTGGTGAAATGTCTCTTCATGAACGTTTGTCTGCTTTCAAAATGGATTATTGAGCTTTGAGATTTCTTTGTATATTCTAGATTCTAGTCTTTTGTTTGTTATGTGGTTTGCAAATATTTTCTCACAGTTTGTGCTTCTATTTTTGTCTGTTTAACTTCTTTTTTCAGAGAAAAAGTATGAAGGTTTATGGAGTCCATTTATGGATTGTGCTTTTGGTGTCCAATCTAAAAACTCTTTGCCTAGATTAATATCTGAAAGGTTTTCTCTTTTTCTTTAAAGTTTTTTAGTTTCACATTTTTATGACAATAATTGCTGTTATTATTCTTATTGATAGTAGGCACAATAAGAGATTTGTTTCAATTAAAAGTTATATGACCTAAAATTCCATATGTATTTTAAATACTATTCTTCAATTACAGTTTTCATTCAATTATTACTTTTAAAAATATCTTTTATTTACTTCAGAGAGGAGGAGAGGAGAAATAGATACATCAATGATAAGAATCATTGACTAGCTGCCTCCAGCCCAATCCCTACTGGTGATCGAGACCATAACCCGGGCATGTGCACTGACTAGGGATTGAACCCTGATCTCCTTGTTAATAGGTCAACAATCAACCACTGAGCCACACTGGCTGAGCGCATTCAATATTATTTTGTATTAGTTTCAGGTATACTTCATAGTGGTTAGATAGTCATATACTTTACAAAGTTCATATATATGTGTATATATACATATATACATATTTTATTGATAAAGATTTAATTTAATGCACCTTATTTTATTGAATTGGGGTGATGTTAATAAAATTCTATCGGTTTCAAGTGTATAATACATCATCTGTGTACTGTATTGTGTGTTCACCACCCAAAAACTCAAGTCTCCTTCCACCACCATTTATCCACCATTTTACCCTCTCCTACCTCCCCCTGCACTCCCTTTCCTCTGGTAATGGTCATAATGTTGCCTGGGTCTTTGAGATTTATTTATTTATTCATTCATTCATTCATTTATTCATTCATTTATCTTAATCCCTTCACCTTTTCCAAGCAGCCTCCCTCCCCGCTGACAGCTGTCAATCTGTTCTCTGTATATATGAATCTGTTTTTATTTTGTTAGTTTATTTTGTTAGAGTCCATATGCAAGTGCAATCAATATGGCATTCAGGTTTCTTAGGATATATCCTCAGAAGTGGAATCACTGGGCAATAAGGCAGTTTCCTTTTTAATTTTTTGAGTTAATGACATTCTGCTTCCCTCAGTGGCTGCACCAATCAGCATTCCCACCAACAGTTCATGAGGGTTTCCTTTTCTCCATCTACCACTTGTTTGTTGGTTTATTGATGATAGCCAGTCTTCAGTTGCTCATTCAGGTAGATTTCTCTATGTTTTAGTTGTAATTCCAGTTTGGTCCTTGGAGGAGGTGAGTGTGCCTTCCACCTATTCCACCACTACCTTGTATCTCTTCGTATATATTTTTTAAAATATATTTTATTGATTTTTTACAGAGAGGAAGGAAGAGTTAGAGAGATAGACAGTTAGAAACATCTATCAGCTGCCTCCTGCACACTCCCCATCGGGGATGTGCCCACAACCAAGGTACATGCCCTTGGCTGGAATCGAACCTGGGACCTTTCAGTCCGCAGGCCAATGCTCTTTCCACTGAGCCAAACCGGTTTCAACTCTGTATATTTTTTAAACACAGCAAAGAGCCACCATATACCACAAGACTTCCCTTGATTTAGGATAGAAATTCGTGGAATTTATATTGGCAAATGGTAACCTGGAGTCAGAATTGGACAGAGGGATTGCTATCAGAATGTTAGAAAAAATCTTAGCTCTAAGTATGTATTTTAGAGTCCACCACAAATGCCAGTCTTAGGTCAGAAGAAAGCAAGACAGCTCATGCGTTAATCTTATGACAGATGGCTTCGCCCTCAGAGGAATCCACTACAGAACTGAATATGACAAAAGGAAATGTCAAAACTATTTCCTGGTTTTGAGGAGAAAATGAGCCACATAAAATGTCTTGATCAGCTTCTCTTTTCATTGAATCTTTGAATACTGACTACTCTAGTCCTACTGTAAATGCATTTCTTCTCTCTAAGGACATGATCTTGACAATTTGTGAAATCTCAGGTTTTCCCCCCTTGATGTTGGAAAGTCTTATACACTGATCCAGTTCAGTCCACCAGGTAGAAAAACCCAATACTGAAGAGCACCAACCTTAGGAATGACCTTGGGACAGGTTGTGGGCTGCCAATCACTAAGTAATGCAACATATGACTATCTTTGTCTTTCTCAGGGTTAAAACGGTGAATGACAGTTTTGACTAGATTATGCTATAAAATCCCAATTAGGGGGAGTGGATGGGAACCTGGTTGATATTCGGGTTACCTGAAAGTAAACAGAGAACCCCTTTATTGACTAGAGCAGTAGTCAGCAAAATCATTAGTCAGCAAAGCCAAATATCAACAGTACAGTGATTGAAATTTATTTTGAGAGACAAATGTTTTAAACTTAAACTTCTTCTGATGCCACTTCTTCAAAATAGACTTGCCCAGGCCGTGGTACATTGTGGAAGAGCCACACTCAAGGGGCCAAAGAGCTACATGTGGCTCGCCAGCCGCAGTTTGCCGACCACTGGACTAGAGCAATCTTTTGGGAGTTCTAGGTCACAGAACTCCACCTTTCTCTGAGGAATGAAGAAAAGGAATAGCTCTACCTGAAATTCTCATCATTCAGGACTTTGCAAAAACAAGATTTCCAAAGTAACTTTCTATCAGGACACGTTTATTGGGCATCTCCTCTGTGTTTTTCTATCTACTCCCCTTTCATCCTCATAACTTCGCTCTGAAAGGAGGCTTGTTGAGGTCTTCAGACTTGCTAAATCAGGATTTCCATTCAGGTCTCCCTGTATTTACATCCTAGGTGTTTTCTACTATAAACCCACACTCTTCCTGAGCTGTTCTTCCTCAAAGTTCTGGCCCAAATGGCCCAGCAACCAAACTGATAATGCTCTCAAAGAAGCACAATGCATCCCTGTGGCCAGGAAGGTAAACAGCAGGAATCAAACTTTCAGAATGCAAGGAAAAGGGAAACTTTAGCAGTAGGTAATAGTGTCAGCCTCAAGAACACTTAAAATGTGTTATCTGTACACTAAGATCTTAAAAACAAAGAACACTTTCCTTTTCTGAGGTTTGGTTTTTTTAAATTAACTTTGTGGTTCTCTGTGTGTGAACAGGTGTGCATTCTGCAGTGTTTATTTTGTTTGTTATAACACACAACCTTTTATATGCATAATCTCACTTAATCCTCACAATGGCCCCAGAAAGGCAGTGCTATTATTTATTGCCACTCATTCTATAACTGAGGAGACAGAATTTCAGATATGCTTTGACACATCACTGGTAAGGTATGGAATCAGGATTCCAACCCTGAACTTTGAACACCAAGATAAGGAATTACTCTCTGTGTTCCGATCAGTAATGTTCTCTCTTTGTACTTGGGAAAGATGGAGACAACATGGACACCTGTAATTCTAATAAAATTCATCAACAGATGGCTCACATATTTGATGTAATTGATTATTGATGGCCTCTCTTGAACCTCAATTCTTATATTAGAGGTTGGCTAGCTTAACCCAATGCAAATGACCCTTACAAAGCATGGCAAAGGACTTTTTGAACCATCCTTGTCTTGTTTCCCTTTACTCATCTAGAAAAATTCCAGACCAGACTCTCAGAAGATTCTTCCACCCTTAAGAATGCAACCTTGGAATCAATGGAATTTAGGAATGTAGGGGTTCAGAACAAGTCACTCTTTGGGCTGCTATGGTATATGGATTGTTCTGAGCTAAAGAAAACCAAGACCCTGCAAGAGAAACTTCTGCACACACACTCCTTAACTACCAAGAGCAGTGGTCAGCAAACCGCAGCTCGCGAGCCACATGAGGCTCTTTGGCCCCTTGAGTGAGGCTCTTCCACAAAATACCACGGCCTGGGTGAGTCTATTTTGAAGAAGTGGCAATAGAAGAAGTTTAAGTTTAAAACATTTGTCTCTCAAAATAAATTTCAATCATTGTACTGTTGATATTTGGCTCTGTGAACCAATGAGTTTGCTGACCACTGACCTAGAGGAATCTGAAATAGGGACCTTTCCATAATAAGAGACTATTAGAGAAAACCTTTTAGCCTATCTGTAAGGCTACACTTCTAATTACTGAACAACTTCTCTTCTTCAACAATGACCTTCCTTTCCTCTGAATCCCCAAGGTTATTCTTAGCTCAGAATGTCATATTTATCTCATTTTTCCTTCCCGTTATTAAACCTCTCATGTATGTGCTTTACAAGTGTTTTTTTGGTGTTGTGTTTTTTTTTAAATACTCAACCACATTCCCACAGATAAGAAAAATAAAGTCCAAAGAAGTTAATCATTATATGACCTTGGGTAACTCACTTGAGTGGGTGGGTTCAGATTTCAAACCCCCCATCTTAACGCACCAAGAAATGCACCTTGTTGTGATGCGAAGAGTGCCTCACGATTTTCCATTGAAAAAGTATGCTTCTGCAAGCTGGCTCCTTCCAAGACTCTGCAGGTTATGAATTTATAAACAGATAAGGGAAGCCTTGACAGTATATGAGGCTATCTACATTTGACCATTTACATCTTATTTGAATTTTAAACACATTAATTATTAGACAAATCTACATGGTAATCACAGAGATTTAATGTAGCCAATATCATTTATTGGAGCGAAAGATTCATCACTTGGAAATGATAATTAACTCATCAGAAATGTGTTGGGATTGGAAGAAAAAATTAAAAGGCAGATCTCAAGAGTTATGCTAAAAAAAAATAGCTGAGACTCTCGCGGTTACTGAATATATTGATGAAAGACAAAACAGCCTTCCAATAGGTATCATGTGTGTGGTTCTACAGCACAAATTTTTAGTAACAATATCACAATACTGGCAACATCTCTGGATGTTTCATCCCCTTCATGTAAATTTAATGATCTTGCTAATGCTGGTATTCTAATGCCCAATCAGAATTACAAATTGATTTTCAAAGGTCTTTTTTATTTTTTGTTCTTGTCTTTATTGTCTTTTATGGGAGAGATATACTATGTACTTCTATAGAAAGTCTTTTTATCTGTCTCCCTGTCTCTGCAGCATAGGAGTACCACAGACAGACACAGAATAATAAATTTCTTTACCAATGTTATAAAGCAAAGAAATGATACGTGTTGCTTCTTTCAATATTTATTGAGAGCCGATGTGTCAGGAGTTTATACATTAATATTAACAAGAGTACTGAGTCTATCAGGAAAGATACAGTTTCCATTTCCATCAGTCTTTATAAAATCACCTATGTGGTACTAAACAGGGTTTGTGAGGGGTCTCAGTGTGACTGGATGGTATGGGAAAGGCTCAAATATGTCATGGGCTTGACTTTTAATTTCTTGCAAAATAATCTTCAGAAGCCAGAAAATTTTAATTGAAAAAAAAGAAATTTAAAGTCACCTTAAAGACATTTTTTTAAAAATGGAGAATGAATAACAAATGTGTTTGTAAATCCCTAGATAAAAGAATTACAAAAGCGGATCTTGCGGTTTTAATCCAAGATGCTTCTGCTCCAAGTTGTGCTGGGAGTGTAGTCTCTGTCTTTTTAACAAGATAGGATTCTTATCCTAAAACCTGCTGTTGCCAAAACCGGTTTGGCTCAGTGGTAGAGCGTCGGTCTGTGGCCTGAAAGGTCCCGGGTTCGATTCCGGTCAAGGGCATGTACATTGGTTGCGGGCACATCCCCGGTAGGGGGTGTGCAAGAGGTAGCTGGTTGATGTTTCTCTCACATGGATATTTCTAACTCTCTATCTCTCTCTTCCTATCTGTAAAATATCAATAAAATATATACTTTTTTAAAAAAAACGCTGCTGTTTCCCAGCAATGACCTCCTGGTTCCTGGGTGAACCCTCAACCACTGACCGCACCCAGCTGGGAGGATTTGGGGGTTTATTAAAAATTTTTCACTATTAAAATACGAACGTGTCAATATACTTATATGTACATATTTTACATATGTCTATAAATCTATTTAAGTAATTTGAAGCATACTGCCAATTAACATTTTGTTCACATCTCTTCTTTCTTTCCTTGCTTCCTCCTCTATTAATCAGAGTAGATTTTTTCCCTCCCCAAAAAAAAACATTTCCTCTTCTTTCTATTGAAAATAAGTGAAGGTTTCTCAGCTTATAAAACACCTCACATCCCGTTATGATTAGGGCCTAGCAGGAAAAATATCCTTTGAGAGAACATTTCTTCTCTTTATCTCTGTTGGTGGGTTGAAAGAAAAATTATGGAGAATGTGGATGTTAATAATTTAGAAGGACCCAGAAGGGAGGAAATATGCTGCTTAATTTAAGATGAAAGACATGGGAGCATAACCACCCCATCCACTTTGCTAGCAACGGGCAGGCCATGTAAATCATTCATACCACCGAAGAAGAAATACAGAGCATTCTCTTACACCCTCTTGAATGGAGTTTTACGACCCCAGTCACTTGAGAACTAACTCTGGGAAGCATTCAGCAAAAAAAGTAAGTTAAGAAGTTGTTCATCTTTAGGACACAATAGTTAAAACGTATTTTGAGACAGCGAGACAAATCAATACTTGGCACACGCAATGCATGGCTGTGGTTTCTTTTATGGGGACATTGATATGAGACTGTTTTAAGGAATCATTTCATATGTGCATTCCCTGTAATTATAGGCAGTACATATCCTATTTGGTTATAAATTAAATTAATGGGCTCTACAAATATGCATTTTCCAGATGATTAAAGCTGATACTGAATTTTTAATGTATCTTAATCCAGCCATACTATACACTGTCTTCATTTCTTTTATCCTTTCTCAGGCATATGGACTCATTGAGTTGGATGCCAGTAGCACACTTACTTTGTGGGGGGAGAGTGGGCATTACTACCTCCTGCTCTATCTGTACCTAAAAATAATTTGAGATAACTTACAATATTAAAAATTCTTAACTCCCAGAGTTGATGGTATTAGAAGGTGGGGACTTGGGGAGTTAATCAGATCCCCTACGGAGATCCCCAGCTCCTTGCTCAAGAGAGGATACTGAGAAGACTGCAGGTCTGAACCAGAGAGAGGGTCTTCCTTAGAACATGACCATGTCAGCACCCTGATCTTGGACTTCTAGACTCCAGAACAATGACTAAACTTTTTCTGTGTTGTTGTGTTGTTTTTTTTATGGGCCTCTCAGTTTATGATATTTTGTTATAGCAGCCTGACCTAAAACATGTAGACTTCAATCCAACCAGTGTGGCTCCATGGTTGAGCATCATCCATCTATGACCTAGAAGCTCACAGTTTGATTCCCAGTCAGAGTGCATGCCTGAGTTGTGGATTTGATCCCCAGTTGGGGTTGTGTAGGAGGCAGCTGATCAATGATTGGCTCTCATCGTTGATGTTTCTATCTCTCCCTCTCCCTTCCTCTTTGAAATTGATAAAAAATATACTAAAAAATCATAAGAGATATAGACTTCTCAGAATTTCCTAGGTACACTATCAAGTTATCTGAGCATGAAGACAGTGATTCTTCCCATCCACATGCCGGTTATTAATCTTGTGCTTTTGTACTGGCGAGGTCTTCCTGTATAATGTTGAATGGAAGTGTTAAAGGGGGCACATACTTGCCTTGATCTTTGTTCAGAAGTACTTAGTTTTGCACTATTAAATATACTGGGAGGTGGAAGGTTTTCTTCCCATTGACCTTCCTTATCAAATTGAGAACATTCCTTCAATTCCTAGCTTCTGAGAGTTTTTTTTTCATAAATACATGCTGCCCTTTATTAAATGCCTTTTTGCCTCGATTGAGAGGATCATATCGTTCTTTTCTTCAATTTTGTTAATATAACTTAACTATTTTCATTAGTTTCTAGACGTTGAATCACACTTGCCTCTGTGCCATTATATCTTATATGCTTTACTTATATATGTTAGGGACCTCATAATAAATTATTTTTGCTTTATAGAAGCCAATGATTTTTCATATGAAACAAGAGGCCCAATGCACAAAGGTTTGTGCAAGAGTAGGCCTTTCTTCCCCCAACTGCCAGCACCGGCTTCCCTCCAGCACCTGGGACCCAGGCTTCGCTCCGGCCCCAGCTTGGTCCAGAAGGATGTTCGGTCTAATTAGCATGTTAACCTTTTATTACTATCCTATCTAATAAAAGGGTAATATACAAATTAAGCATCACTCCATCACAAAGATGGTGGCACCCATAGCCACAAGATGGCAATGCCCAGTCCTCTCAGCTGCGCCGGAGGAGTCCCGGAGGTAGTGCAGGGCCACTACCATGTTTCCCCGAAAATAAGACATCCTCCAAAAATAAGACCTACTTTGTGGAAACATAACACATCCCCTGAAAATAAGACCTAGTGCATCTTTGGGAGCAAAATTAATATAAGACACTGTCTTATTTTCGGGGGGAAAGGGTGGTAGATTATAACCAATGTCTGTCATGAACACAGACGTAAGAAGCTAACATAATGTTAACACATTGAAATTCAGCCTCATATAAAATAGATCATTCTTCATGGCCAAGGAAGGTGTGCTCAAGAAATGCAAGCCTTGGTCAGCTGCATCCCACACATTGTTATGTCTTCTATTTTTATCTTCATTCAGCTTTAAAATATTTTCTAATTCCTCTTCTGATTTCTACTTTGACCCATGGGTTATGTAGAAACCTGCTGTTTCATTTCCAAATATGCAAAGGTTTTCCAGATGCCTTGCTGCTATTGATTTCTATTTTAATTATGTTGTGGCAAAAGAAGACGTTCTGCATTACTTCCATCCTTTTTAAAAAATATACATTTTATTGATTTTTTACAGAGAGGAAGAGAGAGGGATAGAGAGTTAGAAACATTGATGAGAGAGAAACACCGATCAGCTGCCTCCTGCACTCCCCCCCACACACACACTGGGGATGTGCCCACAACCAAGGTACATGCCCTTGAGGCGAATCGAACCTGGGACCCTTCAGTCCACAGGCAAACGCTCTAAACACTGAGCCAAACCAGTTTTGGCATCCTTTTTGTTTTGTAGGAATTTACTTTGTAACCAAACACAGACTCCATCTTGGTAAAGGTGTGCGAGCATTTGAACAGGATGCACACTTTTCTGTCCTTTTGTGGCAGTTCTATAAATGTCACTTCTTCAAATTAGTTAATCACACTTGTAAGTCTTCTATATCTTATAGATGTCAATTATTTCATATTAATTAGCAGGATTCGTGTCTTCTATTTCTTTATTTCTTGTCTGCCTATTTTTATGTCAATTTTCAAGAGCAGTCTATGCAATGCCTATTGTAAGTGTAGGGTTGTCTGTTTCTCCTTTCTCTCCTATCAGTGCAGATAAATTTGGGTTGTGTAAGGATGTCTATATGATGAATTGACATCTTTATTATTGTGAAATGTAGGGGGTTTTCCCCCTGACAATCTTCCTTTTCCTGGTGTCTAACTTTTATATTAACAGAGTGGCTTCTGCTGTCTCCTGATTAGAGCTTATATCATTTGCCTTTTGAAAGCTTTACTGTTAAGCTATTTCTATATTCTATTTAAAATGAATCCTTATAGAAAGCATACAGTTTATTCTTGCTTTATATCCTAACAGCTGAGCTTTTCTGTTTTTAATTGGAGTGTGTAAACAATTGTTATGGTTCTTTCTTATTGCGTGTTTTTATGTGCCATCCATTTTGTTGTTGTTGTTTTTTTTCTATTTTCTTACTTTCTTTTGGGCTGAAAGTCAGGAAATATTAATATGTACATATGTATGCATTTTACTTTATAGCAATAATGACTATATTATCTATTCCTCATTGCTTTGTTTTTGTGGTTGCTCTAAGTTTCATAATAGGTTTCATTAATTTATCACAATCCACATTCAAGCAATAAAAATATTTTTTATAATGTACAAATCTTATAGCAGTAGATAACTTTTATTTTCTAGTTTCTTCCTCTGTACTGTTATATTTGTATTCTTTACTTTATATAAGTTAGAAATCGTGTACTATTATTTTTGCTTTATAGAGGCCAATGACCTTTTATATGAAATTAATTAGAAAGAAATTCATGCCCTGGCTGGATGGCTCATTTGGCTTCAGTGTCATCCTGTACAACAAAAGGTCGCAGGCTTGATTCCCAGACAGGGCACATACTACCTAGGTTGCAGGTTCAATACCTGGTCAGGGTGCATATAGAAAGCAACTGATCAGTGTTCTCTCTCACATCTATGTTTCTCTCTCTTTCTTTCTCAGAATCACTAAAACATATCCTCTGGTGAAGATCAACACAACAACTTGTATTTGCCTCATAATTGCCACTTCTGACACATTTTATTCATTTATGTACATAAAAGTTGCAATCTATACTTTTCATCATTACGTATAAAACTTCCTTTAATATTTTTATAACTCTGCTGTTAACAAATTTTCTCAGCTTTTATTTGTTGCAAAAAAAAAATCTTTATTTCACCTAAACTTTTGAATTTCCCCTACTTTTCCACATTTCCAGGCCTTGTCCATAGTGCGCTGGGCATTGCTCTGCCTCCTCAGTCCACACCACCTTGGGAGCCTCAGAAGGCTGCCTTTATGGCCCATTGGACCCTGACTTCCTTTGTGTTTAACTAATGGGAGCACTGGCAGGAAATGGAGGGCAGAAGACAGAAAAGAGACGTTGAGGTCTTATTCCCTAGATTCCTTCCTCGCCAGGGTACAGGGTTGCAGTGGCTGCCCTCTGCTATGAAGGTAACACACCCTGTCAGACAGCCTTGGACGAGTGTGGGTCTCCCCAGATTCCAGGGATGGCTTACCTCCTCCCCTGGGCCCTCCCCCCACCTTTGTGCTCAGGCTGGGACTTGGTGGTAGGGTATGTGACCATTCCTTGTTGTTTTATTAAAACCTCCCCACACTATATATATATATATATATATATATATATATATATATATATATATATTACCTTCATCAACTCCTTCTTTTAATATCTATTTTTACTGATTTCAGAGAGAAGATGGGGAGAGAGAAACACCAATGAGAGAGAATCATTGATTCAACTGCTTCCTCCACACCTCACACTGGGGATCACACCTGTAGCCAGGGCATGTGCCCTGACTGGGAATAGAACCACGATCTCTTGGTTCATAGGTCAACACTCAACCACTGAGCCACACTGGCAGGTTGACCTTCATCATCTCTCTCTAGTATGCCATCATTATTTTTTGGCAACTTAATTACTATATACAGATGCTCAATTCTAATATTGTTTCCAATTCCCAAAGTTCACCAAGATCCTCTTCCCGTCTTGTGGCTCTAAGAGCATGATACCTATACATCTTCTTTTCATGCCTGAGTCTCCAAGAATCTTGCTGACCAAGACTACTACTTCTTGCCCACTAAGACAAACTCACCTGCTTTGCTGATTCAAAACTGTTCCAATTTCCACCAGGAAGATATGATGGGCATTTCCAACCAGATATTAAGATATACAAAACTCCTTAAAATATATTTTGAAAATTATTTTTAAGCAATAGATTTTCATTTTGATCAAAATCTTAAAGCAAATTCATATATATATATATATATATATATATATATATATATATATATATTCTTTCTCTGCTAAATGAGTATTTTTTTCTCTGCCTGCCCATGCAAGCATGTAGGTAAAGTCTTTGGCTTCATGGTTTCAGCATTCAAGTATTTCTTGTTATGCTCACATAGCAGGAGAATGCTTTTGTATTATTTCACACAACAGAACAATCCTTATACAACTTGAGGTGATTCACTAAATTAAGAAGTATGAGGTGATTACAATCCCCGATTATAACTGAAAATGATGTGAGGAAGACCAATAATAACTTATTTTCTAAAAATAAAAATATTGCATTTGGTTATTTTAAGTTCTGAGCTAAAGCTGTGGCATTTTACACTTGGTAATATAGTTACAGCTTACAGATTGAATTCTGTACTGACAGTTGGTACCAACCCTGTCATCCACTCACCAATGAACTGGAACAGAGGAGACCGGGAGTCAAGGAGGAAGCTCAAGTTCAAATAGAGAGAGCCATGCTTGATGGCCACACAGAAGCTCTCCCCTGGCACTATTCAACGTTATCTGTGAGGCAAAAACAACGTGAAGAGTCACTTTTTATCTGGCATATTTAGAAATTACATTCTCAAGTTGTTTGTAATTAAAATGCCATTATGCCTGCCTTTGATCAGTTATTATCAAACAATATAAAAACTTTCTCTTCTCTTCCTAGACTTAATGAAATGATGTGAATAAATTATTGAAAATGTTTCAAACACTCATTTCGTAAGATAATAATATTTATCACTGGCTTATTCCTTTAAAGATTAAAATGACTATGCTCTTAAAAAACTACTAAAGCAATTACTAAGTAAGTATCAGACAACAATGCATCCAACCATCTTAATATGAGGCCATTTATGCATTTTTATAAGATAAATATATATAAATTTGGTGCTTGCTCACCATTGTTATCTTGAGGAGCTTGGTCCCTGGTACAAAGAAGCTACTGTTAAAATTTGCTGAATGAATAAACCAATCAATTTTAAAAGTTGTAAGAGTTCTCTCTACCCTTCCATATTTTATTCCTCTAATGGCTCCCCTACTTTCTCTGACTGTGCTAATTGATAAGGAACGGTGGGGAGAGTTGGAGCAGACAAAGGATAAATAGAAAAACTATCTGGCTATTTTCTGTGCTTGTTGTTTAGAAAATATTATTTTCTATTTTAATGTGGGGGCTATCACATGGGTTAAGATAGGCATCTATCTACCTGTACGTGAACTATATCCCTATAATGAATACATTTTGATAAAGCATTATATCTGGCTACAAATATTCATGATGACTTGAGGCAAAAGAGGCAAGATCAGTATGTCAAATCAGACTAACCAACAAGGGGCTAAAAATGCCTTTATATAAAAAGAACCAAACATGAAGGAAATACACACACAGTCATGCCCATTAATTTAAGGTGATTTGATGAATTTGGATACAGTTCTCTGTGAGACATTTAGATAAGACTAACTGTACTCTTTCTACTTTAACTCGTATAAAAAAAATCCCTTGTTAATTTAGCAAGAGAAAATAGAGACTATAAAAATGTGTTTTTCAGTCGGAGAGGAAAGAAGGCACAGTAGCATAATGCAAATGACTTTGGCTCCTGGAGTCAGACAATCCGATTATGTTCAGACCCTGACTATCATTTACTAGCCTACCTGGAAGCATTGTTCTCAAAATTGAAGTTAATATATTATAACACTGAACTCGGGTCTTTCCATATTAGGGGTTCTCTGTGGGAAAGTATTTTTCTGGGAAATGAAATTATAATTTGAATGTGTGTGTGTGTATGTGTGTGTGTGTGTGTGTGTGTGTGTGTGTGTGAGAGAGAGAGAGAGAGAGAGAGAGAGAGAGAGAGAGAGAGATGCATCATGCCACAGTTATTTATTTTTTCAAAGTTTTCCAAAAATAATCATAATCATCTTACTCTGGGATGAAAGCTAATTGAAACATTAATTGCTTAAATGTCTCAGAAAGAAAATTTTGTTTCTTTGTGGCTTCAATATCTGGGGATGGATCTGATTCCGTATTCTTGCTAAGACGGGAAACAAGGAAGGAAAGAAAGATCGAGAAAACTGGCAGGAGGCTCGGGAGTCTTTGAGGCGGAGTCCAAGTTTTAAGGGCACACGTGGAGCATTCACTGGCCCGAGTGGCCTTTCCAACCTTAATTTTGAAACTAAAGATGGCAGTACATAAAAATCCTGAAATTTTAGGTTTTTTTGAAAACATAAGCGTTTAGAACAAATATGCCTCTTGCTTCAGTGAAAACTCAAAAGCCTGAATGTTATAATTACTTTGAAGTGCCACGGAAGTTGGAGAAATAAAAGATAAAATTACAGCGACCACTTCCCTCATGAAAAGGCATTCTTTTAGTAATGCAGTAAAGAGAGGCTTTTATGTACTCCTGTTCATCTGTGGAAAATAGTTTATGATAAAGATGTCCCTGTGATAAGAATTAATTAAGATCACCATCTGGCTTGAGGAGGTTTTCTCTGAAGAAAAAGGAAAGATATCCTTAAATTGTTTGAAAAAGGTAGCATTCATTAAATTGAGGAAAGTAAATAAATTTGTTTGATTAATTTAGGCAGAAATGTGTGCGTGAGTTTAGAAAAGAATACGTGGCAAAGAGGAAACTAAATATTTATTTATCTATATCTATATATCACATGCAGATTACATTAGCATTGTTGCAACGTTTAATTTCAACTTGCAAATGGAATACTTGGCCCTTTGAACACTTTTGTGTATAGAATTAATCTTTTATCCTTCTCCTCCCCGAATCCCCCACACAAGTGAACTCACAGGGTCTTCTTTCTGAACTACCATTTTGATCCTATCTTTCTTGAATCCTACTGGTAATTTCACAAAAAAATCGTTGAACAACCTCCACCGTCATGAAATTCTTCTGTGTCCTTAATTTTAAATCTTTACAACACGGCTCCATCATTCTAATCCTACTAATAAAGTAATTATATTTTTCAGCTCAATGAGGATGCTGGCCTGGTGTTGCATAGATGCTACACCTGACTGTTTTTGGAGTATACATATTGACATTCACGGAAAAGTAGCATTTGGCTTCAAAGACCCATTTTCTTCCCAATTCACCAAAAAGACCTGGATTTAAATCTCTGAGTCACTTACTAGCCATGTGACCTTAAACCACTTCATCGGGCAGGTAAAAAGGAATCCCCATATCATTCCTTATAATAATCTTGCTAGAAGTTTATAAAATGTTGAGCACAGGGTATATAGCAGGTACTCAATGTTAGCCATACAATAGAGATGGATTCTTAGAAGTGTCGTTTCAAGGAAATTTCCCCTGGATACAGGCTAGCCTGCCTGATGACTTCTATTACAAAGTCTATAAAAAACACCTCCCCTTTTAACGTGCTTCCCACTGAATCACCCCTGTCCTCTTCCTTTTGTGGGGAGACTAAACTATTTTAAGAATAACCTTAATTTTGCTCTAATTTATAGTTTTAAAAAATCCTTCGTACATTCTAATACTCTAAAAATGTTTGTGAGTTATTGAAATTAAAAATCATGGTATATTAACATCCTGCGGGAGAACTGCATTCAAACTACTGGCACATGTCTCCTTGTCCTCTCCCCCTGGAATGCTCTGCTCTTCCTGTCCCTCCACCTACACTCAAGCTCTCGACTGACTTCTTTCTTTAAAAAAAAATAATATATTTTATTGATTTTTTACAGAGAGGAAGGGAGAGAGATAGAGAGCTAGAAATGTCAATGAGAGAGAAACATGGACCAGCTGCCTCTTGCACACCCCCTACTGGGGATGTGCCCGCAACCAATGTACATGCCCTTGACTGGAATCAAACCTGGGACCTTTCAGTTTGCAGACTGACGCTCTACGGCTGAGCCAAACCAGTTTCGGCTCTCAACTGACTTCTGAAGCACATGTAGAATGTGGAGCAAGCAGTCCAACTCCCATAATGAATGGTGATTAAAAATGATGGTCAGGTGATACATCTATCCAGGCAGAATAGCTTTGTGCCTTATAAATTATCTAGTTTTGCGTGCCTTGAATATTTTCTAAGCACATACCGACTAGTTTTTATTTGTTGTTTTGCTTGGATTTGGTTGTTATTGTTGCCTGTAGAATGTAGAGCAAGTATGTCTAACCCAGGCCAAATAAACAAGATTTAAGTATATGTGGGCCGCAAAACACACACACACACACACACACACAAAAAAAAAAAAAAAAAAAAAACTTCACTTTTCGTATAAACATAGGTTTATTTCTATAGAGACATGCTGAATACAAAGGGCTGAAATAAACGAGTAATTGTTAACAACATAATAGAACATTTTAATAAAATTTAATATTTTTCCTTGAACATTAACTTATTTTCTAAGCATATACTGACTAGTTTTTACTTGTTGTTTTGTTTGGATTTGGTTGTTATTGTTGCCCAGACAAGGGTTATTTTGGTAATTTGAAGATAAAAACTATATTCCTACTTTAAAAGTTGAAACTATCTCCCTAGCTGGTTTGGCTCAGTGTATAGAGCATCAGCCAGTGGACTAAAGGGTCCCAGGTTCAATTCCAGAGAGGGGCACATACTGATTGCAGCCTGATCCCCAGCCCTGATCAGGGCGCATGTGAGAGGCAACCAATCAATGTGTGTCTCTCACATCAATGTTTCTCTCTGTCTCTCCCCCTCCTTTCCACTGTCTCTAAAAATCAATGGAGAAATATCCTCAGATGAGGATTAACTAAAAAATAAAATTAATTTAAAAATAAAATTGAAACTGTAAGTTGAGCCTCCTATTTGCCTCCCTTTTATTTTCTCTGTTATCACCCTTCCCTATCTCAGCTGTCCCCAGATTCCCTCAGTTGTCTGAAAACTATCTATTCTCCCTGTTTTCCAGGTTATTCGAAAGGCATTTGAAAACCTTTAAACAACTGTCAAGGGTTGTTTTTGCTCCTAGACATATGAAACAGCTTCATTGTCAAAGTCATTATTTTATCATTAATTGATTAAACACCAGCATGGGGAAAGTCATGGCGTTTTTAATTACCTATGTTCCTCCCAATGTTTTGCATAGCTAATGTTCCCCCCAGCAGTTCAGGAGGCCGCAGGCTGTCCCTGATTTGACAGTGTGCTTTGACTTACTCATGTCCGTCCCTAAAGAAATATGACATGTGGTGATTTGTCATTTTCCTGGTGCTCAGTTTGAAATACTCGTGTTGCGATGACTGAGTTCAAAGAGAGTCGCCGAGCAGTGAGTAAGCCTTACTGAACACTTAGCCCACACACCTCCACCAGCTTTGCTCTAGTGCCATTTAAAGCACTGGTTTACTTTTGCTGAAAATACTTTTTATTATTCAGGAAATGCTCATCTTAAAGCAAGGACTTTTCATATTCCATTCCTCTCTGAAAAGAGCAATTATTAGAACTTAGGAGAAAAGTGTCTAAGATGATGTCATCTACAAACTGACATAATTTTATTTTATTTTTTAAATATATTTTATTGAGTTTTTTACAGAGAGGAAGAGAGAGGGATATAGAGTTAGAAACATTGATGAGAGTGAAACATCGCTCAGCTGCCTCTTGCACCCCCCTACTGGGGATGTGCCCGCAACCAAGGCACATGCCCTTGACAGGAATCGAACCCTGGGCCCTTCAGTCCGCAGGCCGACACTCTGTCCACTGAGCCAAATCGGTTTTGGCCAAACTGAAATAGTTTTAGTTACCTTTCCAATGAGGATGCCTATTACTTCTTTCACTTGCCTATTACTTCTTTTACTTTCACTTCTTTCACTAGTTCCAGCTAGATTTCCAGCTCTATGTTGAATAGAGATAGTAAGATTGGCCATCTTTGCCTTATTCCTGATTTTGGAAGAAAATCTCTTAGTTTTTCACTGTATTTTTGTTAGCTGTAGGCTTGCCAGGTATAGCCTTTATTATGTTGAAGTAAGTTTCTTCTATACCTAGTTTATTGAGTTTTACCATAAAAGTATGCTAATTGTTGTCAAATGCTTTTTCTACATCTATGAAGACCATGTGAATTTTAGCCTTTATTCTGTTAATGTGGTGTATTACATAAACTAATTTGCATATATTGAACCAAGAGATAAATGTCATTTGGTCATGGCGTATACTTTTAATATGCTTTTGCATTCAGATTAGTATTTCGTTGAATATTTTTACATTTATCTGCATCAGAGATAGTGCCCTGCTCTTATCTTTTCCTGTAGTTTCTTTGTCTGGTTTTTGTATCAGGGTAATGCTGGCCTCAAAATGAATTTGGAAGTATTCCTTCTTCTTTATTTTTCTGAAATAGGTTTTAATTCTTCTTTAAATGTTCGATAGAATTTACTAGTAAAGCCATCTAGAGTTAAAAGTGATTTACATACTACAGTAGTCTCTATTTACATATTTACCTTTGCTTCTGAGTTTTATATTTTTGTTTACACGTTGTTATTTTCCTTTAATTTCAACTTGAAGAACTCCCATCAGCTTTTGTTTGAGAAAGTTATCATTGCTCCATCATTTTTGAAGGACACTCTTGTTAGGTATTGTATCCTTGGTTGGAACTTTTCTCCTGTCATTACTTTTAATATATCGTTTCACCCTTCCAGCCTGCAAGCTTTCTACTGATAAATCTGCTTATAGTCTTATGGAGCAACTTTTGTTCATTATGAGTAACTTTTCTCTTGCTGATTTCAAGATTCTGTTTTTCATTGACTTTGGACAATGTGATTGTGATGTGCCTGTGTAGACATTTTTAGTTTTTTTTCTGGGATTGAGTCTCATAAATCTGGATATCCATTTCTCTCCAAAAATTTGGGATATTTTAGAAAATTTCTAAAAATAAGCTTTCTGCTATTTTCTTTTCTCTTTCTGGGATTCCCATAATGTGCATATTGTTTTGTTTTATATATCCCATAATTATCTTAGACTTTCTTTACTGTTTTTAATTTTTTTTTAACCTTTAACGGAATAATTTCAAATGGCTTATCTTTGAATTTGCTAATTCTTTCTTCTGCTTCATCAAGTTAGTTGAACACCTTTCTCCAGTGAATTATTTAGTTGGATTGTGTTCTTCTGCTCCATAATTCCTGTTTTATTCTTTTTTTGTTATTTCTCTCTCTTCATTTAACTTCTCAGGTATTTATGTACTACTGGTTTCCTGATTTTATTTAGTGTTCTATTCCCATTCTCTTATTACTCACTGAACTTCTTCATTATTATTGTTTTAAACTAGGGGCCTGGTGCACAAAATCTGTGCACTGGTGGGGGCAGGGGCTCAGCCCCACCTGTTCCCTCTCACAGTCCAGGAGCCCTCAGGGGATGTCCTACTGATGGGAGGAAATTGGGCTGATCAGGGGAAGGCACCACTGCCATCATCTCGCTGCTGCTGCCACTGCCGGCCACCACAGCTGCCAAGGTGTTTCCATGAACATGGACTACAGTACCTTCACCACAAAAGAAATGTCTATGTCTGCTCCAGGCCTGCTCTAGCCATGTTGAAGTAGCTCAGGCATAACCCCCTGCCTGTGTTTGCTCAGGCCTACTCAAGCCAAGCTGCAGCAGCTCGGGAAGCCCCCCCCTGTCTGTATCCCTACCCACCAGCTCCTGCCTGCACATGTCTTTGTCAGGAGCAGCCTCCACCTCCAAGGCAGTGTGACGTTAGCACTGGGCAGGCCTGTGTGTGCCTCCTCTGGGGGGTGACAGTCCCTGCCCCCATCCCCACGCACTAGCTCCTGTGTGTGCAAGCAACCTGTTGACCAGTCATGACTGGGACACCGATAGGGCCAATTAGCATATTACCTCTTTACATATACAGATACTTTGTCAAGCATGCCATAGGTCTCCATTTATTTTGGGTAGGTTACTAGAGATTTATTCTGTTCTATTATAGATTGTGTGTTTCTTACTTGTCTTTTGGTTGTTTTCCTGTTTCTTCATGTTCTTTGTAGCTTTCCTTTGATGCCAGGGCATTGGAAGAAAAGCCACCTCTCCCTATTTTTATGTACTGGTTTGACTGAGAAAGAACTTCACCAGTCAACCTGCATACAAGTTTTGAGTCTTTGTTACCAGCTGCCCTATGAGTCCGGGCTGTTTTTTGTTTGCTTGCTTGCTTGTTTAGGGACCCATAATCCCCTGCTTCTCTGATGTCTAAGTCAGATTCTTCAGAGCTCTGTGTGAGCTGGAGCAGAAACTAGTCCCTCAAACAGCATATTGAAAACAGGAGGACAATAAAACTGCACTCTACTCCTCCCTCCTTCCCTCCTGGAAGAGAAGCCTCAATTCAGCACTTTCCCCAATACTTAGAGCCAAGCTGCCTGTAGAAAGGGATCCTTCCCCCTAGCTTCTTCAGGTATCCAAACAATTCAGTTTTTTTCAGTCCTCTGTGCATGAGAACTTGGAAGTCCAGGGAGTGCAATGAAATGCTGAGAATGTTGAACACTGAGTCCATGCTCTCTCCTCACCCTTATTCTGGGAGGATTCACAGTCCTTCTCAGTGCAATGAAATGCTGAGAATGTTGAACACTGAGTCCATGCTCTCTCCTCACCCTTCTTCTGGGAGGATTCACAGTCCTTCTCAGCACTGAGTTTTTATGGCTTGGGATAGGGTTTGTCACAGGTAAAATCCATTTGCTTTCTTACTCATTTCAATGCAATTAATTTCATTCTTGTGCTCATCTGGGATACTGCAATTTTTTTATTGTTTGAAGAATTACAAATAGTAGTACATATGTCTCCTCCCCCACTTCACCTCTCCCTAGTCTCCCCTACCCCTCAGCATATGCCTTCACCTGCCCTCAACCTCCCAGTGTCTTGTGTCCATTGGTTATGTTTATATGCATGTATACAAGTACTTGGGTTGATCTCTTACAATTGGGGTCTGAACTTCTCATCCAGGAATGCTGTTACTGAAGGGAAATCAGTGTTGCTGTGAAAGAATGAAATCTGGGACTTCCTATTCTTCCATCTTGCTGACATCTCTATGACATTAAAACTTCCCGTCTGTGCATGATCACTCTTTTGGGAAAGGTGGATCGACTCCAAAGCAAAGGAAATGTATTCAGAAGCACCAAGAACCATATTTTTGAGTTTTCTTCTTTTTGGATTACATGTTGCATGGTAGGCAGGCCAGATTTTAAATTAGATGACATTTGTTGATTTGTGCCAGTGGCCAAATGCTCTTTCATAGAGTGTAGGACCACAGACTTTTCCTTTAGGCAAGTTATATTTAGGTTAGGTTAGTACTGACTTATAGTATTTAGATTACTTAAGGCAAAATGAAAGAAGACTCTAAGTAAAAACAAAATCAGTTAGGAGACTGAACCATCAAATAGCATGACATTTGTATGTAAAATTATGGACAAGAACTCAAAAATGGAATGTTAGCATGGGCTCCGTCAACTTTGTTTTTCTCTCCTTTTAGTGTACTAAAAATTGCCTGCTGGCTAGTCTCCTTGCTTCTAGCTTTGACCTAGTTATAAGAACATTGCCTGTAAGACTTCTAGCAAATACTCTCTGAAAAACAACTGGGACCATGTCATTTTTCTTTTTCTTTCTTCTTTTTTTTTCCTGATACCATTCAGTGCTTTGTAATTTCTAATAGGAGACAGGCTGTTCTTTAACATGGCCCACAATGTTTTTCCATTTCCTGGTCTCTGCTTACCTATACATCTCTGTATTTTCATCTCCACCACTTCATCATTGCTCTCAAAATGTAAGTCAGAGCTCCTGAATCCTCTTGCTGCTCTCTCTGCCTAGAAATCACATCCCCTTCATGCATTATATTATTCCTGTTGCATCTTAATTTCTGCTATTGCATTAAAAATCATTTCAAGTCTCACTTCTGCCAAAGAGCCTTCTCTGAATCTCCCAAGATGGATTTAGTATGTACCATCAATGTGTGACATACCTTAGAAACTTTTAAGACTGTATTGGTCTGCCCGCCTTCCCACCGGACTATCTGTTTTTGAACAAAAGGAATGTTTTTATGTTTATTTCCCTGCCCTCAGCACACTGCTTATACCATAGCAGTCATTTAGTAAATGCTTATTTAAGGATTATGTATGGCAGGAAAATAAATACAATTTAAAAATCTGCCACAAGCCCCGCTAATTCTGCTTAACAAGTGGGATACCACAGTATTACTGCGATCTTTTGATTGGATTACTTCCTAAATTATATCCCACTATTCTCCATTCGAATCCAGCTCATTGTAGGCATCACTACTGATGATTCTCCCAAAATCACAAGTGAAAGGGCACTAAGTGATCAAGGTTCTTTAGATGAGCTACAGTGTATAAAATCCGGTCCAGACAGTCTGAATCAAAGGATAAAGCAATGATTCCTTGATTTTCACAATATTCCATGATATGACTCCACTCTGCTAACCCGACCATCTCAGTCTCCAAATTATAAGCTTTTCTTTGGTTTCCCCTTCATCCGAAATCACACTGTGCATCTTAACCCACCATTTTCACTGATATTCTCTTTCATATGTCTAAGTGTCAGCTGGAAGTCAGCTGATGTGAGTTCGGTTACACCTTTTTTTGTGTGACCAGCATGCTCTTCTCATAGTGTTGGGAGAGGCAAGAGAAAACAGGAAAGCCTTCTTACAGCCTTGGCTCATCTCTGACACAATGCGAAGAACCAAAAACTCACATTCTGAAGAGGGTAAACACAAAGCAGGGGTGACTATCGTGCCAATTGCCACGAGAGCTAATGCCAACACCAACATGAAGCAAAGAGCTCACTTGAGGTGAGTGTCATGGAAGCAGAATAACAGAACTGGGTTGTAGAAGATCAGGAAACTGTACCTGAGAGCAAATTTCCACAGGATTAATGAAAACTGATCTATATTAGAAAGAACAATTTTCTACCTTGATTTACAGGATGGGCATAAGCAATATTATTTTTTAATTAATTTTTTATTGATTATGGTATCACATAATTGTCCTTATCCCCCCATTCCCATCCCAAGCCCCTCCCTACATATTCCCCTACCCCCCTATTGTCCATGGTGCATGCACACAAGTCCTTTGGTTGGTCTCTTCCCTTTACCCCCACCCTCCCCTACTTTCCCTCTGAGGTTTGAGAGTCTGATCGCTGCTTCTCTTTCTCTGGGTCTATTTTTGTTCACCAGTCTATGTTGTTCATTATTTCCTCTAGATGTGTGAGGTCATGTGATCCAAGAAATATTATTTAAAGTTTAGAAAACTAAGAGCCTAAAACTTTTCTGTTGGTTTCTGTAATTCATTTTATTCTCTAACATCAGTAATTCTCTAACATTTCTGTCATTGTGGTCCTGATGATCTAAGAAGAATGACACGATGGAAAAGGCATTACACTTGAAGCAATCAAACCCCAAATGAAACCTTTCACTGATTACTATTTGGGGCAAGTTCTTTCACTTCCTGGTGAACTTGACTTCCTCAGGCACAGGATGAAGATAATTATACAGGGTTGTTGTGAAGCTCAAACAACCTCCTGTGTGTATAAAAGCTTTATAGATGGTGAAATGTTATGCAAATACAAAAACCTCGTACTATGCTATCAACCTGAGTGTGATATTGTCCTGCTGGCTTTATTGACCAATAAATGCTGTGACTTGACTATGTATAGAGAGAACTAGGGAAATATGTTCCTAACAGTTTTTATCACCATCTCTACCAACATCAAAATCATAGCCTACACAGATTGCTATAATCTCATAATAAGTTATAGGATTATAAGGATGGTAGGATGATTCTTTGTGTATGTGTGTGTGTGTGTGTGTGTGTGTGTGTGTGTGTAGATATATATATTTCATTGATTTTTTTTTTTTACAGAGAGGAAGGGAGATAGTTAGAAACATCAATGAGAGAGAAACATTGATAAGCTGCCTCCTTCACTCTCCCTACTGGGCATGTGCCCGCAAACCAAGGTATATGTCCTTGACCAGAATTGAACCTGGGACCCTTCAGTCTGCATGCCTACGCTCTATTCACTGAGCCAAACCGGTTAGGGCGGGTGATTTTTTTTGATGCAGTAATTCTCAAAGGTATGCTGATCATGCATATAGTACAAAAGGACATAGTAATTTAATTCTGTATTATTGTATAACCTAGACAGAGTTTCTCTGATTTATCATCATTAAAATTAGTGCTGTATCACTTTCAGGAGTTTGATTAAATATTTTAATCAGAGAGCGAGCGAGCATGGGGGGGGGTGGTCCTGGTGTTTTTAAAGCATGGACTTTGCAGTCAGACAACCGGGTTTAAGTTTTAGCTCAGTCATTTAACTACATGTGCTCCTTAAACTTTTTAGGTCTTCACTCTTCAAATTCAGACCTCACTCAGTAGAGACCTAGTGATGCAGCACTAATGTTAACATATCATTTTTAGTAGTTAATATTTGATGCTGACCCTGAAATTTATGGGAACCTTTGACATATATCTCTGGGAAAATACTGATGTGGTGAAATACCGCCAAGCAAGAATAGATTTAAATATTCTTGATGTTGTTTCTACTAAAGCTCTTTATTAGTTGGTCATATAGTATCATAGCTTTAAGAACTCTTCACTAAAGAGAAACCTTAGCAAGTTGAGGCTGAACAATGCCTCTACGAAGATGTCTTTGATGAATGATTTCTAGAACTGTCCTCTGATTCCTTTCTGCTGCACATTTTTATTTCGTGTGTCATTTGTTTTATATGCAATATCCAACTTTATATCCTTATTAAAGGCCTGGTGCATGAAATTCATGCACGTTAGGGTCCCTAGGCCTGGCTGGCTATCAGGGCCAACCAGGGCCTCTGGCTGCCAGCTGGGGCCTTCCCTCATTCCACGCTGCCCCCTGGTGGTCAGCGCAATCATAGCAATCATAGCAAGTGGTTGAACTCTCCATCTGTAGAACTCTTGGGGGGGCGGGGGGGACAATTTACATATTAGCCTTATATTATATTATATAGGATTATAGGCATATTACAAGCTTCACTACAGTCTCTCAATATTTATAAATTTCAATAGAAGCTTTCAATTACACTCACTCAACCGGTTGCAAACTGGTTACCCTAAGTGTCTATGATGCCGACTTCCCAGTGTCTGGTGTGGAAAACGCCTGCTACAATTTAACTGTTTCCTGTGCCTGCGTTCACGCTGTTCTAAGAACGCTCTGATGTTGAAATGGCTGCTGTAGAATTTGACTGAAACAAGAATGACTTCCAAGTTGTAGGTGACCTAGAAAAGGCTCCCCTACTGCACAGAAGGCATTGCCATTTATGTTGCTTCCCGCACTGCAATATCAAACACGCTGTTTGGAGGGGGCACCCTGTGGCTAGGCTAGGCAGCTATTTCATGCTCTGCTCTTTGTAGCAGACCTAGTCTATAGCACCGTTTAGCTACTTCTTTGGTTAGTAAACGCCCACCAAATGGATGACTTGTTCCAGACATGAGCTGACATTCCCTCATACATTCAGTAGTTGTTTTATTGAGCTTAACCATGAAAGAATTTCTAATCTTTCAGATTTAAACTAAAGATTCTCCCCCCTTTAAAAAATATCACATATGATACTTAAGTTACATCTTCAAACAAGATATGCCAATCACTAGACAATAATTCTAGGGAGAAATGCATACAAAAATGACCAATATCTGTATGTCAGGAAGAGGAACCAGCATCTCTGAAAAACAGAGCACCATGAATCTCAAAGATTAATCTCAAGAAATGTGGTGTTGAAATAGCTGAAGAAGAGGATCACCATTGGCTGAACAACAGGACATCCTTAGCGAGAGGCCTGTCAGGACTAATATAATCAAATACAAAACTGATACGAGGAATCATGACCTTGCATTTCAAGTATCACACTGGGCCCCTCCCACCCAGAAGAAGGTAATTAATTCATTTCCGCTGGAGAATGTAATTAACATGTGCACCTACCACACTCTGCCCCTCCGCTGTGCTGAGGATGGACAAGGTGATTACAGAAGGCAGATTGCAAACATGCTTCCCGGTTGCCCCTACTTCCATCTCAAATGCTCTCAGCCTCCTACCCCTACCCCTGCATTCCTTGACATGTTTCAAAGGGAATCTTTTCAAGCAATTAATTTTCAATTAACCACATGGAATCTTTCCCATCAAAATACTATTTAAAAAAAAAGACACTTCAACTCTATATTCACATCTTGATTTGTAAAGTAAACCTCAGAGCTAGTTTCATTTTGGTTTAGCCATACATGGCATGTTAGAGTGCTTATAAAATGCATATTCCATGTATTCCATTATTTCTAATTTTTATTTATTTTTTAAAAATATATTTTACTGATTTTTTACAGAGAGGAAGGAGAGAGATAGAGAGCTAGAAACGTTGATGAGAGAGAAACATCGACCAGCCGCCTCCTACACCCCCCCCACCGGGGATGTGCCCGCAACCGAGGTACATGCCCTTGACCGGAATTGAACCCGGGACCTTCCAGTCTGCAGACTGATGCTCTACCACTGAGCCAAACAAGTTTCGGCTATTTCTAATTTTTAAAATGTTTTAATTTGTGAAGTATGGGCAGACCTCATATTATTGTGCTTTATTTTACTTTGTAGATGTTGTGTTTCTTACAGATTGAAGGCAAAACTCTCCACAGGCACAAAGGTTTTGACTGGCTTTATTAAGGAGATAATAAAAAATTATGGAATCAAATCCATAATTTCTGAGATATGCCGGCATTTGAGAAGCGATATTTATGAGTATGTGGTAAAGGTGCAACAGGTTTGCTTTCCTCGGGATTTTGGCCTGACATCTCCACAAAGTAGTCATTTCAATAAAATAATCAAGTGAGTGGAAAATCAGCCAAGTGGGGTATGGATGCAATAACAGAAGGCTGCCGTCAAACCAGAACTTTTAACTTGGCTTTCCTACTTCTTCGCAGTATGACTTGTGGGCACATTACTTAGCTTCGCTGTAATATTCTGTTTTACCTTTTGCATGAATAATAATGAGCACACACAATCATAAATATACTTAAGGATGACTATTAAATATAAATATTTATGAGTGGAGGCTTCTCCAAAGAGGATACACACATGGCAAATAAGTACACAAAAATATGTTCAATATCACGAGCCACTAGGGTAACGCAAATTAAGCCATGATGGAAACTATCATTTATTTATTATAACAGAATTTTTTCTTCCTAATTGTTTACTAAGTGTGACTCAATCTTTGGTCAATTTATTGATTCATTCATTGATTCATTCATTCATTTAAAATAATTTCTGAGTGCCTATTACATTATTGGAATGTGACTGAATTATATGTTTTATTTAATCTTTGCCAGTATAGAAAATGCAAAATTTTTTGTGTGTGTGTTTTTAATGTTTTTATTGATTTCTGAGAAGAAGAAAGAGGAAGAAAGAGGAAAAGAGGGATAGAAACATCAATAATGAGAGAAAAATCATTGATCAGCTGCCTCCTGCACACCGCTACTAGGGATCAAGCCTGCAACTGGGTATGTGCCCTGACCAGGAATCCAACCCACGACACTTCAGTCTGCAGGACAACACTCTATCCACCTAGCCAGACTGGCTAGGGCTATATATTTTTATTGACTTCATTGAGAAAGATAGAGGGAGAGAGAGATAGAAACATCAATGAGAAAGAATCATTGAACAGCTGCCTCCTGCACACCCCACACTAGGGATCAAGACAGCAACCAGGCCTGTGCCCTGACCTGGAATGGAACTGTGAGCAACACTGGCCAGGCTGCAGTTGTTTCTGAGATACCTTCTTTACTGTTTATTGAGAAAGAACCAGGGGTATGAATCATTAGAGAATTCAGATCAGAATACAGAGAAGGAGCTTCAGCTCTGACCTCATGGTTCAGGAAAAGCTTGCTAGAGGAAGTGGCATTTAAACTGAATATGGAGCCAAAACCAGTTTGGCTCAGTGGATAGAGCATTGGCCTGCGAACTGAAAGGTCCCAGGTTCAATTCTGGTCAAGGGCATGTACGTTGATTGTGGGCACATCCCTGGTATGGGGTGTGCAGGAGACAGCTGGTCGATGTCTCTATCTCATCGATGTTTCTAGCTCTCTATCTCTCTCCTTTCCCTTCCTCTCTGTAAAAACTCAATAAAATATATTTTTTTAAAAAATTAAAAATTAAAAAATAAACTGACTATGGAACAACTGGCAGGAGATAATTAAGAGAGTCATAGGAAAAAAGGCAAAATTACTAGCCATTCCAACGGAGGTGATAAGTGTAATCCAGGTGTCTTACCAAAGGGATGTGCTGTATAGAAAACAGAATAACAACATTAAAAAAGAAGGATCTGGTTTTGTCTTGTGTTTCCAACTGCACCTCCTCTAGGCCAAATCAAGTGGACACAGGGACTAAAATACTGGGGCAGACGCAAGGAGGTTCTGTAACCATCTAGGAGAAAGGCAAGATATAAGGGAAGTGGGGCGGGGGGGGGGACGTAATTTTGGTAAATTCTAGAGGTGGGATTGCAAAGCTCACAGCCATTCCATCTACTAATTTCTGGTGTTTGTCACCTTGGAAACATGAGCTTTTCTTTAAAAGGGCCTCAGGCTAGACCACAGAAGTTTTTATTTGTTCACTTATTTTTCTTTCCCTTCCAAATATTTAGTAGTATTGGCACTATTGTTTGGAGGGATTCACATTTCCAAAAGAAAATGATATTTATGAATTTGTTGTCATATTTCCTAATGCCTATTTTCGTAAAGCCAAACAGCATCATTTGTAACCTCAACCAGTGATTTATTATTGGCATTTCTTTCATTTTGGAGGAACTCTGAGGCAACTATTGATGAATAAAAATGCTTAGCTTCCTAAATGAACATAAATACCTATAAGACGGGTATATTGTGCTAAATTATTAGCAAATGATTATTTATCTGGTTGCAGGATGTGCAGAAAAAAATCTGGGCTTGTCAGCAGAAGACTATGCATAAAATAAAAAAGGTAAATAAGAAACATATTTCTATCATGTTGAAGTACAAAACTAAAGGTAGTGGGAAGTAATTTCATTGTTCTCCATTATTCAAGGTGTATTCTTAATGCAAAGAGCAATTAACTTGCTCTGGCTGTTTGTGCTCGGTGGATAGAGCATTAGCCTGAAGACTAAAGGGTCCTGGGTTCAATTCCGGTCAAAGGCATGTGCCCGGGGTTGCAGGGTCTGTCCCCAGGATCATGCAGGAGGCAGCCAATCAGTAATTCTCTCTCATCATTGACGTTTCTCTCTCTTTATCCCTCCCCTTCCTCTCTGAAATCAATAAAAATATATTTTTTGTGAAAAGAGCCATTAACTTGGCAAAACATTTGTTTGTAAAATATCCATTCATACATTATCCAGTGAAGTAGCTCTCTTAGGAAGAATCTGATTCAAATTGACTACTATTTAATTAAATGGAACCTATTTAAAACGGTTGAACTTTGAATTGACATTAGTAGAGAGACAGCCAAGGCATATCAACTATGGTTGAAAACAGCTAGACACCCCCCTGATGCCCATTTACATCTAAGTGTCTCAGAAAACTCTGGAAAGGAAAACAGAGGCAGGAAATTAGAAGAGGAAGCAAATAAAATATTTGAATGAGAATACTGGCCCTGATTTTTTTAACCAACTTAACTTTAAAATGAATTCATTCCATCAAACAAAGCTTGGCCCTAATTATTTGAACCTATGCAAAATGTTTTGACAATGTTCTACTTACCGTATTTAGTTATCTATCTAATATACATATTTCATTTAACTTCAGCTGATTTGAGACACCAAACTCTCCACGGGGAGGCACTCAGCTTTTCTCATAAATTTGTAATTTTCTGCTCGAAGAAACACTTGCACCTTCAGGGAGCTATATATTCTCTTCTCCCGGTAGTTCCTTATTTTATTTACCCTGTCAAGTAGCCAGCAACACATTTTCTCACACGGCACCAGACATAAGTGAAGTTCAAGCATCAGTTTGGCCAACTATGAGGAGAAAAATTAGAAAAAATTCTGCAGCAAAGCACCTAATACCAGCATCTTACTGAGCCATAAACCACCTGTTTGGAATGATCAATCAAAGAAGCTCCTGGAATAAAGACCAATAATTTTCTTAAACATAAAGTATTTTGGAAAGTGTTGGCATTCTGCATTTGGCATTGCTGCAAAATATTGGAAAAAAGGCAACTAAATCTTGCTGCATACATTTGTTAATTGTTCCATTTCAGAGCAACCTAAGCTTGAAAAAGCGAAAGTGCTTTCTCTCTGGTCGGTCACTTAGTGAGCAGCTTAAAAACTGAACATGGCAAGTTCGGAATCTTTGGATTGTTGAAAAATGCGGCAAAATGAAGCTATCAGAAACGCTCCTTTTACATGACTATTATATAGAAGCGTATGGCATCTTTCCAATAAAGTAATTCCTTCCTTAGGTGAGAATGGGCTTAGTTAGAGGGGAAATCCTATTTCGGTGCCATTTTTTTTCCTCCCCTCATTTATGCTCAAAGCATATTGTACGGAGAGCTATCACGCCACGGACCTCATAGCGGTTCCGCGGTAGACAATTTCCGCCTGGCTGCATTTCTATTACTGCGGATAACCTTCAACTCGGGGACAGAATTCACAATTTGTAAAGAATATAGAAAAAAAGAGGGGCTTCCATATAAATCCCGAGTCCTAACTGCGTGACTTATGGATAAATCGGATAACTTTGCAAGTGAATGTGAAATCCTCTGGGGCGTGTTCCTTACAGGAAGGATTACTGGACCGTTGCTCACCGTGAAAAGTTTCCCTGAACGTGCTATTATGTCCCTCAAGCATCACATGTTTGCAAGACACTCACCCCCCACCTCCCCATCCCAACCCCCCGTGTCTCCCCCAGAACATGGGGAATGAGAGTCAGTTTGACCTGAAGAGGTACAGGAGACCTAGGGTGGCAGAGGCCTTTACTTTTGCTAACCTCTGGGTTGCACTAGAGCAGGGGTGGGGGATGTCTGGCCCTTGGGCCCAATAAGGCCCGAGAAATCATTTGCTCTGGCCCTGCCGAGGCATTAGCAGAGAGTTAATTTAATGCCTGACCAAATACTAGTACAGCAGGCTAATTTTTAGGTTGAGAATTTTGTATGGCCTACAAATGATGTTATAAATGTCCAAATGGCCCCTGGCAGAAATAGGGCTCCCCACCCCTGCACGAGAGTCTTCTTGGAAGTTCTATCACCCATGTAACAAATTCTCAACTCTTTATCTTATGTATCTTTAAGAAAAACAACAACTTATGTACATTTAGTGGTTTCTGTTTTCCTGGTTGGACTCTGGTTAATATCAGAGTTTTCTACATTACAGAAGCATTTTTTAAAAATATTAATGCATTATTATTTTCTCATAGAATTACAGAGAGGATAAGGATCTTGGAGCTAACTTAGCCAAAAAGACTGCCATGTTTGATATATATATATATATATATATATATATATATATATATATATATAGAGAGAGAGAGAGAGAGAGAGAGAGAGAGAGTGTGTCAGATGGGTAGGGATGTGCAATTCTTACCTTTACTTCAACAAGATCACTGTAAATATTTGCCTGTTTACCTGTACTGATTCTGTCATTAAAAATAAAGTGTTCCACAGTTGTATTTGTTTCCCTTAATATTGTAGAAAAGGTTGAGATAAGGATTGGATTTTATATTTTTTCCAATTCACTTTGTACCAATTCACTTTGTACCAACCCATTCAGATTCAGCAACCTTTCTGTTCTCCCCAATCCTGCCCTCACCCCCGCCCCTGGCATCAGGATGGGACTTTATCCACACTGTTTTGCTCTTTAATCCCATCAACTCTTTAAAGATAGAAGAATTATTCAGAAAGGTTTAGAAAGGTAAAGAGGCTTGCCTACACCTCACAGTAAATAAGCATCTAAAAGCAGACCCTAGCCCAGCTGGCATGGCTCAATGGTTGAGCTCGGCCTATAAACCAGGAGGTCACAGTTCAGTTCCCAATCAGTGCACATGCCCAGGTTACAGGATCATCCATCTCCAAGTGGAGCATGACTATCAATGATTCAAATCATTGATGTTTCTATCTCTCTCTCTCTCTCTCCTCACTTCGTCTCTGAAATCAATAAAAAATATATTTTAAAAATAAAATCAGAACTTAGGACCAGATTAAGGTCTTTCCACCACACACTCCTACTTCTCTTGATGATTAAATGTTCATCTGATCTTAAAGTTACAGAAGGCATTGTAGGGAGTAAATAATGTGTTTAGTTGTGGAGATGTCAAATAAAAAGTGAATGTGCCTTTTAGCAAGATCTTAATCTAATGTCTGATCTAACCTTGACATAGTAACTTTTGCTAACTCTGTTGTTATTCGTTTAAACAACGCCTTATAAAATGTACTATCCCCTAGGTACAGGATGAATATTAGCATTCATAAGCTTTCCTCTAGCCTACCACTTAGAATGCCACTCTCTCACAAACTATTCCATGCAAGCTTCTCCATTAATATCATAACCCTCATCATCTTCCTCACCAAAATAATTCAATGTACCAGCTTTGTCTGGGGAGAGAAAGAATAGGCAAGATTCTTTAAAAGGTTCACATATGGGAGGGAAAACCCAATTGACGATTATCTCTGCCAATATGTGATGAGATGCATAACTAATCAGCCCAAGAGAGACAACAGGTGAAGTGATGAAATTGTAATTGTGAGAAATACAACCGCAGTCTGATGTGCATAATTCATTTTTCCCATGGATCCCTGCCCATCTGTCGTGGCTCAATTCAGTATCACAAGATGGAAGGAAACCATCCCTCACTAACTGGCCAAACTCCTTCAGGGCCCCAGCTTCTCCTTTTTGTTTTCCTTCTTGCACCGAAGACTTGGAAACTATTAATATTACTCTGTGGGTACTGAATTTTCTAGGTTAGGATCTCACCCGCTGCTCTTCTAAAAGGAGCAGAGGTGTGGAGCGCTTTATACACAAAGCAAAGTAGGACTAACATTAGTCACAGCACAAAAGAGCTGCTTCTCCTTGGCTAGGATGGACTAAAACCATGAAGATGCTGGCCTGATCCTAACATTCTTGGACACAGTCCTCCAAGGCTTTATTTTCCCTGTCTCTGTCTGGGCTCATGAAAATTTTTGTCACTAAGGACTTCTATTTGGTCTTTGAAATCACTGATCCAAAGCACTTCAGAACTTGATGGCACATGCAGATAGATGATTTGCATCTTATTCTGTATTATATATAGGTCATTTATTTAATGATGATGATTTGTACTGAGATGTCCTTAATCAACTATTCCTTTGTATTCTAGGAGTAGTGTCGTGTCTCTCATTCATTTATGGTCACATAATCATTTGACTACTATACAATGAATGCTGTATCAACTATTCCTTTGTATTCTAGGAGTAGTGTCGTGTCTCTCATTCATTTATGGTCACATAATCATTTGACTACTATACAATGAATGCTGTATGTGCCACGCCCTAGGCACAGCAAGAATGTGCATTATCTTCCCCTTTTAGGAATATCCTTCTCTCTAAATCTCTCACTCCTAGACCCTGCCCCCATTCCTTAAACTCTGTAGATCTGAATGATAAACTCCATGAGAATGGTGAGTGTGGCCCATTATACTCACTAATTATTCAGCCCCAGTCCTAACGATGCCTGTCACACAATAGGACTCAGGCCCTAGTGTGTAGTGATGTGTCTATCTCTTTCTCCCTCCCCATTTCTCTTTGAAATCAGTAAAAAAATATTTTTTAAACAAATACAGTGTTTTGAATGAAGAATGAGAAGGGCTTGAGAGAATCTCTCAATGTCCTTTGGGTAAAAAGGCGATGGAACATTTTTTTCGGACAGTGTGTTTCTTGAAATATAGCACCCAACTCTTCTCATGAGGGAGTCTCATTTGAAAGTAGGGATTTGACCAGAAGACACATTGGGTTCCCACAGGACAGTGGCCAAATGGTAAGGTTCAGCTATAATTTTCAGAAGCAGATTAGAACTATAAAGACTTCCGAAGCTGCTAGTGGACTGCAGAAATTCTGTAGTGTTGAGGGTTATATTTAAATGCCTACCGAGAATCTTAAGAATGTAAGCTTATCTGTAGTTGGAAGGCTGTTTCCCTGCCAGGAATCATAATAAACTCAAACCCTTGGCTCAGTCCACCGACGATAAACAAGATTAGTGCAAGTTACATTATCCTCCTCATTACTGCTCTGTTGAAGAGTCAATCAGTTGAGAGAACAATATTACGGGACTTATTTACACTGATCTACATCATGTGGTCCATAAACAAATGAGTAATGATCTGTTAGCCCAGGAGATTAAACCAAAGTCTGTCCGGGGGAAGGAAACAGAAAGCAAATCCACATGCATCGCTGGCTCTCCAGAATGGGATGGGGTTGGAGAAGTTACATTGGTGAGAGTGAAACAAGGCAGATCGCTCCTGATATGTTTGCTCCAGACCTTCTCTTTACAGAGAAGTTTCAAAGGTCCTTTCTGAACA
The DNA here is from genome assembly GCA_963924515.1 of Vespertilio murinus. Classification (NCBI taxonomy): domain Eukaryota; kingdom Metazoa; phylum Chordata; class Mammalia; order Chiroptera; family Vespertilionidae; genus Vespertilio; species Vespertilio murinus. The sequence goes on along the minus strand of OZ004716.1, from coordinate 6,836,171 downwards.
ATGTCTTGTTTTCTAAACAAGGAAGCAGCTATGAAGAAAACAGGTGCTCAAGCAGCCCATTTGCAACTTTGTACAAAGCTGCCGAACTCCTCCTACTGATAGAAACTTATGGCCGGAGATGGTTTTCATTGGACTCTGTACAAGTCACTGACCCCTGGACCCAATGCAGGAGGTGATGCTAATCCTGGGCTTTATACATTCTACCAGTCAGGGGAAGTAGAGAGGAAAAGAAGAACACTCAGAAAGATAAGTTCTGAGAGATAGTCCCTCGTGTAATAATGTGGTTAGAGTAGATAATTCATAAGGGACCTAACTTTGATCACTTTGTGCTTTAAAAACAAGCATGGGCCGAAACCGGTTTGGCTCAGTGGATAGAGCTTCGGCCTGCGGACTGAAAGATCCCAGGTTCGATTCTGGTCAAGGGCATGTACCTTGGTTGCGGGCACATCCCCAGTAGGAGGTGTGCAAGAGGCAGCCGATCAATGATTCTCTCTCATCGATGTTTCTAACTCTCTATCCTTCTCTCTTCCTCTCTGTAAAAAAAAATCAATAAAATATATTTTAAAAAATGAATAAAAAATAAAATAAAAAACAAACATGGGTTGTCTACAGCTGGCCTTGCACTAAACTAAATACTAGTTATGTAAAGACCCACTTCCTGCCACTAAGGAGCTGGCAGCCTCATCAAAAGGACTTCACAGCTGACTCTGGATCTCTTGGCCTCAAAGGATGCACTGATTTTCTTACTTGGAATCCTGTTAAGTGTCAGAGAGCCACTTAGTTCAAGAACACTGCTGGTGCTCCAATGACGTGGGGACATATATTGGTATTGATGAGAGTAGCTGATGCTTAATCCTGAAATCTCAATTGCCTATATTTTTAAAGAAAGGTAACTAGTCGTTAACTGAGTAACAACAAGTTCTGAAATACGGAATTCTTATTCTCAATTTGCATGAGCATCAATGCACATTAGTTTAATATCATAATTCTTATTTTCTCCGTTAAGAAAGCTAAGATGCATAGAATTTAACAAAATTACTGAAGCTACAACAGTGTAAGTAATGGGCAAAAAATTAAATTATCACATAGGTCTGAGTCTAATCCAATGTTCTTCCACAAATCTAACATTAAAAGAACTGGATTTGGTCAGGGTGTGAATCAATTGGGAAGATTTTCAAGCTGTACATGTCAAAACTTGACACCTTTGACATCCATGTAACATTATAAATATGCTGCATTTTCAAATATTGCACTCTTCATTGAAGATGTACTGGCTTGGTGTTCAACATGTTTCAGAGTGGAGAGTCTAGGCAGACTATCTGAAAACCATTTAACATTACAGACTAGTACATTTACTGGAATGCCCTAATTAAGACCATACTATTCTTCTCAATATAATTCAACTATGCCACTTAGTCCTTTTAAAGCTGCATGAATATGAGAAAATTTTGAATGCATTCACTAACATGCTGGTCAATAAATTGCCATTAAATTTGAAATGCCGTCAAAATCTTCAAGTTACCATAAAATTTTAATTTCAACTAATTTTGTTTCTAGAAAAAGCAACAGACTATCATTTTGGCTATGTAGTTATTTGTAATTCATTGACTATAATTAGCATTCTTAATATATCAGAAGTCTTTAGGTTGAAATTGTTTTTTCGTAAAAATTATCTAGGGCAGACTTCCTGTGTCCCTACCACACATATGTGTTTATCCCAAGCCTGATATACACCCCCATTCCACAATTTGTGTCTGAATAAATTATCTCTTGCCTACACTACCATGTTCAAGCCTCACATCCAAAAAATAAAATATGCCTCTCTATGTGATAAAAACTTAGCAATCTTGTCACTACTGAGAATTATCTTTAAAAATGTTTTAGAAAATTCAAAACTTATGTAATTGAGAAAGTAATAAATTGAATCAGGTTCACAATAATAAGAGCCACCCACAAGATGCAAATCTAAACAACAATGCAGTACCATCTCACACCTGTCAGAATGGCTATCATTAACAAATCAACAAACGACAAGTGCTGGCGAGGATGCGGAGAAAAAGGAACCCTCGTGCACTGCTGGTGGGAATGCAGACTGGTGCAGCCATGGTGAAGAACAGTATGGAGTTTCCTCAAAAAGTTAAAAATTAGCCGAAACCGGTTTGGCTCAGTGGATAGAGCATCAGCCTGCAGACTGAAAAGTCCCCAGTTCGATTCCGGTCAAGGGCATGTATGTTGGTTGCAGGCGCATCCCCGGTGAGGGGTGTGCAGGAGGCAGCTGATCGGTAATTCTCTCTCATCGATGTTTCTAACTCTCTATCCCTCTCTCTTCCTCTCTGTAAAAAATAAAATATATATATATTTTTTAAAAGTTAAAAATTGAACTTCCATTTGACCCAGTAATCCCACTTCTAGGACTGTATCCCAAGAAACCAGAAAAACCAGTCAGAAAGGCTATATGCACCCCTATGTTCATAGCAGCACAATTTACAATAGCTAAGCTTTGGAAACAGCCTAAGTGCCCATCAGCAGATGAGTGGATTAAAAAACTGTGGTACATCTACACAATGGAATACTATGCGGCTTTAAAGAAGAAGGAACTTTTACCATTTGCAACAGCATGGATGGAACAGGAGAGCATTATGCTAAGAGAAATAAGCCAGTTGGAGAAAGATAAATATCACATGATCTCACTCATATGTGGGATATAATGATCAACATAATTTGATGAACAAGAATAGATCAATCTAGAGACAAATGGTGGGGGGGAAGGGGTTATAGAGCAACCAAGGGACTTGTATGGATGCCTATTAGCATAACCAATGGACACAGGTACTGTGGAAGCGGGCGCTTGCCCTCGGTGGAAATGGTTGGGGGAGGGGGTCGATTGGGGAAAAAGGAGACATATGTAAAACTTTAGACAATAAAAAAACAAACAAACCCTGAAAACTATGTTTGCCAGTTGTCACTAAATGAAAGCATTAGTTCTTTAGGGACAAGAAATGCATAAACTCAAAAAAGAAAATTATTAATTAAGCCCATTTTTCAAGTTCAGGTTATAAAAAATATATTACACAGCTGGTCCTGGAAAAAGGCAGAACTCGATGCCTAGGTACTAAAAATGTATACCTCTCAAGAAAGTATAACCTTTTCTCATAAACAATCAAGAATTTTTGTTGAATACAAATTAACTTTTTCTTTTACATTTGACTACTAGTTACTAAAAATGTATGATAGTCTATCATAAATAATCAACATTTTTGTGGAATAAAAATGACTTTTTAATAAGTAATTTCTCACAACAAAGGGGTAGAACACGGAGATAAATAATATATGAAATGTTTAGAGACCCAAAAGGAGACGCAAAGGGAGCATGACTAATGCTGAAGCATGGGACAAAACTGGTAAGACCAACTGAAAACAACGCTAACACAAATAATTTATGACTTCTATGCAGGATTCACTGGAGGCATGAGGAGAACTCTGTGGCTACAGACACTCATGCACTGGTGCTTGTGGGCACTCATATTTCCACAGGGCAGCCCTCAGCCACATGTGGCACAGAAAATGATGCGGTAGAATGGCAACATCTAAAATGAAACTTCCTATTGAGAAAGCTGTTTTGCCAAAACGGATTTGGCTCAGTGGATAGAGCATCGGCCTGTGAACTGAAAGGTCCCAGGTTCGATTCCGGTCAAGGGCATGTGCCTCGGTTGCGGGCACATCCCCAGTAGGGGGTGTGCAAGAGGCAGCTGATCGATGATTCTCTCTCATCGATGTTTCTAGCTCTCTATTCCTCTCTCTTCCTCTCTGTAAAAAAAATCAATAAAATATATAGATTTTTTTTTTTAAAAAGAGAAAGCTGTTTTCCTTTTAAACCATCTTTCACTCCTTTTGTATATACCAAAGGGTATGTCCTAAACACCATTCTAAAGCTGGCTTAAGCTAGCAATGCCCAAATCCTATGGGAGACCCTGAGTCAAACAGACCAGGGGACAGGATGCTGAAGCAAGCAGGAGAGAACAGCTGAGTGCTCCTATGCTCCATCCTCACCGTGCTCCCAAGCTGTCTGTTTTTCATTTCACGCCATGTACCAGTCAAAACGGGGCAATGACAAGGTAATAGAAGGACGATTAGCTTTAATGTACTCCCTTTCATGTTTTGCAGTCAGAGCGCATATGAACTAATTTGTACCCTTGGCTGTTTTTCTTTTCTGTGTGGATGGTAATAAATGGGAAAATTGCTGGTGTAAGTGCAATCAATCAATGGAGATAAATGCAAGTCTAGTTTGCTGAATCTTTAACAAATTTTCATTCCGCTGCACTTGGGTAAAAAAAAAAAAATTATTGTGAGTAATTTCTATGGCAACGTAAACACTGGAGAATACTGGGACCTCCGGCTTCCGGGAGGCAACATGGATTTTTTTATTAAGTGAAGGAATCAAATAACAACAAATCAAGTTTGAAAACAATTGGGCAGTGCAGGACAAAGAAATCACAAAGCTTGCATTTGATCTTAAAACTGTGTCTTATGTTATGGGCTTCACAGACAATCAATAGTTTGAAAGGACTTGGACAACTCTAAGATGGCACTGGTAGCCAGTAACTCCACTGAAATGTACCCACAAAGCATTCACTATTTTTTTCCTGTTTTTTATTTTTTTTATTTTTCCCACCATTTTTTATTAAAGTATTATATGTGTACATTGCTTACCATTGCCCCCCCCACCTCCCATACATGAGTTTTGTGTCCATTGGTTGTACTTTACATGCATGCATACCAGTCCTTCAGTTGATCTCTTATCTCCCCTAGATCACCCTCCCCTCCCCACTGTCATTTGACAGTCTGCTTGTTGCTTGACTGTCACTATGTCTATTTTTCTGTTCATTAGTTTATAATGTTCTTTAATATCCATAAATGAGTGAGGTCATGTGGTGTTTCTCTTTCATTGACTGGCTTATTTCACTCAGCATGATGTTCTCCAATTCCATCCAGGTTGCTGCTAATGATGAGAATTCCTTCTTTTTATGGCAGCATAGTATTCCATTGTGTCAATGTACCATAGTTTTCTGCTCCAATCATCTGCTGACGGGCACCTAGGCTATTTCCAAATCCTAGCTATTGTAAATTGTGCTGCTATGAACATAGGGGCTCCTCCGGCTCCCACCTCCCCCCAGGTCACACGGCTCCCCCCGGGTCCCATCGCTCCCGTGGGGACCACGGCTCTCCCGGAGAACACGGCTCCCCTGGGGCATTCACTATTTTTATGTAGAGTTTTATTTCTGGATATCCTTTAAATGGTATGAAATAATCGGAATGATGAATAGAATATTTATCAAAGTTAATGATATGCTAATGCAGCAACAATAAGTGCAAGGTATATACAAATATAAATTGGCTAAGGCTTCCACTAATGAAAATGACATGCATATAACCTGTTTGCTTTAAGACAATGGAGAGGGAAATTTGGAAGTAAGTATATATTATAACACTCATTCTGATTTTTAATGATTTAGTAACATATTCTAATATTATTGCCATAAAAACATGTGCTTTTATACTATGCTTATGAATGATTAGAAAGCAGTGCCTTGTGTACAATCCAAACACACACACCATCTGGAAACATACCAAAAAAGTTCCTATCCACACCTCAGCTAATAATACTGCTTGCTTCTCTCCCCAGGCATGGCTCCAACAGCTAGAAATAAATGTGGAGTTTCAGCTGCAACATGGGAAGATCTTGGAACTCGCCACTCACATTCCTACAAGAAGAAAAGGCTGGACAGACTTACAATCAATTGACTTCTTTTGCATCTATCAGAAACCCGAGGCTGCAGAGAAAAAAGCCACTCCAAAATCTGGAGCAAGAGATGCATCCAGAAAGACAGCTGAGTTTGTTTACCAGGGGCAGATGCCACTGGAGCCATCAACTAGTAGTAGCACTTGTACTAGCATGCAATGGAATCTTTTAACGATAAAAGGAACAAGCTATCAAGCCACACAAAGACAAGGAGGGTTTTTAAGTGGCTCATTGCCAATTGAAAGGAGTCAGCCTGAAAGTGTTGCACGCTGTATAATCTCATGTGTGTAACATTCTGGCACAAAGAGAACTATAGAGATGAAAACAGAGCCGTTGTTGGCCTAGATTTGGTGGTTGGGGGCAAGTAGGTGAAGAACAGCATAATGTTGATGGCAGTAAATCTGTAGGATCCTGTGCAAGAACACAAAGAGTGAGCCTTAAGGAAGTTGTGCTTCTACAAGTGGGATGAAGAATGTGACAAGGAAATCATGGTGTTTTACAGATGTATGGAACAATCATACATAAGGGCTGGAGGGAATCAGGTGCTGACCTAAATCACTTTGGAAGCGAGTGGAGTCTGTAAGACTAAGGGCAAGAGAAACCACGTATAAGCATGGAAATTTAGCCAATAAAGTTGTTTCCCGCTGGGGTATGGATTAAAAAGGCAAAAATCAGTCTGTGTGTATAATAAACTTGAACAATTAAGTCAATGTTGGCAGAGAGAGGAAGCCAGCTTTCTGGCTGTTGGAGTGAGAGGTGACAGGTAAGTAAGGGGAAAAGGCTAGAGGGAGCCATGTGGTACTGAATGAGGGTCAATGATGTTAGTATCTATGGCGACTGACATCTGTAAATAGTACAGGAGGTTACAATTAGAGGTCTTCTAGACATGTGTATGTATGTGTACGGGCAGATGTGCTCCCATGTTTCGTTGCTCAGTCAGTTAATAAGTAATAGAAACAATATTACAGGAGCACCGAGCTCACCTAATGCCATGTCTGGGTCACTAATACCATTCTCCAATAAAAAGAATACAGGCTCCTTGGAGAAACAGCTGGTTCTAGGAATGGGGTAGGAAATATATGTCTGGAGCATCATCAATACCAGAAAGTTAGGAGATGCTGAAAAAAACAACAACACTTAATATGGGGCTATATTAAAAGGGCACAATAGCCAACTAAAACAGCTCCCAATGGCCTGAGCTGGAATGACCTGAGCAACATCATAAAGCAGAAATGGGATAGAACCCCAAATACAAAATACCATGAGTCTTTACCGAGATGAATACATTGTTGAAAAAATAAATAAGTGGAGACACAGAATCCAATCTTCCATGCAGAAAATATTCCAAATAATGTAGAGAGACACGCCACATCCTCCAGGAAGGGAACATGATTCCCAGTCTTAAGTGTTAACTATGAACTATCCATGTTGACCTTCTAACAAAGAGAAAAGGGTGGGATAGCAAAGGAGCAACTTTACAATGAAGACACGTGACAAACATGATCTCAGCCAAAATGACCAAGCTCAGCATCAACAGTGATAAGTCCCGTTCATATTATGTACCATTTGATTATATGATTTACTGTGATTTGACAATAACAATTTTGTGATAATGCCCCTTTACCTCCGTGATCTTCCTCCCCCCCAAAACCCATAACTGCAGTCTAATTATGAGAAAAACACCAGTGAAATCCCATTCATGGAGCATTCTGTAAAATACCTAGCCAGACCTCCTCAAAATTATCAAGAGTGAGAAATTTTCACAGCCAAGAGGACGCCGTGAAAATGTGATAACTTAATGAAATGTGATCTCCTGGGTGGGATCTTGTAAGAGAAGAAGGGTCTTAAAAAATAACCAAGAAAACCTTGATCAAAATAAGAGGCTTTAGTTCATCATGAGAGCAGAGCCAGCCTCAGTCTACTCCACACAAGGTCTCTAAGTGAGGGTGACGAAGAGCTCAGTCCATCACATTATTAAAAAAAGAACTGCATCTTTGGCCATTTGAATCCACTGAGATTTCTAGTGTTGATACTGCAGCATAATTTAACCTGTCTTGACAGATACATTGACTGTATTATTATCTTTCATTCTAAAAAGGAGGAGGAGGAGGAGAGGAGGAAGAAATATATGGCTCATATTTTCAGGAGCAATATGTTAAAAAATAACATTTCCAATACTGAATGCATATAATTAATCACAGGATGATGTGATATGCTCTTTTCCTTTTAAAACCCCTTTTACCAGCCTGGAGGGCGCTTAACAGTCATCTTTCAACAACTTGTCACTTTGATTGTATAAAAAAGCAAGTTACTTTATGAAATCCTTTAATTTAAAATGTTTAATTATTAATGTTACCCAGAATCCCCTCTTCCATGCTAAGATATGACACCAATCAAAAATTTGAAAATTACCCTGGTCAAAAATAGATATTTGACAACCTGACAGCCGAAGGCACCTAAATATTAAGACTGATAAAAGTTCAAAAAGTTAAGTATGTTTGAGAAATGCACAAGTTTTGAAGTAAGTATCAACTCTCCGGAAGGGAATGTATGTATTCTGCAATTTGCTGTATATTCCTTTCAGGCTCAGGGACTATAAAGCCTGTGCTTGATTTTTTTATTTTATTTTATTTTATTTTATTTTATTTTCTCCCAGCTCTGGCAATGAAAGAAGCTTCATGTTCCAGATAGCTCAGGTGATAGATGGCATATGTGTTGGGATCCCCTTACACTCAGCACGCATCTTAGCCAGTTGCCCCCTTTTAAAACTTTCCCTGAATTATGTTCATTTAAGTATGCCATCTGTTTCTTGCTGGGCCCCTGTCTTAAGAATCAGACTAGGTCCCTGAGTGTTACTTAGAAAAGAACACACTCACCACCACCCTTGGCCCAGGGAACAAATAACATCAAGAAGAAATAAACCTTGAATATTGAACCGCGGAGATTTGGAGATTGTATATTAAGTCTCTATAACCCCTTCCATCCCGGCAAATACATCTATCAGACTAGGAAGTTTTCATATATACTAGTTTTCCTGAGAATCTCTGCCAGGAGAAAATGGCAAAGAGCAGACACAAAGTGGGAAAGAAAAACCAAAGGAAGGTGCTGTAAATGGTGTTACCCTGGTCTTTCGGGGGAATTCTGGGATGCAATCACACCTCAGAGTTGCACGGACTGAGGCAAGACACTGTGAGTTTCATACTGAACATTCGTTGATTACACATAAAGCTTTTCTTTTTTTAAAAAAAGTACATTTTTATTGATTTCAGAGAGGAGGAGAGAGAGAAAAACAACAATGATGAGAGAGAATCATTGATTGGCCACCTCCTGCACACCCCACACTGGGCACTGAGTCTGCAACCCTGGTATATGCCCTGACCTGTAATCAAACCATGACCTCCTGGTTCATAAGTGGACGCTCAACCACTGAGCCATGCTGGCCAGGCAAAGCTCTTCTTAGGTGGCTGGCAATGCTGGAAAGAAATTTGGTGGTTGGTCAGAATATGGTTGAATTATTTTTTCTTTAGGTGTTGAAAATGAAAAGGTCAATGAGCCAAGGACCCCAATGTTTTGGCTTTTGCTATGTTCTTGTACTTTCACTTTCCGCATAACTCACTATAATACACATACACTGGCATGTCCATGTTTTCTGAACCCGCCCAACTGAATCCTCTAGGTTTTTGCCCATGCTTTTCCCTCTGCTGTGTTCTTTCTTGGGGGTGTGGTGCCCTTGTCTTCAGATTCCTGCTGGCATATCACCATCTCATGAGAATAATCATCATATGGGCATCAGGGATAAAAAAAAAAGGGGGGGGGAGGAGACTAAGATTAGATTGAGAGTCCTCTCTTCTTGCTAAGACATGGGACAATGTCATTTACTTTTCAGAACATAGCATTATATTACACCATTGTCAATTTATTTTTTTAGCCTCCTCTAAACAGTAACGTAGAGAATAGACTTTTATTGTCCGTATAGGCACTGCCCATAGAATAGTGTCCAGCAGACTGTGGGTATTAAAAAATAAATGTGAGATGAAGGGAGAGATAAAGAAGAAAAGGACTTTCCCAACTGGGTTTCAAAAATGCCTTAAAAGAACTTTTCTCTCATTTGTGGGCCTTGGGTCATTTGCATTCTATACGGAGTCTGAGTAAATGAGTTTTCTTACTGGGAGTGAAAATGTTATCTAGTTTGCTCTTTGGAAGATAATAAAGGGAGATGAAATGAAGCTGGCATTTGGCCAGTGTTCTCTCTCTTGAGTTCTGCAAGGGAGATGTGGATGCAAAGGATGAGGCGAGGCAGAGTAAAACTTTATTACCGGCTGACATTTTGTCCCGAAAGCCCGATGAAGAATGCTAGTGACAGAGACTGGGACAATTGGAGAAATCATCTTTTTATCTGCTTTGAAGGCTTATGTAAACCAGGGGGAAAAAGACCAAAGGAGATTTTTATTAATTTCCACCCCAACAAGCAGACACAATTACCAAGTCTGCATTGCTGAGAAAGACAAAGACTAGACAAGAATACAACCACAATGGTTGGCAAGAACTGATAGGAAAAAAAATGTGTTTCATTGTTTTCCATCAGTACAGAACATGCTTACTACCCCTCTGCTTAACCACTCTTTTTTTTTGGGGGGGGGGATTCTTAAGAGAGAGTGAAACTACCCCATCCCCTAAAATAACAACAGCCAGACCTCTAGGCTTTCTCCCTGTTGGGACAAATGCTGAAGAGATCACAGATTGGTAAGATATTACCAATGTTATGGATCTCATGCATCTCTATTTTTTCACTAGAGGCCCAGTTATGTGCTGGTGTGTGTGTGTGGGGGGGGACCCTCACCCTGGCCTGCCTCCTCTCACAGTCCAGGAGCCCTCAGGAGTGGGAGGCAACCCAAGGATCAGGGGAAGGCAATGCCCCAACACACCTCTGCTGCTGCCACTGCTGGCAGTGCAAGTCTCAGCCTTCCCTGGTTACCTGAGCCTCCGGTGGCACTGGGTGGCTGGGCAGCTGACATTTGAGGCTTGCATGCACCTCATGCTGGTCCTGGGCGGCTGGGAGGCTGAGGGCGCCACCATCTTGTGGCTGTGGGAGCTGCCATCATTGAGGGCAGTCAATTAGCATATTCCCTCCTTATTGGCTGTGGGTGCCACCATCTTTGAGGTTGGGACAGTCAATTAGCATATTCCCTCCTTATTGGCTATGGGTGCCACCATCTTTGAGGGTGGGACAGTCAATTAGCATATCCCCTCCTTATTGGTTGTGGGTGCCGCCACCCTTTGAGATGGCTTGAGGGTCAATTAGCATATTCACTCTTTTTTAAATAGGATGTGGTAAATAAAAAGGAGGAGAGGGGGAATGACTGGAACTTCTCCTAGATAAGTGAGACAATACATTATTCAATGAATCTCTTAAGGACAAAATCACAGCCCGAGCTTTTTGGATCAGTGACTACAGCGTTGGCCTATGGACTGAATGAAGGGTCCCAGGTTCAATTTTGGTCAAGGGCATGTGCCTGGGTTATGGGCTCAATCCCCAATAGGGGGCATGCAAGAGGTAGTTAATAATTGATTCTCTATCACTGATGTTTCTATCTCTCTCTGCACACACACACACACACACACACACACACACACACAGGGCAGAATGGGACCTGGACAACCTGATAAGATAGTAAAACAGAACAGATTTCTAAGCAGCAACTCTTTGAAATCTGCATTTGGTATTCTTTCTGATTCTTTTTCCTCATGAGCACTGCATGCAAACAATATTTGTAATTTATAAAACAATACACAAATGGCGGGATATATTGTAATGAAATATTCCAAAGCAATCCATCCAATAGACTTTATTGGATTCTTTGGTAAATCCCAACCATGCATACTCAGCATCCACTTACTATTAGGTTCTATTCTAGGAGCTAGAGTTTCAGCAAGAACAAAAATAGTCCAAAAGTTATCTCCTAGGAGAGCTTAAACTGTTAAGATAACTATTTAGAAAGTGTCAGCCAGTGACAAGTCTGATGAAGAAAATAAGGTGATGCACTGTGCAGAAAGGGAGGGATAGAGTTAATTTAAATTGGTTTTAACGGAATCCCTAATGATAAGGAGACAGCTAAGGTACATTGGGGATGTGAGAGGATTAGAAAATTTTAAGAGAGAATAGACCACAACTGCAAAGATCCAACAGTAACAATAAAACTGGTGTGTTTGAAGAAAAAGAACTATAAGAGCCTTTTTCTCCTTCTCTTTTGCTAGTTGAGATTTGGAGCTAAAGTTTATCTGGAAAATTACACTGGCAATTTTCATATAAAAATAAGAAACATTCTTTGTTAAGATCGCTGTCGGGGATGAAGGGAGCAGGTAGTGTAGTCAAACATATCCCTTCCTCTCCTCTGAGCGAATAATTGTGATATAAATGCAGCACAAACCTCAAAAACACATTTGCAGCCGAAACTGGTTTGGCTCAGTGGGGTAGGACGCTGGTCTGCGGACTGAAAGGTCCCGGGTTCGATTCCGGTCAAGGGCATGTACATTGGTTGCAGGCACATCCCCGGTAGGGGGTGTGAAAGAGGCAGCTGCTCGATGTTTCTCTCTCATCAACGTTTCTAGCTCTCTATCTCTCTCCCTTCCTCTCTGTAAAATATCAATAAAATATACTTAAAACACACACACACACACACACACACACACACACACACACACACACTTACAGCTCCTGGAGATAAATTACAGTAGGGTGAACCTTGATCAGCCACGAAGCGTGGCTAATTTTTACCCCAGGGGCTGTAGTGCATAACAATTGACACTTGGATGAAAACAGAATATTGTGTTCTTGCTCATAAGAACAGACTCCTGATGCAAGACTGTCCTAGGAGCTACAGGGTAAAACTTCGAAGCATGAGTCTTCTTCAATATTCAAGCCAAAGGCCAATCTGACTACATGCATTTTAACATGAATATTAAATTAAAAGGGTAAATACAAATATATCCACAGATGAATGCATTCAAGTTATTTTATCCCCTACTCCCTGCCCCCAAAACAATTTCGCCTTGCATTTCAGGCGCTCATTGATTCTCAAACAACAACTAGAAGAAAAGGAGGTGGAGAGAGGAAGAGGAGGAGATTTGGCTCACCTGTCTGTGTACTGTACAGTAAACCAATGAGGCATAATCACGTTTCATGTATCAAAATGACACTTTGTTAGGGTGGTAATATCAAGTACTGGCAAAGGTGATGTTTATGTGCTACTATGATTCACCAACGAAAGAATCAGACTCTTTCTGGAAATCAATGTCAATCAAGAGCCTTCAAAATGTGTATTTAACCAAGTAATGCCCTATTTCCTAGCCTTAATCTTTAGGGAAAGTTAGATGTGCAGAATATCATTTCTCAATGTGTTAATAACAAAATATGACAAACGTTTCTTAAAATTAAAATAGAAAGGACGTAGGAGTGAGTAAGATGTGGGAAATTTCAGTAAATTATGATCTGGTACAAGGGTGGAAAATTAGAAAAAAAGAATATATTGTCAACAAAATTGTTACTGACCTGGGGAAACAGGGTAAAAAGGAAAACTGGGAGCAATAGCACATCGTGTTAGAGACGTTTAGGTGTTCACCAAATCTCACACCCCCTCCTTTCCACAGAATAGCGTTGTGAAGAAGGCAGCTGATTAATGATTCTCTCTCATCACTGATGTTTTTATCTCTCTCCCCATCTTCCTTCCTCTCTTAAATCAGTAAAAGTGTTTTTAAAAACGCAACTGTGCAAGGAGAGACGTTTCAATGTTTCAAATCTAGATTTAGAACAGGAAAAGGGAGAAAACTCTGGTTTGGAGAGAAGACGGTAACTCTACTAGAGCGTCTTGGATATGATTCATGGCCAAAGCAAAGAGAACTCCCTGGAATCATTTGAAACTCTGTCTGCAGCCCAGCAGAGAGCAAAGGACCACAATAAACAGTGGAAATCATGGAAGAAGATGACATCTTTAAGAGAGAGAACAGAAATAAGACCCCCTGGGGAGACAAGGCAATAGAGACAGAAATCTCTCCCAAGCCTCTGGCTTCAACTTTTGTAGCTGTATTTTCTGCCAGGATAGTGATATTGCCCTTTTGTATTTTCATGCTTGCCAAAGAAAACATGTGCTTTATGAGATTTCCCTGGCAAGAAAAAATCCTCCCATGGAAGAATTTAATGTAAATTTTTTTTAAAAAAATGAAACTTCCGATTCACTAAAACAATTGTCCACCCATTCAGGAGATCAGACTGCCTTGGGTGTGAAGCACCTCACACAATCACGATAGCCTAGCTGACTTGGGTGAGTTCTGACACAGACCCAGTTTATCCGAAATGCCACCACAGCATGCAGAGGACCAGTAGGATGCCAGGGGGGACCCGTGGGCACCACAGCATGGGAAAGAGCGCGAGAGCCGTGGAGTCAGAGCCCTGGGTTTGAATTTACCACTTCCCTCAGTTGGCGCCTTTTCACATCCTGTCTCCATTGGTCAAATATTTGCCTCCCTTGTGAATACGGAGTGAGATTAAGTGCTGTGAAATGAGAGCCACTGGCTCAGAGCAGGTTGATGGAGAGATCAAACACTGTCCCTTTTTGTTTTTATTTTCAATATTTTTAATTGATTTCAGAGAGGAAGGGAGATGGAGAGAGAGTGATAGACACATCAGTGATGAGGGAGAATCACTGATCGGCTGCCTCCTGCACGTTCCACACTGGGGATTGAGCCCGCAACCCGGGCATGTGCTCTGCCCAGGAACAAACCATGAAATTATTATAGAATGCTTTGCCTGAACAGCCGAAGGTGATCAGCTGCACTAATTAACATCCTGGAAAACTTTTCTCAAATGTTTCCCTTTCTCTTTGTGTAAACACAAGAATCAGCCAGAAAGGCATCTTGAACGCAATCAATAAAAATGTGAAAAAGGTTTTCGAGAATATAAAGTATTCTTATTATGGTCTCTGAAGGCCTAATATTGTTTCCTGATGATCTTGAAATGAAAGCAAACCTATTATTGGGTTGATAGCATTGTTTCCCCCATAACATGCTGTGAGGAATATAAAACTAGATTGAACTAACAACCTTATTTTAAATGTACTTTAATTCAAACATGTAAATGTCTAAAATTTTATTATGTACTCTCTTGCCACAGAAAGCTATTTTTTATTATGTACTGGCTTTTGTGTCACATAGGAAGTTAAGAGAGAGAGAGAGAGAGAGAGAGAGAGAGAGAGAGAGATGCTTAAATAAGTTGTTATTGTAAAAAGATCACATGATTTTAGAAACATTGTGACTTTTGATACCTTGCTGACTTCCATAGAGCGACATGACCAATAAAGAATAATATGACCAATATGGAAACACTTGTTAAAGAAGGCAAAAATCTATTAAACTGCCGCGTTCTGAATCTAGCAATTCCGACTTAATGAAACATTTAGAATATGCTAATGCAGATACTGTTCATTTAAATATGCTATTACTGATATTGTTCCATTAGGTATACAATTTCTTGCTCAGTGTTTTCATGCCTAAGTGACCTCTAAATTGGTAGGCCACAAATCACTGCTAATGGCCTTGCAACAATCCCCACCACTCAACCGTTTCCTGAGACTGAACGGCACAGAGATGAGGTTCTGCTTTCTCTGGAGATAGATAAATCCTCAAACGCAAAATGCGCCTCCTCTGCCCAGTGGTATATTTCTGCCTCTCTCTTTAAAATATATATATATATATATATATATATATATATATATATATATATATATATATATATATATATTTTTAGAGAGGAAGGGAGAGGGATAGTGAGGGAGAGAAACATGGATGAGAGAGGAAGGCATCGATTGGCTGCCTCCTGCATGGCCCCCGCTGGGGAATGAGCCCCCAACCCAAGTATGTGCCCTCACCGGGAATTGAACTGGTGACCTCTTGATTCCTGGGTCAACACTCAACTGCTGAGCCTCACCAGCTGAATGATCTTCTTTCTCTTTTCCCTTCACCCTTTGATATTCCTTGTCTCTCTCCCTGTCTCTCCTTCCTCTACTCCCTCAGCACCTCCAAACTTTTCTTACACACACCCCATGCACTGGGGTTGAGCTGGGTCCTACAGGGCAATGCTTTGCTTTGTAAAATGAAGGAACCCATTGCACAACATTGTGATTTACAGAATTATGAGGGCTGGACATTCTCTGATTGCTCTAGCCAGACAGCATTCCTATCTGAAGGCAGAAAGCTAACACAGTGGTTATAGCTCAATCGTGCAAGGGGATGTGGATTCTGAAGTCAGATAGACCGTGTGAGTTCAACTCCTGGATTCCACTACCTGTAATGCTTAGAGAAAGTGATGTATGTATCTGCAGGGCTTTTCCTCCATACCTGGGAATCAGGGCTAATAAGGTTTATTTCATAGACTATTCACACAGGTTAAATGACTCATTTATCCCACAAATACTACGTATCATGTGCTTTTACCTTGACTAGACATTGCTTGGCGGGCAGGGAACACAACAATGAACAAACCCCTACCCTGTTCGAGCCCGTAGTCTGTTTAGAGGAGGCTGATCATAAATAAATATAGGAAACTGCGAGGTGATGATAAATGCAGTAGAAAAATGCATATGAAGTGCTTAGCAGCATGGTTAGAAGGTAGTAAGTGCCCAATAAATATTCACATGTTCAAGGGCAATTTCCGGAGAAGCTTACCTGGTGAAGAGGCAGCAGGACCCATCAGGAAATGACCACAGTCCTTATCCGTCTCAGCCCTGGCCTGAGAGCAGAGAGGCAATAACTGTTTCGAGGCAAGGGAGACGCTGGGCATGGGGACATGGAGCACATTACTCCTCCTCTCTACGCAGCCATGGACCCTCCGTCACCTGCAAGGTGAACAGAAAGGCCATTAAGTTCTGTCCATGAAACGGAGTGCGCGGTACCAGAGGGGGAAAGAAGTTATTTCACTCTGACAAGGTCCCCAATAAAAATAATATATAAGGACCTATTGATTTTTTTTCAGTCCATTATTTTTTTTCTCCCTTGAAGTTTTCTGTTTTTCGTGCCCCAACAGAAGGGGATTTTACACGTCCCATCAACGAGTCCTTTTGGAGGTCCCTTTGAAAATAAACGCATGGCGACGTGGTGACCGGTGTGTCCCCATCATCGCATGCTCGCTGCAGAAGAAGGGAGGAATGCCCAGGGAGGCCAGCTTGGAGACAGAAGAGGCAACAGCAGGGACTGGTGAAGCCGGGAAGCCCCCCCAATGAGAAGTCAGGGGCTCCTGTTCTATAAACCACTGGCATTTCTGTGTGTGCAATTCACCAGCGAAGAAATGGGAGAGCTGGTGTTGGAGAGGTCACCCAGTCTGTCCTTTCCCAGGCCATTTCCAGCCACTCCAACGAAATGTCACCACCAAATGGGGACTTCTGCATTTCTTCCCCGATGGGTACTTATTCTTAACTTGACACTGGGGCCATGATCCCTGAGAATAGCACCTGGGAATGGCAATGCCCCTGAGCTACTCCCGAGGGGAGCTCAACTGATATCCCCAGCGTATGCCTTTTAAAATCCTGTGCTTAGCCAAAATCAATCCCATAGACCATTTAGGACTCAAGAATCCCCATCCGCTCAGTGGTCTGAATCTACCAGATTTATCAAATCATTTGGAGGGTTTAACCTGGTATAATCTTAGTCCCCCAGAGGAACGCAAGGCGTGCTACTACCCATGGCCGATTGCTCTGGGGAGGGAGAGCGTGCTCCTATTTTACAAATAATATTTATGTACTGGTCACATATTGCCTGGGGACAAAAACAGGAAGTAGCTGCAGCAATCTGCTACAGGCTGGAGATATCTATAACCCGTGATTATAAATATAACGCATGCTCCCAGGCCAAAGTGTATTTGTGCTGCAGGCTAAGAGGGGCCTTGGGGCCCGGTTGCTTAACAGTTATAGGATTTCAAATAACCAGAGCCGGCCCCAATTTTGTTTGGCAAAGTCTATTGGCGTAACCCCCCTCCTCTGCTGCCACCACGTTCGCTTAGGTTGTCTCCAGAAAAGCCTAGTTCTGGAGAGTCCCAACACTGTCTCTAGGATATGGAGAGAAAGGGAGTTTCATAGGGTCAGTCTGAACATGGAATAGGGTCACATTTGGCCCGGCTGGCGTGGCTCAGAGGTTGAGCGTCGACCTGTGAACCAAGAGGTCATGGTTCGATTCTTGGTCAGGGCACGTGCTGAGGGTACAGTCTCCATCCCCAGTGCAGGGCATGCAGGAGGCAGTCAATCAGTGATTCTCTCTCATCACAGAAGTTCCTATCCCTTTATCCCTCTCCCTTCCTCTCTGAAATCAATAAAAACATAAGAAAGAAAAGGAGGAGGAGGAGCAGGAAGAAGAGGAAGAGGAAGAGGAAGAAGAAGAAAAAGAAGAAGAAGAAGAAGAAGAAGAAGAAGAAGAAGAAGAAGAAGAACAACAACAACAACAACAACAACACAACAACAAGAGGAAGGCGCAGATAGTACTTCACTGGCTTTCCCTTTGCACAGCTCTTTCCTCCACAGACACCCCAGGCCTCCAGAATTGCCCACAGATAGTCAATAGTGGGGTGCATTGTTCTGGAGCTTTCCTTTTTCTAGACCTTCCTCCGCAGCCCATTCCACACGTTTGTCAGAGGGCGCTCATCTCCCGGGTTGGCAGGGCTTCCTTATCCACTTGGATCACACAATCACAATGGACATGTTTGCTGTCTTATGTTCCCTGGGAGCACTGAAATCTGAATAGATGTCTGTCTCTTAATGAACCAGGCCAGCCATTCTAAGGAAGGACTATTGCTCCACAGAGACATCCCCGAAAGAACGATGGACACTTTTTTAAAAAAAATCTTGTTGTGTTCCTGAAGAATCCTTTCAGTAGCACTTCCTTCTAGAGAGCACATATCACAGGTGAAAGTTAACTTCACTTCTGTAATGCAAGTATCAGGCTTGTTTTGCTTTTGCCTTTACAATGCAACTAAAACATCTCACTAATTTGAAGACAGTTTGGAGACATCTGCTTATTTGGGATGAAAACACTAGCGTGTCTCCAAGTGAGCTTGGGAATTACTGAAAGCCCTGGCTGGTATGGCTCAGATGCTTGGAGAAAATCATGTTTTATTTATCTTTGTTAGTTCCACGATTTGCCCTCAACTTCACACCACCAAATTATGTCCGGCCTTCTTTCGTCCATACACCAAAGAGTGGTGCTTTGATTCCTGGTCAGGGCACATACTCAGGTTGTGGGTATGATCCCTGGTCGGAGAGAGGGTAAGGAGGCAACCAATTGATGCTTCTCTCTACATTGATGTTTCTCACATTGATGTTTCTCACACTGATGCTTTTCTCTCCCTCTCTGTTGCTTTCTTCCTCTCTTCCTCCCCCTCTCCCATTCTCTCTCTTAAAGCAATAATAATAATAATAAAAAATAATAAAAAAGACTTAGAGACTTGCTTAAAATACAGATTTATGAGCTCATACCCATATGCAAGAATGTAGAGTCAAAAGCACTGCATGCCGGGAATTTTCCCGGTGATTCCTGCGCAGACTGGACTTAGAGTTCCCTTTGTGGGCAATGAATATGAATAACTAAGCCAGGAGATAGGTGGGTGACATATAATTTGACTGCTTTTCTAAGAGCCTCAAATCATTGGTCACGAAAGACCACCAATGAAGAGGGACATTGATATTTATTGAGCACTCACGGCATAGCCAGTGTTCCACCAGGCACCTGCTATGCAAAATCTCATTCACTCTTCATGGGAAAGCAGTGAGGAAAGTTTTCTCCTTCTTCCCATTTTCCAGTGAGTCAGTGAAGTCTCAGGAAGATGACACCAGGAAGAGGCTGATCCCACAGCTTGTAGGTACTAGAAAGCAGCCCCTTTGCCTCTCAAAGTCCACACAGTGGCCCCTGAGAGACCAAGTCCCATTTCTCTAAACGACCCCATGCAATGTCCTTTAAAAGACAGTTCATTGGCCCTTCATTCAATGTATGTTCGTCAAACTCAGTTGTTTTTAATAGTCACAGACTTTTATAGGGTTTTTGTGGCTATCGTTGACAAGATGCTGTTCTCACAGTGCCTGAGCAGTGAAACCCACATCTTACTGTCTGTCTGGCCTCTGAGTCAAAGGCACTTGTTTACATAGCCAGCTCCCTGTCCGGCTGTTTCTTCCTTGGCCCAGCTGCAGACTAATTATCATGCCCATGTTTATATTCTTATGGGTGCTATTCTAAATTCATTTGTTAAGTCTGTTATTAAAAATGCTGGATGACATACAAATGGTGTTCTTTTTTCCTATTTTTTTAGGATAAACCTCCTAGTTTAAAATTCCCAAGATCTAACTCAAGGACAAAAATTAATTTGGTGGAGTGAAGTTGAGGGCAAATCGTGGTACTAACAAAGATAAATAAAGCATGATTTTCCCCCTAAAATATATGTGATATTGTTTTTAAGAAGTCAACAAATATGGTAAAATAATTAAACACACACACACACACACACACACACACACACACACACACACTGCCATCCAACTTCCAGAATAAATAAGCTACATACAAGTCAACAAATATGTTAAAATAATGAAATAAAATAAACCACTGCCATCCAACTTCCAGAATAAGCTGTTTAGGAAAAGCCTACATTTTAACATTCTAAGAATGACCTATCTGAGTTCAACCCCCTGAGAGTGCAATTACAGTTTAACCCCTTGTCCATTTGTGCCGAAAGTCCTAACATGAAGATCCAGTAGTATGTGCTCCCTTGACACCTGGTAATTGAGAAGGTCCTACATGGCTTGACCACAAATACCCCTTCTACTTTGCCCTATAAATAAGGCCCCCAAGCCAAAACAATTCTCTTTAAAAATATATATAGATATATTTTATTGATTTCAGGGAAGGAGAGAGGGAGGGAACATCAATGGTGAAAGAAAATCATTGACCGGCTGCCTTCTACATGCCCCATACTGAGGATGGAGCCCACAATCTATGCATATGCCATGACCAAAAAATCAAACCATGACCTCGTGGTTAACAGGTTGATGCTCAACCATTGATCCATGCCAGTCGGACCAAAAAAAATTCCTCTTTATCAAGGACCAGATACAGTCCCTGAATATCAGTGTTTAGTCCTTGGCCAGAATTATTCAAACACACCAATCACACCCTCCCTCACAATGACCAGGGACACTCCACACTGCCCCTGATTGCTCATTGTCCCCAAGGGCAACACTCCTTTGGCCCTGCGTGGTAAGTGGTGTCCTCCTCCCCAGGCTGTGGTCCACGCAACTGATAAACTAAGAGTCTCACCTGCCTAATGTTGGGTTCGTCCATCACAATCAACCTAGTGCTGTAATCCCTCCCTCATTGATGGGGTGAAGAGAAAGCAGTTAAAAACACCATGCCAGCCTTTGCACTTTCTATGTTCAGAACCTGGAACTTGCTGAGATTTCATGGCAGAAGAATTCATAAGGAGTAACCATATTTTGAGAGAAGATTCCGTAGATCACACGTCATTAGCCATATGGTGAGAAGCCTATTCATTTGGATGGGCAGTGAGAGCCCAGAGGACAGTTGGCCTGGGGAGTCTGGAGAGAAACCACCTGCCAGTGGGGCTTTCTGCTGACATTGCTCTCAAGTAATATTTTCCTCAGCTCGCTCTCTGACTGCTGCCTCCAGGGAAAGCATCCACTAGCTTCATGTCACTGAGGAATGAGGCAAAGTAGAAAATTGATATAGTTGTAAGACACAATGTTCCTCCAAATATACTTTGAAAGTACTGGGGGGAGGGAACTAAAAAGGAAGGGTAACTCATAACTTTAGGAAATTCCCACAATTCCATTCAAAATTCCAGCTCCAAGTCCTATCTGGTTAGGCTCAGTGGATAGACTGCTGGCGCTGGTTGGATTCTGGTAAAGGGCATATACTACCTTAGTTGAAGGCTTGATACCTGACCCTGGCCGGCGTAGATGTGGGAGGCAACCAATTGATGTGTCTCTATCGCATTGATGTTTCTCTGTCTCTCCACCTCCCTTCCATTCTCTAAAAACCAATGGAAAAAATATTCTCGGGTGATGATTAACAAACAAACAAAAAAATTAAAATGTCAGCTACAAGAGATTAATGAATAGCCTTCCTTGTTCTTCTCATATCTTTATAAACATAATTATATGTTCATGTGTACATACCTGCACATTATGTTACTTTACAAAAGTAGAGTCGTCCAATACACACAGTTCAACTTTTTTTTCCAACTCACAATATATCATGGTTATATTTTCAGATCAGTACATGTTTTTAACTCATTTTTTAATTTTACTAATATTATTCCATTATTTTGGTGAGCTATAGTTCAACTACTACCCTACTCAAGAGGAGAGCTTGTTTTCAGGATTTTACTATTACAAATAATATGCAGAGACACTGGAATTAGATAAACCAGCATTTGTGTCCCAGATCTGTCACATAGTAGGAATCTTATCTTGGACAATTGGCCTAAACTATTCTGAGACTCCCTTTTGCTTTTTGTTTTTTTGGTATAAAATGAAGTTTAGAATAGCTGCTCAGGGTTGTTGCCAGGATAAAATGGAATTAAGTGCTTAAGTAAACACATTATTCTCAATTTATCTTAAAGTGACATAATTTAGACACCCAAGAATTACTACTAAGTAACTTAGATATTTTATTAAACAGTTCAGACTCTCCTTAACTTTAGCCATTTATGCATTTATGTAACACTTGCAATTTTGCCATTATCTGTGAACTACTTTCATGCTTATTTACATAATATTACACTTAAGTCAATTTATTTACATTTGAAAAGCAAGTTGTTATATGGTGGAAATTTTGAATTTCTGTCATAAGATAATGAATTTTTGCCTAATCATGAATATATAATAAACATAAATTATCATAAAATTATTAAATACATTGTATATTAGTCAAGGTCAAGTCAGAAGACAGAAAGCGCTCTGGTAATGGGAACAGAAAATATTTAATGGAAAGAAACAGTGACTAGTAAAAGTTGTTAACAAGGAGAAGAAATTTTAAGGAAAGGATCCTAACCACCAAAGACAGCAACTGTAGGGTGAAACCACTACATGCAGGGCTGAGAGAAAAAAACCAAGGAGGGAACTGAGTGGCAGAGCTCTGGCTTCCAAGGCTGAGATTCTAATCGCCTTGGTCTTGACCCACAGGTTGAGAACCGCTATCAGAATACACAGATATTTACATTATGATTCATAACAGTGGCAAAATTACAGTTATGAAGTAGCAAGGAAAATAGTTTTATGGTTGGGGGTCACCACAACATGAAGTATTAAAGGGCCATGGCATTAGAAAGGTTGAGAACCACTGCCCAAGATACAGCCCTTGGAAGGCAGGAAGGGTTGGGGCTGAGTTATCCATAGGAAGCCACCAGATGAGGTGTCATGGATTGGATGGAGTTCATGCTAAGAAACGAGCTGCCGTGTCAGTGCTACTGGGTGTCCTGACCACCAGCAGAAGACACAAGACAAAGAGACACATGCATATGAATCAAGAAGGAAAGCCTGTCTCCTCTCTGCCTCCCCTTTCTCAGTCTCTGTGGACGGAGGCCTCTCAGTTCTCAGTCTCTATGGACCGAGACCAACATGGCACCACCTGGCAGAGAGGGGAGACTTACAGGCTCTGAGCTAACAACCTGGGACACAGAATGGGGATGTAGACCTGGGAAGCAATAATGATAAGTTGCAAATGTGTTTCCCTTTACTACCTAACACCATCTATGTCTTCCCAACAGGGCCTAAGAAACATGACATGGAACACTAAGCAGTCAATACATAGTTTCACGTCTATGATCACATATCCTTACCATCTCTATGAAGGTGGATGGTGTTGATGGTCTAGAATTTACTCCATACACTAGAAAACCAAGGCAGACCCTAACTCACTACCTAAACCACCCATTTAGTTACCAGCATCACAGAACTCTTTTTTTCCTGATGTCCAATTTTCCTGCTCGCTAGATACTTTACATCCTTAAGTGGTGAAACACAACATGCATTTGGTTCTTTGAAAGAATTACCACTTTCCAAGTGTTCCGCTAATTTACTAAATTTTATCTCATTCAAATTAGAGAACTGTAACCTTGCACTGAATTGAAATGAACTATCACACTTACATGAGATCTGAATAGATTATAAGAAAAGATCTCATTTGGATGGAACCTACCCTATGTTAAGATTTTATTTTTTGAATATTGTTTATTGATTTCAAAGAGGAATGGAGAGGGTAAAAGAGATAGAAACATCAATGATGAGACAGAATCATTGCTTGGCTGCCTCCTACATGCCCCACATTAGGGATCAAGCCCACAATATGGGCAAGTGCCCTGACTGGGAATCGAAATGCGATCTGCTAATTCAGGAGTAGATGCTCAACCACTGAGTCACACCGGCTTGGCAGGAGTTATCTATTTAAAAAGTCCTCCTCTCAAGAAGGCAAAATCAAGTGCATTTTAAACTGTCTGTCTAGGTCCCTTTGTGTTATATAAACTCAATCTTTAAAACACTCACTCCTTAGTCTTTTATACCTTTTCTACTTCACAGCACTCAAATGAAGCTTTGCAGAACACTATTTGTATGTATCTATGCTGAGAAATCCGTGTTAATGTTTGGTCAGGAGTCATCCAATCCAGGTGTTCAATGATTTATTTTGAAATGGGCTCCTTGGTGGAGAGCTCTGCGCTTGGGGACCTGGGTGTTCATGGCACTGGAACAGCCAAGTGTCCCTTCTGGTCTGGAAATGCTTCACTTCGGCCACCAATGAATATTGTCCAAGGCGATTAGCCGTGTCACCTGAACAGAGGAGGCCACTCTCCCGCCTGCCCCTGCCGAGTGCTCAACCGGATGAGATGCCGCTTTGCTGAGCACTGGGATGGGAGGGAGGGCAATCTGATAGGGAGCACGGGGGACGCAGACCATTAGCTCGCTCAGTGTTCAGGGCACAGTTTCACTTTATGCTGAAGTTCATTGCCTTGGCATTTCTGGTATTGCTTAACTACCTGGAAACTGAATCAGGCCCAAGTGCTTTGTCTTCAGTGACCCAGGATTTTTATTTTTATTTTTTTGAATGAGAAAGGGGGGGGGGACAAAAAACAGAAGGATCTTTCCAATTCTCCCCAGGCTGACTGCAATTAAGAACGGTCATTCCCTACATCACTTATAATTGTCAAATGCATGAATGTTCATAAATGTTAAGGCACGTGTGATACACTTAGGTAGAATACATTTTTCCTAGCCACAATCCACCCTGTCTCCCCACGCTACCCACACACACACACACACACACACACACACACACACACAGACCACAGTGTTTCACCCTTTCATAATTCTAGTTTAATGATTCCATGGTACTTATCTCTTCCCTAAATGTGTGGTATACAATGGATTTTTTTTTATTTGGAAGTTAGGTGTACATCCAGGGTGATAAAAGAACTCAAATATATCTGTAGAATAAGTTGTTTCTTTTTTTAATTTAAGGAAAGGTAACAAGTATAAACCAAGTTTCTGTAATTAAAATTGCATTGCTTGAGTCTAGACTAGAAATAAGAGTTAATGGACACAATTATTCCCGTAAGCCAGTGTTTCCCAAACTTCTCTCATGATGAGAATCACTTGGTGGAGTTGTTAAAATATAGATTCCTGAATCCCACCTAAGAAGTGCTAAACTAGAATTTTTGGGAACATATAAGTAAAATTGTATACTTAACTAGTGTTCTAAGGAATCTGTATTTTAACAACTCCACCAGGTGATTCTCATCATGGGAGAAGTTTGGGAAACACTTCCAGAAGCAATGCTATAATTCGGTGGGAATCACAAGTATAATGGAGATTTGTTGACTTATCCTTATTTTTTCATCTCTTGTGAAGCATCCAGGCGAGGGAAGGTGAGAGCTTCTAAGAAGGAAATCTGCACATAGGAAGTTTATGGGAAAGTGCTGGACGTATGATCAGGGGAAGGGCTGGAGCAATTTACTGGTGATGCATTCACAGCAAGGTGTCAGCTGACTCCATTGGGAGCTCTGGGGTGGAGAGGAACTTTCAGAGTTGCCATGCCTGGAAGCAAAGGAACTAGGCATCTCCCTCCCCACCCCACCCCCCCACACACACACCCCTAAGGACCAATAAGTAGATACTGAGTGTCTCTGGGAGGGAGCATGATCATGGAAGGAGATCTCTTTGGTGAGGACAAATTCCCAGAAAGCAATTTAGCTCACCATCAGCTGACAATACTCCATGTAGTTGAGCGAACGAGAGACTCGTGCCTGAAAGGGGATTTGTGCATAGCCACTAGACTCTTGTGTCAGATTTACTCATGCCCTAACTGGCTCTTAGGTGTTTTTTTTAAAATATATTTTATTGATTTTTTTACAGAGAGGAAGAGAGAGGGATAGAGAGTTAGAAACATTGATGAGAGAGAAGCATCAATCAGCTGCCTCTTGCACATCCCCAGTAGGTACAGTAACCAATGTACATGCCCTTGACCAGAATCGAACCTGGGACCTTCCAATCTGCAGGCCGATGCTCTATCCACTGAGCCAAACCAGTTTTGGCTCTTAGTTTTTATAGAGATATTAATAACCGATCATATTTGCAATTCTAATTTTTATACTCTTGGAACACTGTTTTGTGTCCTCCCTCCCCCTTTCGCCCCCCCCCCCCACACACACACCTTGATTTAAAGGAGAAAAAAACACATGTCCTTCTCTAATATAAAGGTTCCATCTCATGCCAACTTATTAAGTGTGAGAGAAAGATGACTCAGAACTCGGAACCACCCACGCTGCTTGGGTAGAGTGCCAGCAAAGCAGATGGGATAGCTTGTCAAATACCTTCAGATGGTCGCAAGCACTTATTGCATCTGTTTTTATGATGTGAATGAAATAAATAAATAATCTTTTCTTTCTTAGCGCCTTATTGGTTTCAGAAAACAGGTTATGTCATTTAAAAAGCTGTCTGTCAAAAGAATTTCACTTAATTAAATCATCTTAATAATGAGTAGATTTAATTCTTCAGTGGGTTGTATTGATGTTGTTCAGAATCATCTCTTGGAGCAATTTGTTTTCACGATCTGCTATTCCTCCTGCTAAAGCAGGCTCTTTTCTTACATCTCTGCATCATCTTTGCATCTCTTGACCATGAGGGGAACTAGCCTAAGGAAAAAGTCATTTCTAATGCATAACAGACAGGATGGAAAGACAGACACTTGATGGCATGGAACCTCACATGACCTAGTGTTAACATGTATTTATGATAGGACTGCTTGATCATATGTTGTTGTTTTTATGTTGCAGTAATTTTACATTGAGTCTACTGTTACTTCTAAAAAATACACAAAGGTACAGGAATGGGCATCAGAAGGAGTTATTTGTGATGGGTGTTTAAGTAGAAGTAGCACTTAAACATAATACACAAAATAAAACCCGTAATACACAAAATAGATTTTACTCAACTTTTCATTATCCATGTTGATTTTGTATCAATTACAATCTCTCCCTTTGTTTAAATGGAGATAATACACTAAGTGGCCAGATTATTATGATCTCTGAACACATAATAATCTGGCCACTTGGTGTATTTGTATCTCAAATGGGCACCAAAAGTATTCTAGACTTTTGCTGGAGATCAACCACCTATTTGCCCTGAGCTTTCTATCAGCCAGTGCAAAGGGGGAAACTGATCAGATGCACTATTTTTAATATCTTTGATATCAGATAAAGGATGTACTCAAGAGAAGTACACTGAGTGGCCAGATTATGTGTTCAGAGATCATAATAATCTTGCCACTCACTTGTAGAAATTTTGGGAGAGGATAAAAAAGGGTAGGTGTATATAAGAAAATCTTTGAAATTATTAAAGGTGCTACTTAATGTGCTATTTAAAGCATAAAGTATACTAAGTTTATACTAAAACTGAATAAAAGAGAGCTGTGCCAACAGAATGACTCCCACACATGGAATGTGTGTGTCGGATGACATGCTGACATTACACAAATAAGTGAGCTGAGGCTTTTATGCCAAATGCACAGCCATCAGCCCTTCTATACGCTACTATGCTCAGAGGTGATCATTTTGATTGAAAATATTAAACAACAGGAAGTAAACAATGATTTTCAGAACAAAGCCTGCATTACAATATCACCTTTAGGACCTTAAAAACCCTTCATTTATAAAATCATGTTTGCCTGGTAGTTTTGATGAGTTGCATTTTTTGTTGTTATTAATCCTCACCCGAGGATATTTTTGCATTGACTTTTAGAGAGAGTAGAAGGGAGAGGGAGAGACAGAGAGAAACATCAATGTGAGAAAGACACATCGCATGGCTGCCTGCATGCACCCCAACCAGGACTGGGGAATCTGCAACCAAGGTATATGCCCTTGACCAGAATTAAACCCAGGACCCTTCAGTCCATGGACCAAGGCCCTATCCACTGAACTAGGGCTGGTAAGTTGCATTTTGATTTTTTATTAAGAAAAATTGCAGCCAATGCTTAAGTCTTCCCGTTGGCTGGTGTAAATGGAATGAATTTGTCTCAAGGGAATGTCTGTCAGATTTCTAAGATAAATGACCACAATTCTGTAAAGGATCACATTTGTGAACAATGATAAACTTGAACAATGAGTAATCAATATCAGGATTGAATTAATTCCATTCAAACTATTTAACATATGTCTCAAAGTTGACCCACACTTGGGTTAAATAATAATAATAAAGCTGCCATAAGACATATTTTTAGGAGATTTTCTTTTCATTACGTGTTTTAATGTCAGTGATTGAAAATGCAGAATAAAGTTTGTTCACTCACAAAACTGCATTCGAACTTAGTTTCACCAAGACTTCAAAAGGATAAAAGCCACCATTTATGGATGACTTATGGCATGGAAAGGACTTCACACTCATGATTGAATTTAATCTTTTCAAAAGCCTGTGATATTGGAACTATTATCCTAGACTTATAGACAAAGACAGGTTAAATAACTAATTCTAGACCATACAGGCAGTACACAGGAAAGGAGAAACTCAAGGTCACATCTCCATGACACCATAGTTCATGGTCACATCCATTAACCTACGCAGCCTGGGAAGTCAGGAGACTTGGGTTTTCAATCAACAAGGAAAAGATTCAGGGGTATGAATCACAGAGGTGTACACCTGGATGGTCTGTGGGACTGGATGCTGAGTTTTGCATTTCTCTCCTTGTTTGTGAAATTGAAAGGGGATTGGGAGATAAATTAGAATCATAGAAGCTGATGATATAAAGCTACACATCTCCTAGAAGGACTCAAAAGCTCTATTCACATTTATGTTTCTGAAGAGCTATCTGGCACATGTTGGCAAAGCCTATGATAAAACCAGATTACCTGCATGAGACATTTCATTGAGAGGCTTATTTTAATGGGTTTTACATTTCACATTGGAGGTGAGACTCACTAAACTTTTTTCAACAATTTTGGATTCAGTCTTTGCAAATACTGGAACAGTAGAGCAAGATCTAACCCAGCCAGCTAACTCTTTTGCAGAGATCCATACCCTGAAAAATGTGGCTCAGTTAGTTGGAGCATTACCCTGTTCACTGAAAAAGCATGGGTTCTATTTGGTCATGGCACATAGCATGGGTTTGATCCCTCAGTCAGGGTGAGTATAGAAGGCAACCAATCAATGTCTCACTCTCACATCAATGTCTCTCTTCTCTCTTTTCTCTCTCTCTCTCTCTCTCTCTCTCTCTCTCTCTCTCTCTCTCTCTCTTTCTCTCTCTCTCTCTCCCTCTCCCTCTAAAGTCAATAAAACTATGCAAAAAAAATAAAAGACATGGAGATTCAGTGTCCCAGAAAATTAAGACTGAAAGTATATACGTAAAAGGATACAGGTTCAAAGCTCTATGTCCTCAATTGCCTTGTTCACCAACAACAGCAACTACGATGTCCCTGGTTAATGATGGACAGTATTTATCGGTACCTTATGATGGACCTGATGATGTGCTCAGCATTTTAAGACACCGGCTTGCTGATAGGATGTATCTGTGTCCCATTTCACAGATTAAGAAACAGAAGTTAAGGAGTAGGTGCAACGTGTGCTCAGACACAGAGCCAATGGAGCCAGAGCCAAGATTCAAACCTAAGCCTGTCGGACCTCAGTGTCTGAGCTCTCAGCCACTACATAAATTTTTTAAGAATTATAAATATCACACTAAATATTTTAAATATATTTTATTGATTTTTTACAGAGAGGAAGGGAAAGGGATAGAGAGCGAGAAACATTGATGAGGAGAGAAACATCGACCAGCTGCCTCTTGCACACCCCCTACTGGAGATGTGTCCACAACCAAGGTACATCCCCTTGACTGGAATTGAACCTGTGACCTTTCAGTCCACAGGCCAACACTCTATCCACTGAGCCAAACCGGTTTCGGCAATATCACACTAAGTATTATTTGAATTTGGTTCTTGCTAGTATTTCTGCTTTCTATCACTATCTTATCTGGTCCTCACAATCACCCTATCAAGGAGGTATGATCATCTGTATACAACAGAGCAGGTCACTGAGGGTCATGGGACATAATCATGTTCACATAAGATACATACTGATGCCCAATTTCTTTGTTCTTTTTTTAAACATATTTTATTGAGTTTTTACAGAGAGGAAGAGAGTGGGATAGAGAGCTAGAAACATCAATGAGAGAGAAACATCGATCAGCTGCCTCTTGCACACCCCCACTGGGGATGTGCCTGCAACCAAGGTACATGCCCTTGACTGGAATCGAACCCGGGACCCTTCAGTCCGTAGGCTGACGCTCTATCCACTGAGCCAAACCGATTTCGGTGTGACGCCCAATTCCTGATATAAACATATTGGGAAATAAAAGTCTCTCACTTTCAAACACATCTCCATTTTTTTCCCCTTCTATTTCCCTCCTGGGGGAAAATGCACATACCACACACAAGGAACATTATTTTGAATACATTTTTATAAGCTATACATTATAATTATGTAAATGAAATTGTCATCAACTTTAATCATGCTAATATGCTCATTTTTTATGTAAGAAAAAAAAGAAATAAATATTCATTTACACCAAAGGCCTCAAGAACCGAAATTAAAATTTACTTGGAGGTAGAAAATCAGTATAAAAAGTAGGATGCATTCGTCACCCTAGCCACTCTTCTCCATTAAAAAATAATTTATACAAGTAATCATCTTTAAAAATGATTTGAGAGTTTTAAAAGCATCAAGCCAGACCAACTATGATCAACTAAATTTTTGTAGGGATGTGTGACCTCTCCTCTTTGCACAGAGACTTTCCTCTGTGTCCTAGTAGGTCTCTGCAGGATTGAGGGGGTGGGATGGTGGCAGGAAAAGTTGATTAGGCTCTGAGCATTCACTTATGTCTATTTTTGCATGTGTCTGGGAACAGAGGAATTACACACTTATATACGTAGAGGCATATTCATAAATACACAGCTTGCTGGATTCTGGTGCGTTGCGACAATCCAAGTATGCGTCTTAAGATCTTGTATCATAACAAGTATGCTAAAAATTTTAGTTCCCTTTATGCAGTCCCTTCCTCCAGGACAATCTGTAACTGCTTTCAGGTTGTGGTTATAATTGACCAGTTTAAAATAACTGAAAATCTCTGTACAGTTTCACAACTGTCCTAACAGGAACTGGCAGAACTCGTAATTGACAAAAACGCATCTGGGACACTTCCTCTGCTAGAAGTAGCTCCAGCCTCTTTGATCCAGTTCAGTTGAAATGTGCCTATTCTACCCTTCGACTTACTGCTTTTACATCCAGGAGGAATAGGAGTTACTTAAGGCCACTGCTAAGAACAAGAACAGAAAAAGTAGTATTTCCTACAATTAACTAATATTAATGATAAAATTTGACCTATGGCACTTTATACAGGCCATGTACAACGCTGAGGGTTTACATCCGTTCTATCTTTTCATGCTCACAATAAGCCCCAGAAACTTAGTCTCTAAGACTGAAGTGGAACTCCAATTATCTGTAAGTCAATAAAGACTGCTTTGTACCAGATACACCTTCCATTAAGTAAGTATGAGAAACAGAAGGATTTCTCAGCAGCCCTAAAGTGAGACAGATTTAGGCTAAATTCCAACCCTGCCACATTGTGGCTGCATGAAATTAAGTACCATCCATAGGAAGCATTTTACTTCCACCTAGAATTCCTTGATTTGTAAAATAAGATCACAGTATTGTTTATTTCACCGGGCTTTTGCCAGGATTATGTATGCAAAACATGCTAATATAATGCAAAGTTCAGACTGCTTTACAGTAAATATTAGTTATCTGGTTTTGTAATTAAATTGTTAGGGACATATAACTCTCAGTCATCTATTTTTCATAAGAAATATTTCCTCTGGCTAATATTATTTTGGATGCTTTTGATTGTAAATATCCAGAAAACTCAATGAAGTTTAAAATGACTGAAAATTTGGTTGAGCATGTAATTTCAACATTCATAGTAAATCTGGCATAATTTGATGGAGGTTTGAATTTTTATTTTTTTTGGCTACTTTCTTGACTCAACTTGTTTCTGTTTTTGTGTTAAATCCTCAGAAAGGTTTCCCTCGTGGTTAAGAGATGACTGGAGAAACCCTAAACTTCATGTTTATATTCCACAGGTCCAAAAGGAGTTTAAGGTTCTAAGGAAAAGTGTTGATACTCCTTGTAATTGAACTATAATTGAAACCAGCTATTATGCCAGGGGAAGCCATGATAGCAGTTGGCTAAGGGCTAGATTAACAGAACCAAAAACTGTAGCAAGTAGACAATGATTAACTCACTTATTCCAATCCTGGACTTGCCCCGGTACTAGAGGCAAGTTTATAGTGACTTCAAATTCTTTGTTCTAGGGCAGTAAGGGAGAGACTAAGAATAGAGGTGTATGAATGAGGCATTGTGAAAATTATATTCTTCAAATAGATTTCTTATTTCTGTATTAGTAGAACCTTTTCTACAACATGTCCCTGAGTTCTCACATGGGCAGGCATACTATGCCTTGGCATTTTTAGCTTGGTATCTGGAGTTAGGCATGCTGAGTCCTATTCCAAACCTCAACCGCGAATGAGCTATGTGATCTTCAACAAGTGGCATCTGATCTCTGGGCATCAATGTTTTCACTTGCAAAAAAAGGAGGCTGGGATGGAAAACCTCAAAGTTACCAACAGTTTCCTGAGTCTCAGTGAACCCAACACATTTTCCTTATAAATAGCGAAGATGACTATAGAGAAATCTCCCGACTTCTGTTCTAGAAATTACACAAAATAACCCAACTTCCTTTTATCTTTTCTCTCCCCCGGTCCATTTTCTATCCCTTTAATCTTTTTGTGTTGAGAGACCTATTCCAATTTCTCCACATCCCACTCTATGTAGGAAATCTCTAACAAGAAAAACACATCTTAAAGAGATATTAATAACATCTCCTACGTAAGTAGGGCTCTATTCCAAGAAATTACTGTGAATCTTGCCTGAGTGTTTAATGATATTTTTTTGTTCTTACAAATTTCCATAGGCTATTTTAGTAGGTAGTTAAAATGTGTTACTACCTTTCTTTTTAGTTTACAGTTGTTTTTTCTTATAAAATTTAAAGACAATGAAATGTACAATTTTAATACATTTATTGAATATTGACATGCATCCACCTCTGTCACACACCTCTTATCAATAACTAACATACTGTCATCCTATAATATTCTTCATGCCCCTTACTAGTCAAAAAATATATCCATAGCCTTAGAAGCAACAATTATTCTGTTTACCCTACTATAGGATTAATATGCCTGTTTATAACTTCATATAAATAAAACTGTGCAGGAAGGGTAGGTGAGGTGGAAAAGGTAAACGGGGGATAGAGAGTGATGGATGGAGAATTGACTTGGAGTGAACACAGTACACAGAACACAGATGATGTTTTGTAGAATTGTGCACTTGAAATCTGTATAGTTTTGTTAACCAGTGTCACCCAATAAATTCAATAAAAATAAATAAGTAAATCTATGCAACATGTGCTCTTTTGTAAAATATATATATATATATATATATATATATATATATATATATTTCTCCATAGTCAATTGACTATATTAGTGCACAAAATGAGTTTGTGTGCCTCTTCCTGCACTATTATTCTTTTCAAGCTTGTTTTTGTTCTGCTTTGCCTTCCCATATAAATTTTAGAACGAGCTTGGTGATATCTACAAAGAAAACTTTGGTTGGGATCGCTTTGAATCCACAAATAAGTTTCCAGACTACTGACATCTTAACAGTATATAAACTATTAATACAACTTTAATCTTCAATATCTACAAAAAAAAAAAAAAGTCTTGCCGTTTCCTTCCTTCTTTGTTGTACTGGGATGAAAGCCAGAATTTAAAAGATTAGCGTCAGCCTTCAGAAGAGAGAAGAAAAGCAAACCCACAAGTTGTAAGGAATCTCCAGCTAAGGATGGGGGATTAAAAAATAATAATCCCAATAAATAAATGAGTCATTTATAAAACTCAACTGTCAGTGGACTGATGGACGCCAACAACAGATACAATTTTTTTAAAAATCAAGAAGTTCAACAAACACATTTCTAACTTATACTGAATCTCTCTGTTCCAGAATAGTTGAGTTATTGGGGTTACCAATAAGTGCTACAGATATTCTAGGAGAGAGTGATGAGTGCCAAAGTAGGAGAAGGTGAATGAAGATAAATTTGAGTTAGGCCTTATATCATACTTCAATTATAACTTTTCACAAGATTGAGAAAAGTTAATATAATGATAAAGATGCTATCAGCTTTCCTTTAATAAGACAGTATATTTTTTACATTGCTAATTATTTGAAATTATTTTTCTATGTTCATATTTGTCCTTATAACTCCATCACCTCACAAAATGTTGGGCTCATAAGGAAGTCCCTCACTGTAACTCTCAGGTTATTTGACACGATTACCATAAAGAGTAGATCCTGTTATTGTTTCCCATTTATCCTTTAAGTCTCAGGATTCATTTAACTAGCTTTTATTAAAATATTTTGTTAATGGAGTTTGTAGTGTAAAACCTCTCAAAATTTATTGACGTCAATAGAAATTATTCATTTAATTACCTATATAGTTAGAGTTTGGTAATGAAAAAGGATAGAATATATAACTAGTTTTTTGGTATCAAAAAAGGATTATTAACATTATAACATTAAATTATAAAGTTCCCATTATTAGTCATATTTATTCATGAGAGGTAATTTGATATCTTACAAATTAAGCCAATACATGATGTAACCTCTTGCAGTCTAATTTTTCATGGATGAGCTCTTGCATATTTAATATCCTTGGAGGTTATATTTTAACATAGTCTAATTATCACTTTCCCTTTTATTTCTATTCAGTTTGACACAGTCACTTTGCCTAAAATAATTTAATATTCTTATGAATGAGACTAGAGGCCCAGTGCATGAATTTGTGCACGGGTGGGATCTGGCTAGCCCACCCTGATGGGGTCTATCAGGGTTGGAGCCGGCTAGGGAAATGGGGCCACAGGCAGTTGGCTGGCCAGCTTAGCCCCCAGTTGGGGTGTTGGGGCCAACTGGGAGTGGTGCCAGTCCAGGAGGAGGGGCTAAGAGAGGGCTCTAGGGTGTGTCTGGCCTGTCTCAGTCCCAATCAGCCCAACCCCAGCAGTAAGCTAACCTACCAATTAGAGCATCTGCCCCCTGATGGTCGGTGCATGTCATAACAACTTGTCAACTGGTCCACTGTCTGCCCTCAGTGCATATCATAGCGACCATTGAGTGGCCTTATCATATCATTAGCATACTACACTTTGATTGGTTGAATGTAAGACTGGACACTTAGCATATTAGGCTTTAATTATATAGGATAGTGTTAGAACTAGCCTATAACATCACACTTCCTCTTTATTCATCCCAACAACTCTAGTGAATTAACATACTAGAATGTGAGAACAAATGGCCCTTAGAACTGAAAAAAAATTCTTCCAATTTTCATATTATTGTTGGAGAATTTAAAACATTTCAAGTTTGAACACCACATATTTACACTACAACTCAGAGTCCTTGGTAGTCTAATTAATATAGAAGAAAAATAACTTTCTTATCCCCTTTCCTTCCATTGCATCCTTACCCATCACCCCAGGCACTGTGCTGGCTGATTGGACCCAGGTACTCTGGGCAGGACTAGATATGCCTGATGAGACATCACATGGCATTTCTGCAGAGTGAGGTCTCTGCCCAGACACACACCCAGCGAACCTGGACAACATTCCTGGAGTTAGATGCTTGCACCTGAATCCTAATCCTAGCCGGTTATGTCACCTCCCTTCGCCTCAGTTTTGGATTAGGTCTAAATTTTAGCCAATTATTTATTCTAATGTCAATGACTCTCCCTGCATTAATCTCTCCATCCTTCATTTAATAAAACTGAATAGATGGTAAGGATTTATTAACTTTGGGGACGAGACCAAGACTTTCCAAGGGGCCAGTAAACTTTACAAGACTATACAGGGCGATCCAGGTCAGCCACCCTAAATATCTGGTCCATGCTCTTCTAGATTTTGGATCCAACCTAGTATTAGAGACTGATAAAGTGACTCTTTCTGGTATTATATCCAGTGATAATAAAATATGATTGCATTAAGACAAAAAAAGCAATTAAGAAAACCAGAAAGGAAAAAAAAGGAAAACATGTGATCATAATCACTACCTTTTATTTCATAACTAGTTGCCTTACGGGGTTTGGGGAAACTTAAACCACTTTTAATCTAAGCAGGGCTAAGCTACGCACAAGATCATGCTGTGAAACATGGAAAATCTATAATAGACATTTATAACTTAATTCTCAGGATATTCTTGTTAATATATTTTCCTCGGTCAAGAATGGATTCAACGTCCAGCAAATGTGGGCAGTACTTAGAGAGGGCCAGAAACATACTGATTCGCAGGTTTCATGTTGGGGTCTCCATCTGTCATTGCAAACATTCTCCATTCAATACGGACATCAGCACCACTTCTGCACAATGACCTCATCCAGCTAGCACAAGAGGAGAGGTTGCCATCTGTGATGTCTTCAGCCAAGCACTCTGATCAAATAAATCAAATACACATTTCTCCTCACATCTGGACTCTGATCTACTCATGTGCTGACTTTAATACCCATCCCAGGAACTCTGAAATCTAATTGATGATGTGTTTGCACAATATGGAAAGGAGTCATCAACCACAAAGCCCAACTTGGAGCTGAGCTGAATTTCAAAGCCTACACAGTTCATGTGGTGTGATCTATACTTGCTGAAAGGCTTAAGACACCCAGGCTGTGTATGCACCTATCATAAATTCATAGGCTTACAATTTAATTTTCATTGCGTGAACTATTTCTGTTTGTGGCGAGGGCTCCCAGCTTAGCACTTCACCTTCAATTAAACATCTTAAGTCAAGGTAAGGATGGTTATCATCTTCCGCCATCAATGGATACATTTCTCTCAACAATAAAAACTGCATTTTACATGTTACCAATCTTAATTCTATCTGATTTGTTGGAGATCATGAATCAACCCTTGTGAGCACGGAAAGAGTTGTCATCATTCACTGAAGGCATGATCCCTTACTGCAGGGGTTTTCTAGAATTCCTGCAGAAGAAGTAATTGTGAAATACTTGTAACATGCTATATGTATAGGTGGGGACCGCAGAGAACTTTGGGGTTATCTTGGGGCGCTCAACTGAAGATACCAGAATGTCCCTCATACACTGAGCTATTTGAACAACAATTTCAAATTCTTGTTCTTTGCTCTCGGCACACTCATCCCACAGTAATTGAGAAATTCTGCCTATTGTATGTTTGCACAACAACATATAATTTACCTTTCCAGAGAACATGTTCGAATTTTAATATGTATAATTACCAAATTTTGTTTTCCTTGTGAGCTTCTTATTTCTGGTTAGAAAAAAATCAGACAAATAAATAGCCTAATTCTTACTTTCAGCCACCTGCAAGACGATTCAGAAAGGAAATTATTTTTCACTGAGACATTAATGTTATCTGATGACAGGTTAGAAAAATGAGAATCGCTCGAGAGGGAACTACAGATTGAAGCCGGTAGTTATTAGAACTCTTATTAGATGCGTAAGAGGGCTAAAGAGTTCATTTCTGAGTGGGTGAGTCACTAGTAACAGTCAAAAACACAGATAGGTGCAAATGTGCACTTGTGTGTTACCCATGGTTTGGACACGTGTGGCTCACAGAATGTTCTAGTCCCCCAACAACGGTGGGACCGAGTTAATCATTTCTATAAAATACTTCTTGTCACTATGAAAGTGCCCACCTCCCGCCTCCCTTAGACAGCAGTAGAGTATTCTACTTCACCACTCTTGGGTCACAGTAAGATTTTAGTTGTAAGTCACCCTCTTCTTGGCAATCAGGAAGAATTCCACTCCCCCCCCCCTATATTTTTACCACCCAATAGGAACTCAAAAATAATTGCTAAATGAAAAATAGTATCATTAATGACTAGGAAAACTTAGATAGTTCAGAATTCCCTATTCTACAACATAATTTTCCAGCTTTCAAATATGCACAAATATACAGACGTTCGTGTTATTTATTAAATAATGATCCTCTTTGGTACCTTGGATTAAAAAGTCTCCTAAATCTCTATTATTCATAAAATATTTGAAGGGTATACCTGACTTGCTTTAATACTCAGCAGCAATTAACTAGACTAAGGAAAGAAAAATACAGAAATTAAAAAAAAAAAAAAAAAAACACCACAAGATACGTATTGGAATGAGATTTAACCAATTCCTTTAAGAAAAACAGATTACATTTCTGTATTTAAAATTTATAATAATAACTAGAGCCCCGATGCACGAAATTTGTGCAAGGGTAGGCCCTCAAAGCCCTGGCTGCCAGGGCCCTTGTGGCCCAGCTTCCTTGTAGTCCTACCCCTCACCCACACCCTCCTTGGCCTGGCGCTGCCCACATCTGCTGCCACACCCCCCCAGTTCCCTGATTCTGCAGAGCCCTCTGACCGATCACCCCTCAGAGGATGGCCTGGGCTTCCCTCTGCAGGGCGATAGATCAGAGAGCCCTTCCCCACACCCACCACCCCCCATTAATTGCCCCGCAGAGGGTGGCCTGGGTATCCCTCTTTGAGGTGATTTTGGAGCCCTGATTGATCGCCCTGCTGGTCGGTGGCCTGAGCTTTCCTCTGCTGGGCGATTGTGGGGCGATGGTGGGCCCCCAAACCAATCACATCCAATGATCACAGTGCATGTCATAGCATGGTCATCCAGAAGGTCATTCAGATGGTCATTCTGCTGTTCGGTAGCTTGGTCAATTTGCATATTCTGCTTTTATTATTATAGATAGTTGCCATTTTGCTCAACACTGTGTTATGCCTCCATTTACCAGAGTCAACCTATTTTTGATGAAGTATTCACACAATAAAAATCAAAGCTATTGAATCTATGGGTTTAAAATCATCTTAGAGCAATGTAGCTCAACATCCCTCTAAAAACAATTTTCCAGCGGTTACCTGGCTTCATATGCATATTCTTAAGAAAGGGGTAGGCCACATTTAGTGGCCTATTCAGCTTTTAATACTTTTATCATCACTTTTGTTAATAGGTGTTTCCATTCTTTTGCATTGATTTAAACCCTATCTCCTTATAATTTCCACCCATCTTTTGCCCACTGGACGTGTGCAGAATCTCTCCGGACACCAGCCCCACTTAGATTCAATTCAACATCTCCAATCTCCTCGAACTTTTCCTTTTTGTCCAGAATGCTACTTTTACCGCATCCCATGGCAACAAAGAGTGCTGACAATGGTTCAGATTATGCTCTTCTGTCCCCAAGCCTTCATTCCTGGCTAAATACCCTTAGCTCATAGTTATCTCACGAAGTTTAATTGTCACAGAATAACGTATCCTTTACATTAAAACAGTCATGAATATGTAAATCTCATCAACTCTTTCTTCCAATGCCAGATTAGCAAAGATTTGAATATGTCACCTACATCACATTGGCTACAGGGCATCTTCCTAGCCACCTCCTGTGCCTTTGTGTACCTCCCAGCACAGGGTCGTTTTCAGTTGATTGCAATTCTATGTCCTTCCCAATTCCTTGACCCACACACAAGCTCCTCTTAGTCAGTATGAAGTTTTTTTATGGTAGCATTTCTAAAGAGAACGGGAAAATCTAATTGTTTTTCTTCCCCTCTTGTGTAGCAAGTCATCATCATTATCATGACCATTGTCATCACCACCCCCATCATCACGACAATTCATTCATCCCATTTTTTAAAATTTGTATTGAATTTTTAGAGAGAGAAGAAGGGAGAGGGAGAGAAAGAAAAACATGGCCTTGACCAGAAATCGAACCCTGTGTAGGAAAATGCCCAACCAACTGAGCCGCCCTGGCCAGGGCTACTCATCCTGTTATATGCTGAGTGCTTGACGTATAATATCCAATCCATAAAATATTCCACGGAGTATTATTATTCCTCTTTTAATAGCAAGGAAATGACTCAGAAGTAGTCACCTCTCTGAGGTTGTGAGTCAGGCAACCGCTAAGTGTCAGAGGTTCTGTAACGGGTGTACCCAGCCCTACTTAGCATTGCCAAACTTCCAGATTTTCACATTCTGGCGGCACAATACTCCTTTTTCACAACAATTTTAAAAAATTAGTTGACTTGTTTATAAAAGTAGTGGTGATAATTGTTTTCCATGTGTGGTCGGGAGGATTTTATGTGATAATCCTTCAAATGCCTAGTACATTACAGTAACACAGAAATGTTTTCTATGATGCTATCTCTTCTCTTTGGTTCTGATGTCTTTTCATACATCATCTTATTGTTTTATTATTTCTCCTCCCCGAGAAAGGAAATGACCTAAGGAGCTTCCTTTCCTCACCCCCGGACACCCTGCAAATAGTATTTCCTACTTATAACCATTCCCTCCCCCATGAATAGCAGAGGCTAGTGTGCCACCTTCACCTCTTCCTCCTGTTACACAGATTCCACCCACGCAGGCTTCTCTCCCCCACTCACTACTCAGCACAGGTGTAAGGAAGGGTTTTGATTTCTTAGTGTCCTAAATATTCCGTGTGTTACCCAGTGTGTGTGTGCGGGGGGGGAGAAGGGGGACGTGTGTATGGTTGGAAGTGAGCCATTCCTAAAGAGACCTAGATCTAAGAACAGACAGAAAATCAGATGTGAACTTGTGATGCAATAAGCTTTGCCCTGAATATATACGGATACTTTTATGATTCCAAGAGTTCATAATGCTTTTTTCTACAATTCCACTGAGGATTTACCTCAAACTCTCTCTAGCTCAGCTCAAAAATGCCTGTCATCCTTTTCCTTTTTATAAAGTGTTTTCCATTTAAGCCAATTAGTCAAATACCTCTTGATATTCAGCAGTGGAAGGGATTCAAGTCTCTTCTCACATTCGTTAGCATCTTTTTCCCCCCACTGCATTCCTCATTCTGAATGCCTCCCTGCAAAGCATTCTGAGCAAATCAAAGAAATATTTTGAATGCAATGTTTCATCCTCGGAAGCCCCACACCTTTCTGTAACACTTTACGGGTCACTCGGTGAATAACACTGATCATACTCTACACATGAAAGACCATTCAGGGAACACATTCTTTGTTTCCCAGAAAACATCAAAGATTTGATGCCGCCACGGATTCTGTACCCCGGGTCATCTGAATCTGTATGATGCCGCTATGTGCAGGAGAAATGCCTGCAATTGAATCCTCTATTTATAAATAATGTAACGTTTTCTATTAAGTGTTAGTTTGCCCTTCATATCACCTTTACAGAGTAAGCAAAGGTATATGGGAACACCTACATGCCAGCACCATGAGTCCCTGCATGCTGCTGGGCTCTCGGCCCTTGTGTTTCATCTCTCTTTTTTTTAATTTAATAAATCTTTATTGTTCAGATTATTACAGTTGTTCCTCTCTTTCCCCCCATAGCTCCCCTCCACCTGGTTCCCATTCCACCCTCTTCCCTTACCTCCTTCCCACTGTCCTCATCCATAGGTGTAAGAGTGTTTAATCTCTTACCTTTAATTCTCCTTCCGAAATGAGGCAAAAGCATTTGCAACTAGTGGCAATTCAATGTGCGTTAAACAGCCAGCCATCTGTAAAATTACTACGGATATCTCAAGTGCCCGTTATCTGAGAAACCCAAGAAACCCATAAAACCATAATGCACATCTCACCTTCAAGTTGCTTATAGCCCACGAGGAAACACAGACAGGTGACAACGAATGACAGAGCTGTGTAAGCATGATTAAAAAAAGACACATGCAATGTATCATGGGCTCATCGAGAAATAAACAGATAACAGTTCCTGCTTGGAAATTAGAGGAAACACTGTCGGGGAGAGAGTAGGGGAGAGAAGAGTACCTGGTGTCTCCACAGATGGAAGCATTTCTAACTCATGCACTGAACACAGTCCCTCTTCTCTCTCTGAGCATCAGCTTCCCACCAGTGTGCCAAGTGCCCTTCCTAAAATGAGGGCCTTTATTTAGCACCAGAGCTAGAAAAGGCAGCTCTGAGTATATAGGCTTAATACTTCGCTGCTATTTATCTGGCATGAAATGAAAGTCGGTGCTTATCTGTAGCCAAGACCTAGATTCTAGAATTCCGCCCTGGATCCTTGGACAAAGCTCTGAGATTCCGATTTCTCCACTAGAAGATGTCAAACGAGGTAATGTTTAAATATAAAGAGATGTCAAAGAGCCAGTAGACACCCAGCCATTGTGGCTCAAAGTATCAACCCATGACGTGCCCCGACTGGGAATTGATTCTTGGCCTCGACGTTCAACCACTGAGCCACACCGGCTGTGCTCCTTTTTTCTGATCACAATCTTTTGTGGACATATTTGTAATACTGCAAAGGACATAATAAGCAATAGGAACATGTTCTGAACTGCCACCGTCTTTTACCCAGCCACAGTCATTGGGCTTGGGGATTGCTTTGGGAGACATTTCCTGCTCGTGGCTCATAATTATAGAGGAAGCCTCATTTTGCCTTTTCTCACACTTTGCTCTTCTGCAAATCAATGAAGATAGAGAGTAGGGGGAGGGGAGCCTCTGAACACATTACTGTGTATAAAATACCTGCAATCGGTCCCTTCTGTGATTTATAATCTCCAGAGTGGTGATGAGAGCTAATTTCTCTATAGGTATCTCTACTGAGAGATGTTAGTTCATTGACATCGTAGTAGATTGAAGAATTTTTTTTTTATTTCACCTTTATCATTTGTTTCATTACACCTATTATTCATCATTTACGTATCTGGTCTATAAAAAGAGAAGTAAAAGAATCTAGGGCAGAAACCTGCAGGCAGAATTTTCCTGAATGATTACACCTTTTGTATTTTATATCACAAGCATTTATTGAGCAGCTGATGAATATTTTTGTTATACTGTCAACAGTTCATGTCACAAAAACCTGGTCTCATTGGAGTCTTTGCTTAATCTCTTGTACAAATTTTAAAAATGAGGTGTAATTGACATGTAATTCACATGCCATACAATTCACTCGTTGAAGTGTTAAAATTCAATGTTTTTAGTAAATTCAGAGTTGTGCAACCTCACAAAAACAGAATTTTAGAATATCTACGTCTTTACAGAGGAAACCCTGTCTCCATCAGCAGTTCCTCCCCACCCTTCCCACAGACCCTCAACCCAGCCCGAGGTGACCACTCCTCTGCTTCCTGGCTGGAAAGATTTGCCCGCTCTGGACTTCAGGACTTTCCCTTCCTGGCGCATCACTACCAGTCATTGAGGGCCCTGCTCAGTCACCACCCCCTGGCTGCCTTCTTTAAACCCTTAGAGATCTAACCCCTCCCTTGTCTGCATCCCCACACACTTTATATGTAAATCAACTAAGGTGATAAGCTTCCGCCCACCATTTTGATTAGGCCTTCAGATTAGAGTTATGCATTAAAAAATAATTTTTGCAATCTCTACTTCTTATATGGTGCGTGACACACTCAAACGTTTGCCAAATGAACAACAAATTAATGATTTATACTTCCACAACATCTCACTCGGGACGTATTGCAAGGATGGTGAAGATCTAAGAGTATTTATTGGAGAAGATAATGTATGTACACTGTTTGATTGCCTCTTAATATCTCTCTCTCTCTCTCTCTCTCTCTCTCTCTCTCTCTCTCTCTCTCTCTTACACACACACACACACACACACACACACAGGAAAACCTCCCTTCCCCATGGCTCCTCAATACATAAATAACCCACACTCATAAAGCTTGTCCAAGTACTACTTACCACAGGAGAATGTGCTCCTCTCTCTCATCTATCTAGGCGTGTGCAGAGGCTTTGGACCTAATTTAGCATAGATAAATGACCCATGATGTGAGATTTCCAACAGTTTAATAATGCAGTTAACTCAAAGTGACACTTACTTGCAGCTGCCTTCCAGCACTTTGGAGGCGATCTGTGTCTCTTTGAGATGATGGATGCGCGGAG
The DNA here is from genome assembly GCA_963924515.1 of Vespertilio murinus. Classification (NCBI taxonomy): domain Eukaryota; kingdom Metazoa; phylum Chordata; class Mammalia; order Chiroptera; family Vespertilionidae; genus Vespertilio; species Vespertilio murinus. Next base: position 6,791,771 of record OZ004716.1, on the reverse strand, counting down.
CAGGCCTGCGTGAGAGCCCCGCCCATCTCCCTCAGGGAACCAGCAAGGAGATCCTCTTTCCATTGCCCACAGCAAACCCAGAGCTTGTGAGGCTTAATTTAACATAACATGTGCATTTTCTAATAGCATTTACCGTTATGGCCATTAGATGGGCTGTAATAGGAAGCTTTTTGTATCCCGTATAATACTCCCTTTTTTCCTGTGATACGTTTAAAAGGTATTATTGATTTCCCCTTACCAAAAAAAAATAAATCCAGAACAGAATATTTTGCTCAGTATTTAGAATTCTTTCATAAGCTACAGAATAATTTATCGGAGACACACCTATGTTTGCACGTCTTTAGGATCATATGCCAGGTAAGAGGAATTTTTATCTTGTTCTTGTGAAATTCAATAATCACAAAATCAGTTTATCTAAGCAGAGGCTGTGCATCCTGTTCAGTACTACAGTTAAAAACTGGGAGGTGAGCCCTAACTGGTTTGTCTCATTGGATAGAGCGTCGGCGCTGCGACTGAAAGGTCCAAGGTTCAATTCTGGTCAAGGGCATGTATCTTGGTTGCGGGCATATCCCCAGTGGGGAGTGTGCAGGAGGCAGCTGTCAATGTTTCTAGCTCTCTATTCCTCTCTGTAAAATATATATATATATAAAAAAAAAAAACCTGGGGGGTGAAAGAGTATGAACTGCCTAATTCCTGATTTCTATGTCTTCTTTTGGGAAGACAGTTCATATTTTGTTGTAAAAATATGTAGTCATTATTAAGACCACAGGGGCATTAATGTCTGTGGTAGACATTAAGAACAAAGAATTGTGCTTTTTTCTTTTAAAAAACATTTTTATTGATTTCAGAGAGGAAAGGAGAGAGAGATGGAAACATCAATGGTGAGAGAGAATCATTGATCGGCTTCCTTCTGCACATCGCTACTAGGGACTGAGCTCACAACCCAGACGTGTCCTGACTGGGAATTAATTCTTGGCCTCCTGTTTCTAGGTCTACGTTCAACCACTGAGCCACACCGGCTGACCTCCTTTTTTGTGATCACAATCTTTTGTGGACATATTTGTAATGCTGCAGAGGACACAATAAGCAATAGGAACATGTTCTGAACTGCCACCGTCTTTTACCCAGCCACAGTCTTTGGGTTTGGGGATTGCTTTGGGAGGGGAGACATTCCAGCACTTCAGTAACGGGCAAAGTATGATGTGGATTACTAATACAGTAATTTTCCGAGTTCAATATAATCCAATTATTATACCCAGGTGGGGAGGAACGTGCAGAATGTTGGGGGAAATACAAACTGGAACTGGATAGAAGACTAGGAATATGCTATCTGGAGGCCAGAGCCTGCCCGATCCCCGAACTTGAGGCCAAGATTCCAAAGATATTGCACCTTCAACTTATCTATAGATTTGGTTTGCTTCCAACAAGGACGTGAAATGTTTCATAGACATGGGTTGAATCTATGGATGTGCAAAATCACACATTCACAGTGTTCCCACAGACACAGGAAAGTCAAAGAGTAATGGACTGATGGGTCCATAGAAAGCCTTCTACTAATGCCTCTTTTTAAAAAATATATTTTTATTGATATACCACAGAGAGGAAGGGAGAGGGATAGAGAGCTAGAAACATTGATGAGAGAGAAACATTGACCAGCTGCCTCCTGCACACCCCCTACTGGGGATGTGCCCACAACCAATGTACATGCCCTTGACCAGAATCGAACCTGGGACCTTTCAGTCTTCAGACTGACACTCTATACACTGAGCCAAACCGGTTTCGGCTACTAATGCCTCTAAATGTCAGGTTCCAGCTGGCTCCAGACCTCAGCCAACCCTAACCAATGACCAGAAGTCCCAAATCCATGGACGCAGAGGTAAGCCACCTTCACCCTCTGCCTCACGTGGGCCTGTGGTGCCTCTTTGTGCTCCAAGTCCCCTCAGCTCTTCCTCACTTCCTACCGGACAGTCCTGTAGAAGGCAACCACTCCTTCAACGGGCTCCCCTTTTCTTTACATTTTTTTTCTTGAACCATTTTTGCTTGTTTCTGAAACTGTGTGGTCTGCCTTGTGGAGTTCCACCCATCTTCATTTCCTTGACTCAATTTGTGGGGATATTATTTAGGTTACATCTAGAGCTCTGGTACGATTAACAGTTCTCAGACCTACAGAATGTTGGTAATCTTTCTTTTGGCTATGTGCCACAAGCCACTAAGAAGCGAACAGAAAAATTACAAACTCTGAAAAATGTTTGCCACACAGAATTCAAATTCTTTTTAAAAAAAATATATTTTATTGATATTTTACAGAGAGGAAGGGAGAGAGATAGAGAGCTAGAAATGTCGATGAGAGAGAATCATCGACCAGCTGCCTTTTACACACCCCCTTCCGGGGATGTGCCCGCAACCAAGGTACATGCCCTTGACCGGAATCGAACCCGGGACCTTTCAATCCGCAGACCGACGCTCTACCACTGAGCCAAACTGGTTTCGGCCAGAATTCAAATTCTTAATCTAAGAAGCGCATCTAAGGGAGAAGAAGGCAGCTAGGAAATCCAGAGGAGAGTGGTCTAAAGATATAAAAGGAAGGTGATAGGAAAAAAATAAATGCGAGGAATCTATTACCTTGTGAAAAATGCTCAACTCACTCATGGTAATATAAATAGAATTTAAAAACCACACAGAGGTGCTGTTCCTCATCTATAATATGTGTGGTAAAATTCTGACATCTTGCTCGGTTGGCAGCTATGGGAATAGAGGCGTGTTAACACACCACTAGAGAGAGAAAGTAAAATGATACTACCCCCAGGAAGGGGAATTGGCAGTACTGAACAAAATCACACACAGATTTCCCATTTGCCCCAACAATCCCACTTCAAGGAATCGAATCGAATACCATGCTGGGGGGAAAACTTAAAAAGGCAAATGTGCAAGGTGATTTATTAAAGAATTTTTCTAACAGCAATAAAACTAGAAGCCACTCTCCATGATAATTTGCAAAGATCTTCTTAAATTCATCTTGATACATATTTAGAATAAATTAGTATGCACCTGGAATTAAAGAAATGATGAATATCTTCATATACTATAGTAATGATGTTCAGAAAATGTTAAATGGCAAAAGCAAAGTGGAAATAATACTCATATCTTACAGTGTAGCTTAGAGGAAGATACTAACAGGTGTGTGTGTATATGTATACATACAATCATATTTAGTTATATATAATTGATTTTTCACAGAAAGGAAGAGAGTGATAGAGAGTTAGAAACATTGATGAGAGAATCATCGATCAGCTGCCTCCTGCACACCTCCTACTGGGGATGTGCCCACAACCAAGGTACATGCCCTTGACCAGAATCAAACTTGGGACTTTTCAGTCCACAGGCTGATGCTATATCCACTGAGCCAAACTGGTTTCGGCAGGAAATGTATTATCTGTATACGGTAGGGTAGTACGGTAGTTGTCAACACAAACCAGACAAACTGTGAATCCTACAGTATCAAGAATTTACTCATTTATTCAATGATAATCATGTCATCATCTTCTGTAACATCATCATAACAATCCAATTCCTGAATTTCCTGGTGAATTTCTTGTGACTCCATTTCTTTCAGAATCAGTGGACCAAATCTCTCATGTTTAGCAATAGCACTGTCTTCAAATGAGTCCTTCTTGTCAAGGTAGCCTGCTCACAGTGCATTTGCAATGCAACTGTCAGTGATTTTCTCCCATGAATTCTTCACCCAAGTCACAGCTTGTTGCAGTTTAGGTTTCACCAAGTTTCCAATAGAAAGCCTGTACGTCCGTTTGACGGTGGTGTCTCCTCTGAAAACGATGTCAGCGGATACCGCAGCATCATGAACAGAGCAGATAAGCAGCACAAGTTCGCAGCATGAAGGGAACAAGTGGGCATTAAGTGTACATTCCAGCAGAAACGCTTCTAAACACCCTCCGTGGAAAAGGGTGAGCAGAGGACATGGCAGCCAATTACACTGATTACGGCGGCTGCAAACACGAGTGGCTACCTTCATGCTTCAGTGAGGCCGCGATTATGTTTTTTTCCGAAACGCTGTGAGCAGGCAGCCTCGTTCCGAGCTCAGTCCTGCTGTTTATTTCCTGCCATTTTCACACACACACTCTTGCAAGTGTAATAATATGTGTGATATCGCATAATGGGGTCCCCTTGCCGATCTCCCACCAAGGCACTAGGCTTTTTCAAAGATCGGTTGGCACATGTTTCTTTCTACTTCTGGCCAAAATGCAGTAGAAATTCAGAGAGTCCTTGTCAGATCAGCTTATGCTAACAGGGCACTTTGACGAATAGACATTCTTACACACAGATCCACCGTGTGATCTCAAGGCCAAGAAAGAGAGTCTGAAAGAGCGATCAGGGGCGACCCGCCCGTAGTTACGCAGTGAGATCACATGTCTCTTGCTATCTCTGTGTGAGAATTAGGATGTGTACGTGGGTATTTCAATGCCGGGAGGATGCACACGTTAGCTTTTACCTGTTGTTGTTATTGTTAGTATCCAGGTAAAGTTATTCATTTAACACACATGGACATAAATAGTTGATGCCTGGAATAATTGCAAAATGTCACTATATGTCCCCTTCATCTTTTAAGATCATCTCTTATCATGGCCGTGGTGGACCAGTTGGCTGGAGTGTTATCCCATGTACCAAAAGGAGGCAGTTTGATGCCTGGTCAGGACACATACGTATATTGTGGGTTCAATCCCCTGTCAGGGCCTGTATGGGAGGCAACTGGTCAGTTTCGCTCTCATACTGATCTCTCTCTCTCTCTCTCTCTCTCTCTCTCTCTCTCTCTCTCCATTCATCTCACTAAAATAAAAAATAAATAAACAAAATCATCTCTCATTCCTGTTAGGTTGGACTCACAAGTAACCCATATTTGGAAGATGCACTTTCCTCCTCTCATTGCAAATTGCACTTCTGAAAACAACACTGATGCACAGAGGATGGCCTGAAGGTCACAGCCCAGGGCTGGAGGCAGGGGTCCTGGTGAGATAATTCCTCGTGGGATAGACTAAGCCAAATGAAGTAAGAGTCTGCAGCAATAAAATTGAGAATTTGATGAAATATTTGAGGAAAAATTATGAGAATGCGGTAACTAATAGATGTGGAGCTTAAGGGAGATTGAGAAATCTGGAATGATTTCCTTCCAAATTCTGATTTAGTTAGACGGGGAATGGTGAAGCTACTAGTATTATCAAATTAAGGAATATCGTTGGGAAATCAAAATAGTTTTAGAGAAAGATAATGAGTTTCATTTTGAACATGAATTTGAAGTGTCAATGGGGTGTTTTTCTGCAAAGATGAATGTTCTTTCTCTCCCAAGAAAAACGAGGAAGGTCAGAGCAAAGAACGAGGGACTTTTCTGAGACTGGATAATGTATCTACAACTTCAATCATCCTTGAAATATTCTGAGAACAAATTATGTATGCTAAGACAACCGCTTCTTTTCACAACATAATTATTTCTCTCAATCTTCTTTAATGAAACATTTGGTGCTCCTAAAAAAATGTCATATTTGGGTGTTTTAAGTAACACCAACATATTATTGCGTAGCTGGAAATTTAAACAAAATTTATGTAATTAGATTCAGAATATTGAAACCTTTCTGACAATTAAAGTCATAATTCATTTCTACTCACTTAGGCACCTGGAGTGAGCTCCGGAAAGGTAATTATATTCATTGCAAATTTACATGTTATGCATATCCTGGTAAGCATTCTGCAGGAAAGCGTTACGGAAAGACACAGGTGCTTAAATTAATAAACATTAGGGAATCAGCAAGAGAATTCAACTACACTAGTTATTGTTTCCAAACTAATTATTTAATAATTGAACATCTCTATACACCTGATCCCAAATCAAGGGATTCTGTGACCTCCCGGGGTTCAGGGTTCATATTTGATCACTTAATATCAAATGTGCACAACGCAGGGCACTGAACTTGGTAGTTGTTCCAGGGCAATTAAAATTTCCCTGAAGGTCTCCTGAAAGTTCACAAGTCAAGACATTCACACTTGTAAAACAGGGCTGTAATTGTTAAGAAGCCTTATTAGTGCTTCAAACAGAACAAAGTGTGTTGCAGACACAGAGTTTCCTGGCAGAACTTCTGAAGGAGGCATCAACTGACTGATTACTCATGGGCTTGGCATGACTCATGGGAAGACCTGAAGTTGAAGAGAGCAAGTGTATTGTTGAGGACCCAGACTCCATCCTCCTTGTTGTGAGCATCCTTTGAAATGCATCCAGCAAAGAAGGGCCAGGATTTCATTTTTACAACAAGTGCAAGAAACACACATGTGGCCTGTTCCCCTCCCCCCCTTTTTGTTTAAATCCCCATTAGAAGATGAAAAGCAAGGCTCTTATTCTAAGACTGAGAATAGTTCATTGTTTCACCTTGTAACATACATGAAAACTAACTTAAAATGGAACCAAAGACCTGGAACCATAAACTCCTAGAAGAAATCAAAAGTGGTAAAGTCCTTGACAGAGGTCTTAGCAAATCATTTTTTTTTAATGTGACATGAAAAGCAAAAGCAATTAAAGCAAAAAATTCACAAGTGGGACTACATCAAACTGAAAAGTTTCTTCACATTAAAGGAAATCATCAACAAAATGAAAAAGCCAACCACTAAATGAAAGAAAAAATATATAGATCATATCAGATAAGGGGCTAATAAGCAAAATATATGAAGAATTCATATAACAATAGCAACAAACTAATAAGCAATCTGATTCATAAATGGGCAGAAAATCTGAGTAGACATTTCTCCAAAGACACAGATGTCCAACAGGCACATAAAAAGGTGTTCTGAACCACTACTCAGCAGGCAAATGGAATATCAAAACCACAATGAGATATCACATTCCACCTGTTAGAATGGTAAAAACTCTGGAATGCGGAGAAAAAGGAACCCTCACGCACTGCTGGTGGGAATGCAGACTGGTGCAGCCGCTGTGGAGAACAGTATGGAGTTTCCTCAAAAAGTTAAAAATGGAACTCCCATTTGAACCAGTGATCCCACTTCTAGGAATATATCCCAAGTAAACAGAAACATCCATCAGAAAAGATATATGCACCCCTTGTGTTCATAGTAGCACAATATACAATAGCTAAGATTTGGAAATAGCCTAAGTGCCCATCAGCAGATGAGTGGATTAGAAATCTATAGTACGTCTACACTATGGAATTCTACACTGCTGTAAAAAAGAAGGAATTTTTACCATTTGCAACAGCATGGATAGATCTAGAGAACATGATACTAACCGAAATAAGCCAGTCAGAGAAAGATAAGTATCACATGATCTCACTCATCTGTGGAATATAATGAACAACATACACTGATGAACAAAAAGAGAACCAGAGTCATAGAAGCATCAAACAGACTGTCCAGCCTATGAAAGAAAGTAGGGGTTGGGGGTGTGTGAATGATGGGGTAAGAAATCAACCAAAGGACTTGTATGCATGCATATGAGCATAACCAAGGGGTGGGAGGGCATGAGCTAGGGATTGGGGGCAGTCAGGGAGAAGGTCAATGGGGGAAGGGGGGAGACGACTTATATAATACTTTAAACAGTAAAGAATATAAATTAAAAAGGAAAAAAACTCTGGAAATAAGTGTTGGCAAGGATGCGGAGAAAAGGAAACCCTTATGAATTGTTGGCAGGAGCATAAATTGACGCATCCATTATGGGTAACATTACTGAGCTTCCTCAAAATATTAAAAATAGAACTACCATGTCACTTAGCAACTCCACATCCCCGTATTCCGTATTCATCTAAAAAAATCAAACACTAATTCTAAAAGATATAGGCATCCTCATGTTCACTGTAGCTTTTTTTACGATAGGAGAGAGAGAGAGAGAGAGAGAGAGAGAGAGAGAGAGAGAGAGAGAGAGATTACTACCTGCTTGAGAAATGGGCTATGAATTCACAGTATGGAACAGACATGGAACTTTCAATGGTAGCAATAAACCTTGTGCTCACCATTTGGTAGCTGAACATAGCTAATTTTGGACAGACGGTGTTGTGAGGAGGCTTTCACTTCTAAGAATTTATTTATATACAGCTGTAGGATGTGATTTAGGACATTTAGCCTCCTGGTCTCCAGCCCACAGGGGAAAGAAATTTGCCAGGTGGGAGAACTGGCATCCTTGTAATATTGCAAAATCACAGGATTTCCAGGAAGACATTGTGGTCCCAATCCCATTTCTGAGTCTTTTATTATGCACCTCCTCTTTGCCTGTCCCCAGAATAGCTAAAACCATCTTGAAAAAGAAGAACAAAGCTGGCGGCATCACCTCCCTGACTGCAAACTACATTCCAGCCCCCTGTTAAAGGGAAGCCTGAGAGTCCATATCTGTCCCTGCTGTCTCTACAACCTGTCCAATACTAACGTTTCACATGCCTATAAGAAGTTTTTAAAAGTTACCCAGGTAATATGCAAGCATCATTTCAGACGCACAACCCTGAAATCCACCCTTTAGCAGTGACATCTGTCAAGAAGGACGACAGCTCTGAACAGCATTTAAAACAAGAAACCGTATCAAGCTTCCTATTAACCACAACTGTATGGGACATTCGAAAGTCCCAAGCCAACTCACAGGGCCATGTTAACAAGGTGGCCTTTCTCTTGAAAGAGATCTGAGGCTGACCTGGGTCTTTGAGATGAGGCGTTTTAATGAGGCTCCACCCCATTGGAACAGAGGCAGGAAGGCCTGAGCAAAGGCCACGTCTGCTAGACGTTTGATGATTTTTGTCCTGGGGGAGACGAGCCCACATACCTTCAGCCATTCATCTCCCCCTCCCGGGACCCCAAGGCTTTCATGCTCCCCTCTCCTCCAAAGTGCACCAGTAGCTAAGGATAAAGAGGCAATGCATAGATCCAAACTTATGACACCGCATTGCCAATTAATTCACTTTCCTGACATTTCAAAGTGATCCTCTACCTTGGTGACCTTTCGAACAATAGATTATTTATGGAGGCGTTTCAGAAGATGTACGGTGCATTAAAGGTACCGAAGCGTTTTATGGGCTGGTTGGGGGTACAGGGAAGACTCGAGTGTAAGGCAAATAGTGGTCCTCTTTTAGTTACTTTTGAAATGGCCTAAATCATCGGCAGAATAAAGGTTATGCTAATAAATGTCTCATTTGTTTTAAATGCTCGGAAAAGTGAATACTTCTGTGGAACATATAAAATCATAGACAGTAAGTGGGTGTAGCGAGACACGGCGAATGGTGGTCATTTCTTTTTGAGTTGCTCTTTCATTATCCTTCATCTTGACCACGTTCCAAACTGGTCAAGAGAGTTGCAGTGAGGAACGCCGAGGGAGGGGGATACTGGTCTCTTTGAGGTTGGAAACAGCACGAAGATGCAGTGACTCAAATCTGGTTTTCATTATGATCACGGCATACAGCAGGCTGGGTAGTAATCAGGCTAGTTTTTTAAAATATTTTTTATTGATATTTTACAGAGAGGAAGGGAGAGAGACAGAGAGCTAGAAACGTCGGTGAGAGAGAAACATCGACCAGCTGCCTCTTGCACATCCCCTCCCAAGGATGTGCCCGCAACCAAGGCACATGCCCTTGACCGGAATCGAACCTGAGACCTTTCAGTCCGCAGACCGACGCTCTACCACTGAGCCAAACCGGTTTCGGCAATCAGGCTAGTTTTAACCAACATACTCTTCCATCCTTTTCTCCTTGCTCATGTGGGGATTACCAAACTATCTCCAGGGCCCCAAATGTGCCCTTCTTCGCTTTGTCCAAATGTGCATTCCCTCATCCACCTTGTAGTCTTCTATGTATTCTCTGACACCCAGCTATGTGGCGAAGCACAATTGCTACGTAGTCAATTAAAGTTTCCTTTTATTTACTCTATCAGGAGTTTATTTTCACACTGTGCATTGTACCACTTCACTGCAAGGATTCGGTATGTAATAAGACTGTCAGATTACAAACCACGGCTTCACTGTGTATTTATTATGGAATCCTACGTTTCTTAACTTGCCTGCGTCTTGTATCCATGTCTAAGAAAATGAAAATACAATTATCATGGTTTTTGTGAAGATTCTAAAGATATAGATCAAAACATTTTAAAGCAAAGGAGGGTGTTCAATAGATGTTAGGGTGTTCAATAGATATATTTTTATTATATCACAAGTGTATATCAAAGCATAAAAAATATGTGGAACTTACTACATTAGATGTCAATTCTTGGTATCTTAACTGTAATATAATGTTTCTTCTCTATCACCCTAACTCAAGACCATGCTGCTGATTCTCTGGTCTTGTCATTTGCGCCAGTTCTGTCTGGCTCAGCCCTCATTAAATTCTCCAAGAATGGTAACTTCAATTTCTTGCTTCTTCATGCAAAGGAGAATTCAATTAAGAACGTCCCTATTTCATCTTTTTCTCTAATCATAAAATGGGATTCTGAAACTTTGGAATGTTGTCATTAGACCACAGTTCTGCTAGAACCAAATAACACACATTCCATGAACTTTATCCTCTCTCCAGTGAAAATAATTTTTAAAAAAATAAATATTATCCTACAGATGTTTCATGAATACACCTATTGGACAAACTGTTCAAAGTCCAGGCCCTCTGCTGTAACAGTGGCTCACAGCAGGTGCATATAGTAAGCTGAGAGCTAATTGTGGCCAGCTTTATTATTTAGTTGAGGTCCTATTTTTATAAAACAAAACAATGGCCAGCAGAAAGATGAGCTGAGCTATGAGACAGGAAAAACGGAGCTCAGAATACATTCCTTGAACACTTAAATCAAGCTATGACACTTTTCATTACGATGATCTATTAAAGAACAATTGTTATCATTACTAATAGTAACACTACTGCTAGGACTAGGACTTCCCTTCTACTGGTGTTAAGTAGGTCTTGTTGACTTGAAATTCATATGGCTTATCCACCAGACCAGCTTTCTCATCTGCAAAAGGGACATAATACTGCATTTTAATGCTTTTCAAAGGATTGGGTTCTTTTTCCCCTCAAATATATTCTAAGAGCATAGCATACCCCTGATACCTCTTGAGGCAATGGGATACCGTAGTGAAGAGCACAGATAAGGTCTGTACACTCGTGGATCTCACATTCCAGATACAGGAGACAAGCCCTGGGTTTGGCTCTTGGTAGAAATACAATATAGATCCTTTCCCTTTTCCTCATTCTGACATTCTTTGGGTAACCGAATGCCTTCGGCTGAACCCGAAGACAATATAATCTGACATTTAGGAGAATTGGAACCTGGACCCATGAAAGTAGAAGATATTCTAGAACACAATTATCTATCTTCAGGTATTTGTGAAAATTTCATAGAAAGAATTTAAAATGCTTTATATGATTTTTTTAAAAGAAGAAATAAGAACAATTAGAGGTACTCACTGGATCTTAACATAAGAAATCCTCTCAGTCAAGATCAAGTTTATTGCCGAAACCGGTGTGGCTCAGTGGTAGAGCGTCGGTCTGTGGACTGAAAGGTCCCGGGTTTGATTCCAGTCAAGGGCATGTACATTGGTTGCAGGCACATCCCTGGTCGGGGGTGTGCAGGAGGCGGCTGGTTGATGTTTCTCTCTCATCGACGTTTCTAGCTCTCTATCTCTCTCCTTTCCTCTCTGTAAAATATCAATAAAATATATTTTATTTTAAAAAAAGATCAAGTTTATTTCACATAAACTCTATGCCTGGGGCAGCAGAATCACATGGTAAACTTCAATAGATATTTGTTGACCATAGTAAAGAAGAACTGGCTCACTGAGAAAAGGAACGATACGGTGAGATAAACTGCCTCACATGGTTGTGTCATTCCACTCCCTTGAGTTTTTCAAAGAATCTATGCAACATGCTCCCATCCCCACCTACACCCCCCAAAAGATCCTCAGCTACGAGAATATAGACTCTCATAAAGCTAAGTGACCGTTACGGTCCCATTCACACTCAATGCTCCCAGATCCTTCTTCTATGATTCTATACTTCATCATGGGTTCTTCTTCTCCTCTTTTTTTTTCTTTCTTCACTTTGCCAATATGGAGCACCTCCTCATTTGCATAAACATTACTGTGTTCTGCTCTATTAGTCTCTTAATCTCTCTGTTAATTCCCATATGTTGCTGTATCATTTAATTAAGGTCTGCACTGCTACGTGGCTGAAGCTCAATGTCCTTTCCTGCTGTGAGCACGCTTGGGCTCTTGGGAATGTGGAGGTCCTTACTCTGGCTGGATTTTAGAAAAGCTGGACTCATTTATCTGAAAACTACTGCTAAAAAAGGTTCATGCCTGTGTCCAACAGAATCAAATTCCTGGAACTGTTGGCAGTTATTCTTCATCTTTTTTTTTTCCAAACAGAGAAAGTACAGTAAAAACATTATTCCAAAGTATTGATTCTGTGTTTTGAAAAGTACCTCAGAGAGTGGTAGGAAGGGGCTTGAACCCAATAAATGGGTCAGTCATCAGTAACTGAGTGACTACAGCAATGACAGCAGCTTCTCAGAACTTTGGACTTCTTGCCAATAAAATGAGAATGGAACTCCATTTTCTCCATTTGTTAGACACCCAATGTCATCCTCATCCACACACAACTTAATGTTGATTGCCATCTCAACCACAGCCTTACTGGTTTTGCAACTTCCCCACCCTAGGTGAACCCTTTGATGTCACAGATGAATCTCCTGGGTATCTTCTTCCAGATGCCATCCATACACTTCTTGGTGACGATCTCCCCAAGCTCAGGCGAGGTTCTAGATACAGTTACAGACGCTCTAGAAGTGCATCAGGCTCTCCCCCAGCAATAGCCTGGGCAAAGGTCCTCTGCAGGTAGTAGGCCTTAAGAGCTGCTGTAACTCCGTGAGCTATGTTCAGCTACCAAACTGTAAGCACAAGTTCACTGCTACCATCGAAAGTTCCATGTCTGTTCCATCCTGTGAATTCATAGCCCATTTCTCACAGTGATGTTAGAAGAAAGAAACATCACTTTGATACTGGGATGAAGATCACCAATAAAAGGAGGATGTCCTGAGTACCATCAACAAGCAGCAAAATTATGGAAGACACATTATTCTCCATGGAGTACTTCTTCATTTCACTGGCATAATAATTCGGGGGGGGGGGGGGGTAAGACGGTCATCCAGGACTTCTTTCTGCTCCTGCAGGACACTGGCAGTGTGTGCTTGCTGACGCACCTGAAGGCCTGTTTGAATCTGTAGACTGTGATACTGCCTCCAGAGAAGACTATTAGTGATCTCCCTGGGAGCCTTGAAACCTGGCACTGACTGGGCCTTCTTCTGGATGAAAAGTCCCTTTGGGCATCTATTTCCAGAACAGGGAGGTTTCACCCACACTGAATATTTGCTCTGCCAAGTAATATTCCTTCCCAATCAAATGATCTAGAGTTTCAAAAATTCTTCAGCTGCCTTCAGGTCAGGTCTTGCAAACCCACCACTCACTTTAGCATTATGTAATACACAATAATTCTTTAGCCAGCAGTTAATTCGACCTCATAGTAGTATCTAGGGTTCTCTTTCAACATCACAAACTTTTTTCTTTGGCTGTGATCATCATGGTGCTGGGAAAGACACACTCTGTATCTGGTCTTTAGTTCAGGGCCTTGGAAGTTTCTTCATGAATGATATAGGCCAGCCGTGGGCAAACTACGGCCCGCAGGCCAGATCCGGCCCATTCGGCTGTTCTATCTGGCCCACGGAGCTGAAAGAGAGCGGGTTCTCTTTCTCTCCCCTCCACTCCTTCACCAGCAGCCCAAGACGAGAGTGCCAGCATGGTCAGGTTGCTTTTGTTCCAGCCCTCCGGTCGTTTAAGAACCCATTGTGGCCCTCGAGTCAAAAAGTTTACCCACCCTTGATATAGGCCCTTCTTGGATTTTTGTTAGTCCAGCTGCCTTCAATTAAGCAGAGCCTTTAACAGGTCTGTCACTTTGTTCTTGTTCTTCAAGATTCTAGCCACGGTGGAATGGGACATGCCTGACTGGCAAGCAATAACCATCACTGATTTTCCACCTTCATAATCACTAGCTTTTAATCACCTCCTTAATCACTTTTAACTTTGTTTCCAGGTTAATCATATGACATGGCCTCTTACTGGCAACATTAGCAGTGGATTTGGTACACTTAGGGGTCATGATGAATAAAACAACATGAGGTTAAATCAAGCACAAAAAAGAAATGATGCAATCAAGAGATGCAGTAAACACAAGATATATGAGGCTGCTGCTGGCATAACACAGCATGCTGTTTTACAGTAAACATTCTTTTATACGTATAAAGAGTACACTCTGAAATAATGATAAAAAGTACAATAAATACATAGATCAGAACATATCTATTATCATTATCAAGTATTGTGTACTGTATGTAATTGTTTATGCCATAGTTTTAAATGACTGGCAGTGCCCTAGGTATGTTTACACCCCAAACAGATGAGCAATGGATCATGCTATTATATTAGGGCAGCTCCAATGTTAGTAGGAGATAAGAAATTTTCAGCTCCACTGGAATTTTACATTGTATATGCAGTCCGTCATTGACCAAAAAGTCATTATGTGTCACATGACTTGTATTGATTTGAGACCCAAGGTAAATGGAATCAAGCCAAGGAATGAACTACAGCCCAGATTTCTTGGTTGGGCATTATAGCCACAATAAAAGAGAACTCTAAAATTAAAAATACTAATTCAAAACTTTACTACATGCCAGGTGCCATGCACACAAAGGAACTTACTATATGACATCTTGGGAGGCCGAGTAGACTGGTTGCAATTACGGTTACAATTATGTCCCCACCTGTATATAGGACTCTGTGCAGTAGGATAATGTGGCTCCTCCCATCCAGGGGTAGAGTCTATTTCCCATCACCTTGAGTTTGTACTGTTCCTGTGTCTTCTTTTGACAAATAGAATGCAACAGAACTGGTGTTGTGCCTGTTCTGAGCCCGTATATCAGCTCTCTCTTGGAAAGCTCGTGCTGTCGCCATTAATTAATTGGCTGGCTTACTAGATGATGAGAGACACATGGCCCATTATCCCCATCACCACAGCCAATGGCCAGCTAGTCCTCTAAAGCAGAGAGACACAGATGCATGAGCAAACCCAGCCAAGACCAAAAGACCACCGAGCTGAGCCCAGATCAAACGGCCAAACCACAAAATCAGAAGCTAATATTTAGTTGCTGGTTTAAACAGTTAAGTTGTGGGGTTGATAATTACACAAGGAAAAGATACATTAGACATCTTTCCCACAAAAGTTCATTAAGAGGAAAGAGAAGAGCTCCTATAGACAGAATAGGAAGACATTTTTCTGGACCGCATGGCCTTTGGTCTGAACCTTAAAGGAGTATCAGAAACTGAATACATGATGCTTACGGAGTCATCCCATAGTTGTCCATTTTGGAGGCTGTTAGAGGGATGTTTTGTGGACATGCTTAAAAGGAGGAATATATTACACCAAGACATTAAAGCCTGGACATGGTATCAACTATATGACTGTGGTTAGGTTCTGATATCTGTTTATTACTTTTCACATTTATAACATGGGGATGATATACAGCACCTATATCAAAGAATTATTATAATAATTAAATGAACCAATAGATGTAAAGTGCCTAGAAAAGTGCCTGGCACGTAGTAACTATTAGCTATCAGCCTTAGATGCCTAGTTTCCAGTTTGATTTGCTATTTTCACCTCTCGGGTTGTATTTTACTACATACACACACACACACACACACACACACACACACACACACACACACACACACACAGGCATCCATGTATGTGCACAGGAAGTAGCCAAGCAAGCAACGTGGGAAAGGAAATTTCTAGGAAGGCAGAACCATGAACACAGAAGTAGCATATTTAAACTATGCATCTGAATAGTGATTTGTAGGTTTACAAAGAATTTTCACACCATTATTTTGAGCACTGATTGCAGCAAACTGAATTCAGCACATATTTATTGAGTGACTTCTATATCTCAGGCATTGCATTAGATAATGTGTGGGTAATGCAGGAGCACACAATAGATGACATTATATTTATGGACCCTGAGAACCTTGCAACTCAGCAGCCTTCCTTCTTTACATTTGCCCTCAGGAATCTGAAATAAAATATTCTACCTAATTCTAGCTAGTGTATACCTTTGTGTACCAACACTGTCCTGGTTTAAAATTATTCTCCACTTATCTTTCTAATAAATTAGTGTCTTTATGTCAGCCTTTTTTAAAAGAAAGAAACAGCACTTAGGGCAAATAAATTATTTACAAAATCAATCACTTATAGGTTCCTTTGTTTCAGAATGTGAATCGCAAAGTTCCACTCAAAACCGACTTTTCATTATCACAAATCTACAGAGTGAATAGACAGCAGACTCAAGTAGATTTTTTTGGTCCTTATAAAGTTTGCCTCTGCACATTTCATGGGTCAGAGTGATTCCCTACTGTGACAGTATATTAATGTTTCTAAACCTGTTTTTTAATTTTTATTGTTGATTTAAGGAAAAGGTTCTAAACCTCAACACTCCTGAAAATTTTGGATTAAATGGTGGGGGAAAGGGGTCCCATAGCGTGTTGAGCTGCATCCCTGACCTCTGGTAACCGCCCTCACCCCAAGTTATGACAACCAAAATTATTTCCTGGCATTGCCAAATGTCCCCTGAGTCTAAATCTACCGATTTAAGGAACTATGTGGCAAATGATTTTGTTAAGAATTTGCTTCATTCATTTTATTTGTTTATGGTGAAATTGTCTGCTACAGCCTGGAAAATCCAAGAGTCTGCCCTGGCTTGTGTGGCTCCGTTGGTTGAGTGTCACCGGTTTGATTCCTGGTCAGGCCACATGCCTGAGTTAGGGTTCAGTCCTAGGTCAGGGTGCATACTGACCAATAGTTCTCTCACACACAGATGTTTCCCTCTTTCTCTTTCTCTCTCTCTCTCTCTCTCTCTCTCTCTCTCTCTCTCTCTCTCTCTCTCTCTCTCCCACTTCTTCCCTCCCTCTTTTCCTCCCTCTCCCTTCTTCTCTAAAACAAAATCAATAAAAGCACATTGTTTTACAAACTGTCTAAGTGACCTCCAATAAATAGCTGACAATGAGTAAACACATGAAATTATAAAACATGTCAATGACTTTCAAACTGTCAAACTGTCTCCAGAATAACCAAGTTTAAAACAAACCAGTGGGACACATATTTTCCTTTTAAAGAAACATGTGTTTCGTTAATTGCTGTGTCAAAAAGGAAAAAAAAAAATCAAATTAGTTTAGTAAATAATGGAAAGTACATGTTTTCACTGAAGAGTTTCTTCTTTTTATTCAGAAATACCCATAATTCAACTCAGCTTAATTTTAATGTGCTTTTCACGTGCAATAAGAACATTATGTTAATATAACAGATGTCTTTCAAATTGTCAAACATTAATTACAATTAGCTAGAGTGTTTTTTTTAAATAAGATTAAATTGTAACTTATTTTGAATTGTGGTTCAACAAGCTAAATGTTCTTTTACAAAGACTGAAGACTGACTGATCATGGTAGATGCTGATTGCAAGATAATTTTTAAAAAAAATAATAATAAGACTCTCCTCGGGAGAAAAATGTGGTATTTTCTGTGCTTTCTTTGAAGCAGTTCTCAGTCCTCTTCATGGGATGAAGTAGATGTTTGCTACATTCCAAGTATAAATGTGACTGGATTTAACAGAGGTTGAACAAAATGCCAATTTTCAAATTCCTATCAAGACTTATCAAGGGTTCTAAAATCATTTAGAATAACAATCTTTGATCACAAGAGGAGATTGCAATCTTTCATTTTTAGATTTTTCAAGCAGAAGGCTCAAAATAGTAAAACTGTTATTAAATATGTTAATATCTGAATAGATCAATGTTTGCCTCATAAATGTAGAAACCCCTCATGTAATGCAGGTCGATGTGACTTGTAATCTATGAACTTATATTACAAATCTTGACTACAGTTCAAACAGATATTGAACTTGAATATTTAAATCAATATAATGAGAAAGACTATTTCCTAATTTAGCTATTACTTGAGCTCTGCTAATCACAGGTAAGTTATTACTCTAAAATGGTGGGAGTTTAAATTTCACTAGATATGAAACCATATTTAATCTCTGACTCCTGATGTACAGCTAGGTCAACATCAACAACTCATCTCACATCCACCTTCATTTAACTTCCTGGCCTATAAAGTGGGGGTAGTTAAATAATTCCTGTGACTTTGTTGCTATTCTTTGTTTATTTTGTTAGCTCCACTAAGTTTCTATAAGGAGAGACCCAAAAGTTGACCTATGAAACAAATAGGTTGCCACAATTCTTAGTACATCCCTGGTACTTGTAAACAAAGAACCCAATCATTCTAATAAATATATGTGATGCTTTGAAAGGAAGAATAATGGCTGTCCAATGATGTCCCCATCCTCCTAATTCCAATACCCCCTGAATATATTACTTTTCATGCCCAAATGGACTTTGCCGATTTGTTTATAGTTAAGTAACATTTATTTAAGACCTGTTATCATACTATACAAATAATAATAAAAAAATGTTACATTTCTAACATTAACTTTCCAAATGAATGAGCCAACCCTATAGCATTTCTGTTAAAATAAAATTTAAGCCCTTGACAGTTTGGCTCAGTGAATAGAGCATCGGCCTGTGGACCAAAGGGTCCCAGGTTAGATTCCAGACAAGGGCATGTACCTCGGTTGCAGGCTCCTCCCTGGCCTGGGACCTAGTCAGCTGATGCAGGAGGCAAGCAATTGATGTGTTTCCCTCTCACATCAGTATTTATGTCTTTCCCCCTCTCTTTCACTCTCTCTAAAAGTCAATGGGAAAATATTCTGTGGTGAGGATTAAAAAATAAATAAATGTTAACACTTTTAGATTTCTCTTCAGCTAAAATCATCTTGGTGAAGCAAAGGAGAAGCCTCATTGAAGACACAACAAAAAAAAGGAAGTGGAATCTGCATATCTCCCTTTTCCTATTTGGTATTCCTGATCACCACAAGTAAACCCTGGCATACAGTCCCTTGTGAGATTGAGATATAGATATAGATATAGATATAGATATAGATATAGATATGGATATAGATATATAGATATAGATACTATGGGATATATATATCCCATAGTCATGAGGATCTTGTTCCAATGTTCTATCCCCTGATATCACTATCCCAGATGGAAATGATTATACCCACCTCTGAGTTTCTAAGACCTGTAATTTGAGTGCAATTAATATTTGTTTCCAGCATGCCATGATGGAGGCACTATATTTTACATTTTTATTTAAAATATACACTTAGAGAAGTAAAAATGTAAATACACAGCTTGTTGAATTCTCACCAAGGAAACATACACCTTTATAACCAGTATTCAGACCAAGAAACAGAATATTACCAGAATTTATTTCTTCCCTACCACTATTCCACCTCCACCCCCAAAGGTAACTGTTATTCTGATTTATAAGAGCAAACTCTAGTTTGGGGCAGGTATTATTTTAAGTACTTTATAATTTATTTAATACTGAAAACAACCCTAGGTACAGAACCTAAATAATATACCCAAGGTAATACAGCTGGTGAGTTGTGTTAAAGATAGTATCCAAGCTCTAGCAGTGAGCTTCAGAGACAACTCATTTAATCCATACTTCTGCAGGGTTCATGTGGCAATTACCTATTACCTTACTTTCTCATTAGCTGTGTTTATATCTTATTTCTTCCACAGTAAGCTCTGCAAGTACAAGGTTTACGTCTAATTCTTCTTTGTAACCTGTTTAATATTCAAAGTAACCTACAGAACATGTATTCAAAAAAGATTCTGGCCGAAACTGGTTTGGCTCAGTGGATAGAGCATCAGCCTGCGGACAGAAAGGTCCCAGGTTCAATTCCGGTCAAGGGTATGTACATTGGTTTCAGGCACATCCCCAGTGGGGGGTGTGCAGGAGGCAGCTGGTCAATGTGTCTCTCTCATCCATGTTTCTAGCTCTCTATCTCTCTCCCTTCCTCTCTGTGAAAAATCAATAAGAATATATTTTTTTAAAAGATTCTGGTTGATTAAACGAATGACTGAATGAAGAACTGAAATTAAATGAAACAAATAAGAGCTTATTTAAAATGTTGTGCATTGCCACTCTAGAACCTTGGCAATGCTGAAATGATTTTTATCCCCCCGTTTAAGGCATTGCTTTTTTTTATTTCTTATAGTCACCAAAGAACACATTTCAGTAAGCTCCATTTTACAGTATCAGCATTTTCCAGTAGTTGGGTGTTTTTTCATTAAATACAGTCACATAAGCAGTTAAAAAAAAATCTGTGCGGAACATGTAATGTCTGACTAGATTTAGAAGAGTGGATTTTCCCCTTAATATGAGTAGTCTCTACCCGAGCAGCATCTTTCCGCCTCAGATTACAAAGTACTTAACTGTTTAATTCACTTTTTCCCTCTGTTGACATTTCTTATTGCTATAAGCAAGATGCCTTTGATAAATACTGCTCCACCACTTCCTCAGAAGCAGCAATTCTGTTGGTTGTCAAAATGCATTCTCCTCTCAGTCCTTACTGCTAATATTTCCATTAGTGTAAAAGATTAAGCTAGAGAGGCAACATCAGTAAATGTCAAGGCTAATCCTGCAGGGTTGGCGCTGGTTAAGATTGCAGAGGTCAACAAGCTGAGCTCATTACAACGCAGGGAAGTGAGGTGAGTTGACCGATGTCACCAGGTTGCTGAAGGAATGGCATGCTATGAAACCTGGAGAACCATATGACTCCACTCATGTGTGGGATATAACACTGAAACGTGGAGACACAGACAACATGGTGGTTACCGGAAGGAAGTGGTGGGCAAACTTTTTGACTCGAGGGCCACAATGGGTTCTTAAACTGGACCGGAGGGCCGGAACAAAAGCATGGATGGAGTGTCTGTGTGAACTAATATAAATTCAAAGTAAACATCATTACATAAAAGGGTACGGTCTTTTTTTTTTTTCTTCAATAGTTTAGAACAGCCATCCGGCCAGTGGGCCGTAGTTTGCCCAAGGCTGGGGTAGGGAGTAGTAATAATAGCCAATCAGCAATCCAAATATATGATGAAGGAAGATTATTTGACTTTGGGGTGGTGGGCATACAATGCAATATAGAGGTCCTGGACCATAGAAATGTACACTTGAAACCTATATGGTCTTTTTTTTAAATATATTTTTATTGATATTTTACAGAGAGGAAGGGAAAGAGATAGAGAGCTAGAAACGTCGATGAGAGAGAAACATCGACCAGCTGACTCTTGCACATCCTCCACCAGGGATGTGCTCACAACCAATGTACATGCCCTTGACCGGAATCGAACCCGGGACCCTCAGTCCACAGACCAACGCTCTACCACTGAGCCAAACCGGCTTCGGCAACCTATATGGTCTTATTAACCAATGTCAGCAAAATAAATTTAATTTTAAAAAATAAAGAGACCCTGTCTTCCAAACTCTCAGCACTAACTTCATCCCACCCATCATTAAATATCTTCTCCTCTCTGGATGAAGACCAGTCAATGGATCCTCTCTCCCAATCCCGCTCAGTGTTCACTGTTCCTCTCTCATTACCTTAGCCGAGGCAGCAGGGTACCTTGCTCTAAATATTGCCCTTCTTTTCCTCCTGCCTCTCACCAATAAGTGATGGATACTGCGCGCAATATGGGCCACGTGGTAGTAAAGCGGAAGTCAGAAACTGCCTGCCCTTAAGATGGATGTGTAATGAGAGTTGGAGTCGGTGCTTCTGCTGGAGGCAGGGTTCCCTGTTTGCCTCAGATTTCAACGTAAAGAGCCGATGCACCTATATGTCTCCTAACCTTCTCCCCATGAGATTTTCATTCTCTCACATATGCAGTGAAGACATATATGACCTCTAAGGGATCTTTCAACTTTTCATGTCCTCCATCTTTGATCTAGCCTGCTGCTTGGAGACATTGGGTGGTTTTTTATCACCCTCAGAAGATATATTCGTTTCATTCCTGTTTACATAGACAGAAGCTATGTAGTGACAAGATCTCTTCAAGGCTGGAATACTTCCTTAATAACAGGAACAAAATAGCATCTGGTATCAATCTTGTCCCACTGACTTGACTCTTGTGATTTAAAGCTTTCATTCTTTGGATTCAAAATCTAATTTTTAGTGCACTTTCTGTCAGCTGTCTTCATGGAGTCTAAATGAGTTTCTGTCATTCTGACAGACTTAGATAAATTGAAACTTAACTAGGGAAAAAATGTTTTTAAAAACATTATTTGGCTCTGAACAGAATAAGTGTGACATATCCTTTGGTTATTTTCCCTCTAAATTGTCATTGGCTTCTCTGTATTGGTGAGCTGATGAGTTTGTGTGGTGATCAACTCCTTCTGTAACTCACTGTCTAACAATAGGTTGTAGGCAAACTGCCAGGCTGACTTTGACGAGATCCATTAAACACATCATTCCTTTCCAAGCACACTGACCTGAAAAGACTCCGTTTTTTTCTTCCCAGCATAACCTAAAATCGCAGAGCATTTTAGCTATTATTTCCTCCAGGTGTTCACTTTAATTGGGTGAGTAATCATTTTCCTTGAAAATAAAGAAGCCATTATGATGGCCAAAGGTGGGTGACAAGACAATAGTGTGGTTCCCTTTCACTGATACTGAACCAGAACACAGGGAAATTAGGCTAGGAAAGTGGGCGCATGAGGGGAGGAAGAAGGGAGGAGAGAAGGAAAGGAGAGAGGGAGAGACACACACAGAGAGAGAGGGAGATAATGAGAGGGAGAGGGAGAGAAAAAGAGAGGGAGAGAGGGAAAGAAAGAGGGAGGGAGAGGAAGACAGAGAGGGAGAGAGAGAGAGAAGGCATTTTAAAGTGTTGAATTCTCTCTAAATTAATATGATCATCCACATTTGTAAAGCAAGTTACTAATTAAAAGTACTGTCACTTTTCTCTTCTGAGTCCCAAGATATACCTTAAGTACAAAGAGCTCTATTTATAGGCTCTATGAGGCTTCGTGTGGACAAGTCATTTAATTCCTATCACACAGCTGGTTGATGGCAAACACTTTAGAATCAGGTCTCTGTCTCCTCAACCCAATGCATTTCCCCTACCACCTCACTGCCTTAATACTAGAGGTCCTAAATGAATCAACCATGTGTTAACTAGATTCTTCTTTCCATGAAACTTTCATGAAGAAGTGTTTGTTGTTGATGTGTTTGACAATGTTCTCCACCAAGTAACCCTACTATCTGTAAAGACAGCCATGGATTGCAGCTCTGACACCTTGGTCTCCACAAGGATGATTGGCCCTTCAGTGCTGGTTAAGAAGGTAAAGCCTTGATGCAATCTAGGGTTAGGTGGGCATCCCCAGGGTGAACAGTCTTACTTCCAATATTTCATTTGCTATTTGTTCTTGGAAATGCAGTTCAACAATTTAGCAATCATGGCATTAAGCCTAAAATAGGAATATCATTTATTTTATATATATATATATATATATATATATATATATATATATATATATACTTTGTATTTCAGAGGAAGAGAGAGAGAGAGATGATGATGATGATGATGATGAGAATTATCAATGGATTGCCTTCTGTGTGTCCCCTACTTCAGATTGAGCCCACAATCTCGGCATGTGCCCTTACTAGAATCCAACCTGGGACCCTTCAGTCAGCAGGCCGACACTATCCACTAAGCCGAATTGGCTAGGGCAGGAATATTATTTTTTTTAATATATTTTATTGTTTTACAGAGAGAAAGGGAGAGGGATAGAGAGTTAGAAACACAGATGAGAGAGAAACATCGATCAGTTGCCTCCTGCACACTACCAACCAGGTATGTGCCCTCAACCAAGGTACATGCCCTTGACTGGAATCAAACCTGGGACCCTTGAGTCCTCAGGCCGACGCTCTATTCACTGAGCCAAACTGGTTAGGGCAGGAATATCATTTCTTTAAGAAGTAAATGAAATAATGCATTAAAATATGTAGGATGTGCACTTCATATTTTCCTAGTGGCGACTGAACCTTGTGTAGTAATTTTGTCACAAAATATCTGTAGCAGATACTGTTGGTGCATCACCCTCACACACACACACCCACGCCACCCCTGTCTCCTCAGGGCTCCCCAATCCCATAGTTCATATAGCTTCCCAAAGCACTCACTAGAGGGATTTCTCTGCCATGCTTGGCTAGTGATAGGGACACCAGGATTGCACAATTGGATATCCCTGGGAAATAGCCCTCAGCCAATGAGAGTTGAAGCACATCTTTTCCACATTCTTCTCCCCTTAGGTGCAACAATCCTAAGGAATTCTTTTTTAACCACAAAGTTTGTTGCTCTGCAATATTAGTCATCTTAAAGAAATCGGTTCCATATCAGCTGAATAAATGCAACGAAAAGTTCCTGTGTTGACTCTCCCCAAGCTCTCCCTGTGTTACAATGCCTTCATACAGACTATGTGGGCATGCCCGATAATTAACCACAGTATTTTTATGACTCTCTGAGAGTAATGAGTCCCAACGACATATAAATATTAGGAAACATTCTTCAATAAGTCATAATGCTGAACTTACTGATGTACATTTTGAACAATCAAAGAAAATAGCCAGAGGATCTTCTCCTATATATTTTTAAATAGTTGATAGGATGAAAAGAGAGGCAAATAGAGCAAAAAGGTATAAATGTACCGGTATTTTCATTCCATAAACTAAAAAAATCTTTGTAAAATGTTTTCATTATCTTGTACTTGCTTCCAGTTGGGATTAATTCATTGTTGTCTCCTGGGATATATTAAATGTCTATGACTAATAAAATATCATTTAAGATCTTCTGCTCTAGTGATCTACTTCAAATGCCTATTTTAAGTTACTACAGTACACTAAGGTCATGGAAGCAAAGGATGTGTCCTATTAACACATCTGCATTTTTGTGAATCTAACTTCATGTGCCATGCATTTATTATCCATACAACCAACCAACCAACACACACACATACACACACACACACACACACACACACACACACACACACAGATTCTTTAGTCAATGGGCAAACCTTATCTTTCACTCACCTCAGACCAGGGGCCAGAAACAGTTAAATATAACATCCCAATCCTCTAAACTTCCCAGCTGAGGACCCAGACATTTTTGACAAACAAATTGGCTCTGCCCTATCCCTTGCCTGAATTTCTGACCTCAAAATCCGTGGGTAAAATAAATGAGTTGTTTTAAGCTAAGAAGTTTTGATATGCTCTATTATGCAGCAAAAAACAATGGAGGCAAATACAAAGTGGTTACTGAGCAATAAAAGGACGTAAATCACAATGCTAAACATTGTAATAATAAAAATAAAGCCGTTATGTTTTGTGCTTAAGGAAAGAAGAAAAGAAAACTAAGCTGAAATTCGTGAGATTCCTGAATATATAAATCTACACAATTGGGAGAAAAGGGACATATGTGCTATTATTTCTCATTCTAGAGGAAATCAGAACTGAAAGAAGTATCTTTCATCTTAAGTCTTAAAAATAAAAACATGAATAAGTAATACTTTGAGAAAGTCAGAAGTAAAGAATGATGTTCCACAAAATGGCGGGGGCAGTGGGGAGGGCACTGTGTGACAAACTACAGAGCAGCCTTTGGAAAGGCATTTAACCTGCAGAAGAGTGAGGCATGAGATAGAGCCACGTCATTAAGAATAGTGAGCATCTTGCCAAAACCGGTTTGGCTCAGTGGATAGAGCATCGGCCTATGGTCTGAAGGGTCCCAGGTTTGATTCCGGTCAAGGCCATGTACTTTGTTTGTGGGCACATCCCCAGTGGGCTGTGTGCAGGAGGAAGCTGATTGATGTTTCTCTCTCATTGATGTTTCTAACTCTCTACATCTCTCTCCCTTCATCTCTGTAAAAAATCAATAAAATTTATTTTTTTAAAAAATTAAACATAAATAAATAAAAAGAAAGAATAGTGAGCATCCCACTTGGGACTTTCCACCAAGAATGGCAGACCCTTAAAGACACTGAGTTTTAGAAAGATGTTTCTGCCCAACAGGTGTGGCTCAATGGCTGAGAATCAACCTATGAACCAGGAGGTCATAGTTCAATTCCTGGTCAGGTTGTGGGCTTGATCCCTAGTGTGGGAGGTGCAGGAAGCAGCTGATCAATGTTTCTTTCTCATCATTAATGTTTCTATCTCTCCCTCCCCTTCCCTTCTTCTCTGAAAATCAACAAAAATATATGTATTTTATAAATGATGTTTCTGATGGTATATGAGAATAGATTAGAAGTCAAGAAAGAGATGATAGAAAAAAATCATTCACAGATTATTTCAATATTCTAGATCATGGATGAAAAAGACCCAATAAAGTCAGTATTCACAAGACAGTAGAAAATGGCAATATACTGCTATTTTTTAAGGGAAAAAGAAATGATTCAACCAATGATAAAGCAAAGAATGGCATGAAGCACCTGGTAAGTCACAGAAGAAATGCAAGATGGTGAGAATAAGATTTTCAGATACATTCAATACACTTTAATAATGAAGAAACACTTTTTTAGTTTTTTTTTTTGTGTGTGTGTGTAAAGAATTCACAGTCACTGCTGATCTGAGGCACAGACTGCATTAGAGATTCTTGTTACTGAACTCACCTCGAGCCTCCAAGGTACATGTGCACTGGGCTTTTGAATTCCTTTTTCATTTGTTTCTAGACAGAACCCTTGTAAATGGATTAATTTATTTTTCCCACCTACCTGCTCCCTTTAATAGAATTCACTTTCACTTAAGATCATTGCCTTCTTAAAAATGGCTTGGTTAACATAAAATTTCTGAATTTTTCCATCTCAATTATAATACATTTGCAATTATAAGCCCAAAGGAGGAGCGGGGGTGGGGGGGGATTATATGTGACTGCCTAACCATGGAAACACATTTGCCATATCTTATACTCATTACATGTCTCATTTTACACCTAATGCAATCCTATCTGCTTATTTGTCATATCTGATTATTGTTTCATAGAATACTTAAAGATTGATTTCTCACTGCACTAACGAGGCTATAGAGATGAAAGAAATTTAAGGTGTGAAAATGGGAAAAGAAATGAAACAGATGAACATAAAGGTAAGAGAAAATATTGATTTTCACAACACTTGTTGAGTACTTACTGTTTGTCCAACACTGTTCTACATGCTGAGAGTGCAACAGGAAATAAAACAACGTCCCTGTCTTTGAGGAACTTACTCTTGGAAGGAAGATAGAGTGAGAAAATGAGCAAGTAAAACTCAAGTGCATCCTATGGTTATGTGTGCATTGGCAAACATTTAGCAGGTGTAAGAGGAGAGGGGCTTCTGGAGACAGAATGATAGGAGTGGCATGACACTTGACAAGTCAATAAAATCAGCAAAGGGAGGTGTGAAATGCAAATTATACAAATTCCTGGGGAGCCGGCATGGCACACAGAATAACTAGAGACTCCCGGAGGTATGAGCATGCTTGAAATACCGGAGGTTCCAGCAAGGGCACCTGTGTGGCAGGAGAGGCGTGCTCCAGCAGTGAAATAAAGGAACTAAATCAGAGAGGTGAGGGGTATTGGAAGGCTGTCAGATCATCAGTGATCTTGTAAGCGGAGGAAGCTGGAGTGAATTAAAAGTAGTCTGGACTCACCACTTGGGTCCTATGTGTGCTTCAGCCTGGCTCTGAGATCTTAACATGTCACTCAGGTTCTGAGCCTTAGTTTTCTCTTGTCTCAAACAGAGTCAAAGTTGAATTACATTCAGAAGGTTCCTGTAGTGTGAGGTAAGATCATGTCATGCAATGCTAAGAAGTGCTTAGCTGAGTGCCTGAACAACAGTAAAAAATAGTATTGTAGTTATTGCTTTAAATAATGCACAATGGGTGTAAGGTTGAGTAAAATCAGAATACAAATATAAGGTTGAGTAAAGCCAGAATGCAATATTTTATGACAAACATTAAAGCAGGGCTAGGTCCCGAGGGAGGTTTCATCCTGTAGGTACAACATCCCGTGATACTCATCTTATGAGGACCGTCCTGACCGCTGTGGAATCCTCCCCCTGGGAACTGAGCTGACCACCTCGGAATGCACCTGCCAGGAAGAGACCAGCCTGACCTGTGATTATGGGAAAGACCACGCCCGCCCGGAGGTGCCTCCACAGCAGACAAGGACTTACCCAGAGGAACAGGAAGGGGGGAGGCAAAGGGGGCTGGCTTGCATAGGTGGGCTAGAGTATAAAACTCGGGAAGAAACTTAGAATGGGGTCTGAGTTTGAAATGGGCAAGTGCCACTGGGCTGGTGCCCCGGCTCGGACCCTAACCCGGGTTAGATGTAATAAAGACTTTCTGCATTTGCATCGGACTCGGATCCCTGGTGGTCTGTGGGTTCCAGAATGTACCGGGCACAACATGGGAACCACAAATGTACTAATTTGGGGGCTGGGGAGTTGGGGGAGGGGGGACTGGCCTAAACTTAAACTACAACATTTCTTGAGGATTCTTTGACCACAAAAGATGAAGAAGGGTTCTCCCAAATATTCTGTCTAGTCCCTTACAAAACTTTTCTATGAAATCTGATACACATTTTTTCCCCACAATTGGAGATTATCAGACTAAATGTATTATTACCTTCCCATATTTTGAATTTCAATGCTGTGAACCCATTTAGAAAAATGTAGTACATAATAAAGATAGAAAATAGAATAGAGAAGAGAGACAGACACAAAAAGATACAAAACACTGGGAGAGTGAAAGAGAAGGAGGGGAGCAGAAGGGAAAAGTTTATAAGCAACAAGAAATCCTATACAATAGCCCTAACTGGTTTGGCTCAGTGGATAGAGCATCAGCCTGTGGACTGAAGGGTCCCTGATTCAATTCTGGTCAAGGGCATGTACCTTGGTTACAGGCACATCCCCAGTAGAGGGTGTGCAGGAGACAGCTGGTCAATGTTTCTTTCTCATCAATGTTTCTATCTCTCTCCCTTTATCTCTGTAAAAAATCAATAAAATATATATATATTAAAATGAAATTTAAAAAATCCTATATAATAAAAGGTTAATGTGCAAATAGACCAACCAGTGGAACAACCGAATACTATGATATGTGCTGACCGCGAGAGGGCATGTGCGGAACATGGCAGGTATTGGCCTTGGCACGATGGTGGAGCAGGTGAGCGGGGGCACCAGACCAAGGTGAGGTGCCAGTTGCTATCATAGGGCAAGCCTCTGGTGGTTACTGAAAATTCTTTTCTCCTGTGTGCCACGGTCCCGCCCTGCCCCGGCACTCACACCTGCTGCTGGTGCCGGGCTTGCACCCACTACCAGTGCCAGCCCTGCTCACACCTGCAGCTGGTGCTGGAGCCAATGCTTACACCCGCTGCTGGTGCCTGGTGCTGGTCCCGATCACTTGGTGACATCAGCAGGTGTGAGCGGCAGCTGCTGGCCCTGATCACCCCTGAGGGCTTCGCTTCCCCTGTTCCTGAGGGGCGATCCGGGCAGCAGCCGCTGCTTGCACCTGTTGACAGTGTTGGCCCTACTTGCACTCGCTGCTGGCTCTGGCCCCAATTGCTCCGCACCATCCGTGGGTACAAGCAGGGCTGCGCCGTCAGTGCATGGAAGTGGCAGCAGTGGGAGCAGAGCTGCCAGCAGACAGGGGACAGGGGGCCTTAGTGGGAGGGGCAGGACGGGGTCCCAGAGGATGGGCCAAGACCCACCCCTGTGCCTACCACAGCCTCGCAGCCCACAGTTCCTTTCAAGGTGCACGAATTCGTGCATTGGGCCCCTAGTAAGTAAGTAAATTCCTGGGCAACTTAGTGACATACTACACACAAGTGGAAAACTAGGCATAAAATTTCACCCCAAAAGGTTTAGTTCTAGAAATTTAGCTCAAGGAAATAAAGAAAAGTGGTGAGTATATTTCTTTTTTTTTAATAATTTTTAAATGTTTAGTTATTAATTTTTATACAAGTTAACCATCAGCAATTTGAAAAATAGTCCTTAGCATCCTTTATTGTCAGTGTGGGTATATAGACTATTTCTTTTTTTAAATTTAAATTGAATTTATTGGGCTGACCTTGGTTAATAAAATTATATAGACTTCATGTGTACAATTCTATAATACATAACCTGCATATTGTATAAAGTGTTCACCACCCCAAGTCAAGTCTCCTTTTATCACCACTTATGCCCCCTTTACCTTCTTTTACCTCCCCCATGCCCTTCTGTCTCTGGTCATAAACATATCATTGTCTGTGTTTGAGTTTTTTTCTTCACCTTTTACACACATCCTACCCCCTCTGAAAGCTCTCAATCTCTTCCCTGTATCTATGAGTCTGTTTCTATTTTGTTTATTTTTTTATTAGATTCCACATATAATTGAAATCAAATGGTACTTGCCTTTCTCTGGCTGGCTTATTTTTTTTTAGCTTAAAGCTCTGTGTATTGAAAACACTAGACACTTTTGTGATAATAAGGAGGGTAAGCGGGGGAAAAGTGAAATCTACAGTGTTGTCCAACAAGAGAGGATTCATTACATAAATGATAGTGTTACAGTCTATGGGTGTTTTTTGGACCCATAAAAAAATAATGCTGCAGACCTCTCTTTCAAACTAGGATTAAGTCACCAGGGATTAGGCTTAATCCTAATCTAACAATTTAATTTTGCACAGTCTGTTTCCTAGAATGCCATAGCTTTGAAAGGCATCTGGACATTCTCTAACCATGGAATGCTTGCTTTGCATACCTCCTTTTCATGTCAAGACAGGTAGGTACAAGATGGATGAGAGTTCTCTCTTTCTGGCCTCAGGATGTCAGACACTGAAGTGCCGAGATTCGCTGGGACTGTTTTGGAAGAAGAAAACTCTTGTCAAGTGAACTGTGACTGCTCTGCGTCCTGGTCCCTTTTGCAGGCCTGGAGCAGATGTGCAGGCAAATTCAATTTACCTTAATTCATCCCAGTTTAATTAGCAGCTGGGTAGCTCCTGGCTCCAGGAAAGCGAGAAAGTGACAGTCTGTGTCGCGCAGCATCTGTCCTGTGGAAACCACTTTCCCCTCTGGAAAGCTGCTTGATCAATAGATAAATCTTGCTGTGTTGACACCGGAAGGGACATACTTCTAACACCAGTTAATTCTAAACAAAAGCGCTCTCAGCTTAAAGAAAAGCCCGTGTTTTATGTGAATGTAGGCCGTAGTATCAGAAATGGCAAATGGATTAAGACATAATTCTCTACCTAAGCTTAAGAGTTAAGGTCACATTTTCAAATTCTCCATCATTTAGGAAATTTTTCAGGAACTCATTTTCCCGTCGGTTCTCATGGCAATAGATTTATGATAGAGGGGAGGGAACAAGATCAGTAGTGAAATTATTTTATCACTATATTGACTAAAGAGTGAAATATAGAGAACCCCCAAATAAAGATAAGACGAGTCACCTATCTCATGCCTTTAAAAAAATCATTCTTTTTTCAGTCAATATTTTTATTGTGGTAAAATATAAGTGTCATAACATTTACCATCTTAATGTTTAAGTATACAGGTTAGTGGTATTAAATATTTTTATAATGTGCATCACTACCATGCACTGCCATAACTTTTCATCTTATAAAACTGAAAGTCCATGTTCATTGAATAATTCCTCATTCCCCTCTTCCCCTGTACTCCCTGGAAACCAACATTCTGTCTCTGTGACTTTAACTACTTTAAGTACCTCATGTAAGGGGAATCATACAATATTTGCCATTCTGTGACTGACTGATTTATTATGTAACTAGAGGCCCAATGCACAAAATTTATGCAAGAGTCCGCTTTCCTTCCCCCAGCTGCTGACACCAGCTTCCCTCTGGCACCTGGTACCCAGGCTTCCTTCAAAGCCCTGGCTTCCTCTGGAAGGTCATCCGGAAGGATGTCTGGTCTAATTAGCATATTATGCTTTTATTATTATAGATGTCCTCAAGGTTCAACCATACTGTAGCATATTGCAGAATTTCTTTTCTTTTTGTATTTTGAATACTCCACTGTACGTATACACCACATTTTGCTTTTCCATTCATAGATTTTTTTTTGAAGAGCAGCTCAGAGAGAATGTTATTATGATTAACCCAAAAATAGTGAAATACAAATCAGTCTGACTCCTTTGTACGTACTTCAGAAGTAAATTTTGACCACAAGGGAATAATGCAAAGAAACAATTATCCTATGTAATAAAGAGCTAATATGCTTATTAGAGTAGACGGCAGAATGACCTTCCAGAGTGACCTGCCTGCCGGAACAATCAGTGGGCTGGGGACAGGGCCAATAAGCCTGTGCCGCCAGGCCAGCCATGGCAGTCCCGATGCTCCCACCTCCTTCCACAGAAGTGGCAGCAGAGGCAGCAGCATGGCCCAATCCAGGTCCTGGTCCCGGTGCCACACCTTCTAAAGAGGCGGCCACAGGGGACTGGACCTAAGCCATAGTTGAATATCCCCCAAGGGACACCAGAGGATGTCTGACTAGCAGCTTAGGCCTGGTCCCACAGGGAACGGGCCTCATCAGGCAGGCAGGTATCCCCCAAGGGTTCCCAGAAAGTGAGTGGGCACAGGCTGGGTTGAAATACCCCAAATATACTAATTTTCATGCACTGGGCCTCTAGTAGAGAATAAAGTCAGTGTATTAAAAACAGCATATTCCTTTATTGTCCAATGTTTAAATAAATAAAGTAGTAGAAATTATTAAACAATAGAATTCTTTGTAAGTAGAAAAAACTTACCCTCTGCGAGATATTTGGCTTAAGACTTTTACATGATTTTATCCATCTTTAACATACTTACTACTACAATTAATAATGTTATCCCCACTTTCACATAAGGTCACCAAGACTTGCAGAGACTGAAATATGGAATGCATTCATTTATATTTCTACCAAAATGGGTCAATACCAACACATAAGCGAAAAACTAACTTATATTCTCTGGATCATCTCTAATGGTAATATTTTGGAATAAACATAAAATACTGAGTTCAGTCCTTGATGTACATTTGAGTTCTCTGATCCTCTACCTAATAAACTTAATGTAGTAAAACAGATGGTGGCTGTACCTCTGTGCATTTTCCCATCAGGCTCATGGAATTGCTGACAATTATTTAAGGTAGACAGTAGTAGTGATTAATAACAGAAACGGTGATATGCCCAAGTCATATAGCTGCTAAGTGGTGGAAAACCAGGAAGGAAAACCAATTCTCTGAATTCCAGACATTAAGCTCTACTTGCCATATAGTGGGGCTGTTTTCTGTGGCCCTGTAAGAAATGTGGGTGAGTTTCAGGACACAGGAAGGACCACGGAGAATGGGGACAGATAAAGAAATGACAGGTACCATGGATAAAAGGAACCCTGCTACAATTTCAGGCATGTCAATCTGCTGGAAAGCCCAGGGTTTCGGGAACAGTGAGTGGTTAATCTACACCAGGGCAGCAGATGCAGGAATGAAAAATGCACCAAAAAGTGTCTTACATTTCAACTGAGTGTTCAACGTATATAAAATGGGATGCTTGTGGGAGCTTAAATGGATTAAACGAAGATAGCACCAAAGTGACAGCTCCACTTAAAGAATGAGTTGTAAAGTCACAAGAGTTGCGGAGGGAGGTCAAGCCACAGCAGGATCTCACTGCTCAAGGACTGATGAAGTGACGTTTTCCAACACAGGCAGACGAGGATCATTTTGGAAAAATAAAATAGGAATCATATGCGGGGCTCCTGGAGAAGCATCAAGAAGCATTATCAGGAATCTTTTTAAAAGCACAAAATATGTTATTTAACAGTTGATCAAGCTGCTCAAAATATCCCTATTCAAGCTCAGAAATAAAAGTATCTATTAAGAAAACATCACCCTTATTTCAGCCTATTAATAGGGTTAGTTAATTCTCTATTCCAAAAGTGAATAGCATTAGAAAAATTACCTAACCTTTATGCATGCACACAAGCTAAGCAACGGATTTTGTTTTGAGAGATAAAAACAAAAACAAATGGAAAGAATTGCAAAGGATGTACCTTATCAATTCCTGAGATATTTTATTACATTTTGTCTAAAGATTCAAAGATTACCTCTACGTGAGGGTTCCTGGTAACTTGCATTGACTTTTGAGACAAAAACATTTTTTTTCTTTAAATAGCAGTTTTTGTTTAAAACTTTTCCATGCAGAGTTCCTGGTGCTAAGATATATACTGACAAAGGTGAGTTGGGGTTGTGTGGACATGGCATGGAGGCTCCAGGAGGTCACAGGTCAATGCACAGAAGAAAGTAAAGTGACTCAAGATCAAAACAGCGTTATGTGTTTTCAGGGCAAATGGGTCACTTTTACTCCTAATGTTCAAATGGTCATTAAAATGTGTTATGTCAAAGAACAGCAGGTATCTTGTCGAGAAATATATCAACTATCAAAGCATGAATGATAACAATTCTTTTTTCAAAAGTGTCAAAACACAGCATTTGATCATTAGTACCGAAAAACACTTGATTTTTGTGTTCTACATTTTTTCTTTTCTGTTTTTCCCTTAGCTTCACTCTACTTTTGATGATAAAACCCTTAAGTAAAGACTTGTTATAGCCACAATCTAAAAGCATCCAAAGGCACACAAAAAGTGTTTCAGATTAGAGAAATAATATTTTTTGATACACCATCTATCATCGAACAAAGGCAATTCTTTTTAGAAAAGAGAAAATGTGAAATTTGAAAAAAAAATTTAAGAAGAGGTTGGGGTTTTTTTGTGTGGATGTTTAGGCAGAAAAGACTAATGCCTTTGCACCCTCCTTGGTGCCATCACTTTTCTTTTTTAAAAACATTTTTATTGATTTCAGAGAGGAAGGGAAGAGAGAGAAAGAAACATCAATAATGAAAATCACTTATCAGCTGCCTCCTGCACACGCCCCCTACTGGGGATGGAGCCCACAACCCGGACATGTGCCCTGACCAGGAATCCAACTGTGACCTCCTGGTTCATAGGTCAGCACTCAACCACTGAGCCATGCCGGCTGAGCTACCTTCTCACCTTTTAACCTCAAGCTCCCTTCTCTTCTCTTTTACCCCCTTCTATTTCCCCTCCTTCCTCTCCCCTATGCACTGAATCCCCAGGAGGTCACCTTCAATCCCTTCTCAAGGTTTAATAAAGCATACTTCAGAAACTAACCTAATTTCTAAGCTTTGAACTTGAATATCTTATTGCCTGTCAACATCTTCACTTTTAAAAATATTTTCCTTTGATCCACATGGGTTTATCTTAATGTTATACACTCTAATAGTCCATATAAGAATGGCTATATCTTTCCAAACAAGAATAACATAGTTTGATAACCATGAGATATACTGAGTTTAGTAGGATAATTATTAGAAAGGGAATAGTTTCAGAAAAACTAGATCATAGATTTACTACGCTAAAACACAAACGTTCTGCTTAGCTCATGAAATGTTTTTACTCACTTATCTAAAAGATAAAAAATTTTTCAACATAATCTTATGCAATCTTTTATATCCTTTTGTAGTATTGAAAAGATAGTACCTGTCAAGCCATGTCCATGAAATTGAATTCTACTAAAAGAGATGTAAGTTCTCTCCCTAAATATAAAAGCAATCAAAATCCAAAAGAAATTGCATTTGCCATACAAGATAAATATATCCAAACAAATTTTTATAATGAATCATTTTAGAGGACTATTGGAAATAACTTAAAATTCAGAAGGGCTGAAACAAGAAAGAAGCCTGAGGTTTACTCATTTTTTACCAATAAATTGAACATTTCCTCTATAGTCTCGCAGTAGAAATGAACGTAATCTGGACTTTTCTTAATAGTAGGAGACAATTTCCATTTCATCAGACTTTGATATAGACCAAATGATCAATAGTATCATCAAGTGACTTTGATAAGAATGCTTCTACACTCCTCTAATTAAGTCCAAACAAGAATAAAACATCAGCATTTCAAAGATAACTAGTTCGGCTTTTACCACATTTCGCAGTTAAGTGATTAAGTGTGCAAAAGTGTCAATGGGCTGTGAGCTATGCTACCTTAAAATTGTTTAGTTCTTGCTGAAACCAGTTTGGCTCAGTGGTAGAGCGTTGGTCTGCAGAAATGAAGGTCCCAGGTTCGATTCCGGTCAAGGGCATGTGCCTTGGTTGTGGGCACATCCCCAGTAGGGGGTGTGCAAGAGGCAGCTGGTCGATGTTTCTCTCTCATTGATGTTTCTAGCTCTCTATCTCTCTCCCTTCCTCTCTGTAAAATATCAATAAAATATATTTTTTTAAATAAAATTGTTTAATTTTTTCATAAAAATATGACTAGAAAATTTCTTATTTCATTTAGAATTATATGAAATTCTATAATGAAGATAAATAAATCCTAGATACTTGCTTCCAGCTGACCCTAACCTCCACGGAAGGAAGGAAGGAAGGAAGGAAGAAAGGAAGGAAGGAAAAAAGAAAAACACAGGGGCTGGGATCTTGGGTCACTAGAGGCCTGATGCACAAAATTCATACAAGAGTAGGCCTTCCTTCCCCTGGCTGCCAGCACTGGCTTCCCTCTGGCTCCCAGGACCCGTGCTTCCCTCGTAGCCTCAGCTTTGTCCAGAAGGATGTCCAGTCTAATTAGCATATTACGCTTTTATTATTATACTAGTGGCCTGGTTCATTAACTTCGTGCACAGGAGGGGGAGTATTCCTCCGCCCAGCCTGCACCCTTTCCAATCTGGGACCCCTCGAAGGATGTCCTACTACCAATTTTATGGGGATTGGTCATTAACCGGAAGTGGGACATCCCTCTCACAATTCAGGACTGCTGGTTCCAGCCACTCACCTGCATGCCTTATAGCCCCTAACCACTCTGCCAGTCAGCCTGCTTGCCCCCAACTGCCCCCCACTGCAGGCCTTCTTGGCCCCAACTGCCCCCCACTGCAGGCCTTCTTGGCCCCAACTGCCCCCCACTGCAGGCCTTCTTGGCCCCAACTGCCCCCCACTGCAGGCCTGCTTGGCCCCAACTGCCCCGTCTCCAGCCTGCTCACCCCCCAATGCCCCTCCCGTTACCCCTGCTGACCTGCTCACTCCAAACTGCCCCCCGTTCCCCCCGCTGTCCTGATCACCTCCAACTTATCCCCACTGACGGCCTGCTCACTCCCAACTGGCCCCCATGCTGGTCTGCTTATCCCCAGCAACGCCTGCCATCCCATCCTGGCCTGATCACCCCCGGGCTCCCCAAAGTCCAGCCTCTCCCTTTTTTCTTTCAGTGCCTCCTTGAGCAGAGGCCTGGGCCAGCTGGAAGCAAGTATCTAGGATTTATTTGCCTTCACTTCTAAAACAGTGATCAGATTATAAAGGGCTGAGTCTGTTTCCAATTCCTATTTGCATCTATTGTATAATAACTATAATTTTCTCTTGGAGAACTTAGAATGTTTTGCTTTTGTTACTTAACAAATCATCCCCTAAAATAATGGTTTATTAAAAACAGTCAGCCCGCCGAAACCGTGGTAGTGCGTTGGTCTACGGACTAAAAGGTCCCGGGTTTGATTCCGGTCAAGGGCATGTACATTGGTTGCGGGCACATCCCCGGAAGTGGGTGTACAAGAAGCAGCTGGTCAATGTTTCTCTCTCATCGACGTTTCTAGCTCTCTATCTCTCTCCCTTCCTCTCTGTAAAATATCAATAAAATATATTTAAAATAAATGAATAAAATAAAAACTAAAAACATTCAGCCCATTATTGGGGGGGATTGGGATCTGGGGCTTGGTTAGACTTGATGGTTCTTCAGGTTCCAGATGAGCTCATAGGGTATCTGCAGTCAGCGGCGTGGGCTCTCTCTCTCGTGGTTGAAATGATTATTATTTGATTCATGTGGCCATTCATCCATGTAGCAGTCAGTCATAGGCCAGTTCTCAGGATCCCAAAAGAGACACCATATGTCTGCAGTGGCTCTGGGGGCCTAGACTCCAAATTGGCACAACACTGCTTCCGCTTCGTTCTCTTGGCCAAAGCAAGTTGCATAGCCAGCCCAGATTCAGAAGACTGGAAAACAGACTTGAGTTTTTCAAGTAGCTGCATTGGGAAGTTGCATTGCAAGGGCACAAATAAAGGGGGGAGGAGAATGTATGGTTCTCTCTGTAATCTATTGAGATAGTTTTAGTATTTTTTTTCAAACTAGCATGTCTATTATCCCATATAATATTTCCCCCAAAATAGTTTTTATAATAAAAAAATTTACTACTGTTAATGCTACTTGATACTGAGTGTGGAAAACATGCCCTGAAAGAGCTGGAGAGGAAATATAACATATTTATTAAATCTTCGTTTTCAGATGAAAATGTATGCCTAGAGAGCTCATACGATGGCCTACCACTGATGGCTGCAGCCCTCAAACCAAATCTCCTGGTAGCTATTCAAGGACATTATTTTGGCAATCTGCACTATACCCAGGCTGATGGTAAGAACTTATCTCTAATATTTATTTTCAGTTAAAAATATTTCAAACTATATTTATTATGATGGCAACAGACTTATCAGCGACCCATAACTGAAATTTATTCATAATTGACATGTTTGAATCTTTTTAAAATTTTAATTATCCCCAAGAAGCCTAGCTTGCATATTGGCTTTGAAAGCAGACTTCTGTTGTCCTCATTCAAATTTTTCAAATATGTGTATTAAATATTCAGATATAAGCTGCTACACAGACGCATTAGGACTGATTGATTTAAATGGTCCTAATTAAGACTGAAAATAGTTAATTATATATACATACATACATACATAAAATGGAATCTTACAGAATAAAAGAAATGTGAAAACTACAAATTTTATATATAAAAAGCTTAAATATTAATTGCTTCCCTTATTCATCATATATAATGAATGTTTCAATGATCTCTTTTCTATAAATTATGTCAAAAATAAGTCAGATGAGGCCAATAAAAATTTTAAAAAACTAAGTTAATTTCTAAGCAAATTGACATCTCCATGAGTAACCATCCAAGGAGTATTTAAAATAACACATCCTATACAATAAAAGGCCAGCAACCATACGTCACAACCAGAACAACCAATGGACCGGCCGCTATGAGGTTCATTGACCACCTCTCGGTCCCTCCCCCCAGCCTGCAGTCTCCAATCACTGGATGGCCAATGGGAACCACAGGGAACCGGGCTGGGTGGCAGCGGGGCGGGACTGGTGAGCTGTTAGATGGCAAATCTCTTGGTCCCTCCCGCTGACCCGCAGGCTCCAATCCATCCTCAGTTTCTTCCAAAAGAAACGCAGTGCCTCTACTGTGCAGCCTCCCAGGTCGCAGACTCAATGCCATGAGAGGCTCTGGAGCGGACACTTTAACAAGGACTTCAGTGCCTGCATGGACCTCAGCCTTCACTGCTGGGAGGTGGATGGAGAACACCAGCTTTAAAGCACAAACACCCTCCTCAAGAAGAATCTGCCACCTCCCTACCCCACAGCCTCTCTGGGTCTGCAAGGAACTGTGTATGCTCCTCCCAGCAGGATGGTTGGGGCCAGAGCCTGAGCCCATTGGTTCTGCGATGGGGAAGGGGCCGAGCCATGCAGCTGGGCCAGGGCAGGGAGAGAGGGCAGGGCAGGAGAAAGCGGGGAGCACTGGTTCCCTGCACCTCCTCCCGCAGGCACAGCACTTCCTAGTTGAGTTTCCCGCGTCATTGTTAGGGTTTTGGTTGGTGACGATGGCTGTGAAAGGATCCACAAGGGAGAGAAGAGTCAGGAGCAGAGAGAGGGCAGTTAATTCACTTCTGGAAAGGGAGCAAAGGGCCAGGTGCCCTTTGAGGGCACAAGGCACCTAAGGCAGAGTGGGCCCTTCTTTTGATCGCTGATGGGGAATGAGGAAACAGGGTGGGTGACAGCAGAGGGGAGCACCATTGAACAGAAAATGGCCCTGATCCGCAGGCTAGGCCTAGGGGACCCTACCCGATTTCGTGTGCTGGGCCTCTAGCCTAATAAAAAAGTTGTATCAGGAAGGTCAATTAAAAAAGATTTTTTTTTAATGGATGACACTGGATGAATATGGACTAAATTTGTATTTGGAGCTTTCCGGAAAGTAGAAATATAAAAACAAAATAAAACAAGATATCTACTCACGACTTCTAAATTAAAAAGGGATGATTTGGGCCAAAACTGGTTTGACTCAATGGTAGAGCAGACTGAAAGGTCCCAGGTTCGATTCCGGTCAAGGTCATGTACATTGGTTGCGGGCACATCCCCTGCAGGTGTGCAGGAGGCAGCTGGTCGATGTTTCTCTCTCATCAATGTTTCTAGCTCTCTATCTCTCTCCCTTCCTCTCTGTAAAATATCAATAAAATATATTTTAAAAAAGGGGGATGATTTGGGCCAAACATTTATTTATACTTATTTTATCCATACTTCTATTTAGTCTATATAAAACCAACCACTGCATAATATTTATTAATGGCCCATGCACAAAGCATTTGAATATCAGTTATAAATAACTACATAAATAAGCAAGTAAATAAAATGTACAGATGCACATTAAATACTAGATGATGGTTAATACAGCCAATTTACCAATGAACAGGTTGCCAAGGCTCAGAAATATAAGTGTAGAAGCTAAGTTTATCCTCATCCACATTGAATCCCCAGAGCTGAACAAGAGCCAAGCTCGGGCTCAAAGGAGACACTGTGAAATGGTTATTCAAGTAAGTAATGTGACTACCACTGAGTTAGTATCATTCAGGATTAAATCACATCATGTGATTCATAGTTTAGGGCTTGGACTAAGACAACAAATGAAATGTTTTTATTATATGAGCCACATATGTGTTAAACATTAAATAAATATTGATACATGTTGAATATTTATATTACAATAAAAATCAACCTAAAACTATTTTCTTCTCTATAGTCACAAATCACTCAAAGTTGAAAAATATGATCATAAAATGTATAAAAACATTTTTTCACTTTAGTTATTATTGAAGGTAGAAATTAATTATCAGACCTATATTGAGAACAAGTTTAGATTCTATTTTACAAATATTGTTATCTCTCGTGTGTTTTGTTTTTTCTCTACAATCATCTAGGTAGCCATTTTATTATCATGTTAAAGCATCAAAATTAAATAATTTAATACCAACATTTCAATTATGTGACTTGTCTCTTAAAACCAAATTGTATTTTATACGAGCTTACCCACCCATATATCCACATCAAGGATGTATCTATCTGGTGTTAAACAAAGAAGGACTTTGTATGTTTGCCTCATTAACGTTATAAAGTCTTTTTCCATTTTCTCAAAAATAAGTCTATTCCAAATCTTTTTAAATCAACTTCAAACTAATTTCAAACACACTTGAATAAAATGACAAATGTACTGATGATAATGGAAAGGGAAAAAAATCCAAGCACAAATCTCTAGAGAAATTAACAAAGAAATGCAGCATACCCAACCAGGCAAGAGTGAGAAAATAAATATTATAACTGCAATTAAAAATAAAGTATCTAATGGACTGTAAAGGGAGGTGGGAATTAACTGCCTGATAGATTTCAAACTTTTGAGTTAAATCTATAATACCTGTTTACCTTGCTATAATTCAGAGACTACAATTGCCTGGAGGTCACCTTTGAGGAAGCAGAGAAAATCAATATTTTTCACTATTAGCTAAGTAGTGTAATTTACCTCTATTAAATAAAGCCTTCATGAGGTAAGGGAAAAACACGCATTCAACAACAAAACAACCAAGACCAATAGTGGGAATTTTGTTTTGTGATCATATATTCCTTGAACAATTTTTCCTAGTTATGAAAATATGTCTGACATCCTCTGACATCTAGATGTGAACCTAGCAGGGTTTCTGGTTGGGGTACTAACATCAGAGCGAGATTTCCAAGGGTACAAATGGTGACCCAGTCTAGAGCCAGAGAGACCCAAAGGATTAACTAAAAGTTCTGTCCTAGGAATTTAGAGGGTCAGAACTAAGAGAATCTAATAAAGGCATCAATAGAGCCCAAGAAATGGGCACTGCATTAGTAATGAAAAACTAGATCAAAATGATCAAAAGTCAACAGATCTTGAATAAGGGTGAAGAGAGATAATAACTTTGTTACTAATAATCAATAAATTACTTATTTGGATTCATCGGAGTTCTTATAACAAGGCACCCATTGTGCAAAATCCAGCAGATAGAGTGATGAAAAAAATAAACATTTTATCTCTCCAAAAATGTTCACTATTATGCTAGTGAAATTCACATAATTTCCTGTGGAACTTTGATTACCACGTAACATGATACTGTAATGCCAAACTAAACTAAAATGTTAGCAAACAGTTTTCATTATAGATATCTCACCTGTCAGTGGAGTTTATGAGGACTTGGAATCCGGCTATTTCTTTTAAACATGCTATTGAACTTACCTTCATCTTTCTACACATTGAAAATTAATTTCTTTTTTTTAATTTAATAAATCAGGGAAAGAGAGTTTT
This sequence comes from Vespertilio murinus, assembly GCA_963924515.1. Lineage (NCBI taxonomy): Eukaryota > Metazoa > Chordata > Mammalia > Chiroptera > Vespertilionidae > Vespertilio > Vespertilio murinus. The sequence continues at coordinate 6,749,244 of OZ004716.1, read as the reverse complement.
TCTGAAAATTAATTTAAATGGAATTCATTCTGACAAAATACATCCTCCAGGATGTAGGCCTTAATTTATTCTGTTCAGAACCAAAGTCATTATCAGCAGGTTGACTTTTTGAATGACTTTGGATATATGGTGATAATCTACATCAGAATATTTTCACGAACCCATTAAAACTCAAAACTAATTCATTTCGAATGTACTGGGGAAATGGGCTAATTGATTCAAAGTGTGTAATGTGGTTTGTGTTGTAATTCAGAATTTGGGTCTAAAGAGTTATTCAGTTAATTCCTAACTTGTCTATTTACTAGAAGTAAACTTGGATAATTTCTGAAACTTAGTCTATGACAATGAAAACTGGGCAATTTCATGGCATTCTTTAGCCTTGTGAAGGCTAAATATGATGAAAGAAAATATCTAGCACAATCATCTATAATATACTGATCATGATATGCTGTTATTTTAGAAAACCAATGGTCTTTAGTAATTAGTTCCCTATCAAATAATAATATAATACATTTTCACAGTCAGGTATCATAATTTAAATATCTCAAATTTCTATGACCTATTATCATTACTAAATATTATGGGAACCCATAGTTGTATGAAACTATGTTAATATTTTTAAAATTCAAGATCACACACACACACACACGACAACAAATAGTAAATCAGAGGGAAATAGTAACACAAACAAAATAATAATCAGTTGCCCTTTTAAAGAATTACAGTGAGCCTAAAGGGCATGAAATATAAAACCTGCAGTCAACCACTTGAAATAACTCCTACTTACCTTGATGAAATAGAAAAAGAAAATGCAACTGACTAAACACTCAATTTGCCTTAGATCAAACCAATACTAAGTTCAGAATAAATCAAATTTCTGATACGTTGGATATACTGATGGATGTTTCTTTCATTTTAAGCAACAATCCTCATAGGTGCCAAAACAAGCTTTCTTTTGAAATTCTTGGGTGCGGAATGGGACTTGGACCTGTGAATGTGTTATGGCTGCGTGAAGCAGCTACTTCAATGGGTCATCAAACTCACTCTCGGGAAAATAGTTAAAGTGCCTGGATGGACACTATAAATTACCTTCACAAGGTCACTTTTAGCTAAAAGGGAAAATCCATTTCCTCATCATTGTTTTGGAGAACATATTCATCTCAAAGACCCAATCAAAAATTGCCTAATTTATAAACTTTGCAATTTTAAGATAAGGAATATTCCTTTAGGTTTCTCTAGTTAGATTTCTAAAATCATGACAAACAAGAATATATTACTTGTCTGTCTCTCTCACTGGACTACAAATTCTACCTATAGTGGTAAAGATAGGGAGTAAAAAAAGCTATGTTGCTTCATTACATATAAGTCTTTTATCTGTAGATAATTAATTCAGTCTTTTCAGTGTTTTTTATGCACAAACTAGAGGGAAATGTGTATACGTTCTGCCATAAGTATGACCAATTAATCGTGCCTCCACACTATGCATACCTAATTCCAAGCACAAAAACCGTATTTGCAAATGAGAAGCAATTGTCCTAAGAGTACAGCATTATGAGATAATTAACAAGAAAAGTATACACAGCCCTGGGGGGGAAAATATGGAGGATGATTTTTTGCTCAGGATTAGCTGGAAGTCTCAACACTGCTCCCTCCCCGAGGGTGGCATGCATAGCTCTATGTTCATATTGTTCAGTAACGAGCCTCACACATTAATCTTCCTTGTGACACTGCACATTCTTTGGGAAGACTGCGTAATTAGAATGAAACCCTTACAGTGTCAGATGCCAATCACACACATCACTTTGTATGTTATGGGAAAGACAGAGAAAATATCCCAAGTTTTTCTGTGTGTGTTTGTTTTTCTAAATTAAGCCTGTGGAGAGACAAACTCACTCAGGTGGGGGGGAAAAAATTCGGCAAAGCTCGGCCCACCTTCACTGAGTACAGACATGAAACAACCAGAATCTCTGCTCATAGTGATGTGCTGTAAAGGGTTGATGCCAACCTTAAAAAGAGTCTCAAGATATGAAAATAAAAACTAGTTTTCTCTCTTTTAAAATATATTTTTATTTATTTCAGAGACAGAGGGAAAGATAGAAACATCAATGACAAGAGAGAATCATTGATTTGCTGCCTCCTACAGGCCACACACTAGGGATGGAGCCCGCAACCAAGGCATGTGCCCTGAACTAAGAATCAAACTGTGATCTCTAAGTTCACAGGTCAACGCTCAACCACTGAGCCGCTCTGGCTGAGCTAAAAGAAAACAGTTTTCATCAAAGCCAATAAAAGAAACCAGGTTTTAAAAAATAAGATAACAGATAAGTTCGATTAAAATTTAATAAGACATGCCAACTGAAAAGAAAAACCAGATGAGAAAAAATATTTTACACTTATATCGCTAATAAGGGATTGATATCCCAAATACATTAAAAAAATAACAGGAAGAATTAAAATGGAGAAGAAAAGTACCAATAACATGACAGAAAAACTGGACAGATCTAATGAAAGGAAACACAAATGTCTTTCAACCATTTGAAAAGATGCTCAACTTTACTCATAAAGGGAGAAATGCAAGTTAATCCTTTGCTAGGATAGCTTTTCTCACCTAACAGACTGGCACAATTCCAGAAGCTGAACAGCAAACGCTGGAAACACCGTGGGGAAACAGGATTCTCAAACACTGCTGATGGGGATACAAAACGCTAAAACTCTTGCAGAAGGAGATTTGGCAATACCTATGAAAATTACGTATATATTCACTATTTGATCAAACAATTACATTTCTAGAAATCTATCCCAAAAATACAGTAGCAATGTATTAAAAAGACATACAAGTCAATCTATTAACTGCAGCAAGCATATAAATAGGAGATTGGCATAATAGTATGCTGAGAAAGAAATGAGGAAGAAATTAACAATGGCATATACTTGAGAATATACTGTTGAATTAAAAAAATATATCAAGATGGAATATGTGTGGAATACGACAACATGTATACTTGGGTTATCTTTTATGTCAAGAAAAAAACAATGAAAGAATAAACAGTTAAACAAAAGAGTTCCCTTTATGGAAAGGAAGTTTCTAGAGAAAGATGGAGAAAATAGAAATGGAAGCAAACTTTGGAACTGTATACAAACTTCACATAATTATTTTATAAAAATTAAAAAGCAAGTCTTAAAAAATTAAAAGTGGTATAAAATAATGATCTTATTATGTATTCAGCTGTCAGCATAATCACATAAAGAGAAATTGCTTTAATGTTTCTGAAAATTGCTAGTAAGATGTAGTCCTCTGGATATAAAGAACTACAGATGGATGATAGATAGATAGATAGATAGATAGATAGATAGATAGATGATAGAGAGATAGACAGACAGACACAGATAGACTGACCAACCAAAATCTTCAGTAACCACATATATACACATTCTTCTTATTTAAAAGTCTACAATGCTAAAATAGATCATCTCAATCTGGCCTCCAAATGCTATTCACTGTTAACATTATTTTCTGGTCTTTGTGTGAGTGGATAATGACATTTGTCTCTATTAGAATTTGTCTAGTCATTTATTTTCATTAAGTCATCATACCTCATCTGTACCAAAAAAAAAAAATGTATTGACTGTAGTGTGAGTGTGAAGACTAATGTCTCTAATGCATGCAAAACTCCTGACATGAAGTAGCAAGTCCCAAGTAACCTACCAGAGTGTTTATAAACAATAGAATTAAAAGACCTCGGGTCAAAACCTGCCTCTGTCATGTATGAGCTTGGGTGCTCTTAAGCAAGTTACTTTCACTACCTGGGCTCCAGTTTCTCTACCCATAAAATAAAATAACTCCCCTCACAAACATGTCCGGAAGGTCTCAATGAGCTAGTATGAAAGTGCTATCTCAATGTCCGGCAAGAAGTGCTCAATGATGGTGATTCTTCCTTCACAGGATTTCAATCATAATTCACTAGTATTGAATTTTATATGGAGTTTTATGTTCTGCTTTTTTTCAATACACACTAGTATTGAATTTTATATGGAGTTTTATGTTCTGCTTTTTTTCAATACACAACATTTACCCTGCTATTAAAAAGATTTCATAAACCTCCTTCTTAATGGAACAAGTGCCATGTTGGCAGGTGGTGATGGAGGCGGAAGGACCATTTCCGGTTGGAGGGATATCTCTCTGTATTTTCATGAGCAAGACTTCCTGGGGTGGGAGGGTGGGGGATTCCCAGTCCATCATTTTGTCAAACTTTTACGTGAAGGCTGCAAGTTGTCCGGCCTTAGACAAATGCTTATATTAATTGTGTGCCACTTAATTTTGCTAAATGCAGAGTACCCTTCCTTTGTGTGGCTGCGTACGTCAAAAAGCTTTTGTCTCCTTGGACAATGATGTCCGTCGTGCATGGAGCTTCACGTTGGCTATTTTATTTACAACAAGGGCAGCTATGCTCCTGAGTGACAGTTAAATTTGTTGAAGGTATTAAATTGCTAATGCTAATTCATTTTACAATCTTCTGCACTGATTTAATATATTAGACTGCCACTCAAAGCCGTAATAAACAACACGGCACTCTTAGTTGGAAATCATTCTGTCAGGTCTGGGGATTTCAAAAACGCCTCCCCACACTCAGAGTTTACAAACACATTTTTTATTCTCTGTGGGCTGCCCCACAACCCAGTGACATAGAGACTTCAATTTTCATCTCTTGTCAAAGAATTTGCAACTAGCACAAAGTCATTATAAACACCTGGCTGGAATCTCTGAGTTGGGAAATCATTCTTTACGTAGGGAGGTAAGGACGCTGCTCCACCTAAGGGAAGAAAGCATTTAAAACTTATTATCTGCTAACTTTATGGAGTTGTCATAGTTTCACATATGTATTCCCCATGTCAGAATACAGCACAATAGGTGTAACAAGAAAAGAAGAAAAAAAAAGCCTGCTGAATAATCACAGAAACCTACCTAGTGGTGGATATATGATAGATATCATATGTATATGTAGGTTGTTCCCCAAAAAATGTATACATCCTTTGAATAATTATAAAGGCAGAATATATTTGTTTTTCAAAATGTAATAGAATCTACAGCTATCAGCTGTCAAAAGTGTGTATAAATTTTTGGACACCCTGCATATATATAATATCTATAAGTATATGGCTATCAAGAGAAAGTGTCTGATCCAGATTAGGTCACGAAAAAAAAATAATTGCATTTTAAAATTCTCAAAACGTTTTATATATGCTATCTCATTTGATTTTCACAATGAATATGGCAAAGTGTGTGTTGGGGGGTGGGGGGTGAATTACTCCCTTTTACAAATGAGAAAAGTAGGAATTCCAGTGATGAAAATGGCACACTCAGACTTACGTAGACATATCACCAATGGGACACATGAACTCAAATGTCCTGCCTTAAAGTTCTAACTTCCTTTCTTTTGCTTAAGTGGAAAATAAATTATTAGCATTTTTAATTACTAGTGAGGTTAATCATATTTTTGTAAACCTATTCTTTTTATTTCCTCTAAAAAATTTTTCTTTGCAGCTTTGTTGAGTTATAATTGACAAAATTGTAAGATAGTTCAAGTTCACAACAATACGAATATATGAGAAAGAAAATATTCCTCCATCAAGTTAGTTACTTTTATATTTTTCCATGTATAAGATTAATTCCAGTAAGCAATTGTCTTATTCTGCAAAGTTCAAACTGAATGTATTCAGCTATGCAAAAGAGCATGGAAAAAGAGCTGCAAAGAGAGAATTTTGAAACTCTTCCCACTGAGTGTATGACCAGACAGTGGAGAAAACAGGAAGAACAACTCCTTAATATGCTAAGAAGGCCTTATGGGGGAAAACCAGCAAAATGGGCAAACTTGGAGCAGAGGCTTAAGACTTGGACTATGGAGCAGTGCCAGAGTGGCTTATGTCAACCAAGCTTATTCAATGTCAAGCAAGAATGTCTGTAAGTGAAATGAACATTGTTGATTTTATAGGAAAGGCAAAATGGTGCTTCAATTTCATGAGGAGAGAAGGGTTGGCCATGAGAATATGAACAAAGTTAGCTCAAAATATGCCACCAGTTTATGAGGATAAAGCCCAACAGTTTCACTCCTGTGTCATACAACTTCAGAAAAAATATGACTTTGCACCAAGTCAGATTGCAAACATGGATGAGATGCCTCTCAATTTTTTTAATATATTTTATTGATATTTTACAGAGAAGAAGGGAGAGAGATAGAGAGATAGAAACATCAATGAGAGAGAAACATCGACCAGCTGCCTCTTGCACAACCCCTAGTGGGGATGTGCCCACAACCTTGATCAGAATTGAGCCTGGGACCTTTCAGTCCGCAGACCGATGCTCTACCACTGAGCCAAACCGGTTTCGGCTGTGCCACTCAATTTTAATGTGCCTTCCGACAGAACTGTTGATATGAAAGGAATCAAAACAGTGGCAATCAAGACAAGTGGCCATGAAAAGACACACTATAGTGCTGTGCTTCCATGCTGTGCAGATGGTTCTAAACTGCCTCCTATGCAGGGGGTCAGGGCACGGGGAATGGCTCTTAAAGAAGCCGGTTCTATTGGTCTTTGATCAGTTCTGCGTACATTTAACAGAAAAGACAAAAGGGGTTGCATCAGATTTGCAAACATACCTACCCTTTATTCCCCGGACTTACAGGTCAGATACAGCCACTGGATGTTTCAGTCAATGGGGCATTTAAAGCCCTGATGAGAGAAGAATGGACCAGATGGATGCAAAGAGCAGTTGTTGACTTGACACCGACAGGAAGAGTGAAAAAATAACCATTACTGAGCTCTGCAATGGGATCCTAAACTGATGGTATGGCGTCAAACAAGAGGGACTGTGAAGTCCTCCAAGAAATGTTGAATCAGCAATGCCATGGACGGAACTGAGGATGGTCTTATATGCACTAGTAGAGACAGTGACTCAGAAGACAGCAGTGATACAACCGAAGTCGAAGAAATTGATGTGTCTGGAACTAACCGAGGCTGACTAAAGTGATACGCTGCTTAATATCATAGCACTGGTATGTAAACATTACCCGCGGTAATTATTAAATAAAAATGTGTTCTGTTTTATGTTTAAAATATTAGTTTGGGGTTGGAAAAGTCGGGGGGCGTCTTATATGGAGGGGTATCTTATACACAGAAAAATACAATAACATTCGTGTTAACAGAGGCATTGTCAGGAACTGGCTGGGGTGGGGGGACAACATAAGGAGAGGTTAGAAAAAGGGTATAAACTTTCAGTTGAAGGTATATAAGGCCTGAGAATCTAGGATATAACATAGTGCCTATAACTGATAACACTGCATATATTTATATTCACAGTCTTGCATGACTGAAATTTACTAACAGAGTAGAACTTAAAAGTTTTCACACACACAAAGTTCTTACTTCTTTTTGTACACAGGGAGTAGCTTTGTAAGAAGAAAACTATAACTTCTTCATATTAATTCGGAGGGAATCCTTTATGAAAATAGATAAGTTGGAAGTTTGTTTGGGGTAGAGTTTCAAAATAGACTTTAGTAAGCAACACAAGTAGTTCAGACACTGACCACCTGCTGTGAAGCTGAAGACAGAAAATAGACAGAGGCTCTGTCACTTTGAGGAAATTCGAAGAACGCAAATAAATATCAACATCTGACATTATCGCGTGGGTAAGAGGTGTATGAAGTAGAACAAAGCAGAGTCAGGGACAAAGCTTGAGGAAAGGTGCCATGTTAGCCAGAATGGAGAGGGGTGGCTTCTCCCAGTAGAAACACTACTGAACAGAAATAAGAAGAGCAGGAAGGAGTCAGAGAGGTGAGCACTGAGGAGAAAACATCCTAAGAGCTAGCTGCAGAGATAACGGATAAGATGGGATCTTACTGTACTCCTCATCTATTGAACTCTTTTCAGAAGCTGCTTTGAAAGAAATGAAAGTGACTAACAAGAAAAAAATCAAAATAAAACACCAGATATCACATAGATGTCTTTTTTAAATTTCCAGGAACTGTTCTGGATGCCACATACTCTCAGTTTAATTCTCTATCTGGTTTCGTCCAATCCCTAGCTCATGAAAACACTAAAACTTCCGCCAGGAAGGTGCTCTTTGCTGCAGAGAGGGTCACCAGAAGAGGCCATCTGGCTGCCTTCCAAAAGCCTTCACTGGGGCTGCATTCACTACCACGGCTGAAGATCCTGCAGATTCAGCAATGCTTTTGGCAACTCAACGAAAGCAGTTGTGAGTGTGTGAGTGAGTGAGTGAGTGAGTGAGTGAGTGAGTGAATGGTGAGTGTTAGGAAACCAGAGGTGGTGGGATGGTCATCAAATCTATGCAATCAATCAATAAAATCAGAAGGACAATGTACTCATGCACAATGAGAAAGTATTGCCCGGGTAGTAGCACGCCTTGCTGTTTAGGAAAAGCAACTCCAAATTTCTTAGCACTCACTGGCTGGTAGATATTAACTGAGTTCCTCTGATGGTCCAAGCATGGTGCCAGCTTCGGAGACTATGATGAAAGCATGGCCTCTGGGATCTGCTCCTTGAGTGCCTCTCCTACCTTGTGTGGTCACCATTCCCCTACAGCAGTGGTCGGCAAACTCATTTGTCCACAGAGCCAAATATCAACAGCACAACAACTGAAATTTCTTTTGAGAGCCACATTTTTTAAACTTAAACTTCTTCTAATGCCAAGTCTACAAAATAGACTCACCCAGGCTGTGATATTTTGTGGAAGAGCCACACTCAAGGGTCCAAAGAGCCGCATGTGGCTTGGGAGCTGCAGTTTGCCGACCACAGCCCTACAGTTGTCTTCAGCCACACTGGGCAGGGAGCGTGCGCAGACTCACCCAGCTGCTCCAAACCTCAGCTCTTTTGCAAACGTTTTCCTCTTTGGTAAACATTTTCCTCTCTGTGCCATGCCCTTCGTGCCTCGTCTGCCTGGCAACCGCCTTCTCTTTCTCCAAGTTCCCAGGCTTCTGACTCACCCAACATTAATGACTGCCGCTGTTTTCTCTCTCCTTATCTAGCACTCGCTAGTATTATAATATCCATGACCCTATGGTATAATTATTTGTTAACTTTAATCTTTTTAGATTCTAAATGACTTCAGGTCAAAGACAAAACTGTCCTCATTTCTGAATCCTCAGCTTCTCATCCAGTGCCTATTAGTCAATACATGCTGAGCAAATGTTGGCTGAAAGCATTAATGAATAGGCGATACCAAAAATGCATGCTATAAAAGTTAATAAAAGAAAAGGCTCACAGTTGGATGGGGCCTGTGGTATGTTGGTAAGTGTGTAACAACTGGGCCCCCAGGAAAATTTGTAGCACTTGCGCATGCTCACGATGTAAATCTCCCAGGACATCTGATTTTTAATGTGACATCACTGAACTTGGAGTTGGGAACCAGTAACACACCAGTTTCTACCATTCTCATAAAATGTTCACAAGTAAAACCCAGGGCATAGATCATAGTAATAGAGTTCAGAAAATGATTATTTTCATTTCTATTATTTTGGTTTTTATAGAGATTAATTAATTGCAAGTTGATATGATTATTTTTAAATAATGGCCATGCTTAACCATTGGCTTGCAACATTCCCGAAAGATTTACAATGGTTAGTGCAAGCTGGTTTGAGTCAGCACCGGCAAATGAGGCACTGTGAGGGAAGTAGGCAAAGTCGTTAAGAAAATTTTATACAGGAGGTAGCATTTGATCTGTTCATTATAAAGCAATTTTTTCAATAACACGAGTATGCTAGATGGAGACTATAGGGTCCATTAGGACATTGTTTGTTGTATGTTTAATTCACTGGCTATTTTCCTGGTGTCAAGACCTAGGTACATACTTAATACATATTAAATATTTGTTAAATAAGTGAATGTTTAATACAAACCACATCTTGTTTTATTTTTATGTATTTTTATTGATTTCAGAGAGGAAAAGAGAGAAGCATCAATGATGAGTAGGAATCATTGGTGGGCTTCCTCCTGCACACTCCCTACTGGGGACTGAGCCCACAACCTGGGCATGTGCCCTTGACGGGAATCAAACCCGAAACCCTTGAGTCCACAGGCTTATGCTCTACACATTGAGCCAAACCAGCTGGAGCTATACAAACCACATCTTACGGGCCTCTTAAATGCAATGCTACGTCAACTCATAGAGACCTCCATTGGTGAGATTTGGAATAAAGGACAGTTCATTGAATCCCATTCACACAACTTTCACAAGCTACTTGAATTTTTAAGTGGAGAAGAAAGAGAGCTTTGCCCAAACAGACCTCAGTCATCTGAAAGCAGTTGGTAGCCCATATGCAGGGGAAGACAAGAAAAGCTAGTATCACTCTGAATCTTTCTGAGAGCAGCTGAATCAGTGACAGTAGCCAGGGACCTTGGGATTTCTTGTCCTGTGGGGAAAATAATCCACTCTTTCTTTAAGCTGCTCTACACTGAACTTTTTTGTTTTCACTCCTCACCTGAGTATATTTTCCCACTGATTTTTAGACAGAGAGAAACATGGATGTGAGAGAGACGCATCCATTGGTTGCCTCCCACATGAGCCCCGACCAAGGCCAGTAATCTCGCCAGCTCATGAGGTATGTGCCCTTGACCAGAATCAAACCCGGGACCCTTCAGCCTGCAGACCAACGCTCTACGCACTGAGCCAAACCAGCTAGCGCTAAGTTGAATTTTCTGTTATCTGCAACCAGTATCTTTTCTAATTACATTTTTCTCTCACAGTGTGGTGGAGGGCTGTTTTTCCTGAGCATGTGTGGAGGAAAAGGTAAAATTGATAACAGAGCTGGTCTACAGACCGTGAGCAAAACACCTGGGACTTCTGAGCAAAATGCAAACTTTTCTTTCTTCCCAGCTCAGGGCTGCGTTATCATGCAGGAGATGAAGGTTATGCGGTGCATATAAGGAGCTGGGGTACACGAGACACATAAATAAGCTGCCAACAATAACGGAAGAATGTCGTAGCAGGCATTTGACATTCCCTGTACAGTTTGGGAAACTGATAAAATCATAATTGTAAAAAAAAAAAAGATACGCTGTATTGCCAATCCGGCGCTGATTCTCGATATAGTCTGGCACATATGTCTTCCCGCTCTGAGCAAGCAGCAGAAGGAATGAACAAAAAAGAAAAGAGCAATTTCCCCACCGTAAATTGGAAAATCTGCCAACCAGCTAAGTGATCTGCCATCAATCAGTGTTAAATTCTCCTTAGCTGCGGAAAATTCAAGGGCTAACTATTACTGAGAGATTTCACACGAGGACTAATGGTATATGACAAACACATTTAGAATCGGCAGCGCCCGGCACCCGTTCGAAATGGAACATGGATAATAAATAATGTTAAAGCAATCCTGCCATGCAAAAATAAGATGTAATCTGTTCGGACATAAATTACACCGGGAAGATTATAGTTCTAGAAAAGGCATTTGCAAACTGACCAAAACAAAGTCAAAAGTGCAATTCGCTCAGAAGGCAGCTCCATTTGACGGGTTTTGCACAGAAACAGATTTTTTTTAAAATATTAGGCAGATAAGCTACAGAACAGTGGTCACGGAGGGGGAACTGGGAAAAAAAACACCCAGGTCTCTGATCAGTTACAAATGGCATTCGGTGAGGACTCCGGATAGACACAAATGCAATAAGAAATACAGTTCTTTGTGAAAATAATAAGTAAACATTTTTTCTTTTTTTAAACCAAGCTGAGCTACAGACCTGGGGGGAAGAAAACAGATGGAAGGTGGGCTCTAGAGGATTTAAATATAAAATTCTCTCTTAAGTTTACGGGACTCTGGTATTTGGGGAACAGGAAAAACAATAGCGCTGTCTGTGGAAACCTTAATGTGAGACTGCGTTCCCAGATTTATTAAGCAGGTCTCAGTTTCCTCGTAGATTTCATGTAAATAACGTGGCTAATCTCATAAGACAGTTAAGAAAGGGAACTGATGCAATATGTAGACGTTTTATTTAGCATGCCGCAGGATTACTCACACATTTGTAAGGCTGTTCTATTATTCTGTTTAAATCTAGGACAAAATTAGGGCTTGTGCGTCGGGAGGAAAAACAGTCCTGGAGAAGAAAAAGTTGTTATAAAATATTTAGATAATGAAAGCAAACTTGGTGAAATTAAGCTCCCACAGGTTTTGAGAACCATGGAAGCGAAACAGGCAGAGGAGTAAAGGCAATTTTTTAATCATGAAAACCAAACGTTGTTCATATATTTCCTAAATATTAACACATTTTATTCTTCAATTAAGACCTGCTTTTCACAGGTGTGCCATCAGGAACTATTTTTCCTTGATTGGATTTTAATTGTCCCTATCAACAAGAGCTGAACATTTTTTGACAAGGTTGAGTCACTTAATGACTCCCACCCATTTACCAAGTCACATCGCTCTGAAAAGGGTCTGGTGCAGCCGTGGGCAAACTACGGCCCGCGGGCCGGATCCGGCCCACTCGGCTGTTCTATCCGGCCCGCGGAGCCGAAAGAGCGGAGGGTTCTCTTGCTCTCCCCTCCGCTCCTTCACCAGCAGCCCAAGAGGAGAGTGCCAGCGTGGTCAGGTTGCTTTTGTTCCGGCCCTCCAGTCCAGTGTAAGAAGCCATTGTGGCCCTCGGGTCAAAAAGTTTGCCCACCCCTGGTCTAGTGTGTGGGCCATCTGTCACAGTAAACCCACAGTGACACAGAGACATCAGTGGGTAATCTTGTGATGCCCCTACTTAAGTAACCAGGAAGAACTTTTACTGAAGGTAAAGGGTACAGGAAGATGACACTGAGCCAGGACTGGTTTGGCTCAGTGGATAGAGCGTCGGCCTGTGGACTGAAAGGTCCCAGGTTCGATTCCGGTCAAGGGCATGTACCTTGGTTGCGGGCACATCCCCAGTGGGGGGTGTGCAAGAGGCAGCTGATCAATGATTCTCTCTCATCGATGTTTCTAACTCTCTATCCCTCTCTCTTCCTCTCTGTGAAAAATCAATAAAATATTTTTTTTTTAAAAAAGAAAGATGACACTGAAATTAAAATTCCTAAGAATTGTCCATAGTTCATTTTAGTGGTATATGACACTCGGACAATAAAAATAAATCCTGCTACTTCCCAGCAAATGGTGTTAACTTTATTTTCTTAAGGCATATTTTTATTAATTTCAGAGAGAAGGGCGAGGGAGAGAGAGAAATATCAATGAGAGAATCATTGATTGGCTGCCTCCTATACACTCCACACTGAGGATGGAGCCCACAACCTGGTTCATAGGTCGATGATCAACCACTGAGCCATGCCAGCCAGGTGGTGTTAACATTTTTTAATCTATCAGGTGGTGACATGGAGGTATAGGGTGGGAATCTGTCCATATTTTAAATTCCCAACCTCCAGAAGTGAAAAAAATACACTTCTGTGTTTAAACCACCCAATCTGTGGCATTTTGTCATTGCTACCGGGGCAGACTATTCTACTATTAATATCTTTCAGGAAGAGATTATCTTCTATATATATAAAAGGCTAACGTGCAAAGTGTCCCCTCGGGAGTTCAACCAGGAGAAGGTGAGTTAGATCACTCGCTATGACATGCACTGACCACCAGGGGGCGGCACAGAACGAAGGAAGGCCCTGATTGCCAGCCAGGCATAGGGACCATACCCATGCACAAATTCCGTGCACCCAACCTCTAGGGGATTATAATAACAAATTTGTCTTCCCTGCTAAAAATATGGTACACAAATAACAACTCAATCTCTTAGGTAGCTTTGAAATATCACTACAACTTGTACCAAATGTGCTTTTATTATTACTAGTACTATTGCTATTGGTGCACACTACCTGATCATTAGGACAGAGACACTACTGTTTCTTTATGTGCATGAAAATACACATATAGACTAAGAAAACCTAGTTCACAGAAAAGAGACAGTGTACCAACTCTACCTGTGGCTGTAACTGAGCATCAGTCTCCAGGCTTCCTGGCAGTCTAGTGGGAGAAAGAGAATATGATATGAGTGGCCCTTATCGGAATAGAGACATGTCCTAGTTATAGGCTTTTCTAACAATGGAATTGTAAAGGACGTTTCTTAATCAGGACTTTAGAGGAAACACAAAGATATAATAAAGAATACTCCTCCAAGTGTCTGCATTTTCTATAACTGCATCTTAATTTTAACTTAAATGATGTTGAAAGGCACAGTGGAGAGGATAGAAGGAGAGAGGGGGTGGGGAGAGGGAAGAGAGAGAGAGAGAGAGAGAGAGAGAGAGAGAGAGAGAGAAAGTTATGCTCCCTATCTTTTAAAGAAGGGAAAAACAGGATACAGTGTTATGTTTAAGCACTGTAGCTTGCCTTGGCTGGCTCTAATATAATTTTCATTTGTTTGTCTCTTTCAATACTGGAGTTTGACTTATAATGTAGACAAATGCACTGCCTAAAAAGGTCTTTGGAAGTAGGCAGGATCAAAAAGGCAAACAGCTCAGTGGTTGAGTGTCAATCTCTGAACCAGGTCACATTCAATTCCAGGTCAAGGCACATGCCCGGGGTTGCGGGTTCAATCCCCAGTGTGGGGTGTGCAGGAGGCAGCCGATCAATAATTCGCTCTCATTATTGATGTTCCTATATCTCTCTCTCCCTCTCCTTTCCTATCTGAAATCAATAAAAAAATAAACAAATTGATAGATAGATGATAGATAGACAGACAGACAGACAGATAAACAAACAAACATGCAGACAGACAAACAAGAACATCCCCACTCTGCTATTGCAGGGAAGAAACTCGCCCTCTGTTTTTGAATGACCAGGGCAAACATTTTATTCAGGTCTCCAGGCTGAGGAGAAAAAAAAAATCAGAAAATTAATGAAATGAAAATGAAACCCAAAAAGAAATGCCCGGAGCCTTAGAAAGTACAGAGAACAAAGGGAAGCGAGAGCCATGAATAGTAATGAGATTTCAACGACACCGACATCAGGAGCTATTCTTTTGTGTCCATTTAGCCAAGGCCTCAAGTCACCTCCGCTGCTGCCGCAATCAAAGAAACCCAGTCCATTAAGTCTGCTCCCGAACTGCAACATTCAGTGACACTGGAAACTGTGTGTGTAGTAATTCTAAATGTGGCTCTTTGCGTGTGTTATTGGGGTAGATTCATGTCCCGTTTGGTCTGAATATATAAATAGACAACCACAAATGCTAAAATTAAAAATACGCTAAATTATTTCTACATATATATATTTGGCTTGCTCCCGGGGAGTGGTACCACTTCATAATAATAATCATTGTGTTTATTATCAGTTATTTTATACCTGCAGTAATTAGGTCAGCATTTAAAAAGAGAACTAAAAATAAGCCTGTGAGAGAAATATTTCAGCTTTATAGATAAACAGTACACTAAGGCTTGGGGGAGTTACACAGTTTGATCAGAGCTGGGGCTGGAGGACTTGAACATGCTGTGTGTGGCCACAGAGGCTTGGTTTTTTAACCAACACGCCTTTTAGTGCTCAACAACACACTGGTGTCAGAAGGCGATACAGCATACACTGATCACTCAGGTTCAAATATTATCTGAGGCAACCAGGGACAGTTGGGGGAGACCAGGCCTGCAAAGGAGGGCAGTTGGGAGCCAGCAGTCCTGGATTGTGAGAGGGATGTCCTACCGCCCGTTTAGGCCCGATCCCATAGGGGTCCCAGATTGGAGAGGGTGCAGGCTGGGCAGGGGGACACCCTTCCCCCCCCCCATGCACGAATTTTGTGCACTGGGCCTCTAGTTTTGAATAGAGCACTTTTGATGTTTCTCTGGAAATTATGTGTATTCTTTGATTACAAAATCCATCCGCATTATTGCTGAAACCGGTTTGGCTCAGTGGATAAAGCATCAGCCTGAGGACTGAAAGGTCCCGGGTTCGATTCCAGTCAAGGGCACATACCTTGGTTGCGGGCACATCCCCAGTGGGGGGTGTGCAAGAGGCAGCTGGTTGATGTTTCTCTCTCATCAACATTTCTAACTCTCTATCCCTCTCAATTCCTCTCTGTGTAAAATCAATAAAATATATATTTTTTAAATCCGCATTATTAACCATTACACATAGTAAAAAAAAAATCAATACTTTATTATATAGTACATAAGAAAAATCAAGAAGCTATATTAAGTTGAGTGGCACTTGCCAACAACAACGAACAAAGGCTCATAACAACTTCACAATGTTTTAAAATAATAAGAGGACACAGAAATGTAACGGACTGAGAACCAAATCTGAATTCAGATTTCATACCTGCAGCCATGATTCAGCTACTAAAAATGCTACTCCTTATCCATCCATCTGCCTCTACCTTGTGCCCCAAGGGTTTCTAGTGGTGACGAGGGTCTTTAACATTTCCGTGCTTCTTTCTTCTCTACATTATGATTCTGCCCTTTGGCCCCCAAGGAGTAGGACTCAGGGCAGAAATCTTCACACAGCACTCTGCAACTGACCTTTAGTGCTTAGACTCAACTTTGCCTTTTCTGGTGATCACTATTTTACATAAAGATTGTATGACAGCCTGACTGGTGTGGCTTGGCCATTAAGTGTAGACCTATGAACCAAGATGTCAGGTTCGATTCCTGGTCAGAACACATGCCCAGGTGGCTGGCTAGACCTCTGTAGGGGGCATGCAGGAAGCAGTGGATCAATGATTCTCTCTTGTCATTGATTGTGTGTGTGTGTGTGTGTGTGTGTGTGTGTGTCTCCCTTTCTCTTCTCCTCCAAAATTAATTTTTAAAAAAATTGTTTTTTTTTAAAGACTAGAGGCCGGGTGCACAGAATTCATGTGGGGGGGGGGGGGGCGAGGAGATCCCATCATCCCAGCCTGGACCCTCTTCAATCCAGGACTCCTCAGGGGATGTCCGACTGCTGGTTTCGGCCCAATCCCAGGGAGCCATGCTTTGATTGTGAAACGACCAGAATGGGCCAAAAGACACAGCAAAGTAAATGGGTCAAAACCAGTCGTTGGACATCCCTCTCACAATCCAGGACCACTGGCTCCTAACTGCTCACCTGCCTGACTGCCTGCCTGATCGCACCTAACTGCCTGCCCCTGCCATCCTGATGGCTCCTAACTGCACCTCCACTGGCCTGGTTGCCACTCACTTCCCCCCTCTGCTGGCCTGGTCACTCCTCACTGCCCCCCTCTGCCGGCCTGGTCACCCCTCATTGCTCCCCTCTGCTGGCCTGGTCACCCCTCACTGACCTCCCCCTGCCAGGCCAATTGCCCCATGCAGCCTGCTGCTCAGTCGTTTGGTCATCCCTCACTAACCCTTCTGCCATCCTGGTCACCCCATGCAGCCTGCTGGTCACTCATTTGGTTGTCCTTCACTAACCCCCCCACCCCCCCGCCGGCCTGGTCACCCCATGCAGCCTGTTGTTTGGTTGTTACTGTGAGGGCATGATGAGCAATATGCATATTACCCTTTTGTTAGTATAGATTGTATGACAGTTTCAACCAAACCCACATCAGCTATGGAAGTACATACAACTCCCCATCCTAAGCAGCGATCACGTATGTTGCCAGAGCTGGTATGAGCACACACTGTGGCAAGGATTCTGGGATCCCTGACTACACAGAGGGTAAGGAAATGCCAGCTTCGACCTGGTGTTCCACCTCAGGATCCAACCAGCCAACCTGTCCAGGTGGGCTGAGGTGTGGGGACAAGAAAGGGAAGTTTATGCCCAGCCAGCATGGCTCAGTGGTTGAGCATCGTCCTCTGAACCGGGAGGTCATGGTTTGATTCCCTTTCAGGGCACATTCCTGGGGTGTGGGCTTGATCCCCCCAGTGTGGGTATGCAGGAGGCAGCCTGATTAATGATTCTCACTCATCATTGATGTTTCTATCTATCTCTCTCTCCCTTCCTCTCTGAAATTAGTAAAAATAATTGTTGTTGCCGAAACCAGTTTGGCTCAGTGGATAGAGTGTTGGCCTGCGGACTGAAAGGTCCCAGGTTCGATTCCGGTCAAGGGCACGTACCTTGGTTGCGGGCACATCCCCAGTGGAGGTGTTCAAGAGGCAGCTGGTCGATGTTTCTCATCGACGTTTCTCTCTATCCCTCTCAATTGCTCTCTGTGTAAAATCAATAAAATATATTTTAAAAATATATAATAATTGTTGTTGTTGTTTAAAAGGAGAGCTTATTTTACAATGCAACTCTGGGAGAGACTACGATAAGGAATGGTTAGTGCTAGGTTTTATTTAGTGACAGTTACAGATGCTCCATGGGTTTGGAATTCTGTAACTGCACTCACAACCACAGAAACCCAAGTAAAGAGTAAAGAGAGAAAAAAAAGGGATTAGTGTCATTTCCCGAGGACCTAAATGGTTATTTATTGCAGACATAACAACTCTGAGTTGGAATCTGTTCCTTAATTCTCCCCACAGTTGCTGTAGTTAAGATTGCTGCTTTTTATTTGGAAGTGTGACTTCGCTTGTAGTTTTGTCGTTTTTTCCCCATAAAGACTTCATAAAAGCTTAAGGGGCTAATATTTTTTTGGTGTGTGTGCGTTAAATATTAATGGCAGTTTGTTCTGAGAGTCTGCCTTCCCCACAGAGTCCTTAAAAGATGAATTATACCGAACGTTACGACATTACATGAGAGCAGCAGCAATCTTGCCCATAATGAAGTCATTTGTTCGTCGGCCTTAAAATATTCAGTGGCTCGGCCGTGGCTCCTCTTCTCCCTCCTCCCTCTGAGGCCAGGAAGCTTAGAAATGCACCCGACACACCTGGCCCTCACCTGGCATTGGGTCTGGTGTAGCTTTGCTTGCCCCTCCCTTGGTGTTTGGCTCTTCAGCACAATTATGTTAAGGGAAAAAAATGGCAGCCCTTTCCTCCAAGAATTAATGCACATTCCAATGCTCAGTGGCAATTGTTGAGGTGAGTTCTTTTGTTTAAATACTAGAACGAGTGCATCCAGGGCTGTGCTGGGGGTGAGGTGAGGGGAGGAAGTTTGGGGAGGAGCCACGCATGGAGCCCTTAGGTGCTGAGGATGATGGATTCTCTGCCCTGAGGAAGTTGATGTCTGTCAGAATTGCAATGAACCCCTTCAGGTTTGTAGGCATTTACTGGGTGCTTGGTATGTCCTAAGGACGGTGCACTCTGTGCTCCACGCTGGAAAAATAAATAGGAACCTGGCGTTGATATTCTCTTCAGGATCCTACAATCCAGGGAGGTGATGGTGGTGTGTGAAAAATGCCAGGGATGCCCAAACTGGTGTGGCTCAGTGGATAGAGCGTCAGCCTGTGGACTGAAGGGTCCCGGGTTCGATTCCGGTCAAGAGCATGTATGCTGGTTGTGGGCACATCCCCAGTGGGAGGTGCGCAGGAGGCTGCTGATCGATGTCTCTTTCTCATCAATGTTTCTAACTTTCTATCCCTCTCTTTCCTCTCTATAAAAAAATCAATAAAATATATTAAAAAGAAAAGAAAAGTGCCAGGGAGACTAAAGGAGTCGAACTAGCTTATGTGTGAAAAGGAAACACCTTGGCTTATAAAACTGGAAACTCCAAAGCCCATCATGGAATGATAGCCACTCTCTCTAGAGCTCTGGCCAAAATCCAGAATGAGAGGTGGTGAGAGGTGGAGTGGGGGTGACAGGCGAAGACAAGGGCTCTTACTCTGCCCAGCTTTGAGGCAAACACACTGCATTGGCAGTTCCTCACAAAATGAGGAAACAGGTAAGTGAGTAGTCATTTTCCAAAGAAAACAATGGAGCCATAAGCAAAAGAAGAAAAAGGAAGACTAGCCCCAAACCACAAGCCCCCCTTTAAGATAATCTAATTCATTCAACCTGGCACAGAAATATAGATTTGCTTAAAGGAAGGCATACCAGATGAACAAGCAAACCCAATAATGAGACATAGATTTGTGCAATAATTTATAGTCTGCAAAAACACATATACATGCAATAGAGCAGCCCATGCTCAGGAAACTGTAAAATTCGCATTGAACACAGAAGGCAAGTGAGTCATATGCCCAAGACCAAGGGTTGAATATTCCAAGTTACACTCTATTACTGCAAGCCTGGTCCAAGGAGAAGAAAGTAAAAGATATAATTCACTTCACTTTCCTGGGTTTCAGGGTGTTTTTTTTAAATCTATAAAGTTGGATAATATGACAGTAAAGTCAATTTTATAAAGTTAGATGTCAGCATTTAGTCAATGTGTCATGCAGATGAGTATAATTTAAATGGTATATGATCATTTAATAGAAAAATAAGTTTACCTAACTGTTATTTTCAGACCTGTCCCTCTAAAATATATCTTATCAATCTTTTAATTCTTGGAGCCAATTATGCTCTCATTTAGTCCTCATCAAAATGAATGCGAGGCTGAGCCAGTGTTTGCTCAGTGGTTGAACCTCAACCCATGAACCAGGAGGTCCCATTTCTATTCCATCAGGCATATGCCTTGGTTTCAGGCTCAATCCCCAATTGGGGGGGGGGGGGGGTAGTAAAGCAGGCAGCCAATCACTGATTCTCTCTCATCATTGATGTTTCTATCTCTCCCCCTTTCCCTTCCTCTCTCTGAAATCAATAAAAACATATTTTTAAATGAATGAGGAATTGACAAAATAGACAAATGAGTACATGAAAAAACACTTGCTCTGACTCAGGGTCTACCATGTGACTCAGCGAAAGCAGCAGTAACCAGGAATTTTATAACTCTACATGGCAACATAAGAAAGGAGGGAAGACTTGAAATCAAGTATGCTGTGCTTCAATTTAAGAAGCTGGAAACTTAAGAAGCTTAAAGTGTAAGCAAAGCATAAAGAAAAGAAATGATCAAGATAAAAGCAGAACTCAATGAAACAGGAGAAAAAAAAACAAGCAACAGAGGAAACTAATTTAGACAAAAATGCTAATTGGCACCATGGTGTGTTCTATCAAATACTTAAGGAAGAAATAAGACCAATGGTACACAAACACTTTCCGGAAATAGAGGGGAGACCACTTCAGGCTTTTTTAACAAAGCCGGTATGCCAACCTCTGTCATAAAAATAGATGCCAAAATCCTTGACAGAATACTAGGAATGCAAATCCAGGAATAAATAAAAAGAATCACTTGTTATCCTCACATAGGTATTATTTTAGAAATGCAAGTTTGTTTCAGCATTCAAAAACCAATTATTGAAAGTCACCACACTAACAGAATAAGAGAAAAAAGTTATGTGATCATAGTAATAGAGTATTTTATGAAATTCAACACCCATTCCTTTAAAAATATGTCAATGAAACAAACCTCTTGGCAAACTGGAAATATGATGACATTTTGTGAACTTAATTAAAGAGCATCAGAAAAATCTATAGACCAAACACAACACTTAAAGGTCAAATGCTTACCTTGTAAAATTGACAAAATGAGAATGTCCATCCACTCTTAAAGCTTCTATTTAATATTTTACTAGCATGTGTAATAACTCAAGAAAAAGGAATGAAGTGCACAAAGATAAAAAAAATACAAAGTATATCATAATTGTCAACATAAAATATTATAAGGTATATATTTAAAAACCTGATAGACAATAAATGAATCTATAAAGATTTCAGAATAAAGAATCAATATACAAATACCATTTGTTTCTATCTGCTAGCAACAAAACAAACAGAAAATAAATTTTTAAAAAATATTTACAATAAAGTTAAAAAACAGAAATTAAAACTTAAAACTTCTATACTAAAGCCTAAAGGTAAAAAAGCATTGCTGAGAGAAATTTTAAACATTTTAAATAAATCAGGAAATACCCCACATGTGGGCTCATTTGCACCACACTGATCAAGAGATTCAATAAAATCCCTTTGAAATTCCAATAAGCATTTTTGTAGAAATTGACAAATTGATTCTAAACTTTTTATATGCAACATACAAAGGATCCAGAATAGTAAAAAATATTGTGCAGGGAGGAAAAGAACAAGATTGGAAGCTTCATTTCCTAATTTTACTAGTCACTGCTAAACTACAGTAATCCAGACAATGTGGTAGTAGCATAAGGATAGATATACAAATAAATGGAATAGAACAGACCCACATATATATAAGGTGAGTTTTTAACTCTTCATTGAGATACCATAACAATTCAAATCTTACATGTGATCTATTTACATTATAAAATTAAATGGGTCTTAATATAGTCACAGAGTTGGTCAACCACCAACACAATTAATTTTTGAACATTATCATTATTCCAAAAGGAAACCCCATATAATTAGCAATCATTCCCCCGCCTTGAACCCATTTCCTTCCCCCCCAACCCTAGGCAACCACAAATCTTCTTTCAGTCTAATCGAGTTGCCTATCCTGGACACTATGTGGTGACTAAGCTTCATACAAACAGAATCATACAATATGTGGGTTACTAAGCTGCTTTAATGTAGCAGAACTCATCCACGTTGTCGAATGCATCATTACCATATTCCTTTATATGGCCAAATAATATGCCATTGTAAGGATATATCATATTTTCCTTATTCCTATATCAGCTGGACATGGGGATTGTTTCCACTTTTTGGCTATTGTGAATAAGGGATGTTAGGCGAAATCCTGTGCACGTTTTTGCATGACCATGTTTTGCATTTCTATTAGGTACATATACCTAGGAGT
Source organism: Vespertilio murinus (assembly GCA_963924515.1). Lineage (NCBI taxonomy): Eukaryota > Metazoa > Chordata > Mammalia > Chiroptera > Vespertilionidae > Vespertilio > Vespertilio murinus. The sequence continues at coordinate 6,726,622 of OZ004716.1, read as the reverse complement.
GGAATTGCTAGGTCAGATGTTAACTCTATATGTAACTTTTTGAGGAACTTCTAGACTTTTCCCCAAAGTTATTACACCATTTTACATTCCTACCAGCACTGTACAAATTTTCCAGTTTCCCCACATCCTCACCAAGACTTATCAGCTACTGCGGGTTTTCATATAGCATCACAGTGGATATGACATGGCATATCCTTATGGCTCTGATTTGCATTTCCCTTCTGTCTAATCAACTGATTTTTAAAAGTAAGCTTTTTATTGGTTTTTAGAGAGATGAGAGGGAGAGAAAAATAGAAACATCAATGAGAGAGAAAATCAACATCAATCAGCTGGCCTCTTGCAGAGATGGAGCCCGCAACCTGGGCATGTGCCCGGACCAGGAATCGAACTGGTGACCTCTTGATGCATGGGTCAATGCCCAACTACTGAGACACACCAACCGGGCGATTCATTGATTTTGACAAAGATAATCAAATGGGTAAAGGGCAAACTTTTCAAACACTTGCACTGAAACAACTACTTATCCATGAACATAGACACGCATACAAAATTTAACTTGAAATAGATCACAGCCCTAGCTGAAGAGTTATAGTTATGTAATATAATTTCAACATTACTGCCAAACTATTTTCTAAATGTTTATGGCAATCTGAGCGCACTCCCAAAATAATGTATTGTGGTAAGTATCCTGTACTCAGGTGTCCTCTGTGATTTTTCTTACAAACAAACAAACTTATACTTGTCATATACCTGTCATGCTCTGCCCATCCAAACCCACTACCTGACTTCCTTTGCCCTAGACAAGTGTGATCATGTCACAGCTGCTGGGCAGCAGCCTGCCCCCTAAGGTCCAGGTTCAGAGTGGAGTCGCTGGGCCAGGGTCCAATGGTACAGGAACGAGAAACGGGCTTTGTCTTCACCCTAGCAGCGCGTGTCGCCCCTTTCCCACAGGTCTGAGCTAATGACTCTGCCATTGCAGAACAGGGGATTACACTAAGCCAGTCTTTGAAACGCTCGCTTGGCTGAGAATGAACTCGGGATGAAATGGTGTTTGTAATGTTCTTTCCAAAACGGCGTGCCGTTGAATCTGTCAAATATTTATACTGAGCAACTAGCGTCGACAGTCTGTCTCTCTGTCTCTGTTCTATGCATAGCTATCCGTAAATCCTTGCTCTTCCGTCCCACGCTAGTTCAAAAGGCTTACAATACAACCCACAACCAGGGAGGTTACAATCTCACTTAGAACCAGGCACCAGGATTCCATATGAGGTTCCCAGCATTATGTGTTGACTTCACGGGGTTTGCATGCAGTCCTCTCAGCACCAGCCACGGACAAGGTTTAAGGGCTCCCAGCTCCTTGTCCCCCAATTCAGTGTCTGCTCTGCTTCGTTCCCTCCAAGACCCTAACATAACTTCAAGGCTATCATTTCTTTTTCAGGTGCTTGGGATTCCCCTCCTGGCTTCATTCTAGGATGGCCATAGCTGCTCTATAGCAAGGAGCATCTCCAAACCCCTCCCTTGCTAGTAAAAGTCATCCTATGCAGAAATCTTACATAGTGGCTTCTAAAATCCCCTTCTCCTTCAGGAACAAGAATGGCAGAAACCAAAGTGGGAGGAAACTCGGGAAATCACACTTGTCCACAGGTAGACAAGTAAGTCACAGCCCTCCATCTTGAGGAGCTCAACCTCTAGCAAGGTCGGAGGCAGATACAACTTGAAGGACACAGGAGACAAGATGAAAAAAAGAATAAGGAACACGTGGTAACTTAGTAGCAGGGGGAACTGGATGGCTTGTCTTGATTGGCTGGACTGGAGAAGGCTTCATTTGGGGGCTGGGTCTTCAAAGATAAGGAAGACACCCAGCAGGCATGGCTCAGTGATTTGAGCATTGACCTATGAACCAGGAGGTCATGGTTCAATTCCCAATCAGTGGACGTGCCCAGATTGCAGCTTGATCCCCAGTGTGGGGCATGTAGGAGGTAGCTGATTAATGATTCTCTTTCAACAATGATATCTCTCTCTTCTCTCTCTCTCTCTCTCTCTCTCTCTCTCTCTCTCTCTCTCCCTCCCTCCCTCCCTCCCTCCCTCCCTCCCTTCTTGTCTCAATAATAATAATAATAATAATAATAATACAACTAAAGTCCAAGCAAATGGCATCAGTAAGAGCAAAGAGGCCATCACAAGCACAGAACTTTGAATCCAGCATCACTATGTGACCCTAAGCTGTCATAATTGGAGCCAAGTCTGAAACTTAGAATGGAAAGAGCCTAATGTTCAGTCTCCGTGGAAGAAACCAGAGAGTATTTTGTTAAGACAATCAGAGGACATTTTCCAGTGTGTCATTATTCCTCATTCTCTAGCTCAAGCCCCGGTGCACACGCTGATTCTCGGTATTTCCAAAGGTCTCTGCACAGAAAAGAGAAGGAATGAGCAATTTACAGCCAGGAGAATAAGCCACATGGGACCTACTCAGAAAGGGGGGGGGAACTCTGGGCATTGTTAATTCTGACCCTGTGGCCAGAAAGTCTGAGGACACTGGCACCGGCACAACCATCCCTTCCAGCTCAGAACCTACAGGGGAACAGCTCCTTAATGACCAGGGCCCCCGTGAGCTCTTGATGTCTTGTGCACACGGGAAGGCGCCCGGAGGCCTGGTTGGATAAACTGGCCTCTCTGTGCCCAGCATACAGAACAGGGTGATGACAGGTGACAGGTCCAATTATTGTTCATGCCAAGAAAAGAACACTCTCACTTTCCTTACGATTAAAGTCAGTGCCCCACCCCCACCCCCTTCCCCTTGTTAACAGTACATTGTGGGGGGGAAATGAAAACAATAACAAAAGTAAAGTAAGGAACATGCCCAAAAGTGGAGAGAACAGCCATCTGCAAAAAGAAGACCTTTGCTCAAATGGCTTTTTTTTTTTTTTTTTTTTTTTTTTTTTTGGCAATCAATGGACAAATCTGCCTGCACACTCAGGTGTGAACATTCCGCCCCAGATAATGAGAAGGACAGGTGACGGGAACCATGGGTAAGCATTAGTTGTTGGACAAGCTCATAGTAAATCTAGTGGGAGAGGGGGAGAATTTTCCAGAAAAAAAGCATTTGTTTCAGGGTCAAGCTGTCATTGCTAATATATACAGAGAGGATAGGAGACAGTGGGTCTGAAATGCAGAGCAACTGCCGGGGAGGGAACCAGCAGCCAAGCAATGTAGGCAAACTCCAGAGGGAGCTGGAAGATAAAGAAAATCATTCTCTCATTAGGTCGCTATGCTGACAAGGCAAGTTTAGCCCAGAGAGACTGATTTTATACTTGTGACTTCAAGGACCATAATATAATAAATATATGTTGTCTTAAGTTGTGGCCGTTTGTTACAATAACAATAGGAAATTAATACAGTGTCCAATGATCTTTATAAGGTTACTAGAGGCCCAGTGCATGAAAATCGTGCACTCGGGTAGGGGGAGCATCCTTAGTGCTGCTGCAGAGGCCAGAGAAGCTCTTGCCACCACTGCCATACTCACCAGCTGTGAGCACAGCTTGATGCTGAATGGCACACCCCCTATGGGAGTACTCTTAGATCTAATGTACTCTTAGATTGAGTTTCTGCACCCTCGTGGTCAGTGCATGTCACAGCAACCGGCTGTACTGTTGTTTGGTCAAGTACCCCAAACATATTCTCATTTCCATCCTCCCTCCCTTTACTACTCCCTAACTCCCTCCCTTCCTTCTTTACTCTCTCCCACTCTCTCTGAAATCCCTCTCCATGATACCTTGCTTTGTTTTGGTTGCTTTTTCCCCATCTCTTTTGTCACTGTAGTCCTCCCTTCTTTCTGTTCCACATTAATCATATTTACATTCCATTATAAATAAATAAAATCTGTCTTGTTTCTCTCAGGTTTTTCTCTCACCCATTCTCCTTCCTAATAAGTACAAATCCCACAAAAATACAAAGATTGCATAGTCCTTAGGATGAGGAGGGCAAGAAGTTGTACATTGCATGTTTTTTACTCATATATTTTATTTCCCTCATCACAGTAAGTTTTCTGAGGAACCTCGTTTGAAATATGAAATCATCATGCCTACCTCACCAGGATAATGCAGGTTACAACTACTTTAAAAATCATCCCTAATAATATAGAACATGTTCACCTATAAAAACTAAATGAAAACAATTTCCGTTCAGGCACAGTATCTTGAAATCAACCTTTTCAAACCTTACTGAAACTCTTTCTATTCGCCAAACAAAATATATATTAAAGAACAAAAAGAAAACAAATATAAAAGGATTTGGAAAAATCATCCCAGTTTTGTAAATAATGCAGTTTGAATACACTTGAATTAGCTATTCACTTTAGTTGATCAAAATGTAGTTTTCATTTAAGCTCAAAAATAATCTCGTTTCAAACGTGGCTCAATGTGCACTCAAGAAGAGAGAGATGACTAAGTGAAAGCCCATCTAAATACCCATTCACTGTAAACTAATAGCAGCTGGGAAATAAAGTGCTTTTGATGCAGATCGGCAAGTGTTCTACAGAAAATAGTGTCATCCCTTTTTAATAGAAGGATTCTTCTCACTTTTAATATGGACATGATCATGAAAATTTTTTTCAAAAAACTCATTGCAAAAGTACATTTTCAGAAAAACCCATCAAGTTTTTAAATTCCCTCTCATCATGTGTGTGTATGTGGCGGGGGGAGGAGGGCATATAACCTCTCAATAGAGGATATATATACCTAGTGCCAATAGGATAGGTTGTAAGAGTTTATTCCCTAGGTATCTTTGGAGACTCAAAATTTGCTCTCCATGATTTGATTTTCAATTTGGCAAGCTCAAAGTATGTTTAACTCTTAATGCACTACACGAGTAAATTTTATCCAAGAGCATAAAAAATACATTCTTGCAATTCTGGGAACAAATAACAATTAATCAATAACTATTTTTGCCTTCTTACATGTCTATGCCTTTTAAAATGTGAGACGTGCTAAATGCCTCATATTTGCAAACACCTGAATAACATTTATTAGCATTGCATGCTTAGAATGTTAGAGATCTGAGCGAGGGAAGCTTCTTGCATGTTCAGGAATGTAGTACTCCAATCCCATAGCATTACCTCTTCCCACCATAATCTCCTGTCGGAACAAAGGAAAACATCATCATGACATCCTATCAGGTCCTCTAAATATACCTTTAGTTAATTTGTGCATTCAATCACACTTACTGAGTGCCAGCTAAGCATCAGGTATCATGTGGATTCTTCCCTCAGGATAGCCTTCTGAATGGAATGTTATTATCTGGACAGAATATTATTAACTCCATTTCGCAGAGGAGGAAACTGAGAGCATTGTAATCACGTGGCATTCTGTGCACTATGTGACTCAGGGTATGTCATTTCCTTTAATCCTCACGGCAATGGGATGAGGTCAGTCCTTCATTACCTTACTGTACAGAGGATCCAGCTAGGACAGATAGAATTTAAGAAACTGGCAGAATTTACATGGCATTTTGGGTAACATTAGCCAAGGGCTCATTGTGTATTTTGTTTGATGCCATATCCCAAGTTCTTGACCTCTATGCTGATGTGATTGGTCAACAATGAAACACTCCAAAGACTAAATGAACAATTGAGTGACAAAGGTAAGATTTGCCAACACAATAATTATGATGCAACATGAAGAATGCCATCATCAATGTGTGAGAGTTCAGAACAAGGCAAGCTTTAGAAAACCAGTTTATCAAGCTGCTATTTCACGACAAATGGTTTTACGTTAAACAAGAGACAAGAGAATGGCATTCCAGTCTAGGGAAGATGTGTCCTACAAGCACATGTACATGTATTTGTGAGTGTATTTGGGGACTACCAGACTACAATATAAGGCAAACATAAAATCTGTACTTAGAAAGGGAGGGACATTAGATTGGACACGTAAGTGGAGATCAGCTCGTACTCTCCTCTTATAAAGTTGGAGCTATCTTGCTGAGAAAAAAAAAAATAACCAGTTCAGCCAGGCCAGTGTGGTTCAGTGATTGAGCATCAACCCAATCGAACCAAGAGGCCACAGGTTCGATTCCCAGTCAAGGCACATGCCTGGGTTGTGGGCTCGATCCCCAGGGAGGGGGCGTGTATGAGGGAGTTGATCAATGATGTTTCTCATTAATGTTTCTATCTCTCTATCCCTCTCCCTTCCTCTTTAAAAAAAAATTCAATGTTTAAAAAAGAAGAACCAGTTTATATGGTAAGAGCCAATGGTTTCTTTTCTTTCTATATATATTTTTTTATTGATTGATTTTTTTATAGAGAAGAAGAGAGATGGATAGAGAGCTAGAAACAACGATGAGAGAGAATCATCGATCAGCTGCCTCTTGCACACCCCCTACTGGGGAAGTGCCCACAACCAAGGTACATGCCCTTGACCGGAATCAAACCCGGAACCCTTCAGTCCACAGGCCGACGCTCTATCCACTGAGCCAAACCGGCTTCGGCCAAGAGCCAATGGCTTCCCACCTATGTTTTGAGGAGCATTTTGACGGACCAAACAAATAACAGCTGTGCCATGGAGCCTGCCCCCATTTCTATCACTTGCCCAGTCATAGGTAAGCACTGGGAGTAAACCTGAACCTTCCCTTGCTCAAAAACTTGCTGGAATGTCAGAGATAGACTTGAAAATTGTCAATTTAGCAAGAATACAATTTAGAGAGGGGGGAAAAGCCTAGATCTGCTCACTGGCGCATGTGCAAGATGAGATGCTGGCGGTGGAATTGTGTATTTATGATAATTTTGCCATTGCGGGGCACGGGAGGCCATCTAGCAGGGAATTGCAGTAATTAGATGAGGAAAGTGATTGTTCCATAAAACTCAGCTAAAATGTTACAGTGGAGCAGAGAGACATGAAGAAGAGAGAGTATTTCCCAAATCAGAAAAGATTGTTTTATTGTCTATTTTACAAGCATCGTTAGGATGTTCAATTGAAAGCAAATCTCGCTGGAAAGCAGGAACATCCCCGATTTGGCCATCGAATTAATTCTGTTGTAATGAAATGTGAAATTTGACTGAAATGAAAAGGAATTGAATCCGGGCCGCCTGTGCTGGTGGCTTTCAATTATAACATAACAAAACCCGCATCCTTTTTGTTAAACATAAAAATAAGTGCTGAGCAAACAGAGGCAACTGCTGAACAAGAGACACAGAGAGAGGTGCCAGTCGGGAGATTTCCGCGGCTTACCTGTGGGTCATCAGAAAAATGAGGGTATCCAAATAGATCGTTTTTAATGTCATTCACAGCAGAGAGCTATACATGATTGGAGTCTTAAAGGTAGGCTAATGCCTCATGGGATGTAAGGAAGTATTAAAACTGGCCAACACTTTACTTCTTTCTAAATTAAGAAGTTTCAAGATTATTCCTACAAGGATGTCATGCTTGCTTTCCTGCTTTCTTAAGATAGAAACTGGTGAAATTCTAGCCAGCAACCAGGCTAGCTTATGAAATCATGGGTTCTGTTGGAGAAGCGGGGACATCTACGCACTCATATCATTAGAACATAGAAGAAACCTAGTTGTGTTTCTAGGACTTCTCTCCATCCATTTATCAGCTGAGAAATAACAACGTATACTTCTCTGCGCAGGAGTAAGTGATAGAGGCAGGCTGTCCAAAGTTGACTTTTCAGAACCAGGGCAAGCAAAAAACAAGCAGCCGATATGCCTTCTGTTACAACTTTTTTATATTAATAGCCTGTTAAAAAAGAACATGTTTGGGGTGGATTGGGTTAAGTAAAATATATTGCTACAATTAATATTACTCATTTCCTTTTGTGTAATATAGTTACTAGACAATTTTAAATTATATACGTGCCTTGCATTGAATTTCTATTGAGCAATGCTGATCTAGACAACCATAGGACACTATTTGGTGATGTCATGCTTACTGCAACTGAGGAGCAGTAAGTGCTAAGTATGCTTGGTAAGAGACACGATCTCCAGAAATTGAGATAACCTACAAAGGTGTCGGAGCCTGATTCGTTGGTGAAGTTCTCAGGAATCCAGAGTCCGTGAGCATCCTGAGACATCCCCTATAAAGGAGCATCCTGAGACATTCCCTATAAACATTACTGCACCTTGCACCACCCGTCACTGAGAAAAGTATAGCAATCGGTGGGTCTCCTTAGTTTTTAGAGATATTCCAATTTTGGGAAAACTATGCTAATGAGCTTACTGAGTGATACAGAAGAATGTTCATCTTTAGTTATTCCAAGAACAAGAGAAAGCTCTGTATTAGCTCAAGTCTGCAATCAAGAAGCCCTACGGCTTGGTCCATACAACCTGACAGATATCACGTGGTGGAGTTCACACTGGTTCTCAACATCCTACGGACCTACAGACAGCTCACTAGAGTTCAGTAAGAGATGTCCTGTTATAAGCCAGCAGGGGTATGAAGGATAGTTAGAATGTAGGTAAATGGAAAGATCAGAAAGGCACCTCTGATGGATAGACCAGTAAGAGCAAAAGCAGAAAAAGGAGTATAAAAGGTTTAATGGGAGGAAAATGCTTGTATTATCGTCCTGATTTGAGAACATTCATATAAAATGATGAAGATGAGTAGGCAATGGTTAGTAATTAGCTCCTGTGTGTCCCAAAGCCCAGTTCTAATTTCTTCAGAGTGAGAAATACCTCAAACAGGACTCATTATACACCCCAAAAAATTACCTTTCTCTTGTCCTCTGTTTTATTGAGCGACCTTTCATCCAGTTGGTTGGGCCAAAAACTAGGAGCTATACTGGATTCTTCTTCCTATAACTTAGCACCCAATCAATTATTAAATTCTGTAGGTTTTCTCTCCCAAACAATTTTCAATTCCATTTCCTCATCTCTTTATGAACCACCTATTCTCTTTCCTCCTGGGCTGTGAGACCCTTGATGAAATGGTGTTTCCCATTTACCTCCAGCACAGACTTTGCATACAGCAGAGAGATGCTCAACCACTTCTGGGCCCTTTCACTGTACCAAGGTACAGTCTAAACACATTTTAAAACATTTTCTCTCCATGCATTGTTTTTGAAGATATTGCCTCTATTTTATAGATTTAAAAAAACAGTTATATAACCTTATACATTTTTAATCGGTCGTTCCAAACCGAAATTACAAAGCCAGAGACAGAAACTAATGTCTCAACTTGCTCTTTCCAGATAATAATCTCTCCTTAACCCATAAAATGGCTTGGGAAGGAAGGGTTTACTTAGACACAATCATGCTGCATAAATCACGCTGGGAAATGTAAGGTTCATGGAGCGAACCTTCCATTTCTTGCCCCAAGCCTAATACCAAGTGTCTTCAGTTAGATGCGTTTATTATTAAAGTCTTCTTCTTTTGGAAATTGCAATTCTGAAAGGCTTACAGTACTTTTTTTTATGGCCTAGCAGTTCCACTCAATGATATAACATCATGGCTTAATATTTAGCATAGAATGTATAAAAACACCAGAGGGGATAATTAAGCTCACCAAATGGGACACTGGAATCCTTCATGAGCCAGTGATAAAATGAAAGACTATATTATTAAACTTACATAACAAAAGTTCCAGTCCCTAACTCTTAACTACTTGGACATGTTGGCTCCTCCTGGCCATTTCTTACTCTTCAAAAGAAAACAGCTCTGAAGTTAGAATACTTTAGAAGAGACATCTTTAAATAACGGAAGTCAAGTAACAGCCTTAACTCCTATTTGCATCTTGCCTCCATGAATCATGAAGCCTCACTAGCACAATCAATGGGCATTGATATACAATTAATATTCTAAAATCTATCACATCATCATTAATTTTCTTTACTCATCTCGGAGTGTAATCTCCAAAGACTTATCTCAGTGAAACAATTAATTATTTAAAATTACTTTGATCCTCTAAATAAGGCCAATTATTTTTCCTCCATGATGAGGAAGGCCAACCAAAATGTGATCAGGAGTCATTTCAATTCCTTCCTCAGTCCCATTTCAAATGTCTGTTTCTGGATTTATTTTATTGTAACTCTACAGTGATAGTGTTTGATGAGACATTTTTACCTTTTTCATATCCACAATGATATTGCCCACTTTCAATGTGCCAAACTTGAAAGTTGGCATATCACACCTGCCTTTTTATTTTATTTTCCCCTTCTTTTTAACATTAACTTTCCCTCTTCATTTTTCACTTGCTCCACTGGGATCCCTAACACACAATTTACAGTTGCTGCAAACCCATAGCATTGCCTTCAATTACTCTATGTTGCTGCTTTGGGATTCACAACTTATACCTGTTCCTTAAATTTTTTAAAAAATATATCTTATGAGACATGATGTGTTCCCACAGAGACTCAGTGGGATAAATCACTTTGTATATATCTCAGGTCATTGTGGGACTCTTTGGAAAGAGTTTTGTAATTTTACTAGACTCTAGTGTTTTTGTATGTACAGTTTATGAGAAGGTAGGAACTGACAGTAATAATAAAAGCTTCCAGCGACATCTAGAGATTGCATAGAGGAGGGTGACAAGAACTTTGAGGGCCTAGAATCTTTATCATATGAGAAAACTATTTATGTATAACACAGAGATTAAGGATAACCTCATTCCAAATAAGTTGCAGACAATGATTATATCGATCTTTATAATTATGTCAACATAAGATATCAAGTATCTTATATTCCCAGTGCCTAGTATATTCATTCATTCATTCATTCAATAATTTCTGAGCTATTATACATCGCATAGATGAAAAGGCCAGATATCTTATTTACAAAAGCCTTGAGAAAAAATGACCTGTGATTCTGTCACTTAATAATAATTTTTCTCCCAGTTAAAATTTCCCTCAGCTTGGCTTCCTGACCAATTCGAAACCCATACCTAAACTTCTGGGAGGGTTGATCAATTTTAGGCCTTGATGTTAGCTTTCTTAGAATGTTCTTCCCTCAAGTGAGCAGTACCGCTGAGAAATGAGAATATGAAGAAAAAGACCACTCCTTTCCTGGAAAATCAGTCTCTCTAGTGTGTAAGAATGAGGTCAAGTAAGAGTATTTTTAAGTACCTCTAAGAGTATTTTTAAGTACTTCTAAGAGTATTTTTTAAGTACTACCACCATGCTGAATCTTAAGGGGAACCCAAGGAAGTTATATTGTCCCATGTCCCTTTGTCTGGTTTATATATGCTACAGTTCTTTGTCTGAACACGACCCCTTCTAATTGGACCCTTCCTTAATTTAGGACCTATGCGCTTTCCTCATTGGTCACTCTGCTACATAGTACCAGTTTCAAAGGTCAAAGGTCAAAGCCCACGTGGCGTCCGTCCCCCCTCTCTCTCTTTCCTTTATCTTGCAAACATTCCTCTATCCTCTGTGAAAATATGTTCCCCGCTTCCCTGTACCTTGTGACTTTTCTCTATCCTCTGTGAAAGCATTGTGGTGTCTGAGAGCTATCTCCTTCCCTTCACATGTGCATTCCTCTCCCATGGAACCCTTTTCCCCTAGTACTGCATGTCCTAGCTCTAAAGCTCCTTTCAACAGTCTGACTTCCAGGAAGGTCAGATTCAGTGCATGGGCAAACTCTTCTGTTTCCTTCTTGGAAAAAAAAAATAAAGGGGTAGCCCACAAGATCCACGTTCTCCTCTACCTTTGCCATGGCTCTTTATGCCTGTACGCTCTGCTCCGGTCACGACCTTCATGGAAGAAGGCAAACAGAAAGAGTGCAAACAAGTTCCAGGATCCATCTCCTCAACCACAGCTCTTTCTGTTCTGCATCTCAACAATATCCCCTAACCCCACATCCAACCCCTTTGGCTGACACCAACATTTTGAGAACAAGTTTTGAGTCTTACTTATGTTTAGCAGTAGGCTGGGAAATCCCTACCTTCTAAAGTTTACTTCCAAATAGAGACTATATTTACAAAAAAGCATAAAAGCAAACATAACTCACATGCCAAGGTGATACAGACAAATAAATGTCCCAAAATGTTGTAGAGAAGCGGAGTCCAATATTGAACGATAGACGAAGCCAAATTTGTTAGCTGCAGCTATAAATCAGGAATATATATATCTTCATATATATACATGAAGATTTTTTTCCCCTCAAAAGAAATAGGCTGGATAATAAAGCCATGAGTGTGAAGAGTTATAAAGCATCACATGGACTTTTTCCCTCTCGTTCTTACATTAATAGCTGAAAACCCCTTCACAGACCACACATCTCAACAGCTGTGCAAACAAAGTCAAAGCTATGTGTCTAATTGAATCATCTAGATTCAAGTCAATTGGTGAAATTTCTTGCAACTGCCTTATTTGTACCCCAAGTGTCATCTGAAGGTGATAATGGTGAGGACGGGTGATTGCAGAAGGCATGCGGGCAGTAGTCATCATTTAAAAGCCCTTCATTTGCTGGCCCTTGAAAGACTGTGACCATTTTCCTCTCAAGTTGCTCTTTTAATACACAAATGAATCCCTCTCCAGTGATTGTGCTGAAAGGAGCAAAGCCAAAAATTCTCCAGCTCCCAATTTCTACAGAGATCTGGACTCTTCTAGGGACCGCTGCCTTGCTGCCTTGGGGAGAAATAAGAATGTCTGAATATTAGTACTAAGAGAATTGTTTGGTGACTAAATTTAAGAACAGGAAAGGCTCACAAAGCTTCCAAAGTCTCAGGGGACTTTGGGGAATACTCCACAATTGGGAATTTTATATAATCAAACACGATGGTCCAGAACCTTCTGGAGACATCTTCATCCTGTACCCGCCAAGGAAAGAGTGTGGTTTGGCTTAATAATATAGCACGACGGCTTGTATTTGTTTACTCATGGACTCGGAGCAAGGTTAGATTTTATCCCAGATATGAACTTGTTCTTTATTCAATTAGCAATGCCTTCCCTGGCACTGAAATAGATAGTAATGTATATGACGAGAGAAAAAATGTGAGATGTCTTAAATGAAAAATACAGAGGGTGGGAGGAAGAAGTAGGAAGTTCATCGGTGAGCAGAAGAGCCATGGGTCAAAACCAACAGAAACCTGCTCACATTTCTGAAAGCATGTTAAAACTGAATCGACTTCCCAGTGGCTATCTATAAAGAACAGCTGTGCACCAGAAGCCACAACATCCTGCTTTCGCGTGAACAGTCTGGTCTATTGCCCACAACCAATCCAAAGCAGCAAACAGGAGTTCTTTAGAGAGACCACGAGCCTATCCCAGAGCTGCCCTTCTCCCGCCCCCTTTATCTACAGCCAATGTAAATTCTTTCTAAACAAGGTACATCTTTCTTCCCCAAGCTCAGCCCCAGAACAATGGATGTGTGTGTCTTCTTCATCCATCACTGGTGGTTTAGACTGTATGTCCCAGGATCTGGTCCTTTTTCTGATTAGCATATGGCTCAATAAGTCCTGCCTTTTAGGAGAACTTTCAACCTCAAAGGTATTTTGTTGTTTAAGAGGCAACATACTCTGGTTGTCCAATATGATTCAATCTGGTGACTCAACCTGCCCAGTATAAAAGCGATATAGTATATGGGATAAGAATTTAGGTTCTGGAACCAAAATGCCTAGGTTCTTACTACTTCCTATATTTCTCTAAGCCTCCTTCCTCGTTTATCAATGAGGCTCCTCACCCTGATGCACCAGGGTTGTTCATAAATACATTACATTAGAAGAGGTAAAATAAAGAACTTAGCATGACACCTTGATGCATCACAGGTGCTAACAGCGTAATTATAATTGTCCCCTTTCTTCACTATTAACATCTTTAAAATTTTACAGTTCTGTTTTACAATGCAGATAAACTACCGTGGCTATCCTCCTCATCATTGTTGCCATCATTATCATCAACTAAATTTACATTTTCAAAGCATTTTACATTTATTATCTCATCAAATATTTACCGACTGAACCTCCAATAACGAAACTTTCAAGACAATCTCATCCAGAGATCAACAGTTTAGGTTACAAGACTGTTCTTCCTTGTACTGAACAGATTCTGCCATTAGTTTCACCCATTCGGCCTTAATCTCTCTTACCAAAGCATTAAAATCTGGCTCTTATGCATTATCCCTTAGAGTTGGCAATCTGAATGATTTGCAGACACACCCAGACTCCTGACAAAGACCCCACCATGGAAGAATTAGCTTTTTTAATATCTACAATTTTACTGTAGCAGGTTTATTCCCCCTACCTTCTACACCCTGCTCCATGTTCTTGGTGGCTGAATATGATGTCAATAACTCTTTAGTTTTCGTTTGTGCTCCTAGTGAGATTGCGCTATTCATTCCCTGCAAGTTTTCTGGCTGGAACACTGGTTTAGACAAAGTGGGTTTAAATCCCCAATCCTCCATTTGTTTAACAATGTACCCTTGAGGAACTTGAGATGCAAAAGCATCATTCCCACTTTGAAATGGAATAATAAGAATACCTATCTCCTTGGAGGAGTTATGAGAGCTGAGTACATAGGAATGTGAACCCTTAACTAAGAGCCAGGCACATAGTAAGCATTTGATGAATCTTAACAATAATGATTGTCATTCTTTTCCAGTCTAAAATAAAAAATAAAAAACTACTTAGACTTTAAACCCAGGGAGGCAAAAGGAGAACTTATTTACAAAGTGCCAAAAAAATAATTCTATCAAGAAAGGATAAAAATATACTTATAAGGAAAATAAATTATGAAGGAGAATTCAATCCATAGAAATTAGACAAACCTATTTCTCGTTTTTAGCTCAAGAAATTTCTGAAGCTACACAAATCCTTGCAAAGTAAATATCTGATGAGAATTTAGGAACACATTTCATTAAGGGGAGTTAGGATTCTAAATTAGAAATATAACAAGCTTTAGCTGGTGTTTTTAAAAGTCCATTAAGATAAGAAGATCCCCAATACTAGTCATATTCATTGATTTAGTTTGATGAAAGTCAGAGATAAAAATGTGGAAAAAAAATAAGGATTAGACCAAATCCCATATAATCTTTCCAGTAGGATTACTTATGTCTGAGGGTTTTTTCTCATCTTAAGAGAGCACCTTGAAAACTCTGGTCTTACTGGGAACAAGAAGATAACATGAATCCTTTCAAATTTATTTAAGTTTTTAAAAATAACCCACAATGGCTACATGGGAAAAAGGCTTAGTCTGAAAATAAACCCTGGGGCAACATGAGGATCCACATTCGTTATAGTCTCTGCCAACACCATATTATCACTGCAGGTTCACAGCAAAATCAATAGCAAATCATTTGACTTTGTAATGGCAGAAACTAAAGATCCCACCAAGTTAAAGAAGACTATGTGGAAAGAGGTAGCAACAAGCACCCCGTGAAAATATTGTGAACCATTTCAGCATCAAATGCAGTAATTGTCTAAACTCTAGCTCTTATGTGTGTATATGATTAGGCAGCTAAATGCCTTGATATAAATCTTAATATTTGACTAATTATCTCTCCTGAGGGCCATGTGTGTTAGTTTTCACTTTTATAACATTATCAAAAGCCAAAAGAACAATAACCACCACCCATTCAACAAAAGTATATATATGTATTTCTTACAACTAAAAATGTGCAGAACACCCCAGCTGGTTTGGCTCAGTGAACAGTGTTGGCCTTAGGACTGAAAGATCTGAGTTTTATTCTGGTCAAGGGTATGTACCTCATTTGCAGGCTCAATCCCTGGCCTTGGTCGGGGCGCATGTGGGAGGCAACCAATGATGTGTCTCTCTCACATCCATGTTTCTTTCTGTGTCTCTCCCTCTCCCTTTCATTCTCTCTCTCTCAAAAAAAAAAAATCAATGGAAATATCCTCTGGTGAGGATTCACAAGAAAAAAGTGCAGGAATTTCATACATGAGAGCAGAGATAAGCCCCAACTTCTGGTGGCTTTGGTAAGTTATTAGCAAATGCTATATGCCTCCAATTATGCTATGGAGTTCAAATTATTGTTTATTCAGTTCACTCCTCTGATTCAATTCTATTTCTATTGGTAGTTGGAAAATATCCATAGGAAACAGCCTCAGAGTGGATGGATGTCTGCCGGCAAGCCTTTGCTGGTAAGATCTTAGTGAGTAGCTTCAGACTCAGCCAGAAATGTGGCCTAGGAGTCCAGAGCATCAGGACGTTAGAGTCATCTTGGCACAGAGAAGGTGAGTCAGTTGCTCAAAATCACACAACCGCCCATTGGAGAAGCAGCTGTGCTAGTTCTGCTTTAAATGATTTTTCCCCCCATGATGCCAATGTGCTTTGGGGATTTAACCCTGCTGGCTTTTATTTTTATTTTCATAAAAATACTTTTATGACCATTATATGACTATATCCTGCTTGACCAGTTAAGTAGACTCAGTGAAAACACTTATGAAAGTGGGAAATGTAGACTTGGCTGTCTTTCCATTCTGTCAGCCTTGTTCCCCAGAAAGAGACACAAGTGATAAATGTGGGCAAATTAATATGACATTTTCATCCGGACAAAAATTGTTTACTGGATGCTCTGTATTCTCAACTAATACAAAAGGAATCAAAATACTATTTTTTGGCAGTTGGATGAAGAGACAGATTCTTAGATTTAAGATCTAAAGATTAAACCTTAACAGGATTAGCAAGAGCTTTATCCAAATAGTACTCTAGGCTTCTGAGATGAAGATAAAGATGAAATTTAAAATTTCTACAAAAGCAAATACTTTTTTTTCCAGGAAAAAAAAAAGTGTCAAATACCTTGAAAATGGCAAGAAAGATTCCTGGGTATCTTTTCACAGGAGTGAGACTCTGTGGGAATTACTTCATTCTACTGGTAACACCTTTAATTGCCCTCCAATCAATCTATAATAATAAAAGCATAATATGCTAATTAGACCAGATGGCCTTCCGAACAAAGCTGGGGCTGTGAGGGAAGCCCAGGTCCCGGGTGCCAGAGGGAAGCTGGTGCCAGCGGCTGGGAGAAGGAAAGCCTACTTTTGCACGAATTTCATGCTTCGGGCCTCTAGATTTTCCATATTCCTCTATTAAGAGTAGGAGTTAAGTTGTAGAAAACTGAGTATCATGCAAATGATCACTGTCCATAGCAATAAAAATAAATGCTATCTAGTAAAGATACAATTAACTTTCCAATCTTTAGAAAAGATGACTCCAGACATAACATTTTATTGCCCAAGAGGATTTTAGCTAGTTTTGCATCTATTATTACATTCATTTCAGTATGCCCAATTGCCTGATTATATCTCTTTCAAAATTCACCCTTGAACTCAGTTTTAGCATCTTCCTCATAAAACTATTATTTTTTCCCTTGACAAAGCATGGGGCAAGTGGCCCACCTGCCACAATCCACCACCACCCCAACTGCTAAAGTGACTAAACAGAGCCTACTGGTCAGTCCTCACAGTGCAAAATTAATATATATCTGTACATAGATAAGGACAGTTCTATTCAAGAAGCTCATTGCAATAAGAGAAAGGGATCTATAGCAACAAGGAGAATGCTCTGACCATAGTATCTGCCAGGATCTCAAAGATCAGGCAGAAAATGGTTTTTGTTTTATAGGGAAGAGTTAACAATAATATTAATAGTATCTGTTTTTTGTTTTTGTTTTTTGTATTTTTTGATACTTTAGGGAACTTGCTGATCTTGGAGTGACTGGCCTTGATGGAACCAGCCAAGTCCTAGACATAATAAAGGACTTGCCCGCTAGAGAGAGGCTTCCTTTCATGTGCAAGCAATCTAGAGCCCAAGCCCCAGCCTTTCCTGGGCTCTTATATTCGGGGCCACCATTTCCTTACCTTAACTACCCTAGGGCCAGGGACCACACAATGTGGAACAGCCTTCATGTCCCAAGCCTGCTGAAATAAATCAAACTAGGCAACCCTAAGCTTGCTTTCCTGCCTCATCCATTCCTTCCTGCAGAGACCACATAAAGGCTCTTTTTAAAAAATATATATTTTATTGATTTTTTACAGAGAGGAAGGGAGATTGATAGAGAGTTAGAAATGTCAATGAGAGAGAATCATCGACCAGCTGCCTCTTGCACACCCCCTACTGGGGATGTGCCCGCAACCAAGGTACATGCCCTTGACCGGAATCGAACCCAGGACCTTTCAGTCCGCAGGCCGACGCTCTATCCACTGAGCCAAACCGGTTTCGGCTACATAAAGGCTCTTGTCCATGTGCTCCCCTCACTCTCTCAGCCTCCTGAATGACCCTGATGCTTCCACTGATGGCCCTGCATGGCATGGACTGCTTCCTATCTCTAAAACCTTCTCTCAGTGACAATAATTCCCACGGCTACCCTGTTTCACCATACTTGATTCAAACAAATCCTCGGTGCTCTTTTAAGACAACAAGGCTACAAGGAATTAGATATAGAGAGTAGGATGAGTTGGTGGAGTGATTGGACTATTGACCAGGCAACATCTTACGTAGGGACAAAGAGTTCAGTGAATCATTTTAGGAGACAAAGGAGAGGAATTTGAAAGGCCTGCCGCCATCTGGCCTTGACATAAGTAAGCAAGAAGTCATTGAATCCCATGTAAGTAGCATGGGGAAGGGTAGTTCCTGCCAGCAACCAATTCTCAGGAACACAAAAGGGATGGGGGACTTTTCTTGACTGCTGTTCTGTCTTCCAGGAGAACAGAGCTCGGGTGAAGCTCAACACTGTCACCATACATTTTGGAACAGAATTCTTATAATGACAAGCCATGGGGTTTAACTCTGCCTCTTCACTTTTTTCTCCTCCCTGGGGAGCTTAAGCAAAGCAAATGGTAAACTTTGTTTGTGAGATTCCAGCGGACTCTAAACCAGTTCTGCTGAAACAAACAACTTAGGGTTGAAATAAGACAAAATTAAAATTCCTTTCTATAAGAGTTATTGTCCTCTGTCTCAAAACTCCTGTGGAACAGTAGCTCACTTTATACACTATCAGACTGGACTTTGAAAGTTAAAGCAACCCAGGTCACTTCTGAGATTCTTTCAGGGTCTAATGGAGTTAATTCTTCTAAAATAAAGGTGTCCTTGTATTTCAAAGTCCCCAACCCAATAAATTCCGATAGTCTGCCTCCCTTTCATAGAACACTATGTCTCAAACCCCTACCCCACCGCTGGTGAGGGGGAGGAAGACGAGGAAAGAGGATGTACAAAGAATTAACTTTGATGTCTGAATTTGCCTCCCACAGGGTCTCAATCACAGAATAGAGAGGAAATCACAACAGAATGAAATTGCATTCATGCATATTCACTTAGGATATTGTTAATATTAAATAAAATCCCTCCTAAGTCATCATTATTTAGCTAAGAAACCAGCAAACAGCAATTCATATTGGGATCGTTTGAGCGCCTGTCAAGTAGCGGCCTTCTTGTACATGCAGAGAGGACGGGATAAACAACTTAACTGAGAATTAATGAATTGAGAAATACCTGAAAAGCTCTGTCTGTGATCTGGGTTCTTGGAAGAACTCCAAGCAGTAATCTTGATTTTGATTAATATTATAATTTATCCAGTTAAAGAAGTACCTCATAAATACTCATGAAGCATTTTTATTAGATGATTACAAATACTTAAACATCTTATTGCGCAGTCCTTCCCATCACAAAGAGAAAGAGGAGCAGACTGTGAGCTGTGTATCATTCGGCTTTGTTCATTGCCAGCAGAAATCACATCACGTGTTTTAAAAACAAAATGTTTCAATACCCACGCTGCTAACGCCCAAACCTGGAGTTCTTACAGACCTGCCCTTGTACTAATGTGGCAGATAGAACCGGTGCTGTGATTGCTCACCTGTATTCTATGGCGCATCTCCCCTGTGGCCATCACAGCACCGTGATGCTAAAGACACCAAGCAATGCTAAACAGACAATGTCTACTTGAAACAACATAGGTGACATTGGATGATACATGCCAGAAGCTTAGAGGGAGAAGGGCTAAAAGCAATACCACAAAACCATCTCACAGGAGTAAAGCTTTGCAAAACTTTTAAAATGTTAACCCAGCTGAAACCAGTTTGGCTCAGTGGAGAGAGCGTCAGCCTGTGGACTGATAGGTCCCAGGTTCAATTTTGGTCAAGAGCATGTACCCTGGTTGCAGGCACATCTCCAGTAGAGGGTGTGCAGGAGGCAGCTTATCAATGCTTCTCTCTCATAGATGTTTCTAATTCTCTATCCCTCTCTTTTTCTTCTCTGTAAAAAAATTAATACAATAATTTTTTAAAAATAAAAATAAAATAAAATGTTAACCCATCCTGCCCTTGCCCACATTGAAATAACCCTCTTCTCTTCCATCCACCTCATCACCACCATGGTTGCCACGTGGTTTCTCCTCTCCATAGCCACACCGTCATTATCATGGCACTGAATATCATACAATGAAAAAGCAAACCAGTAACACTTTCATTGGCCCTAAAAGGAGAAAAGAGTAGTGACGGATGGTGATTCTGCCCACCTGGAGCACAGAATCTACCAGAATTTGAGTTCTTCCCAACCACCATTTACAACCCCCATTCAGTTCTGTTCGTGGACATTTTTGTGACAATGATACATTTGCCTCCAACTTCCATTTATAAGCAAGCATCAATCAGTTGAAATCCCACAGAATCACCTGCTTCCCTTATGCAAGCTCCTTTGGGTCCCTCTTCCTTTCCTACCATTTCAAAACAAGTATCTATAAGGTCTTCAGTTTCTCAACCGAGTCTGATCCACTCAGTCTTATTATAAACCTGACCCTTCCATTCAAGGCCATTTGTATGAAAAAAAATCTCTGAGGCTGCTAGGACTGATGGGAGAAATTTTCTAGGTACAAGTTCCCAAAATTTGCTTCATCCTACTCATCACTTGAGAGAGTTTATTCAAAAAATATATTCCAAGGAGTGTCAACAGCAATATAATAGGAGTTTTCTACCATCATTACCCCCCCCCCCCAGAACATTGATTTCAATCACCACCCACAGGTGTGACAGTACCTTTCTAGGAGTCTGCTGGTCAGTCCTGCAGAGATGTCCCAGCATGCCGTTGCAGCAAAACAATCTGAGAATAAATGCATTGAAGAGGGTGAGAACAGTTTTCATTTAGTTGCAACACCTCTCCCACAAGGTGGCACAGTTCAGTGCCAAGAGAGAACCCCTGGCATTGTCCTACTTGGGAAAATGAGAGTGTAGTGAGTGCCTGGCACAGGGGTGGGCAAACTTTTTGACTCGAGAGCCACAATGGGTTCTTAAACTGGACCGGAGGGCCGGAACAAAAGCAACCTGACCATGCTGGCACTCTCATCTTGGGCTGCTGGTGAAGGAGCGGAGGGGAGAGCAAGAGAACCCTCTGCTCTTTCGGCTCCACGGGCCGGATAGAAAAGCCGAGCGGGCCGGATTTGGCCCGCGGGCCGTAGTTTGCCCACGGCTGTCCCTGGCTCCATGTGAGACACTACCCAAGAGCCCCTCTTCCCTTCTCACCAAAACTGGAACACTGAGGTGACCACACATCTGAGGGGTTGAGAGAAGCCAGGAGCACAGCAATGATAAGGCTCACAACTTTCAAATGGCTGTAGATCCCACTGAGTGTTTCACAAACTCCATCAGAAAGACACCCATAAGCTACTTTTTTAAAAAAATATATTTTTTTTATTGATATTTTACACAGAGGAAGGGAGAGAGATAGAGAGCTAGAAATGTTGACGAGAGAGAAACATCGACCAGCTGCCTCTTGCACACCCCCTACCGGGGATGTGTCCGCAACCAAGGTACATGCCCTTGACTGGAATCGAACCCGGGACCCTTCAGTCCGCAGACCAACGCTCTACCACTGAGCCAAACCGGTTTCGGCCCTTAAGCTACTTGGGTCACTTCACCTTCAGGAACCCCCAAGGAGCCCATGGGTGCCCCCAAAGCATTGTGTACTTCCCCCACCAAAATCCACCCCCAATCCCCTGTGGCAGGCTCCCTGCACATAACCCAACAGACTCTGCCTTTAAGCCTTTGCAGATGGCTCTTGAGCACATCCAGAAAGCCAGGTCAACTTAGAATTGGGAGAAGCACAAACTTCAGCAGTTCAGGGCATGACCCCAGGGAAAACAAACTGGAGGCTCTTGGCACATGGTCTGGCTTTGCAGGATTGAGAGAAAGGGTAGAACTTTAAGAATTCAAACCCAAGAGGGAACGAGGCCCTGAGAGAGCCTCAGAATCCTCAGCCAGACTAACTGGTGGAACTACTTTCCTCCCGAGTCAGTCTGCCAAGACTAAAGGATGTGACTGCTTCTTTAATAGAATTCACGCAAAGAGGGAGAGAAGAAGAGAGGGAGAGAAGGAAGAGAGGGGAGAAAGGAGAATAATTCTGGAGTTGAAGAATACTTGAACACATATCTGACCTGGAAGTAGTCAGCATAAATATTGCAGCTTAAAAAAAACTTGCATGTCTAATGAGTTACCTATAATTCCCCAAACCTTTATCTGCCACATCTACCATTTAAAACACAGTTTGAAAAAGCTATTCTATACTGTTACCTACTGGAAGCTCTCAGAGTGCTGGAAGTAGGTCACTGAATGCTCCTGAAATCCTGACATTAATAAGACCTAAAACTATTCCTCTGGATTCCACGACCATTTCTGCTTTTAAAGGATGTATCAATCCATTTTACAGATAGATATGCTGGGCAAAAGTATAATAATATAGAGAAGTATGCAGAACACAGAAAAGAAGGTCTCTCTGGCAAACTACTAAAGTACATCAACCAGTTTTGAAATTCTTTCCAAAATGACAGAAGTTAATCTTGCTCAGTTTCTGATAATGTGCTTTAAAAAAAAATAACAAAATTAGAAAATGAATTGAATTTTCAGAATAAGTATACTACCCTCCCCACCCAAAAAAAAATGTTTCTCCTACTAAGAAAATGTTTCTTCTGTATCTACATATGAATGACATGCCATAGAGAAACAGAAAGACAGGAGAAGAAACTGGGACTAGTTCAGCTAGTGCAGTGGTCCACAAACTCATTAGCCAACAGAGCCAACTATCAACAGGACAACGATTGAAATTTCTTTGGAGAGCCACATTTTTTTTTAACTTAAACTTCTTCTAACGCCACTTCTTCAAAACAGACTCACCCAAGGTGAAGAGGGGCCACACTCAAGGGGCCAAAGAGCCGCATGTGGCCCATGAGCTGCAGTTTGCTGACCACAGAGCTAGCATACTAATTAACTATTTCATGCTGGGAACTACAGTGTTTCCCCGAAAATAAGACATCCTCCGAAAATAAGACCTTCTTCATGGAAACATAATACATCCCCTGAACATAAGACCTAGCCCATCTTTGGGAGCAAAAATTAATATAAGACACTGTCTTATTTTCGGGGAAACAGGGTAGTATAGGCATGTTGGAGATTCAGAGCCAAAGAAGCTATGGTCATAAGGGTCACGTGAGTTTATGACTGAGTGGGTAATACATGACTATTAAACAACTATAACTGGCAGATCAGATTGATATTACAGCAAACATTAAAGCACACTGAGTAGTGAATGAAGAGGACATAAGTCATTCCAGTGAACTCTAGGGTAGACTACGTAAAGGGACAGTTGATCGAGTTTTTATAGAACAGACTGAAGTTTGACCAGTAAAGTTTCTAAGTTGAAAAAAAAAAATTATGGGATCAAAGGTATAAATATAAAAAAGTGCAGAGTACGTTTAGGTATGATTTGGGGGAATTTCAGCTTCAAAAATGTGTTGATTCTAGTCAGTGTGCCATAAGGAATGTTTCCCATTATGTACTGTATTCACTCCGAATTAGATTAAAGACTTCAGAGGGCAGAAGCCATTGGAACTCAGTGCGGATGAGCGGTTGTCAAAAGTTAATAACTTGCACTGATTATGTATGATCCCATAGAAGTTTCTTTAATTAAGCTGGCTTCCATAATCCCTTTCTAATGCCTTATCAACTTGGATTCTTATCTGGGTAAGCCCCGGCTGCTGCGGACCAGGGAATCTGTTATGAGACTCAAGGTGATATAAAAAGAATTTCAGACTTACATGAAGAACTGCATGCCAGCTATCCACTCAGCGGAGGATAGGGTAAGAACTGGTCTGACGAAAAGTCTTCTCTCCCGAAAATCTGATATCTAACACTCTGCTCCTGAGACTGAAGTTGCCTTACGCCTCACCTAATACATGGGCTTAGAAGAACACACCGGAGTCTCTTGACTGCCATCAAGCTTTCACCTTTAGATCCCTTTGCAAAGTTGTTAAGATTATTCCAGGTGGGCCCAGTGCTGCCCTCTGTCATGAACATATCAGGGGTGAGCAAACTTTTCCTCTAAAGAGCCAGATGATAAATATTTAAGCTTTCCAGGTAATAAACAGTTGGTCTGTTTTGCAACTCTTCAGTCCTCCCACCGTTGCACAGACGCAGCCACAGAAGCTGCGTAAACAATGGCTGTGGCCAGATTTGACCCCAGGAACTATAGTGGCTGAGGCCTGTATACAGCTATCAGATTGATGGGCTGAAGACCTTAACTACTAAGATCTCAGGAGAGAACAAAGAGGAAAAGGAAAAGAATACTACAGGTACAGAGAGAAGGACAACAAAGAATGTATAGTCTCAAAGTTGGATACCCCACAGAAAAAAGAAAAGTAACAAAAACAAAAACAAAAAGGCATTGTGCCTCATCAGCTCCATTACAT
This sequence comes from Vespertilio murinus, assembly GCA_963924515.1. NCBI lineage: Eukaryota > Metazoa > Chordata > Mammalia > Chiroptera > Vespertilionidae > Vespertilio > Vespertilio murinus. Next base: position 6,702,015 of record OZ004716.1, on the reverse strand, counting down.
CCCCCAGAACAGCCGTGGGCAAACTATGGCCTGTTTGGCTGTTCTATCTGGCCCGCGGAGCCGAAAGAGCAGAGGGTTCTCTTGCTCTCCCCTCCGCTCCTTCACCAGCAGCCCAAGATGAGAGTGCCAGCATGGTCAGGTTGCTTTTGTTCCGGCCCTCCGGTCCAGTGTAAGAACCCATTGTGGCCCTCGAGTCAAAAAGTTTGCCCACCCCTGCCCCAGAACAAGAGTTGCCCGAACCTCATCATTCGGTTCACCTGGAGCCCCCCTCCTTCGTGGCCACTCAGATGCTAACCCAGGCCTCTTGAATTAGGGTCTGCAGGGTGTAAATCTGGGATTACCCTTTCACAAGATTCCCAGGTGATTTTCATAGCCGCCACTCCAGCTAAGGGGAACTCTGTAGCCTCAAGAACTTACTCTGCCTTCTTTAGCTCCCCAATTTTTATCTTGTGTGGGGTCTCAGGGAAGAGGCAAAGGCGTCCCTCTGAACTGAGGCCCTGGTCTGACGGCTAACTTCCTAAACTTACTCTCGCTAGTCTCCTTCCACTCTACTCACTGTGCAATCGTGTGTCTCATAACAGTCTCTTTGGTCAATGAAGGGCCGTGGCTGACGGTGGCCCCCTAAGACGATCCTGACGCTGAAACATTCCTAACGGCTTGGCCTGAAGTCATACTGCAAAGCATTAGTGTTGTGCCACCTCAGGCTATATTTGTTTGTTTGTTTGTTTGTTTGTTTGTTTGTTTTGTTCATCCTCACCCAAAGATATTTTTCCATTGGTCTTTAGGGAGCGTGGAAGAGAGAGGAGAGGGAAAGACAGAGGAACATGGGTGGTGAGAGAAACACACCGATGTGAATTCACGTCGACTGGGGCTGCCTCCTGCACAAGCCCTGGCCAGGCCCCGGACCACTGAGAAGCCTGCAACCAAGGTTCGTGCCCTGGAACAGAATCGAACCCGGGACCCTCTGGTCCGCAGGCCGACCCTCTCTATCCACTGACCCGGAGCCCATCTCGGTCTGTGCACCGCCTCGCATGGGCTGGAAATGCCGGGGAGCAGCCACCTGGGCCCCGGTGAGCCCCCCACCCACGGTCAGGGTCACCACTGGACCCACCTTCGTGCAGCTTATGATGATTGCAAGACACACCCTCAGAGAGAGCCATTATTAATGTGTGAAGGGGGAAAAAATGGGGAGTTTCTTACTTACAAGGGACTCCAGCGGGCACCAAGCGAGGACACCTGTCAAGAGCTTGGGAGTCTGGAGGTCGCCAGTTCGGAGCTCAAGAAACTGTAGATATCGCGAGACTGCAGAGATCGCGAGACTGCGGACGGCGGAAGAGCAGAGGCCAGGTACCACTCGATGCGCACTGATGGGCACGTGAGCCTGGGCTTCTGCGTTGACTGCGTTGAAAGGTGCAGCTTGTTTCACGGGCTCCCTCTTTAATGGTTAATTTAGGACATGTGAGGAGGGATTTAAAGCACGGGAAGCGAAGGAAACAAACAAGCAAGCAGTCCAAACGGTCAGCGGTTTGCATCAATGAAGATCTGCACCACAAAGGAGCCTCCTTAGCAGGAGGCGGAGGCGGAGGCGGCCTGGCTCTCAGCCCTGTGGCTGGTGGCCATGGGTTCATCCCAGAGCCCTCATGGCATGGGATGCGTCTTTGCAGAGCAGGCCTCAGCGATCAAAACTGCAGTTTGATGCCAAAACCGGTTTGGCTCGGTGGTAGAGCGTCGGTCTGCGGACTGAAAGGTCACGGGTTCGATTCCGGTCAAGGGCATGTGCATTGGTTGCGGGCACATCCCCGGTGGGGGGTGTGCAAGAGGCAGCTGGTCGATGTTTCTCTCTCATTGACGTTTCTGGCTCTCTGTCTCTCTCCCTTCCTCTCTGTAAAATATCAATAAAATATATTTTAAAAAAAAAACTGCAGTTAGGCGCTTGCATCACAAAAGGAAAGGCCGCTGTGGGGGCTCCCAGTTGAGAGAGTGAGCAATAAAGGTATGATGCACACACTTAGTAGTCAGCTAATTGCTTGGGTAAGTGCACAGGGAATTCCACACCGTGACAAAGTCGCCCAAAGATGCATTTCTCAGAAAGATCCCCATTGCGGAGAGGCTTGTGTCTGGAGGTAAGGATCGTCCCCGTTAGCAGAAACATGATCCTGGTGTCCAGGCCTGGTGGGAATCAGAACCTCCTATCCTAACTTGTCATTTAGTAGCCTTCCTCCTGTTACTGTAAGGTTGAGTAAAATCAGAATACAAATATAAAGTTTAGTAAAGCCAGAATACAATATTTTATGACAAACATTAAAGCAGGGCTGGGTCCAGAGGAAGGTTTCATCCTGTAGGTGCAACATCTCATGATACTCATCTTATGAGGACCGCCCTGACCACTGTGGAATTCTCCCCCTGGGGACTGAGCTGACCACCGCGGAATGCACCTGCCAGGAAGAGACCAGCCTGACCTGTCATGATGGGAAAGACCACGCCCGCCCGGAGGTGCCTCCACAGCAGACAAGGACTTACCCAGTGGAACGGGAAGGGGGGAGGTAAGGGGGTTGGCTTGCATAGCTGGGCTAGAGTATAAACCTCGGGAAGAAACTTAGAACGGGGTCCGAGTTTGGAACGGGCGAGTGCCACTGCGCTGGTGCCCCGGCTCGGACCCTAACCTGGATTAGATTTAATAAAGACTTTCTGCATTTGCATCGGACTCCGCTCCCTGGTGGTCGGTGGGTTCCAGAATGTACCGGGCACAACATTACGTGTGGGAAGAGCATTATGGAAACAGTTTTAATTATGGGAAGATTTTTTTTAATAGCACTGCTTTCCTATGTCTATGTCTTTAAAGTCAGAGTTTGGATTCCGGAAAGGTCCCTCTGGCTGGAAAAATAAAATAAAATAAATAGGGGGAAAAATAAACATCGAGACAAACATGAATTGTAAAACACAACAAAATACAATACTTAGAAGGGAACTCTTGGTGTCTCTGTGCTTGAGGCAAACACTAATGTGCAAGTAGAGAAACAGGAATTGTCCTGCCTTTAAGTTAGGAACAATCTTGCAATTTTGGATAATTCCCTTTGTGTGTCATTAAAAAAAAAAAATAGACTCAATCACCATGTCACTTGATACTGAAATGATCAATTTAGAGATTTAGTAACGTTTAGGAAGGGGAAGTTTTCAAGTGGATGCAATCTGAAAGGTTATCCGAAGAATGTGTATGCATATGTGCATAGCCCAAGGACACAGGCAATGGTGATTGAAGGTGGGGGAGGTGGGGAGATGGGGTGGATGGAGATTGGGGGGGAAGGGGAGAAGGGAGACATCTGTAATCCTTTAACAATAAAGATAATGTTTAAAAATGAAATACTGTATTTTTTAAAGAATTGATAAAGGACTCGTGAAAAATGGTAAATCTCATTAGTGCTCAAATTTAATTTTCCTCCTACGGATATATTTTAGAAGCGACTTGTCTCTGACTTCGGAATAGCTTTGCAGTCTTCTATTGTTTCTCTGTTAATCTCCTAAAACTTCTGAATTCTATGAAGCAATTATAATCCCGCTTGTCTTTTTTTTTCTTGTCCACTTTTCTCTGTTGGACTTTGAGACTTATGTCCATTTCATCAAAAGAGACCATCCTGGCCCTGGCCTGTTGGTTCAGTTGGTTGGAGCAGTGGTCGGCAAACTCATTAGTCAACGAGCCAACTATCAACAGGACAACGATTGAAATTTCTTTTGAGAGCCAACTTTTTTAAACTTAAACTTCTTCTAACACCACTCCTTCAAAGTAGACTCACCCAGACTGTGGTATTTTGTGGAAGAGCCGCACTCAAGGGGCCAATGCTGTGGCTCGAGAGCCGCGGTTTGCCGACCACTGGGTTGGAGCATTGTCCTGTACACCAGAAAAAGGTTGCAGGTTCAAAATGTGGTCAGGGCAAATTCCTAGCCTGCAAATTCGATCCCTGGTTGGGGCATTCCAGAAAGCAATTGATCCATGTTTTTCTCTCACACTGATGCTTCTTTCTTTTTCTCTCTCCTCTTTCTTCTCTCTAAAAATAAATAAAAATATATCTTTGGGTGAGGATTTAAAAAAAAAAGACCTTACGCTTAAGAATAACCTTCTTTTCTTTTTCCTACCTCTGCTTCACACCATGTCTTGATCAGTTACTTTTGGCCCACAAGCTCAAGTTCATCTAGAAGAAAAGTTATTTATTTCTCAGGGGATATGATTTTTTTCTCCCCTCAAGTGACTTGCTGAAATAGATTTCTGGGGACTCATTTATATTAATTCCAAAGAATGACTCTGAGGGCATAAGCATTAATTGAAAGACTATTTTTATCACCTTCTGCTCATCTTTAAAAATAAATGACATTTTCCTAGATTCAATTCAAGGTTCACTTTGGACTAGGGAATTAAATATCAGAAATTATACTTCTGTGTGTTTTTCATAGTCCTCCAACAAATGCAATGAGTCTTAAGAGAATCAGGTTAGGATGTGCTGTTTTGAATTCCATAAAATAAGATATAATTTCAGATGAATCAGAAAATCCCAGGACACACTATATTCTTGCGCAATATGTAGTTCACAAATACACACACGCATAATAAGAAGACATTTTTGAAGCCCATATAGGCGAATGTCCAAAAATTTGGATTTAAGGTTTACAGCACCAACACATCTAAGAACCGTGATTGACAAATGAACCTTTAGCTTCAACTAAAGTAATAATAACCATCATGCATTTAACATGTGTTGATTGATTACCAAGTGCTAAGCATCTTTCCCATTTTATATAATGATCCCAACAAACCTACGCAGATATTCTTCTCCATTTATGTGAACTTCCCCAAAGCACCCATTTTTATTTATTTATTTAAATGTATTTTATTGATTTTTTTTTTTTTACAGAGAGGAAGGGAGAGGGATAGAGAGAAACATTGATGAGAGAGAAACATCGACCAGCTGCCTCTTGCACACCCCCTACTGGGGATGTGCCTGCAACCAATGTTCATGCCCTCGGCCGGAATTGAACCTGGGACCCAGGTTCAGTCCGCAGACTGATGCTCTATCCACTGAGCCAAACCGGTTTCGGCAAAGCACACATCTTTAAATAAAAAACTTTTTTTAAATAAAATTCTTTACTGTTGAAACTATTACATATGTCCCCTGTTCCCCCTTTGACCTCTCCCAGCCCACCCCTGCATCCCAGCCCAGGATGAATATTGTCTGTATTGGTTAGGCCTGTATGCATACAAGTTCTTTGGTTGATCTCTTATTCCCTTCTATACACCACCCTCTCACCCCCGTCTTCCCTCTGAGGTTCAAGGATATGTTTGATGCTTCTATGTCTCTAGATCTATTTTTGTTCATCAGTTTATGTTATTCATTATATTCTACAAATGAGTGAGACTTATCTTTCTCAGACTGGCTTATTTCACTTAGCATAATGCTCTCCAGTTCCACCGATGCTGTTGCAAATGGTAAGAATTCCTTCGTTTTAATAGCAGTGTAGTATATATACCATTGTGGAGATGTACCACCATTTTTTAATCCACTCATCTGCTGATGGACACTTAAGCTGTTTCCAAATCTTAGCTATTGTAAATTGTGCTACTATGAAAATAGGGGTGCATATATCCTTTCTGATTATTTGTTTAGTATTTGTTTTCTTGGTATATATTCCTAGAAGTGGGATCACTGGATCAAATGTGAGTTCCATTGTGAATTTTTTGAGAAAACTCCATACTGTTCTCCACAATGGCTGCACCAGTCTGTATGCCTGCCAGCAGTGAAGGAGGGTTCTTTTTCTCCACATCCTCGCCAGCACTTGTTGTTTGTTGATTTGCTGAAGATAGCCATTCTGACTATTGTGAGGTGGTATCCCATTGTTGTTTTGATTTGCACCTCTTGGATGATTAACAACTTTGAGCATTTTTTTCAGATGCCTGTTGGCCTTCTGTATGTACATTTTGGAGAGGTGTCTATTTAGGTCCTTTGCCCATTTTTTGATTGGATTGTTTATCTTCCTTTTGTTAAGTTTTGGAGATTTTGGAGATTAAACCCTTATCAGATGTAACAATTCGCAAATATGTTCTTCCATGCAGTGGGCTCTCTTGTTATTTTGTTGATGGTTTCTTTTGCTGGGCATAAGTTTTTTATTTTGATGTAGTCCCATTTATTTATTTTCTCCTTAGTTTCCATTGTCCTAGAGATGTATCAGTAAGCATATTACTATAAGATATGTCTGGTATTTTGCTGCCTATAGATTCTTCTAAGATTTTTATGGTTTCCAGTCTTATGCTTAAGTCTTTTATCCATTTTGAGTTTATTTTTGTGTATGGTGTAAGTTGCTGGTCTAGTTTCATTTTCTTGCATGTATTTGTCCAATTTTCCCAATATCATGTATTGAAGAGACTGTCTTGATTCCATTTTATGCTCTTGCCTCCTCTGTCAAATATTAATTCAGCATAATGGCTTGGGTTGATTTCTGGGTTCTCTGTTCTGTTCCTTTGGTCTATATGTCTGTTTCATGTCAGTTACCAGGCTGTTTTGAGAACAGTGGCTTTTGAGAACAGGAGGCAGTCAATCAATGTGCCTCTCTCACATCGATATTTCTCTCTTCCTCTACAACCACCCCCCTTCCACTCTAAAAACAATGGGAAAATATCCTTGGTTGAGGATTAAACAAGAAAGGAAAACTTTTTCCTGCAACTCTCCCATGCCATCTCTATCAAGATGAATGCATTGGTTTGTAGGAAAGGATTCTGGTGATGGCATCTATACCAAATCAAGGTTTGTCAAATTCCAATGTGGTTAGGTAAAGAGTTCACCATCTCATCAGGAACCTGATTTTGGATAGCTCTCTGATTATGAGATATATTATCTGAAGAAGTAAAACTCTACTATGTGCTCATCTTCTTTGGACTTCTTGTTCAAGAAATCAGGTAATCAAATACTTATTCATGAATGACTGAAAAATAAACTCATGAAATGAACCAAGACCACTGGGAGAAAAAAAAGAAATCCAAAATGTATATGCCTAAACTAAGATAATTGGAGAGGAAATTTCTGGATAAAATATAATCATTTTTACATCAAAAATAGAACCGCATTCTATCATTTCACAGATTGAGAGCCCTTTTGGTTGCACTCCTTACGCACTCACACAAATACACCCACATGCATGCACACATAAACAGATGCACACCCACACATATGCCCACACACACACAACATGTCAACAGATGCTCACTCTTAGAGGAAGTTCTATTCTATGTAGCAAATTATGACATGTTTCTACTGGTGCCATTTAGCAAATCAACCTATAAAATCTGTTGATTTTTTAAAAACTGTTTACTGTTTTTGTCTATGTTTTTCTTCAGAAACAAAACCCATTCTCAGAACTGCAAATTAGTGGAAGTGTCTTCTACTGCCATTACATGGCCACGGGAAAGTTCTCAAAGGAAGGGATACTGTTGGCAGAAAAACAAAAAAGACTTCCTGTCTAAATTCTGTGGGAAACAGGAAGGAGGAGAAAATAACTACCTAATTATGTCACGTTTGAGGCTTAATTTAAAAGCCTTTCTGTCATACAGGGTCCTTTTCCTGACTGCTGTGAGCTGCTCTCTTCCTGTGATCTTTCGTGTGGACTGCCATCTGTTTTGAAAATACCTCGTGCTCCTGAAATAACACTGCTCCTGATCCACTGTCTTTTATTCAGGCCACTGGGGCGATGTGGGAGCCCCCACACAGTGTGACGACAAGCCTCACTCGTTTCCATGAGAGGAGGGACACAAAGTCAACTGCAGAAAACCGGTATGTTCTCAAACTTCATCTGGACCACAGCCTCTGGATTGATAAAAGCCCTGCCTCTAATTGATTAGCTGTCTGACATCAGGTGAGTTAATATGACTTGCTGATTTCAGGTGTCCTCACTTGTGTAAAGGACAGATACACTAGATGAAAACTAAAGGATTTCCCCAAGATAAGGCTTCTATGAGTCATGGAGTGTCATCTACCCGTACTTAGGAATTGCTGCTCTGTCTGCTAACACACACAGATATAAGACTCCTACACCAATAAATCAAGGCCTTGACAGATTCACAAAGTGACATCTTGCTCAACATTTCATTCCAGGCTTGATTTTATAGCATCCTGATGTGTGTGTTTTTGTGGATGGTGGTGGTGGAAATATGCTGTAGTGGAAATATGTGAACAAAAGTAAGTCTAATTCACTGTGCAAAGAAATACCCATATGCGTATGTTATTATATTGTTGCAGATGTTTACAGTTGCATTTGATATAATGGAGTATAAGAATTCATTAACTCAACAATAATCAATCCTCAACTATATATATTTTTAATATATTTTATTGATTTTTTACAGAGAAGAAGAGAGAGGGATAGAGAGTTAGAAACATAGATGAGAGAGAATCATCGATCAGCTAATAGGGATGTGCCTGCAACCAAGGTACATGCCCTTGACCGGAATCTAACCTGGGACCTTTCATTCCGCAGGCTGATGCTCTATCCACTGAGCCAAACCGGTTTCTGCAAACCTCAACTATATTAAGGATCCAAAAAGTGAAGGACATTGAGCTCATCCATGTTTTGTCTTATTAGAGTTTATAGTTTTGCCTTGCATATAATAGATATTTCATAAATACTTGCTGATCTTTAAAATTTTATGATTCCATGATTATAATTATTCAAGTGGAAGATGTCAGTTAGCACATGTCAAAACAGGGCAGTGTGCTCAGTGCCTGATACGTGGCAAACGTAACTTTTAAATAAGTAATATTAAAGAAATTTGAACAGAAAAGTTGTCAAAATATTTGTTTAGAAGGCCAACATTTTATTGCTTTCTGGGATTATATTGTGAACATGATCATTCTTTTAAAAATGACTTAAAATATACAAAAGATATATGTATAAGAATGATCAACCCAGAAATTTATAACAGCAAAATATTTCATATAATTTGTTAAAACCGGTGTTGATCAAGGTACCTTTGGGCATCTATATTATGCGTTTTAAGAAGGTAATGATATATACAATGGCTAATTGTTAATGAAACTAAAAAGTAAAATAGAAATCGTGCAGTTATTGCCTGACACTGATTTAAATTTATTTTTAGAAATATGAGATGATTTGCTAATATAATGCATAAAAAATGTATATACAGTAAAATATTTGCTTATTTTAAAATATGGTTACTTATATTGCAAGTAACATTTAATGTTACATATAAATAATGCATAATAAAATGAATAGCACACGCTATATGTGACAAATAAAAATTCTTTAATATCAACATTAGCTATCTTAAATTCTAGAACTATGGATAGATTTTACTTTTCATGCCCATTACAAATTTTCTCTGTGTATATATCAAAAAGATACTTTTTCCCTGATTCCTTCTTTTACATACTTGTGTTTCAATTTTATACTGCTACTCGGCATTTGTGGGGCCTGCACAACTCAAGTTTTCTTCTGTGACTTCACTGTGAAATGAAGGGAGAGGCTCAACTGAAAATTACCTGGACCGATGACCTCATCAAAAAGGTGAACTAGCCAAATGGAGCAGGTCACTCAACCATTATTTAACCTGCGTGGAAGCATAGATTGAAACATCATATTAATTCCAGACGGATGAGTGAATGGCACAGGTATACATACTATCCACTCATTAGCAGGCTCTTGAATGCAGAAGGTGCAAACTCAAGTGCCTACAAAGAAGTCAAAGTATTGTAAGAAACGCAGAAGACTGAGCTAGCCATGAAGTAAAGAGAGGCCACAGGACTGATGAGAAATGGGGCAGGTCAGAAAGTACATCTTCCACGTGTCCAAAGGGCGCGCGTGCACACACACACACACACACACACACACACACACAGCCCTGCTGACGACCGCCGAGTGAGCATGTGGTTTCTGCATTGCCAGATCATTGACAAGAAATCCAGCATTTTTGGTAGTTTCTCGGTGTTAACCACCAACTCTATTGCTAACCTTTGTCTTTGCTGTTATTTTCAGCACCCTGATGCCCCTAATTTTGCATGCGAAATTTTGTGTGCAGTAATGTAGGACTGGTAACACAAAAAGCATAGGAAGAAATGAAAGAGAGGACATTTGCCAGATCTAGAAACAGCAATCCTAAAGACTAGTCTGTTTTGACCAAAACGGGACTTTCCATTGGACACGGCCTCTCTCCAGCCACATCACAAGGAAGGAGCCTTGGAATAATACCCTACAGCAGTGTTTCCCAAAGTGGGGTACGCGTACCCCCAGGGGTACGGGAAGAGTTCGGTGGGGGTACACGTTGCACCGGAGTTTGGTGGGGATATGCACTGCACCGTGCTTAGCTGCACCTAATTCTACATTCTCATGAGTCAAGTCAAGACAGTCTTGTGAGGCGTGAGATGGTCCAGTGTGCAAATAAATGTTATTTATCATATAACTTTCATTTATATTTTATTAGGAATACCGTATTTGCCGGCGTATAAGACGATTTTTTGGCCCTGAAAAATACCGTATTTGCCGGCGTATAAGACAACTGGGTATAAGACGACCCCCTAACATTTCTACTCAAAATACAGAGTTTGTTATATACTCGCTGTATAAGACTACCCCCCACTTGGAGGCATATTTTTCAGGGCCAAAAAATCGTCTTATACGCCGGCAAATACGGTAATTTTATTTTTCATTCATTATTATTTTGTGTATGTACCAAATAAAGAAAAAATAAATATATTTTGATTGTTATTAAAATACATCCTTTTTTTTTGACAAGGGGTACTCAGCGTTACGAAAATTCTAGAAGGGGTACACCTATGTCAAAAGTTTGGGAAACACTGCCCTACATCCTTCTCCTCCCACCCTCCCCATCCTTCCTTCTCTCTACCTCCAGCCTGAGCTCCCCTTGAGCTAAGCCCAAAGAGAACGGGGTGAATAAGGTCAGCGAGAGAGGAGCCGGAGGGGCAAGAGAGGACACACGGCACAAATCCGAGATAACCGCTCATAAAGTATTAAAGCCAGAGCTTATGTCAACAGCGCTTTGTACCTTGCAAGCAGCCTGCTCTTTTTCTTTCCAGCCAGGATATTTATAACCAAATACAATCATTTCGCCGAAGTGTAACCAAAGATAAATTAATGTATGACTTTATAGCTCCACAATCGAACAGGCTGTTAAACAGCATGATCGAATTAAAGGTCCTGAAAATGGCATAACTAATGGAACTGTCTTGGAGGGGGGAAAAAAGTGCTAACGCGGAGGTTCATGAAATGTGTATGAACCGTATAACATATTCATGCCCTATTACTGAGAGTTTCAAAGGGTCTCACTGCTCAAGATAATAGGCCTTGATTCAATTCGGTCTGATGTGGCATGAATTTCATGTGCTAATTAGTAAAGCATTTCTTAATGATGAAGGGGAAAAAAATCAGATAACATTTGATTGGAAACCCAACTGTCAGAGATGAAACATAGCTACAACTGGGGTTAGAATGAGTGCCATTTATTTTGAATTCAGGTGTCTTAATTATGGTAATTAATGATTGTATTCTCTCGGTAAATGAAGCCAACCAACACGATAAGAATATGGTAATTAATGTGTTTTTTGGGGATTTTATTTAGAGTGGGAAATTCAAACAAATGGCATCAATAATCATGTCCTTTTTTGCATTTTAAGTTCAGTTTTCCATCAAGGTGTGTTTTTCTCCTTTAGACATTTATGAGGTTTATATATTGTTACTACTTTAATAACAGGAGTTTGTATCTGCCTACATTGGATTTGTGACAAGAATGTTAAGTTATTTCCGAGCCATTGAAGTTATAGGTAGTGAATCCTGCTCTTTATCAATGCTACAAACGTTCGTTAAAAATAGTGTGGAATTTGTCAGACTCCAGTGCCTAGAGTTAATAAAGACAGGTAACTGACCCAGTAGATACAGGTTAATATGAATAGCATTACATAAGGATGATTACATAAAATGTGATAGGTCATTTAAACTCTGATTATCCCAAATGTAATCTAATCACAGGAAATGGGATGTAGAGGCTCGCATGATTCTTGCAGGGGTTTCACCCTGACATGGGTTGATGCAGATTCCGTCACCTCTGGCCTGGCCTCCTCCTACAGGAACTGCTCTGCCTCCATGCTTGCCCAGCTCTATTCCGACTTCTGGTGCCCAATACTTTTCCCTCACTTTAATTGATATTAAAGACCACCATGAAAAGATGCCAACCCTCTTTCCCTTCTCACCTCCCACTTCTGTCCCATGTGCGCCTCACCCTTCCATGTGCTTGGTTGTGTACAAGTCTTTCATTCTTCCGCCGCCTTGGGGGGTCCCCTCCTCCTCCACCCAACCTGGCTCCATCCTTAGGGAAGATGTTTGAAGAGCTTCAGAAAAGGTTCTTCAGAAAGACCTCTCTGGAATCGAGCTCTCTCTGACAGGGCTATCACAGCAAACGTATAAGCACATTTCTTACCCACAAGATTGTGAGATGCTTGAGTACAGCACTCCTTCCTGCCCGCCTACCCCCAAATGCCTAGAACACATGTTAGCATAAGAGAGATGCGTAAGTAACAGCCTCAATAATAAGACAAATCATCCTATCTGGTTTGGTGAAGTGGATAGAGCATCGGCCTGCAGATGAAAGGGACCCAGGTTCAATTCTGGTCAAGGGCATGTACCTGGGTTGCCGGCTCGATCTCCAGTGGGGGGTTGCCGTGCAGAAGAGAGCCAATCAATGGTTCTATCTCATCATTGGTATTTCTGTCTCTTCCTCTTCCTTCCTCTCTGAAATCCATAAAAATACTTTTTAAAATAATAGTAAGATAGATCCATACATTGTCCATACATTGATTAAACAAGAGAGGCACCACCTTTAAGGGGTTGTATTAGTCACTATTTAAACATACTTAGGTTTAGTCTTCTCCATTTAGAAGAATTTGAGAATCCTTCTGTATTGCTTTAATGTGTCAGACAACCTCTGACCACTCATCTACCAAGAAAAAGGAATTAAATGCCAATGGGGGGAGGGGCCAGGTGAAGAGGTGCTGTATTGCTCCTAAGCCCCAAAACAAATTAATTAGTAAAGGCAAAGGGAAGGTTCAACTCACAAACTGTCTGTATGAAAATAAAATACAAGGAAAATCACCTTTTTGTTTGCTATGTGGCAAAAAGGGAGATTTTTTTCAATGTCCATTCTGGTTGGTGGTGCGAAAAGAGTTATGAAGAAATTGAAGCTGGTGGAAACAATGAAAAGACCGCGCCTCATAGCAGAGGAGAGAGGATGCTGTGACCCCATTTCCTGATGCAGAGCTAACGGTTAAGTAACTGTGTAGACAAGTAGACATGCCCCTCAGTTCCAAGTGCAAATTCATTCATCAAGAAGCTTTTTGTTGATGATTTAAAACCCTAAGTTGAATAAAATGTTTCTTTCTTAGTTTCAGGCAAATGACTAATTAGAGTGGATCCCAACAGACAGAAAGAACCAAAGTTTCAATATGTTCTGTGTGTAAAAAAGTGGACACGCACAGATATCCGAGTGGTAGGCTGTGAAAAATTGTAATTATTCGTTCTATTCCATAGTAAATGTTTCCTATTACTGGCATGTTTTTTATATGGAAACCACACAGTCTATTATTTTAGTCAGGCTGGACTAAGCCATTAGTGAGTCCATAATTCCCACGTACTGATGTACAGTAACTACATTTGCTTTTAGTATGTTTTGCATGCCCTCACCATGGTCTTGTACAGGAGAATAATATTTCTAGCTTTATTTCTGAATCTCATGTGCCGTGCACAGAGAGTAACTCAGTTATAGACTACCAAAGTCTACACTGAGCTAATACTGATTGTTATCCTTGTATGTCATGATGATTCTCACCAAGGGGGCCATTTGGGAGAGGAGGGATGGTAGCTGAGATTTTTCTTTTAGTTGTTCCAGCAAAGCAGCGCCTTTTTATTTAAATAGATTTCTTTCTTGCCTTTCTCTCCTAATATAATTTAACCGCAGAAGCAATACATTCTGGATTTTTGCCACAACTTAGGTTGTGTAGTCTTATTTTACACTTGTCCTCTCCAGTCAATTAATTAAGGCTATGGACATTTTCTTTATTTGTAAGACTTTTCATAAACCCGAATCTATAAGACAAAACCATGCCATCAAATGCACGTTGGAATGTCCGGCTACTGCCATTATTACCTCATTTTCATACAAGGAGAGACATCATTAGCTCATGGAGTCCAGAACCTTTTAGCAAAGCTGTTGCCAATTCAAATGTGAACATACAGGCTTATTTTTATTGTGCAGCTACTGAGAAAGCCAGTGAGACTCCAAATGCACCAGAGCTGCCTAGGAAAGTCTTGGTACACCATGCTAGGGGGATTTATGACCAAGACCGCCAGTATCCTCACCTCCTATAGATGAATCCCCGCAAACTGATCACCGAGTCTCTTTCCTAACGACAGAAAAATGCATGAGCCACAGAATGTTAAAGAATGGATGTGTATCACTCTGGTTTCCTTTTCAAAACAAATTATATTCATATATATATATATATATATATATATATATATATGAAATGTGAGGAAAACCATATATATATATATATATATATATATATATATATATATATATATATGAAATGTGTGGAAAGACAAAAACCAAGTTCCAAAAGAAAAAGACCCACAACTTCGTTGTTTTCTTTGTTTCTTATTGATTGCAGTTGCTCTGCAAAGAAAGAAAGTACGAGCGAGGGGCCAATAAATCGTGTGTTTTCCCAACTCAGTTCCTCTGCCTCTCCAAGAGGCATTTCCCCCGATAGCTTAGGCCTTTCAGAGGCCGTAATTCTTGCTTTTCCACCACGTCCGCTTTTACATAAAACAAGAAAGACTGCCACCGGATGCACTCCAGAGCCGTCCACATGCGGTCCCGAGGAAGCCACTCCGCAGTGTCTCAACTCCCACTCCCCCTCTCCTCCGCTGAGCCATCCATCCATCACCGCACCTGCCCGCCACGGCTCTGGGGGGAGGCTGGCCTTGCTTTGCATAGGGCATCTCCTGAGCATTAGTGACACCATCGTCCTCATCCTCGTTCAGCTTGCACGATGCAGTTGAAATCTTGGGCCATTTCCTGCCTGAAAAAAATATCCTCAAGCAACGCTTTGGAGGTCATGGTTTTCATATTCATATTCATGGATATTTCTTCCGTGGGGTGCGTGGGGTGCTGGCCAGCAGCGCTGCTGCACAAGGTTGGAGCGCACGGGTTGATGGAGTCAGCTTATCGTGCAGGCCATTTGTGAAAGGGTAGCTTTTTACTTCAGTGGGCAGAAATGCCATTTAAACATCTTGGAGGTATAGTTTTCAGTAAAATCAGCACCAAATGGGGTGTGTGGAAACACAATGAAACCGCTTGGATCTTTTTTGCTGAAGAGTGAAGTCGAAACCTCACGCTCTAGGGAGATTGCATTTCACTGTTCTCTCCACGGGAGTTGGAATGCACAGCCACTGCTGTTGGTGTGGCAAGTAATAAACATGAGTCTTCGAGGATGTAAAAGGAAAAAAATAGGCACAAACCAAAACAGTGTTAACTATGAGTAGAGTTCATCTCGTCTCTTCTGTCACCTCCTGGTGGCTCTTGAACAACGATATTGACAATGATGACGGTAGTCACTATCATTGGCGTTATACCGAAAACTGTGTGTATGCTACAGTGAGTGGCCAGGTTATTATGATCTCTGAATGCATAATAATCTGACCACTCAGTATATATCCTATAGAATAAAAGACTCATATGCAAATTGTCCCCTCAACCAGGAGTTCAACCAGCAGGCAGGCCAGCCAACCGCCCATGTACCCTCCCCCTGGCCAGGCTGGCCTGACCCCGTCCATGCATGAATTCATGCACTGGGGCCTCTAATATATACACACACACTGAGTGGCCCAGGTTATTATGCATTCAGAGAGCATAATAATCTGGACATTCAGTGTATATTGTTCAGTGGCCACTTCACAAAATCAGAGAGCTGTTTCTATAATGCTGAGGCACGTGAGAAGATAAGTAATGAGTATTGTCCAGAGCTTGAGGGCTTCATGCGGGATTCAGTGACTGAGCCCGGCTTTGTTCGTGCAGGTAGTTTACGTTTTGAAAGTATCCCAAGGAATGGGATTCGGGGAATTGAAAGAGGGAAACAGGAAGGAGGGACAACAAATTCAAAGGGGTGCTATGGATTTGGTCACCAGTGTGGGAAACCAGAATGCATGAAACCAGAAGAAACTTCTTGCCCAGCGGTATAGTTCAGTTGGTTGAGTGTCAACCTAAGAATCAGGAAGTCAGGGCTCAATTCCCAGTCACGGCACATGCCCGGATGTGGGCTTGATGCCCAGTAGGGGGCAACTGACCAATGATTCTCATCATTGATGTTTCTCTCATTCCCTCTCTCTCTGAAATCAATAAAAATATATTTTTTTAAAAAGAAGAAACTTTTGGGGGGAGACACTTAGAAGTCACATAGAATGCACCTTAGAATCCCCCCAATAAGAGGAAGAGAGGGGTATGAAAATACCAGAACCTCGTCAGGAGCTGTCCCGTGCAGTGTTAACGCTTTCGTATTTCCAGGTTTGCATGTGCAGCAGAATCACTATGTGTAGCCATTTGCTACAGCAACATCTGGAGTAAAAAGGCGGGGCTGAGAGGATGCAAAGTGGAGCATAATATTCCTTCCAAGGACCCTTCTCATTTATCGCTATTACCGGCTGTGTGAACTTTGGCCTCTTTAATTGTATCTGTTTATGAGATTTAAAAGCTAATACCAAGAGGTATGTGTGGGTTGTTGTAAAAAATAAACTTCTATTAATTTTTATTAACAAACCGAACCAGGCTTTACAAGAATTTCTGTATGCTGTTAATTAGCATATTCTTCATGATGACAGATGATAATTACTGAAGATCTTCTTGTGGTTAACCATGGCCACTTCTGCCTCTCGACGGAGCATACGTCAGCCCCAATGAGACAGGTTTAACGGGGCCCCAGGGTCCAGGACAACTTAAATATAGTAGTGAGGGCGAAAAGAGAGCCTTTCCACTGACCAATTAAGCAGATAAACCCTTCAGTCAGCATCACTCAGATGCCACAAACAGATGCTCTTAAAGCAAAACATCAGTATTGCCCAACAATGGAAAAAAAAATTCAGAAAGGCCATCTTTGATTCAGATATAAATGTGAGATTTCAGTACCTACACACAAAAAAATATATAGATCATGAACCAAGAGTCACTTTCCTGGTAGCTTATTCTAAGGAAATAATTAAAAGTAAAGTTCTAAATACAACAATATTAGGTTGATGATAACTTAAAAGGTCAAGGATAGGAGAGTATTAATTAAATTATTCTAAATGATAAAATGTTTAGGAAACATTAAAATTATGATTTCTAAAATAATATTTTACCATCAACATGTACTGTTTGCTCATGTGAAAAGAAACTACAAAATGAAATATGTGATTAAAAATATGCATAAATGTTTCCTGTATAATAGAAATAATATGAATAATTGAAATCAACAGAGTAGGGAATTGAGAGTAGGTATTTTTGTTTTTGGTTTAATATTTAACTATTATTCTTGGGAGCATAATAATAGCACAGTTGTTAAGAACGTGCGCTATAAAACCAACTACTTGAATTATAATTCTGATTTTTTCCCCATTCATTGAATGTAGGAACTTGGGTAAATTACTTCATATCTCCGAGCTTCTAATAGTTGTTTGGAAAACAAAAACAATTCAACTACTTTATACAAAGGAGAGTGAGATCACCGAATGAGTTACAGCATGCCAAGTGCCCAGGGCCTAACCCACAATAAGTGCTCAGTGAACATCCCCTTTTGCTATGTTAGAAGAGGAATTCATTGTCATTGCTTTCAGGAACACCTCCAGCCAAGCACAAAAATTATAGTGGTGATTTCCGAAAACTGTTACATCATAGCTTCCCTTTTTAAAAATATCACCTTGAAATAAAAATGTACGTGTGCTGGTAAAAACTAATTAAAACTTTTGGTTAACGACTGGAAGTAATAAAAATATTGAGATGTTTAGCTTTGAAGGATACCCAATGCCAGTATTTGAAAGGACTGAACCTTCCCTAGTCTGACTGCAAATTTGCAAATTTAAGCTGCAACTGTTCTTAGCTATAGATTTCAACCTGACAAATCAAAAACAGTGTATTGCTCTGAGCTTTGCATCTTCAGTTCACAAATACTAGGAGCCCTCCGTAGGCACATGTGGCAAGACAAGAGAGGACAAGAGCTTTGCTTGCAGGGATATCAGCTACTTTCAATTGCTGTTTATTGTATTTTCTCCTTCTAATCAGTCACATGACAGACATGGAGAGCACTGTCAATATGGATGAAAGAAGGATCTCATAGATTCCGAACTCAGCAAGGTGAACATCTTGCTTCTGCCGAGGTACTTGCGTGGCTCTCATCAGACTCAGTTTAACTACCACTCTGTCCTTAAGTTGATTGGAAATAGGAAGATCCAGTAATTCCAGCTGAATTACTGGATCTGAATGGCACTGACTGATTCCCTGGGGCTCGGGTTGTGCTAAGCTCTCTTGGACAGTAGGTACCACGATGATACGGATGAACCCTGATGGGATTTCATTATGAGTACACATTATAAGCAAAAGGACTTATCCTATGGAATGGAAACTTCCTTCTCCTCACTCACATAAAAGGATAATGCATTATCCCTTTCATTTTGTGGGTGGCTCAATTTTGTTCTACCTTCACTCCAAATTCAGTCATCCTTGATTGACTTAGAAAATAATATCTAAGACGTACTCAGATATACCATGTGAAGAACAAAAGCATTAAAAATAAAGGCTGGAGGGCAGGGGAGGGTGGGTGGGTTGCGAGAGATCAACTAAAGAACTTGTATGCATATATGCTTAACCCATTTACACAGACAAATGGGATGGCAAAGGCATGGGTGGGGCATAGGGGGTGGGCTAGGTCAATGCAGGGGAAAAGGGGATATATGTAATACTTTCAACAATAAAGTTTTTTTAAATAATAATAAAGGCTCAAATACCTGATTTAATTTATCACTAAGTTAAATGCTGACTAGCTCTGAGAGTTTGTCAAATTAATCAAACCTCCCTAAGGGTGGGAGGAAATCCATCTACCAAAAAAAAAAAGTAATCATTTATTAGGGGAAAAAAAGATAAATTGATTACTTCTGGAAAATATTTTTGCAAATCAATGCTTCATCAAATTATAAGCCTACAAACAATGGTTTAATCAAGAGTGCCTAACAAAATAGCTTCGATTATCTCAATTTTAAAAACACTTCATTTCTAAATAAAATAAGTCGGCCACAAAAAGAGAAATACTGCATGTTTCTCTTTATGTGAGGTATCTAAACTCAAATCCATAGACTCAAAGGACAGAATGAAGGTTGCCAGGGGCTGGTGAAGGATGGGAAATGGGAAGTTTCTATACAAAGGACATAAGGTTTGGGTCAAACAAAATGAATAAACTCAAGAGATCTCCCGCACAACATTGTACCTATCATTGGCAGCAATGCATTGTACACTTACACGCCTGTTGTGAGGGTACATCCCATAGTAAGTCTTCTTGTCACAATCAACTTTTTAAAAAGCAAAGGTGTACTCACCTGGCTGCCCAAATCAATAAAATTTGGTTACACAGTCAAGTGTCTGTTAAAAAAAAAAAAAAAAAGAAAGAAAGAAAGAAAGAAAAGATCTTCAAAATAATATCAAATTGTAATTACATAATGGGCCTTGTGTCTTCCTGATATTTTACTTTAATTTATGACCAATATTTTCCAGCCTGCAGTACTGTGGTCCTATGGAGGGAGGGAGGAGGGAAAGGAACTACTTCCTGGATCTGCTGGCTTAAGCAGGTATTTATTTCATAACATTTTTTAAAAATCTATTTTATTGATTTTTTTAAAAATTTTTTTACAGAGAGGAAGGGAGAGGGATAGAGAGTTAGAAACATGGATGTGATAGAAACATAGATCAGCTGCCTCCTGCACACCCCCTACTGGAGATGTGCCCACAACTAAGTTACATGCCCTTGGCCAGAATCGAACCTGGGACCCTTCAGTCGGCAGGACGATGCTCTATCCACTGAGCCAAATTAGGGCCATTTCATAACATTATGAATGCCAAGTATGTGTCGAGCACTGTGCCAGATTATTGATATGAAATTGGTAATATGGTTGACATAGCGCCCCCGCGGAGCTTGCAACCAGTCTAAGGCAGCTGGGCTGGTGGCATCACCCTGCTTCAAGTCATGGTAATATGTGCAGTATGCTCCCCACCACAGAAGGCCTTGTCTTTCCTCCTTTCAAATCTGCCTACTTCGGAAGCAAGAACAGAGGATTCCTACATTATGAACCTCCTTTAACTGTATGACCACTGTGGATCGCAAAGAGAAGTGACCAAATTCATATTTGGGGGGGGATTGTCCTCCAGGAGAAAACAAGAGGGGTTCGGAAATAGGAAGGGCTATTCTGTGAAGGGAAACGAGGCTTGCCGGAGAGCCTACCGTTTTCAGAAGGCTCGTGTTAAATGCTATCAATGGCCCGTCACTTTTCTAACGAGCCTCTGTCCCCAGCGATTTGGTTTCATATTTCACAGAGTTATTTCCTAACGATTTGTGCTCAATCGGCACTTACATGGGTTCTAACGTTAGGAAACCTCAGCAACCCTCTGGCCATTTATCTGATGGTCATTTCTAAAGCTCCACTCACCTGAAACAAGACTGCTGCCACTGGTGAGCCATGACTCAAAGTCTTGAATGATAATATAGTTATAACAGATGACTCTCTCTTCCTTCCTGTATATGTCAGGGAGCAGTCTGAGTCAATATTACAGCATCTTTCTTTTCTGTTTCCAATATGTTAACTATATATTATATATATCATAATTATATAACTATTATATATAACTATTATATATGACTATTATATATATATAACTATTATATATAACAATTATTTTATATATATTATATATAGATACATATATAAAAGCCTAGTGACCATTAAGGAAGAATGACCAGTCGCTATGACACACACTGACCACCAGGGGGCAGACGCTCAACACAGGAGCTGCCTGCTGGTGGTCTGTGTGCTCCCACTGTGGGAGTGCACTCACCTCCAGGGGGCAGCTCCTGCATTAAGCATCTGCCCCCTGATGATCAGTGCACGTCATAGCGACCGGTCATTCTGGTCATTCCAATCACTCCACCGTAATGATCGCTGGGCTTTTATATAGATAGATTGTTTAAAATGCATTTAATGATAAGTCCAATGATGGGCACTAAGTAACCTAGAACTCTGCTTTCATTAATCTGGACGTTAAAAAGTGTCGCCTGAGATAACAGCCATGCCTTATGTCCAGCCAAATGTCTGAAACAGCTGTGGTTGCCATTGATGTTTTGAAACTTCCTGGTGTCTAGCGGACTGAAACACATGTTACAGTTTTGAGGCAGAATGTACAAAACATTAAACTGTATCAGAACAGCCTGATACAACTCACTCCAATTGAATGAGACGCTCCTCTCCCAGGGTTGTGGAATTTACATATTTGCTAATGAGGCTTCCTAAATCATCATCCGCATTATTGATTATATTATAATGAAGACAAAGCGTCTGTGCCCCACTTGGTGTGTGTCATTTAGGAAGCTTTTCAGGATTCTGCTTTTATCATTCATCACATTCTTTTGAGTGATTGCAATTACTGGTCCAGAGAATACAGTGAATCCAGCCTTCCATATGCAAAATCTCCTATCTCCTGAATATATTCGTGTTTCCATACCAAAGAAGCCTATTTTCAGGGGTGGGGAACATCCGGCCCATGGGCTGTAGAAGGCCTGCACAATCATTTGGTCTGGCCCTGCCAAGGCATTAGGGGTGAGTTAATGAAATGTTTGACCAAATAGAGCAGGCTAAGGTGAAAGTTGATAACTTTGTATGACCCACGAATGTTGTTATAAACATCCAAGTGGCCCTTGGAAGAAAAAAAGGTTCCCCACCCCTGCCTCATGTGAATGAATTCAACCCCATTCACTATCCAGGTGTAAGTTGCTGAGTGCCCCTTGCTTTTCCTAAATTCCTCAACGTTTTAAAGGTAGAGCAGGACCAAATTTCCCCAATATAGAGTTCCAAGGGACTACGAATATCTTTATTCCGAAAACTGTTTTTGACAATAATTGTGCATGCTTAGTGTATAATTGACTTGTGTCTAAAACAAACAAAAAAAGTGTGTGAAGGTTTTGTTCCAGAGATTCTGTCAAATCGAGTTTTCTCTGCATTTTATTTGTGTGTAAATTATATGGATATAAATGGAAGCTTTATTCATCTTGAAGTCATCTTATTCATGCAGAAGATAAATATTACCACATTTTATCATTGATTATAAGTGCTCTGATATTTTCATCTAAACTAGTAGATGAATTTGGAGGTTCCTATTACCCACACATCTGAAAGGCTAAGTAATCACAGACTTGTCACTTATTTTCAATACCCTCATCTGTAAAATGGGCTATTAATAATTCACCTACACCCAAAAGCAATCTCCTGTAAAATAATCCATTAAGAAATGGTTTTAATAAGAACAGAAAAAAATAAGTTGTGAAGTTGAAATATATATTTTTTTTAATTTAAATGTCAACTTTCCAAAATATTTTATCTGAAGTGCCTTTGAGTCAAAACAATAAGGACTTGGAATTCTGGCTCTACTTTTGCTCTTGTTAAGTCCAGTAACTCACCTGACCACAGCGTCCCTGCCCGCCTCTGCCACGTTGTGATTTTTTTTTTTTTGAGTACTAAAGGACAGAAGGAATGCATCCAGACTTGTACAAAATAGGTGTTCAATCAGTACCAACCTTCTCCACTTTATCTTTTACTGTCATCATCTACAAACTCATGAATAATAATCACTCTCCAGATTGGGGAGAGAGAAGTAAAACTCATGTATTTCTGAGGGGGGGGGACCTCTCTAGTGAGAAGAGTATTGGGTTGGTAGCTAGGAATCCTGATTATCTAGTTCTGGGGCTGACACTCGCTGGCCTTGGGAAGATACACCTTTCCATCTCTTTGGATCTCAGAGACCTCCTTGGTAAAATCAAGGTGTTTGGCAGGACACTGTCTGAAATAGATTTCCCTGATTTTAATGTTCTTATGGTAGAGTGCCTTCTGTATATGCAAAGATAAGGTTAGAAATGGGTGCAAGTTCAAGTTCTGGGATTTGTTGGCGAGTCATGAATTGTCTTATGCAAATTATAAACTTATTTTTTTGAACCTCAGTTACGTATTTTTCTCTTAACTTCTGTTTCTCCTGGATACAATGAAACTAATATCTCATTACTGTTTAATAGGCATCTAATTTTAAGAGGCAATAGCATACTATAGAGTTTGGTGGACAGTAGATTCCAGATACAAGATGAATCTCAAGACAAATCGTAGGTATTCACTCTAGATACCTCCCACATCCTAACCCTACCCACCGCCACATTTTTATTCCCACAGCCCAGAGTAAGAAAGGCCCTAGTGAAGAAAGTAAATTAATGTCCTCTACTCATGAGAAATGGTGTTGAAATAAAAACCAGCACAAGCACCTGGGATTCAATGATTTTTAAGTAATTTTCTAATACTCTAGCTTTCATAAACAGTGAAACAGACACAAGAAGTTAGCTATCTATATTTTCAGTCTAGGGATCTCTTAATAATTTACATGATTTGCCGTTCCTGGAGAAACAGCATTGAGACCATGTCCTTCAATATAGCAATGCAAGAGAATAATATAGAAACATCTCCTGTGTGGCCAATAAAAGGCAAAATCCCTGGTCTTGAGTGCCCATTAACACTGTGATATTATGAGCAATTACTCAGCGAAATGGTCTTATATTTCAAAGGCCTACAACTACCATTATATTCCCAATTAAATAGCTAAACTTACAGATATCATATGCTCAACACCTTTCGTTGTGATTCTTATCTTTAAGTCAATGCCTAATGATGCTTTCAGGGAATCACCAGCTTTTCTTTAGATGTGAAGCATACCTGGAGAACATTACCTCACAAAGCCAAAGGAGGTTCAGGGAAATATGGTGACATACCCAAAATCACATGGCTTATGAGAGGCGGAAAAGTATCAGATGCATCAGCTTTTGTGTGTAAACACCTATCCGCCTTAATATAGACCTCAGTTGGTGATCCCTAAATAGTACTGAGCCCATGTTGGCAATCAGCAGAGAGCTAGCAACGTCAAGATATCCCACTCGGCACACAAAAATCCATGCAGCACCGATTAGAAATGGAAAGATGAGCCCAAACCAGTTTGGCTCATGGATAGAGCATTGGCCTGCAGACTGAAGAGTCCCAGGTTGGATTCCGGTCAAGGGCATGTACCTTGGTTGCGGGCACATCCCCAGGAGGGGGTGTGCAAGAGGCAGCTGATCGATGATTCTCTCTCATCGATGTTTCTAACTCTCTATCCCTCTCTCTTCCTCTCTGTAAAAAATCAATAAAATATAAATATATTAAAAAAAAGAAATGGAAAGATGAAATCCCATAAAGTGCCATTGGAATAAAGCCCATAATTTTGTTAACAGCCTTGACATCCACATCTCTATATACCCAATGCTTTGCACCAATACTTATCCTATAGGGCACCAGGGAATATTTTAAAAGCTAAGGAACTTCTTCATTCTTTTAAAAAAGTTAAGTGGGGGAAAAAATGATCATATTCTGGAAAAATAGCCAGAAATCCTATACTATTCATATCAACTCCTCTTTTGGATAAGAAGAGCAAAACTAACAACTAACCTCGTATACTTATTTCTGAGAGTGAGACATGGACATCTAGACTCTGATCCTGGCTCGCACCTACCCTAACTTTCAGCAAAATTCACGTGTAATCTCTGAGCCTGGGTATCCCCATCGGTGAAATAAAGGGGTTGTGTTTTGAACAGATGATTTATGAAGCCTGTTGGCCCTTTTCTTCCAGATGTATGGAGTTATAGGGCACAGAAGATAAACTACAACTCTTGCATTCTTACAGACAACTGGAGGAGAAAATATCCTCTGTTGTGGCCCATGGATTTAAAAAATAAATCAAAGTCCATCCTCCATTTATAGAACTGGTCAGGTGGGGACTGCTCATCCCTACCTACTATCAATATTTAATTTTCACACTGGCTGGAGTTGAGGTTTCCCTAGTCCTCAACCCTTGCCAATTCTAATGACTACACAGAGGGAAGATGATGGAAGCCGAGAATGCCATTAAAGAAAATCAAAGAGAATTCCAAGGGACTCAAGGACATGCTGTCAACGTCACACTCCTACAAACATAAAAGGCGTTTAAACTTCAATCCTTCCACGCCAATGACAGTCTCATTTAATCCTACAAACCTCTGATGAATAATATTTTACCACCACGATGGCCTTGCTGTTTTAATTTTGTTTTACATCTGCTTTATTTTATTTTATTTTATTTTATTTTATTTTATTTTTCCGAATGTCAGGCCCAGACTTTTCACTCCGGTTGTTCTTCTGACTTATGATCCTCAGAGTTCAGGAAGGTGCTGGTCAGTCCCCATAGATCACTGGAACTGTCCAGCCAGCTTTATGAGAATTGGAGCGTCTCCTTGTACGAAGTCCTCGAGTCCTGATAAATGACGAGCAGTTTATCAGCCGAGCGCTGGGGCTTTATATGCCCAGCCCCAGCTTTACAGAGTTTCTTCCTTTTATAAAGGGAATGTGTCACCTTGCTTCTTGTAAGTTGCTGCATTTATGGCACAACTTGCTGCGAGTTAATGTGCAGAAGCAAAGAAGGAGGGATGGTGGGACTCAGCCAGCCTCGGATGAAGTTCCTAGTCTGTTTCTGCAGCCTAACTCCCCGACAAACATCACTGAATCGTGAAACGCTGTTCTCTCTCGTGTTCTTTTTCTTTTAAAAAATGTGTATTGAATGTATTAGATTAATAAAATTATATAGTATTCAGGTGTTCAACTCTATAACACATCATCTGTATATTGTATTGTGTATTCACAGCCAAGTCAAGTCACCTTCTGTCACTATTTATTCCCCCACCACCTTTTCCTTCTTCTACCTCCCCCTACCTTTTCCCCTCTGGTATATCACCATACTGTTCTTTTTTTAAAATTTCATCTTACAGTAACTGCCTGGAAAATTTAGGTCATCAGAGACACTGAGGCTATATAGTGGGGTAGTTTTTTTTTAATGCTTTTATAGAAATGCCTAGAGGAGAAATATTGTCTTGACCCATTGTACTTTGATTTCACATCTGAGTGCAAACACACTCTATACCCCAGAATGTGATCATCCTAAGTACGACTTGTAGCTATTATAAATATTTCTCTTTTAAAACTAGTGAAGGCTGATACTTTAATTTCTCCCCTCCCCCCCCCCAACAAATTTGTATTTTACCAAACACTTTTCCGAAGGCTGGGCATGCTGTGTATACACGAAGATAGAAATGTCACACTAATGTGACCAGCTTGTTGCTGTGCTGCACATTTATTATTTAGAGAAAAGTTTATAATACCATGCCATCCGGAGACTTTACAATTCTTGGAGAATTTGACCGGTTTCAAACGACTACCCCGGGGAATTCAGTGCCCCTAAGAGGAGAGATACTGAAAGAGCCAGAGAGGTTAATGCTATTCTGGGTGATTTCCCCTGCTCAATTCCAATTAATGGTATGGCTATAAAAATCCTTGGGTAACTATTTAACATCTAATGGCTGAAGAAGAGTAGCAATTCATGACAACTTGTAGTTTAGGCCATCAAAGGACAGGAGTCTTTAACAGAGTGAAATTTTAACACAAAATGATGATGATGCTTTATATTTTGTGGCTATTTTAACTTACGGATACAGATAATACTGAAAAGTCACCATAGATTTTCTTCCCACTAAATTTCCCTGTCCACAAGTGGTAATAACATTTAGCTCTATGTATTACTTTTCTTAATTGAATTGGATTGGTTGAACAACCACTATATGTAAGACTCTGCTGGGGGTGTGAGGTTGAAAGATAAAGTGGTGGCATTCCTATTTGCCAGTGACTCAAAGTCTAGGGACACGAACATATTTTTACAACAAAAATCATTTTAATATTCATTCACGGAATTTATACCGTGTGCCAAGGGTTGGATTAAATTCATCTATGCTCTTTTTAAAATATATTTTTTTTATTGATTTCAAAGAGAAAGGG
This sequence comes from Vespertilio murinus, assembly GCA_963924515.1. Taxonomy (NCBI): domain Eukaryota; kingdom Metazoa; phylum Chordata; class Mammalia; order Chiroptera; family Vespertilionidae; genus Vespertilio; species Vespertilio murinus. The sequence continues at coordinate 6,674,742 of OZ004716.1, read as the reverse complement.
AGAGGGAGAGAGATAAAAACATCAATGATGAGAGAGGATCATTGATTGGCTGCCTCCTTCAGGCCCCACCCTGGGGATCAAGCCTTCAATCCAGGGCATGTGCCCTAACCAGGAATCAAACTGTGACCTTCTGGTTCATAGGTTGAATGAGCCACACCAACTAGGCAACTCTCCTCTGCTCTTAATGGATTCTCCTATTATAAGTACATGCACATTAGGCTATGGAGGTAAGAGTAATATCACACCAATTTTAATGAGTTAGTGAAGGCTTCTGGTAGAAATTATATCTAATAGGGACTTGAGTCGCCTGAAGCACTTTTTTATGTTCCCTGCATCCCCATTCACCTTCCTTAAACTTTCTGAAGAGAGAGAGAGAGCTGATCATGAAAAGGTTTTTGAGAGAGGGGAAACAGTGTGTTTAGGTGGAAAGAACATATGCTCAGAGAAAGAAGAAATAATGTAGAATAACCGGAATCCTGGTGTAGTCACACAGGTTATGAAATGGAGTTGGGCATAGCAGGAGATGAGGCGCTGGATGTCAAGCTAAAGAGTTAGCACATCACTCTGACAGAGGAGCCTTCCAGGGAAAAAATGCCAGTTGTACTTAACCATAGACATCGTCAGGGCTACAAGAGTCCATGTGATACCTTGCCCCCCCCCCTTCCATGCTCTTCTTTTAACCTAGGGATCAGGATGCAGCAGAAACCAGAGCATGAATTGAAGATAATGGCAGTCTTGCCTGAGAAATACATGCTGAACCCTCTGTTAAAACGAACAAACAAACAAACAAACAAAAATCAAGTGCAAGGAATCCTTCTTAACCCAACATGTGCATATCTAAATATACCCCAAAAATGTAAAAAGTCTGACTAAAGTGATTGCTGCAATTCAAATGGCATTTCCCTCTATAAAAAGAATCACAACAGGTTCCTTTTGAACCTGTAATTGTATTTGAGGACATGGATACTCTATTTAGAAACAAGACTAAATCCCATTTCTATAGATTTCCAGCTTTGCAACAGTAGGCAAACCAACTAACCTTCCTTTTTGCTTGTCCCTTTATCAATACAATGCAGTCAAGAATAATTTGTACTATTTAGATGTGTTTTTGAGGACTAAATATGTAACAGCTTTACCGTCAGTTTGGGTCTTCCAGAAAGCAGAGACCAAGAAATTATTGGGGCCAAAGCCCCTCACATGTAAAAGAGAGAGGGAGCTGGAATGGGCCAGGAGAGCCTTCAGACTACAACCTGAATGGACAGAGGGCAGGAGAAAAGATGGAAACACAGAACCGCAGATGGTGGTGTAGTTCTGAGCATGTCTTGGGCAGCCCTATGGGCGGCCCTGGCACAAGGATGACCCAAGAAGAGTCCTGCCATGCACAGAAGTGGCCAGGCTCTCGTGCCCACCTAGTTTCCATATTTGTCCAGGAAGGGTGTGGCTGGGCTGGAGCACTACAGTAGATCCCCAAGGCTATCATCAGCCAAATGCACTGCTATTCCACTAGATTCCCTTCTCTATAAGATCTTTATCAAAATGGTTTGTATTGTCTCCTTTGTTAGTTTCCCCAAACCCTCACCTAAGTGTCCACAGCCTTTTTCTGTCTCTTGCCTAATGCCTGTGATCTTGATCTGGCCTCTAGAAGGGTTCAGCAATCTGGAGAAGGGGCTGTGTGTAAATTAAATAAAAATCCAGAGATGAAACATAATTTTAAAAGGCATGGGGGGGGGGGGTGGGCTGAGGAGGAGGGCAGAGGAGCTTGGCTGAATAAACTGAGCTCTCCTTGTCTCAGGACCCCTTGCTTTTTATTAACACAATTTGTCCTAAAGCAAGGTGGAGATATACACATCAAAGGGTAGGGTTTCTTACAGAATCTATTGTCAGATTGGGGAATAGCCTACGGCTGTTCAGGTGTTTGGCCAGTAGGAGGAAATAACATGTAGATTAAGATGCCCTGGGCCATCTGGTAGCAATAAATCATCCTTTTCAGGTTTGGGGAAATCCCTTTAGCCATTCCCAACAGGAAATAACATATGTGACTCAGCCCTTGTTGAGTCCCAAGTTCCATCAACCTTTCTATGAAACTCTTGCAAAAAAAATGACAAGCTTTGCCTCATTTGGGTCATGCACCAATTTCTGCCTTAAAATGGTATACCTGTTCTTCACAGCTGTAAATTAAGAAAGGCATAACCCAGTTCGAAAATGAACTCCATAATCCTTGCCAGCCCTTGCAGAGTGTTTGGCCCACGGTAGAGCTCAATAAACATCTGTTGAAGAAATGAAGATTGTTGTTTTTTTCAGAGATGTGATCTTACTCTGGTCTGAGTCCCTACAGCAATAAATCATGTAACCAGGCTCGAGTGAGGATATGTGTGTAGACAGTTATAATATACAGCCAACTTGAGGTTCCTTTTTCATATATACATTTAAAGTCAGCATCTTCGACCATATTTCTTTTTTTTCTCTTTTCTGCATTTAGGACTCATGGATACTTTATAAAAAGTGAACGATGCATTGCTCTCCAGCCATAAAAGATAATGAAGATTTCCCCTGAGGGATTTCTCATTACGGAGAGTACAGTGTGAACCTATTCCCATGTTGTAAGACACGCACGACAAGTTCAACCGTAAGTGAAATGTGAGAGAGCAGGGGCTCAGAGAAAATGGGAACATTACCAGCCGAGTCTCCCTTCTCGGATCCTAAGAGAAAGGCTAGTCATTAGTAGTGAAGGGTGACACACTTAAAGTCTTTCAGATTTTTTTTTCTTGCATTTAAACACACACACACACACACACACACACACATGTTCAGCTATACCAGTAACACTCAAGACTCTGCATTTATAGAGCCCACTCCTTCTGCCCCCTGGGTGACTAGACCTACTTCGAGGGGATAGAAAACAAACGCGTGCAACAAGGCCTTTAACTGCCAAATGAGCTCTGTCACCATTAGATTTCTACCCAAGAAAGATAGGCACGAGCTTCCCAAAGCGGGCATCTTGGTCAGATATATTCTGCTGAGGCTGTCACGTCTCTTGCTCCTTTAATTAAAGATAGTTGTGTATAAAGACACACCCCACCCATTTCGCCTAGAAATATAGAGATTCAAATGGCTCGTTTTAAAGTCTGTTCTCTTCTATACAATGATTGAGAAGGAAATAACCATAGTTGAGATGTGTGAACAAATGTTTCTCTCATTTCTCTGAAGCAAAGTTTTAGCTCCGGAATTCTGAGAGCTCATCAGAAAAGAAAGCGGCGGTGAGAGACTGTGAAGCGAGGGATGCTTTTATTGCCGCCTTCCAGATCATTCCGTTATGCTTCTTGTTATTATTCTCAGAGAAGAAGAAGGGTTGAGCTGACACAGGTTCTTTAACGCAGACATTATCGCAGAGATTAGATCTTATAACACCCAGTCGTTTAAGTACATCCTGATGACAATGAAACTGCATTTAGAAATATTTCTTGAATAATAGGAGGAAAAAAAATAAATGTTTGAGTCCTTGATTCTGGTTTTGTAATGAAATATCTCACAGAGAAATAGCCATTTCATTAAAGGAGGAGTTGCACTGAATTCTTTCTCATTCGTTATCTATTATCAGAATGTACCAACCACGATTTGGAGTAATAGTATAATATTCCCTAATCTAATAACTGATCATTGTTTTATCATTAGAAATTTAATGGGCAACTTCCTTTTCTAAGCAAACAAATACCTCCAATTAGAAACGTGATGAAATTTGAGGATATTTTGATGTTTTAGATGTGAAGAGCTATGGGTTATGACAGAAACAAAGGTAGGTGAATGGCAGCATATTTTTAGGTTGAGTGTAGCGAGCTTGGGACAAGACACTCGGGTTCAAATCCTGGCTCATCACTCACTGGATGCACAACTTTGATGCTTGGAGACATTCAGTTTCTTGTTCTCTCATTTATGAAATGTCTATGGTTCCATTTTATCCAATGATTACTGTTAAGTTTAGATGAGCTCATCATTAAAACACCTGATACAAAATAATTAGCTAGTGAAAAGAGTGTAGCCCTAGCTGGCATGGCTCAGTGGAGAGAGCATCGACCTGCGGACAGAAGGTTCCATTCCAGTCAAGGACACATGCCCAGGTTGCCGGCTTGATCACCAGTAGGGGGCATGCAGAAGGCAGCCACTCAATGATTCTCTCATCATCATTGATGTTTCTATCTCTTTCTCCTTCTCCCTTCCTCTCTGAAATAAATTTAAAAATATATACTTAAGAAAAGAGTGTCTTCTCCAAGCACTTTTTGATCCAATCTGTGATTTTCCACAGAGGAGAGTGATGTTCACAGAGGGGAGAGGAACTTGTTTAGTGTCATGGCTCTAGGGGTTGGCAAAATAAGGGTTAGAAAACAGACCGCAATCGCTGCTATAAAGGCTCCTGGCAACTCATTAAGCTTCCCTCTCAAAGCATCGCTCAGGACTGATAAGCCCTAAAAAGAAGGGGCAGCATTACAGGCAGAGAAGATGCAAAGAATGGCAAGTCTTCTTCCAGCAGGAAAAGCTGATTGTCACATCCCTGGGAAAGTCTCGGCCCCTTGATGCCTTTTAACTAACGGTGGGATATTGATAGGCAAGTCAATAACAAGATGGATGCTTTCTAACAATATCCTTTGTACAATTCTTTTAGTTTGATTATGCACAATGGAACACTGGTCTGGTGGAAATACTTGGGAATGCCCATCACTTGCCCAAAATGACAACATGTCATACAATTTTCCGAGTGGGAAAATATTGGAATGATCACTTCATGATGAAATTGAGGCGTAACACAATTAAGTGAACTAATTTCAGGGCTAGAAGTCAAACATACAGTTTCCACATTGCTAAACTCAGTGAGTCCCTGACTAAATCTCCAACTTCCACAGGGCAACACCTAGGAATTGGTGTAAATAAAAATATGACCGCCCTGGCTGGTGGGGTTCAGTTGGTTGAGCATCGTCCCTTGCACTGAAGGGTCTCTGGTTCCATTCCCAGTAAGGGCACAGGCCCAGGTTGTGGTTAACTCTCTGATTGGGGTACATGCAGGAGACAACTGATCAATGTTTCTCTCCCATATTGATGCCTCTCTCTCATTCTCTTTTTACCTTCCCTCTCTCTAAAATAATCAAAAAAATACATTTAAAAAAATATATGACAGTACCCCAAAACAAATCTAAAGGGGTATTTTTTTACCTGTGGAATAATTGCCCAGGGGGGACAGAGAAGTGTGTTATTTTACATTTATATCTCTAAGTATAAATCACTTTTTTGTAGTTCCACACATGTTTCCTCTGTTGTCCTTTGACATGTTTGTTCTCCTTTTTCTATTTGTTGAATTGTTAAAATTCATCTCAAAGTGTTTATAGCCTTGGTATGCATTGCAACAACCAGGGTAGGTGTGAGGACCTTTTAGGTTGTGACCCCTTCTTTTAGAACTTATGAACTGGAATGTATGTTAAGTCAGGTGGGTCTTAATGTCTTTGGAAAAGAATTTTCAGCCAAATTTTACATAGACAATGGGCAACAGTAACTTTGAATAATGTTTATTCAAGTACAAGATGAACATGGTAAGAAGTTATTGCACTCAATATCCTAAAAACTGGACAAATAATTCAGCCAAACCCGTATACAGTAACATATTAAACTACATCATATTGCTCCTCTCTCCCCACATGTTCCTGCAGAGTGGAATAATACTGTCTCACACTGAAATTTACTTTAATACAATGCCATCCGTCTGTGCAGACAAATGCTACAGGGAACTGTTTTATGGAACTCACCATGGTTACTTCAAGGCTGTTGACAATGTTGTTGAGAATGTTATTCATCATATCATATACTGTCTTTCATGAAGTCTCTTGAGCATGCCTCACCTCTTCTGACTATCTCTTCCTGGACAGTTTATTTGTTTTGATATTCTGAATATTGTCAATGCCAAAACTTATCAGATTCCTTCAACATGGGCTGCTGAAAATCTCAGGAACAAGAGTAAGTATGCTAGTATAAAGCTTTCATTAAAGTCTATTTGTATTTTGTCCTATTTCTACTCCGATTTGAAGTTTCTAGTCTTGTTATTTTTCTACTTTCTCGCCTATTTCTAATTATTTTGCTTTGATGTATTTTAAATACCCTCATAAGCTATCTTAAATCCTTTTAAGAACAAAATGAGGAATAAATAAATAAAACCATGAGCAATTTCACATGTGCAGAATAATATGGAAGGGTGAATATTCATAATATAAAATTAGGTTTTCTATGTCAAATAAATTGGGTTTTTTACCTTCCTGTTGGCTTAGATGCCACCTCTTCTTTCCTCATTAGCTCAAAAAGGACCTTATTTTACACTTTTATAACTATTCTAGTGCTGATAAAATAGCAAACATTTTATCTGTCTATTTAGAATCAACATATCACCAAAAATTAAATGATCTTTCTAAAAGATCATACATACATGTACTGAGAAATTCAGCACAATTGGATAACAAGTGAAATACTAAAATGTCACTGTTTAATTCTTTTTAAAAATATTTTTATTGATTTCAGAGAGGAAGGGAGCAGGAGAGAGAGAGTAACATCAATGATGAGAGAGAATCATTGATCCGCTGACTCCTGCATACCCCACAGTGGGGAGCAAGCCTGCAACCTGGGCATGTGCCCTGACCAGGAATCAAACCGTGACTTCCTGGTTCATAGGTAGATGCTCAACCACTGAGCCATTTTTGTCACAATTTTTTATGTCTACATATTTTTATGGGGCCATGATGATAAGAGGATAAGAGATGTAGAAAAAATAGAGAATAATTTAACTGGTTAAATGGTTTAGCGAATCAGACTGAGAGAATGTGAGAGAGAGAGAGAGAGAGAGAGAGAGAGAGAGAGAGAGAGACACGCACAGATTTGAATAGGTGGGAATGGCAGAACCAGAACAGATTTGTGTTGTAAATGAGAAAGGAAAAAAAGTAAGAATAATACAGTAGAGGAGAAATAATTAAAGGAAAAGAAATGAGTAAAAAAACAATGGGACTTCCTTTCTTCCTTCCTTTTTGATTATGGAAACAAATCCAGGAATTCTGAATATAATTATTCTTTGAAACTTTACTTCATTTGACCAGGATTGACAATGTAGATAATTACATTCCCCATAAATTCACTTTATTGCTTCAAAGGCATTTTCTATGCCTTTCATATATTAAAGCATTTTTAGCAGTTATATTCTCTGAACACACAGAATGTTGCTTGCACATCTATTATAAAAATAAGACTACTGCCATGTATTTATCTGTTCACATTTTGTCCTATGTATTAGGTTCTGAATGCCCTGAGTTCAGACCTTTTCCTTATTCATACGTCTCCAAACATAGCATGTGGCTCAAGGTAAACCTCTGCTGAATACCATTACTCAAAATAATGGTGAAAATAATCCTTTTCCAATATTGTACTTGGGGGGAAATACCCAGGCAATAAAACAACGAAGGAAGAAAAGAGGGCTGATCGGAGAATAGTATGAGATAAACTCATGCAGAAGGCTGCATGGAAGAGATGGGACATGAACTGGGATGAGAAAAGGGAACAAAGTTCCCCAGCATGAGGAATACATTCTGATTCAATGCCCAGCTGTGTTCCCTTTCTGTGCCAGGTCTGGAGCTAGCTGTCAGGAACCCTCATGAATGAGAGACACCTCAGTTCAGTGAGGTGATGAAGAAGCAATGTTGCACTGAAAATACAGTGAGCCCAGCCGGTTATGGCTCAGTGGTTGAGTGTCGACCTGTGAACCAGAAGGTCACGGTTTGATTCCAGGTCTGGGCACATGCCCGGGTTGTGGCCTTGATCCCCAATAGGGGTCATGCAGGAGGCAGCCAATCAATGATTCTCTTTCATCATTGATGTTTCTACCTCTCTCTCTCCCTCTCTGAAATCAATTAATAAAATTTTTAAGAAAATACAGTGAAATGAGAGCTTCTCTGGAGGAAGTACAGCATCCCTGAGAACTGTGTGGGAAGGGTCTCCACCTGGAGATAAGAACAAGCTTTCTTGAGGAACTAGGTGTTTAGTGGAGGCCTGTAGATTACAAAGAGTCAGCCAAACAAAGGTGGTAAATTGTGCATGTTGGGGGTTAGGGTAGTGGTGGGGGGAAAGGGTTTGCTCCAGACCAGAAAAAAAGAGAGAGAAGACTAGCAACAGATGAGGTTGAAAATGCATGAAAGAGCCAGAACATAAAGGACTTTTAAAAAACCCTATAAAGAAGTTTATCCTGCCCTGGCAAGTTTGGCTCAGTGGATAGAGTGTCAGCCTTCAGGGCAAAGGGTCCCAGGTTCAATTCCGGTCAAGGGCACATACCTTGATTTCAGGCCCCTCCTCCATCCCAGCCCTGGTCAGGGCTCAAACAAGAGGCAATCAATCAATGTGTTTCTCTCACATAAACCTTTCTCTCTGTCTCTCCCTCTCTCTCCCACTCTCTCTAAAAACCAATGGAAAAATATCCTCGGGTGATGATTAACCAACAACAACAACAAAAAAGAAGTTTATTCTAAGAGTATATAGAGAACCACTGAAAGACCTGGAGCAAAGAATAACCCAGTAAAAATAAAATTAAAACAATAAAAATGATAATAGGCATGGTCAAACACAGATTAATTTGAGTTGATTACATTATTTGGAAGAGCGGTTAGGTTAGTTGGAGTTCTATGAAATTAGTAAATGGGATTTGATTTCGAGAGACTTTGGGAGATAAACAATTGTTCCAATCTCTTACCAAAGAAACCCTAGAGAGCTGGCTTGTTTTGTTAGCCAAGATAGGTCCATGTATGCTTCAGGAACAAATTATCCCATCTCTCTGAGGCTGGAGGAAAGAGACTGACAAGAAGCAAGATATTAACCAGAGAGCGGTGTGCAATCACCCAAGTGGCCGGTGGAAAGATACTGAAGCTGGGACAGAGCTTAACACAGATGAAAAAGGTGCATATTTTTTTCCTGTGGAAAATCCATTTAACAATTCACTGAACTTAAGAAGTCTGCTAAATAACCAGTGTCCTAGTACATCTTGACTTACTTTGGGTTTTTTCATGTAATTCTGGAGAGACACAGATCTCAGACCCACGACCCCAATGCCCATTTTCTGACATGACCACCTGTCCAAACAGAAGGCCTCCTATAAATGGCGTGAAGTGAGGGCTGGGAATGAGTCTATCAGGGGGCAGCCTGGAGCCCATCAACAATGGATGTCTGAGAAGCCAGCGGCCAAGCACAGTGGTGTGGCATTGGTAAGGCACCACGAGCTTCCTGTTCTGTGGGAGCGGTGTTCGTAGAGAGGGCGGCCTGACAGTGTGCTGTTGGAAGAGTAGGGAGCTCCAGCCCTTGAATGGGGAGTTTTCCTCTGGTGGGTTTTACAACGGATCCATTTTTGGAGGTCGTGATGTGTGAGTCACCAGGGTAATAAACTTCAAACAGGTTGAAGCAAAGTTAAGCACTTCCCAGTCCCTCCTATTAATTATCTGGGAAAGAGAAGAAATAAAAGTAGCGCAGAGGCATAAGCTGGGCTTTGGACAAAGGGGATGTGTTTTATTGTGATGGTTAGGGCGACGGTCCTTTTCCAAACAGGCCAAAGGATCAAGAAATATTTAAGCGGATTAAAGTGATGAATGGAGCAATGTGATCAGTGAGAAAGTGGAGAGATAACGCTGGGTTCAATGACACTTTAACTGAATTTAAATGTTATACATAAGGAGGAAACATGGCAAGTTCATACATGTCTAAGAGCACCCAGTATAAGATCAGAAAACTGTGTAACTAAGCACTGAGAAGGTGTTCCTGAGTTTGAATATTTACATCCATCAACAGCTAGAAAATGTATTTATTTGATTCACAATTGTAAAAAAAAAGGAAAGGAATATATATCCACCCAGTAATTAAACAAGTATTTTTAATTTCTGTGTGTTTATATATGGGAAGAGAAAACTAAGACTTAGAAAATGGTTCTAGTGTAATCACTGCAGCATTGTTTGAAACAATGAAATATGGGAAAAGCTGAGATGCATAATAACTGGGAATGAATAAATACAATGTACCATACAATGAATGAATACAGTGTACCATGACAGACTACGTAGGCAGCAGTTAGACCAAATAGATCTTCGTATGTCACCGACTAGCAACATGCGCAAGAAATACCAATGGAACTGAAGACCCCTCGTTTTACTCAAGCAGCACCCAGGATAGGAGCTAGGGATGAAGTGGATGGCCATGACCCAGTGTGACGCTGGTCACAGAAGCATGCCAGAGACATGTTCCAGTAGTACAGGGAGGAAAAGCTACAAGAACTATTTTATAAAGAAATAGAAAGTGAGTTGATTCCTGGAAGGGGAATATGGGTGTGTTGACTACCTCTTGTACAGCCTTTTCAAATGTCCTCAGCCTGCCTGTTACTCCAGCCACTGCTGGGTGGCCTTGCTCAGGCCTACACTATGACATTTTGACCCCTGCTCCTTGTTTCTCACCAACCCAGCCCCTCTGGGACACCTTGAGGTGTTATGTTGGCACAAATCTGCATGGCACTCAAACATATGAGCAATCCAGACGAGCAGTGATCAACCCCCATGGGGTCACACTTGACCAATGGAGGCTGAGAGGCAATGGATAAATACTTCTCTCCAGCCATAAGCAAGCAGTTATTAGAACAGACACAGGGGAGTGAAGGGAAAAACAGTACAGAGACCTGCAGATAATTCACTTGTCTTTAGTCTAAATGAGTGGCAGTCATAAAAAACATATTCAGGCATCAGATCCTGAAGGGTCTCTTTTTAAAATATTTATATATTATTGATTTTTTTACAGAGAGGAAGGGAGAGGGAGAGAGAGTTAGAAACATCTATGAGAGAGAAATATCGATCAGCTGCCTCCTGCACACTTACCACCTGGGATGTGCCCGCAACCAAGGTACACATCCTTGACCAGAACGGAACCTGGGACCCTTCAGTCTGCAGGCCGACGCTCTATCCACTGAGCCAAACCAGTTAGGGTCTGAAGGATCTTTTGCAACACAATGCAACTAGGTGCTAACCATCTCAGCATGGTGACTTAAATCTGGGTGACGATATGAAATGTTTTAAAATGTGTGCTTGTTTTTTTTTAATTTTTATAGTTATCTGGAGTTGAACTTAGATAGTTATCTGGAGTTGATAATTATAGTTATCTGGAATTGATCGATCAGGGAAGCATCGATCAGACTGTCAAACAGGTAGAGGAGGGTGGAGGTAAGGGGGAGAGATTAACCAAAGAACTTGTGTGCATGCATATAAGCCTAACCAGTGATCATGGACAACATTGGGGAGGGGGGCATGCGTGGGGATGGGTTTGGGATGTGAATGAGGGGATGAGGACACATAAGTGATATGTTACTCAATAAAGAAAATTTAAAAAAAAAATTCTTTATTGAGTAACGTATCACATATGTGTCCTCATCCCCCCATTCCCCCCCATCCCCCTCACTCATGCCCTACAGACTTATATACATGCATATAAGCCTAACCAATGGACACAGATAACAGGGGGGTGAGGGCATGGAAGACTCGTTTAAGTAGAGGGGGAGGCAAGTAGAGAGATAACAGGAGGTCCAATTAGACTTTAACTGAAAATTCTCATGGAGTTGATGCTAAATTTAAGAAAATATTTAATGACTGACCTGGAAGTGAGAACGCCTTTCTTACTACTCGAAAGTCTCGGATATAGTAAATGCATCCTTTTAAATTCATATGCAAAGCTGTTTGCACTTTCATCCTAAACTTTCCACCTCGATTCAGCCACAAGGCTCAACCTAAAGACCGCCTTTCCTTTTATCAGTCATAATCTGTAATTACTCTACAGAAATAATTTCTCTGTTTGCTTGCTTGCCTCTGGAAACACACAGAAATGCAGAGATGGAAAAAAGTTGATAACTGTTGAAGAAACAAGGAGGTAATTCACTTTTTTTTTTTCTCTCCTCTTCCCAAGCCTGAAGCCAAATAGTCAATATATTCAGAATGTACCCCGGAGGACAGAAAACAGTTCTCGGGCATCAGATAATCGGAGATTTATTTGAATAACTTAACCGCCTAGAACAAAATTATTGATTTTCAAAAGAAAATAAAGGGGGAAATCTGTCTGTATCTCGGTTTGTTTTTCTTAACCGAACAAATTGCAGGCCCGCAGCGCTGATCAATTCCGACCACAGTTTTAACATTCTTCCGCGTTTCCCGTCGGCTAACCGGCTCCAGGACTCAGATGTGTTAAGAAATTTAAAAAGCATGAACGTGAGATGATATTTTAGGGGGAAATGAAATGATGTGATGGAGTCACGTTGCAGGACAATTACATTTCACTCTGCTAGAGAGAGAGGATGTGTCTACACGGGTCAGGGTTAATGATATTCACCACAGGCAGCCTTCAACCAGCCGTGGGCAAACTATGGCCCGAGGGCCGGATCCAGCCCGTTCGGCTATTCTATCCCGCCTGCAGAGCCGAAAGAGCGGAGGGTTCTCTTGCTCTCCCCTCCGCTCCTTCACCAGCAGCCCAAGATGAGAGTGCCAGCATGGTCAGGCTGCTTTTGTTCCAGCCCTCCCGTCCAGTGTAAGAACCCATGGTGGCCCTCGAGTCAAAAAGTTTGCCCACCCCTGAAGACCCTACCTCTGACCATCGCTCTCTGTGAGATGATGGGCAAATCCTTGACGCCATCCACTCTGTGAAAGATACTGTCAGTATCCTCCTTAGATACGTGAGGATCCAGCTGTCAAAGCCGGGGTGGTCAAAATCTATCCTGGTGCTCTTTCTCATCATTGTGGCGATGGCGGTGGTGATTCAGAGGAGTCTTGCACACATGACCACAGGTTGGCAGAGGTAAAGGAGAACTGATATATATATTTTTTTTGCTTGATGTGTGTTATTTTGTAACTATTTTAAAAGGCAGGTGCTGACCGTGTGGGCTGCTCCCTGAAATCCAGGTTGCGGGGTGAGTGGTCCCTGTACCGACATGGATGTGAGGCTGTATTTTGTTTTGTTTTTGTTTTGCTTTGTTTGTAATTTAGCCACCAGGAGCCCTTCTTAGCTGGTTTTTCTTTTCTCTTTCATTTTTTGTCAATCATCAATGTTTAAAGAGTGAAAAAAACAAAAACAAAGAAAGCCCTATTTTTTTTAAAAATTATTTTTTATTGATTTCAGAGAGAAAGTGGGGGGAGATAGAAATATCAATGACATTTTTAAAAGGAGGAAAAAGAACATGATTCGTGGAGAAAGAAAGAAGAAAGTTGCTGAAACCGGTTTGGCTCAGTGGATGGAGCGTCAGCCTGTGGACTAAAAGGTCCCAGGTTCGATTCCGGTCAAGGGCACATCCCCAGGGTTGCGGGCACATCCCCAGTGGGGGGTGTGCAGGAGGCAGCTGATTGATGTTTCTCTCTCATCAATGTTCCTAGCTCTCTATCCCTCTCCCTTCCTCTCTGTAAAAAATCAATAAAATATATATTTTTTTAAAAAAAGAAGAAAGTAACAGAAGAGAGGAAAAGAAGGGGAGGGTTAAAGGAAGGAAGGACGAAGAAATGAGGGGGTGGGGAGGAAGGAAAAAGAGAGAGAAATGGGGAAGAGGGAAGAGAAAGGAAGAAGGGGGAAGATATGAACCAACTCGCACAAGGGGAGGCTACAGGCAAAGAAGGGCTGTGCTTGGAGGTAAGCCAAGTCCTTTTCACCACTCTAAATGCCTCTCCATTATCCATCTAAAGAGCTTCCCTTTCGGAATTACTCAGAGCTAAATAAGAATGCGTTCCCAAATTTGCCAGCTATAGAACATACTCGGTAAGCAATTAAATCCGCTCAATGGGAGAAAATGTGGAAAAGAGCAGTGTAGCAGAACAGTAAATTGACACAACTGTGCCCAGGGGATTTTATTAGAGCCATTATTTCAGATCTAGCTCCATTACCACCTTCGTCAATTTAAACGTATGCAGACATCAATTTTTAAGCAACCTCTGCTTTTAAGGGACAAAGGAGATTAATTATAATGTCACCACGACACTTCAGCCTACTCACCTGTCATCTCTTTGCCATAGTGAATGAAGACTAAACAATGTAAGAGGAAATGCAGAAGTAAAATAGATTTTTTTAAAAACATCTTGCTCTAAGTCAGGACACCAAGTAGAGATTTAGGTAGTGGTGGGGGATGTTCATGCCAAGTTTTCTTGTTTACAAAAAACAAACAACAAAAAACGTGAAATTAAAAAAAATTTTAATTAAATCTTTATTGTTGAGAGTATTACATATGTCTTATATTTCCCCCCCATTGACTCCAAGCCTGCCCCTGCTTCCTGCTCTAGGCCTTTACCAACCTGTTGTCTGTGTCCAAGGGTTACATACATAAACATACAAGTTCTTTGGTTGAACTCTCCCCACCCATCCACCCTCCTCAGCCTTCCCTCTAAGCATACAATATAGAGAAGTAGAGTGACCTGATGTTATTGAACTCCTAGTCTTATTTCTGCCTGGTACTTTCACATGCATTATCTTATCTACTACTCAAGATAATCCAGTTTGCATTATTATTTTTTAAAAATATATTTTATTGATTTTTCACAGAGAGGAAGGGAGAGGGATCGAGAGCTAGAAACATCGATGAGAGAGAGTCATTGATCAGCTGCCTTCTGCGCATTCCCCACTGGGGATGTGCCAACAACCAAGGTACGTGCCCTTGGCCGGAATCAAACCTGGAACCTTTCAGTCCCCAGACTGACACTCTATCCAGTGAGCCACACCGGTTTCGGCTACATTATTATTTACATTTTTAAAAAGAAGTTAAGTAACCTGCAAATGATTGCATGGCTCATGAGTGGGGGAAATGGGAGCTGAGCACCCAGTTCTATCCCGTTGGGATACCCATGTCTTTGTCACCATCTCACATACCCACACCGCCTCTCTTGGCTCAGACAGCAATCTACATTCCACTGAATGTGGCATCATATGTGGTTTTTTTCATGTTGCTGCAAAACCTTCAAAGCCTTCCTTTTAAATGAGATCATATTATTCCAACTGTAGTTTATACGCCATTCCCTAATTGTTGAGTATTCACATTTCTTCCAACTCTTTTTGCCATTAAAAGGAATTCTGGTCCTGATTGGTTTGGTTCATTGGGTGGAGCGTCAGCCTACGGAGTGAAGGGTCCCAGGTTTTATTCCAGTGAAGGGCACATACCAGGGTTGCAGGCTCGATCCCTAGTGTGGGGCATGTAGGAGGCAGCCGATCAATGATTCTCTCTCATCCTTGATATTTCTATCCCTCTTTTTCCCTCTCCCTTTCTTTCTGAAGTCGATAAAAATGTAATTTTTCAAAAATGGAATTCTGACAGTTGCATTGGGCTGCTAAGAGTAAAAATGAGGGAGTGATGGGCCATTCGGGGGGTTTCTTTGGCATGACAAGTGACCTCATCTATAGAACTCCTCCTTCAGCCCGCTACCCATATACCTGCCCTCTCCACACTGTCTCTTTCTTCAATTTTTAAAAATTGATTAAGGTATTACATGTGTCCATATCTCCCCACTGCTCCCTACCCCATTCCCATACATACCCTCACCCACCAGTTGATTTCAGAGAGGAGGGAAGAGAGAGAGATAGAAACATCAATGATGATAGGGCATCATTGATCTTCTGTCTCCTACACACTCCACACTGGGGATCCAGCCTGGGTTGCAGTGTGGGGCATATAGGGAGCAGCTGATCAATTAATCGAACCGTGACCTCCTGGTTCATAGGTGGATGCTCAACCACTGAGCCATGCTGGCCGGGGTCCATGAAATCTTTGAAGAGCATTTATATCAGGAGCCAGGAGACCTGGGCATTATCCTCCATTCTACCATTCTTTTCATTTTATTTTGTTCTTGTCCTGACACTTGCATGAATATGTTATCCATAACTTTGAAAAGTATTCAAAAATTGTTCCACCATCGTGATAGTAACATGTGCTCACACATAAATATGCACTTACACATGACTACAGCATCAATATCTTAATGCGATAATCAAACCCCGGGGGAGAAATCCAATAACTTAGCTTACCAGATATAAAATTGCTAAAGTAGCTCCATTTAGTCATTTTATCACTATGGAAACTGAGACACAAAAGAGAAATTACTTAGTCAAGGTGCTTCAGTGCATTGTCAGAGGTAATAAAATAATCAAAATATTGCCACCGGAGCAGGCTAGCAGGTTGCAAACATATACAAGATGTTTTGCCACAAACTGTCTCATTTTTATCTCAGCCCCAGTCACACTCTCATGCAAACTGTAACAGGATAAAGACCCCTCGGGAAAAGATTAGAATATCCCTTCTTCTAGAAGCTTTGGAACACAATGCAACCACGGATAGCTCTAGGTTAAATGACTAAAATCAGTGGTTAAGTTAAAGGTTATATTCCCTATGCTTATCAGAACTGCAGAATTGTTGTAAGCTCTACATTCTGGTAGGATGTTTCCTACCATCTGCCCCAGATTGTGTGGCAGGTGAGATTTTTACATTTTATCTCTGGCTTTGAATGTTTAGAGAATTTGCCCCCTTTTAATGGAAAGCATTTTATGAATGTAATGATTGAATTAAAATACAATAAACATATGTAACAGATAAGTAATGTAAGTATATAAGACTAAATAAATAAAATAAAAGAGAATACACTTATAGATACCTATCTGGGAGATTTGAGGTATGATTTTCCTAAAAGAAATATAATTTTAGTTGCAAGGAAGTTTAATTTAGATCTTATCAAAAGGATATAATTTCCAAAAGATAAAAGGAAAGGCTGAAGAACGTGGCTGTCCTGGTTATTGTTTGTTTGTTTTTTTAATTTAGAACATCATTCTTTGTCACAGGTAGGGCATTCATTCACCCACGTCTACCAGTCTGTCTTTGGCAAGGAAAGAAGCAAAACTTCTTATTTCTATCAAATAGGGAAACTTCGAAAATAAAATGAACACTTCTTCTTCTTTTTTAATCCTCATCTGAGGATATTTCTCCATTGATTTTTAAAAATATATATATATTTTTTTTATTGATTTTTTTACATAGAGGAAGAGAGAGGGATAGAGAGTTAGAAACATCAATGAGAGAGAAACATCAATCAGCTGCCTTCTGCACACCCCCTCCTGGGGATGTGCCCGAAACCAAGGTACATGCCCTTGACCGGAATCGAACCTGGGACCTTTCAGTCCGCAGGCTGATGCTCTATCCACTGAGCCAAACCGGTTTCGGCTCTCCATTGATTTTCAGAGAGAGTGGAAGAGGGAGGGAAAAACAGCAACATCCATGTGAGAGAAACACATCGATTGGTTGCCTCCTACACGTGTCCCCACTAGGGCCCCAGGCCAGGGAGGAGCCTGCAACTGAGGTACAAGCCTCTTGACCTGAATCGAACCCAGGACCCTTTGATCCACAGGCTGATGCTCTATCCACTGAGCTAAACCGGCTAGGGCAAAATGAAATTGACATTTCCAACAGAAGAAAGAGGAAGTGTTGAGACTAAGACATGGTTTTGAATTATTTATGTTTCCTCATTTGTGCATGAACTCAGATGATTGCTGAGGGACTATGGGAACACTGCCCCAAGAGCTGTGGGCAGGGGCTCATCGTTTCCTACAATGAAATGTTTGGCCACTAGGAAGCAAATGACATGTTTCCTGTCATTTCCGGTTTACAGGTTTTGCTTTGGCAATAAAGGGATTAGTGTTCAATCAAGTGGAAGCTTGGAAAAAGCAACCTTCTGCCCTAACCGGTTTGGTTCAGTGGATAGAGCATCGGCCTGCGGACTGAAAGGTCCCAGGTTCGATTCCGGTCAAGGGCATGTACCGTGGTTGAGGGCACATCCCCAGTAGGAGGTGTGCAGGAGGCAGCTGATCAATGTTTCTAACTCTCTATCCCTCTTCCTTCCTCCTTCCTCTCTGTAACAAAATCAATAAAATATATATTTTTTAAAAAGCAACCTTCCTCTTGGAAAGGAAAATGTGTCCTCTAAAATGGCTGCTCAACATACCCTCAGCCTATACATTGTCATCCAACCCCAAAGGTTGGGGAGTCTCCTTAGTAACTGAGGAGAGTCCATGAACATTTATCCTTGTGCACACCTGTTTATTATAGGTCTCCTCCACCGGAATCTATAGGTGCTCTCTAAAGTGATGAAGCTCGTCTTGTTCAACTTGGGAGGGTCAGAAACTAGGAAAAGTGGATGTTCAAAGGTATTTGTGGTCTAGGACTATATCCCGTGAAAACAGAAACACCCATCAGAAAGGATATATGTACCCCTATGTTCATAGCAGCACAATTCACCATAGCTAAGATTTGAAACAGCCTAAGTGCCCATCAGCAGATGAGTGGATTAGAAAACTGTGGTACATCTACACAATGGACTTCTAAGCTCCTATAAAAAAGGAGGAATTCTTACCATTTGCAACAGCATGGATGGAACTGGAGAGCATTATGCTAAGCGAAATAAGCCAGGCAGAGAAAGATAGGTATCACATGATCTCACTCATTGGTGGGATATAAGGAACAACATAAACTGATGAACAAAAAGAGACTCAGAGTCATCGAAGCATGGAACAGACTGTCCAACCTATGAGGGAAGGTGGGGGTGGGTGAGAGGGTAAGAGATCAACCAAAGGACTTGCAAGCATGTGTATGAGCATAACCAATGGACACAGACAGTAGGGGGGTGAGGGCATGTGCTGGGGGGTGGGGCTGCCAGGGAGAGGTCAATGGGGGTGAGGGAGGAGACTCATGTAATACTTTAAACAATAAAGAATTTTTTTAAAAAAAAAAGTATTTGTGGAATGAATGAGCCAATGTCAAGGTTACCTGGGTGAGTTATCAATCCAACCATCTCTGGGGATGCTAAGCTGCCGGAGGGAGGACAGCAGTGGGAATCTGCCATGAATAGGGATGAAGGATAGGGAAAATCAAAATTTAAAAATAGGGGCTATGAAAGGTCCCGGGTTCAATTCCAGTCAAGGGCATGTACATTGGTTGCAGGCTCATCCCCAGTAGGGGGTGTGCAAGAGGCAGCTGGTCGATGTCTCTCTCTCATCAATGTATCTAACTCTCTGTCCCTCTACCTTCCTCTCTGTGAAAAATAAATAAAATATATATTTTTTTAAATAGGGCTAGAAAATCACTATTAGGATTTATGAGATGGGGGGGTGTATACAGGGTGTTTCAAAACTTCACCTGATGTGTCCCTTCTCCGTGATGCCAGCTCACTTTGGGTTAACAAGCGTGGAAGCGTGAATTCACCACACAAGCAGAGTGATTTCCAATGCTGAGAACAGTGGTTTTCCCAAACCAGGAGGGAATCTATTTTGGCCACAGCTCAGGGGAACACTAACCATACCATACTGTAAATATAAAAGTCCCAGCAGCTTTAAAATGAAACAAAGGCAACCTTAGTATTCCCCTTCCTATAATTCTAGAAGCAAATGTTTCCATTAGGATGTGTGTGCCAGTGAAACAAGCTTTTCCCTGGAAATTCCATTTAGTCGGTTCAAATCAATATTGAGTTGTTTGCCCAACTATTTCATATTGAAAACGCCCACATTTTTTTGCTTGGGATGTTACAATTTTAATATGAAATAACTTCTCTTGACAGGAAAATATGACTGTTGCTTAGTGATGTTTTAATGTAACTTTCTTTTTTGGTGAAGATGACATTTTCATAATTCAGAAAGATCAATCCTCCCTTTCCCCCCACTTTATATTTAGTTTCTTCTCTTACTGGGAATGCTTAGTGAAGACCTGAACTATTAATTTCCTGGCTTCCAAATTGTCCAGGCAAATAGTAAAGGCAAGAATAGTTAAAGATACAGTGCATGTATTTTTTAGAATTATACTTTACTAAAATTATGCCCTTCATAAATGTTTTGCATCTAAGGTTAGGAAACACTAGGGTTCTTGCTCCTAAGATGTCTAATTATCTTTGCAAGAGTTTCCCTAATATTACATGAAAAAAAAAACTCTTAATACCTCAAATTAAGAGGTATAAAAAATTATACCTCCTAGTAGACTCTTCATTGGCTATAAACCCTACCTGTATAGCTTCTACCAATTGGATCTTCTTTGGGCTTGCTTAGTTGTTACTGCCTTCTAAATAATAAAGTCAGCTCGGCCAGCATAGCTCAGTGGTTGAGCGTCAACCTATGAACCAAGAGGTCACAGTTTAAGGACACATGCCTAGATGCCCAGGTTACAGACTCCATCCCAGAAGGGGGAGGAGGTGCACAGGAGGCAGCAAATCAATTATTCTCTTTCATCACTTATGTTTCTATCACTCTCTCCATCTCCCTTCTCCTCTGAAATCAATTTTATATATATCCTATATAATAAAAGCCTAATATGCTAAGTATTTGGTCAGCCAGTTGGCCATTCAACCAATCGAAGAGTAATATGCTAATTATATACTAAGGCTGCTCAACTGTTCGTTGTGATGTGCACTGACCACCAGCGAGCAGTCAACCAGTTAACCAGTTGCTATGACGTGCACTGACCACAAGGGAACAGACGCTCTGACTGGTAGATTAGCTTGCTGCTGGGGTCCAGCCAATCAGACTGTGCAAGAAGGATGGGACATGCCCTGGAGCCATCCCACAGTCCCTTCCTGGCTGGCCAACCTCCCATGTCCCTTCCCAGCCCTGATTATGGTCCTGTGGGGTACATTGGCCTGGCCTGCACCCTCTTGCAATCTGGGACCCCTAAGGTGACTTTCAGCTCAATCCCACTGGTGCATGAATTTGTGTATCGGGCCTCTAATATATATAATATTATGTATATAATATTATGTATATAATAAATAAATATATATATATATAATTTTCCAGAAATATCACATGTCTCAAGTGAATGTGGCCATAGCTAAATGCAATAAGACTAAATTTAATTTTTAAAGTTCAATATCAATCCTGATTTAAAGGAACCACAGAGTGGAATATCATGAAAATAAATAAATATACTTTTAGATCTATTGAGTATATTGCAGTTGGGATATAAAATAAGATGCCGTCATCACTTAGGCCCATGAAAGGCCTTTTTAAACTGATCGGGTTTCAAAATATATATCATTAAATTAATAATTGCATCCTTTACTTAACCTTAAGGATAAACTTTAATAAAAATCAGTATGCATTCTAATTGTTTATTTACAAAATATTAATATTCAGACAGAAGGATCTCTAAAACATAGTTAATTAAATATGAATTAATGTGGTGGAATATTTAATTATCTTTTCTACACCTCTCGACTAATGATTATGTAAATGCCTTGCATTTAATCTTATTGCCAGGAAATTAACTTAATGGCCTTCAACAAATGAACATTTTGTATGCATTACAGGACACTTTATCTAAATTTTAACAGCGTGGTATTAGTTTCAGATAATAACATGATTACACAATTTAAAATGGAAATGTATACAATACCTTTGCCCCTCCTCCCGCCCTTTTTACAAAGGAGAGGCTAAAATTGTCCAAATGTCATTCAATAAGTCAGGCTCTGAAATGTGAAAGGTTTCTTTTGCTTATCACAGAGGAAGCCAGGACCTTTTGAAGGAAACACTTCAAAAGGAAAAAGGCAAGTCCCTTTGCAGTGGACAGTGAAATCAATGAATTCACACGACGCCACCTCTCAAAGTAAATCACTTTGGATGTCAAGGGATGTCAGGGGCATCAGCCCTCTAAGGGATTTCTCCAAGCTTTGGGGATTTTCTGAAGCGCCAGCACTTTTGGGCATGTGAACAGAGCCTTGGGACTTGGAGCCCCTTGAAGGAATCGAATCCCAAGATTAATTGTATGTCTCATTAGATATGCCTAAAAATATGGGAGTCAGAGATTGAATTTCCCAGAGGAAGATCCTTGTCTTGAACAGTATCTATGAATAGACACTCCAATATACACTGAGTGGCCAGATTATTATGATCTCTGTAAATATAATAATCCGGCCACTCAGCATATGTCCTATATAATAAAAGGCTAATATGCAAATTGTCCCCTCAACTAGGAGTTTGACCACCAGGCAGACTGGCCAACTGCTCATGTCCATATAGAAGTGTTTAACAACTAAGCAAGATTCCACTTCTAACACAGTTTGAAAACTGGTCAAACTAGAATATATAGATGAGCAGAAGGAAGGAAAGACTGGTCAACGTTAATCCTTATGAGTCTCTCGGTCGTTTGTTATAAAACTCACGCCCAACTGAATATTCAGCTCTGTGTTTCTAAAATACAATCACGGGAGGCAGAGGGGACAAGAGACCAATGAATAAACATAAACACCTATTGCACTGCAGTCTAGTACTACAGCCAAACAACACGGGTCCTCGGTCCCAAGTAGCAATGACCAGTGTCAGCAGCTCAGCTACGTTCAGAGAAAATGCAATGTGTGCCTCCTGTCTGAGTCTCAGCACTCCTATAGAATGTTACAGACAGGGAATGTTTCTTATAGGCTGTTGAGGACACAGACCCATAGGTCACGACAGTTGTATGTGTTGAAAGAGTAAACGTCTCACCAACTCTGATTTAATTCGGCCATTAATTCATGCCAAGACTCCTCACTTTATCACAGACAAAACGAAACGCTACAACCTACAGATTATGTTACAACGAACAAGTTCCCCTTGTCTGAGTTGGAAAGTGCATGTAAAACCCCTCTATCCCGCATCCCAAAGGCGGGGCGAAGCAGTGGGGGTTTCAATTAAAAGCCGCAGGAACGGAATGGAACACGTCAATAAAACCACAGACGTGTAAGTACTGCATACTCGCTTGCAAACAAACTCAGCAAGCCTTCTTGGAGTCGGAGTCCATTACGGTAGGTTGTAACTGGGTGCGTGGTGGTGGGGGTGCCGACCGCAGCGTGGTTTCCCACCTTGTGGCCTAGACAGGGGAGGGCGGACTTGCACCTGCGGTTCCCGGTGGCAAATGCAATGAGAGACTGGAGTGGGAAATGCTGAAACGACACTACATCTACCTTTTAAGTAGGAAGACAGATCATCAAAGTAAGGGCGCTCTTAAGGCTGAACTGATATGCAATCAGTAACGGTGGGGAATTAGTTAGTTTTTTTTTTCAAATATAGACTTCAGGTTAATAGCCATTTAAATTACATGGTGCTCACTGCACGTTTCTTGCAAACAATGTCTGACATTAGAATATGTGCGATGAGTAATCAGTTGGCTATAGAGGAGTATCATCAGTACATCAGTACATAAAATAAGACACATTTTACAAGGCCAAAGCTGGGATAAAGGCAGTCAAGTGATCAGAATGCAGGCGAAGTGCTTAATTTAGAATCCGCCGAACGTAGCTGTGTATTTTTTTTTAATATGCAATGTGTTACAAATTCTTAAGAGAAAACCGTTATGTGGGAAAAATTGGATAGTTTACCTGGTTCATTAATTAGGCTAAATGTGGCTTAACTTCGCAACCGGTTAATAACTGGTCTTAAATATATTTATATTAGCTCCTCATTACGCTTGAACAGTTCATGAAATGAATCTTATTGACAACCTAGTGTACTAAGAGACTGTTTTGAAGCTCCAAAAAATATTCAGGTTGTGTTGTTGATATTGTTGTTAAGGACTATATCAGGCCCTAACCAGTTTGGCGCAGTGGTTAGAGCATGGGACTGAAGACTGAAGGGTCCCGGGTTCGATTCCGATCAAGGGCACATGGCAGGGATGTGATCTTGATCCCTAGTAAGGGGGCTTGCAGGAGACAGCTGATCAATGATTCTCTCTCATCATTGATGTTTCTCTCTCTCTTTCCCTCTCCCTTCCTCTCTGAAATCAAGAAAAATATATTTTAAAAAAAAAGAATTATATCAGTTGACTTCGACAAAGAATGCTTTATTTTTCTTTCTACCAAAAAAAAATGAAAATGTTGATTTTGTCTGCCTGGAAGAACAATAGAAATAAAAGTCAGCCTTGTTTCTTGTCCAACCTTTGATGCTCACTCTGCCGCAGAGTCTAATGAAACATGGCAGACCCAGCACTTACTGCTGATGGCATAGAGGGCTTTGTTCCCAGGTAAAAGGTAAAAGGCTGGGGATGAAAGGGAGCATATTCTACTTTCCCAGGTTCCTCTGTATTGGAAGGGACATACACTGTGGTGTTTCAGGAAGTTCAAAGGTTGTGACATGTCCTGACTATCCTAACCAATTTTCATGAGCTTGATAGAGGCTGAACCCTCAATCTCTTGCTTCTTATCGGTCTGTTGAGAAGTCTTCTTCTAATTACTGTAATGACAGAGCCTGACAATTGTAGATGGTGTTATTTTGAAGTCAAAATAGAATCACAGTTTGTTTGATTTTTAAATGGAGTATACCATCAGTGTATTGGAAAATAAAATTGTAGTTACGAAACACAGAACATAAAACAAGTTCTATCAAGATCTATTCATTGCTGTGTCTCCCATATTTATTCAGTCTAGTCTGACACAGAGTAGGTATTTGATAAACAGCATCTGGGTGGATAAATAAAAGAATTACTAAATGAAATGTGACATTAGGTGGAAAAAATCTAAATGCTACATTTTCTAACACGTGCTCCCCTCTGCTTTTTTTTTCTTAAATGAGACACATCATAAAAATTATGTAAAATAACTTGTTCACTTAGACAGTCCAATTTTGAGATCATATCACAACTAAGTGAATAAGATTCAACTAAGAGCACTACGTTAGCAATGGACATGACAAAAACATTTTATTTTCATTGGATGGATTGTAATCCAGAAAACCCCCAAATCGGTATTTGACCATCTTAAATATTTCTGTGCGAATGTGTAGTTGCAAATTGTAAGAAAAGAACAGCCCGGCCAGTGATTGAGCGTTGACCTATGAACCAGGAAGTCACGATTTGATTCCTGAGAGGGTTGCAGGCTGGATCCCCCGTGGGAGGTGTGCAGGAGGCAGCCAATTGATGATTCTCTCTTATCATGGATGTTTCTATATCTTTCTCCCTCTCCCTTCCTCTCTGAAATCAATAACAAAATATATTTATTGAAAAAAAGAAAAGTTCAATTATAATTAGCCTTCTTCCTAACCTACTCAAATATATTATTAATAAAACACCAAACCTTTAATACTGAAGTCCCAAAATGCAGCTTAGCTGCATACAGGCATATATTAGAGTATTAAAAAGCAGTTAACACAAACCTAACTGGAGTAGCTGTGACAGTTATTTACCTAATGTAATGCGTATACAAATTAAAAGGTTAAAGTTAATAATATGCCGAGAAAGCTAAACAAATTAAGAAATAATGCATTTATCGCATGCTAAATGATTTGACATTTATTTAAGACAAGGAATCTTACCAAATTAGCTTCCAACATAAAAAACACTCAGTTTTATGTATTAAAATGTATGTCAACTAAAATTTTAAATATTTTGAAACTTCCAATATAAGCACTGTGATTAGCATCCTGGGCGATACAAAAAAAATTAAATGGTAATATATTAATATAATAATAATAATAATAACAATAATAAACTGGCCATAGTTGAATTGCTGCTATGTTTCTGTAACATTAATCCTCAGGTGAAGATTTTCTCCATTGATTTTTAGAGAGAGTGGGAGGGAGGGAGGAGGGAAGAGAGAGAGAAACATCGATTGATAGCCTTCTCACATCCCCCTACTAGGATCAGGGATTGAACCTGCAACCCAGGTACCTGCCCTTGACCGTATCAAACATAAGACCCTTCCATCTGCAGGTTGACACTCTAACCACTGAGCAAAACCGACCAGGGCATGTTAAATGATTTTGACACCCACTGCTTCATCTCACAGGAACTGCAGAACTGTCTGCTTTGGTCTCCGTGCAAGAAGTAATTACTGATGTCCTAAAGCAGTGGTCGGCAAACTGCGGCTCCCGAGCCACATGCGGCTCTTTGGCCCCTTGAGTTTTTAGCAAAGGCCAGCTTAGGAGTACCCTAATTAAGTGAATAACAATGTACCTACCTAAATAGTTTAAGTTTAAAAAAATTGTTTCTCGCTGAAACCGGTTTGGCTCAGTGGATAGAGAGTGTCAGCCTGTGGACTGAAGGGTTCCGGGTTTGATTCTGGTCAAGGGCATGTACCTTGGTTTCGGGCATATCCCCAGTGGGGTGGGGGGGGGGGGGGGCGGGGGTGCGTGCAGGAGGCAGCTGATCGATGACTCTCTCATCGATGTTTCTAACTCTCTATCTCTCTCCTTTCTTCTCTGTAAAAAATAAAATATATATTTTTAAAAATTTTTTCTCAAAAGAAATTTCAATCGTTGTGCTGTTGATATTTGGCTCTGTTGACTAATGAGTTTGCTGACCACTGTCCTAGGGCCAGGGTCATGTATCTCTGACATGTATGTCTGTGTCAAAATCTGTTTGAGCCCAAGTCTCACACTTTCCCCCAAAACTGAAACTGAGTGTATGTAAAACTTGAGTGCGCATACACACACACACACACACACACACACACACACGCTGCAGTATATAGTGGTGTGTCCCGGGAGTGGTATGAAAAGCAGAAAAATTCTTTTCTGCTGGTGAGGGATGAAAGAGGGCTGGATGGAGGAATGACTTTTGAAATGAGCTTTGATGTGTTAGTAGGATTTCACTGGTTCAAGATACAGAAGACATAGCAGGCAAAGGGGGGAAGACTGAGTCACAGAACAAAAGCAATATTGATGAAAAGATGATTGAGGCTATTCAAGTTGGTAACTGAGAAGCATTTCGGATGCTACTGGCATCTTCCTCTCCCTTCCATACCTTTCCCAGAATATTACTCTTAGCCCTTTGTAGACAAGGGCTGTTTCTTGGAGGCATTTCTTATACAAGTATACAACATAAAAAACATAAATCAAAACACTTTTTTATTCATCATCTTGCACTATGTTATTTTATGTGTTTACACATAACAGGCACAAATTTATACTATATAAAGGATATTTATACTATTATTTTAATGTTCAAAGATCTCATAGTCAAATGTCAAGTATCTTCAATAAGTAATTTATAAATATGTCTATCCCAATTTGGGGAATGACACAGAGTTCAGGAAAACGGGATTTTTATACAAATGATAAGCCATTAATAGATAACATTAATGAGTTAGAAACATTTTTTTCTAGACACTTAGAAATATATCTCTCTCAGCCAGTTAGCTAAGCCTGTTTTATCAACTAAGACATTTTATACGTAACAAAAGAAACAGCAAGAACTTTGGTTAATGTAAGCGTATAATATAAATGGTCTAAGACCAATAGTATTAGTAAATAATTCACATTAATGATGGAACGTAGACCTCCTTCAACATAATAACCTCTAAATGACAGAATTTGGAAATAAGATACATTTTACCAACCTGCTTTTGGGACTTGTGGGTATAAATCTTGTTGTATATACATATGTATTCATGTATGCATGTGTGTATATGTAAATATTTATATGTATATAGACACACACATACACATATATATGTAATTCATTGAGATCTTACTTAAAACTAGAGGCCCGATGCAGGAAATTCATGCAAGAGTAGGTCTTCCCAGCTGCAGCAGCTGAGGGGATCCCTTGGCTGCGGTCCCAGCTTCATTCGGAAGGATATCCAGTCTAATTAGCACATTGTGCTTTTATTATTATAGATAATAACATTAATTAATGACCATTTCCAAAAGCTTATCAAACACAGAAAACTTATGGGTAGCATTATCCATCCCTCAAAGTTAAATTCTTGTATCAAAGTGTACTGACATTTTTAAAGCTATTGAAGAAGAAATATAATTTTATAGCAGTTGACATGAATTTAAATTATTGGAATGATGAATGTTTATTGAGACATTTTGCTTATAATTTATCATAATGCTAGGTCAAAATTTAATTGCGAGTAAAGGTTTTATTAAGACATCCCCCGAGGGGTCCTGGACTACAAGAGGGCACAGGCCAGGCTGAGGGACACCCCTCCCTCCCCGCCATGCATGAATTTCATACACCGGGCTTCTAGTCAATGATAAGAGAGCATCATTGATCATCTGCTCCCTGCACGCCCCACAAAGGGGATTGAGCCTGGGTTGTAGTGTGAGGCATATAGGGGACAGCTGATCGATTAATCCAACCATGACCTCCTGGTTCATAGTTCAACGCTCAACCACTGAGCCACACTAGACAAACTATTTGCTCATTATATTTACTCATTTACTCGTGGGCTTTCAGAAAATGCCTTTTTAAAAGATATTCAGTAGAATTCCTACCAAGTGATAGGCCATCGATCTCAGTTTGTTTTGAACAGCCCTAACTCACAATTGCCTTTCCTCAACTTTCCCAGCAGGGTCCTGGTTTAGTTGATATAGGATATGGTCATATGACTATTAAGAAGCTATCTAAATGGAGTTTTAGGCTAAAAATCCAAAATGAAAGAACTACTGATCCTCAATAAAAGAACAAGTAAATGATAATCGTATGTAATTTTTAAATTTTTAACTTTTTATCATAAAAATTTCAGGCATGTCTTAGTATAGCTAACACTATATTATAGTGTTATATATAGCCTTCACCCAATTTTAACAGCTATCAACTTTTGTTCTATTCTAAACTTTATGTTTAATTAAACAAACATGACTTCCTTGAATTCTTACTCTATCACAATATTACGGAATTACTTACTGAAGTTTATTTTTCATGTAAGTTTCCTCCTTGGCATTATTTAAAGGGAGTCAAAGAAAAAAAAATAAATTGTATATTAACCCTCTACCTTGAGATTCCTGATAAACATTAATGCTGCTACAGAATCCTTAATATGCCAAAGAAATTGTGTTAATGTGTGTGTGTCTTAAAACAATGAGGTAGATAATATATATAATGGAAGGAAGGAAGGAAGAAAGGAAGGAAGGAAGGAAGGAAAGAAGGAAGGAAGGAAGGAAGGAAGAAAGGAAGGAAGGAAGGAAGGAAGGAAGGAAGGAAGGAAGGAAGGAAGGAAGGAAGGAAAGGAGGAAGGGAGGGAAGGAGGGAGGGAGGGAGGGAGGGAGGGAGGGAGGGAGGAAGGGAGGGAGGGATGGAGGGAGGGAGGGAGGGGAAGAGAGAGAGAAAGATACATGATGGATGGGTAGTAGACCATAAATATAATTTTCATAGGTCAGATCATGCACATTAAGAATCTGAAGAATTAGTGTTGACTTAAAAAAAATGTTAACTTGCAAATGTAACCAAACCTTTTGAAAACCATGACACAGTTATACGATAAGACTAAATATTACCTAACTGCATAGGTCCCTGGACATTTGTATCAATGTGTGACTTATCTGGTGCAGAGGCAAAGGGCATCTTGGGAGAGGTCCACATGTGTTGGTCCTCGGGGAGGCAAACCCAATGGTTGTGTCCTTTCCCTGTGGGCTTGCTGGGGTTCACTGAGTACCCAGCCTGCGATGCAAGGCCTTGTTTTGGGCTGTCAGTGCTGGTGATTATGAGTTATGGCATCTGAAACATTTAAATGTGCCGAACCTCAGTTTCCATATCTGTAAAGGAAGGAAGGCTTAAAAAACGACCATGAAGCCGAGACCAGTTTGGCTCAGTGGATAGAGCGTCGGCTTGCGGACTGGAGGGTCCCGGGTTAGATTCCGGTGGAGGGGCATGTGCCATGACTGGTGGGCACATCCCCAGTAGGGGTGTGCTGGAGGCGGCTGATCGGTAATTCTCTCTCATCGATGTTTCTGACTCTGTCCCTTTCTCTTCCTCTCTGTAAAAAATCAATTAAATATATATATTTTTAAAAAACGACTATGAAACTAGAAAGAAGGTTGCTGGTTAATTCATGGCCCACGGGGTGCAGAAAAACAGGCCTCCAGGGTGAACTGTCCACGCAGATCTGCAGGAGCCCGACCGAGGCAGAGTACAGACAGCTCTTCTCCTTAGAGAATCGGAAGGAGTGACAGCAATACCTCCCGTGCATTCCAGATTCCAGAGGACGGTTTTGTTGTAATATCCATTTGCAAAACACGGTGTGGAGTGAGGCGGTGCTACACAGCACGTATTTTTAATTTAAAATCCATTAGCATTCCACATAATTAATTAGAATTTTTATACTCCAGTGGCTTTGGGTTCCCTACAGAAAATTGAGCACACAGAATATAATTTGATTTAATTTTTGGTCTAAGTTTAATCTACCTTAAACATTTTTTAATATCTCGGGAAATTTTAACTACTTAAAATTTTGTGGGGTTTTTTCTCTTTTTTTCTTTAGTAAACCCAACAACTTAGTCTGGTATTTTTTTGCAGGTGGAGGAGCAGGGAGAAAAAGCTTTAAAGAAGTATGGCCAAGACGAAATATTGAATGTGAGTGTTTACAATCCAAAATATAGAGTCCATCCCCTGGGTAAGGTGCAACGCAGAGAGATTATGAGATTTTGCCTGTTGATCTCACACCCTTTGTCTTCTTATCAGAATTATAGAACTACCCTTCCACATGGCTCTTTTCAAGTTCCAGTCTGTGCCACTACAATGATCTCACACAAAAGGCATTGCATGTATTTGACACTCTTATGGCACATTTATTGTGGCTCAAGAGGCCAAGTACATGGTCATAATTCCCTTCCATTACAACTTCCAAGGGCCATGGGATTATTTATAACCATGGAATTAAAGCACAAGGTGTGGAGGTCCTTGGGCTAACTTCAAATTGCTTTGAATGATTATAATAAATATTAGCTCATTAGAATTCCTTGACTATTCTGTTTAGTGGAGTCATCCATCAATTTTTGGTCAACGTTTTCTTTTTATCCTAATATATCCTTTAATGTCCTGCTCTCTTTTAACCATGGGTTATCCAGTGCTCTGCCATCTCAGAGGTAGACACATTCATATAGTGTGTGCTAGATAGGCAAGCATATTTACTTATTATTCTCCAATATAAGTGTTTTCTGTCTTCTTGCATGATTATGATAGTGACTTGTCTTTCAACTCTTTAGGTTGAGTACAATCATTTAGTCTATAATATAAACAATTATAATATTGTGATGTTTTCTATAAAAGGCAATACATTTCAGTATAGAACTATCATAATAGTAAACTTCAATAAAGCACATACACATATACACACAAAATATATAGACTAAAACCTATAATTAACAAGCTTTGAAATTTTTAATAGAACTTAGTATTAAAAAGTATTTGTTATTTGTTCTAGTGCACAACTAGTTGTTTGGGTATTGTATTTCATTTAAAAATATTTTTAGCCAAAACCGGTTTGGCTTTGTGGATAGAGCGTCAGCCTGCGGACTGAGGGGTCTCAGGTTCGATTCCGGTCAGGGGCATGTACGTTGGTTGCGGGCACATCCCCAGTGGGGAGTGTGCAAGGGGCAGCTGATTGATGACTCTCTCTCATCAATGTTTCTAACTCTCTCTCTCCCTCCCTTCCTTGCTGTAAAAAATCAATAAAATATATTTTTTTAAAAATAAAAATATTTGTAAAGTAATATAAAATAGAAACAGATGCACTGATGTAGAGGACAGACTAACAGCTATCAGAGGGGAGGGAGTGGGGCGCTAGGTAAAAATAGGTTGAAGGGATTAAGAAAAAAAACACAGAGAAAGGCAGCAGCATGGCAATTAGCAGAGGAAAAGGGGGTGGAGGGTAGAACAGGGGGGGTAAATGGTATTGGAGACAGCTTTGACTTGGGGTGGTGAACACACAGTACAATTTACAGATAAAATTTTAGATAATTGGATACCTGAAACCTACATAATTTTATTAACCAGCATCACCCCAACAAATAAAGTAGATTAAACTTAGACTAAAAATTAAATCAAATTACATTCTGGGTGCTCAATTTTCTATAGGGAACCAAAAGCCCCTAGAGCATAATAAATAATTTTAAAATAAATAAATAAATAATTGTAGTACGTAGCAGAAGGTATAATGATTTTTTTTTAAGTTTTCAAATCTGGAGAGACATAAGATATTATTTCCTTTTCAGATCCAACGTTAAATGAGAGATTTCAAGATATGGCCATTCTACAGAATTCAGATTCATTTTGTCTACAGATAGAATTTAAATTTTAAGTCATTTATACATACATACTTTTAAGATAAATGGTGGCTTCAGGCTTACTTTATGACTGTTTAGAAACATCATAATGCAAATATAGAGTAAATCTGGTTCAATCTTAATGACAAACTCTTTCAACAATAGAATTTTGCACATAAAACAAAATATGAAACACAAGTGAATTAAAAGAGACAGACAAGATCAGGTCACTGTATGGAAAAAATGCTATTTATTGGCTTTTTGGCATCATGTGACTATGTTAATAACTGTAGGGATAACTGGCACTAGGAACAAATATCAACATGTTTAATGAAGTTATTGATTTTCCCCTCATAAATGTTCTTACACCCTTTATATTGTAGGCCTATCACTAATGATGTATGTCTTTTCATTAGAGTTGGCATAATGAAGGTGACAATTAATTTTAATGCATCTGCTAGTGAAACTTAATATTGAAAAATTAATAAAGCAAACTTAATCTCATTGCTGAGTCTATTAATATTATTACTGTATTAGCAAGCAAACTGACTGACAGGAACATTTACATCAGGCAGTTTGCTTAAGAAAGCAATCATAAAAAGGGTAGAGAGTACGCACAGGGTATCTCCTCTCTCTCCTGAATCACAGACAAAAGAAAAAGATATAAAGCCACGAGGAAGAAAATTCAAGTGATGGGGAACAGCAGCATGTCTTAGAAGAGGGGATGTGAGAACAGGAGTGGTTACCTATGAGGAAAAAACAGCAACAGCCCGGCTGGTGTGGCTCAGTGGTTGAGCGGCGACCTATGAACCAGGAGGTCACAGTTCAATTCCCAGTCAGGGCACATGCCCCGGTTGTTGGCTCCATCCCCAATGTGGGGGAATGCAGGAGGCAGCCGATTCATGATTCTCTCTCATCATTATTGTTTCTGTCTCTCCCTCCCTCCCTCTTCTTCTCTGCAATCAATAAAAATATATTTTTTTAAAAACTTTCAACGTAAACAGACTAGATACTCCAATCAAAATAGATCAAGTGGCTGAATGGATAAAAAAGCATTATATATATATATATATATATATATATATATGTGTGTGTGTGTGTGTGTGTATGTGTGTGTGTTGTCTATAAGAGACCCACCTCAGAACAAGGGGCTCACACAGACTGAAAGGGAAGGGATGGAAAAATATCTTGCAGGCAAATGGAAATGAAATAAAAGCTGGGGTAGCAATACAGAATTCTGGCTGCCAAAATAGACCTCAAAGTGAAGGCCATAACAAGAGATGAGGAAGGCCACTTCATAATACCAAAGGGATGGATACAACAAGAAAGTATAAACCTGAAAACATATGCACCCAATGCAGGAGAGTGTTGTAACCCTAAAGGACCCATTTCTTCTTTGATACGAAGCATCTGTGACAGTCATACAAAAGTCAGCTTATTGAGTCATTTCCTCATTGGATGTACACCAGTGTTTCCCAAACTTTTGACATATGTGTACCCCTTCTATAATTTATGTAATGCTGAGTACCCCCCATCAAAAAAAATGGATGTATTTTAATAACAATCAAAAAATATTTATTTTTTATTTTTTTGGTACATGCACAAAATAATAACAAATGAAAGATAAAATTATTCATAACAAAATATAAATAAAAGGTATATTTTAAATAACATTTATTTGGATCAATGAGAAGGATGAAATTGACTTGACTCATGAGAACGTAGAATTAGGCGCAGCTAAGCACAGTGCAGTGCATATCCCCACCAAACTCTTCCCGTACTCCTGGGGGTATGCGTACCACACTTTGGGAAACACTGATTGTCTATGAATTGGGCTACTCTGTAGAAGCCTTGGATTGGGCTGTGACATCCTCACAGGCCCGGGGTACCCAAGGATCGCAGAAAGGGAGTTCTTATTCCTACCTATCTATGCCAACAATTTTAACATACTATTTTATTTAAGGCTTCTTCCTTCTGGGATGTTGGTATTATTAACCCATTCTACAGATGAGAAAAACAAGTATTAGAGAAGCTAAAAACCATTCCACCCCTGGATGGAGCTTGGATTCTAAAAAAGTTGGCTCTCATTCCAATATGGCTACTCTTTCTAGCTTGAGAAATCTATGCCCTTTTCCTCCCCACAAGTTGAAGTTGAGCAAAATGACAAATGTGTTAACATTCCAAATGGGATGGATTGTTCATTTTATGAAAGAAAATGTTAAGCTCAGGCAACTTTCCTTATGTGATTAAATCTAGCACAGATTTTATTTTATACCAATTCATTCAAAGACGTTTTTTGAAAGTGGCTGTCAGATAAGCTATACGTCTTTTTTCTTCCTCTGTACAACGCCTGAAACCAGTATCCCTCTCATCTATCATTTGCAGCTGTCACAGATCGAGGAAAGCATTTGTTTTCGATGGATGATTTGTCGCTAATTTTCAGTGCTCGACATAGACAGGCAGGGAGAGGCTCTGAGAGATGAAACAGAACAGCCCAGTTTTCTCCATGCCGGGTAGAATGAAATCGCTCAAAAGCCAGCAAATTCAGCAGAGGAACAGAAATACAAAACAACATCAACAACAACAAAGAGGGATTTTGCATCTCAAATATTCATAACATTGTCAATTACCTAAAAATTGTCCATCAATCATTTATTCGGGTCATGCATGTATTCATTTGGCTTGTGCATTAATTTAACTTAGGATACAGGAGAGGGGGTGGGAATTGGAGAAAGCGTACATGATCATTAAACTATACCTCCAGTCTGAGCGCCCTTAGCAACCGTGCTGACTCCAACCAAAACAAAGCAAGCAAACCACACATCACAATGACCTACGTGGTGGCTCCACCCCTCATTCCCTGATGACCTTGGGGAGGTCATTTATCACACAACTTCCTGTGAAGAAGCCATTTACATTGCTTAAACAAATAGAGGACTACCCAAATTCAAAAACCATTATAAAGTACCGTGTTTCCCGAAAATAAGACATTCTCTGAAAATAAGACCTACTTACAGGTTTCCTTCTGAGTGAAATATAAGGCATCCCCCAGAAAATAAGGCCCCCAGGCTCCGTCTCAGAATGAAAATTAATTTACCGGAAACTGGTCGCTAGGGCCACCCCGACTGGCGTCTAGCAACCAGTGACCTTATGCGGAGTCCTGACGTCACTGCTGTGTGAATGGAGAGAAATCAGTGTGGAAACTTTGTGAAACCTAAACTGCAACAAGTTGTGAATTGGGTGAAGAATTCATGGGAGAAAATCACTGACAGTTGCATTGCAAATGCACTGCAAGCAGGCTACTTTGACAAGAAGTACTCATTTAAAGATAGTGCTATTGCTAAACATGAGAGATTTGGTCTACTGATTCTGAAAGAAATGGAGTAACAAGGAATTCACCAGGAAATTCAGAAATTGGATTGTTATGATGATGTTCCAGAAGATGATGACATGATTGTCATTGAATAAATGAGTCAATTCTTGATACTGTGGGATTCACAGTTTGTCTGGTTTGTGTTGACAACTACCGTACTACCGTACCGTATACAGGTAATAAATTTCCTTTATTTTCATTTAACAATAAATGTGTACCGTATTCTTCCTCATGGAAAAATAAGACATCCCCTGAAAATAAGACCTAGTGCATCTTTGGGAGCAAAAATTAATATAAGACACTGTCTTATTTTCGGGGAAACAAGGTATTAGACAAGAAGAAAGCAAACAGCACAGATGTTTTTAAAAAGCTATATATACCTAAAACTAGATATACCTGTTATGTCAATTAATATAAAAGGGATGAGGAAAATGGTGAAAAATTTTAGGTTGGACACACTGGAAAATCAAAACCAGAAAATTTTAAGGGAGGGGGTGGGGAGAGAAGCAAACAAAAGATACAGTAGCAAGACTCTTGAAGAGGTAGAATTCAGACCAAAAACAAAGAATAAACTAGACTAAGAAAGATAATTCATACTGCAGGGAGCATTCTGAATAAACATATAGCAGCTATAAATATGCGTGAGCCAAATGATGCCAAATCAGCAGTGATAAAGCAAAAACTGTAAATTATACCAGAGAGGAGCACAGACATACGCAACAAGCAGGGAGCTTGTATTTGAAGATCTTGACCTATGGGATATCAAGTGCATGAAAACCAATTTACAAAAGAACACTAAAAAAACGTAAAAATATTTAACTAATATGTAGTAAATTGTCTTCCCTGAAAATAAAGAACATACTTTCTTTGCATATGTTCATGGGATAGTCATATATTTTAGAGGCCCGGTGCACAAAAATGTATGCACTCGGGGTAGGAGGGTCCCTCAGCCCAGCCTGCACCCTCTCACAATCCGGGATCCCTCTGGTAGGATCCCTAGGTCTGCCCTGAGATCAGGGCCTACTGGGGCTTTCTTTCCCCCGGCTGCAGGCAGCTGGCCTCACCCCTGCCGCTGCCACTGCTTGCCATCTGTGCAGCTCTGCCCCCTTCCCCTGCCACTGGTGGCCTCCCTCTACAGGTGACAGGTGTGGGGTGTGATGGCTTGGCTGGCCTGGGCCTCCCACTGCTGGGCAACGCTGGCCGGCCACACACCTGCCACAGAGTAGCCACCGGTGGCCTGGGCCTTCCTCTTTCTTTGCTTGGGGGTGGGACCAGCCCTGTAAGGGGCCATCTACCTACCTGATTGGCCCTAACCACTTACCTGCCTACCTGATAACCCCTAACCATTTGCCTGCCTACCTAATTATCTATAACCACTGGTCTGCCTACCTGATCACCCCTAA
This sequence comes from Vespertilio murinus, assembly GCA_963924515.1. Lineage (NCBI taxonomy): Eukaryota > Metazoa > Chordata > Mammalia > Chiroptera > Vespertilionidae > Vespertilio > Vespertilio murinus. The sequence continues at coordinate 6,637,935 of OZ004716.1, read as the reverse complement.
TCACTCTGCCCGCCTGCCTGATTGCCCCTAACTATTGTTTGGGGACAGGGCAGCCTGGCAAGGGACCGGGGTAGTTCTGGTCTCTGGTCATTCCAGTCATTACGCTTGTGGTGGCTGGCCTTTTACTATATAGGATTATGCCACAGAAATCGTCAATTTCAGAAATATAAAAATAAAAGTCTTCTCTAACTAAAGCAATAAAACAACAACAAAAAATAACAAAACACAAAAAATACCTTTCCTGTACCTTAGAAAAACCAGAATATCTTTCCTATCACCTAGAAAAAGGAAAGTATATTAAGACACTCCTAACTTAATAGGAATACACACACACACACACACACACACACACAAAACCAACCCAGTAAAATAGAGTATAATGTGAATTGTAGTTAATATCAAGCCATTCTAAGGAAAATTAAATGTATATATCAATATTAGTAAAGGCATTTTATTTACACGAATTATGCAGGAAAAGGGAGCTAACCCAAGTAACTTTATAAAAATGTTGTTTTGCCTGGACCATGAGGCAAAAAACATTAAAACCTGTATGTACTCACACAAAACATTATATTCTAGTTAATAAATTTGTTCTTCACAGGAAAGCAAATTAGTAATTCTGAAACTACTTTATGTGTATAGTAGTTTGGTATTTATGAATTCAAACTGATGTACTAATATATATTCATCTAAATATGAAGTCATACTGATGTTGCCAACTCTAATACATATGTATATGTATATATAAATATATATACGCAAGTATTTACATACATAACTATAACTATACATATGTATAAGCTATATATCGTTTCCTATTGCTGCTGTAATAAATTACCACGGGCTTAGTAACTTAAAACCACACACATTTACTGTTTTAGTTCTGGACATCAGAAGCCTGCTAGGGGTCTGTCTGGGCTAAAATCAAGGTCCTAAGAGAGTCTGTTTCCTTGCCTTTTCCAGCTGTGAAAGCCACCTGCCTTCCTTGGCATATGTCCCTTCCTCCAAAACCAATAGCAGAGCATCCTCACATCTGTCTGTCTCCTCCCTCTTCTGCTTCCATCTTCCACTTTAAAAGACACATACTTATACCAAGCCCACCTTAAGCCAGGATGAACTATTTATTTAACATTAATCGTTTAGCAGCTTTAATTTGATCTACAACATCACTTCTTCTTTGCCACCATGTGACCTAGTATATTCACAGGTTCTAGGGATTCAAACATTGGACATGGCTGGGGAGCCACTAGTCTGCCCACCACAAACCCCAAGCTCTTTAGCAAGAGAATTCGGTCAAAATATTAAAGAGCAAATAATGATAATGCTTTTTTTTTAACTGCTTCTGACCACACAAAGAACTAAAACTTAATTATTTCTTTTCATCAAACATAACCTCTCTATGTAAAAGGCTAATAGGCTAAGTGTCCCTCCACCCGTCCGACCAGTCGCTATGATGCGCACTGACCACCAGGGGCAGACGCTCAACACAGGAGCTGCCGAGCTGCGGTGACTTGGCAGCTGTGGTTCTTGGGTGATGCACGAGGGAGTCCCATTCCTCATGGGGCCACACACTTCCACCTTCAGCCATGGGTTATGTTGTTGCTGGGGCATTGTTGGCCCCGAATCTGGTTTACTGCACACTTGCATTTGCATTCCATACCCTGTGCAACAGCAACTTTGTAGAGTGCCCTCTTGCACTCTGGGACCCCTCAGGGGATGTCAGAGAGCTGGTTTTGGCCCAATTCCTGCAGGCTAGCACAAGGGACCCCACCTGCCAGAAGGACCCCACTCACTCCACAGATGCCAGGGAGGGAGCATGGGAGCTTGGCTCCTGGATGTGTCCTGCCCCACCTGACACCTCCTAATTAATTTCCTTTCAATGTGCACAAATGTGTGCAATGGGTCACTAGTAATTTTGATAGTTAATTTGGCAATATCAGTCCCCAAAGATAATTACAAACCAATCTCATTTCTGATCATCCAAGCTATACCTGAAAAACCACTATAAACTAAATTTATTAACTAGCAATGCACAGGTTTAAATTTCACATGATAGCTTTTCTACAAGCAACACAATCAGCTAAAACATTTAACAGTCTTAATACCTGAATTCATAAAATAAACATAAAACCCATGTAAGATAAATGTAGATATGAAATGTCTATAAGAACTATGTGAAGAACAATTTATCATATATGATAATTATGTTTATTTCACATATATAACTATGTCAATTCTCTCTAAATTATGACTGTAATGAAATAGTAGTAAGTTCTTTTATTTTTATGTGAATAAAATGAGTTTAAATTTTTATGGATCAAAACCACAATGGGATGCCACTTTGCACTCAGTAGGATTATTAGAGCGAAAAAGTGTGATAATGACAGTACTGGTGAGAATGTGGAGAAAAATTAACCTTCATACAATCATGGTAGAAAAATAAAATGCCTCATCTGCATTGGAAGACTATCTGGCAGTTCCTCAAGTGAGTAAACATAGAATTATCACATGAGCCGAAACCGGTTTGGCTCAGTGGATAGAGTGTCGGCCTGTGGACTGAAAAGTCCCAGGTTCGATTCCGGTCAAGGGCATGTACCTTGGTCGCAGGCACATCCCCAGTGGGGGGTGTGCAGGAGGTACTGATGGATAATTCTCTCTCATCGATGTTTCTAACTCTCTATCCCTCCCTCTTCCTCTCTGTAAAAAATCAATTAAAAATTATATTAAAAAAAAGAATTATCACATGAACCAGTTTTTCTACTCCTAGCTCTATACCCAAGAGAAAGGAAAGCAAACACACACACACACACACACACACACACACACACACACACACACACTCTTGCACACGAATATTTATAACGACATTATTCATAGTAGCCAAAAGAAGGAAAAAAAACAACTATAAAATTCCATCAAGTGGTGAATGAAAGGATAAACAAACAGTGGTATATTCATGTATCCCTCCTGTACTACTTATTTTAAATATACACCAACAAGATCATACATCTACTATTAAAATATCAATGCTATATATGAACGTAGTAATATACTTTTTGGATAAGCGGTGATTTAATTTTATAAAGCAAACTGCAAACCCCTTTTCTAAAGATCACCATGCTTGTTCTTTTTGCATCTGCACTTGTATTTTTTATGCGAGAGCACTCTGGTTAAGGACTTGACAGGACTGTTGACTATTTCTGAGGGACACACATTGAAATAGCACTTGCCTTTCATCAACATTACAAATGCTTGCTGAAGGGCGACTGGCCTCTGCATAAAGCCCTTTCATCAATTTGTCAACAGTATTTAAAAGTTTCTTCAGCAGAAAACCACCATGAAACGCTGGAAAGGAGGGAGAGGAAGGCCACTTGTAAGCTAATAAGGCAGCTTCTTAACGAGAGTTGTTTTCCACCACGTAATTATCCTGCTGTTTTGCAGGCTCCGGTTTTCAATGGCTCCGAGCAATCAGGGCCTGCCACAGGTCCCAGAAGGTGTTTCAATGACATACATCCTCTGTTGGGAATTTTCCCCTGAAATTCTGCATTGGTCCATAATGATGCGTTAGTGTTCAGGGCCATTGTTATTATTATTTTCTTCTGTGTCTACCTGTGCGTGTCTATTCGGGAGGCATTCATGAAGGCAGAGCATCTCCATCGGCATCCTATGGAGAACTTAGACTTGCTGTGTGCCTTCTCTACAGGAGGCATCATGCCTGGACTTTGTTTTCATGCATTCTCACTTATCCACCAAAAAAACAAAAAAACAAAAAAACCCTCAGTTGTCACTGGGTTTATGTGTCTGGTCTTGCACCTTACTCTACAATTGCCTGTTCATGTATGTAGCTTCCTTTTACAAAACAAGATTTGGTTAAAAAAAAAAGTTACATATTCCAGCATTCATAAGCACCAGTGTTTTATCCACAGAGTGATTAATTGCTTATATAAAATGTATTTTTAAAATATTTTATTGATTTTTTACAGAGAGGAAGAGAGAGGGATAGAGAGCTAGAAACATTGATGAGAGAGAAACATCAACCAGCTGCCTCTTGCACACCCCCTACTGGGAATGTGCCCGCAACCAAGGTACATGCCCTTGACCGGAATCGAACCTGGGACCTTTCAGTCCACAGGCTGATGCTCTATCCACTGAGCCAAACCAGTTTCGGCTATAAAATGTTTTTATTTCTTAAATTGATTGGGGTAACATTGGTCAACATGAACATATTGGTTTCAGGTATGGGTTTCTATGTTACAAGGTCTAGATATTTCCCCATGTGTCCACCACCCAGAGTCAAATCTTCTCTTGTCACCTTATGCTTATATAAAATGTAAGACTATTTTTAAAAATATGCTAGCACTAAAACTAATAGGCATTTGTAGGGAATCTTCCACAATAGATTGAGAGTAGGGTGCTGAGGAGCTAGATAGTAATATAATATATGTACAGAGAGATGAGATGAGATAGATAGATAGATAGATAGATAGATAGATAGATAGATAGATGATAGATAGATAGATAGATAGATAGATTTGTAAAGTTTCTTTGAAAACTAGATTTGAGTCTGAGATGAGTCTGATGTGACAAATCTCTCAGACAGAAAAAAGTATCTCCTCTCTGCTTAAACTCTCATAAAGCTCATTGAACCATGTTAAAATTATGTATGTATTGGTCATGTCGCTGAGCTCCTGAAGCCCAGTATGTTGTGATTCTGCTGGGCCTGAAAAATACAGAGATGACTGATGATGTCACTGGGTATAAGAGAGCCAGTGTTGTGGGGTGGTTGAGGAGTCCTTGTTAACCCTATCTCACAGATAAAGAAACTGGGGCTTTAAGAAGATTAACTAGTTATACACACATACACAAAACCACACAGCCAATGAAAGCAAGAGTGAGAACCAGGGTTATATCGGAGTTTTTGGTAGTTGATGTGACCATTTAAGGAGATAGTGCTTTGTTTTTTAAATATATTTCTTTATTGATTTCAGAGAGAAAGGGAGAAGGGGATAGATATAGAAACATCAACGATGAGAGAGAAGCATTGATTGGCTGCCTCCTGCACGCCCCCCACTACGAATGAAGCCCAAACCCCATGCATGTGCCCTTGGCTGGAATTGAACCTGGGACCCTTCAGTTCACAGGCTGATGCTCTATCCACTGAGTCAAGCCAGCTAGGGCCAAGGAGATAGTGCTTTAAATGTAGTTGGACCACTTGCTCTGGTTTCTTCTCTACTTCTTCCTTATCATATTGTTGTGTTGTCTAAGGAAAGGCAGAGTAAATAAATAAAAAGGTGAACAACTGAGATGCTTGTCCAAGGATCTGAACCCATATCCTCACCATCAAATGGAGCCAACTACCCCCTCATTGTCCCAATCATGGGACTCATCTAAGATGGAGTTAGGTAATAATATCTCATGTGCATATAGGAGTGTGTGTGTGTATTTAGAATATATATTAATATAGAGCTGACCAAAATCTACCTTCTATATCATTTGTTGGAAAGAATAAAACTATCTTTCAAATTGAGTATTAAGAGTAAACTCATATTACTATATCTTTTATTATTGGTTCAGATTTAAACTTTTGCTATCATTTTTGCTTTTTAGAAAAATAATTACTTTGCTATGTGTCTTTACACTTTTAATTTAGAATAATAAACCTGAGGCTACAGAAGATGTCTGAATTATGAAGTACCCTTCAGCTCCATCTGAAAAACAAACAAACAACAACAGCAACAAAACAATCTTTGGAGCAATATATTATTCCCTTAAAGTCATCATTTTTATTTTAAAATTAAGGGAAAGGCATAAAGCAGGTTCTAAAATGCTCTCAGGCATCAAGATGTTGGTAGTAGAGATTTTGAAAGATTTCTTTTCTAGTATCTCTCGTGACATATTAGAAATGTGAGCAGAATAAGTTTCATAGCATCAGATGTTGTGGCCCCAACTTTTAGATGTAAATCTCTAAGGTCCAGTTGAATCTCTAATTTACACACGAAGAAACTGGACTAAACAGAACTAATTTTCACAGGATTGTTTTTGAGGATGAAGTGGCAAAGTATAAGATGAAAAGTAATCATTGTAGTTGCCTGACATCTACAGACGGTCGGGAAGTATGTTTCCATGATTATCCAATGAGGAGAAGCTAATAAGCAGTAGCATTGTGGACTCAGCGGGAAAATAATTACACATGGTCTCACGCCTGGGTGTGAGCCCTGTACATTCCTAATCAAAGGAGCAGAACCAGCCCAGATACTGTTGCTCTGGCAGGATGGCCTGGTGGATGCTAAATCCACTGCCTGTTTGGTAGTTCTTTATCAACAACCAAGTTAATAAAACAAAAGAACAGATACAAGAACAGCAACTATAAAAAACAAACAAAAAACAAACAAACAATAAAAACAACCTCAGGTTCATGCACTCCTCTCCACTCTCTTTACTTTAGATATTTTTGCATACTTACGAATTTTTGCATACCAGGAATATCTTTCCTTTTCATACAAATACATATAATTGTGTCTTGGGTTTTATGACCCATCTCTCCCTTTAGATAATTGATGGCTTGGGGGTAGGGGATATGAGTGAATGGAGTATCTATGTGATAAACTAGAGGTCATTAGACATCCCTGATTATTAATATTAACCATCAAATCCACTAAATTCAGATGTCATAAAAGTGGATTTTTTTTCTTTTTAAAAATATATATACTTTATTGACTTTTTACAGAGAGGAAGAGAGAGGGATAGAGAGTTAGAAACATTGATGAGAGAGGAACATCAACCAGCTGCCTCCTGCACATCCCTTATAGGGATGTGCCCACAACCAAGGTACATGCCCTTGAATGGAATCAAACCTGAGACCTTTCAGTCCGTAGGCCGACACTCTATCCACTGAGCCAAACTCGTTTCAGCAAAAGTGGTGTGTGTTTTTTTCAAATCTGTGGTATGTTTCTCAAAACTGTGTGTCCTCAGATGCCCTCATCTGATGGCCAGCCAATGATCCTCTAGCATCCCATCACACCAGGGTTTGTGCTTGTTGACGTATATAACACCTACAACAAGCTAATGGCTTCCTTATGAAAGTTTCTGTTGGGCTATCTTTTCCCTCTAAACTTTTTGCAGGTAAGGTTTAGATCCGATCCAAATATTTTAAATTACTTCTGCTAGTTTTCTTAGAGTCCATGCCAGCATATTTTTTTTTTTTAGATCTCTGTACAAGTGGAAATGAGGAAGAGATTTCATTAAGCTTGCTGGAATTAATCAATGGATAGTGGCTGCTCCCACTATGAGTTGAAAAGTATTCTGAGGCCAGTGAAAATGAATGTTATAATTAACTCACTATACCTGTCATGGTTAGGAGAACAGGAAGTTTCTGCCTGTAGGTCATTTTTACCTTAAGAGCTGATATCAAATACAAACACAGGAATATTGTCATGGATACATGGTCAGCTCGGGCTTTCTGTGAGTTGCTTTCTGCTGTCATCTCTCCCATCTCCCACTTTCTGAAAAGTCAGACACACCAAAAAGAACCTCAGTTCATACATGTCCACGTTGTAAGCATTCAAGCCCTTCTAAAGCCAAATGCAGTCATGAATACTGTTTGACTAATGAATTATACAAATGGAGGAAAGAGAAGTAGATAATAGCCACACACACAAAAAAAAGTAAATGAAAGACAGATCCTTTAATGAGGAGAGATTCTATAGATATTAGTTATCAGATTTAATCATTACAAATGGGAAAACCCACAGACAGATAGATCCTCTATTCTTCCCAAACAGTGAGAAAACTCATAAAATGGGAAAACTCATATCAAATAGACTCATTAATCCAGAAACTTAATAATGTTGAAGTTAGAAAAAATACAGAAGAACTACATAAACATTCTTCCTTTAAACAAAGCTAAAAAGTTAAGTGGTTCAAATAACTTTTTCAACCACAGAAAGCTTTTAAGCGATGAGGGTAAAAATGACAAATGGTGGTGGTGATGATGATGTTGATGATGTTGATGATGACGACAACAACATTCATAGTCCCAGGCACTATACAAAGTGCTTCTCATAAATTCCCCAATTTAATCAAAACAGTGAAGCAGCAGGTATGATCAACATCGCTATTGTACAGAAGGTAACGTTTATCTGAAATACTGACCCTCCTCAAGGTCACACTGCTCTAAGGCGGCAGAGTTGGACATTGGAGCTTATTTCAAACTTCTGACCCATCACAACTAGCTGGTCCGGGCCCAGTCACAGCACCATAATCACCACTGATCATTCTTACCTTTATCTGAACTCAGGTCAATTTCCAGCACCACTTGTCAGGCCTAGCGGTGTAGCAGCGTCAACCCTGCCCAAAGCTGCATTTACAAAGGCCCGGGGACAGTGCCTTTTATATTTCCAGGGCCCCGTACGTCTGTGTTTCTCAGGAGTTTTATGACCTGTCACTGCCTTGGCAGACCCGCACCTCAGCAAGTTTTCAGGGTAATCTTTTCGGACTGATCTCATTTATGCTCGCCCGTTCTTTACCCGTAACAAATCTTATAAAAACACTTAGCGTTCTGGGGCTTTTCACACATAACTCATCTATCCAAAGGTTTAGGAAAAGTAATTCACAACACGGCTCTCCATCAAAAGAGGTAATCATTTCCATTTCTGTCTCCGCGTGAGATATAATGATTCTGTAATTTATGGGGCCACGGACGCCCCGTGACACATCATTCTTGGAGCATAATGTGATCTTCTCTGATTAATGGCTGCCATTTATCCAGAGACTGTGCAGGACACTGTCTATGTATTGAACATTCTCATTTAATTCTCACAACAATTGTAAGGGAAGCTAGAGCATTGCCTTCCTTTCACGGGTTCAGTAACAATCGCAGACGATGCAGCCAGGAGCCAGAGCTAAGATCAAGACTGGGAACACTGATTATTCTTTCAATGAGCAGAGGGGGAGAAAAGTACGATGAAGGTTGGGGACCATCTGTCTCTTATTAACACTTGACACTCTGTGATTTATTCATTCATTACGCCTTTATGAAGCTTTATCTAGATGTTCAATACGATGGGATTACTGAATGATACACCCAATGGGTGGTATATTTTAAAAGTATCACCACCCAGCATGCAGTTGCTCGGCTATAGAGTTGCCACCGTGATTCTCAAGCTTCCCTCCTCTGCCTGTCCCTTCCCCTCATTCTAGGCCAGGGTTTCTCAGTAGTGTCACTTATTCCTTGGAACGGATAAATCCTTGTCATAGGGACTGTCAGGGGTATTATAAGATGGTTAGCAGAATCCTTAACCTGTACCTAATGGAGTCAGTAGTAGCCCCCTCCCCAGTCATGACAATGGCACCTACAAGAATACACCAAAGAATACATAAACAAGTGGAACAACAAATTTTCTCTCTCTTAAATCCATCAATACAAATAAATCAGTCTCGTATGGCATCTATGCTGGCTCTGGTACATCTGCCCCTTCTACCACATAGGGCTGTGATTTTTAAAAGTTTCATAGGCAGATGGGATGGACTATAAAGATAACTTATTTTGGAAATCTGGTTTGCCCTTGCAGGAATTAACTATGTTTACTTCCTTAATCAACATAAATGTGTTCCACAATATTTAGGTCTGGTATGTGCCCTAAATGGGGATCGAGGGCACACCCTAAGCATATCAGGACTATCCAACCAACTGAGCTACCTGACCAGAGCCATACAGAACTGATTTTAAGTATCCTCTATATAATTTTTATAGTTATTAATTATGTACATATGAAATCTGCATAGTACTCTTCTTCAGGCAAACAAAATTCTTTTGTCATGGTCTTCAAACAATAACCAGTTTATCAAGTATGTTATAAATTATAGTAAATTTTAATAGATTACTAAATATTACCTTGATAAAAATCTTTAAAGTATAAGTTGATGCTATATTTGGTTGTTTGCAATTTATAATAAGATACAGTAATATTTCCATTCTTGTGGATATATTTTTTAAAAATGAACGCTATCTGTGTTTTTCAAGAGACTATTTGCTGCTTTTTACATCAAAGAGCTTAGGTGATATTGTAGCTTATTATTGGTTTATATATTATTTAATTGGTAGGGTTATGAAGTTACAAAGATCCATAAACATCAGAAAGACAGTTAATATAAAATGGTGACAGAACAGAAAAATAAATCATGGAATAAAACTGAGTGATGACACAGAAATAATTAAAAATAACAAAAACAAATACGAAAGAAATCACTTGGCTTTTTTGTGAGTTAAGATTAAAAAAATTTTAGAAGAAGAAGATACTACCTTGTGGGAAATGTTTATGTCATTTAACTATAGAGGAAAGTTACAATATTATTTTATTGGCATTTTATCACACAAGAAAGTGTTCCTTTTTTTCTCTCAAAGTCTTGCCTGAACAGTATACTGGTAACACCCCTTTTCTTACAGTACAGTTAGAATAGAAATAAGATTCCTGTATCCTGGAAGACCATGGAATACACAAATCACCTTTATTTTATTTAATGAAGACTTGAAACTTGAATGTCACCTTCTTACAGATTGTATGCTCTCACTGATAATAGCTTCATTTGGCATGAATCAATTGATGGTCCAAAAAGTCCTCCCTTTTCCATAACATGGTAGAGAATTCTAAAATTATCATATAGCATGTTGAATTATTCAATAAATAACCATGAATAATTAATGCCAAGAAGTCTAACAAAAGCCATCACAGCTTGCTTTGCCGAGGGTTTCCCTCAGAAGATCGGTGTTATTGATTTTCAAAAGAGAGCTTCAGAATTGGGAGCCCAAAAGCAGTAAGTGAAGCAATTTATATACAAAGTCGACACATGAATAAATAATAGCGGAACGAATGAGTCACCTCTCGAAAGAAACACTTCATAGCAGAGTTTGAAATAATGGTATATCGAACACTTCTTCAAATGTGTTGAGGGATCATGGTATCAAAATGGGCCTCCAATTAGAGAGACCTTGGAGAGGGGTCTTGCACCAGAGATCATGCTGGCCTAGCATCACACTGGGTTTGAGTTACATCCTGATAGAGGTGATAATTGGGTCTGCCCCAGGGGTCTAATCCCAACTCCTCTCTGTGCACAGTACTCAGGTATTCTCTTAGATAATTCCTCTCCCTTGGGTGGGCTGAAAGGAGGGGATTTTGATGGATAAAAACCATGAGCTTCCATTAACATTTTACAACCATATTCTGTGATGTAATCATACCAGTTGACCAGTTGCTACACTTATGTTGATCCACGAAGCTTCAGAGGTTCATCTACCTAGACCAATGGTTTGAGATATATTCATTCTTGATGAAATTCTAAGATACAACTAAGAGACAGGCATCTGAATCAGATATATGCTTGTAATTCACAACTACATGAATCATCTTTTTTATTTAAGAGAGAGAAAGAGAGAGAGACCTCAATTTGTTGTTCCATTCATCCATCCATTCATTGGTTGCTTCTCATGTGTGTCCTGACTGGGGATCGAATCTACATATTGGGATGATGCTCTCACCAACTGAGCTACCCAGCCAGGGCTCATATGAATACTCTTTAATTCAACACACTTAGTTTCTAAAATGAAGAGGTGTTCGTGTAAAAGTTCAAGCCAAATAATTATTTAATCTAGAAAATGGTTAATAATAATGGTAACAAGTTATAGATTTCACTTCATGTCAGGCAGTATTATAAACCAGAGTTCAACAATTTTGTTTTCTGCAAATGGCCAGATAATAAATATTTTAGGTTTTGCAGACTTTGTCACAACTACTCAACCCTGCCTTTGTGCAGTGAAAGCAGCTATAGACAAGAAATGCATGAGCAAATGAGCGTGGCTGTGTTAGTTACAGGCACTGAATAAATGGGCAATGAATTTCATACAATTTTCATGTGTCAAAAAATATATTTCAAATTTTTTTTCCAATCTTTAAATCTATTTCTGGCCTATCCAAAGACAGATGGCTGGCTGAATTTGGCCCACAAAGTAGTTTGCCAACCTCTTTTGTAAGAGCAGGTGTAGACATATCCAGAGAGAAAACATTTCATCCTCACAACAACCCTGTAAAGCATTTCTATTACTATCCCAACTCAGAAGGTTAGAAAATTGTGCTACAAAAAAAAAAAAAGTTAAGTAACTTGTTCAGTCATAAAGCAAATAACCGGAAGAGGCAGGATGTGAACTGACCAGAGCCATGTTCTTAAAACTTTCCACTAGAGACTCTCCTATCTGGAACGTGCAGGTGGCACTCTATTTCCTTCACCTGTGAAATATATTAGAAATATTGTACAGTCACATGATGTTTATTAGGAAATATTGTACAGTCACATGATGTTTATCGCCTCTGTGAGTAACCAGACCTGGGACTGAACTTCTGCTTTCAATTTTGCTTATACATTGCCTTAATTGCTGGCCATCTAAAGTGCCACCTGGCCAAAACTGGTTTGACTCAATGGATAGAGCGTCGGCCTGCTAACTGAAAGGTCCCAGGTTCGATTCCAGTCAAGGGCATGTACCTTGGTTGCAGGCACCTTCCCCAGTAGGGGATGTGCAAGAGGCAGCTGATCAATGATTCTTTCTCATAGATGTTTCTAACGTTCTATCCCTCTCTCTTCCTCTCTGTAAAAAATCAATAAAATATATTTTAAAAAATAAAAATAAAGTGCCACCTGAAGTAGCCTGAAGTATAGTAGGCACCCAAAAACATGAATTGAATTAAAAGGTACAGGAGAAACAATGTTGGGTGAATGCCAAGGAAAGGTTTATGCAATGCCCTCATTGATTAGCTCAAACCAAATGAAGCACAGAATGCAGTCCTACAAGAGTGAAAATGAGAATGCCAAAGAAGATGATATTTCTGTCTTGTACAATCAATTACAGTTTGGGATATTTGATTCAACTAATTGTCCATTTCAGAATTGATCATCATTTTGGAAGATTACATCTCTTCCCTAGTATTATTATGAAACGTGAGACGTACAAATGCATTAAGAAAATTAAACCCAGCCAAGATATACAGTCTAAATGATATTTAAGCAAGTCCCTTACTTTGTCACAAACTGCAAATTGCCTCACTGATAGAACCAATGATCTCCCATCTTACTGGCTGGTACAAGAGCCTACAGAATTCATCCCATGAGTGGTGCCATTCAAAGTGATGGCCATGGCCTGGGAAACGTGTTCTTGGTAACTTAGCCTTTGATGACTCAAGGATCAGAAAGAAGAGTCAGATTGTTGGGCACATCATCTGACAGCATCAAGAGATCCAGTAAACGAAAAACATGTGGAAAACAGATTCTTGATAGCATGTCAAAAAAGTGCCCCAGTGTCTTCCGGCCCATTCTGAGACTGGCTTCCTTTTTGAGCTTTTGATATAAGCCTTTTCCCTCTTGTTCTGTCCTCGATGCAGATGGGGAACAGCTGGTCACCCCTCTCATTACAGTTTCCCTCAAATGCATGATGGCAGTAATTAAGTCACATTTCCACAACTGCATTCTTGAGACTCAATAATTCAGGACACTAAATGTAACATAAAATTCTTATGAAATTATCTCACTTCTACATTTAGCAAGCGAAATCATTACCTACATTAAAACTTGAATATCTGCCCTTAAAATGGATATGTCTGTTTAGTGGGAACGTTCTCTCATGTGTATCGCGGCCCCAGATGTGGCTTTGGGATTAATATTCATTCGTTCTTTTAGCAAGTGCTGACTATTTATTTAAGTGAGAAGTGTCCTTTGTGTGGCAGGCACCAGGCTACAGGCTGGAATGCAACAAAGAAAACATGGAAATAGATTCTACTGCTGTGAAGCTTGACTTTTGGTGGAAGAAAAAGGAAAGACAAAGTAGGTAATTGCACATCGTGGCAAAGTCTATTAAGTAAATAATTAAGACACCAGCATAACGAAGAGTGACTCAAGGAGAATTCTACTTCCGCTCCTCACTTACTCGGGTGAGTTATCTAATTTTTCTAAGCTTTCATTTCCTTGCCTATAAAATTGGTAGGATAATCTCACCTACAGGATGGGATTGGTTTGTGGATTAATTGAGATACTTGTAAGAACACTTGGGGCCATGGCCAAGGATTTTGTAGCAACCCATTGAAAAAAGTAATAAGCATGTTAGCTAACATTTATTATCACTACTTTCAACATGGAGACAAAAGACAGATTGACCATTTGATTATAAGGGATATAACCTGGAGGCTTATGCTACAAAGGAAATACAAACCTTCATACATTTAAAGCCGTTTCAGAAATTATCTCATTGATTATTGCTAGACATCACTTAAGTTGGAAAGTTATTTAAAAAGGATGTATGAGGTGTTATCAAAATGTTATGAAAGTAATTTCATTCATTTAATATATTACAGACAAACATTGTTAGCGAGCTCTGGCCTGATAGGCACAATGTCTACTCTTAAACAATTCACATTCTGTTGTGGAGAAAATGATGCAAAAAATAAAAGTAAAGAAAACAAGACTATATTTGGAAAAAAATATCTCTTCTCTAATGTATAGCTTTGCTATTGGTAAAATGTAAGGCTTCATCTGTCTGATCTCCTAGTTTAATATTCTTAATTCTTTTATTTTTGGACAGTAATCCATAAAAGAAATAGAACATATATTCTCTGAATAAATACTAATATATAAAAGTATATATTCTAATATATAATATACAGTATATATTTATGTCACTATGAATGGCACAACTCATAATAATATATACAGTCATTGTCGGCACTGAAAGCTCAACTGGATCCCAAGCTTCTAGGTCGGCACTAAAAGCTCAACCCTCCTAAGGCCACAACCCTTTAATAGAGTTGCTCATGTTGTGGTGACCCCCCACCATAAAATTATTTTTGTTGCTACTTCATAACTGTAATTTTGTTACTGTTATGAATCGTAATGTAGGCTCTACAGCAGCAGTTCTCAACCTGTGGGTCACAACCACTAGCAGGGTTGCCTAAGACCATCGGAAAACACAGATATTTACATTACGATTCATTAACAGTAGCAAAATTATAGTTATGAAGTAGCAGCGGAAATAATTTTATGGTTGGGGGTCACCACGACATGAGGAGCTGTACTAAAGGGTCGCAGCATTAAAAAGGTTGAGAACCACTGTTCTAGATGAATAGCTCATATTCTACTTGCTCTTCTTTTCTTCCTACACCAGCACCCCAAAGCCCATGCTCACTTCCAGTGAAGAAAGATCCAAGTTGCACTGAGAATTCCAATACTGACTGAGTGTCTGACTTTGGAAAGAGGTCTCTAAGGATCAGTTTCTTCATGTATGAAGAAGCATTAATAAAATACCTACATCAAAGCTCTGCTGCACTAAAAGAGATAAGGCAATAAAAACATCAGGATATGGCTTTTCACTGATAATTTATCCATAAATATTAGTCAATTATTATTCAAAGTGGCTGGTCTATTCTCATCCTTTAAATATATAATGAATAGCAGTACCTATGGCATAGATTTTTACAACTAAAAGTTGATTTCCATAATGAGAGACAAAACTGAACATCAACAACAATAAGAATCTACACTAATAAAAGAGAGATGTGCAAATGGACCATACCTCAATGACACCCACCAGCCAATCAGGAGTGGTTATGCAAATTAACCCAACAAAAGATGGTGGGTTAGTTTGCATATGCAGGTGTGGAGCAAAGATCGAAGGCTCCGGTCCAAGTGAAGACTGAAGTCGGAAGACTGAAGAGGCTTGGCTTCTCTGCTGCCAGAGTAAAGGCCTGAGTCCCAGGTGTCAAAAGAAAACTGGTGCTGGCAGCTAGGGGAAGGAAGGCCTATTGCATGAATCTTCATGCAATGGGCCTGTAGTAGACCTATAATATCCACAATAATAATTATTTCCCAAGTTATTTTCCATGAAGCACTAGCCTTAAATTTTCTGTGGAAAACAAAACCAAGCCTCATCTCCATCCTTAAATTCACTGACTGATGGAATCCCAGTACCAAACAAAAGTTTGCAGAGATAGCAATAGTTCCATGAGTTGGAGCAGCATAACCCCCCTCCCAAGGACATATTCATAGCACTGTAGGGAGCGGAGCAGTGATAGGGTAAGCACTCCTACACGGCATTATTTAGGGCTCCACATTTCAACAGTGAGACCATAAAGCATTAAAGTGCATTAAATATGTACCTTCACATGCTTAAATCCATTATGGCTCATCATCTCAAAATAAAACCTTAACATTGCCTACTCCCTACATATAAATTAATAAGATGGGTGCACGGGTTTCCAGAATAGCAGCAGTACACACACACTGATTCAACATGAAGGCTGTTATAGATGGTTTCTTTCCTGCAGTTACTCTGAAAACTAATGCAAAGTCAAGCAACAGCCCTCATCGACACTGAGAAATGCAATGGTAACCTCACCGATAGTTTCAAGTCAGAAGTTTATTCTGTGGCAATTGTCAAAGCTAGAGTTGAGGATGCTGCGTAAGGAAGGACCAAGTGGGGGTGTAATTTAAATGATTAGTTTTGAGGCTAAAGCCACTCATTATCTGATCTTGATTGAGTGGTGAGGTTAGTCCCAGGGCAAAAGCCAGGGTCACTTTTTCTTCAAAAAGAGAAATTTCTAAGAAGGGAATGATCTACATAGCAGAGTCAGTAAAGGAAATGTCAAAGCTATAAAATGAGAAAATGATAAACAGAGAGTGAGAGTGGACAATGAAGAGCACAAAACATAAAACCGTATTTGCATTATTAGCTTGAGTTTCATTCTGACACAGGTTTGGTTGTCCATCTCCTTGATTGTGTGCTATGAGTTGTCTTAAAAGCACTTCCCAGCACTACACAGCAAAGATGGCGGGGACAAAGAGACGACACATAAAAAGTCAAATGCAATCTAATCAAATTCATCATGATCTTTGGAAAACTTTCTGCATTATAGGCATTCCAACTTCCTCTCTTCATGTCTTGCCCCTTTGGATATTCAGAGTTAATCAATATTTATTCATCACTGTTCATTTATAAATTCAGATCAAGAGGGAAATCTAGAATAATAAAAGTATAATATGCTAATTAGATTGGTCAGTCAAATGACCTTCTGGACGTCCTTCCAGATGACCTTCTGGACAAAGCCAGGGCTGCGAGGGCCAAGGCAGCCACCACAGCTGCGAGGGCCAAGTCTCTTGCACGAATTTTGTGTATCGGGCCTCTAGTTAGAAATAAAAGACTCCTAAATATAGAAAAAAAAGGGAATATTCAGCAGAAGGAGGAATGTTCTTCCTTTTTGACCTCCCAGACACTGTCAAAAGATAATAACTAAGCTGATCCATTTTTCATAGAATTAACATGTTAAAAAAAACACACACACACAACACTAAAAATACTAATTTGGTTTATCCAAGTAAAAAAAGAAAAAAAGACAGCGTAATTCCATTAATGAGTAACGTTTTAATGAAAAAGTCCATTATCATCAATGATGTGCAGGTAACCATCAAAAGGTGTAAATATAAATCCTAAACTGATTCTGTAAACTGACAAGACCTTGGTTGAGTCATAGGAATAAAAGTGGGTCATTGGCTCTATATTCTGTGTCTATCACAGGCTAGGCCGTGTCTGGGCACTGAATAAAACAGACAAATCCACTGCCTTCCTGGATAGTACATTGCAATGAAGTACTTACAACTCAGGGAATAAACGTGTGTATTTTGTTAATTGTCCCCTTCCTTCAGGTTGAAGAGATTTTGAGGGCAAGGCTTTAATATATTGTGTTCATCATTTTTAGTTGTAAGAAGGCACAGTGGACAAAAGTAGACAATCAATTAATAAGATTTTAATTCCTGAGTTATGTCACATCTTTGGCATTCTAACTCAGCCCTATTCAGCTTGTAAAGTGAGTCGATATAAAGGAAAGGTCAAAAGGACAGAAAAGAATTATGAAACAAAAAAAATGAACCAGCATCTTCCTAAATCATGGGCATTCTCTATGAAGATCATCACTTACACACGCATTTTTAAAAGATATTTGAATGTAGCTTCTAAAGAACATGCATGCTCTGGATTAAAGATCCCTGAAATCCAAAGCTAATAAGATGTTGTGAAAGTGTGGGGTTGCGGAGGCCACTTAAAGAAAATATTTTTTTTTATGGACTTAACACTCCAGAGCAGCTCTGGCGGGAATGGCTCTCACAAGCACTTACTCTCCGGAAGTCAGAGAGTGATGGCTCTCTGTCAAGGCGAGGACCAAAAGGGCACTTTTGTTCCCCCCTGAATCTGACGGGAAGTTAACACAGATTGACGACGGGTCATCTGAAAAGGCTTGTCTCTTTTATTTTCAATTTTGCAGGATGGAAATTGCCCATATTTTGTCTGTGTGGCGCTTGTTCCAGGTCCCTTTGATGGTCTGACACTATCCTCACAACAATGGCCCGAAACTGGGAAGCAGTTCCGCTATTTCTCAAGACTTGATCATGGAAATATTCTACCAGCATCCATCCCAATGCCATTGTTACAAATCAGTTGAGCGTGCCGAGCAAAAATTAATTATGTCAGGGAACAATTAGATAGTTATCATCTACGGCTGGATCTGCATGTTTTGTTCTTATAAATACCACCAAATGGCAAATATTTATACCAAAGAAATATGCCTCATATAATAATCAAAAAGGTAGGTGGGCTATGACTTGGAAAAAAACTATAAATGGTAAGTGAAACTGTCCCCTAGTCCTCTTATGGTCATTGATCTTGAGTGCTATCATCTTTGAAAAAGAATATGGACATTATGTTTTTTTCCCTTCAAGAGGAATTTGCAAATAAGTAAAGCCAAGTTTTTTTTAAAAAAATCCATTCACTGCTGTTTCTTCTAAGTTTTAGAAAGCTGCAATTTGGAAGAAATTGGGGATCTTATTTTGCGTTCCTTCTCTACTAAAATTATAGAATTTTGGTATCATCAAAATGCGTTGGCCCAGCCTTGTGGCTCAGTAGTTGAGCATCTACCCATAAACCAAGAGGTTCCTGGTTCGATTCCTGGTCAGGGCACATGCCTGGGTTGTGGACTCGATCCCTAATGGGGGTTGTGCAGAAGGCAGCCAACTGATGTTTCTCTCGCATAGATGTTTCTGTTTCTCTATCCCTTTTCTTTCCTCTCTCTAAAACTCAACAAAACATATTTTTTTAAAAAGCCTTTTTTGCTCATTACTTTAGGGCATAGATATGACATTCTAAGAGATTTAGGAGGGACAGACTAAATTCTAATTAGGGAACATATCTGAGGTTGAAATCCTGTATGTTTGTGTATGTTCACGTATATTCCTATCCTGGCTGGCCATGACCACTTCTTTAATGGAATGTTATGATTCAAAACACTCTGAACCAATGAATGAATGAATGAATGAACAAAAACCTTCTTCCTAATACATATAATAGTTCAAATTGTAATCTCTTTGAAACCAGGGATAAGTAAGAAAAATGTTTTAAACTGTAAAAGAATACATCAGAAAACTCTAGACAACAGGAATGAAGAGATCATTGAAAAAAAATAATAAGACACATTTTTTCTTTAAAAATCATACAGAGCCCTCTGGAGGATAGCACAATATAAGTAACCTAACCACTCGTGGCCTCTGTGTCTGCCTGTGTACAAAGAAGATAAAAATAATCTGGATTGGATTCAAATCCTGATGTCCTCACATGCCTGTTATGTATTGTTAGGTAAGCCACTTTCCTCTCTGAACCTCACACCCGCCTCTCAGGAATCTGAACAGCAAATGAGAGGGCATATAAGCTATAGGTATTCCTGCAAAATGACATGCCGATAGTTATATGGAGGATAGTGGTTATTTTCAATCAAAAGTAATTTTATAGAAGAGATAAATAGTGATGGATGGAAAAGAGGAGAAAAAAAATAAGTAACTTCCAAGAATTTCTCTAATAAATAGTATTTCCATTTCCTCTGGCTTTGTTTTTATATTTATGCTTTGGGTGGCACAATGAGATTTTTTTTAATATATTTTATTAATTTTTCACAGAGAGGAAGAGAGAGGAATAGAGAGCCAGAAACATCAATGAGAGAGAATCATCAATCAGCTGCCTTCTGCACACCCCCCATTGGGGATGTGCCCCCAACCAAGGTACGTGCCCTTGACCGGAATCAGAGCTGGGACCTTTCAGTCCACAGGCCGATGCTCTATCCACTGAGCCACACCGGTTTCGGCTACAATAAGATTTTTAAAGGTATACGCTGTGATGACTTAATATACATATACACTGTGAAACGACCGCCACAAGCAAGTGAATTAGCAAAGCCAACGTTCATACAGTTCCTACTTCTGTGTGAAACCCAGGTGTGAGTAGGGTTGGTTCTCTCTGGAGGTCTTAAAGGAGAATCTGTCCCATTCCTTTCTCCTCGCTGGTGGGGGTGGCGGGCAACCCTGGGCGTTCCTTGGCTGGGAGACCCATCACTCCCATCTCTGCCTCCATCTTCATTCTCCCCCGTCTGTGCCCATACCCTTGAAGGAGACTTGTACTGGATAAAAAAATTATGCGTGTGGGCTTTTTTTTTTTTCTTTCGGCACTTCAAAATGGAGTTCCTCAGTCTTCTGGCCTGCATAGCTTCTGATGAATTATGCATTTGTTATTCAAACATTATGAAATGTCCCCATTTTCTCTGTCTGCTGTCAAAGCGTTCCAGTTTATCTTTGATTTTTCAGCAGTTTGACTACGATTTGCCTAAGTGCGGTTTTCTTCATTATTTGCTCACTGGATCTACACAGAATCTAGAGGAAATTAACCCTTTGTTTTGCAGCCCTTTTGTTGTGCTCTCTTATTTAATGTCGTGTGCGTGTACTACATTATTCATATAATAACTTAAAGCTAAGAAGTTTCTGATTTAAAAAAAAAAATGGGGCTGAAACCGGTTTGGCTCAGTGGATAGAGCATCAGCCTGTGGACTGAAAGGTCCCGGGTTCGATTCTGGTCAAGGGCATGTACCTTGGTTGTGGGCACATCCCCAGTGGGGGGGGGGGGGTGCAGGAGGCA
The DNA here is from genome assembly GCA_963924515.1 of Vespertilio murinus. Lineage (NCBI taxonomy): Eukaryota > Metazoa > Chordata > Mammalia > Chiroptera > Vespertilionidae > Vespertilio > Vespertilio murinus. Next base: position 6,616,901 of record OZ004716.1, on the reverse strand, counting down.
GCTGGTCGATGATTCTCTCTCATCGATGTTTCTGGCTCTCTATCCTTCTCTCTTCCTCTCTGTAAAAAAATCAATAAAATATATAGATAGATAGATAGATATAGATATAGATATAGATATAGATATAGATATAGATATAGATATAGATATAGATATAGATATAGATATAGATTTTAAATGGGCACCAAGTGGTCTGTTTCCTGCCCCACAGACCCCGGCTGCATGGATGTGTCTGAGCCCAGAGCTGAGAAAGGGAAGAAGCTGGATGAATCCCAGGGGGTTCAGGCTGTACATACAGAAGTTGCCACAAGGCTTGCCATCTGGGAAATGAGGGTTGAAGTGCTGACAAAACTGGAAATCTTACTTTAAAAAAAGAAAAAAAAAGCATCGAGATCCTGAGCAATTGTGATGCTCCATTGTGTGCTTGCACAACACCTGTCTCCCACCTGGAGGCCCGGGCTCGCAGGGGCCACTCCTGGCGGCCTCACTCTTCTCAAGTGACACTTGCCGCACTTGACCTGCTGTGAGCTGTCTAGTACAAGAGAGGCCAAATGCCTATGGTTCTTCAAAGCCCGGGCAAGTATAAAACCAAATAAAATGGACTGGGACTGGAGATTTCATAAGATTAAACACACACACACACACACACACACACACACACACACACACACACAAAAGGAATTCTTATCACTTGCAGCAACCTGGATGGAATTGGAGAAGATCATGCTGAGTGAAATAAGCCAGTCAATGAAAGAGAAACACAACATGACCTCACTCATTTATGGATAATAAAGAACATTATAAACTGATGAACAAAAAAATAGATACAGAGACAGTAAAGCAATAAGCAGACTGTCAAATGACAGCAGTGAGGATAGGGAGATCTGGGGGAGTTAAGAGATAAACCGAAGGACTTGTATACGTGCATATAAGCAAAACTAATGGACGAAAAACTCTGGGGAGGGAGGGCATGTATGGGAGTGGGGGGGGGCATACAATGGTAAGATAAGTACACATATAATACCTTAATAAAAAAAAACCCTAGGGTCCTTGGAAAGACTCTGTCTAAAGCTCTTTCCGATTCAAAATATTATGGGATGTGTTGTTGTTGTTGTTGTTGTTGTTGTTGTTTAGTTCTGAATAGGCACAGGTTCTGGATTTAAATCCAAGCTCTGTTATAAGCATTGTTATATTAACCTTTCTATTTTTAAAATTACATTTTTTTTACTGATCTTTAGAGAGAGAGAAAGGGAGAAGGAGAGAGAAACATCAATGTGAGAGCAAAACATCAATTGGCTGCCTTCTACATGTGCCCTACTGGGGATCGAGCCTGCAACCGGGACATGACCCCAGACCAGGAATCCATCCAGCAACTTCTCGGTGTACAAGACAATGCCCAGCCAACTGACCCACACCAGCTACTTAGCCTTTCTATACCTTGGTTTTTGTATCTATAAAAATCAGAAGTCATATTTGTGATGAGAGTAAAAGCATAAAGCTGCCGTTGGTACTGTCATGGAATAAACTGACCATAAATGTTAGCAGCATTCGTATTACTTTTAGATTCTCTTCTATAGGAAAAATTCCCTAAATCTTAAAGGTATCTAATTTTCACATTTTCTTTCAAATCTGGACTAGAGAGAGAGTAAATGGTTTCATCTCCAGTCTGTCCAGTCTATGCTTCTACCTCATTCATAGTCTAAGGCTGTGGTCGGCAAACTGCAGCTCAAGAGCCACATGCAGCTCTTTGGCCCCTTGAGTTTTTAGCAAAGGCCAGCTTAGGAGAACCCTAATTAAGTTCATAACAATGTACCTACCTATATAGGTTAAGTTTTAAAAATTTGGCTCTCAAGAGAAATGTCAATCGTTGTCCTGTTGGCTCTGTTGGCTAATGAGTTTGCCGACCACGGGTCTGAGGGAATGTAGCAGATGAGGGGTGGCTTGTGTTATCACGTGCCCCCGCTGAGAGAGGCCAGGGCACTGGTGGTGGCTAACGTCCAGCCTGACATCCAGTGCATCAGCAGTTACCACTGATACCATAATGCTCTGCTATTTAACACAGATCCACACAGCGTTTCGTTCTCTCACCAAATGGCCGAAAGCTTTGGGAACCACACATCCTGGATGGGCCAAATAGCAACATATTTTGTTCTACTGTCCATGTGAGTAAACTCCCACTGGCCAGGTCACGAAACATAAAAATGGGGACATAATACAAATAGCCGAATGTGATGGGGAAAGGAAACTATAATTGACTGAGAGCGAAGTGAATTATTGAGTATAGTTGATTGTGCCAGTGGGTTTTACGTGCCGTCTCGTTTACCCTTCATAAGGATATGTAAAGACACAGATTACAGCGCAGACTGTAAAGGAAAGGTTTGTGTTCGCTGTCACCCGGATGGTTAGTGTCAGGACTGAGATGCAAACCCAATGTCCTGTGGGAGCCATCTTTTCTATCCCTCCTGCATGTGTGCACAGGAAGATCTGTCTGGTTTTGGACACATTCCTGATCGTACCCAGAGTAAATTATGAGAGAATCAGATGCACAAAATACTCAGTTTACTTCCTTGGGTTTAGCTAGAGCTAGCATCATCACAGTCTTTATTGACTGGTGTCACTTTCCCTGGATATTTCTGTCAATCAATAAGATACTTTGCACCGAAACTGGTTTGGCTCAGTGGTAGAGTGTCGGTCTATGGACTAAACGGTTCCGAGTTTGATTCCGGTCAAGGGCATGTACATTGGTTGCAGGCACATCCCCGTAGGGGGTGTGCAAGAGGCAGCTGGTCGGTGTTTCTCTCTCATCGAGGTTTCTAGCTCTCTATTTCTCTCCCTTCCTCTCTGTAAAATATCAATAAAATATATTTTTTAAAATAAATAAATAAGATACTTTGCGAACAGCAAAACTGGAAGCCTTCAGTATTGTCAATGCTCAAAACACAATAATAGCAAACACATACACACATTATACCATTTTCAAAAGAATGTGGCCGTCCAGATCTTTTAGAAATGGGACTGTGGGAGCAGATGCACCCCGTTAATGATCAGCAGTGTCTTTGCTCTGCAGCAATTATTATTTCTCTCCGTGGGAGCACGCTGATTAGCCAAAGACACTCGGAGTCTGGCTCCCATAGAGAGGGCTGGGTGACCAGCCAAGTTTCACAGCGACTCTGTAAATAACAATATGCTCCACAGACCAGACTCCTAGCCTGCAGGCACCACTGCATCACACTTCCCAGTCCTGTGCATTGGCCACCGCCCCTAGACTCAGAGCTTGGAAGAAAGTCAGTTGGAATGGAAAAGAACTCACTTTGCTAAACTATTATTTCAAAAAAGCAAGTCGGCATGAGAACTACATGTCCAGGCAGCCTATGACTCTCCATGGCTCTGTTACTATTGATGAAGAACTAGGGGGGGGGGGGAAATGTACAAAGTTGTCACCTCCAAAGACTCAGCATGGGACCCAGCCAGTGTGGCTAAGTGGTTGAGCATCAACCTATGAATCAGGAAGTCACAGTTGGATTCCAGGGCAGGGCACATGCCTAGATTGTGGGCTCAGTCCCCAGTGTGGGTGTGCAGGAAGTAGCCTTCAATGATTCTCTCTCATCATTGATGTTTCTATCTTCCTCTCCCTCTCCCTTCCTCTCTGAAATCAATAAAAAAATATATTTAATTTTATTTTTTTAATATATTTTATTGATTTTTTTACAGAGAGGAAGAGAGAGGGATAGAGAGTCAGAAACATCGATGAAAGAGAAACATGGACCAGCTGCCTCTTGCACACCCTCCACTGGAGATGTGCCCGCAACCAAGGTACATGCCCTTGACCAGAATCGAACCTGGGACTTTTCAGTCCACAGGCCAACGCTCTATCCACTGAGCCAAACCAGTTTTGGCAAAAAATATATTTAATTTTAAAAAGAAGACTCAATGTTGGCAGATCACAGAACTCAGGGCTTCCCCTGACAACTCTATACAAGTGAATTAAGCTCTCTCCCACTTTGATGTCGCCTCTAGAAAAAGGGTTCATCAGAACCAGTGACAATAGTTGCTGTGGAAGGTTATCACTAAAGGAAGAGAGTATTAGCTAATTCTGGAACACGTTTGTGAGAAGTTAATTTTTTTTTTAATTGGGATGATGAATTCCTCCCTCTCTAAGCCTGGACTTCCCAGTTTCCAGAGGTGTAGACTTCCAAGGGTTCACTGATTTTGAAAGTTGCATACTTGCAATACTTGCCTTCACTGCTTCCTCTCCCTGTCTTTCTCCATGCCTATTGAATTGTGTTCCCCAAGATGGCACATACTTATAATGTGCCTCACATGTTTCTGTGACTGTGCGAGGCATTGCCTTCACACTTCCTCCTAATGCCACCCAGGCAGATGCAGACACCCTTGTTGCTTCTGGGACTGGCTGAATATCTCCACAAATACACCTTACCTATATACACTGAGTGGCCAGATGATGATGATCTCTGAATGCATAATCATCTGGCCACTCAGTGTATATCTTATGTAATAAAAGGCTAATATGCAAATTGTCCCCTCGACCAGGAGTTCGACCAGCAGGCAAGCTGGCCAACCGCCCATTGCCCTTCCCCCTGGCCAGGCTGACCGAACCCCACCCATGCACGAATTCATGCACTGGGCCTCATACACACACACACACACACACACACACACACACACACACACTGAGTGGCCAGATTATTATGGGTTCAGAGATCATAATAATCTGGCCATTCAGTGTATATTAAAGCCTAATATGCAAATTGTCCCCTTGGGAGTTGGACCCACAGGGAGTTCAATCACTTGCTATGATGTGCACTTGACCACCAGGGGCAGTGCAGAACGCAGAAAGGCCCTGGCCAGCAGCTGGGGAAGAGAGGCTCCAGCCAGCAGCCAACAGCTGCTAGGGACCCTACTCATGCACAAATTTCATGCACTGGGCCTCTAGTTATTATATAAGGTGCATTCTACCCCAATGCAGTCAGTTAACTGAAAATATTCCCCTCCCCCTCCCTATTTTACATGATTAAAAAAAACAACAAAGACAAAGGACTTGCTGAAGCTTCCACACTGGACTAGGCCAGAAGAGAGACAAGATTTTAGGTCTCCTGACTCTAATTTTGGCTACTTCTTGAATGTACAGAAAGTACAAAAAAACTCATTTACTGTTTTATCCATCTGAAATTGGAATTGGTGAGGGAGTTAGTGAGGGCTATCTGTGCCTCCCTATACTTCTTCTACTCAGTAATAATCAGCTAGAAAACGGTAGCAAATTCTCTTCAAGCATTTGAATCTTCTAAAATGACTGAATCAAAAGATTGCATTTCCAATCTTTTGAGAACTTATCCAACCATGACAAGTGGATGTATAAATAGAATACCAATATTAGAGACCTGCAACGTCTCCTTATCTGCACAGGCTTCTAAAGCAGAAAGTTTCCCTTTGTGTGGGGCTTATCTCCCACAGTCATTTTGTTTAAAACTTAGAGGTTGAATTCTAATTAAATTGTGCTATTTTCCAAGCTGTTTCCAAGAGGCTGATCACATTCAAAGGGAACTTGTGTGTCCCTAGTAAGGATTAAAATTCAGGTCTCAGGTATGTATTTTTAAAATTTTTTTATTGATTTCAGATAGGAAGGGAGAGGAAGAGAGAGATAGAAACATCAATGATGAGAGAGAATCACTGATTGGCTGCCTCCTGCATGCCCCCTACTAGGGATCGAAGCTGCAACCTGGGCATGTGCCCTTTAACCAGAATCAAGCCTGGGCCCCTTCAGTCCACAGGCCAATGCTCTATTCATTGAGCCAAATCATCTAGGACAGATCTCAAATACACTTGAAGTCCACTGGCCAACTACCTGCAATTTCTAGTATATAGCTCTAATTCCAGCTTATGGAGTCTACCCCCACATTTCAGAAGAGTGCTAGACAGCACCTCAGAGATGTCCCATTGCACACAACTAAAAAGATCCCCTTTTCTTGAATAATTTAGCTCTTACTGCCTTCCTCTTCCAACAATGAAAAATCCCCAGTGATTTGAGTTCAAAAGTATAACGTTTCCCTTGCATGTAGGAATTAATCTGTCTTCCAAGTCCATTGCTTTCACTTCCATAATTGTTTCCCGTATGATTATCCTAGTCCTCTCTACTTCCTGTCCGGTCTAAGCCAGTCTAGTTTAGCGAGAAGAGCTTTCTGTCCGGAGTCTCAGCCTTTAGTGTCTCTTTTTTCTTATCCAAATTACAGATGAAAGAAGATTAATCTTTTTTAAGGATGGCTTTGATCCTTCCCCTGTCCAAAAGATGAGTGACTTCCACATGGCTACACAACAAATGTCACAGGCCCAGGCTACCATTCAAAGTGACCACGTCAGGTACCAAATGACACTTCCAACCTTTCCACCCAAACTCAGTGTGGTTATGATGTTCCCTATGAGATGGAGAGCTTCCTCATCTAAGGTCTCTAACTCTTCTTCCTTCTTCCACATCCAGCTGTAAGAGAATTTTTCCCAAACCAGCAATTCCAGGAGGCCCCACACACTATGCACCCCAAGCTGAAAATAACCTCACCTAAATCAGAACTCCCAAAGCCCCCCTTTAGAGTAATCATGGATTCAATTAACAGAATAGAATTTTTCTATGTATATTACTTTTATTTTTAAATATATTTTATTGATTTTTTTACAGAGAGGAAAGGAGAGAGATAGAGAGCTAGAAACATCGATGAGAGAGAAACACCGAACAGCCGCCTCTTGCACACCCCCTAATAGGGATGTGCCCGCAACCAATGTACATGCCCTCAACCAGAATCAAACCTGGGGCCTTTCAGTCGGAAGACCAACCGACGCTCTACCACTGAGCCAAACCAGTTTCGGCCATTTTTTTAATTAAAGTTATTGGGGTGACATTGGTTAATCAGATTACACGGGTTTCGAATGTACGATTCTATGGCACATCATCCGTACATTGCATTGTGCGCCCACTCCCCAATTAGTTTTTTATGTGTGTGCCTTACTTCCCTAAACAAGGCCAGAACCTTTTGAGTAGGAGGTATCAATCGTCAATCTCTGCCCAAAGGATAAAAGACTAAATGATACTAATAACAAATGATAATAATGGGTGACATACATGGATTTACCCACGGTACGGAGGCCCAGCACCATGTCACTGAATCATCAACGACCCTTTTTGAAGCAGATGCTATTTTCGAGATTCAAAAACTAAACTTTAGAGCGTTTCAGTGCTTGACCATAAGCATTAAGTATATGGCATATATATATATATATATATATATATATATATATATATATACACACACACACACATTCCATTTCACTGCCTTGCTAGGATAGCAGACTTTAAAAGTCAGGCATCTAAAAGCCTTTTCAGAATGGCAAGGGAACAATTAAAAAAAACTCCCCCTAGGGAATTGCTTTCAAGTCCAGGATCACTTCTCCGGAGGCAAGAAGACAGAATGTGTTCTTTTGTCCAATGCTATGCTGTTACCTGTGGATAGTCCCCCTCCCTGCCCGCCTCCACCCACCCCCCCAGGATGACAGCAGCAGCCCTTTCTCCGGTCCATTTCACTTCTCACAATGGACAGCTTCTCTTGAATTTGTATAAAAGCTCCACAGACAAACATGTGTTGCCCATACCGGGATATAGATAACCAGAGCTGCCGGCATCTATTGTGTGGCACCTTCTGTCCCAGGGCCTTGTCTAAAATCTACCTCCCGGAAGTCAGCTCTTCTGGTAGGCTGGATTTTCCTGCGGGAGTAGGGAATTTAGGTATCTAAGTGGCTTCTTTTCAAACCTTATCCATAGGAGTTTCTGTCAGATAGCATGATGTTTTGATAACATTAAAATGTTCCAACAAGGATTTAAAGAGAAATTGAAAATAGTGCTTGACCAGTCTACAGGATAGGGTCAACTGCATATTTGTATGTCTATCATGGCTGTTCATGTACATTTTCTCCCATTAAATTGGTAAAATGTTTATAAATTGCATCTTTATAAATTGCATTCATTATCTTTAAGCCTCCAAAAGATAGCCATGTATAAAAAGAGGATCTAAGGGGACAGAGATTTCACAATATACTTACCTGTGTAGTCTCATCATTCTAAATCTCATTTAGAATAATGAATAAATTGAGATATCTTTAATGTGGGCGGCATTCACAGGAAAGATTCAAGAGCAAACCACTTATCTGTTCATTCAAACATGTAGTAAGTATGATACTTGGGGCTAATATAAAAAAAAAGAAAGCACAGCCCGACCAGTGTGGCTCAGTGGTTGAATATTGCCTTATGAACCAGGAGGTCACAGTTCGATTCCTGGTCAGGTTACATGGCCAGTTTACGGGCTCAATCCCCAGTGGGGGGTGGGCAGGGGACAGCCAACCAATGATTCTCTCTCATCATTGATGTTTCTATCTCCCTCTCCCTTCCTCTATGAAATAATATATATTTTTAAAGAAAGCAGTTTCTGTCCTGAAAGATGTCTACATAAATGAGGTAGATATGAAAATGCAGCCTTATATATGTATAATATAAGGGTTGAAAGAATGGAGAAGCAGCCCTGGTCAGTGTGGCTCAATCAGTTGGAGCTTCATCCTGTACACCAAAAGGTCGACGGTTCAATTCCTAATCAGGATACATACCCAGGTTGTGGGTTTGGTCCCCTGTTAAGGTGTGTACATAGAGGAAACCAATCTTTCTCTCTCTTTCTCTCTCTCTTTCTCTCTCTCTCTCTCTCTTTCTCTCTCTCTCTCCTCCCACCTCCCACCCCCACCCCCTTTCTCTCTCTAAAATCAATCCTTGGATGAGAACTTTTTTTATTAAAAAAAGGAGAAGCAGGTATTTCTATCTCAAGTTCATTAGCTAAGCACTCCGTGAAGGTGAATTTGCTTTGCAACCAACCAACTTTAAGGTGAACATTGAATATTCTGCGGAGGTGGCGTAGAAATAACCACTTTTTTTCAAAATGAACAAATGAGCATGTGAACTCAGAAATATGAAACACTCTTTTAAAATGGAAACTAACTTCCAATCAGTGAATTTTCTCCACTAGCCAGAATTCTCTAAAATACTTTAAAATCAGATCAAATGTTTGCTCTAAGCAATCCTTTTTTACTCTTGAGCCCCAGGGCGGGGCGGGGGGAGCTGGGAGGAAGAAATGAAAGTGCCATCCTTTCCTAGGCTAATTTTATCATCTTCATACACTTTCTGATACTGTGTGATTCCAGACAAGCTTATTGTTCTCTTTGAGCTTCAGTCTGCACCCTGGTCTGTACATTGGGTTCTACACACTTTGCTTCCTGAACTACATTAGACATTTTTCTATTCTTTCTCCTGGGTTGTACTAATAAACTCAATCTCTTCTAGTTCATGCCCCCAAAGCAAATTATATTAAAACCTTGGATATGCATTAGAGTGACTAATATTGATCAATTAACTTCCAATATCTAATATATAAGAATGGACATGGGAAATATATTATATGGAAAGTCATGGCTTTAATATATGTCTTTACCACTGGCTTTGAAACAAGTTCCTCTGTTGTGATCTGCCTTTTTTATTTCAGTTTCTTACTTTGGGTTGTACCGATGGGCGTCAAAACACCTGTGAACTTACCCGGCTGGCTTGGCTGAGCATTGAACTTATGAACCAAGAAATAACATGTTTGAGGTCAGGGTGCATGCCTGGGCTGTGGGCTCCATCACCTGTAGGGGCTGTGCAGGAGGCAACCAATCAATGATTCTCTCATCATTGATGTTTCTATTTCCCTCTTCTTTCCTCTCTGAAATCAATTTTAAAAAATTTTTTTTAAAAAAAACAACACCTGTGAACTTCTTAAAAGTGTTCTGAAAATTCTGTGGTCTGTATCATAAATACATTTTTCAGCACTTGAGAATGATCTTTTCAAATGAGCGTAAATCATGAAAACTGCTTACACACTGGGGATTTAGGCAGGATTCTGAATATTGTCCAACATGAATATACACAAGATCTGGTATTTTTTTTTTTTACAAAGATGGGAAAGGAATAAGCCTATTCAAATAAAGGCAGTATGATCCGGGGAGAATGGCTTTCAGGGAGAACGGTATGTACCATCCTATGTGCTTCCCAAACCTCAGGATCCCCATTTCACTGAGGGGGGGGGGGGGGAATAGAATAATCCCAGTCATTCTTTTGCACAAATATCCCCTTCTTTGCTAGGGATGCATAAATGAGTCAGTTAATGAAAATGGAAAATTTAGCCTTCCTGCTTCCTGACACAATTTACGACATCAGCAAACTTACTTAAGAAATGGAATTTGTGACAATGATGAAAGAATCTATGTCAAATAGGTTCCAAAGAGACGTTTATCTCTGTGAATTCTTGCCCAGCTGGTGTGGCTCACTGGTTGAGCATCAACCTATGAATCTGAAGGTCACGGTTCGAGTCCCAGTCAGGGCATATACCCAGGTTCACAAGGCTTAATCCCTTGTGTGGGGCATGCAGAAGGCAGCTTATCAATGGTTCTCTCTTATCATTGATCTTTCTCTCTCTCTCTCTTCCTCCCTCTCCTTCTTCCTACCTCTCTGAAGTCAATAAAAATATTTTTTTTAAAAAAACACAAAACTATTTCTTCCTTGGAGGTGGGGGAAATTCATTTGTTTAAAAATATATAATGATAGGAGACATATGTACAACGTCAGACAATAAAAATAATAATAAAATATATAATGACAGTTACTAGCTAGTTGGAGCACAGGATTTATAACTTATAACCTTATTTTAAACTAATTAAATGATCAGTCTTCTTTTGTCCCTCTGAACAGAATGCACTCACTGAGCTTGTTCTGGTCAGTTCTCAAAGGAAGAACGCAAAGTCATTTATCTTTTCCCAGAGTCCCCTTGGCTATATCTAAACTACTTTTGTATAAAGGCCTGAAGATTTTTAATTTGAACTACATTTAGCAAGATACATAGCAGCCTGCTTGACAGCAACTGGGACATGCACAATGCGAGCCCTGCAGAGAACGCTGGAAGTCTTACCGTGAAAAGAGCAGGTGGCATCTTGCTGTTTCTAACCGTCAGCAATTGAGATTTAATGCCGTTTGATGTTCATGCATTGAAACTCAACCAAGACTTGTAAAAGTTGCTCTCATTTAATTCTTGGTTTTGCTTAAGAGTAGGAAGTGTTTGGATCAGCTCATTCAGTTTCAACATTTTATTACTGTCTGAATTTTCAAACGAGGTTATTCAGGGTTCTTCTGGAAAAATAATTTCAAGATGGTCTTTATTATTATTACTAGAGGCCCGGTTCAGAAATTCATGCATGGGTGGGAGGTGTCCCTCAGCCCAGCCTGCACCCTCTTCAATCTGGGAACCCTCGAGGGATGTCCGACTGCCCATTTATGGGCCTAAACGGGCAGTCGGACATCCCTCTCACAATCCAGAACTGCTGGCTCCCAACTGCTCGCCTGCCTGCCTTCCTCACTGTCCTTAACTGCTTCTGCCTGCCAGCCTGATCACCCCCTAACTACTCCACTGCCAGCCTAATTGATGCCTAACTGCTCCTATGCCAGCCTGATCACCCCTAACTGCCCTCCCTGCAGGCTTGATCACTCTCAATTGCCCTCTCTTGCAGGCCTGGTCCCTCCCAACTGCTCTCCCCTGCTGGCCATCTTGTGGTGGCCATCTTGTGTCCACATGGGGGCAGCCATCTTTGACCACATGGGGGCAGCCATCCTGTGTGTTGGAGTGATGATCAATTTGCATATTACTCTTTTATTAGATAGGATTATTGCTTTAGAAGAAAAAATGTGTATTTGTTCATTTCAAAGTATCCTATCTTATTTTGCAAATCACCAAGAGGTCAGCAAGTTTCCCCTTATATCTCTTAGAGAGCACTCTATAGATAAATATTCAACATAGGGCTTTTATCCAAAATACATTTAAAAAACACTTACTGATGAATATAAAAAAGACAGATAACCCAAAATAAAAAGAAACTTAAATATAAACTTCATGAAAGATAGACCAATAAATATATGAAAAGGTACTGAGTATCATTTTTTTATGAAGAAATGCAAATTAAAATCACAATGAAATACTACTTCACACTCACTACAATGGTGGATTGAAAAATAAAAAAAAAGGTGAAAAATACAAAGTACTGTCAAGGATGTATAGCATCTATATGTCCTCTTTGGAGAAGTGGCTATACAGGTACTTTGCCCATTTTTTAATTGGATTGTTTGGTTTTTTGGTGTTGAGTTTTAGAAGTTCATTATAAATTTTAGATATTAATCCCTTAGCAAATATGTCCTACCATTCAGAGGGGGAGGTGTCTTTTCATTTTTTTGACTATTTATTTTGCTGTGTAAAAACTTTGCAGTTTGATGTAGTCCCATTTGTTTATTTTTATTTTGTTTCCCTTGCCCTAGGAGATATATCAGAAGAAAAATATTCCTACGAGAAATGCCTGAGATTTCATTGCCTATGTTTTCTTCTAGGATTTTTATGGTTTCAAGTCTGGAGTTACCTCAAAAAAAAATAAGTGGAGCTACCTTATGACACAGCAATTCCACCTCTGGAAATTTATCCGAAGAAGACTATATGCACCCCTACATTCATTGTAGCATTATTTACATTAGCCAAGATTTTGAAGCCTATCAGTATATGAGTGGATTTTTAAAAAATTGGACATTTATGCAATGGAATACTTGGTTGTTAGTAAATATAATTTCCCCAGAGAAATAGTGCCTAACATTGATCTACTACAGTGATAACTTTGTCTCAGATTACAACCATACATACACCATAGCACAGTACCTAGAACATGGTGGCACTCAGTAAATTCTGTTAAGCAAATGTAACATATTTATGCTGGAAAAAAATAAAACAATGTCATGACGCCTTAGCCTAATTTTCCATATGCATCAGCAATCTCCCTTGTAGAGAAATGAACTTCATCATGATAAGTTCTGAGGTAGCTTAATGACATTCTGGCTTTAAAATATTTTTCCTACTGACATGTAGGCTCAAATATATGCATTTTAGTAGGAGAGCCTGATCTGTTCTGAGAATTAAGTCATTTGCATCCTAATTCTTTTTTTTTTTTCTGGGTAACCACCACAGGTAAGGGGGAAAGAAGAGCCTTTTCCTATGATTTTGCTGATATATGAATGGCAAAATTATTCATGACACTAAATAAAAAAAGAACCAAACCACAATTTAGCTTGTCCATTTTAGCGTTACATCATTCTGGAGGTTGGGCAGACAGAGGGAGGGAAGAGATTGGGGGGAGGGAAGGGGACACACATACAAATATTGAGCAGTTTTGAAAAAAATTGTGTTGCATCGCAATGGATTTTTCCAAATGCTTACAATGCCATCTACATTCTGATCATCAGACGTAGGCTTTAAAACAACATCTGATATCATGTCCCTACACTAATATCACCAGGAGAGAGTAGTACCTACATCACAAAACTGTAATGAAAACATATATGATCACTTCCAGTCAGCACAAATGTTTTAAATAATGCATAGCAAAGATGTTATATGTGATCCATTATTCATGCCTCTCTCATACATATATTTGAAAATGGAATGGTGCTGGTTGCCCTCAGATTCTGGGCCGTGGTTGCTCTGTAGTTCAGAACTTTCTACTCTGACATACTTTTTTTTGCCTAAAAATAATTCTCAATTGGATTGTCAGTCATTTATACATTACCTTGTGCCTAACTGGCAGATGACATCATCCCTTTAACCATTTTTTTCCCTGTTTCCACTGTTCAAATACTGACTGCCTTTGGCTCTCTATCTCACATACATATACATTCTTATAGAGTGCTTTTCTTATGTTAAACATAATGTCTAAGATCAAATTGTATAATATTTGAGATTATTCAATCAAGAATTATTTAAAAGCAAGTAAAGTACATGCTATATTTAATAAGGTAAACTAGCTTTAATAATAATATATAAAATGATATATATTTATTAAAGTAGAAAAACCCTAATTCAATGCCTTGGCTTGAAATATTTTGCTTTTGAATATTCATCTTATATCTATATATCTATATCTATATCTATATCTATATCTATATCTATATCTATATCTATATCTATATCTAGTGTTAGTTTTATAGTTTTATACATACTATATATGAACATAAAAAATAGTTCTATACATACTATATATGAACATAAGAAAAATCTGGAGAAATTCTAAAGCAAATACCATCCCCAACTGAAGTCTTATTCACTTAGAATTAAACTCATTACTTATTGTTATAATTTTTAAATAAATGTTCTCAGGTTATATTTAAAAGGAAAAGAAAATGTAGAATAAATTAAAATTTTAATGGATAAGTGTTGGAAACTACCCATTGCTTTCACTAGCAGAGAGGTAGAAAGGAACCCAGAAGGCTGGTCAACCTTGAGGCTCTGGCAAGGGTCAGAGCCATACACCCACTGTCTTGTGGAGACAAAGTGAGCTGAGGCAACTTCCACCTTTCAGTCTCATGTAAATCCTTACTCATAAGATAGTTTGCCTGTTACTGGAAATTGCCTGCCTAAAGGCTATAGGTGGATCCCAAACCTGAATAAAAGGGATCACAAGGCCAGAGCAAAGAGGAGTCCTCTCTTGGGTTTTGGCCTGCCCCCCAATTCCCAAATTAGTATTTTCTTGTCTTGTCTCTTTCATTTGTGTGCAGCCTCCTCCAGAACTCAAACCCTGAACCTGAACCCTGAACCACGGGGGACATGGTGGGTACACTCGCAGATAAGTACAAATCAAATCATTCATTTAAAATGGTTTTGAGTGGTCATAATAATATAGCAGATGATCTAATTAATTTATTGAAATTCTGAAAATGTTATGCAAAGAATTATGCTGAGTGCTGCTGAGAATCAAAAGATGAACAGGTATGGAATAGAATGTGTCCTTGGTAAAAAATGTTAAGTTTGTGGAGAAGACATGTACACAGGCTACAGAAATATGATATGATATGATATGATATGATATGATATGATATGATAATGCAATAATGAACATAATCCTTTTGGTTAAAAAGCAGAGATTAAGGTCCAGAGGGGAATCTACTTGACCTAAGTGAATAAAGCTACAGAGTGTTAGAGGTTAGAGTTCTACAGGAAGCTGTGAGTGTCAACAGAGACAGAAAATAAAGAACCTGAAATACCAAATTATGCGTTAGCCATTATTTAGAACCACATAGAGACACTGAATGGTTTAAGACCCGGAAGCAATATACTCAAACTGGTGTTTTAATGGATGAATTCAGGGGAAAGATCAGTAAGGGGGAATCTTTAAAGTTCTAGGTCAGATACTATTACCTGAACTAGGTAGGGACCTTTGGAATAGAGGGAAAAGAAGTACACAATAATTAGTAAAAAGACACCTCTAATAAAGGAATGTTATCCAAACTATACAAGACACTCTTAAAACACAAAAATAAGGAGGGAAAATGGGCCAAAGACCTTAACAGACACCTCATCAAAGATGTACGGGTAACAGACTAGCATATAAAAGATGCTCCACATCACATGTCCTCAGGGAAATGCACTGGGAAAAAAAACACAGCTATAGGAATGACCAAAATCTGGGACACTAACAACCTAAAGGCTGATGAAGACATGAAGCAATGGGAACTTTCATTTACTGTCAGTGGGAATGCAAAATGGTACAGTTACTTTGGAAGCCAGTTCGGTGGCTTCTTACAAACAAAACATATTCTTACCAGGTAATTCAGCAATCATACTTCTTATTATTTGTACAAAGGAGTTGAAAACTTACATCCACACAAAACCTGCACATGGATGTTCACAGCAGTTTTATTCATTACTTAAGGCCTGATGCAAAAAGATTTGGCTGCCAGCACTGCCTTCCCATGACCTAGAGCCACACTGCCCAGAGGCCCAGAGTGGCTGGGTGCCTGTGCATGCAAATTAATCTGCCATCATTGTTGGGTTAATTTGCATACTCACTCCTAATTGGTTGGTGGGTGTCACAAAGGTATGGTCAATTTGCGTCTTTCTCTTTTATTAGAGAAGATTGCCAAAACTTGGAAGCAACTGAGATGCCTTTCAGTAGGTAAATGAATATGTAAACTATGGTGCAACCAGAAATGTATTATTATTTGGCACTAAAAAGAAATGGTCTATCAAGCCATAAAAAGAGCAAGAGGAATTTTAAATATAAATTACTAAGTAAACTGTGCTGACCTGAAGAGTTATATACTATCTGATCCATCTATAGGACATTTTGGAAAAAGCAAACTATGGAGAGAATAAAAAGATCAGTGATTGCCAGGTAGGGAAAAGGATGACTAGGTAGAACAGAGGATTTGAAGGCAGTGAAAATACTCTGTATGATTCTATGTTAATGGACATATGTCTTTATGCATCTATTCAAATCCATAGCATGTTCAACAAGAATAAACCCTAATGTAAACTGTGGACTCTGGATAATAATGATATTCCAAGGTAGATTCATCAATTATAACATATGCTCCACTCTGGGGTGCGGGGATATTGATAATGGGAGACGCTATGCTGACGTGGGGTCAGGAGTATATGGGAAATCTCTGTACCAGTATATTCCTGTCAATTTTGTGTGAACCTAAAACTACTCTGGGGAAAAACACACATACACACACACACACACACACACACACAACTAAGTCTTAAAATTTAAAAATATCATGGCCACTTACTTGGAAAGCTTTTTTTAGAAGTAAATTTGGCCACACTGATTAGTTAAGATGTACAGTCAACTGCAGCCACTTCACTGCTTGCTCATCCTTCAAAATTACCCTTGGAAAAGTCAAGAGCAAGTACTCAAAATCCTTTATTTCTTTAGTGTCACTTTCCAGTGTGTAGAAAACATGCTATTCCTGGAGAAGGCTCCATGTATATGACTAATGAGCTTTCTGTCGACTGGCTCCTGGGGAGGCACTTTATGTGGCTCCAAGATGAGTCTATGAGGAAGAACTGAGGACATCTGGGGAAATACAATGACAAATGTATGTGGATGGACACACTGGAAATGATCCAGAACCCAGGCAGGTTAATTTTAGGTTATTTTCTAAATAAACAGTGGTCTTCTAGGCTCCCAAAGTGTATGAGTGAGCATGAATAGGAAATTCCAAAACATTTTGTGTGAACTTTAATAAAGATGAAGTGAAAGAATACTAGTTTTTGCTTAACTATGACTTCTAACTATTGCAATCATAAAAGTCAGGACTAAAAAAAAAATCCAAAAGTAACTGTTGGAAGGAAAGAAGTTGGAAAGGCTCTATACCAACTGAAGGATTAGAAAACTACAAAGGTGTGGTTTCAGAGGTGACTATGCTCAGAATATTTATGTAAGGAGATGCAAAAACTAAAGTCCCCTCCCCCTGGCTTTACTGCTTAACTCTCAACATCTTTACCAACTCTTTTAGAAATGTAGCAGTGTTAAGCAATAATTTATTTGTTATTTATATCATTCCTTCTGCTCAAAATAGTGTATGTACAAATAATGGCATCTACATTAAAGAAAAAGCATTAGAAATCAAAACAAACAATCCTCTCCCACACATGCACACACACAAAGAAATGCTATTTTGAGCAACAATATGGCATACAATTATGAACCAAATTGTATAACACAACCGATGTGTGTGCATATATATATATATATATTTTTAATGGCCATCCTTCATTAGCCTATAAAAGGTAAATCCTAGAAGTATAATAAAACATTTCTCAAAGTATGCTATTTGATAATTTTTTCAATGTTTCTAAGAGCAAATAATTTTAGAAATGGATGAGGTAATTAACAAAATTAACTGCAGAAATTCTAAGCGTGTTCATATAACTAAAGAAAAATCATGACTTTCAAAGAAGGCTAATCTGAATCAAATCCCTCAAAATCAATCCATCTCTCTCACACCTTCTCTCCTTCCCTCCCTTTTTGTATTAGTCAGGGTTATCCAGAAAATTAAGAACCAAGATATATAAGATATACATATATCTAAAGGGAGTAATTAATAGGAACTGACTTACGTGGTTCTGGAGGCTGAGAAGTCCACAATCTGCCTTCTATCAGCTAGAGAACCAGGAAAGCCAGTGGTGTGATTCAGTCCGAGGTCAAAGGCCTGAGAGTGGAGGCTGATGGTGTGAGTCCAGACATGAGTACAAAAGCCAAAGAACCAGGAAGAGCTAATGCCCTAGGTCAGGAGAAGATGATGTCTCAGCTGAGGCAAAGAGACTGCCAACTTGCCCTTCCTGTGCCTTTCTGTTCCATTCATACCCTCAACAGATTGCCTGATGCTCACCCACCCTGGGGAGGGCATCAGCTTCCTCCATGCAATTCAAATACCAATCTCTTCCAGAACTGATGTTTCACCAGACATGCCCAGAAATGATGTTTTGCCCCTCTCTGGGCATCCCTTAGCCCAGTCAGGTTGACACATCAAATCTACATACTTGTAGGTAAAGATTAACTTTTGAAAATGCTGGTCCCACCAAATAGTCAGAAGATAATGGCTATAAGATTTGAGTGCATAATAAGTAATTCTATTTTTCAAAATTATTATTGAAACTAATGATATGCCCAGATAGAATGTTTTCTGAAAGACAGTGACCTCAAAAAAATAAAAATGTAATTGCCATGTGACTCAGTGATTCTACTTCTGGGAATTTACCTAAAGAAACCTGAAACACTAATTCCAAAGAATATATGCACCCCTATGTTCACTGCAGCGTTATTTATAATAGCCAAGCTTTGGAAGCAGCCCAAGTGTCCATCAGTAGTTGAGTAGATCTATCAGACCGTCAAACCTCAGAGGGAAGGTAGGGGAGGGTGGGGGTAAAGAGGAGAGATCAACCAAAGGACTTATATGCATGCACATAAGCCTAACCGTGGTCACAGACAACAGGGGAGCGGGGCATGTGTGGGGAGGGGTTTGGGATGGGAATGAAGGGATGAAGACAAACATATGTTACCTTAATCAATAAAGAAATTTTTTTTTAAAAAAAAAGCTATGGTACATTTACACAGTGGAATACTACTTGGCATTAAAGAAAGAAGGAAATCTCATTCTTGACATTCTTATTTTTTAATACTTTTATTGATTTTTAGAGCAAGAGGAAGAGAGGGGTAGAAAGACACAAACATTAATGATGAAAGAGAAACATCAATCAACTGCTTCCTACATGCCCCAGACTGTGGATCGAGCCTACAATTTGGGCATGTGCCCTGACTGGGAATCGAACCAGGGACCTCTTGGTTTATGAATCGCTGCTCAACCAGTGAGGCCACACAGGCTGGGCTTGACATTTTTTCTGTCAACTTTATCACGGAGACATGCTCAGGCCTCAATGTAGTATTTGAGGAGCCTAGAATTTTCCTGGTTAATTTTCTGCCATCCCAATAACCAGGAACAAAGAATTCTTATCTGAATGTTTGGGATACTGTTGGTGATTTGAGCTATACACCTCATCATTTGTAACTCAACAATTACAGTTTTCTACTTCTCCTAATGTTTTATGCATGAAACCTTTGTCCAGAGATAAGCACGGGATTGTCATGAGTAATTCTCCTGTACCTTAACCAATTTACCTCTAATCAATGAGGATAGGTTCAAGCAGATAACTCAGAACTGGGAAGAAATTTCTGACTATACCTGTCGGCTGTAGGGTTTATCAGCGTGTTCCTGAGCATCTCTCTTTTCTGTTTCTTTTTCAAGAAAAAATAAAAACAAGTGTGGGTGATAATGTTTTTACCATCTGTCCGCATCCAGTTTTCACTTCTGCCTTCAGTATTCTCATGCTTCCTGAATTTTTGTGACTTCACATGGCTTGACTCAGAAAAAGTTTTCCAGTTACGCTACATGTATTTCATCTTGATTTGAGATAGGAAGGTTGTGAAGTTTAGCCAATACAGGGTTAAATATCTGTATCAGATCTTTTTCTCTGAGATCTCTTCTTTGTGAAGATTTAAGGGTTCTCTCACATAGAGTACCGATCTCTGAAGCCTTCTCTGTCTCCTTTAGCGTCTCCCCTTTGAATCTTTGGTGCAAGCAAAAAATAAAAGGAGATGCCAGGCTTTCAAGCTATTGTCTTAAGGATTTTCAAACAAGTTTCCACATTTCAAATATTCAAGGTGAACTTAGGTATCTCGGTGCCATGTAATTTCAAAGCTGAGTCTCTCCCTTTCAGAGGGTAAGGCCAGTCTTTCTGTTCTTTCTCCCCCTGTCCCCCACCATGTTTCTCTACATCATTTTTAACCCCACCGCTACCCAAAGACAGTGCGTGCTTTCAGTATCTTCCCTCTAGCTCCTTCCAGTGGCCAATCACAGACGTGTGGAGACCCGGATGGTTCTTTGGAGTCAGGAGTGCAGCCTTCTATAGAGACTGTCCCTGTACTCTTCTCCAGTTCCTCTTGCTCCTGACTTTACACTGAAGGGGAAAGGCTAAGGAAGCCTGAATCTAGAAGACAATTTCTGAATAATCTCGACCTCCAGTTTGTTCAGAAATTGTAATAGCTTCGTTCTTCCCTTGGGTGTGGCACTTCTCAGACTGTCCAAAGGGGGCGCTTCTGAGACTTGTCTATGAAACTTTCCAAACCTTGGGAAAGAGCCAGCGCCACCATTTCATAAAGCGTGGGATACCCTCATTTCCACCCGCGACAAGTTCCTCTGGGCGCTGGGGAAGAGAGTGCTCTGTAATAAGGCAGCAGGTGTTTGTGCTAATGCTCGTTTAACGGCATTTGTGATGGTTTTAATTAAGCCCCGAATATTTCTTTTGGAAAAATAAAGGACAAATGGTTTCTAAGGCAAAATAAAGAGTGCTTTTAAGGAGGCATTAGACAAAGGAAACTGCATGTTGTCTCGCTAAAGAAAGCAAGGGACGCCTTCGTAAAGTCTAAATGGAAGTTTAATAATTGAGGAAAAACTTAGACTCATTATGATGAGTTGATAAATGTTACTATTAAGAAAAAATTTAATAGATGTACCAAAGAAAGAACACTCTCTCTTGGACCTACACCAATAAGGAACACAGTATGTGCATTTATCACCCTGAAAAATTGTGGTTAAATATAGGTAAGTATCTGAACAATGCTAAGGTCTGCTCTCAATTAAGCCAGTGGTCAGCAAACTGTGGCTCGTGAGCCACATGCAACTCTTTGGCTCCTTGAGTGTGGCTCTTCCACAAAATACCACGTGCGGGCGTGCATGTACAGTGCGATTGAAACTTCGTGGCCCATGGGCATAAGTCGGTTTCTGGCTCTCAGAAGACATTTCAATCATTGTACTGTTGCTATTTGGCTCTGTTGACTAATGAGTTTGCCGACCATTGTCTTAGGCAAACCTGATTCCTTCTCTAAGGGATGGCCTTGGATTTGGGGTATCATTCAATAAACAAGAAGCATATCCTTGGCATCTTTTCCTTGGCGAGTGAGACTGAGCTCGATCAGGATGAGAGACAGATTGGCATAGAGTCAGGGACACAGCAGGTGTTTTATGATGTTTGATTTTCAGCCTGTGGTGCCAAAAGTCCCACCAAGGCCATATGACCCAGCCATTCCCCTCCTCGGTATATTCCCAGCATATTTGAAAATAAGAATCTGGACAAAAACGTACATGCATATGTTCACGGCAGCACTATTCACAACAGCCAACATGCAGAACCAACCCCAATCTCCATCAAAGGATGAATGAATAAATAAAATGGGATGCATCCATAAAGTGGAATATTATTCAGCAGTAAGAAGAAGAAAAATGATAGATGCTACGACATGGATGGACCTTGAAAACATTACGATAAGTGAAAGAAGCAGACATCGGAGACTTATATAATGTTTTATGATCCCATTTAGAAGAATTACACAGAATAGGCAAAGTCATAGAGATGAAGAGTATATTTGTGATTGTCAGGAGTTTGGAGCAAGGGGTATGGATAGTGACTGCACAATAATAGGCACAGGGTTTCTATTTAGGATGATGACAAAATTCTGGAAGTAGATACTCACTGGAAATGATTACCCAATATTGTGAATGTGTGTAGTGTGAATGAGTGGCACACTGTAAAACAGTTGAAATTATAAATCGTATATTATGTTTATTTTACATAGCTTTCTGGGGGCAAGTACTGAATCAAACCTTCAGCCTACGTTTTTTTATTATATTTAATGACAGACATATTAGCATAAAACCTCAAGCAAAGAGAATAGTTAGCACTATTCCTTACTGTTTCCTTTCCTTGTAGAATTTCATATTTCTTTCTTCCTTTGATATGACAAATACTTCCTGGACAATGTTTTGGTTCCAGGCAGAGGTCTGGATGTCCATTCTTTTTTTTTTTAATGTATCTCCAGTGTTGAAAGTATTATAGATATCATTCTTACCTATGATAATAATGTTGCAGTCATAAGGAAACCCTCTGATGTATGAAATGATTATTGTGTGCAATGTTTGCTGTGTGGAAACCCCAATACTCTGTAACTTCCAAAATTGATGACCTCTCGACTACCTTGACGTGAAAGCCCTGAGCCCTTAAAGTGTAAACACCCTGCTTCCAGCATAAGGCACAGCGTCTGGCCCACACTGATAAGGACACAAGTTGTTTACTACAGCCTATAGAAGCCTGGGACCCTTCTTCAGTCAACATCTCCTGCCTGATAGAGGAGGACTCCACGTCGCTCCATGAGACGAGCCTCTGACTGCTCTGCTGTGTGAGCCTGAACCAACTGCTGCCGCCTGTCTGTCTCTGTCTTCGTCGTCTGTCCTTCAGTGTACATCACCAGGTGGCCTTTGCTGGAGCCTAGGACCCACTAGGAATAGGTAAATAAACCCTGTGTGATTGCAGCCTAGGACCCACTAGGAATAGGTAAATAAACCCTGTGTGATAGCACACTCATTCTGTCTTGTGTGTCATGTGTCCCGGTTCGGCTCAGCTGTCTAGACATTGAAACACCAGGGGATAGGCCGTTATTGCTGACCCCTGGTCACCTGCATTTGCCCCACGAAGTCTAGACAGATAATCAATTAATTGGGGCATAATTGGGACATTACCACAAACTCAAAGCCTTGGAAGAGTCCCAAGGCACATTTAGAGAGGAAGCAGGTCCCAGTTCCAAATGGATACTAATAGAACCTCATCGATAGCCGCACAAGGTAACAATGCCATCTTGTCACACACCACACAAACTGAGACTCTTGGTCCATTTTGCCATTCGAGATCCTTGACTGCTAGAAGCCTACGAGTGTGCTAATGCTCTTGTGATACTGTTTTACAGCCCGTGTAGAACTGACATATTATAAACACTACACTTAGAGATTGAAGGAAAGCCTTGCCAATCTGAACCTTAATAAAAACCAAAACATTTCTATTCTGATATTCAGGACTTTGAAAGAAAACAGAATCAAGTATATATATATATATATATATATATATATATATATATATATATATATATAATTGAGTTTTTACAGAGAGGAATAGAGAGTTAGAAACATCATTGAGAGAGAATCATCGATCAGCTGCCTCCTGCACACTCCCTACTGGGGATGTGCCCGCAACCAAGGTACATGCCCTTTACCTGAATCGAACCTGGGACCCTTCAGTCCATAGACCAATGCTCTATCCGCTGAGCCAAACTGGTTTCTGCCCACAATTCTTTATGTAAATGAGTGAGTGGGACGTCCCCAAGGATACATCACAGAATAATACAAACTTTATTTATATTTGGATTTGCATTTATATTTTTTTCTTTATTGTCATTGCACATTTGCTTCCCTAATCACATTTATGCTAAATGAAATGGTAAATGTGGTTTATCCTCTCAAATGACAGATGACAGCACGAGGCAGGCTTAAGTGGTCTGACTGGCATATTGAGCCAGTAGAATTTACATTTGACTAGAAAGAAAATCACATCATCTTAGAATTGGAAGGGCCTTTAGGAATAACTTAATTTGACTTTTTCATTTGTATATAAGAGCGAACTACAGCTCAGATATGTGTATTTTCGTCCATCCTTCATAGAGTAACCATATGTCCTGGTCATATGGTTTGGACCTGGTGTCTCAGTGTAATTAATAACATCACCTCCTTTCATACTCAAAGATGCCCCGGTCTAGAGGATAAATTAGATGTTCATCTAGTCGGTGTCACTTTTGGTGCTATGGATTCCTTAGGTAATCACATACAACCTTGGACCATATCATAATAATTGCATTGATGTGCATACATGTAAGATTTGGGTATCATTTACCAGCAACCTTGAGCTGAGAACCTTTGATGTAGATGTAAGAACCAATAAAACTAGATTGATCAATTCCTGTGCAATGCTCACACAGCAAGTTAATCAATGCTACCCAAGAAGGTAGGTCTTCTTGTACCCATCAGAAAGGAGACTATGCGAAGAGATACCATGACATGGAGTGGTACAGTCTTCTAATCAAACTCCAGTCTTCTAATCCACCGACCTTTTCAATATGAGTGGTGTAGAGTGTAGGATCCCAGATGCAGGCTCTGAGTTTATATCCTGACAGGCATTGACTAGCTATGTGACCTCAGGCAAGTTTTCTAACTTGTAAAAATAAAGGTGATATGAGAAGTGTCTACCTCATTCTGATTGTTGGGAATTAAACAGCCTAATGTTTTAGCAGTGCTTGGAAGACTACCTGAAATATAGTAATTCTTCAATAAATGTTAGGAGTTCTTACTAAGCAATACTGCTTCTGTGTAATCACACAAATATGGATAATTATTAGAAGACTATTGCACATCCAAAAGCCAAGAGTTCAGAAAAAAATGGTGAATCTAACAAAACAGTAAACTACCTTCACAGTACACAAGTATCCTCAAAATATTTTATCATGCAAAAATGGTGTTATGCATCAGACGTAGTGAAGAGGAGACTAAAGAACGTGAAACTATGAATATGTGTCTAGTTAGGATCAGAAAAGCATCACAGAGGAGTTTTACAGAAATGTATGAAACAAAATACCTTGCAAAAAAAATGCCATTTTCTCCTACAAAATCCATCGGCAAGTTCAGTGAACTATCCATACTCAGATTCTGATAATGCAATTCCATCCCTTCCCTTTACTGTTTCCCACTGCAGCTTTATTTACAATAGCCAAGATTTGGAAGTAGCCCATGTCCATCAGTAGATGAGTGGATAAAAAGCTGTGGTACATTTATACAGTGGAATACTACTTGGCCATAAAAAAGAAGGAAATCCTAGCCTTTGCAACAGCATGGGTGGATCTGGATGGCATTATGCTAAGTGAAATAAGCCAGTCAGAGAAAGACAGTGGAATCATATGTTGAATCTAATGAACAAAATGAACGAACAAGAAAAATAGAGATAGACTTATAGAGAGCAGACTGACAGCTGTCAAAGGCTAGGGGATTTCTGGGTTGGGTGGTGGTGGACGGATTGACCAAAAGAGAAAAAAAAAAGAGGAAAAAGTCATGGACATGGATAATAGCGTGGTGAATGCTGGGGGCAGGTGGAGGTGAAGGAGGGTGTATTGGGGATAAATGTTGGTGGAAGGAGATTTGACTTGGGTGGTAAACACACAATACAGTGTACAGATTATGTGTTGGGGAAATGTGCATGTGAAACCTTTATCATTTTGTCAACCAGTATCACCCCTATACATTTAATAAAAAGAAAAAAATTATTTCCCATCATATGAGGCACACTGTAGCTATATCTTAGTCTACAGATTTATTAATTTCAGGGTAGAGCCCGGTAGGTGGGTCTCAGTCACTTGAAAGAGTCATTGGTAGGAGCTTACTTATTCATCTGTAAATAATGAACTGACACTTTTTTGGCCAAAGTCTCCATTTACATACTAGTATAAGATAGCTTCCTTATCAAGGCCACCTGAAAGGAAGCTGAATGGAAAGAAGAGAGATAATGCTCTCATCAAATTATGTCCTTATGTATTCATTTTCTTCAAATACCAGCATGTGTCTTTGAAGTATTTTTTCTCAGTTGGGATTTTTCCCAGTTGCAATAACACAAGCTAAAATTTAAATTGCTAGAGCTAAAAAAAGGGGGCTTTATTGATGGACACAGTGACTATGAAGAAACTAAGAAGTGCGATCTTTTTTTATGTGTTACTTCTACCTCTCTCCTGCACTTCATTCTTCCCTAAAATTATTTTTCTCTTTAATTATCTAGCATAACACCAAAAATACTTCCTTGATTCTTATTTCATATTATACTTTCCTCAAAATGAATGCCTATGAAAAAAATTCTACTAATTTTCACCACTTATAATAAACAAGTAGATAAAGATAAGGGAGAGAATGTTTCCAGAACAACAAGATTAAATAAATTTTTAAAAATTTGTTTCTACTACTGAGTTCTTTGAAATGCTTCATCTCATACACCATTAACTGCAATCATAGTTGACTCCATGTCTAAGAATTAATTACAACTCCCTCTCCTTTGAAATCTTTTGCACCTAATGGAAAATGTACTTTCTTTACTTGAACCCCATTCATAGGCAACCACAGTCCTCATAAAGAATATTATCATATGAGTTGTGCACAGTTGTCAAAAATGAGGAATCCACGTGATTTCACACAAATTGAAGCAGTAGGTTGAGTGAGTTGAACTCTTGAACCACTCCATAAAGGAGGTTGAGCGTCTCCTGGGGAAAGAGTTAACCAGAAAGGAGGTGATGAGGAAAGATATCTTCGAGATCCTTAGAATTCTGCAGCCTTATCACTCCTTCTAACTCCTTGTTTCCCACATCCTGAAAGAACACTGTGACTCATAAAGACTAAAAATAAAAATTTAAATGATAATAAGATGTATCATTGGGTATGGTGTTCCAATAAAGGTTATTGTCTCCTAGAATCCACATTAAAAACAGACTATTATAGCCGAAACCGGTTTGGCTCAGTGGTAGAGCATCGGTCTGCGAACTGAAAGGTCCCAGGTTCGATTTCGGTCAAGGGCATGTACCTTGGCTGTGGGCACATCCCCGGTAGGGGGTGTGCAAGAGGCAGCTGGTCGATGTTTCTCTCTCATCGATGTTTCTAGCTCTCTAGCTCTCTCCCTTCCTCTCTGTAAAATATCAATAAAATATATATTTTTTAATACAGACTATTATAAATACCAACTCCATGTTCCTAAAACAAACATGGTCCCTAACATCAATGAGTTTTCACTCCCTTGTGAGGCGGTGCAGGAATGAGCTGACAGTGACTGGAACAGACAGGGGAGCAAAGCCTTAGAGAAGGGCAGGAGGGATGATTACTTTGGTCTCTGGATGTTGACCATGTCTTCACAGAAAAGGTCAGGATGTACAAGCGAGTTGTTTGGAATAGAAAAGTTTCTGGAACACTGAGACTCATGTAGGATGAATACCAAGAAAGTTTGAAAGGACTTGACCTGCTTGAGAAATGGCTGTGTGGTTAGAGCTGGCAGAGCCCAGGGTATAAATAAGGTAATAGCAGGAGGTAAGTAGAAAATCTTTTTTTACTTACTCATGTTTCATGTTTTATTAACACATAATCATGGAGTGCCTCCTCTTCCAGGCACTGGGTTAGTCCTTAAAAATATACTGCTGCCTGGCCGGTGTGGCTCAGTGGTTGAGTGTCAACCTGAGAACCAGGAGGTCATAGAAACATCAACGATGAGAGAGAATCATTGATCAGCTGCCTCCGATCGATCATTGTTCGGTTCCCTGTCAGGACACCAGCCCAGGTTGTGGGCTCAATCCCCAGTAGGGAGCATGATGTTTCTCTCTTTCCCTCTCCCTTTTTTTTTAAATCTAAAATCAATTAAAATATATATATATATTTTAAAAAAACAGACTATTACTATTCCAGGGTTCCCAACAGGCACACTGTGTTATAAGCTCATGTGTTAGAAAAGGGGTGGGCTTCTTCCATAAAGGGCCAGAGAAACAATTGCCTCAACTTTTTAAGAAACAGTTCTTGCTGTAAGAATGATAGTTTCTTTCATATTTCACATTAAATTTGTAAACACTAGTCTTAATTTTACGCCATACAAGAGTCAGAGTGGTGGCTGGATCTCACCCACATGCAGCGGCTTGCCTATCCCTGTGGTAGAGAATCACTAATGTGCCTTATTTTTTAACTTAGGGAAGACACACCACTTTTACACGCTCACATACTCCCATGTGTGTATGTTTCAAATCTGGGTTATAAGTAATTCTACACTTTACATTAATAAGAAAAACATAATTCACAGTATTTGAATTTCACAAATACCTACAAACACTAAGAAAATATAATAACACGGGTGCCTTTAAAATATCAGTTTGAGAACTGCCATTTTAAGGAAAACCAAAATAGATGATCTTTTCCTGTTGTTCCTTTTATTCTCACATAGGCTTTATTTTTAAGAAAACCACACATTTTTTAAAAAAAAATTTTTTTTATTGATTTCAGAGAGGAAGGGAGAGGGAGAGAGAGAGAAACATCAATGATGAGAATCATTGATCGGCTGTCTCCCGCAGGCCTACTTCTTCCCCCCCATCCCCCCCAACTGGGGATGGAGCCCACAATGTGAGCACGTTGCCCTTGACTGGAATTGAACCTGGGACCCTTTAGTCCTCAGGCCAACACTCTATTCATTGAACCAAACCAGCTAGGGCCTCACATTTATTATTAATCAAATAGGTAAATACCTGAAAGATAATAAGCTGATTCCTTCAGGAAAAAAATCACCTGACTTGTGTGATTTCCTCACAAGCCCTAAGCCTCAGGCAGTTCTAAGCAGCCTGGTATGAGGAAATATTTCAAGTGGAGCACCCGGGATCTGGGCGCCAGAGCAAAGCTTTTAGAACTTCATGTACCCTACCCTCCTCCGTGTTTACTTCCTGTGCCTAAAGGAAGAAAAAAAAAATGGCTAGGCTGGGTTTCCTTTCTCTGTTCTAGTTAGGTTTATTGTTCATTCAACAGATACTTAATTCAGCATTCTTTTTTTAATATATTTTATTGATTTTTTTACAGAGAGGAAGGGAGAGAGCTAGAGAGCTAGAAACGTCGATGAGAGAGAAACATCGACCAGTTGCCTCTTGCACACCCCCCACCGGGGATGTGCCTGCAACCAATGTACATGCCTTTGACCAGAATCGAACCTGGGACCTTTCAGTCCGCAGACTGACACTCTACCACTGAGCCAAACCGGTTTCAGCTAATTCAGCATTCTATATCCAGAGCCCAGCATCATGCCTGGCGCACAGTAAGATGGAAATAAGCACATTTGGGTCCCTTTTCTTAAGGAAGTGGCATTTTAGTGAGGGGAAGGGTGACAGGCAAGTAAGAAGAGAACAACTAATTTTAAAAATTGAGGATATGCTTTGATCCAAAGGAAATGATCAATACTAAATGACTATGTGGGGTGGGACTCCTGTGAATAGAGTGATTGGCAAAGATTCATCCAGGGCACTGGGATGGGGTCCTAAGGATGGAGAAGGAGCCCAGCAGGAAAACAACACAGGGAAATTTTTCCAAAATGAGGAATAGCGAGAGCGACTCACAGGCAGAATTTTCTGTGCTCAAGGAATTGTCAGAAAGCCATATGGCCTGAGCAGACAGGGCAAGGGGAAGAATGGCATATGGTGGGATAAACAGAGCCTACAGAACATGGAGAGCTTAGAATATAATTCAGAGACATCTGAATATCATTCCAATGGCTGCTGGAAACCATTGAAGAGCACTTAAGAACCTTTAAGAGGCAGGTTTGTGAAACAATGAATTGGTCAAGGCAATGAAGAGTTCATTTAAACACAGTGGTTGGTTTCTTTTTTTTAACATTAGTTAATGGTTTTTTAACATTAGTTCTAGTAAGTCTAATGGGTGAAACAGTACGTAGAACCACCCTTGGTTTTACTGTGGACTCTGTGTGTGAACACTCATGATTGACAATTCTGAAATCTCTGCTCACACGCCTCATGAAGCCGTGTTGTAATTTTAGTAATCACCATGGTAATTTAACCACCCTTACCAATGTGGAAAAAGACATTGTCATCCCCTGTTATTTCTTGTGCTCTCAACGCTGACAGTGTTGGACAGGGGGAAAACAATCCCCAATTTAGAATCATCGTGTAGATTTTAGCCCCTCTGGGAATCTCCGGTGTTGGTGTCAAAACACCATTTCTTCAACACAGACTCACCCAGGCCATCGTATTTTGTGGAAGAGCCACACTCAAGAGGCCAAAGAGCCGCATGTGGCTTGTGAGCCGCAGTTTGCCGACCACGGTGCTATGCAGTTTCCAAAACGTATTTGAAACAGACACCTTTTGTTTTATGGCACATCCTGAGAAGTGGAGGGTTTTATGTGGGTCACTCAGTGTTGTGTGGACATAATGAATTCAACAAGCTTCCAATCACTAAATACTCAAGATGCCCCAGATAAAGTGCTGGGTGACAGAGGACTTGTTAATCAATTGTTAGATTCATCAATGAGAAGGACCGGAGCAGAAAAGGTTCAGTAACACTCTTGGGCATCCAAAACAAACAAACAAACAAACAAAAATAAATAAAACAGAAAAAAACGAACCAGACCAGTGGCTCCTGGGAAGGCAGAGAGTAAACCAAGCACAACCACTGTGACCAAAGAGAGAAGCCAATCGGAGTGGAACAGGGGTTTCCGAAAGATGCCGCATGGGAGAACTTGCTCCCCT
Source organism: Vespertilio murinus (assembly GCA_963924515.1). Lineage (NCBI taxonomy): Eukaryota > Metazoa > Chordata > Mammalia > Chiroptera > Vespertilionidae > Vespertilio > Vespertilio murinus. The sequence continues at coordinate 6,586,211 of OZ004716.1, read as the reverse complement.
CCCACCACCTGCAGACAGCAGTGCCCAGGCGTGGCTGAGCGGGGTGCCCATGGTGGCAAGGTGTATTATTAAGCATCACTCTTCCACCAATGGGCAGAAATCCCATGTAAAACAGATGAAGTGCTAGAAAGGGGGGCTCTCGTTACAAGGATGTTGGCCAGGGTCATGTCTAGTCTGCTGTACTAGTAAAACCTCCCCTAAGGCAACCACCAGTTTGCCCAGGACGCTCCCAGTTTCAGCACTGAAAGCATCGCTTCCCGGGAAATCCCTTCACCGCAGACCTACTGGGACCGTCGGTGACTCTGGCTCAGTTTTTCATATTGCCCTATGCTGATTCGGTGTACGAAACATAGGACTCTTATTATTTTCAACTCTGCATAAAATGACTTCAAACCTTCCATCATCTGTCTCTTATTCGGCCTTCTTTTTCCCTCTCTCTGAGAGTATTTCCTTCAGAAAGACAAATGTGGGCACGAATGCAGAGACCAAACCAATGAGCTAATGGCGGGGAGGAGGGGATGAGGGATGGGGGGAGCTTTAGCTTTTAGGCCCAGGTATGCCATGTGATTATGAGTTTGCTGTTAGCTGCGACCCCACAGCTTTCAGGGACAAACACCAGCCCAACCTGAAAACCTGCCGGCATGTACAGGACACAAATATCAGGCTAGAACAAATAAGCCATTCCGGTCTGGGGCTGCAGTCTGGGATTTGCCCTTTCAAAGGGCAGCGGTCTAACAGCTTGTTAGTTAGCCTTTTAAAAGGCCATCAACCAGGAAAAGGAGCCCAGTGAGCGGGGGTCACTCCACAGAAAACAAGCCAGGCTCCCGCGGCTGCTTGCGATGCAGTGAGGAGCTGGGGTCCAGGAGTAAACCACTTCCTCGCAGCCGGGGGCACCGGAATAGAATTTCAAACCAGCGTTGTGACTCTAGAAACGCTTGACCCAGGAGCACCTTTTTGGATTATATTCTGAGGAAATAAGTCAAATTATCAAGAAAAAAATATGTATAGACTACAAAGTGCATTTTAGGACTTCTATGCACCCATAGACATTTTTTTAGCCTCAATAAGATGATTGCATGAACAATAGTATATCTATCTAACAGCCACGACAGAAATAAAAGCAATAGGAGTTGGGCGTGGTGGCATGCTCCGTGCCTTAGGCAGCCTGTGTCGCTTAATCCCCACAATAACTCCTTTATTTTTTTAATATATTTTATTGATTTCTTACAGAGAGGAAGAAAGAAGGATAGAGAGTTAGAGACATCGATGAGAGAGAATCATCGATTAGCTGCCTCTTGCACACCTCCTACTGGAGATGTGCCCGCAACCAAGGTATGTGCCCTTGACCGGAATCGAACCGGGGACCTTTCAGTCCCCAGGCCAATGCTCTATCCATTGAGCCAAACCAGTTTTGGCACAATAACTCCTTTAGGTAGGCACTCTTTTCCACTCTCATTTTATTCATTAGGAGAGACAGGCTTGAGGAGATTTAAGTGAGTTGCCCAAAGTCACACAGCTCATAAGTTGCAGATGGAGGATACGGATCAAGGTCTTTTGGATTCCAGAGTCAACGTTTATCCGCTGTCTGCGATGCTTTCATGAGAAACATATGAAACAAGAATATGAAGTAAACTGAATATTTTTCATCCTTTCCAGTAAGAATAGCATCTATGTGTTCTAGCCCAAACTCTATCTTATATTTTAGCAGGATGTATTTGGACCCTGGAGACAATTATTTCTTTCATTAGACTTCATGTTTGAGCAACCACAATGACTAAAAGCCATACGTTCTAATATTAAGTATGGTTGCTGAATTAATCTAACAGCGCTGTCTTCAATGATGAATCTCTACCCCTAATTTTTACAGTTTCTAATTCCTCTGGGTCTGCGTAGAATGTGCCTCTAGATTTTATTTTACTCTCCCTTCCTCCTCTGTTTATAGGATATATTATCGTTAAATAAGAAGGCAACTGTTATTTGAGCAAAGGCTAGGGACACATTCTGTGCCCTGAACACAAATAATTTTGAGCAATTTGACAGGTAGAGTGCCTATTACATCATTTCAGATGCTAATGGGCGTAATAATTCTTCGGCTTTCTCCTGAAAGACAGCGCTGAAGTGAGACAACTGAGTGAAAAGAAAATGTCAAGTTATTTATGGATTCCATTGCTATTTTATGACACACGGAAGGTAGCCCCTGTGTGGAATGGTGTGCTAGCTTGCTCTTATTGGCCAGGGGTACTTGTTGCTTTTTCCACTTCTGCAGGGAACCCTATGTATATTCTACTTGGAGACCACCATTCCTTTTTTTTTCTTTTTTCAATATATTTTTATTGATTTCAGAGAGGAAGGGAGAGGGAAGAGAGAGAGGAGAGAAAGAAACATCAACAATGAGAGCATCACTGATGGGCTGCCTCCTGCACATGCCACACTGGGGATGGAGCCTGCAACCCTGGGCATATGTCCTGACCAGGAATCAAACTATGACCTCCTGGTTTATAGGTCGATGTTCAACCACTGAGCCACACCAGCCGAGTGAGACCACCCTTCCTTGATCTGCATGTACACGGCTCAAGGCGGCTGACCCATCCCCGGCCTGAGGGGTGGCCTTAGAATAAAAGACAGCAGAATCAGAGCCTCGTGTCCTCTGGCCACAGATCCTTCCGGATAGACCCTTGACCCATGGCAGGTCACTCAGAGCCAGTGACACTCAATTCTGGGGCCTCTGCTAGAATATTTGGGAGAGAGAAGATATTCCTCCGCAGAGCTTGCTAAATTGATAGGAAGGTAAGTGTGGAATGTCTGTAATTCTTTGCCTCAAGGGGCTGACTGTCCACACAGTGCCCCCTGGCGTGTGTCTAACAGCAGAAATCTTGGGCACAATAGAAGAAATAGCTTATTAATTTAATAATCCAATTCAGAACTGTGAGAATTCAATACAGCGTACCCTGGGGGGGTGCAGGGGACACCTTTAGCCAATATACAGTTTTATCAACGTATCAACAAATATTCAAACTAAATAGAGATTTTCTTCGTCAGCATTGCCCTGTCATGTCAAAACCCTAGTGAATTAACAAAGCAAGCATCAAAATCCATTTTTATCCGTTCTCCCTAGCATCCACACGAGATTGTATTTATAGATCTGAAAACTCATTTTGCACAGAAGTTGTTGAGTGTTTGCATTGAATTGCAAACTTCACCACAAAAGTGTGGAGAAAAAACAGAGCGGGGGAGGTGGAAGGACATCAGAGGTCATCTGGCCCTCGGGGAAATTTGCCCATGCCTCCCAGTCAGCCGGTGCAAAGAAAATCTGGTCTCTACCTCTTCAAGCCCGGGCTCTTTCCCTAGGCTTACAAAATACTTCATCCTGTCCCTGAAAGGGTTGTTTTAAACTGAATATGAAAATTCACCCCCACAACACAACATGCATTGTCAATGTCTTCATTGTTATAAAACACATGGCTCAATTTTTTAAAAAATATATATTGATTTTTAACAGAGAGGAAGAGAGAGGGATAGAGAGTTAGAAACATCGATGAGAGAGAATCATTGATCATCTGCCTCTTGCACACCCCCTACTGGGGATGTATCCGCAACCAAGGTACATGCCCTTTACCTGAATCGAACCCAGGACCCTTCAGTCCACAGGCCGACACTCTATCCACTGAGCCAAACAGATGTCGGCCACATGGCTCAATTTGAATGGCCCTTGAATTAGGACATGTTCTCTGTGCTTGCAACACACTTTCTTTTCCTCTCTGTGGAAAACTATGAATCTTATTTTCTAAAATATATTTTATTGATTTTTTTACAGAGAGGAAGGGGGAGAGAGAGTTAGAAACATCAATCAGCTGCCTCCTGCACATACGGGAGATGTGCCTGCAACCAAAGGACATGCCCTTGACCAGAATCGAACCTGGGACCCTTCAGTCCACAGGCCGACACTCTATCCACTGAGCCAAACTGGTTTGGGCTGAATCTTATTTTTGATATCAGCTCAAACTGTGCTCCTTTCTCTGACTCCTGCCACACAGAATCTGTTCGTCAGTTAGTTCTGTCTTGTGTAACAGTCACTGAGAGATGGCAAAAATGGGAGGTATTCATCTGCTTTGGAGAGTTCTCTCTCCAGGTAGTAACATACACCAGAGTGCTGAACAGTGAGCATGGTATATTTGTTAGCCATTGATAATAACGTAATGATAATTACTATACATAAGCCTGGCAATATATAGTAATTCACAATAGGTGCTGTTCTCCATATCCCCATTTTACAGGAACGAAAACTGACACACAGGTTAGAAAGCTAGTAGAGGCACAGCTGGGTTGAAGCCCAAAAAATCTGGTTGCACATTCTGTGACTTCTGCCACCACGATGTCTCAGTGCATGCTCATCCGTGTCGCACGTGATATCCTGCTTGAGATGATACAGTTCAGTGTGCAGAGTACAGCTAATGAATTCTGCAAACACAAGTTGACTCGTGTAGGAAATCTCTTGTATATTCTCTACAAAGTTTGAATGTTTAAATAGCATCTGCTTATCCGTGCTAGTTGGCCAATCATTGTTGGATAAATGATTCATGGGTAAATAAATAAAGGCTGTAAAAAGCTGTAGAAGTCATTTAAAATCATGTCTGGAAAATGTGTTATATTATCAAAGTTCAAAATTCTTTTGTTTTGTAGTTGCTGTGTGCATTCTTCACGTAGGAAAATGAGATAACAAAGTGTCAGAAGAAGGTTACAGAAATATAACTCCTGAGGCTAATTCTTTGCATCATGTAGGCTAGAAAACTTCTTTCTTTGCACTTTAAATATTTAATCTTCTCCTTAAAGACATCTGATTGGCCTAGCATAAATCCACACTGAAACATTACATTAAAAGGCATGCCAACACAACACTGTGTTCATGTCATTTCTTCCTGATATCATTCCGTGAGGTGCTTTTCTAGATACAGTGTTCTGATCAAGACAAAGATGATTAAAAGTAAATTAAAAGTAAACATGCACCGTTTGTTTTCTATTATGGTTTTAGTTCAGAGGCAGAAATAGGAATGCCTCATTCTGTTCAAGCCAACACTGGCCATACTGTTGGAACCTTGATAATTACCCGCAGGGAGTGAGAGTTCTGGGCTTGCTTAAATGCAGACAGGAGGACCTCCAGCAGTTACTGGAGTCAGATAACATTTTGCAATACCCAATGTGGACTTTCATGGTTATAACCAAATACCTGACATCCTCATGTCTGTAACATTCCAGGTAGAGAAGTTACTCGGGAATCCCCGGATTGGTATAAGGTTGCTGGTTATGTTTAAAGTCAAAGCAAGGATTTTACTTTAAAATCATTTTTTAAAAATTGAAAGCTTTGCATACAGTCTTGTGCTTGTTCTCTCTCTCTCTCTCTCTCTCTCTCTCTCTCTCTCTCTCTCTCTCATAGACCTTAAAATTTAAAAACCTGCACCCACTTCGATTCGATGACATAGCCAACTCCAGGTTTTTGAGCATACAACAATCACACACTAGGGACAATATATTCCATGTCAAAAATATTGCTCTTTGCATGTTCACTGGGAGTTAGATACTTGCCTGTTCTAAGTTGCATGTATCTCAGAGGTGACTGTGAGCATTGGACATGTGGAGAGTCAATTAGACCCAGTGAAACTTGTGTGTGGAGGTGGAAAAGGATATCCAATTAGAGCAAATCAGCTTGAACACATGCATTTGGATCATTTTTGCCAGAGGCTTTTATTTAAAAAAAAATTTTTTTTTCATTCATTCACTGACATAAATGTAGCACATGTTTGGGGTGGTTCTTGTTATTGCTATTTCATTCCAAGCGATGTATCTTAACATTACAATTTTAAGAAGACAATCGGCCTAGCTGGTGTTGCTCAGTGGTTGAGTTTGACCCATGAACCAGGAGGTCATGGTTTGATTCCCGGTCAGGGCACATGCCTGGGATGTGCAGGAGGCAGCCGATCAATGATTCTCTCTTATCATTGATGTTTCTCTCTCCTTCCTTTCCTCTCTCTGAAATAAACAAAAAACATATTTTTAAAAGAAAACAATCAAAGTTATTGGCAGGATATCACAGATATTTAGAGTTTAGGGAGCTTTATTGGTTATGAAGTTCAACGTCTCTGTGCTTTGATTTGGTTTTGCAAGATCTATGTATTAACAAGTCAAAAACCAGAGTAAGTATATTCTTTATATGCTAATGTACTGTCTCGAGAATCCATAGCCTTCCTTCCCCTTCATCTCTGAAGCTAAATAATATTCAGCATTAAGATGTTCTGAAAGAATGTCCTCTCAACAGAGCAATTAGGATGACAAATACCCTCCCTTCCCTGACAACATGGTGGCCTCGAGCTGTAACAGCTCCTGCGTCCTAATTACTGCCAGGAAGAGGTCCATATCTATTCTGCCAAGACTAAACTGTGGTTTAGGCAAACTTTCTTCACAATCCAAGCAGGCTTTCCCAATCCCCTCACCTACCAGCGCATCTATTCAGTCATTGGAGAGACCCAGTCTACCGGGTGGCTTGGAAAAGGAGAGCAATGATATGCTAGTGATACAAGCCAGACATACACACCGGCTGTGCTTGTAAATGTCTAAGCCGGCCCTCCAGGAGGAAGTGTGGGAGGAAGGGTTGGGAGAGAAGAGAGATCCATTTCCATGCCATGAATACTTCCACCAGCCTACATCAACCTAGCAACATATCAATGATTCTGCAGACCAATGGTCTCTTGGGAGCTGAAGATATATTTATTGATAGAAATAGTTCTATCAATAAATAAAAATAACCAATGCGGTAAGTGCTATGGAGAAAAGACTGTTAGAATGTTATTTCAGGAAATGTATAATAGGAGGGTTGCTGTTCTTTTTTTTTTTTCTTCTATATTTTATTGATTTTTTTACAGAGAGGAAGAGCGAGGATAGAAAGCTAGAAACATTGATGAGAGAGAATCATCGATCAGCTGCCTCCTGCAGAACCCCTACTAGGGATGTACCCACAACCATGGTACATGCCCTTGACCGGAATCGAACCTGGACCTTTCATCATCTCCCATAATGCCTCGGCAGACTTGAGCTTGAGCTGCCCAGGTAACTGGCCCATGAATGCTCCTTCCCATCAGCGTGTGCCTGGTACCCTCTTCTACAAGTTCTTCCTAGAATCACCTCCCAAATAAAGTACTTGCACTCCAGATCTTTGTCACCAAGTCTGATCTATGGACAATGAGCCAAACACAGTAATCTTTTCTACTGAAATGAGATCAATATGAAGAAAGAGTAGAATAGGGAGACAAAAATATTCCAGGTAGAGGGAACAGCATAGAAGGACACACACACACATATTCTCCTCTAAATAACATGGCATTTACATGCCTGAAACTCAACAGGCTATGCAGATTGCACAATAAAAATCATGGGGTGGCCGAGACCGGTTTGGTTCAGTGGATAGAGCGTCGGCCTGGGGACCAAAAGGTCCCAGGTTCGATTCCGGTCAAGGGCATGTACCTTGGTTGCGGACACATCCCTGGTAGGGGGTGTGCAAGAGGCGGCTGATCGATGACTCTCTCTCATCGATGTTTCTAACTCTCTATCCCTCTCTGTTCCTCTCTGTAAAAAATCAATAAAATATATATTTTTTTTAAATCATGGGGTGTGTCAGGAAAAAAATGCAATTAAGGACAACACATTCAAAAATTCCATGAGTGGCACACAAAAATGATTAGGATCTAGTAAAGGTGGCAGCATGGCTTGATACATGTTAGATGATTAAAAACACATAACCCAAGGAAATAAATAAGACCTTTGGCAACCTCAAGCAGAACTGAATAAGTAACATCCAGTAAGAGACATAAGTAGACACAGAATTGGCCTTTTTATCAGTAAGAGACTAATGGCAGCAGAATTGCTAAATGTCAGTATTCACTAAAACCGAGACAAATGACATGTTTAAGTGGTGATGTGTTGAATTCACTGGAGTATAAAATGGTAGCTGGAAAAAACTATATTTGAGCACTGGTCTTTCTTAGAAGTAGGTTATTTGTATCAAATGAGCATCACAAATGCATTCTGCAGAAGAACTAAAAACATCATAATAAAACTTTTAAAAAATCATTTGTGAAAGTGGACATGAGACAGGTTGCAGCTTGTGACTTACTTGAAGCAGTGGAAGGAGGTTATCACGATTTGAGATCGTTTCAAGACTTAAATCCTGGAGCTTATGATTCTGCCTTAAAGATACATATCCTTTGTGGCATGTATTCACAATTGATATCTTTTACATCAAAATTGGTCATTCATTCCAATGAATATCTTCTTTGATTAAGTTACCATGACTGGCAGTTTCTTCTGGAGCTTTCTCATTGAACTCACGGCTCTACCCAACAGCTGAAGGCTTTGGAAATGGTCCCAGTGTTTGAAACCACCAAGCTAGGCCTAAAAGAAGCCACATCTCCAGGATTAGATGATTTCACGTAAAGGTCTGCATGTATAGAGAGTGCTTTCTCTTTGTGAGAAAGATTGTTTCTGTTCTTTTTCTTCTCTCTTTGGTCTTCAATCCATATGCTTAACAGTCTTTCCATTTCTTTTATCTCTCTAGACCACCTTCTTATGGGCTTCACAGGACTTGGAGTCACAGACCTTTCTTTTATTCCTGTGGCATTATCTCTGACAGTCCCCAATGCAGACTCCTTTGTGCCTATCGCTCAGGGCGGGTGTCACATGCTCCCTTATTTTTTTCAATACTTAAAGCATTCCTTTTGTCTGCATCGCTTGGTGATTTTGACCCAGGACCCTAAAACACATTTGGGATGTTGAATAAATGTTTGGATTTCATGTAGAAGAGCTCACAAATACAAAAGAAGAGCAAACCATAACATGTGTATATGTGCATGTGTGTGTATAATATAAAATAAAGTGCTAATTACAGATCCAGGTCAACAAAATAAAGAAAAATAATATGCCACCTCATTTCTCTGCTAAAATAATGGGGCCTCCTTCAGTTTATTTATGTTAGAGAAATATTTCTTGGTTTAAATGGAGACAGAACAGGGGGTAAAGGCATGAATGGGGGGTTTGGAGGTAATGGGGAAATAAGAATACATACCATATAATATCATAATCAATAAAGAAATTTTCAAAAATTAAAAATAAATGGAGACAGAACACAGAGCCTGCCTCTCATCTGCAATATTTGGAATTATGAAGAAAGATTAGAAACACATGCTAAAGAAATCAGGATTATCAATATCTCTGGTGAATGTGGACATTGTTCTATTTGTCTACCCTGGGGGCCAGGGTTTAAACAGAATCTGAGGTAAGTTCATTGGAAGTAGAACACAAGATGGGGATTCACGTTCAAGTGATTGATGAAGAAGGAAGCACGCTCCAGAAGAAAGGGGTGAGGAAGAAGCTACGTAGACACAATTTGATGCCATGGTCAGCGTTGCCCAGTGGTTAGAGTGCTGGCCTGTGCACCAGAGGGTCATGGGTTTGATTCCCAGTCAAGGGCACATACCTGGGTTGCGGGTCTGATGAATTCCCCCCACCCAGGTCAGGGCACGTGTGGGAGGCAACCAATTGATGTATCTCTGTCACATCTATGTTTCTCTCTCTAACTCTGTCTCTCCACTTCCCCTCCCACTCTCTCTTTAAAAAAATGGAAAAAATATCATCACTCCTTGGGTGAGGATTTTAAAAATAATGGTAAAGATGCAATTTGAGGTGAAGTCGAAGTTTAACCTCATCCCCTTTGGTGCCCTGGAATATAAATTTCATGGCAGAGTCTGTCCCATCCTGGGGTCTGAATCCCCACAGCAGCCATGACAGTGGGGAGGTGGTCTTAATTCCATTGGCCATAGCAGTGGGGAGGGGTCTTAAATTCCAAGAGGCCTCTAGGAAAGGCTGTCCAATCACCCAAGAGAAGTCCTCCAAAGAAAGCTGTAGGGATGAGCCATAAGCAGAGGCTCTGGGTGGATCCATCAAACAGATAAAAGGAATCCCAGGACATCTGAGCGGGGACCCACCAGGATCTGCCACAGAAGGGAGGCACTGTTTTTGAGAGCTACGGGCCAGACTGAATCTAATACATTATCTCATTCCAGCTTCCCAATGACCCCGTGTGCCAGGTCTCACCATGTACAAATAAATTTGAGGTTCTTAGTGTTGAGACAATTTCTATACTGCCACACGTTAGCTAATGGGAGAGTCTGTTTACACTGTCTTCTTTAACCCATAGCTCATTGCCTTTCACTCCAATAATATTACATGCTTGTTTTGTTTTGTTTTGTTTTTGAGCTTTTCTTATCTCCTAGGTTGGTTTGGCGTTAACCACAGAGATTTTTCTGTAAATGAAGGCTTACAGAGAAGCCCATCCCACCCTGCCCATATCTGAAGTACTATCACAGAACCTCATTATATGATATCCTGTTGAGAGAGAGAGAGGGACAATTCTCCATGGGTTGCTTATGTTCCTCTCAAGTTTTTGAGCAAAAGCATCCACGGGTTTTATCCTGGGCTATCTTCACTTAGATATTTGTAGAGCAACAACTGGAAGAGAAGGATAGTGCCTTCCTCAGTGGCAGAGGGTAGATTTGTTTTCTGAGCAAAAAGTCTCGGGGGCAAAGGTTGGGCAGGTTTGCTGGCACCTCCTCTTATGAGATTGGATGTCTTCTTAACTCAGGTTCCTCCGCTGAGACAGACACCCACTGTGTGTGTAGCATCTACTCTGCATGGTCCCCGGACACAGGGGGACAAGGGAAACCAATGTGGACATGAAGCGCATGTTGTCTGCCGTGGTGTGCATAATAAAGTCCTTTGTCTCTGACCCAGGAATCTTGTGTCTTCTGTCGGTATGTACAAGACTGTGGTGAACTAACTCATGAGTGTATGTGGAGGGTAAAATCTCAGCCCCTCCCCATCTCCCACCTTCCATCCATGTAGGTCATCCTGAATTAGTGCTCACCCACCAGCACTGCCTAATGATGAAGTTTCTGGATTTCTCCATATAACCCATTAGAAATCGGTGCTCATGGTCCCATAGGCTCTTCCCAACCGCCCTGGCAGCTGAGACAAGACTGAGGAAGGACCCAGCCTTCGGCAGCCGGGTCCACACCCCCCGGGCCTTCCAGCAGCTCACTGACGTGCCATGGAGATCTCCAAAGGAAGCAATCTGGACCGAAGCCGGCAGTCAGAAAGGCCCTCTCCAAGGCTGTGAGGGGCATCTGGCCACTTGGGCTGCTCACTGGCAGCAGTGAGAGTTTGGGTTTAACAGGATCACCTGGTGGGTCTTCTCGGTGTGAGCCCCCTTTATAAAATCACTTCCCGGCGTGATTTTGAGAATCAGAAGAAATGCAGATCCTCTGGGGTCTATTACAAATACCCGGATAGGGCAGTCTTCAGGAGACACTACAAGATTCACCGGAGCTGTGAAAAGTTTCGGTGATTTAATATACAGGATATATATCATAAGACGCTGCATTCAATATTGAAAGCATTATATCAATTGAATATAATGGCAAATATTATTGCCTATATTTAGAGCTCTGTACAAAAGCTGCTGGTGCCTATTGAGAATTGTAAGTTAAGTATATGGTTGTCTTTTGTTTCAGTTGGTGGAGCATGTAGCATAAAAGGAATATTCCTATAAATATAAACATGGATATAAATAGAAATATATATACTATTGAATACTGATATAAATATACATAAGAAAACATAAGTTGATATAGGTCAATATAAAATGATACTAAATAGTGACCATTTACATAAATAAGAATAAAAATGTAATAACTTACTACCATTGATATAAATAATATCATCTATAGATTATTTACCGTGTGCCTGGTACTTTGCTAAGCTTTTTACCAGCATTTTCTACTTAATTGTAACCAAAACCAATGAAAGAGCTGTGATTATGTGAAGCCATTTGCCCATAAAGGAACTGCATCTGAGAGAGGTCGCTATCTGTCCCGGTCAAGGTCGCATAGCTAGCAAGTAGTCTGGGGATTCTCAGACTCTGTCCTCTTCGGTCACAGAACCTGAGACTTCAGGTCATTCTGTACAGGGTGTGGCACGAGCACAGCCTCCACCTGGAGCCTGGCGCTGAGCTCACCGGTGATATAAATATTAATCGTTCAGGCACAGAAGCAGACGTGGGATTATCCTGTGCAGGTTACGTTACTTCCCTCTGGTCTCCAGATGCCCTATCTGTAAAAGACAGGGATGGATTTTATAATCCCTGGAGCTCATTTCTGCCTTCGGTCTCCTGAGGGTCTGTGCCTTGCGTTTCTCCCCGGTATTGATCCGAGCTTATCAAAGAATCGTCAGTTCATCAGAGTTCGGTGCTTCGTTCCCTGCCTCCCTCAGACGGTCTTCACCAAATTCACCCCAACTCCCTTCCCATGTGTCCTTCATCCACTCTCCCCCGAAATGATAAAAATAAAGGGCCTTTATTACAGTTTTTCTAAAGGAGTTTTTTTTCTTTATCTTCTCCTTTGAAAGGAGACCTTGTTTGGGGACCGCTTTGGTGGACGGGGTGGCCTATGTCTGAGCAGCTACCGCATTGTCTTCAAGGGATGGGCCCGCTTTGTTTATCTGGAGATCACGCCGACCCCGTCACCAGGGGTTGCCGGCTAAGTGTCCTGTGGGTGTTATTTCTAACGCGCGGAGAGTCGGCGTGGTGACCCAGAAACACGAGGGAACCCCAGGGGAGTGGCTGCGAGCAGCCTTCCCTTTTGTGATTTTCGTTTTTCATTACGTTTGACATTTTTGAAGCTGGGCTTTTTAAGGAATACGAGTTTCTGAAGGACAGACTGGGGATATATTTCAAGGAAATGAAGAGCAGTCACACAGGAAAATAAGAGCAGTAGAACAGGGCCATGGGGGGGGGGGGGCAGGGACCGTGGGGTGCACACAGGGTCTTTCATTTTCTGGCAGCCAAGTGACATGTCCGCGCGTTGTGCTTAGATCTCTGCAATACAGACAGATAATCAAACCACATTTGCCTTTTGTTTGTTTGGAAACATCTGTGATGCTAGCTGTCAGCCCAGGGTTTGAGGATCCCAACTGCAGACTGCATCTGGGCACAGCTGAGAAATTTCAAAGTGCCTCTCGCTTGAGGTAGTGGGATAGAATTACACTCTCTACATTAGTGTAGCTGAAACATTGGTCTGACAATTTAGTTGTGGTCTTGTTTCTTTTCTTCCCTGGATGTGGATATTCTAAAACTTGACAAATAGATAGGTAAGTTGGCTTTTAAAAAAAATCTATTTCTATGAAACCATTTCTTTTCATTGGGATACTATTATAAATAATAAAAGCTGTCATATCCTGCCCTGGCCAGTCTTGCTCAGTGGGTAGAGCATCAGCCTGCAGACTGAAGGGTCCCGGGTTCGATTCTGGTCAAAAGCATGAAGCTCCGTTGCAGGTCCCTCCCTGGGGCGCGGTCAGGGCTCATGAAGGAGGCAACCAATCAATGTGTTTCTGTCACATCGGTATTTCTCTCTGTCTTCCCCTCGCTCTTCCACCTCCCCTAAAAATCAATGGGAAAATATCCTCTGGTGAGGATTTAAAAATAAGAGTTTCCATATCCTAACCATCCCGCGCATAGAAAATCTAGGGATGATGACATCCACTCTTTCGTAAATGTTTTCAGTGGCCGTTTTCTGAGCCTATGTATCTCCTGGACGCCTGGTGTTGCGGTCAGAGCTGGAGAGGAGAGGAAGGAAGAGAAGGCACCAACTCTACATGCAAGACAGAGCTTGCCAATCGCCGTGCAGCACGGGGTTACAGATGTGCCGTGGGTTGTTGGTCATCTCAGCCTTCACGGGGGCAAGAAAGACCAGGGGTTGCTAGGCTTCCGAGCGAATCACATCTCTCCATAAGCAGGCTTTCCCAGGGGTCTGGGGAGGCTGGCCTTCGCTCCCTGGCAGCTGACTGCTCTCTCCTTCCAGCCTGCTAAGTTGGACCATCCAGCATGCATCATCTGGCAGAGCCCAACGTGACATGCAGAATGTGGCCAAAGAGGTCCTCTACCACCTGGGCGACGGTGTCCACAGTCAGATACAAACGTGTCCTTGGGCATCGGAAATCTGTGTCCGAGGAGTTGCTAGAAGAGAAAGGGATCGAGATCCCCAAAGAACATGGTAGGTAGCCCAAGGTGTGATTTGTTGATGAGGAGGAAAAGGTGAGGATGTCAGGCAGGGGTCTTTATGAGAAGCAGCTCTACGCAACAGGCCACACACTATCTTATCTCTGCTACTTCCGTCCGTTTGTCACCCTTGGCTGTTGTTATTTTGTTGTGTCAGTACCTGAGCTAACTTCTAGACGATGGCTTTAATAATAGAAACAGCCGAGACCGGTTTGGCTCAGTGGATAGAGCGTCGGCCTGTGGACCGAAAGGTCCCAGGTTCTATTCCGGTCAAGGGCATGTACATTGGTTGCGGGCACATCCCTGGTGGGGGGTGTGCAGGAGGTAGCTAGTCGATGTATCTCTCTCATTGATGTTTCTAGCTCTCTATCTCTCTCCCTTCCTCTCTGTGAAAAATCAATAAAATATATTTAAAAAATAATAATAATAACAGAAACATACGCTGCAAATTACAAGCCCTGCCACCGTTTTTGAAATCTCTGACCTGGAAGAGTGTGATTAAATTCTAAATCTATTCCCATTATCATAACTTGTTGCAATGGTACACTTAGCTAGGAAAGATAAGGAAAAGCTGCTTGATTCCTTATAATGTCGATTGCCGTACATTTTTGAATGATTGTTAAAAAAAATTTTTTAATGTGTTATCACTTATGTGAACAAAGTTCCTTTCATAATGACAAATGCCGGAAGTTTGAAGAGGTCAAGTAGCCATTTGAAGGACAAATGTAAAAAGAGTTAAGGCTTTCGCTTCTGGAAAGATGGGTAGGAGTTTTTTTCCCTATTCCTCCCACTAAATATAACTAAAACCAAAGATATTTATTTTCTTTTTTTAATATATTTTATTGATTTACACAGAGAGGAATTGAGAGGGATAGAGAGTTAGAAACATCAATGAGAGAGAAACATCGACCAGATGCCTCTTGCACACTCCCCACTGGGGATGTGCCTGCAACCAAGGTACATGCCCTTGACCGGAATCGAACCTGGGACCTTTCAGTCTGCAGGCCGGAGCTCTACCACTGAGCCAAACTGGTTTCGGCCACAGATATTTCTTAAAGTGTGGAGAGAAGACATCAGACTGAACAGGGACCGTGGGACTTGAGGAATGACAGTAGTGCGTTCCCTGGGTTTCCTTTTGAGCTCATATACCCCAGGTTTGGAGCTGAAAAGTCAACAATCCAGAAACAGCAAGAAGTGCAGATATGAACAACTTGAATAAACCCTTACTTTCTTTGGCCAAAGGAACAAGAAAGGCTAACAAACTGTAAGGTTTTAGATACTCATCACTCCAATCGGACATTTGACAAAACAAAAACTGCCTGGGACAGAGTTAGTTATTCAAGACTATTGCAATCGGTGAGGTAGACTAAACTCACGTGCACTTACACAGAAAGTAGGGGGTTGTAAGTGCTGGGGATGAGCTAGTGGAAAGGAACTGAAGGGTGTTGGGGGTACGGGGTGGTGATCAATGGGATGTGTCCAGCACATGGCTATTCCTGAGTCTGCAAGTGTTCTCTGTAATTAGGTCACTGCGCTTGCGACTAGCACTGAAGTTAGGCTCTACCCCGCCACAGAGACTGCCAAATAAGTATACTCTCTCATATTTACATTTCAAACAGACGGCTCTGAAGTCCTTTTTTATTTTTAATCTGTATTGTTGAAAGTATTACATAGACCCCTTGTTCCCCCCATTGACCTATTCTAGCCCACTCCTGCTGCTCCCTCTCCCCACTCCCCCCCCCACCCCTGCATCCCAGACCTTCACCACCCTCTTGTCTGTGTCCATGGGTTATGCAAATATGCATGCAAGGTCATTGGCTGATTTCTTCCCATCCACCCTCCCCTGCCTTCCCTCTGAGGTTTGACGGTCTGTTCCATGCTTCTATGTCTCTGGATCTATTTTTGTTCATCAGTTTATTTTGTGCATTAGAGCCCACCTATAAGTACCACATGATCTCACTCATACGTGGAATTCAAAGTCCTTGAGAAACACATTCCGGGTTATAAAACTGGCAGGAAGGTTTTAAAAAAGATTTACATCTCATAGAGGCAGCGAAAGGAATTGCAAGTTTTCTAAAGTAGATGCTCCAAGGAAAGGAAAGTCAGTCGGGGACCCAGGGGCAGAAAGAAGCCTGTCTACAATTTAATCAGAGGGAAACATCGATGCTGTCTTCTTCACTCCACAGAAGAACCTGTGGTCTAGCCACACTCTCACGCACACAGCGAAAGCCGCATGGGCCTTTGAGACCAAACAAACTGGGGTATCCACCTGTGGCCAGCAGTAACAAGGAGCCCCGCCTCCATCTCTGATTCCTTTGTGGAACCTAAATTTCTACCTTCACCTGGTTATAACATAAGGTAGCACCCTTCCATTTCTATCAGTGGAATAATATTAATTACAGAAAGCCAACTACAACAGAAGGCTTAAAACAGGGCTGAATACCTATTCTATTTTATTTTTTTAATATATTTGTATTGATTTCAGAGAGGAAGGGAGAGGGAGGGAGAGAGAGAGAGAGAGAGGAAGGGAGAGAGAGAGGGGGGGAGGAAGGGAGGGAGGGAGGGAGAGAGAGAGAGAGAGAGAGAGAGAGAGAGAGAGAGAGAGAAACATCAATGATGAGAGAGAATCATGGATCGGCCCCCTCCTACATGCCCCCTATTGGGGATCGAGCCCACAATATGGGCATGTGCCCTGACTGGGAACTGAACCAGTGACCTTCTGGTTCATGGGTCAATGCTCAACCAGAGTTGAGCAAGCCAGACATTGCAAAGTGCACTTTCAAAGCAGTATCTTCTTTAATCCTCATAAGTCTTTGAGGGTCCAGGTATTTAAATTTTCAGAGCCTTTAATAATACCCTCTCTGCCTATAAGTTCTCCTAAATGCTTGAATAAAATATTGTTCTCACTTTCCACCACTATCTGCAGTCATCTTTCCAAGTTCCATCTCATGAGACAAATTAATATGTTTCCTGATGACCTTTTCAGTTTTTCTATTCCGGATCTGAATTTCACTCTTGCCTTGCTACTTGAACTTAATGTTTTATTCTAATCACTTTACACACTCAAAAGCTCCCAAGGCATTCATTTATTCATATACTATTTGATTTCATACTCTGCATCAGTCACTATGCTAGTTACCTGGCATTCAATAATTCACAAAAGCACATATGTATGCTTCTCTCTTGCAGCCTACAGCCCAAAGGGAAAGGCATATATTATTCACAGGACCATGAAAATAAATGTAAAAATCACAATTGTTTTTAATAAGAAGAGAGAAGTGTATGGTGGACTGAGATGCAAACAAATATCTAGAATTCCCATTTCTAGATAATGTACTAACTTGTAGAAGATAAATTCTATTCTGAATATCGGCTTGAAGGCATGAGAACTTTTAAGGCACCAAGACTGGAGGAGCCAAAATATTATAGAAAAAAATCACTGAAGTAACCCCAAATCCTGCTCATTTGCCCCCTTGAGGTTTCCACTAATTGGTATGAGCATAGATGAAGAAAATCTTAGCAGAAACCAGAAGCCAAGAGGTGGGAGAGTCGACAGAGATATGTCATTGGGTTATGTAAGTCTGGTGTACAGGTCTGAAGGCGGGAGTAAGGTCCTAAATAAAAACCTCAGGGTTTCAGTTTGAAATCCTAAAAAACTATACCCTAGAACTGTGGTTGGCAAACTGCGGCTCGAGAGCCTCATGCAGCTCTTTGACCCCCTGAGTATGGCTCTTCCACAAAATACCACGGCCTGGGTGAGTCTATTTTGAAGAAGTGGCATTAGAAGAAGTTTAAGTTTAAAAAATTTGGCTCTCAAGAGAAATTTCAATCGTTGTACTGTTGCTATTTGGCTCTGTTGACTACTGAGTTTGCCGACCACTGCGCTAGAAGTAAGAGTGAATTCTGAAAAGAACAGGTCCAACAGGGACTGAAAGCCAGCCTGCAAACAGCTCAACCTATGTTCAATTACAGTCATCTGCATGTACTCTCACTAGTAGCTAATGGCTCACCCAAAGCCTCTTCAATTTTTCATGGTCAACAACCAGCATTCAATTAAAAATCAATAGAAATCCCAAGAGAAAGAACTAAGGGGGGGGGGGGGAATGAGCATAGCAAGAGACTGACCAGTGTTCAGATGTCAGAGTTTCAAAGGCTGAAAGTAATCATCTGATATCTACAAAACAAGATAACAAGATGAACATCATCAGAGAGCTGGAATCTATAAAAGAATCACATGAAAATTCTAGAAGTGATGATACAATTATTAAACTTGAGAACTCAATAGAATGGATTTAATATCAGATTACATGCAAAAGAAGAGAGGATTTGTGGTTTGAAAAATGTTAGTTGACTATTCAGTCTGAATGACAAAGTACAAAAGGGGTCAAACATACATCAAGCACCATAAACTTCAAGCAGGATAAATACACCGGAAAAAAAACACAATTAGTACATCCTTGTAAGATTTACAGAATCAAAAAATAAAGAGATATTCTTAAAAGCAATAAGAAAAAAAATTCACTTCTTCAAGAGCTAAAGTCAAGACAAGTAGTTTTATTTCTCCACAGAAATACTGGTATATTTAAAGTGCTAAAAGAAAACAGATCTATTCCTAAAAAAATTGCAAGAAACTCAAATATCCATGACCAAAAAAAAGAAATAAGTAAGCAAACTCAGGTATTTTCTTTCAAAGAGCAAATATCAATTAAAATAAATAAGCTAACGCTATTATACAGAACCTTAGTGAATCTAACAGCAAAATGCAGAATCAAAAAAAGCAGACACAAATTAATACATGTAAAGCTCAAAAACAGACAAAACTAATCTCTGGTTTTAGAAATCTTGATGGAAGTTCCCATTGAGGAAGGGGGTGAGTGACTAAGAAGTCATGAAGAGTGTTTCTGAAGTACTGGTAATATAGTGTTTCTTGATCTGAGTAGAGTCCATTTTCTTCAAGCTATAAAATTATGATCTATGTCCTTTTGTATTTAAATTAAGATTCATTAACCCAGTTTAAACAGAAAAACAAACAATGCAGCAAAAGTTCTTCTCATGTTCAATCCTGCTCCTGTATCAGAACTCTGGCAAGCAGGATGTGCAGTCTTTAAGTCATTTTGGTCGGGGCAGAGTTTAAACTAATTCTCTTACCATGTCACTCACAGCCTCAAAGGTACCAACTCCAAGGAAACCAATGCCATGTTCTAATGTAAACCATGCAAAAATATCTGTGAAACATATTTTAAATATAATAACAATAATGTTAGTGTTTCAAACTTGTTCTCTTACTCTTCCATCAGCTATTGCCTTCCACCAACAGTTGCTGAACATAATGGGAAATTTTAAATTAAACTCCTAGGTTCTGAAGCAAATATTATACAATTTTATCTCTAGAGAAAATATATTCCTCAGATTCAAAGGCAACATTTCTCTTTGTTAAGTTACCATGAATACAGGGGAAATTATGTGATATCTACATTATCTTAGAACCTATGCAGAAAAAGTAAAGAAATATAGGGAACTTTACTCTTTAGCCTTAAAGTAGGTATTTTAATTAAATAAAAAGATCTCCATTATTACACTGTAAAGCTAGCTCTTGGTTAAGAATGTTGGAGGATTTTTTTTACATAAATATAAAATAGGCTGTAGTCTAAAATTGAAATGACAGTTACCACCAAATTGTGTGATTCTAGTTATATTTAAATATATATATATATATAAATATATATATATATTTATATATATGGTATATAAAAAATAAAAATAAAAGATAGCCATATATCTATATATATGAGGATTCCCAAAAAATGTATACACACACTTTGAATAATTATAAAGATGGTGTTTATTAAAATAGATTTCATTTTCAAAATTTAACCAGCAGTTAAAATTGGTGTACCTTTTAGGAGGACATCCTGTATATCCATGAGACAATCTTGAAAGCAAATTAAAACAAACAAAAAATTAAAGAGGCCTCTTAAATCACACAATAATTGCCATGTTTTAAAAAAAAAAATAGACCCTAGATAGAGTATGCCTGTGATGTCTACAGAAAGCTCATTGGCCATGGAAGGGGAGTCCTGTCGACCAGAACATGGACCTGCTTCTAAAAACATACAGAAAACAAAATACCTCTTTGGAGCCGAAAATAAGAAACTAAGATTTAGGTTGACTCTATGGCCCTATTCCTTAGAGAAAGGGAAATTTTGTCTTTTAGCACCTTTTGACTGTGTTTGAATTCCAACAAAAGCTAACCTCTTTCTTACCAGCTGTAGTAGGAACAATGACTTGACAAGCTCTAATCTGTCAGTGGAGAAGGACAGCTGACAATTCAGCTCGAGGTATAACACAAGACACATTGAAAGGCAATCAGTAGCCACAGGGACCGTGACACACAACCAGTGAAAAACTGGTCACTTCTGAGTCTCTCTCAGCAGAATCTCTATGGACACACAGTCCTAGCTGCTGATGACGGAGCATCAGGGCAGATAAGGGACGACGTGGGAGGTGGGACAGCCAATCTGGAGCACCTTGATTACAGTTTACTTACAAGGTCCCTGCAGCAACACTGCCCTTTTGGTTAAAGGTGATCAATCTCCTCCTCTCCAAGCCAACAGAGAGTCAGAATCCTTATCTTTGCTTTCAGCAACAACAACAACAAACAGTGAAAAATCAACCCACCTAAAATGGGGAGAGCAATTTGCAAAGAAACTCACCAATGGCCACCTACTAAGTCAGCTGTAACCCAAAATATTACCACTGATTTTTACCCAATGGTGATCTTGAAGTTGATTTTCATTTTTCGTGCTTACTCATATTTATAATTCCCTTCCTAAAATTAATTGTTATAAGTAGAAAAGAAAGAGAATAGCAAAGTGTAGCTTTTACGCAGCCAGCACTTAAAAATATCGCAAATGATTTCTATCTTTGAAATATGGCCTGCATTTTCTCTGTGAGCTGCTCTTCCTTCCTCGCCAAATTTAGGAAGGCAGGAAGCGTGGCAGAACATACATCAAACAAGTGACACGCGTAGATCAAAACTGAATCTGGTTGCACCCAGATAAAAC
The DNA here is from genome assembly GCA_963924515.1 of Vespertilio murinus. Lineage (NCBI taxonomy): Eukaryota > Metazoa > Chordata > Mammalia > Chiroptera > Vespertilionidae > Vespertilio > Vespertilio murinus. The sequence goes on along the minus strand of OZ004716.1, from coordinate 6,564,995 downwards.
CTGTTGTCTAACTGAGAACATTTCTCAGAGTTTCTCATAGAACCTGGGAGAGTGATGTGTACCTCGTTTCCCATAATTTAATAGTATTATCTGCTCAAGTAGAATAGGTGTTCAGTAAAGATAACTATCATTTTTAGCGGTTCCAAACATTAGTGAAAAAGTGTGTTGTTTTTTTAAGCAAAGTAAATCATTTTATGTTTCTCATTCTGTAAATGAAGAAACCAAGAATTGCAAAAGTAATGACACTCCTACAATAGGTAGCAGCTTTGAAATTTGCATTTTGCTAAATTTATCATGTTCATCCATGCAAGAAACATGACCTGTATTCTCTCGGTTTTTACAAACCAACTATATCGGTCTTCCTGACTGAGAGTATAATAGTAAATAATAGCTTTTCTAAACTCAGACACTCTAATTCCAAAATGACATCTTAACTCCCCTGTCTATTCACACAGGCTTTCTCAACCTTGGCACCCACTATATTTCAAGCTACATAGTTTGTTTGGGAGGCAGGCGGGTGGGCCCTCTTGTACATTGTAGGGTGTTTAGCAGCATCTGTGACTTCTACTCACTAGATGCCCGTATCACCCCCTATGCCAAGTCTTGACATTCAAAAATGTCTCCAGACATAGTCACTGTTCCCTGTACATTGACAATTGAGAATCGCTGGTGTAAAGAATTCAACCAGTGCCGAAACCGGTTTAGCTCAGTGGATAGAGCATCGGCCTGGGGACTGAAGGGTCCTGGGTTCGATTCCGGTCAAGGGCACATACCTTGGTTGCGGGCACATCCCCGGTGGGGATTGTGCAAAAGGCAGCTGGTCGATGTATCTCTTTCATTGATATTTCTAACTCTCTATCCCTCTCAATTCATCTCTGTGTAAAATCAATAAAATATATTAAGAAAAAAGAATTCAACCAGCACTTGACACTTCAGACAGGGTCTGGATTCTCTTTTTATTAATTGCATTCATTCACAAATTCTAAAGAAATCCTTTCTTTTAGTTATAAACCATTAAAAGACTCAGATTCTTCAGTCGGATGAACTGTACCTTTATAATACTACTCTCCTCCCCAGGAAGTTTAACCAACTGTGCATTGTCCATTTGTAGTTGCATCTGTCTGTGGTTATTAGGCAATTTCACAAGACTCCCACTCCCCATATAAGGTACTCTAGATGGAGAAGGGAGAGAAACATCCTATATAATAAAGAGGCAATATGCAAATTGACCATCACTCCAACACACAAGATGGCCGCTCCCCTGTGGACACAAGATGGCCACCACCAGATGGCCAGCAGGGGAGGGCAGTTGTGGGTGATCAGGCCAGCAGGAGGAGGGCAGTTGGGGGGACTAGGCCTACAGGGGAGGACAGTTGGGGGCAACCAGGCCTATGGGGGGGGGTAGTTGGGAGGGATCAGGCCTGTAGGGGAAAGCAGTTAAGGGCAACCAGGCCAGCAGGGGAGGGAAGTTAGGGGTGGCCAGGCCAGCAAAAGAGGACAGTTAGAGGCAGTTGGGCCAGCAGAGGAGCAGTTAAGTGTCGATCAGGCTGGTAGGAAAGTGGTTAGGGGATGATCAGGCTGGCAGGCAGGCGAGCAGTTGGGAGTCAGCAGTCCCGGATTTTGAGAGAGCAATCGGATATCCCTGTAGGGGTCCAAGATTGGAGAGGGTGCAGGCTGGGCTGTGGGACACACACCACTACCTCGTTCATGAATTTCATGCACTGGGCCTCTAGATAATCATAAAAGCAGAGAGAACTGGATTTAACCTCATTCTAACATTTATTAGTTATGCATTTATGAGAGAGTTTCTTAAATTCTGTGGTGTTTTCTTGTGAGTAAAAGAAGGATTTTAAGATTCAAAAAGCAAGGTGGTGCTATAAAGGCTAAATATACCTAAAGATATCATTTTTGAGCCAGTAGCTTATACTCTATGCCTCAGTGTCTTCATCTATTGAATGGTAGGTCAGATTGTAACTATGGTGCAAAAACCCTGGGTCTGGAAGATATTGTTAAGATCTTTGGAAGTGGAAAAGGGTGAGTGGGTGTGGCCTATTAGATCATCCTTGACCTTTCCATTATACCACACTAAAATCCTCACTATTTCTTCTGCTTCCTCGGCACCTGTGAATTGGCCACTCCTTCTGCCTATGATAATCTTCCCCAGAGTTCACATGGCTGATTCCCTCATCAGCTTCAGGTCTATTGTGAAATGTCACTTTCTCCATGAGACTTAACCCAAAACGAGTGTGGCACACCTCTCCAGCCTAGCACTCTTCCTGAGATGAACCTGCTTTATTGTCCCCATCTTGTAATAATGTTACATTGTTAATGTTATCATTATAATAATAATGTCTATGTTATGATTCTTGTTTGGTTTTTTCTCTCTCTGGAATATAAGCTCCTGGAGGGCAATATAACCCGATGCATAGAAAAGCCCCACACCCATTAGAAATATGTCAGATGAATGAACAAAACTGGAGTGATATAGAAACAGCCAACTGCTCCACCTCCTGCTCTGATAGGGCAGTTCTGGTTTTTACTCTTCTATAAATCAGGGACCCATGAATGAGCTTCTGTGGGAGAATTGGGCTATTTCTCTGTTTCAGAAAACTAGTCTGTAAAACATTTACTTCTTAATTTTCCACTGTTGAATCTAGTTTGTTTAAATAGCTTAGCATACGGCACCTTCAATTGTCAAACCCCCTTCCTAACGTTATATTTATTGTTTCACTGACTTTTCATTTTGTTGATAAGCAGCAGAAAACTTTTCAAAATATAACATGGAGTGTTTTACTATAAAACATTTTCCCCAGGTAAACACATAGGAAACACGTATGGGAGAACTGATCAAAGTTAAAACTGATAAATCTAATAAAATATATTAATGTATGTTTATTTTATAAGTTCAAAAGCGTAATATTACAAAGTCAATCCATGAGAATAATGAGAGCATTGCAATAAATAAAGTCCTTTGAAATTAGAAATTAAACATGAGAACTAGTCTGCTATCAGCCTCAGCTAATTTATTTCCACAATTTTTTAGTTTTATAATATTCAGCAGACCATAAATCACAAATAAGTAGTTGCAAATGGTAATATTTATTAAAAGCTCACTTGCTGCCGCCGAATACTTATAAATATCTATAACGACATGATAGCAGAATAGCAGAAAATGTGTTTCGGTGTTGGAAAAGGATAAATCTTTTAAAAGTGATTGCGTTATTGCAGTCCTAATGACAAATAAGTAATGAATCCCATGCTGGCTTGAAATAAAAAATAATGAAGAAAATGTCAATCTAATGAAAAGAGTAATAAACTAAACAGGGGTTTCCAGCAGGGAAAAGAGTTACTGACTGGACATGGAAACTTGGAGCACTTGAGGCAGGGTGTGGTAGCAAGAATGGAGTTCTTTTGAATCCCGACTCATTTGGCACCAATTTCTTGAATAGACTATACTTAATTGTAAGCTTCCTTGGATTGCTAAATAAGGTGGATACTGAAGTCTTCAGGTTACTTGGGCCAAAATAAAATAAGATTAAATCAACAGAGTTTGAAATGTCTGTATAAGTGCATGTACTAGTATATCTGTGTGTGTGCAGGTACATATAAGTATGTGTTCAAGTTAGCATGGGTGGTGTATGTAAGGGTATATAAATATGTATCTGTATAAAAACATACAAGGCAGCCATGTATTTTTTTAACTTTTTTTTTAACATATTTTATTGATTTTTCACAGAGAGGAAGGGAGAGGGATAGAGAGCTAGAGACGTCGATGAGAGAGAATCATCGACCAGCTGCCTCCAGCACACCCCCTACCGGGGATGTGCCTGCAACCAATGTACATGCCCTTGACCGGAATCGAACCTGGGACCTTTCAGTCCGCAGACTGACACTCTATCCACTGAGCCAAACCGGTTTCGGCAGCCATGTATTTTTGAAACCCTACTTTAGTGATACATGAAGCATCCCACATTCCTCTACAGTTGATTATTCACCCTACCTATTATACTGGGAGGGAGAAATATTCAAGTTGACTTGTGCAAGAGTATTCCCTTGGTGCTAAATTTTATGGTTTGCTTTCACTTTACTTAATGTGCATATTGAACATAATCCTGAAGATTATATTATGCCTGTATTATATGATTTTTCAGTTATTCCCTTGCCTTATGTCTCTTGCAGAATGAGTCGAGATTTAGCATGATAAGCAATTATGAGTTCCACACATTATGCTTATAAAATAATTGAACATATATTTCTTACACTGTTTTACAAACTGATCAATGAATGGAGAACATATAATTTTATCAGTTGACTATGGCAGCTGGTGAGTACATTTCATTTTCACTTATCCTCCAGGTAATAAAAAATAATGAATACTTCTCTAGACTTTACTGTCTGGTGTAAATGTTTCATGCAGTTAAAGAGTTATAAAGTCAAAATAAAATGTTAATGGCAGAGAAAGCAGTAGCACGGTATTCGAAACAGAAGGGGGGGTTGCTTTCTGGTGTGCTATGAATAAGAGATGAAAAGAAGCTTCTACTTTGATCTAACTGCGCTGATGCTTTAACTAGTCTAGGGGTAAGCAAACTCCAGCCCTTGACCTGCTTTTGTAAATAAATTTATACTGAAGCAAAGCCTCACTCATCCTCTTAAGTATTTTCTCCGATTGCTTTTGTGCTATAACACTAGCGTTGAGTAGCTGTAACAGAGATGGTCAGGTCATCCAACCCTACAGTTATTGACTACCTGGCCCTTTAAAGAAAAAGTATGTGAGCCCCTGAATGAATCCCCATCCTCTGCCTCCTAGAGAGTGCAGGGTAGGTTTTCTTAGGCAACCGAGATGCCTTCAACACCATGGCCATGAAAGGGAGTGTTAGGCATAGTCAACATTCCCCATTAGGAATGACACTAGGGTACTGTGCTTGCTACATAGATACTTCCAGTGTCTTGGGACTCAGCTTTCCTAGTAACAACTGCCCAGAAGAGCTGAGAGTAACTAACCCTCAAGTGTGCGGAAGTTGACATACAATGGGGAGAACTAAGGACAATGGGAGATGAGAATCTGTGAATACATTCTTTCCCCTTCTTCCCTCAAGATAGACCGAAAAAAATCCACACATACAATTGGAAGACATCCCAAGAGACTGAGGAATCGCCTTCACTTTCACAAAGCTGGGACCAGCTGGGTAATGCTTTCTCTCCCCGCTTTCCCACTTAACTTCCATTTCACCTCATTCTGCTTCCTAAAAGTGATTCTCCCCAATAAAATTTGAGCACATAACTTGTGTCCCAGGCTCAGCTTTCTAGGGGACCTGTTCTAATATTACTCCCCAGTTTTATTTTGGTCAAAAAAGCATGCTTAGATCAAATGTGTAGCACAGTCCTCAACGCTTTAAACAGTATATAAATTGGAGGGGTAGGGGAAAAGGTGATGGGGAAAGGGAGAAAAATGAGACAAATTCATTACTATTGGTGTTCCTTTTGGTACAGAGTCATATGGCTAAACACTGAACCTTCCTGGATCTGTTTTCCTGACCCTTAAAGAGGGAAATTCATCACCTGAGATCATGTATAGGAAGTAAGATTGATTATGTCATAGTTAATATATGGATGGTGAAGTCAGGAAAACCTTGGTTGGAAACCCAGGTCCACTTTTTACAGACAAGTTTTAATCCTGACATACCACTTAGTTCATAGCATCATTGTGAATTACAAAGAAAAGAATGTATGCTAAGTGCTTAGCACAATGCCTGGAATAGAGTTGCTGTTAAATGTTATCCGTTATTATCTTTTAAATTATTTGTGATGTTAAAAAGTATTACACAAACAATCGTTATTACTAGCTCATCATAATGTTGATCATTTTCTTGTTCATTATATGCTTTTCCATCAGTTACACTAAATGGAAAATATGTCTTCCCCAAATGAAATGATTCCTATAATAGACACAAGTGACCAGATTATAAAATGTTCAGTTTATTTCTTGCACTTTTGTGACACCAAGCTCTATAATAGGGTTTAGGGAACTGAAGTAAACATAATATGGAAATGAGGCCACAGATTCATTAAGCTCCTTCATGTGTCGGGAACTAATTAGTAAAAAGATATTTCTTTAAGAAACTTATAGTTCATGAAGAAAGACAATGGTGGCAATTCACTTGACTGAGGTTGGATAAATACAAGGCACTATCAGACCAGACAGGGAGACATCCAACATAGCTGTGAGTAGTCTGAGATTCATACAAACAACCCTTTAATAGTAAAAGCTGACAAAGAAAACAGACACATTTGTCTTATTATTTTGGAGATAGTGAATGTTTTAGAAAATAAATGGTTTGGTAAACAAAGTTGATATGGTCTCTTTTTAACTCCACCAAAGATCAATCAGAAGGTGTATCATCAAGTAGGAAAATGTTTAAGACACTCAAAATTTCAGGAGTATTGGAAATCGTCTTTCTACAATGATAGTACACCTCTTTTAGCCTAATAAATTTCCAAAATCTTATTTACCTGGGAAACTGTTCAGGAAGCATGTTTAAACTCTTGAAATACTTTGTCATTGAGGATGAGATTTATATGTTTAGGAGGAGCTGAGAAGATGTCTCAGCTTTGGAATGCCCACAGGAGTTTCTGTGAAGTGATTAGACAAACAGAAAGTCAATTATGGCCTAGATCTCTAAATACAAGGACAAGTGGATATTCAACAAATAATAACATTTGCCAGTGGAGGCAGTGAAACTCGTCTCTTTCATGCTGCGGAAGCAGTAGTAAAATATGAAAAAGACAAACAGGTGTTCCATAACAACTGCTCCTCTGAATTTACATGGTTCCTTTTTTTCTGCCTGAGGGATGAAAGAACTAAGTAAAAGCAACCACTTGTGATTCTTAGAACATTTCTGTGAGGTAGAAAATAGAAAACAGTAGATATCTATCTTGGTAAAATGAAGACTATAAAGGGTGTGTGAGCTGATTGGATGGGAAAAACAGCCTTTATCTCAAGTCTACTTTAAAAAAAGAATCAGAAAGTTTCCTTTCCTCTAAATTATACAGATCTCTAGCTCATCCTTCAGTGCAACAGAAAAATATTATAAGTTTTATTACTTATTAGTAGTGACAGCTAGCTTTCATTGAGACCTTATTGTAACTTTCATTGAAACCTTATTATATGCCACAAACAGTGCTTAGTGCCTTTGAAGATTAGTTTGATTTTCCTAGAGCTTGAGACCAGGCTTGTGGGGAGAGGGATGATCTTTAGAAACAGAAGTGACGGATGAGGGGAATGAGATGGAAAAGGAGCAAACGCTAATGAGTATACTTTACGTAGGTCACTGATTTGGGCAACATGGTCTTGACCTTGACAAGACTTGTGAAAAGCATGCAAAATAATGTCTAGAATTGTTCTTCTGAACAGCCGGGGGCAGAGGCATGTATCTACTGACTTTCACTTTCCATTGGTTAAAGGCTGTCTCCTCTGCCCTTCTGGGCTGTCCTTGCACATGAGCTAAGAGGACTCCCAAGGTTTGGAGCAAAAGAAAACAAGGAGTTAAGCAATGCTTGACATGAGATATGATCGATGGGTGTGAGTCAAAACCACCCATCAAACTTGAGCTGAAATCAGAGTGCCAACGAGAGGTCACAAAGGCAAGAAGAGGGTCTATACATGGCTTATTGTATGCCCTATTCTACAATCATCATCCCCATCTAATAATGAAGATGTTAAGACCGAGAGAACTAAAATAATTTGCTCAGTTTCACACAGTAAACTCCAGCTAGTAAATGGTGGAACCCAAGCAGTATGATCCTAAAACGTGAAGCGTTTTACCTGCCATATTACCTGCCACCTGTTACCTAATCTTCACAACCTCTTGTCCAAAAGACTCATTTCTAAGCTAAGCACAAAAACAAAACAAAAAACACAGAGAACAAAAAATTTGTTTTCCCAAATATAAAGCTCAAAGCTAAATAGACTATCCTAACTCATCTTTAAGAAGGAAGTAACTTAAAACCTTAGATAATTTAGTTGAGGCTGTTACTAAGGTGAGGACTGAATGTGGTGCTTCCAATGGGGGCTCCTAATAAAATTACGCATTATAGTTTTTCGAGTGGCCTCCTGGGGTTATCTGCACGGGGAAGATATTCCCATCTATAAGGATATGAAGATTTTTTGTAATAATCACATTTCTGTTCAAGCTCCAGGCTAGAATATCTCCATTGTGATGGAATCTAAGCATTGTCTTGAGGAAAGGGAAGTGAGTTGGCATTTCTATTCCACTGAGAATACTACATGGGTTAAAACAGTCTCTTGGGCTGTTAACTTTAAAGATGATACACAAGTTTTAAAAAGTCGGAAAGAAAGCTTACCTTACTACCTACTATGGGTGAGGAAGGAAGGCTGTACATTATGAAAAAAATAAATTAAAATTCCTAGAGAGGTAGTTAACAAAAGCTCTCTAGCTATAATCTGTAGGGTGTGTTAAGTTTTCCAATGTGAAGACTCATCAGTGAGATGACTGTATATGTATCTATCAGATCAGCGATACTTTTATCAGAAGATAAAAGGGGTCACTACTGATTATTTCAGTGAATCGACTGAGCAAACCAGAATGTGCCCTGTTCATAGGGCAAGAGGACAGCTCTGTGTGTTTCCCAGAATTACTGGGACATGAGAACCACTTTGAGTGTTTGTAGATTATTGGATCCTATCCCTTAGTAACTGTATCAGAATCTGAGGCACGGGGCCCCCAAATTTGTATTTTAACAATACTTCAAAGTGATTCCTAAATATACAAAATTTTAAGCACCAGTGAATGAGATAGTCAAGTTCAAGGTTTCTGTATATTTGTGTGTACTTAATTCACATAGAAATGTGAAGACTAAAATAGCTCAGAGTTATTATTGAGATGATAAAAAGTGGGAAAAAAAGAATCCCATTGATCTCATGTATTAATTAATATATGTGTTCATATTTATTGAATCCCTAGTAAATAGAAGAGATTTTGATAATAGATAAAAGGAGAAAAAATAATGTATTTCCTGCTTTCTACAGATTTGTAGTCTAGTATGGAAGGCTGTAAAGTAATAACAATAATCAAATAAATAATAACAATTTATATATCAAGGGTGATGAGGGGATTAAGAATATATATATACATATATATATATGGGTAAGTGACTGGCTGACCAGCTGACTGGCCAACTGGACGGTAGGTCTGACACACCAGGGACAGACACTCAACACAGGAACTGCAGAGCCACAGCAACTTTGCAGAGTGCCCTCTCACACTCTGGGACCCCTTGGGGGATGTCGGACTGCCAGTTTCAGCCCAATCCTAGCAGGCCAGGCCAAGGGGTCCCACCTGTTGGAGGGACCCTGCTCACTTTGCAGAAGCCCTTGAAGCCCCGGTGCTGCCCCAGGTGCTGCTGGCCGGGAAGGGATCTCAGGAAGTTGGTTCCAGGATGTGCCATCTAGCCCAGTTCCACCCCGCCAACCACCTTCTAATTGATTTCCTTTCAATGTGCACGAATCCATGCCCCAGGCCTCTAGTTAGCTTATAAACTTCCCGAGGACAACTCTTGGGATGCACTCTCGGGATGATCAACCACCCTGGCTTGCCCAAGACAATGGGATTTCTCAGAACTAAACCCAGAAAGTCCTAAGCAATTCAGGACAAGCTGACCACCAAATTAGTAAGACAATCAAAAGAGACTCTAGCCTTAGCTGGAGTGACTCAGTTGCTTGGGCATCATCTCGTGCACTGAAAGCTTGCTGGTTTAATTCCCAGTCAGGGCACATGCCTGGGTTTCAGGCTCAATCCCCGATAGGGGGTGGGAAGGAAGGTAGCTGGTTGATGTTTCACTCTCACATCGATGTTTCTCTCTCTCCCTCTCCCTTCCTCTCTCTCTAAAAAATCAGTAAGAACTAGTCTTTAAAAAAAAAAAAGAGTCTAATAAAAATGAATATATACATGGATAAGGTAAGTAAGAGAAGTCCTACCATTTTTTCAAATTCTTTATATAAATTATCACAAGGGGCTAAGCTAAACTGACAAAATAGAAAACTGAGCCTCAGAGAGGTTAATTACTTCGCCCCAATTCCCACAGACGGGGAGTGGCTGAGCTGAGAGTGCTAGTAGTCCAAGACTGTTTGAATCCAAAGGCCCCCAAGGGTAAGGAAAGATGATGCCCTGAGTTCTTTGCTCAAAACCTCCAGAGTCAGAACTGTGGAATGAGAAGCAAATTCTTCATCCCAGGGAAACCAGCCATGCTTTATTTAGAGAGCCGTTTTGTTTTTATTAACACACACATGCCCACGACAGAGCGCCTGCCTCCCTCCCTCCCGACAGCTGCTCTGAAGCCGGCCAGAGGCTCCGGAGGGAGCTGAGCTGCTTCTACCAGCTGTTTCCCAAACACCTAACTTCATTTTCAGATCAGAGTTGGGGTTTGAAGCTCTTAAAACCTTTGCCGCTTCCGTCACAGGAGAGCAGAGGCAGCCAAAACCATCAGCGCTCTGCCAGCAGCCTGCCTGAAGGCCTCTCGGGGACTGATGTCACAGGAACAGTGCAGCGTGAGGCTGTTCCTCAAACCCGCTTCCCATTTCCCAGCCTCTGGCTTCTCTCTGAGACACAGACTCCCTCTTCCTCCTGCTGTCCCTTTCCCTACCTCCCCCGCCCTTTCCTTTTTCATATTGTCTTTGAGAAGGATGTAAATCCCAAGTAGAGAAGGAGAAAAATGGCACATGTTTCATCCCAAAGATGCAAAATTAGCATGTTGCCACGTCTGACAAATCGACCCCTTTTTGCAAGAAGTCACGTGTCATGGGACGGAATCTCTCTGTCCTGCCCAGAGAAATCCCTCTTCTTCTGGGCTCCCAGGTAACACCCTTAGGGGGCTGGCGTCATCCTTGCTAACCAGTTCCTGCACCTTCATGAACACACCCAACGGGAAATGTTGCGGAGTGAGCGCTTTTTCCGCCTTGCATTGTCAGCACCACTCAGATTTTAAATGTTCACTGCGTATTTTGTGTTTGACAGGCACAGTCATGCAAGTACATGACAGACTTGCGCATTGATTCTTATTGCTTCATGGTATTCTATCGCATGGATATTGCGGTTTCTCCTTTTTTTAAATTCTGCAATGTCACATGCCTAAATTATCGTTTTTCAGTCCCTCTTGCTGTCTGTACTTCTGCAATTAGCCTATGAGGTAGTTTCTCTCTCTCTCTCTCTCTCTCTCTCTCTCTCTCTCTATATATATATATATATATATATATATATATATATATATATATATTATTGATTTTTTTTACAGAGAGGAAGAGAGAGGGATAGAGAGTTAGAAACATCGATGAGAGAGAATCATCGACCAGCTGCCTCTTGCACACCCCCTTCTGGGGATGTGCCTGCAACCAAGGTACATGCCTTTGACCAGAATCAAACCCGGGACCTTTCAGTCCACAGGCCAATGCTCTATCCACTGAGCCAAACCAGTTTTGGCGTATGAGGTAGTTTCATGTTATGATCCCCATTGCACAGATTAGGAAATCAAGGCTGAGGTCAATCCAATGGCAAGTCAAATTTACACTTCTGATAAGTCAACTACTGGAATGAAGAAACAGGTCAGAGAGGCTTAAACTATTTCTTTTCTATATTTAATAAACTCTGCTAGAAAGGAAGGCAAAGGAATGGCAATTCTAATACCACGTCAACACTGCATTCAAACATTACTTGTTTTCCACTGTTGTATCTACAGGGCTTAAGGGCAGGGTACTGGCATGTAGCATGTGTTAAATAAATATATATATTAAATTGTTGAGCTGAAAAGACATGGGGACCAAGTCTCAGGACGTTCTAAGACAAGCTGTCACACACAGAGTCCTGGATCAAACCTACATAATCCAATAGGGAACGAGAACCAAAGATGCTGAGAGTGAGAGGACAGACTTACGGGCTTTGAGTGGTTCATTGTTACCGGGATCCATAGAGAACCCTCTTTGCCATTCAAGCAGAATATATTTTTGAAGCATATTTGGTTTTAGTTAAGCAAGTATTTAAGACACATTATTTAAAAAAAAATAGATTCTCGATTGTTCAGAGTTATGTAGCCACTGGAACGTGGGGATTTGACACTCAGTCTCCCAGCAAAAGACTGACACGCCCTAACCACATAAAATTCAAAGTGTGTGTGTGTGTGTGTGTGTGTGTGTGTGTGTGACCACAGCTGGAAACAGGAGAAAGGTCAGACTCAGCCCACATGCCTCATGTTGGTCGGGTTTTCAGCAGGAGAGAAACACGGGTAATCTTCAGTTTTATCCCAAAGGAAAAAGGGGCTTCCCATATTGCCCCTGCAGAGTTATAAAATGTTCCTCATATTCCCCAGGTGGGGGGAGGCCCAGACACAAAGATGGGCTGAAGCTTAGTTGGAGTGGCAGTTTTGGGGGCAGATGACGGAGGGGAGAGTGCCCTAGCTCAGGAGTTCTCAAAGCTGGCTGCTCACCAGCATCCACAGGGAAATTTGAAATGGCCTGATGCTCGACACCAAGAACTCCCAAGAAGGCCAGTCTCCCAGGTGATGCTAACATGTAGCCATAAGGTGACAGAAGCAGATATGGACAAGGTCGTTTGCCTCCTAAGAGGCAAGTACGCATGGTACCCCAATGACTGAAGACACGCTGACCTTTTCACTATTTTGAAAAATTTAATCGCCACTTATTCATTGTTCTCATCAAAGGCTTGGCACACATCAGGAACTCGTTCATAGTGAATGGCTAAATGAGTAAGCGGTCACCGGCTAGCAAAAATATTACAATAAAATAAGCTTTCCCTTTGCTGCTCAGATGCCTACGATTTGCATAATATTTGATGAGCCATTCAACGTTTCATGAATCATCATAAAGAATTTATGTGAAAGTTGCAAAGATATATGTATGTATTTAAGTATACATCACACTGCAGTTCATAGATTTGATAAGTCACTTATGATACATCCACCCAATGGAATTCTATGTAGACATTACAATAAGATGGTAGGTTACTTTTCCGTTTTTTTAATAAAGAAGAATGTTTGGAGCTTAAACCGGTTTGGCTCAGTGGATAGAGCATCAGCCTGTAGACTGAAGGGTCCCAGGTTCAATTCCGGTTAAGGGCATGTACCTTGGTCACGGGCACATACCCATTGTGGGGTGTGCAAGAGGCAGCTGATCAATGATTCTCATTGATGTTTCTAACTCTCTGTCCCTCTCTCTTTTTCTCTGTAAAAAATCAATAAAATATATATTTTTTTTTAAAAGAAGAAGAAGAAGAATGCTTGGAAAATGCTCAAGGGAGAAAGGAAGGAGAGAATTGAGCATAGGCACCATCAATAGCTCTTTTATTAAAACTGATTTTTAGACAGAGAAGAAAGGAAAGAGAGAAACATCAGTGGAAGGCTCCCATCAGCTGCTTCCTGCATGCTCCCTGCTGAGGATTGAGCCCACCATCTAGGCATGTGCCCTGACCTGGAATTGAACCAGCAACCTTTCGGTGCATGGGACAACCTCCAACCAACTGAGCCACACCAGCCAGAGCAGTGATTGTTTTTTAATATACAAAGTCATCTGTGATATATTATTGATAGAGAAAGAGCAAATTAAAAACAGCATGGATAAAAATATAATGTTGGTTTCATAAATAAGTTGTATGTGTCTACAAGGAAAAAATTGAGAGGTATACACACTAATGTGATTATCTATGGAAGAGGTAAAAATAAGGATGGCTTTCAACTCTCTTTTTATAGCTTTTCATCATTTTCAACTCAGGTTATTTTAAAATTATAATTTCTCCATATGTAATTTTTTCTTCCAAAGTTGGAGTGGCTATAGCCCATCCCCATTACAGGTCCACCCTGATTTCTTGTGAATAGACTCAGACCAAGACACAATAGTGCAAAGGGAGGAGTTGACCTTTAATGACCTTTTCCACACCTGAGTCAGCCTCCACTATTTATGTTGGCCATCCCCTTCCTGTCTCCCCCCAATAAGTTCCCATCAGAAACTGATAACTTCCTTGGACCTAGTCCATCCACTTACATCACTAAAAGCTATTTTGCTGAATTTATTGGGGTGACATTGGTTAATAAAATTATATAGGTTTCAGGAATAGGATTCTATAACACATCCTCTGTATTAAGGGTGGATAAATGGTGGCAGAAGGAGACTTGAGTTTGGGGAGTGCACACATAATTTCTTCAGGAATTTCTTCAGGACATCTGCCTCCATATGGAATGCGGCTCACTTATCTGGTAGAACTATTTCTTCATGCAAATTAGTATCAGGCCTGTAGTCACTCAGGGGGTTAGTTGCCTTTTGAGGGAAATATCAAAACACAGAAATGCCCCTAATGTGTCATGAGAGCTTTCAGAATCAGAGACATGGTGAGGGCCTTATCTCCCTCTGATAGGGGGAGAGGTGACCTTTTTTAAAAAATATATTTTATTGAGTTTTTACAGAGAGGAAGAGAGAGGGATAGAGAGTTAGAAACATCAATGAGAGAGAATCATCAATCAGCTGCCTCTTGCACACCCCCTACTAGGGATGTGCCCAAAACCAAGGTACATGCCCTTGACCAGAATCGAACCCAGGACCTTTCAGTCTGCAGGCCCATGCTCTATCCATTGAGCCAAATCGATTTTGGCGAGGTGACATATTTTTAGTAAGTACCAACAATAATGGCAGCTGGAAATGTCTGGGTGCTTTCTGTATCTGACACTGCACTAAACACTTATAGAATTAAGGAAATAAAAATATTATAAACACCATGATGCATGAACCAAGACTATGCCCAATTCACATAGGAGAAAGTGGAGGCTAGGGAAGCTAAACATTTGCCCAAGGACATACAAACAGGAAGTGGCTGCACTGGGATCAGATCCCAGACAATTGGGCTTCCGTATCTGTTCTCTGACGGTGGTATTATGTAATGGCAAGAGCTTCTGAAAACCACAGCTCAATTTCATCCAGTCCTTATGCATTTCAGCACTGATTGTGTATGTTTCTGGGGTGCATAAGACATCTTTGGGGCCCTCTAAGAGCCAATACTGATGTACCAATTTTATTTCCGCCACAGAAAGAGAAAACCAAAATTCCCAAGTATTTTTTTTCTACTGGACTAGTGGCTGTGAAAGGGAGGTCCCTGGACCAGCATCACCTGAGATTATAGAAGAAATGCAAGTTCTCAAGCCCCATCCCAGCCCTCCTGAACCAGAATCCCTGGAAGTGGGGTCCAGAATCTGGGTTTTCCGAGGCTTTCTAAGTGGGAATCACTGGTCTGAGCATCATATCATGTGTTTCTCATTTATTCATCACAACAGATTTTTAATGTCAGCTCATAAGTCCAGAGAAGGAAACTGAGGCATGGGGAGCAAAATTAACATTCCCTGAAAGGCATAGGGATAAGGCTGAAAATCTAACCCACATCTGTAGAGGCTCCTGCTGGGGTGTGTGAAAGGGACAGAGCACAGGTTTTGTCTATCTGAGAGCAATCCTCTTGGTTAGCGTGTGTCTGCACCTTTAAAACACTCTACAAAGAGATACCAAGGAACCCTCCTTGGGTGGCTCAGTTGGTTGGAGCACCATCCCATGTACCAAAAAGGTTGTGAGTTCGAATCCTCATCAGGGCACGAACAGGAAACAACCCATTGATGTCTCTCTCTCTCTCTCTCTCTCTCTCTCTCTCTCTCTCTCTCTCTCTCTCTCTCTCTCTTTTCCTTTCTCTAAAAATCAGTTTATCCTTGGGTGAGGATAAACACAATAAAAAGACATACCAAGGAATGCAATTTCATGGGAAACTAAGATACATGTAGGCACTTATCTCATAATACAAGTCTGCTTATGATAGGATGCTGCAATGTCATTAGACTCTGGGATCCAGACCAAAAACAACCCACACAAACCAAACACACAAAAACAAAACAAAAAAACACACAAAAACTGTAGTGATGGAAGGAGCTTTGACTTGGGTTGGTGAACAAACAATACAATATACAGATGATGTATTGTAGAATTGTACACCTGAAACATATCATTTTATTAACCAAAGTCACCCCAATAAATTTTTTAAACGTGGCTCTTAGTTTAACTGCTTCACAGTAATGGAGAGCTGCTGGAGAATTATTTGCACAGCAGATGCTGGGAAGATATGTGCTGATTCTGTGGGTTGCTACATAACCCCACTGCAACACAGCCTCCGGTCCTCGTGCCCACAGACATAAGTCCTCCCTATGCAATGCCTGGTGCTTGCGGCAGAGCTATAAATCGAAGCTAATGAAGAAAATGCAACTCCTCCATTCAGACCTTCTGAGACTATTTGAAGAAACACAAAATTAATCTCTATTGTTTTGTGCAATAGAGAGTGCAGAATTGCATGCGCGCGCGTGAGCACACACACACACACACACACACACACACACACTACTTATTCTGGGTGGGCTTCATTTGGAGAGCCAGATTAGGGAGGGTAATCAAGTACATTTCACTTCTACCTAGTAAATAAGTTAAATGGTCCCTGTGGTTATTCATTAAAACTTTTATAGTATGTTCATCAATTACCAAACAGCTTGAACAAAAGCAGAGGTAAATTAACTTCCTCAGACCCACATGGCTTGCCAAAAGGAGTGTACTCTGAGCAATTTCATTGGTTTAAAGTTCATCCAAAATACTATTAGCTCCGAGTCCAATTTCGAACTGTCAAGAGGAATATAGACAATGGCAATTTCAGATCATTATCATGACATTCCAATGCAAATGGCCACAATTTAATTCATTATCACTAGCATTACATCTTTATTTTGCTACCAACTGGTGACTGACATTTCCAGGACTACAAGAAGCAAATGCTAATTAGACCATGGTGTACTCTTACCCTTTCTCCATTTGCTACATTTCCCCATCTTTAGAGAGGCATGCTGGAGGCTACTTTGGGCCAGCTGCCTGGCCCTTGACGCTCCTCCCCCCTGCCCTCAGCCAGGCCACCTCCCTGGGATAAAACCAAGCTCCTATGGACTTCCACGCCTGTGTACGGTGCCTGTGGAATGGATCCTCAGCAATGCAATTACTCCCTAAACCACCCACCCAGCGGAATGTAGGACATGGAAAGGTGACAGAGCATGGGCATTAACACACAAAAAACCCGCCATACAAGTTCCAGTTTGCCTTTAGACCGGACAGAAAGAACAGAAATAGTCTTCCATGTTCTTTGCAGCATCAGAGTTGAACAAATTACTGACCCCTGAAGTGATGTCAGGAGGGAACCTCCTCTGTTTCTGTTGTTCATGGTTAGGGGGACCCCTCATCTCTGAGGACATGCCTTTCACTCTCAATGGGAGATGAGAAGGCGTCGTAGAACTCTCCTACAGCTCTGATGAAATGTGTACAGTGTCCAAGTGAAAGCAATAGTGAGTACAAAAGTGAAGATTCTCAGATCTTTGAGCTAAGAGTTAGGGGGGAAATATAACATCTGCATTTTATCCCATTTTACTGATATGACACAGTCATTCTGTCTTTAAGACAATGTCTAACGCCAGAAGATCCATGCATATGCCACTTATTCTCTCATTATTTTGCTGCAGTGATAATAAGGATCTGGTTCCCAGGAATTGGCTTTGCCTATTGAATCTTCAAAACAATCCTGCAAGATATGAATTCAGGTACCAATGAGGAAGATGAGTTTGGCCAGTGCAAATGGTAATAGTGACTCCAGTTAGCCAGGTGATGAGTTCCTTTCACTGGTTGTCCTACCTTCTGAGCAGCATCATCCACTTCCTAGTACCTGTATATTTCACTTCCCAAGTCAACTCTTTGCATTCAAATCCCTGCATCAGGGTCTGTTCTGGGGTACCCACATGGAGACAACAGAAGATGGTATGACTCAGGAATCAAACATTTACCTGCCCTATGAGATACATGTGGAATGAATAAACTATCCAAGAATTACTGGAGCAAAAGGTAGACAGAATAATAGATAACAAGGAATTTTACTAAATGGGTAGGTTTAAAATGCTCTGCTCTATACTGAAACCCAGCTGGGCAGGAAAGCATTGATCTTGTAACATGATTGATATATATTTAATTCAATTACAATGGAAGCCATCCACCACAGTGACAGTCCATGTACGTTACTTGGAATTAGGCTATGGAACATTGGCACATGGAAAACCATTGCTATCCTTACAGTGCTTAACACTGGGTGCAGCCCTCGAAAGCATGAACTTGAGCTCCACAAAGGAAACCAGTCCCAATAACAGCTTACCAAACCTGATTTTCCTCATCCATCATCTAATCATTAATAACTTGGCTTTAATAACTGTACCTTTCAGGCTGAGAGGAGAAAATGAGGCTTCCTGTGTCTCATGTGCCATTGTCCCTCTACTTCTAAAAAAAACAATAAGTGTCCTGCTGGAAACGTGGATGCCCTGGGGCCTGGGACTAATAGGAATTTCAAGGCCTGCTTGATGTCTGTAAGTTAATCTTTCTTTGTCCTCCATCTCGGCCAGCAGATGCAATCCCATAATAACACAACTCGCCTCTTGTGTGTTTGAACTTGGCTTTGGATTGGGGATCATTGTGTCTTTGCCTTCAGATGTCTCGCTTTGATGTATTCCATTTCAAAGGGAGAAATAAAGCCCAAAGTTCATGCACACAATGGGGCAGCCTTTAAAGCCGAAGGGAAATGTTGGTCCTCTTTGTGGCACACAGCAGCCCAGATTCACTTTGAGATCCTCTCTTGAAAGTCCCTGGGCAAGTGCAAAATGGCTCTCAGTGATTTATTTTGTGCCACCGTCGGAACAGAATTGCGACAGCTCCCTCCCTTGCACAAATGGGCAGACTAAAGTTGTGGGAGTGAAGCAGGGCAAAGGCCTCTGGGAAATAGGTTTCCTCATTGCCTCTTCCTAATTACTAGCCATGTAGCTAAGCTCTTCAGCACTAATGGCTCCACTGGGTATTCACAGCATCTCTATATATATCTCTCTTTGGAAGTCTAAATCTGGGCAGCAGGAAGGAGGGGCCTGTTCAAACCCACATTCTGATCTCCCTTTCTCCCTCTGAACTCAACTCCAATTATACAGGGGGCAAGTTGTATATTTCTCTATTAGATGTAACACATTTCACCTTCTAAAACTGTTTTCTGTTGGTCCATCAATCTGCCACCCTGTGTGGCTCTTTGATTTCCTATAATCTAGAGGAAATCTCTTTCTGAAATACATTTTCCTCACCTTCAACTTGCATTTCCACGGGGATGCATAAGTTATTATTTATCTCTATATCCTCGGTGCCTACAACAAAATCTGGAATACATTATTCACCCAATAAATGACTGAATGAAATGTTAATCATTTACTCTTCTTTGCAACCTCTTCCTTTCTTTAAGCATATTCACAGCTGTCCTGTTTTGCTTCTGTACCCTCTGAAATAATTCGAGAGAACAGCATATCCCTTCCTACCTTCTTCCCTAGTGGGAACAATTTTATGGCCAAAGAAGGGAGCAAGTGACCTATCTTCTAAAGATAAGAAGCGTCACCTCAGCCAAAGCTAAGTGCAGGGGCTGACCACCCTCTACTCCACTCTCACGCCTACCTTCCTCGGATGACGTCAGGTCAATATCCTGACCCTGCTATGGTTCCCACAGGCAGAATCTCAACTGGGGTTGTTTTAATGGCAGCAATGGTATAATTGAGCATAACTAGAATCTTCAGTTGCTGGTGAGCTAATGTTTTATTGACGATTTATAAAATATTTTCTAAGCGTTAAACCTGCAAGGCATTACAGCGGACACTTTAAAGGATGTTTGATCAATCAGACAGCAATCCAACACAAAATCAACTAAGATTCCAGAAAGAAAATAAAACATGTGGATGTGGATAGATGTCCGTGCCTCCTGGGTGAAAATGATTTATCTCTAAAAGAGCTTCAAAATAAAGTACTATTGGGAGAGGGATCTGGGCTAGCTCAGTGCATCACAGAACGCTTCAAACAGGAGGTGGCATTTTGATAAAGCCTTGGAGGAAATGAATTAATATGTGAACACTTTTCAGTGGCGTGCTCTTAAAGCACCTAACAAATTAAAAGCTCTGATTTGTTGCATTTGATGATTTCCATGTTGTAAATGCCCATACCATGGACAGCAACCAGCTCTCAAAATACTTGAAAAGTTAGCAATTAGCTCTCCTGAGCCAACTCCAATACACCAACCACTGCTTGATGAATTTCATCTCAGGCAACTCCTCTTATGAATTTAAAGCTGTATCTGAAATTGAAAGGATCCAACCATCCCCATACCAAAGGATATGTTGCTGCACTGAAG
The DNA here is from genome assembly GCA_963924515.1 of Vespertilio murinus. Classification (NCBI taxonomy): domain Eukaryota; kingdom Metazoa; phylum Chordata; class Mammalia; order Chiroptera; family Vespertilionidae; genus Vespertilio; species Vespertilio murinus. Next base: position 6,544,665 of record OZ004716.1, on the reverse strand, counting down.
GAAAAGTGGTTTAGGGAAGAGCACCAGATGACCCTTTTAGTGCTCTTAGCTGACCCCCAGTTCAGAGAGTCAGGATTAGACCCAGGAATAGTATCCCCTACCTCTGATTAGCTCTGGGTCTGGGCAATGGGAAGAAGTATCATCAGCTTGACTTAGAGCATTTATTAGAAATGTGATCATATGTCCCCATCTTTCAAATTTAGGAACTCATGGATTTAGGAATATTAAGCCTATAGGACTCTTTCTATGAATATATTTTTAAAAGGTAATCATGAAAGGAAAAATAATGTTAAGAGAGAAGAGGTCTGAGTATTTCTCTATGAAACCCAGTTTGGCTGGAAGTCAGAGTTTTGTTGGGGAAGAATTTGCCTGATGTTGAGGAAGAATTTGACAAAGGTAACCCAGGCTTCTACATGTAGTTGCAATTTTTGCTTACTAAGCCAAAGGGTTTACTTCTCAAGCAAATTCTTCTTCTTCTTCTTCTTCTTCTTCTTCTTCTTCTTCTTCTTCTTCTTCTTCTTCTTTTTCTGTGATCGGTGTGATCATGAAAATCTTCCTGGCAATAAGCTTTGTGAAGGTTCCTTGGCAGAATTGACTATGAATATTGCCCATATGCCACATTTCAATATTTTGGTTTGAAACAAGTAATCAAAAAGCTTAGGAAATATTTTCAGAACAGACTGTTGTTCTGGTCCTCCGCTGGCATCCTCAAGAACAGGCTCCATGTGCTCTCTTGCTAGTCATCCTGGACACGAGGAGGAGACACCTCCCAGGTTACACTGCTTAGTGTCAAGCTCCCCTCCCCCGAAATGAGCAGAGATCTGTAAAAAGTGTTTCTTTATCAGGTAGGAGTGTGGACTATTTGAACACCAATATCCCTCATCGGTCTCTAATGCTATGAATCTCTGAGTCATTCAGTTCTGAGAAAACTAAACAAAGGAGGAAAAGGTATCGTGGTGGGCAGCTGGAAGCTTGGCTTCTAAATGTGAGCTGGTCACTGACTTAGGAAGGTGTTGAATCACCCAACTTCTGCATTTCCTGCCAACTCTACAAATCTAGAAATCTACTGTCAAAGAGAATTCTAAACGTTTGTTTTGGCATTGGACTCTATCTAAAAGACTGATAAACTACATTCATTCAATACCGTTTAAGAAACATTGATTGCCTTCCATGAGGCACCTACTAAAATTGACATTAGGGAATCAAGGATTAAAGAGAAAGGATCTCTGTTAATGCTCACTGTTGGGTAGGAAAATTACAGCTGGAAAAACAACTGAAATGTATTGTGTTAGTACAGAGCTCCCTCAGCATTCCCACCTATGAGATATGGTCTCTTGGGGGTTGTTAGAACACATAATTAATAATCAGGACATTTAAAGATGGATCAGATGAGCCTAATCACTCCTTAGGTGGCCTAGACCAGTGGTCAGCAAACTCTTTAGTCAACAGAGCCAAACAGCAACAGTACAAAGATTGAAATTTCTTTTGAGAGCCAAATTTTTTAAACTTAAACTTCTTCTAACGCCACTTCTTCAAAATAGACTCGTCCAGGCCGTGGTATTTTGTGGAAGAGAAATAGGAGCCGAAAAGCCGCATGTGGCTCGCAATCCACAGTTTGCTGACCATGGGCCTAGACTGTAGAGCAGGTTATGCTAAAGAACACAGAGCTATCAACCCACATTGGAGGTTTTCATTTTGGCCAACCTCATCTTTGTTGATTCGCTAAGGTGCCTTAGTGTTGCCCCAGGAACCACCACAGACATTATAATAGAGTGGAAAAGGGTCTTACTCCCAGCTCTCCCATCACTAAATAAGATACAGTTTAGATCAATCTTCCCACCTGCCTAAGGGCAGGGAGTATTATTATACACACACACCCATTACAGGCTCTCAATAGATGTGACCAGTTAGTCATTTTACTGTTATGTTAATATGCGTGTAGAGCATATGTAACATAACACTAAAATGACTTATTGTTTTAGTTTTCAGCTGTTCCATGATAGTTGTATGAAGCAAGGCTAGGCAAGCGTGTTGAAGAGAAAGCTCTGCCATCATTCCCACCGGATCTTCAAAATATTCATCCACAATTATGGTGCTATCTTTCATTTTACCTTTATTTCTTTCTTATCAAGGCTGCTGTGTCTAATTCTGGGTATCAATCCTACTTTAATCCTCTCTTCCATCTCCTTGCCTCAAATTATAGATGCAACTATATTCCAACAAATTGTCATAATTACTATTTAGGAGGGTTATGTATGAAAACAGAGGGGAAAAAAAGAACTCAAATGTAGTCAAGTTAGGTGGGGCTGCACAGGAAAACTGTTACTAGTAGGAAAAAAGCGACAACCTTTGAGTTCCTCTTGAAATAGGAGCAAGCACTAGAGAGGAAACAAAAGCTCCAGGGTTACGCAAAAGCATTGAGGCATGGAAGCTCGTGCTGCCGCTGGTAGCTCCGCCCATAGAGTGAAGAATGAAATAGGAAAGAATGTCAGGAGGGAAGAGTCTTGAACTCTCAGCTACAATTGTGAACTATACCTAGAAAACAAGAGGAGCACGAGTCCCTGAAAGGGTGGATTGAAGCAGGCGGCCTATTGAGTCAGATTTACAATTCTTAACAAGTTGGCCTGAGAGTGACATTGGAGAGCGGGTCAAAGGAAGAGTAGAATGAAAATGGGAAGTCACAAGCAGCCCCAGTGTACTATAGATGGTCTTATTCATCATCACCTTACAATTTTTGAGGAATCAACCCTTACAAAATGACAGATAAATAACCACATATTCCAGAATAACTTTGAATGGGAAGGTAAGAGAATAGTGTGATTGGCAAAAAAAAAAAACAACAAAAACAACAACAACAACAACAACAACAAAAAACACGATTACCCTACTAATTGGCTGTTTGTGTCTTGCTCGTTTTATGGACATTTTCCATTTGGGAGTAAATCTAAGGCGTGATTCATCCCCAACTTATCAGAGGAGAGGAAAACAAGCATAAACCAAAGACCTCATTTGAATTGTTTATTTCTTTTAACTACCTAAAGATTATAGCCACGGGCTTTCCACTAATTTATAGGAGAGGAAATACAATAAATAGACAGGTGAAGACTGTTCCTCTGGGGGTGTTGGGAAAGCAATGAGCGCTGTGCAGTTCAATAGGCACCATCTGCATATCGAATTAGCACCACACAACCAGCTTGCAGTACTCAAGGCAAGTTTCTGAAGCTCCCTCCCACCGCGCAGACTGCAGACGGCTGTGAACACTCCCTCCTACAGGGGAGAGTCATAAAGGAGACATGGCTTTCGCATTTAAAGAATATGATGCAAATGGTTGCTTGATGCATACTGGTAAGTCATAAAGACAATGACTGGAATCCAAAGCAATGATAATAGTAATGATAGGCGTATCCTGGTTCTTAAAAATTATCTAATGACGCATGCTTACTATGTGCCAGGGATGAGGCTAAGTAATTTGCACTCATTTTATCATTTAATACTTAAAGTCAGTACCACCACTCCCATTTTACAGATGGAAAAAAGTGAAGGTAGAGGAGTTGTCCAAACTCAACTGTTTGTTGGAAAATGGATTGGAGTCCAAATCTCTATGAAACCAGAGGCCGTACTCATAAATATTGCCCTGGATGAGGGACCCTATACAGTCTGGGTCCTCTTAGCTTTCCACTATCTCTAGGGCAAACTTCTCTCCAGAAGGTCACACACTCTATTCTTGCTACTATGATGTAATAAATCCTCTTTCTGGAGTTTCCTTGCTCCTTTTTCACCTGGTGATCCTCTCTTATTGCTTCTTCAACATTCAGCTCAGATTTTATTTATCTCAGCCAGGAGTTTTTACTCAAAAATAACTAAGTAGCCAAAACCAGTTTGGCTCAGTGGTAGAGCGTCAGTCTGTGGACTGAAGGGTCCCGGGTTCAATTCCGGTCAAGGGCATGTACCTGGGTTGTGGGCACATCCCCGGTGGGGGGTGTGCAAGAGGCAGCTGGTCGATGTTTCTCTCTCATCGACATTTCTAGCTCTCTATCTCTCTCCCTTCCTCTCTGTAAAATATCAATAAAATATATTTTAAAAAAATAATTAAGTAAACTAAGTAAATTAACCCAATTGTTCCTGCCTGGCTTCTCAAAACGTGAGTTAAGTCATGGGTGGCATCATGTCTAAGCTTTCTCCTTCCCCTCCTATCCTCTCTCCCCCGTGGTAATAATTGTGAAGAAATTTAATATGTGCATGTGTCCACGAATGTGTGTTCATGTGTGTGCAAAAAAAACGCAGATCCATATACTTATTACATTAAAAATATATTACAAATGCTCTCTCATATTAGTATATGTCTCACTTCATCTAATTATACAGCCGAGTTTTGGGCTAGATTTTATTTCTCATCTCCATCCCCCAAAACCTCTCCTCCCTCTCAGCTTGACATTTTTGTCTGTAATCATTTTCCCTCTGTATTAGCTTTCTATTTCCCCTTTGGCCAAAGAATCAAGGACTCATTACCTGAGGGGTAATTTGTCCAGACAGAGAGAGAATATCAAATAGTCATCTAGGCTATGTCCTTAGATTTTTCTTTTGAAAAACTGTGTCTGAAGTTCAACTTCTCTTCTTCATTTTTTCTTTTTTGTTCTTCCATTGTACTCTTGGGGCAAGAAATGAGAATGTCATCTCTTACAAGTAGCTCCTGATGACAAAGCTTTGTCAGGAGAGCACATCTGTATCCACCTTTGCCCCGGTCATATTTCCACCTGCCTTGTTCTAAGGCTGTGAGTGAGACACAGATGTCCTCTGTCCTGAGCTGGCCAGTTCAGGCCATACCTTGACATTGGTGTTTAACCTCCTCTCAGCACGACAGCCCCCTGAACGGGGTCTGCACAGATAGCATAGTCCTAACCTCAGCGGTAGCTCCACCTCCTCATCAACAAAAGGAAACAAAATAAATTTTAAAAAACATGAGGGAGGGAAGAGTACTCTTTTATTCTCTTTTCTGAGCCTTTGGAGGGTTGCAGAGACATTAAAAAAAACAAAACATGAAACGGTGTTGGTTTTAACTCTGAAAATACTCACCTTTTAACACAAAGACTCTGCCCTTGAACTTCAAAACCCTGTCCTGCCTAAAAGACCAAAGAAACCCAAGGGTTTCTAAGGTAAACTTGGCCTCATGGTGTCTTTGCCCTTTCCCTGTCGATTTTCTATTCTCGTCTTCACATCTATGTGTGTGTGTGATCTACAGAAAGGATTGAACCGAAATATAAGGAGCCCTCATAAAGGCATTTATTCAGAGCATTTAAGAGGGAAGCCCTCAGACACAGATCTGACAGTCTCTCCGTTTGTACAATTGGGAAAACAAAGCATAAAGGTAAAAAAGGCTGCAGCAAGCGTGGTTTCCAGCTTGCCCGCCGGTGGATAGAACTCGGGCTTTCTGGTTAGTTACAGATGTGTGAGTGTCTTCTTTATTCGTTATCAGTTGTTCACGTGTATTGCGAGGCTATCGGGCCAGCATCAAACATGTAACATGTATAGTTTTATTCATAATTGATATCCCAGACATTAAAGATCATTTCTAAAACCAATGCAGTACAAATACTATAATTATTAGCTCCCTCCCAAAAAAGAAAATATATATAGCTAAATAAGCAGTGTGCTGGATGTTGCCAGGCACAAGAAATGTAAGTTAATGTAGTGCAGGCCTGAAAACTGCACTGATTCACTACTGGTGTAATATAGCCCTATATAATAAAGAAGTAATATGCAAATTAACCATCACACCCTTGCGCAAGATGGCCGCCCCCATGTGGCCACAAGGTAGCCACCACAAGATGGCCGGAAGGGAAGGCCAGTTAGGGGCAACCAAGCTGGCAGGGGAGGGCAGTTGGGGGGAACCAGGCCTGCAGGGGAGGGCAGTTTGGGGCAACCAGGCCTGAAGGGGAGGGCAATTAGGGGTGACCAGGCTGGTAGGTGAGGACAGTTGAGGGTGATCAGGCTAGCAGGGGAGCAGTTAGGCATTGGTCAGGCTGGCAGGGAATGGTTAGGGAGTGATCAGGCTGGTAGGTAGAAGCAGTTATGGGCAATCAGGCAGGCAGGCAAGCAGTTGGGAGGCCAGCAGTCCCAGGTTGTAAATGAGCAATCAGTGATCCCTCGAGGGGTTCCAGATTGGAGAGGGTGCAGGCTGGGCTGAGGGACATCCTTCCCTGACAGTGCACGAATTCTAGTAGTCATACATTAATAATTGATAATCACTTGTTTAAGTCAAGGCATTCTAAAACTTGACTAATTATAGACACATTGCACTGGAATCTTTCTGGAACTTATCTAGTCTTAAAGTGTCCATTCTACCTGAGTATTTCACATCTGAGAGGCCTCTACCCAAAAACACTTGAAAATTTACAAGATAGCATTGTTCTGACACATCCACATCCCAGCTGAACTAATTGCAAAAAGTACATTAAAAACATAGCCTGATTGACATGGCTCAGTGGTTGATGCGTTGACCTCTGAACCAGGAGGTCACAGTCAGGGCACAAGGCCGAGTTGCAGGCTCAATCCTCAGTGTGCATAGTGCAGGAGGCAGCCAATCAACGATTCTCGCTCATCATTGATGTTTCTATCTCTCTATCCCTCTCCCTTCCTCTCTGAAATCAATAAAAGATCTATTTTAAAAAAAGAAATATACTACTTAAGAGCAATTTCATTGATTGACTCTGTCCAGCACTGAAAGCACAAAGACTAGCTTTGTGGTCTTAAGCAAGCTGGTCACACGCCCCTGGCTTATAGTTTACTCGTCTATAAAATGGAGATGGTCATTTCTACCTTACTGACTCGATGTGCTGAATGAAGCTGTACTCTGTACGAATGAACTTGCTAGTTGACCTATCCTTCCTGTCCCCATTCCATTCACACGGATTCCATAAGGAGGGAGACTCTGTGAGGCACCTGCTTCCACCTGGCCAGTGTCATCATTAGCCCAGCATCAAGGCGCACATCTGTTGACTCTTCCAAGTTTACAGATGGAGGGGCAGATAAGGAGAGAGGGTCCAATCTTGCATGGATCCATAATTACAGGACCAAATTGCTGTGCTATTAGGCAGAGCACTTGCGTGGTATTCATCTTAAATATTGTGCTAGTGGAATTTAGAATCAAAAGATCTGGACTATAAAGCCTTGTACACTGAATAGTCTTGTGACCTAGAACAAATCATTTTTGCTCAGCTGCAATTTCCAATTTCGGTAACAAGTGATACTGCCCGCCTAATATAATGCCTGGGACGGACACAATAAGTATTCATTGATGAAAATGACACCCCAAACTGACAGACCCTTTCTATTTGCCACTGGAAGGAGTGATTTACATGTGTTATCTTAAATCATTTTCACGATAATGATATGGGATCCGTATGATTTGTATCCTGACTTATAAAATAAGGATAATGAGGCTCAGAGAGGTTAAGTAATTCTCCCAAGGTCACACTGGAGATTAGACTACTTACATTTAAACCTCACCCCCAATAGCTCCACAATCTGAGCTCCTATCTACCATAATTTGCTTCTATGGCTTACTGAATGAAAGAAAGCATGAGTTCTCTATGCAAGAAGGCTTTTGTGTGAAAGTATACACGTATTTCTTTTATTAAAAAGAACTTCATAAATGAAAACGGTTATTATTGTCATATATATGTTGAGACCAAAAAAAATAAATAAAAGTGTCTGGTCAGTGAGGTAAATTCCTACATTCCCTAAGTAGCTTTGGATATGCCTGAACTTCTTACACCAAGGAGATGGAAAACTTTGCTGATTCCCTGGCAGCTCAGATTTGTGAATGCAAAAATAAAGGCATGGCACACCTCTGTCCCTTTAAACATCTCAGGCCAGCCAAGACTGTTTGGCTCAGTGGATAGAGCATCGGCCTGCAGACTGAAAGGTCTCAGGTTCGATTCCGGTCAAGGGCATGTACCTTGGTTGCGGGGACATCCCCAGTAGGGGGTGTGCAGGAAGCAGCTTATCGATGATTCTCTCTCATTGATGTTTCTAGTTCTCTATCCCTCTCCCTTCCTCTCTGTGAAAAATTAGTAAAATATATTAAACATCTCGGGCCATTATCTTGTAACACTTAGAACATAATTATGTGATCCAGGTTCGATATATACTTTTATATTTAATCCTTATAGTTCAAGTCTATATAATTCTATTTTTAAATTGTTGACTTTTGATTATGTACCCTGCATGGTGCTACTTGTTCAAGACATAATGAATGACAAAAGGTGCACGCATGCATACCCAAATGGAGTATCCATACTATCAATTAAAAGTCCCTTATAGTAAAGCAGCAACATAGGATCATCAGCTTACACATGAACCGGGAGCATTTTTGTTATAATTGTTGGACTACAAAATGTTGGTGTTAATATTCAAAAACAGCCCTACCTGGCTTGGCTCAGTGGATAGAGCATCAGCCCACAGACTGAATGGTGGCAGGTTTGATTCCAGTCAAGGCCATGTACCTTGTTGCAGGTTTATCCCCACCCTTGGTCAGGGAGCGTGTGGGAGTTAACCAATCAGTGTGCCTCTCTCACATCGATGTTTCTCTCTATCTCTCACCACCCCCCTTCCTCTCTCTAAACAAAAATATATTCAAAAATATTCTATCCCAATGCTCTTTTTTTAATTTTTTATTAAATTATCTTTGTACATATCTTACCATTGCCCTGCCCCTCCCATCCAATGCTCTTTTCACTACACAACCCTATTTTATCAAGCTGTTGGTCTGGACTAAAAAGCGGGTGAGAGAATGTAGGGATGCAGAAGAGAAAAAAAGGAAAATAAAGCAGAAAAATCTTTTATTGCCAGGCATCCTGAGCTCAGAAACACTGACCGCATGACCAGTGGGTCATTTCTATTTGATGTCAGATGGAGGTGTTTAAATTCTCTGCTTTCAAGATTGATTGAAAATCAGATCACATCATACTGGCTGCCAAATCTCAACTTTCAGCTATTACTCTCCTCTTAACTTTTAAACTTTCTCCCACAACAAAAGGAGATGTCTGTGCTCTGATTCTTCAATTCAAGAGCTCTTTTGGGGATCATAAGCAATTGACAAAAGAAATACTCTGTTAAGCCCTAATCGGTTTGGCTCAGTGGATAGAGTATCAGCCTGCGGACTGAAAGGTCCCAGGTTCGATTCCAGTCAAGGGCATGTACCTTGGTTGTGGGCACATCCCTAGTGGGGGATGTACAGAAGGTAGTTAATCCATGTTTCTCTCTCATCAATGTTTCTAACTCTCCCTTTCCCTTCCTCTCTGTAAAAAAAAAATCAATAAAAATATATTTTTTAAAAAAGAAATACTCGGTTGAGCACATTAGGACAAATCATAATAATATTGTTATCTTTCAAATATTTAACCAAAGCATCCAAGAAAATATTTTCAATGCTGTCCTGACTTAGGATGTTTTAGCTAGATTATATCATTTCAGAAAACACTTACAAAAATTATGACTAGGTAGTAAAAAAATTATATATTTCTGACCACTTTTATCTATCTCAAGGAAAAGGACTCAGGATTTTTTTAAAAAAAAAATTACTATTCTATATGGCACTTAACTTCACTCTAATTTTACAGTTTTTTTAATTATTTTTATTGATTTCAGAGAGGGAGAGAGAATCATCGATCAGCTGCCCCACGTGGGGGACCGAGCCCGTAACCCAGGTATGTGCCCCAACCAGGAATTGAACCATGATCTCTTAGTTCCATGGACAGCAAATTGCAGCTCTTGAGCCACATGTGGCTCTTTGGCCCCTTAAGTGTGGCTCCACATGGCCTGGGTGAGTCTATTTTGAAGAAGTAGCATTAGAAGTTGTTTAAGTTTAAAAAATTTGGCTCTCAAAAGAAATTTCAATCGTTGTACTGTTGATGTTTGGCTCTGTTGACTAATGAGTTTGCCAACCACTATCCTAGTTCATAGGTCAACACTCACCTACTGAGCCATGCCAGTCGAACTACACTACTTTTAATTGGTGATATCCACATCTTTTATTTGACTCATCTCGCAATTTAATCTTTATCCTAGTATGACAATGGTGAGTGTCTACTCTCTGGAGGGCTGGTTCTTCCTCATTGCAGAGGTTCTGTTCCAGGTGCTGAAAGTTCCTTTACCTTCTCTCCTACCCTCAACTGGGTTTCTCTCTTGTGGATAAGGAAGACACAGTTGACTTGGGAATTTGGAAAGATAAGTTACGTGTGCATAACTGATCCCCTTCCTTCCTTCTGGGCTCAAGTTGCCTTCAGAAATCGTATCCTGTACCCTCCCATTATGGAGTTGAGCTTTGTCTCAGCAGGGTGATAAAGATTCCATCTCCCCCAATGGACATGTAATATATGTGCTTCATTGTTGACTCCTAGGGGGGGAAAAATCATCTCATGCCAAGCAGAAAACCCTCTGAAATAATTTTTAGATTTTAAGAATGCTTGATGAAGCAAGTTGTACTGAGAAAAGAAATTGGAGTGAGCAACATTTTATTATACAAACGGATGTGTTGCAAATGACTGGTTGCTTCCTATGTTTTAAGGAGCTTGGATCCCTAGATCCACCAAGATCCTCTCATAAGAGAAATTGTAAACTGGGGTCTTTCGAGCCATGGAGGGTTGATTAATGGCTTCAGCTGGCCTATTATTCCTTCAAATGATGTGTCCTATTTTATATGCACTTGTGTGGTTGCGCTTATGAAATTTTCTGGGAAAATTTTGTCAGCAAGTTGGCACATATTGCAAAGTTAAGCAAACAAATGAACATAAAAAATAATTAAGGGGTTAAGCGCCCCTGAATGATGAGCCCATTGAGCCCATGATCCTGAGCTCATTAAGTATAAGTGATGAAGTCCTGCAAAGTAGTAAGAAATCCAAGTTATTTCATAAATCATATGACATTAACTTGCAAATCACAGGTAGGAGAATTCCTATCGAAAGGCAAATACTAATGATTGATTTTTATCTATAAATAAGTCTTTCCTGTGCTTATAAACATTTGCAATTCTATTCTTAATATCAGAATTCCAAAGCAGAATGCCATGATTTTCTTTGATTCCTTCAGGTGACTGGCTGTGGTTGAGAATAGCAGTTACTTGCACATCTTTAAATTTGGGGTAATTATTTAAATATTAATCATTAAAATGAAGAATCCAAACATCTCTACTGCCAATTACAGATATCACATGCAGAGTTCCTCCACGTGTTTTAAGGATTTGCTTGGGGTAGAGGGAGCGTGAAACAACTGATACCCCAAGAACATAGAATGGAAGGATAGCTTTTCCCTCCCAGCAAAGCAAGAGTGTGGCATAGACGCTGCTCTAAGCTTCAGTGAGAATGGAATTAAAAACACAGTGAGCTTCAAATGCCAGAGCCTCAGTTATAATCTCAAGAACTGCTTACAAGCTCTACTATCCTATATAATAAAAACCTAACATGCAAATCCACTGAACTGCCAAATGACTGGTCATTATGACATGCACTGACCACCAGGGGGTAGACATTCAATGCAGGAGCTTCCCCCTGGAGGTCAGTGGGCTCCCACAGGGGGAGAGCAACTCAGCCAGAAGCCAGACTCACAAGCTGGTGAGCGCAGCAGTGGTGGCAGGAACCTCTCCCGCCTCTATGGCAGTGCTAAGGACCCCTCGGGGGATGTCCGCCTGCCTACTTAGGCCCACTCCCTGCCACCAAGGGGTCCCAGACTGCGAGAGGGTGCAGGCCAGGCTAAGGGAAACCCCCAACCCAGTGCACAAATGTCATGCACCGAGCCTCTACTCCTTCCATAAATAACAATTCATGTAATACCTTTAGAGTTGGGCTTGGCACTAAACAGTGTCACTGTTACCTCATTCTCACAATGATTCTATTGACTATTTAGCATTATTCAGGAAAGAAGATAGATTAGAATGTTCTTTTTTTTAGAGGATTTTTAGACAGAGTTTATGATGTCTTTTAAAATTAAATATTTTGTCAAAGTGGCTTTAGCCATAATGGTTCCTGACACGTATAGGGATTAGTATACCCGGAAGGATATGGGATGCTAGCTGTTACAATAAGCAATCCCCAAGTTTATTTGGTGGTTCGAGGTTATTTGCTGCCCCCATGACAGAGAGTAGCCCTCCTGGTGGCTCTTCTTCAATTGGGGACTCTGGGACACAGGTTCTTACCATCTATGACACTTGGTTTCCTCAGTTTCCATACAATGGAAAGAAATAGCAAAATAGAACTACCACCTTCTATCTATTCTATCTATTTCAACATGGTCAGATTGGACAATGTAAGAAAATTAATCTTTACTGGGAATCAGAATGAGGAAACAAAGTCTCAGGAAGGTCAATGAACCATCCCAGGTGTTAAGAAAGGGAGTTTGTATACCACCGATGCCTGTAAGAAACCAATAGCTTTGCATGGAAGCATGGCATTAGGGTGATTTGTGCATATGTAATAGCACCCACATTTTAAGGTTCACTTTGAGGAATATTAGGGTTTTCTCATACTCTTCAAACATGCTGACCTCGATGTCCACAGTGTTCTCTATCTAGTTGCATCTCATTTATCAAGGTCAACTTAAACATAGCCTCTCTAAGAGGATTCCCCTTTTAATCCTACGTTAGTGTCTATATCGCTTTTTTTGTGTTTTGATTTTTGTTTTTGTTTTCTGGTTGTTGTTTTTTTGTTTTGTTTTGTTTTGTTTTGTTTTTGTCGTTCTCAGCATCTCTTTTGCCTATTCACTACCAATATGTGAATTTAAAATGAGAAATCACCACCAAGGGAAAACTCATGTCTCCCTTCCTTGGGTGAAAGTTGGATGGTGCCCCTATCATTCAATCGCCCCCTCTATACCCAGGGCCTCCCACAGTGGCTACCACTTTGTAGATGCTTGATCCATTAATAAATGAGTTAACATGTTGACAGGTCTGATACAGAGCCTAGAACACAGTATTTTCCCATAAATGCATTATAATTACCAATTGGGTAATCGAGGTTTAGAAAAGTTAAGTAATTTGTCTAGGCGCACTCCTAGTAAATGCTGAATTTCTGACTTCAGAGCCCAGTATTTTCTGCTACACAACATGGACTAGAATATTCATCCTGGTGCTAATGATCTGTTTACGAGGTCAAGTTAAATGATGGTCCTGAATCACTAATATGTTTATCAGCAGTAAATATGGGGTTTATGTCCTACTTCAAACTTAGCTTTAATGCTAAAACTACAAGTGCAATTTGATTGATCTTGAAATTTCTTTTTACTGCTATATGGCCATTTTGGAAAACACAATTTATCTGGCCCTTGGCCGGCTGCCACACGTCCAACTAGGCGCTTTAGATATCTACAAATCTTCACAATTGCCCGTTGGGGTGATTTTCAAGATAAAGAGACTAAGACTCTAAGACTCTCACTCTGTGATCTTAGAAAACACACAAAATATGGCGGAGCTAGGATTCAAACCAAGGTCAGCATCCAAACCATAATTCTTAGGATATATAAATAAAGACAGGCTTTGAATCCCTGCAACTCTTGTTGATTGATATTCACGGGCTCAATGGTTTGGACGGTATTTGGTGATTTAAGTGTGACATAGCAAAAGCCTGAGGTCCCCCACCCCAAATTTTGACATGCATGAGGACAAATATATCTTGGAAGGCAAAGATTTATCGTCCATTTCCTCTTTTGGTGTTTCTCCTCTGAAAACTACTATTTATCTTCACACTGTTAGATAAGCACAGGCAGTTTTACATGTTTCTATAGGTTTGTGGGGCATTCATGTTGCTTATTTAAGTCTTAAAATATAATGACAGCCGAAACCGGTTTGGCTCAGTGGTAGAGCATCGGTCTGCGGACTGAAAGGTCCCGGGTTCGATTCCGGTCAAGGGCATGTACATTGGTTGGCAGGGATGTGCAAAAGACAGCTGGTCGATGTTTCTCTGTTATCGACGTTTCTAGATCTCTATCTCTCTCCCTTCCTCTCTGTAAAATATCAATAAGATATATTTTAAAAATATATATTATGACAACATTATGTCTTTCTGTTCCAAATACTGTTCATGAAACCTTTAGAGAGAGTGAAAAGGACCATTTTCCATTTTCCTCTTGCTTTCGGAGTTGTTATGTTAGACAGGTGGTCCTTGCAATAAATAAATCCTTCTTTGAGCCAGAAACCTAGAAACCCTGAGGGATTACAAATCACAGGACTGGAGCTCGTGTCTCAAGACAAGGGCCACAGAGAAGTTCTTGGTGTTGTCAAGTGTTCATTTTACTCAATAGCTTCTCCTTCCTTTCAGTGTCAGTTTCTCTTGTAAAGCATCATACATAGCCCCGGCCAGCATGGCTCAGTGGTTGAGCATCAACCTATAAATCAGATCATGGGTCCGATTCCTGGTCCTTGCACATGCCCGAGTTGCAGGCTCGATCCCCAGTGTGGGGAGTGCAGGAGGCAATTGATTGACGATTCTCTCTCATCATTAATGTTTCTATCTCTCCCTCTCCCTTCCTCTCTGAAATCAATAAAAATATCTTTTTTTTTAAAGAATCATACTCAAACACTACAGGATAAATAGATTAAAATAATTTAGGGAATTGTGATGATAAAGTCATGGTTGTGTGCTGTCATTACATATTGACAACAGATTAAAACAGACCCATGAAGAAGACTGTAGCTATGGCATCCTAAGCGCAGGCCTTTAAACTGCTTCATTTTTAGAGAACATTTATATTACATGGTTAGGGTCCATGTCCGCTCAGCCATGTGGCTGTCAGTGTGATTACTAGACTTAATTTATGGAATGTATTTATTAAAACAATTATTTCATTAACACCTAGTTCAGAGATTTCCTCCATAAATGCTTTGCCTGAGGTGGGCTCTGAGAATAAAATGAAGTTTCTGCCTTAAGGATTTCATTATTTAATGGTGGCACAAGAACAGGCACGTGGAGGGATCATTATGATTTTTTAAATAGAAACCCCTTTAAGCTAAATCAAGAAAGCACAATGCAGCGCTGGGTATGAATCTTGGGACTGGCATTTATTTCTGTGTGACCTTGTGCAGGTAACAGGAGCTAGCTATCCTCTGAAGCACCACCACCCCCCCCACACACACACACCCAGAAGAGGCAACGGATATTTTGCATGTTAGTCTTGGTCACCTGACATGCTTGGGGTAGAGGACTGGTATGTGACATGGCATGAGCAGAGGCTCTAAGTGACCTGTGTGCCTGGCTTGACCTCTTGCACTTTGCCCTCTGTCCTGAGGAGCACGTGGATCGGGTGGCTGCGGCCCGAGGTGAATGAGCAAACAGGTAGAACAGATCTGAGCCCAACATGCAGCCTGGAGCCAAGCCGGGCAGAGCATCTGGAGATACCGGAAGTACTTAAACAGGAAACTCTGTGCTGAGATCCTGAGGTTGGTTGTTACACATCAGAGGATGATAAGTGTTAGGTTTGAAGGGACGCAGGAAACTGACCACCAAGGAATTTTAAAGTAAAGTTTATTCCCCAGTAATGAGCGGGATTCATTACGGAGGTAGAGAAACCAGAATTGAAGGAGTGGGGAGGAGGCAGGGGACCCAGCCGGGCTGCCTCCTGGACATGGAGGAGCAGCAGCACGTGGCTGACCTGGGGGTCTTTTTAAGGGCAGGAAGGGAAGGGGGTTGGACCCAGGGCGAAACAGGAAGGGGTGGGCCCCAGGACACTTTGGCACGAGCTGATTGATGGTTCAATGTCTTGGAGATGTCTCTGTGACAGGTGCCAGTCATGTGGTAACTCCGCCCACCAGTTGGGAGGAGGGAGAACCTTACAATAAGTACATTATGTGTCAATGTGAGAAGCAAATCTTTTCAAACGAATACAGGGGATCCGTTTTCTTTTTCTCTCCATTACCTTTCTGACGTGTGTTTAGAAAGTGACGTTTTTACAGCCTTACATTCAATGGGAGCGCTTGCTTATGCCGTCTGGGATGCCTAAAAGTATGAAATGTAACATTTGCCAAGCAGGTAATGTCAAAGCAAATCTAGGGGAGGAGACGTTAAACTTTTGAAAATCTAGCCTGGATCATTATGATCCTATATATAAGTTCTATTCCAATTTGGGGACCGTGGCTCACCCTTTGGGGGTGAAGATCTTTGTGTGAATGTGGGGTGCTGTGCTGATGAATTGCTTCTAGGAAGCTTTTCCTGGTTTCTTTCAAATGTTTTCCCAGCATTAAAAAGGGACCAAGTCCCTGTGCTGATTACTGGAGAGAAATGTCTGCCTGGATTCAGCGATTTTTGTTTGTTTAAAAATTTTAAACTACGCAACCTCATATGGCATGTGCTAACCGAAAACCAGGGCACCCCACATTCAGTGTCTCTCTCATCCTCCTCATGCTATCCACCCACAGCATCAAACATTGGGAGAGTTTTTTGAAAGGGGGAAAAAGAGAGAGATGAAATATCCCAAAAGGTCAAAAAATCAATGATCCTTTTACAGATGGGGCTCGTGGGAAACCCGCATCCTTTGCCGTCAGCCCGGGTCTTAGGACTGCTTTTTGAATACTTGCTTTTTGATGATATAAATCAATAATTTCTCTAAGAGATGTCCTCCAGGGATTAAGCGATGCTACCTTTGAAATATCGGATAATCTCCACCAGTGCAGGGAGGGTCTCTAAGCATATTCATGGCTCTGCGCTGCTGTTGAACAGACAATAGTTACATTTTAAGAATCATGACTTTTAAGGCACTAACTTATTCAGTTGACGAGGGGGCGGGAAATGAGAGCTCTTGGGTGCTGGGGGGGGGGACTTGACAAATGGCTTCTTAGCATACAATGTGAAGGGGGGGGGGGGGAATAGCACATACTTTAACCACCGGATTTTACCCTAAGGGAGTTGTCTTTGATGTTATGAAGGATGCAACCTTATGGGTCTTCATTGCAATATCGTTTATTTGCAAATAACCAAAAGTCCATTGGTGGTGACTGGGCTAAATGATCCGAATCAATTCAGAAACCAGAGCACCACACTCCAAACGGTGTTTGCAGAAACTGTTTAGGGATGCTGAATGGCATTCAAGGTGGAGGAAAGCAGCAAGCTACATAATATGTCACCGAATCTGCAAGCAGCAGTCCCCTTTTAAAAAGTATAAGTAGCCGAAACCGGTTTGGCTCAGTGGATAGAGTGTCGGTCTGCGGACTGAAAGGTCCCAGGTTCAATTCCGGTCAAGGGCATGTACATTGGTTATGGGCACATCCCCAGTAGGGAGTGTGCAAGAGGCAGCTGATTGATGTTTCTCTCTCATCGATGTTTCTAACTCTCTATCCCTCTCTCTTCCTCTCTGTAAGAAATCAATAAAATATATTTAAAAATAATAATAACATAAAAAATAAATAAATAAATAAATAAATAAATAAATAGTATAAGTAGACATGTTGGGAGTGAGTGAGTGAGAGAGGGAAAGTATTCACAGAGGTTATTTCTGGGCAGTGGATTATGGGTCATTTTAATTTCCTGCTTTGGTTTCTTACTTTGTTTTCATCAGATGCTCTACAATGAATATGTATATCTTTGTAATTAGATGGTATAATAAGTGCTACTTTTTTAAAAATTATCTCTATAAAAAGCTTTCTAAACCTCAGCACTCTTGACATTGGGGGTGGCTAATTATTTGTTGTGAGGGCCAGTCTGTGCACTGTAGGATGGTTAGCAGCATCTATATCCTCTGCTCATAGGAGAATGCCACACACGCACAGCTGTGACACCCAGAAATGTCATCAAACATCCCCAAATGTCTACCGGGAGAGGGGAGCAAAGCCATGCCCCATTGAGAAATCACTGCCCTAAAGTGCTCATCTTTAATAATAAAAGCCTACTATGCTAATTAGACCTGACGTCCTTCCAGAAGACCTTACAGACGAAGCTGGGCCTGTGAGGGAAGCCTGGGTCCCATGTGCCAGAGGGAAGCCGGTGCCAGCGGCCTTGGGAAGGAAGGCCCACTCTTGCACGAATTTTGTGCACCGGGCCTCTAGTATATGAATAAAATTCAAAACTTCTAAAGGGCTGGTCTAAAATAAGGAACTGTTACTAATTGACCTGGATAAATCCACCTGCTTTATCTAAAAGGAATGTGAGTGTCAAAGGCCCAGAGGAACACGTTTTCCCTAGTGGTTCCTTTTGCAAATACATAAGAATGGGGGAGGGAGGGAGGGAAATGTTCAATAGGGACCTGGAAATTGAAAGACACAAATTAAAGAAGCATGTGTGGTGCCAGGTGGGCACTTGAAATATCGGAGGCCTCACTGTGCAGGGGCTCTGATTACCCCACCGCTGTGTGAACACCTGCAATTAATACACAACCGCTTTTTAATGTAAACGGCAATTGAAACATAAAGTAAAAGATGAGAAAGAAAAGAGAGAGAGAGAGAGAGAGAGAGAGAGAGAGAGAGAGAGAGAGAAACCCAAATTACAGTCGTTAACAAATGGTGCTGTAGTGGTGGGAAGCTGAGGTTTCTAAAACAAGACACTGTTATGAGATACTGCCATTATTAGCTTGTCTCTGCTCTGGAAATGTATTAAGATAATATGTTTGGCCAATCAAGCTAGTGTTACTCTAATGAGTAACCATCATTTCCAATTAAATTATAGTTATAATATCGCCTTGCCTTGAAGACGCTAATGCGGTGCTTTATTCCCTTGTCTTCAGCCCGAAAATGGGGCTGGGATGTGTGCAGGGCGATTCGGTTACCAGCATCCCAGGGCTTAACCATGATGGGCACACATCGGGAGAACACGGGTCTGACTCTTATGCCCTTCTACACCCCCTCTCTCTGCACCAGCTACGGGGCGGGCAAGGAGGTCCACGCGGGAACAGAATGCCCTGCGGCTTTCTACATATCTATGGTGGAGTTACCAATCCCCCAATACAGTACGCTGCATCCCCGTGGCTGCTGTCACTAATAGTCTCTCCAGCGTCACCTTCCTAGTCTGCGAGGAAGACTTTGGAAAGCTTGAGACCTGGGTAAATGGTGCCAAGCATTCCTGGAGTGAAGTTCAGTGCAAAGTCATAAAACGTGCGACCAGAGACAGCTGGTTTGAGACCTGGCTCTGAGCTTCCATTTCCTCCGTCACACCACCCTCACTGTCACCCCCTGGCTTTCCTGAATGCTGTTCACTCTGTCTGGAACCCCAGCCAACCCCTCCTCCGCACGCCTCACCCACCTTCACCTGAACAGCGTTCCCCAACTCGCGCCTGTGCTCTAGTCTCCTCCTTATATAACAGTTATAACCCTCAGGTGGAATTGCAGGTAACTTTGTTTTCCAGAAAAGATGGAAGAAAACTCTTTGTCTTATTGTCCAATATGGTACACAGGGTCTGGCCAATGGAAGATTTTGGACACAGACAGGTGGATAATTCCAATCCACCTCCCAATCCACTTCGTTTTCTGGCTTTCTGTATGGGATATTGCTGTTTAGAATATAACAACTCGGAGAGTGTTTTGAGACAGCCACCATTCACTTAGCTCGGGTTTCTGTGAATCTGCTGGGTGTACCTTCTGTCTGTACACACAAGTCTCTGTATCAGCTACATCCTATTGGTCACAGCTGGTCACATGGCCCAGACAAGTCCATGGGAGGACCGCTCAAAGGTGTGGCAATAGCCAGAGGAGAACAGAATTGGCGCCGACAACACAGCCTCCCTCCACTTTGGTTCACCAATAAATCCCATAACTATCTTCTTTCCTCCAGATACGCCATGGGTGCGCCTCCGAGCAACTTCTCTTATCAATATCAAATACAACAGCCACTGTGCTCATCAATCCTGACGGCCATTTGCTCTTGAGAGCAAGCAGTGGTGGGGAGGAGGGGAGGAAATCAGATCTCCAGGTTGCTTGCTACATAAGGTATATTACTTCTCTCTTGCTAAGCCATTCTCCAGGAGAAAAAAAACAAAACAAAACAAACAAAAAACCAACCTCACTTTACAAGATTTTAAAAACAGTTGTTTGTCCCATCAAAGCAGACATAGGAGCATTGCCTGAAACATACTGGTTCCCGCATCCCCTTTGCTAGCCACAGCGCCTCAGACAGTTTCCTTAACCCCCTGATGAGATAAGCGTGTGACAATAAAGTGGCTTCTCAAGTCACAAATTCCCTGTGCGACTCGCTAGGTGAAGCCGATGAACAATAGAAGCGTGTTATTTTAATGGGGTCCCCCCCCACTCTTCCTTTCTCCTCGCAGCCTAAGTCCCTTTCATTTACCCGGCTTGCCTTACCAAGCAATTCCAGGGGAGTATTTACAGCCCTGAGCCCCTGAAGCCGGCGCCCACGGCCCCCACGTCGGCCTGAGTTCCCACGCTGATTTCAGAGAAGCCCCCCGAAACGCGGGAGGGTGTGTTTACCAGAACGTGGCTCCCCGGGGAGGAGCCGGGCACATCTGTAATTCCAAGGAGAATGTAATGAGAAAAAGCCCTGGCGCCGTCCCGCGTGCCTCCCAGCTGCTCTGGGAGCTGATACAGAAGATGCTCCGCGGGAGACCCCTAATTGGAGCCAGTGTCTCCGGAGTGTGTACACAACGCGGTGCAGGCCTGGGCGTGGGAGCGGAGGGCTGTGCGCCTGTAACTTCATTTGTCTTGTAAACGGTTCCAAGACCAAACGTTGGTGCTTTGTGTTGTTTTTCTCAAAAGGAAGAAAATGTCCACTTTGTTCATTTTTTTTTTCACACACTAATTAGAGGCAAGCTGGCGTTATCTTTTCTGATGTTTTTCTAGACAAAAATTCCCTTAGTTTTGTTCCTTTCCTTCATTTCTTTTTTTTAAAAAATATATTTTATTGATATTTTACAGAGAGGAAGGGAGAGAGATAGAGAGCTAGAAACGTCGATGAATGAGAAACATCAACCAGCCGCCTCCTGCACACCCCCCACCGGGGATGTGCCCGCAACCAATGTACGTGCCCTTGACCGGAATCGAACCCGGGACCCTTCAGTCCGCAGACCAACGCTCCACCACTGAGCCAAACCGGTTCGGCCTTTCCTTCATTTCTTTCTTTCTTCCTTCCTTCCTTTCCTTTCCCCCCTTCTTCTTTTCTTTCTTTTTACTCCACCTTCCTCCCTTTTTCCCTTCCTCCTTCCCTCCCTTTCTTCCTTCCTTCTTTCCTTCCTTCCTTCCTCTGTTCCTTCCTTCCTCCCTCCCTCCCTCCCTTCCTTTCTTCATTCCTTTCTTCTTTCCTTCCTTCCTCTGTTCCTCCCTTCCTTCCTCTCTACCTCCCTCCCTCCCTTCCTCTTCTCTCCTTCCTTCCTTCTCTCTCCCTTTCTTCCTTTCTTTCTTCTTCCTTCTTCTCTCAGGCCTTCCTATCTTTGGGGTATCAGTTCTTTGGTACTAGGATCAAAAGCACTGAACTGATTTCTCCCTTTCAGAGCCTGGCCAGCTAACCCCAGTGCTGAGATTTATGGCTCCAAGCTTGTGGCCTTCTGGCCCTTTGGGGAGAGTGTCTATAATATTCCATTTTCATCTGAGGAATGGCAAAGGCTTCTAAGAAGATGAGATTTCCTATGCAGAGAAAGACTTTAAAGCAGTCCTGAAATCGTGCTGTTCCAAAAAGCAACCGGAAGTAGCTTTTCTGCCGAAACTGGCTTGGCTCAGTGGATGTGAGCGTCGGCCTGTGGACTGAGGGGTCCCGGGTTTGATTCCGGTCAGGGGCATGTGCCTTGGTTGCGGGAACATCCCCAGTGGGGACTGTGCAAGAGGCAGCTGATCGATGATTCTCTCTCATCAATGTTTCTAGCTCTCTATCCCTCTCTCTTCCTCTCTGTAAAAAATCAATAAAATACATATATTTTTTTAAAAAAAGAGTAGCTTTTCTTTTCTGGGCAATATGCCTCCCTTGTATTTGAGTGGGAAAAGGCATTGCTCTCATAAGGGACAGGATGGACCCTCATCTACTACCCACCCCGTACCCTCGCATTCACAACATTCCCTAGCAGAGAACGGTTTAAAACTGGTTTAGAGATTATTAGCCTTTTTGGGTTTTTTTAATTGCATGACCAGTACACTATGTAAAACTCACTATGCTCATGTCTCCTGATATTTAAGGTACATGGGAGGAGAGGACAGGGAACCACGTTAAACAGTGTTGATTTTAAATACTCCTCCAAACTGGTGTTGACTTCTCTCCCACCCGGCTTGGTTCCATGGGAAAAAATTTATACCCTCCACATGGTCTTGACAGAAGAAAAGACAGAGCTTTAGATCCTGATGAGATGCTGGCTTTGGTGTGACCTTTTAGGAAAGATCACATTTCCAAAGGCGGTTGTGGATTGAAAGGCAGTACGCACTGAATGAGCCACAGCCTATCACCAACCTACTGATACAAGCAAGTCCAGACAGGTTTAGAAGAAAATGTTGCTAATGAAAAATGAAGCCATAGTCACACCAGTCAAGGGATGAAAGAGAAGCCAAGGAGGCAGGATTTGCAAAACTCCCCTCCTGTATCAGTCAGTAACCATAGACACTGGACGGTAGAGAGTACAGAAGGAGATTTTCCTGGACACACTCGTCTCAACTGAAAGAGATTACAGTGGGATTTAGAAGCGCTAACTGCTCTTTAACAGACTGTCTTCAATGGGAATGTTACTTCAACTCTGCAATGAGCAAGAAAATACTAGACTGCTTACCTCACAATGAGTGAGGTTCAAATAAAATTATCATCCTAATATGTGTTCCGTGGTTTCTATACCTCAACGACTTCATTTAATACCATCAAGAGAGCCCTAGCTGGTTTAGCTCAGCAGATAGAGTATCAGCCTGCGGGCTGAAGGGTCCTGGGTTGGATTTCAGTCAAGAGCATATGCCCTGGTTGCGGTCTCCATCCCCAATAGGGGGCATGCAGGAGGCAGCTAGTCAATGATTCTCTCTCATCATTGATGTTTCTATCACTCTCGCTCTCCCTTCCTCTTTGAAATCAACAAAAATATAATTTTTTTAAATATCAAGAGATCTATGGCATACACATCATCATTATCCTCATTCATTAATAAGGAAACTGGAGCTAATCTATTTGTATAAAACCCTAATATGCAAATAGATCGAATGGTGGAACAACCAATCACTGAACAACTGGTCACTATGATGTGTTCTGACCACCAGGGGCACCCACATAACACAGTGGGCATCGGCAGCAGGTGGCAGGGTGCAAAACATGGCAGGCATTGGCTGTGGTGGGATGGTGGAGCAGGTGAGCAGGGGCACCAGACCAAGGCGGGGCACCAGGTGCTGTCATCGGGGCAAGCCTCTGGTGGTTACTGAAAATTCTTTGCTCCCATGCACTACGGTCCCACTAGTGCTTGCACCTTCTATTGGTGCCAGCCCCACTCACACCCACTGCTGGCACTTGACACTGGCCCCAATCACTCAGCACCGTCAGCAGATGGGAGCAATGACTGCCAGCCCGTGATGACCCCTCAAGGCTTCTCCACCTCCCCCTGCTCCTGAGGGGCCATCAGGCCTGGTAGCTGTCACTCATACCCGCTGATGGCAACAGCCCCACTCACACCTACTGATCACTCAAGAGCTGCTGCTCACACCCACTGCTGGCACTGGAGCTGGCACTGGAGCCGCAGCTCACACCCCCTGACAGCACTGGCTTTGCTCACACCTGCTGCTGGTTCTGGCCCCAATCGCTCCGCATTATCAGTGGTTGCAAGTAAGGCAGGCGCCATCAGCATGTGGCTGCAATGGTAACAGGGCTACAGGCAGACAGGGGACTGGGAGCCACAGTGGGAAGGGCGGAGACCTGTTCCTGTGCCCATCGCAGCCTTGCAGCCTACAGTTCCTTTCAAGGTGCACGAATTCATACACTGGGCCCCTAGTGGAAAATAAGTAACATAATGTTAACTGATAAGTGGCAATACAGGTATTAGAAGTCTATGTTTTATAAAGCTGCGTGAATCAGTTATATGAGGGCCACATTCAGCCTTTACTAAAATAATGAAGCAAATGTTGTCTCCACTGTAATTTTAACGTTCTCTGATGAGTTAGAATTAAGACAAGAACACAGGGACATGTATTATTCATTGCACATTCATTTTGCATTTGGGGAGAGATCATCAAAAGCCAAATGGTGACTTCCTGGAGCACTCATTTTTACACTGTGTTTAGAACTCTTTAAATAATGCAAATATTTATTATGGGCATCCCTGGAGAATCAAAGGTGCTGGAGGAAGGGATTTCTAAATATCACGGTCTACCACCGAGTGAAAACGCCAGGATACTTCTACTGTTTAAAGGGTCAGAGCCACAGGGTCTGTCAAAAGGGTCACCCAGCACAAAAACAAGGCAGAAGGTTACCCGGTTTCTGAAATAAAGCAGCAGCAGGTATAATCTCCACCAACAGAGAGAGAGGAGGCAGGAGGATCCTATCTCCAGGGTTAGCAAGACTACATCGCAGGCCAGAAATGGCACCAAAGACAACTATTCCACAATGGACTTGAACGCTATAAATATTTAGTTCTTCAAGTATTATTTTCCATGCAAACAAATTAATTTGATTCCATCTTAATAAAGAGTGGAGAGTTTGCTACTTATAGAATATCACACCAGCTCCTGGGAACTTTTTTTTAAGTGAATTAATTTAATCTTCCTGCAAAAATCTTATTCTAGTGGTAGAATTAGGCAAAGTTCAGCACACGGAAGGATTTGTGTACTCTGCTAAGGATTTGGGACTTCGTCCTAAAAGAAATGTTAGTTAAGCCACTGAAAGATCCTTTTTTAAGTATGTAATTATCTGGTAGAAAAATGGAAAATAGGATGGAGTGTGCTACACATGTGGAATCTTCTTAGGAGACCATTGCAATGGTCTGACGGAAAGCTCACGAGAATTGCATACGATGCATATTAACATTTGACATTTAAAGACTGAGACCCTTTCATTCAGTAAATACTCCATAAGTCTTCTAGGTCTCCTTACTTGACACTTAGCTCTGCTGTGAAGCAGTGTTTATAGGTGTGGACCGTGTGAGAGCAAAGGCTTTTCATTCTATGGATGCCTTTTGTGTGGGCTCCAATCTGTCTTCAACAAAGCAACAAATTCCTACTATTGAGCTGAATGCTCCAGAGATCAAATATAATTTCCCTTAGTTGCTTTCATACTGACACAATTCTAATTACGGCACTGTTGGGGATACTGGCTTTCTTAAAAAATGTAAACTGCCGCATAAAAATTTAATGAAGCAAATGATTGCAGGTATAACTGTGCGAGGATGCGGTGGTCTCTTTATAACTCAGTTTCCTCAATCGGTGCCCTTTCACACTTCATTTTATGGCCAATGTGATGCTTCATTTAAAAAAAGGAATATTAAAAATAATTCATTAAGATTAAATTGCTTCTTCTGAAGGCAGGAGCTTATCTTTCTCATTTTATAAGAATCCTGTTTTAATTTGCATCGCATGCCATCCCTAGCATGAATTTAAGGATTTAATCAAGTAAGAATTGAAGGCTGATATCGATAAGATGAGTAATTTTATATTTGAAGAGTTGGTTTGTTTGATTTAAGAGAAAATCTCAATGGTCAATTATCCCTGGACTCGATTTAGTACAAAGTGCTAGCCAAATAGTAATTTTCATCCATCACTTACCAGAGTGAATTGGAAGAGGCATCTTTGTGATTGCTCTTGATATGTGAAAGGCTAATATTGGATAGAAATAACGTTGTCCATCCCAGAGCAAGAGAATAGATGCTTTACCCAACAATGCTAATTTTTTAAAGTATTAATACCTTAAAATGTAGCTCTCTGGCCGAAACCGGTTTGGCTCAGTGGTAGAGCGTCAGTCTGCGGACTGAAAGGTCCCGGGTTGGATTCTAGTCAAGGGCATGTACCTTGGTTGCGGGCACATCCCCAGTAGGGGGTGTGCAAGAGGCAGCTGGTCGGTGTTGCTCTCTCATTGACGTTTCTAGCTCTCTATCTCTCTCCCTTCCTCTCTGTAAAATATCAATAAAATATATTTTTTTAAATGTAGCTCTCTGAGTATTCATACCCGGGATAGCCATGAATACAATCAACCCTACTTGTTAATCATGTCATGGCTTATCTATTGTCTGCTACCTTCTGAGAACAGTTGGTGGCTCAGTAATTGATATGTTTTATTTGAGGTCCTTTGTGGCTACATTCAAACATATAACAACACTGAAACAGCTTTTGTGCTTGAAATAAAATTTAGCGAGATTTTATTTCAGGCTTTCTTTAAAATGATGAACATAATTATCAGAAACAAGGCTGGCAAAAATTATGGAAGAGTAACTACTTTGGAAGTTAATAATTTGAGGCCATTTCTAAAGTCAACTAGAATCAGAGACAGTGAGAGAACCTACACAGATGGCTGCTAAATCCCAGGAAGAGCAAATGATGTGTCTAAATTTATGTGGGAAAATAAGTGGTTAAACTGTCCTGTAACTCAGCCGAAACCAGTTTGGCTCAGTGGATAGAGCGTCAGACTGCAGACTGAAGGGTCCTGGGTTCGATTCCTGTCAAGGGCACGTACCTTAGTTGCAGGCACATCCCCAGTGGGGGGTGTGCAGGAGACAGTTGATCGATGTTTCTAACTCTCTATCTCTCTCCCCTCCTCTCTGTAAAAAATCAATAAAATATGTATTTTTTTTAAAACTGTTCCGTAACTCATATAAAGAGCATTACATTTGAAAGTCCTTCCCAACCTAAGAGTCCACGCTTTTCTGTTAATGCAGATTAAGTGTTATCATTGGGTGGGGGGAGAATAATTGAATAAGAAAGGTAAATTAGTTATGTGCATTAGTACGAATTATATAATATACATTCATGATTCAATAAATATATGAAGAGAGAGAATCTTCTATGCATCAAGCAATCAGTCCCTGCCTCTGAAGAAGCTTGCAATCTATTGGCAGTTAAAAACAAGAATATGCAAATCATAATACAGGGCCCTAAGTGCTCTGATTAGAAAAATCTAGGGTGATACAAGAACACATTAACTGATTTCTTACTGAGACAGGGCAATCGCAGATGAATCATAAGAGGAGCTGATACCTACACTAAAAAGTTAAAAGATGAGATGGAGTTAACCAAAAAGAAAAAAAAGGAGGGAATAGTTTTTTACATGCATGCAAAAGTCTGGGAGGAGCCAGAAATAAAACATAATATTAGGGGTGGGAGAGTGGGGGTGGGAGAAAAAAGCCAAGAGATGAGATCAGGAAAAGAAAGAAAGCAGCAGATTAGGAGGGGACCAGAAAAGGAAGAACAGGGCATTAATTATCATATTTGATTTTCCAACAAACTTTCTTGTTGGAGTATGAAGAGTGAATTGGAAAAGACTAGAGGTAGAAGACTGGTCTTAAAAGATACAAAGGTGTGTTTGGAGGCCAATAAAAGACATATAGGCAAAAGATTGATGGTGCTCTAGAAAAAGTATGTCACTTTAAATATGAAAAGAAAGGATTTGAAAATATATAGAAAATGGAATGTGCATGGTAAGGGATTGAGGATGAAGTATAACTCTCTAGTCCATGCAAAGGAAGATCAACTGAGGTGGGGAGGCATGGCTAAAGGAAGAGTTAATTTCTGGAACAACCGATGTGCTCAGTATTGACGTTTTGTTTGAGGTCCTCTGTGCATCCAGAAGACCACTTGACTGCCCACATATCAAGTGGGCAACTGAAGGTACACACGCGGAACCTTCCAGAGATCTTGGCATGAAATGATGATTCAGAAAGGGGCGGCTTACTGACGATACCTGACAGCAGAGCCAGTAGTCAAGAATACCCAGAAAGAGTCTGCAGATTGGGATGAGAAAATGGCATTCAGCTCTCTTTCCAAAAGAGTCTGCAGATCCTTGGGGAACAATGCAAAAAGCAGACAGCTTCATTTATTCAGAAAAATCACTTTTTTTAAAAAGTGGTGTTTCTTACAGAAGAGATGCTCTAGAGATCAAATCTGAAAATAAATATTTTCGTTCGATCTGTGCAGTGGTCTAATTAGTGATTCTTAGTCTTGAAAAACAATCTCTTCTGGGGAGTGGAAGGTAGTTAAATATAATGAAGAATGCCAAGCTCTAATTTGACTCCTGGATTTAACGCCTGTGACAACTTGCAAACATTAAACAGCCTTCCTGGGGCTGTTTTCTCCTCCATAAAAGAGAAAACCACTAACTCAGAGAATGGCTGTGAAGATTGTTTTGTTTCAATTTACAGTTAGAATCCCTCCACATAGTAAGTACCTGGCACAAAACGGGAGCTCAAATAAATGTTAGTTGCCATTCTCTCATTAGATCATCCAGAGGGGCCAAATGAATTAATAACACATACGCTGTGCAGAACAACACAAACCCTATATGAGTATAAAAAATAATCTTTTTAAAAATACATTTAATCCCTTTTATTTGGCTTCCCCATATTTGAAGAATATTTGCTTTTACTCTCGCTCCAAAAGAGAAATCGTCTATTTCTACTCAGGGTCGACTTGGTTTCATGAGCTATAATAGTCAATTTTTACAGTTCATTGACTTGGGCCATTGGGTAAGCCAAATCACCATTCAAATACCATGGTCTGGTTATTTAAATTGCACTGATGTATCTCACCTAAAAAAAATAAAAAACTTTTAAATTGCATTCTGGTTTATATAATTGGGTTTAGCACTTCGCAATTGATTGTTTTTGCTATAGGCTTGAGATTGGCATTCCAACCACTACCTTCCGTCCCATTGAAAATGCTGAGAAGTGGACATAGGTTATTTGGTGGGTCCAGCTAAGGCACAGTAAATTCAAGGCAGTAATTACAAGGCTTTAAAAGTATGGATATCTCTGGGTAAAGGTTCGCTGCTTCTCAATGACCCACGTCCTAGATTTAAGGAAACTGTTTCCACAAAAGACACTAGATCAGTGACTCTCATACCTTCCTGTTGAAAGAGCAATTGAAAGTTATCATGCTCTCAGAACATCATAAATTATAAAATGTTCAACTTAAAAATAATTAAATACAGTATTCCTATTGAATCAGATACCATCTTATATTAGTAGAAGGTAATGTACAAGCGGTTAAGGTCAACGGGTTCTGAAATCAGACGGCATTTTACAAATGGAAAAAAGCAAGACACAGATGAAATAAGCTTGTTCCCCAAAGTCATATCGCGATGTAGTATCAAAGGCAAGAGTCAAGCCCAGGCAATGCGAAGGTAACTCTGTCAAAAAGTGTTTGTGAGATTTAATAAGAACTCGTGAAAAGAGTTTCCACAGTGCTTGGCTATTGATATCTACTGATCCTTTAGTAACATAGACAAGGCATCGTAGGTGCCAATAAAACATCCTATATAATAAAAAGCTAATATGCAAATTGTCCTTATGGGCGGGAGTTCAACCGACAGGGAGTTAGCCATGCATGACCACCAGGGGGCGGCACAGAACATGGTAGGCATCAGAGACATGGTGCTGGCAGCAGGTGGCATTGGAGGTACTGCCGGCCCATGGCAGGATGGTGAAGCAGGTGAACAGGCAATGCCAGGCCAAAGCAGGTGCAAAGGGAGGCCCAGGCAGCAGCCGGCCGCAGCTAGGGACCCTACCCATGCACAAATTTTGTGCACTGGGCCTCTAGTAACAATAATAAAGTCAGTACAAATGGGGATTCCATTTACTATACTGATATCATCCTGAAATTTTGAAAAGGTATCCATTTGTTTGATGGCAGGATAGTATTAATGCTACTGTATTTTCACATGTGGTTACCAGCATCGGACATATGTGCTATGTGGATTCAGAGTGGGTTCTAAAGGGAAATTGCCTAGAGCCTAGTCATAGCACTATTCTTTAATAGCTGTGCCACCTTGACAAGTTACATAACTTCTCTGGGCTTCAGTTGTAAAAAGGGAACAATTTTAATGTTAAACCTGGAGGGAAGTAAATGAGCTACAATGTTAATGTGTATATAATAGTGCCTATAATTAGTAAAGACTCATTGTCATCTACT
Organism: Vespertilio murinus; assembly: GCA_963924515.1. Lineage (NCBI taxonomy): Eukaryota > Metazoa > Chordata > Mammalia > Chiroptera > Vespertilionidae > Vespertilio > Vespertilio murinus. The sequence continues at coordinate 6,514,688 of OZ004716.1, read as the reverse complement.
GCTCATTACTGTTTCCAGAGGAGTCCTTGTAGAGCACAGAATCTTTGTCAATTCAAAGAGAAAAAAGAACCATTTCTGATACACATACAGGTACATATAAGCCAGAAATATTACTTTTCCATAATGAATAACTCATATAACTTATACTTTTCAAATTAGAATTTTAGGCTACTTTTATATTTTTAAGGTTAAAATCTTAAAGGATACACTAACTCTTTTTTGTGTAGACTTGTAATGATAGAGCAAGAAATCCTATAATGTGCAAACATTTTTTTAAAAGAAAAAAGGGTAGAATTGCAAGTACATTCTAACCTCAAAAGCCCTAAAAGAAATGGTGCTTTTGGGCCCCCTTCTCAGAACTTCTTTCTCCCAATTCTTTATATCTGCGTGTTTCTCTTCCTTCAAGTCTTGTTTGAATACCATCTTCTCAGAGCATCCCTGCCACCACCACCATCCTCCCATTTAGAAAAAGCTTCCCTGTTTCATTCACAATCAAATCTCCATCCTGTTTATTTTTTTTCATCACACACAAACAACAGTATGCAATTATTTTACTTGTTTGATTTTTTTTCATCTCCCTGCTAGAACAAAAACTCAATTAGGAGCAAGATTTCTCTATGTTGTGTCAACACTCATTCATTAGTTGCCTAATCCAGTATTTGGAACATATTGGCACTTAACAAATATTTGTTGACTAAATTAATAAAGGGCATAAATAAATATCTGAATATTCCACTTGCATTTGGTGCTTTATCTGCAGAAAAATCCAATAATTTGGCCCTGGATTTATAAAATACAACCTATGGACATTTCTGCTTAACCTTCCTAAGGGTTGTTTTGTTGTTGTTGTTGTTGTTGTTGTTGTTGTTGTTTTCATGTCTTGCAAGGAGCTCAAGAACAGGGAAGAGTGGGTTGGGCAAGGCTACAGAAGACAGAGGAGGCTCCTGTAGCGAGTGAGGTCATGTGTACACATAGGAGAACTCAAACGAGAGTCCACAAGCACTGGAATAATTAGGACCACTAGTCACTCCTCCCTGGTCCTGAAATAAACTCTTAAGCGGTCTGTTTGTCTTGGCTTCCTCTACATGATTGCCAGAGAGGTCGTTCTGAGATAGAAATCTCACCAAGTCTGCCTGCTTAGGGCTTCACTGGCTTTCTGAATAAAGAACAAGCCTCGTGGCAGAAACACCAGGATGGACCATCTTTGTCAGGCTGCACAGTCCTCTGGTCTTTTCTTTCCCAGCTTCTTCATAGACTCAGAATCTGTATACTAGACACTGCAAATAGGAAGATTTGCAATTCCAGGGACTTCCCACTCTCTCCCAGTTATCCATGGCTTCCCACATACTATTCTTCTACCTGGAATACTCATTCTTAACTTTCAAACCTTGTTTAAGGACCTCAGTTTCAGAATGGAACACTGCACATAGACATGAGTCCTTATGCGTGACTTACAGATATACACTGAGTGGCCAGATTACTATGATCTCTGAACACATTATAATCTGGCCACTCAATGTATATCCTACGTAATAAAAGGCTAATATGCAAATTGTCATCTTGACCAGGAGTTCAACAAGCAAGCAGGCTTGCCAGCTGCCCATGTCCATTCCCCTTGGCCAGGCTGGCTGGACCCCACCCATGCATGAATTCATGCACAGGGCCTCTAATATATACTGAGTGGCCAGATAATTATGCGTTCAGAGATCATAATAATCTGGCCACTAAGTGTATACTTCCTCTTTGGTCACAGGCATCCTTTGGATATATATTAATTGGATGAAGCATACACACATTATGCAAAGACCATTACCAGAAGAAATGTTCAGCCTCTGAAAAAGAGGAGGCAAGCACGGCTAGTGTGGGTCAACCTATGAACCAGGAGGTCACAGTTTGATTCCCAGTCAGGACACAGGCCCAGGTTGTGAGCTCAATCCCCACTGCAGGGGCATGCAAGAGGCAGCCAATCAATGACTCTCTCTCATCATTGATGTTTCTATCTTTCTCTTCCTCTGTCTTCTTCTCTGAAATGAATTTAAAAAAAGAAAAGAAAAAGAGGAGTCAAAAACTCATATTCAGGAAGAGACTATTGTCCTAGCCCAAACATAATCTGTACTACTCTCCTGGCTGCCAGTGGAAATGCAGTCCAGCCTTCCTGCCCTTAAAAACCCTAACCAGCACTTCAGGACTGTGCCTGGGGCCACCTTAAGCAGCAAAATCACCAACAAAGCCTTGCAAAAAGAAATTCAAAAAAATGTGGCAGAGATCATGGAAAGGACTCACTTGCAGTATTAGAGTGAAATAAGAAGACGCGGTGTCACTAATTCAATCTTAGCAATGTGCACATCGAAAGACTCACAATTTTTTGCTGCTTAGATCATGGGAATATCTACCAATAAGAGCAAAAGCACCTCAGGTATTAATTTGGGGGGTACAAATATATTTGAGCAAGTAGGTGAATTTGAAAATATGAAATCCATGGATAATGAAGGTAGACTAGATAGATAGAAAGATAGATGATGCTCAGCAGGCATGGCTCCGTGGCTGAGAAGCAGGAGGTCATAGTTCGATTCCTGGTCAGGGCACAAGTGGGGTGTACATGAGGCATCCAATCAGTGATTCTCATTGTTGATGTTTCTACCTCTCTCTCTCCCTCTCCCTTTCTCTGAAATCAATAAAAATATTTTTTTAAAGTAAATAAAATAAGATAGATGAGAAAGAAAAAGAGAGAGATCTTCCACATGGATGAAATCTATAGGGTCAGTGTTCATGTTGTACCTTGACACATAAGAGGAGCTAAAAAGTATGAGTAAAGCCCTGACGGGTTTGGCTCAGCAGATGGAGCATCGGCCTGCAGACTGAAGGGTGCCAGGTTCGATTCCGGTCAAGGGCATGTACCTTGGTTGCGGGCACATCCCCAGTGGGAGGTGTGCAGGAGGCAGCTGGTAGATGTTTCTCTCTCATTGATGTTTCTAACTCTCTATCCTTCTCCTTTTTTCTCTGTAAGAAATCAATAAAATATATTTTTTAAATAATAAATAAATAAATAAAAAGTAAGCGTAATTCTATTGAATAGAAACCTACATGTCTTTCCAGGTAATCTACTTAATCATGATCCTTAAAATAGTAGTCAGAGGCTTTTTTTCAGAAAGAGATTAGATTTTTATTACTTCTTCTTTTAAAGTATGTAACCCTTGTTCTTTTCATGAAAAAGACATATATTAATATTGGTAAAATATGGAAAAATTCTAGAGCTAAAAAAAATGCAGATCACCAGTCTTCCTATAATTAGATAAAGATCACTAAACATTTGATGCATTTCTTCTCAGTAATTTTTATGCAATGCATATATAGGTATACTAATATCTTTAAAAACAAAATTGGAATTACACTCTTTTCTATCCCGCTTTGATTGTGTGTGTGTTTTTTTATTATTATTAATCCTATGCCAGCATCCCCTATTCACTGAAATTCAGCTTCAAATTCCTCCCCATCTCTCTTTTTAGAAAGACAAACCCGTCTGCAATTGCTAAATGCACTCAAGGCTCATCAACCTGCCGCCTTTGCTGAATAAATGCCTATGCCGGCCTCTACTGGAGAGACTTAGAAGAAAAAAATATAAAGACTGCGGTGCTTGGCTTTTTTCTTTAATTTTTGTATTCCTTGAGAGATTCTAACTTAGCTTTTTAAAAAAAGGAATAATTTACAAAGGTGCAAGGAAGCTTACCCTAAAATAGATTGCCTATATCAAAATTGACCTTTGCATAAATGCATGTATTTCATAGCAATTCGGCTCAATCACATTTCCCAGGCAGACATATTCACACAATTTAAACACCAGGATTAAAGTTTTAAAATGTCCATTTTAGTAACTCTCCAAAAGCCAGAAAGTTTAATCTCCATGTTCAATCTCGCTTGACATTATTGTTTTCCAATACAATGAGAGCTAATGGTGAACTTCTCTGTCTTTGTGAATTCCAAAAAGGCATTCTGGGCTGGAAGAAAGGAGCAATTCCAACTCTTTTGTTCTCTTAGGGGTTGCATGATTATCTTGCCACAGGCAAAATTACTGAGCAAACTTAGTCAACTACAATAATATAGAGCACTAACATGGCAAAATTCTCAGGTAGGCTAGCGGGTGCTTAAAATACCTGATTTTTCTTTTCTAATATTTTATTCTTAACAAAAAGAAACTACACAGTCCCAAAATCAAAGAAAACTGAGATAATTGTGAACGATTAAGTGAATTAAGTTCATTTTTTAAAATGCCGTTAACACATATAATTTGTTTATTATGTAAAAAGAATTAATTAACTCATTATAGTATTATAGAGGGGGAAATAATGTGTTACACTGACATAGTATGGATTCTTTGAATACCTTTTAAATTGCCATGTAGTCATTAGGTAAGTGCTGAAATTAAAATAATTTTAGGCTGTTAATCCCAAAATACGTCCAAATGTTAATCATTAAAAGTTATTGCTATTGTAAGATGAATTAAATTAACATGGGAATCATTTTTATTAACTATCAATTAGAACAAAAGTTATTTCTTGTGCCCCCAAAAGTGAAAAATAATATTGTTTCATCTTAAAGTATTTAAAATTACATTGTAAATTGTATAGTCCTAGACTTCATTGAACTCAACAGAACTAAGTTCAAAAGCCAAACTGGACCCTTCCAATTCCACAAGCCAGGAAGGGTACTGATTTCCTTTGTTTCTACAGGCCTTCTTGCTTCTCTCACACACTCTTTTACCAACATTGGCTCTTACAAAAGTTTTCCTATCCACTCAGTGCAAGTTTTTGCTCCTCGTCATGGGATATCCCTGTATAAAGGATGGTTTTCATCCACCATCTTTCAAACACTTGGCAAGCCATACTGACCCTCCCATGAATTTTAAGTCACTGTCAGTTGTGCTACTCCACATGTTTTTTCATCACTCCCAGAGGAAGAGACAGTAAAGTGTATACTTTTACTACCACTAATTATCATATTTAACATTGATTGGGTTCTTATGAGATCGGGGACCTCTCCTAAGCAGTTTACAATACATTGTCTCATTCTACGCTTCACAGAACCCATGCACGATAATTATTAGCAGAGTGCCTCTTCGGAAAAGAACTTAAAATTCGTAAACCTTGGTGGAAAGAGTAAAGGGATTAAACAAATAAAAAAGAAAAACTCATAGACAAAGACAACAGTATGGTTATTACCAGAGGGAAAGGGGGCAGAAGGAAGCTAGGGAGGGGTAAGAGGGGAATAAATGGTGATGAAAGGAGACTTGACTTGGAGTGATTAACACACAACACAATATACAGATGATGTATTATAGTACTGTACACCTGAAATCTATATAATTTTATCCCCTCAATAAATTAAACTAAAAAATTTTGTGAAGCTTAGTTTTCTCAAATGTGAAATGGGAGGGAATCTAACCTAATAAAAGATAAATATGTAAATGTACAGTACCTCCATGACACTCATCAGCCAATTAGAAGGAAATATGCAAATTAGCGGGACAAAGATGACAGTAGCGCTGCCCCTCAACCACTCAAGGCTTAGAGTGGCTGGGCGGGGCAGGATGCCTGTTATGAGAGAGGGGGGGGGGGGCACAGAGGGACCTACAGGACCAGTGCTCTGGTAGGAGCAAAATGAAGCTTGTAGACTCAGGCCAGAGTCAGCAAAGACTCCAGCCAGAGTGAAGACTCCTGCCAGAGCAAAGGCAGAAGGTGGCAGCCACAGAGAAGGCCTGGGTCCCAGGTGCGGGAGGAAAACCTGTGCCAGCAGTCAGGGGAAGGAAAGCCTATTGCAGGAATCTTCGTGCAGTGGGCCTCTAGTTAGTAAATAGGCTGATTAGTAGTACTAGGAGAGACAGGATTCATATCCAAGCCTGCAGGTCCTTTTCCCAAGCTTGAATGCAACCGACCTTGGTCTTTAGCACTCTCAAGTGATTGACTTTGGGCAAGTGAGCACCCTTCCAGTTTTCACATCTACGCACACAGATAAAATCACTCACTTTATGGAAACATTGACAGGATTAGATGCCATTCAGCCTGCGAACCGGGTCACATGGCACATCCTTGGAGCGTCACACGTGTTAATTCCCTTACACAAAGGCTTAGGCTATTAGTACCAAGACTAAAATCAGCAAACATAACAAGCATGTGTCCTCCATGTGGTAAAAACACAACCAAATACTTAAATTCTATAGCACCTCTGCCACGCTAGGTTATACATTCAACGCAGCCAGTAGGCAACTGCGAGAGAGCTGAAGTGACTGGAAATGGTTGTATGTTGCAGAGCATCATGTTGACGGCAGGAGAGACTGTCAAAGGGAAAATTGCACCAAAGTTAAACAGGCAAGGGAGACTTTAAGCCTACTGCCATAGGGGGAGGAGGCCGGAGTTCAGTCTGAGCTCAGCTCCACTGAAGCAAAGGGTGGAAGGATTTTTAGGGTGAGAGAGAGAATATAGGCCATCTGTTTGCTAACTGGCTTTACCCAAAAGAAAAGTCAAGTCTCTCCTATCTTTGTGACAGAAAGTAGATTTACAACTTGGAGCAAGGCATCTGGGAAAGGTAGGTTCCCGTCTTCCCGCAGACCCTGTGAGAAAGCGATGGCATAGCCCCGATGCTTACATTTCAGAGGGATGGTTCGCAGGTCCTTGAGAAAGACATTCCTGGGTTGTAACACTGGCAAGAGGTGTTTTTTGTGTGTGTGTTTTTGTCTTTGTTTTTGTTTTGTTTTTACATATATCTCAAAAGCAGAGAAAGAATTTAGAATCACAAGTTTTCTAAAGTAGATGCTCAAAAGTGAGATCAGGGCCTAGCGTTAGGAAGAAGCCTGTCTAAAGCAGAGTCAAACTAAGGGGCCCTTCCGGCCATCTTGGCCAGGGAACAGCCGTGAAGGCGGATGTGGGGATGGGTAGCCACTCCACTTTTCCCGACATCAGTGTGCTATGTGACATCAGTTTTACTGTTTCCAGAACAGCTACGTGACCAAACAGGTAGAGAGAGCATCTAACCTGTCATTTCAGACGAGGAGAAAACAAACAACTTGAGGAGCTTAGTTCAGTTACACAGTCATTAAGGCCTTTAAATCAGTTAATCATACAATAGATGGACATCAAACTTAGGTTTAAAAGATGCACTGTACCAGGCTGGTGTGGCACAGTGAGAGAGCACCAACCTATGAACCAGGAGGTCACTGATCAATTCCCAGTCAGGACACATGCCCCGCTTGTGGGCTAGATCCCCAGTAGGGGGCGTGCAAGAGGTAGCCAATGGATATTTCTCTCTCAGATGTTTCTATATCTCTCTCCCTTCCTTTCTCTCTCAAATCAATAAAAACATATTTTTAAAATTTAAAAAAGAAAAGATGCACTTTGGTGCTTGTTATACAATATCATGTTGACAGCCATGAAAATATTCCAAAAAAGGAATCAGCAGAGTTGAACATAAATGAATGGAGTAAATATAAGCAATAGATATAGTTAACCAAAAATTACTGTTTTTAGGTTTTTCTAAACAAATCTACTCATTAAATGTCCTTTCACTAACATGTAGATTTATGACAATATTTTGTTTGATGTGTTAAGCTTCATTTTCTTACATTTCAGTTAAGGAAGGATCTCCTAATTTTCTGAATTATACTGACTAGAAGTCTCCTGTGGAGTCAGTCTTGTCAGTTGGCTTATTAGTTAATTAAGTGTCATTTTACCCCTTATATTCTAAATTCCAGGCACCCAAAAGAGCTCACTTTAAGATTCTCCTCTCTATCAGGTATCTGCATAATTAGTCTCATTTTAGAATACCTATTATTCAATCCACAATAGAACTGAACAATTAATTTGGACCACATGCAATTATGCAGAAAGGTCAGATGCTACTCGTAACAGAACTCTGTTTAAAAGTGTGTTTGGGGACAGCATTAATATGGTTATCCAGGAGACTTTCAGGGGCAGAAACATCTCCAAATGCAATTAAAATGGGCTGTAAAGTACTCACTCACTTGCAATTTTTCATTTTTAAAGCAGGACACTTTTTGAATGTTGTGCAAAATGAATCCTTCTAAGACCAATCAAATTGGGGATGATTTACGTCAAGAGGCGACCAATTCATTCCCAAAAGCAGAAAGCACATGACTTGGCCGCCAACTTCCTGTGTGAGTTTCAAGTTATAAAGAGCTTTCCTGGAGCAGTTGTTCCAAAACCCTCAAACACAGTTAATAATGGAAGTGCTGCTTTGATCCATCTTGGGTAATTTGAACTAGATAGCCATAAAAATTACAGTTAGAAGTATGGATGTGTGGGTTATAAAGTACCCCCAGTACCCAAACGTCCATGAATTTATAATTCTGTGTTCTTCAACAATATGATGTTTGCCTGTGAAATGCAAATTTCTGAAGGATATTTCACTCCGGAGGATGTTCCAAAGACGCCTCTGTCACTATTAAAGGTATATGTATATTTTACAGCCCGAGGCAGGTTTATAAAATGCTCCTTGCTTCCTCTACCTGGAGAAGATTTTGCTGATAAAAGGAAAATGATGGAGGAACAAAAAGGCAGAAAACTACAGTAAGAGCTGACAATAAAATGCTTTTATCTGCACCAACCAATGGTGGTATACATCTAGACGCACACATTCTGGTTTAAGAATAAGTACAAAGGAAAATGTGCGCATGAGCGGTGGAGGTACCTTTACTTATTATTTCTGAACAACAAAAAGAGTACATGAGGAGTTTTTATAGATTTGGACTTCATTCAAGAATTGTGCGTGCATTAAACAAGTACCTATTATGTAATAATGAAACAGTGGTTGTGGGACATAAAAGCTTGAGTAAGGCACAGTCATTCTCATAATCACTGTCCTTGGAAAGGAAATATGGAGGCTGCATTTGCTTAGCAGACACAGGCTTAGACAAATCTCCATTTCAATCTTGGTGCAGTTTTTTTGCCACGCTAGATGACTTTGGACAAGTCTCTTGATCTCTGAGTGCCTCAATTTTCACATCTTGAAAATGATCGTTTAAACAATCTCTGATTTGTTAGTGACAGGATAATTCGCTCAAACTTGCTTACTATGCAAATGGAATCTTCATTTGCTCATATAACCAAAATGCAGAGAGGAAAGAGGAGAATTGTGTTGAGAAGAACAAGAACCTAGGACTCAAAATCCTGTGAATTTTGGAACTCGGAAGCTCATCTGTGTATCATAGTGAGTACATGCTCCTCAGGACAGTTAGCCTCTTTCTGTTTCTCAAAGCTAGTGATGTTTTGAAAGCTCCTGTCCCACCAAGGGAAGTTTCTTTAACCTGTGGTAACCTATGTAACCTGGACAAAGGTGAGAGCAAGAGCGAGAGAGACAGAGACAGAGAAAGAGAGAGAAGAACCCTGACCATATCAATCCCCATATGAAAACCTCTCAGTCTTTATATTGCACAGATTACAAAATCTATCTCATTACACAGCATTCAGGGTCCTTTGTAACCTTCCCTAAAGCCTACCTTCTCATCTAAGCACCCTTTTCATTCCACACTCACTTCATTTTGCATCTAATTAACTATCACGTTCAAGCATAATGAACACTTCCCAGTGTCCACGCTTACCTTGATCGTTTCCTTCTCCCCCATGTCATTTTTCCCATCTCTGCATTTCAAAGGTTCTCCCTCTCCTTCAGGGGCCCTCCTCAGTTATCATCTCCCTGTGAAGTGATCTCTGATCTACCTCCTCACATTATTTGAACAGACTGATTCACTACCTACACTATCCCAAGTGTTTGAGATAAAATAAGATAAACTTCTCTCTTGGGACAGCTTAGTAGTAGAAGTAGTAGTAATAGTAGTAGTAGTAGTATAACAATATTGTTATAGGACCAGATAGAGCTCTGTATAGAGTACAAAGGAGCCAACCCAATCCAGATAGGAGTGGGGGAGGAGGAGAGAAAGTCCTAGAAAGACTTCCTGAAGGATGTGCTACTCAGTGTAGAAATGTGGCTTTCTTTCTTCTAAGTTCTGGTTAGTCCCCTAAGAGAAACTCAATGAGGGTCTGCATTGCTGCTACATGTCTATTTGTTTTGTTTTGTTTTCATTAAAATATTAGTAATAGAATTTATAATTATCCTAACAATAAAAACAAGCTTTCTTGGAGTACATACTATTTGCCAGTCCCTGTACCAATTGCCGTCCATTTGCTAGCTCATTTCTTCTTCAGAGTTGCATCTCTATGAAAAAGTGTAATGGCCATCACTGTAATCTGACCTTCCATGTTATAGGCTGACCTAATCAGAAGAAAAAAAAACACAACTTCAAAAGCAGAGAGTGTAATTGGCTGAAGGAAGGTCACAGGAACTGAGCTAGACCAATGAGATTTCATCCCTAGGATGGCTGTGGGATTCAGAAGCCTCCAAGCCTTTGCTCAGGCTATTTCATCTGCCTGGAAGGCCATCTCTGCTTTGCCCACCTGGCAAATTCCTGCTCGTTTTTCAAAATGCGGCTCAAATTTATTCTTGGACTTCCCCACACACATTTCATCTCTTCCTTTTTTTGATTATGGCTGCTTCTTAAACTGTGTCCACTCTGACACCTTCCATATGGTGCTAGCTGCACACACGCTGCACACTAACACATGATCTGCTTGGACGCAGATCCCATGGCTTATTTATCCTTTTATTGCCAATGTGAATGCCAGTGCCTAGCATATACATTTTAAATGAACGAATGAATGGGTGAAGGAATGAATGAATGAAGTTATAAAGCTCAGGTGGATATAGTTCTGAGTGATATTTATCAGAATAAAAGGTTCCCAAATAAAGGTCATCTCATATTAAGTTCTTAGAATGCCTTGTTCTCATTTGTTCCCACATGCCCATTTTTATTGACTCCCGTTTTTCTATTTTTCTATATTGCATTTTTAAAATAGCATGACTGTTGGTAGATTCCTGCTAACGTCTGTCACTAACTCCACCCAACCTGTGGAATAATTGCACTGAGATAAGCACAGTGGTCTCTTCCTGAGTCCCTCCACTAACTTCCTCAGAGAAACGAAAGAGATTCTTGGTGCCAATTGTCTTATTACACAACAAACTTAAGGGCTAAGACGTCAGAATCACAAGCTTTTATCTGCGTCCCGCTGTTAGTCTTCCTGAGTGTGGAGGGGAATATTGGGGTGATTCCGGATGAAAGACAATGAAGCGGATGTCTCTGACACATGAATCCACCGTGTCGAAGTTTCTTAGCAAGGATCATCCTGTCACAGCTGTTAGAATTTATGCCTTTATCCATGTGACATTTTAACAGGAGACGAATCCAAGTTATTATAAACAGAGAGAAACCATTCAAGTCCAAAATGGCTCAGAGTAGCAGCTACATCCTGCTGACAAGCTTTGTTTCTTCAGAACTATATAAACATTATTCTTTCGTATTTTATCTTTCCCCCTCTGCAAAGCTTAAAGGGTTTCAGGCTTTTGTCCTATAAAATTTAAAACTGCCTGTTTAAAATGCATATTTAATTACATCTCAAGATGTGAGTGATGGAAACACATAGTCATTTAACTAGCTCAGTGGTGGAGAGAAAGTTGGGTGGCTGTGATTTGCTTGATTTCCATGTTCTTGTGAGATCCTCCCTTCTCCCAACTGGTGGACAGAGTTATGACATTACTGGCATCTGCCACAGAGACACCCTCAAGACATTGAACCACCAATCAGCACGTGCCGAAGTGCCCTGGAGCCCACCCCTTCCTGTTCCGCCCTAGGTCCAACCCTTTCCTGTTCCCCTTCCACCTGCTGCTCTCTCCATCTCCATCCTTGGAGGCAGCCGGACTGGGTCCTTTCTCCTCTCCCCTCTCCTTTAATTCTGATTTCTCTACCTCCATAATGAGTCCCGCTCATTACTGGGGAATACACTTCCCTTTAATATGCCTTGGTGGTCAGTTTCCTGCGCCTCAAACCTCACAGTTCTCTCGGTGCCAGTGGCCTTGGTATCAAACAGGAGAGAGATCTAGGAAAATGGAAGAATAAATTGAATGGATATTTGGAAAAAGCACTCGAGTGGGGGGAGAGGAAGAGCTTTCAAGTAAATTAGCAGTGAGTGTACATTTCCCAGGTGACTCTGAGTTTTTTATTTGAACTGACATGGGTTGGATAAATGTATTACTGTCCTCCTTGCCCGGCACAAACAAGAGGCAGACGGAGAAGACATAACATTTAAACAGCATAGGAGGAATAAACAGGTGCCGGAGGGCAGCCTGCAGCTCCCGGGGTTGCAGTGCCCCCACATCTATGGACGCAGCCTACCTAACGGCACTTTAGGACTCCCAGTGCGTTCTTATGTCTCCTCCCCTGTGGGTAAGGGCTCCGCCAGCAGAGCGAAAATGCTTGTTGGATGAATGACAAAGAATGGCTTTCCCCCTCCCCCCCTTTAAATAGGCAGGCCCATTTTCCGACCAGAGGGAGAGCAATACAAGCTATTGTAAAGGAACAATCAAATGACATGGGCCAGACAGCACTCAAAGGGGGAGATTGTGGGGAGTCGTCCTGGGCTCCCCGGGCAGGATTTGCTAATAATGAAGCTCTGTCACTTGAGACCGACCACACTGAGCACAGGTTAAGGCCAGTGAGAGAAGCAGCACCAGGTGAGGGAATTGGCAATCTCGTCGTCGCTTCCAGGTTGTCCCTTGGAAACAGTGCTGTCTACCATCCCCAGCTTGGAATGTTAGGCACAGTATGTTTCAAGCCAATTGTGGACACAAAGCAGCTGGCTCCCAGTCTCTCCAAGGTGCCGTGCGGTGTCCCCGGCCTGGGAGAGGCCCCCGCACAGCCAGCTTTGAGCTGAGACAGTGAGGTCCAGATCTATTAGTCATACCACTATTTGACTCAACTTGATTCTACGTGTAAAATTGATGCATAAAACATATAAAGTGGCCTGAAACCGGTTTGGCTCAGTAGTAGAGCGTCGGTCTGCGGACTGAAAGGTCCCGGGTTCGATTCTGGTCAAGGGCATGTACATTGGTTGCGGGCACATCCCCAGTAGGGGGTGTGTAAGAGGCAGCTGGTCAGTGTTTCTCTCTCATCGACATTTCTAGCTCTCTATCTCTCCCCCTTCCTCTCTGTAAAATATCAATAAAATATATTTTAAAATATATTAAAAAAACATATAAAGTGAAGGCATGGGTCTGGTTAAAGACCTGGTAAAAGGAGCAATGACACAATCCTTCACCTCCTCCTTCCTCCCCCAGCCATATGTAAACGGCCTAAATGACAACAGATTACAACAGCTCTGCAAAATGCACTGGTCCACGTTTACACTGAAGACTGTGGAAGGCAGTGAAAAGACAGCTGGACTGGTTTGAAAGATCGGGGTTTAAGTTCCGGCTCTGCCATAGGCCTGATAATGAATAGGAAGCATTGTAGGTATGTAGATGACATTCATGCTCACCTTTATTTTCCATTTTTCTTTTCCCCACCATAAAGCTTACTCATATTTTCTCAAGTGTTAAGTGACTTAGCCAAGGTCACATAATAAATAAGTGGTCCAAATAAGACTACACTCTGACCATGACCATTGAAGCCAGGTGCTAAGCATAGAACATTCACTGAAAAAATTCACAAATGCTTCTTCCACATTATCTTAAGAGAGAAGGGGATCTTAATTTGGAGGCTTAATTATAAAATTAAGGGAAAAAGAAAGGAGGAAAGGAGGAAGAAGGGAAGGAAAAGAAGGGGAGGAAGAAGAAAAGAAAACAGGGAGGGAGTAGAGGAGGAGGAGGAGGAGAGGGATGGGAGAGAAAACACAGCATCCTATACTACATGTCTACCAACTACATGAGTTGTTCTTCTGTAACTATTCTTGTATCCACTTTTTGACCCTGGGACATATTTGTCCACTCAAGGTTCTTGCCTTTTGCCCCTGAAATATCTAAAATAAACATAATGATAACAAAAAGGTTCACAGTTTCTCTTTTTGTCGGAATGATTCGGGATAGTCGATGCTTACTCTCAATATGCTTAGGAGAAAACTCAATAAGATGCTATTTTACCCATTTTTCAATTGAGAAGACGGGGGCCAAAGAACAGTATACATTGTGAAATGATCGCCAAAATGAAGCTAACTGACACATCCCTCCTCTTACATTTTTACCTTTATTTTTGTTGACTGCCGCCACTGTTATTGACTGCAAACAGGCTCTTCTGACTCCCTTTCTCCAGTGAGTGTATAGACTGTAGAGCGTCTTAGTACAAAGCCAAGTTTTACCATTTACACAGCATTTAAAGGACTGATGTCTGTCTCTATGAATTTGCTTTATCACTCTTGTCACCTTAAACCCTCTAAGCCTCAGACTCCATATCCATAAGATGAAGATTATAATAACAGCACCTGCCTGAAACACCTATAGAAAAGATTGATTGGAAACATGTATATAAACACATAACATATATGGCACTAGTAGGAGTTAAATTAATGGTAGCTGTTTCGTTATTAGGTACCATGTGACTTCCTGAATGTTACAACATTATACATGGCCTTCGAGGATCACTGAATTCTGGTCTGAACCTTTCTTTTCAAATCCGCCTCTTACTATATATCTACCTTCACCCTGAACCCGGCCTAATTAAACTACTCAATCTTACTTGGATGGTGCGTGTAACAGAACTGTATGGAAAATACTGTGGCATCAATAACGTTAAGCAAACAGGTTCTTACATATTACTTTATATTGAGCAAAATGTAATTAAAGTGATTTAAAGATACCACGAATTTTTGACAGTTGTCTCCCCAGGGAGCTAGCTTGATGTGATATTAAAATATGTTTCATTATATCTAGTGGAAATTCAAGAGGAATGCTCTTTGCAATTCAAAAGAGACAAAAATCTCAGAATAAAAAATTCATTTTCAATCCCTGCAGAGTTCATTATGAACAACAGAGTGCTAGAAATTAAAACACTTCAATGTATTTAATAAGGTTCTATAATGGAATGACATTTTTGTTTAGATAGATTCCCCATTCTCTCTTTCTCTTTTATCCTTCTAAACTCTATGCTGAGGGGGAAAGTGAACTGCTCATGTGATTTAATTGGTTAATTATGGCTAGATTCGCGAGCAAAGGGGAGAGTTGAAGCAATTACCTAGATTATTAAAGTTTAGAAACCTTTCCTCCCCAATATCGTGATATCCCAGCAGAGTGGGCTATGATTGATGCATTAATTGAGACCAACCTGTTGGTAGTTGTGGGGATGTGCATGCTTGGAGAATAAAATTGAAGTGTTAAGGCCAGAATTAATTGAGTCAGAAGAGAAAATTAATATAACTTCATTTAGACACTTACATTTGAAAGTTGCTTACATTTTTAATATTTTCTCATCCTTCCCGTAACTGAGGAAGCATAAGCATAAATGGAATCCAATGAGTGGAATGCATGTACTTTACTTCCCTGCCCTTTAATTGCATATATTCTGTTAGACTATTTTTTAAATATCATAAAATAAGCTTCCAAAATCAGATATTGATCATGAGAATTTGATATCTACACAAACTCTATCCTGTTTTGTTTCTTTGGTAGCCCCACCAAATTATGAATTCATTGGCGCTGAACTTAGATTAAGGGGAAAAAGATATATTATCCACTCACTTGGTAGCTTGGATGTGCCAGTTTGTACCTCATGCAAATAAAAAGGGCAAGATGAAAACAGGAAGAATGGCACATGCGGAATTAAACTCCCCACATGCTTTCAAGTTTTTCGGCCCAACTTCAGCACTTTTTAAGCTACACAAAACATTATGGAAGCCACTGTTTCTTCTAGATTCTCTAAAACCTCTCTTGAGTCCAGGGACTACTCTTCTTCTCATTCTATGCATTTGATCTCTAAGTAATGGATCTCATTGATTGGTACCCAAGATTTAGTTGGTCTAACAGGTCTAGGTATCTAACTTATTGCATGCAGCACGACTGTGTTTGCAAATCAGTTGACCATATCTCAAAAAGTCTACTTCTAGACTCTATATTTTTTCTATATTTTATTCTGGTACCCGTGACACACTCTCTTGTGTATTAGAACTAGAAATTCTTGATCAGCCGAAACCGATTTGGCTCAGTGGATAGAGTGTCAGCCTGCAAACTGAAAGGTCCCGGGTTCAATTCTGGTCAAGGGCATGTACCTTGGTTGCGGGCACATCCCCAGTAGAGGGTGTGCAAGAGGCAGCTGACTGATGATTCTCTCTCATCGATGTTCCTAATTCTCTATCCCTCTCTCTTCCTCTCTGTAAAAAATCAATAAAATATATTTTTTAAAAGAAATTCTTGATCAAAAATGGCACCTTCGGATTAATTTAAGCATTAGTCCAATTCATTATTCCCACAATGGGAAACTGCTTACAATTAAAGAAATGAACAGCCACAGGCCACACCATCCCTGGACTGCCAAATTAAGAAACATATGCCTCACAGCACAGCTTTTAGGAGGGTAGGAATCTTAAAGTGACAGCTCTCCATTTAGAAGTCAGAACATGAGACCACCAGGCTCTGGAGATACCATGCTAATGGGGCTCTTAAGGCATCACAGTGATTAAAGAAAGCACTCTGAAAGAGAAAAATAATCATTTGGTTCTTGCAGCTGATTGCTGATGGTGTGTGCATCAGAAAATAAAGCCGGCCGACTTGAAAAGGAAAATTAAAAAGAAAACAAATAAACAGCTGCTCGATTCTCGGTGGGACCAATAATTACAGAACCACGCAGCATGCTCTGCTACCTGCATGATCCACATTTCACACTCAACATTTTTGAGGGCTGTTAGCATGTTTAACTGTTTTCCAATTGATCCGATTCTTCTAAGGCGATATATATTTCTGAGATGAGTTTTTTAATTTGTTTTTTATTGCCAACAAGCTGCAAACAGTAAGACTCTAAAACATCTGACTTGATTAGAGTAGTTTGTTTCTCAAACTTTTGCATGCATATGATTCTCCTGAGGACTGGGTTACAACTCAGATTCTGATTCAGAAAGTCTGAAATGAGACCTAAGATTATGCACTTCCAACTGGCTGGTTTCATGTCAATATCTTTATATTAGGGACTCTGTAAATGGTTTTCAAATATATTTTTATTGATTTCAGAGAAGAAGAAAGGGGGAGAGAGAGACATCAATGATGAGAGAGAATCATCAATCGGCAGCCTCCTGCATGCCCCATACTTGGGATCGAGCCCGCAACCCAGGCATGTGCCCTGACCAGGAATCGAACCCTTGCCTCCTGGCTCCTAGGTTGATGCTCAACCACTGAGCCATGCCATCTGGGCTATACATTTTTTAAATTTTTTAAATTTTAAAAAATTAAATTCGTGTAGCTTATAAAATACATTTTTACCCATCCACCCCTCCCCCCCCAAAAAAAAAGGTGGCACATAATTTTCCTTCTCCACAAACTATTATGAAGAAAAAACTGGAAAGATCATTTTATTTGGACACACAACTAAAAGTAAGCAGATATAAATAAAATAGTTACAGAATAAAACAACACAGTGTTAATTATTAATTATTCACTGTGTTGTGCTTATTGCTCTTATTTTTATTTTGCAGGAAAAAGTCTAACTATACTGCCTGTGTTTCTTAACCATCCAAAGTCTTTCTGCTATCGCTATGCCTTTAATTCCCTTGGACCCTACATTTCTTTAGTCTCTGCATTACCCTCTCCTCCACTGTTCAACAGGTGACACTCTGTCGCTGAGCAGATACTTCAAAGGATGGCTCCCTCGTTCACTTAGAAAGACATATTAAATCTTTGATAAGGCCTTGAAAAGGAACAGAATCTTTTAATGTCTAATCCAACTTTACTAGCTGACCTATTTAATTGGGTGACTAGAGGGAACTAGGGGAAATGTCAAAGCTGTGAGCTTGAACGTGCCATAGTGAGCTCCGGATTATGGAATCCTGTGTCTCAAACTTCCTCGCTCTACGGAATACATACAATGCGTGCATTGCTTTAAAATAGTAGGTGTTCAATAAATGTGTGTGAAATAAGTTAAGTACGTGACTGGCTTCCTAAAAGAATATAAAAATCTTGCTCCCAAAGGCCATTTCGAATTAAGTGTCAGAAAGTGAATATTATCCTAGCCGGTTTGGTTCAGTGGATAGAGTGTTGGCCTGTGGACTAAATGATCCCAGGTTTGAATAAGATCAAGGGCACATGCCTGGATTATGGTCTCAATCCCCAGTGCGGATCATGCAGGAGGCAGCCGATCAATGATTCTCTTTCATCATTGATGCTTCTATCTCTCTCTCCATCTCTCTTCCCCTCTGAAATCAATAAAAAATATTTTTTTATTTTTTTTTTACTTTTTTTATTAAATTATTATCTGTGTATATATATTACCATTGCCCCCCCCCAAACATGCCCTCCCTCCCCAGAGTTTTGTGTCCATTGGTTATGCTTATATGCATGCATACCAGTCCTTCGGTTGATCTCTTATCTCCCCCATATCTCCCTCCCCTCCCCGCTGTAATTAGACAGTCTGCTTGTTGCTTTACTGTCACTATATCTATCTTATGGTTCATCGGTTTATAATGTTCTTTATTATCTATAAATGAGTGAGGTCATGTGGTGTTTCTCTTTCATTGACTGGCTTATTTCACTCAGAATGATGTTCTCCAATTCCATCCAGGTTGCTGCAAATGATGAGAATTCCTTCTTTTTTATGGCAGCAGAATATTCCATTGTGTAGATGTACCATAGTTTTTTTATCCAATCATCTGCTGATGGACACCTAGGCTGTTTCCAAATCCTAGCTATTGTAAATTGTGCTGCTATTAACATAGGGGTGCATATATCCTTTCTGATTGGTGTTCCTATTTTCTTGGGATATATTCCTAGGAGTGGGATTACTGGGTCAAATGGGAGTTCCATTTTCAGTTTTTTGAGGAAACTCCATACTATTCTCCACAGTGGTTGCACCAACCTGCAATCCCACCAGCAGTGCACGAAGGTTCCTTTTTCTCCGCAACCTCGCCAACACTTTATTGATTTGTTAATGTTGGCCATTCTGACAGGTGTGAGATGGTACTGCATTGTTGTTTTGATTTGCATCTCTTGAGCATGTTTTCATGTGCCTCTTGGCACACACACACACACACACACACACACACACACACACACCTGTTTTCTGGCAGGGATCATGGATCTCAAGGTGCCACCAAAGGCCCACGATGTGGATGGTAGCACTTTATTTTCTTGCAAGAAAGAGCACAGCTTAGGTATATAGCACTGTAGATCTTTCACGTGAAACCAACTTCTGAATCCCCCAGTTCCACAGGGGTGCAGACCTAGTCAATGATCCGAAAGAAGAAAAGGAGATTCAATATTTTTACCCCACTGGGCCTGCCAGTCTATTTCCTAGTATCTTCTTCTCTTCTCTGGGTTTTTTATCACCAACTTTGCCTTGTAAGTAAACACCATATATTCATTACTGCTAACCTTATGTGATTTCGATGAATACAGTATTCATCATTTAAACTTGCATGGTTTTGAATGCTTCTCATCTCTAAACTGGTTTGTTTTGTTTTTTTCCTTAAGACATGCCTCTGCCTTCTCGGATTTGCTGCTGAAACAGGAAAGCAGACAGTGGTTGGCTGTTATGCTGAAGAGCAGTTTTTTAACCGGATATGCATTTGCTGTGGAGACTAAGTATGTCCTATATGTATAGGATGCTTAGCAGCATCCTTAGGCTCCACCCACCAAAAGCTCAGCTTGAGGACGCTTCCCCACTCCTTGTTGACTTTCTTTAACCCCGCATTTAAGTGCACAAATATCCCCTTCATTAAAGTCTCTTTGATGGCCCTACCAACTGAGCTACCTGCTGAGAGCCTGACCTACAGAGCACTTTGACTACCACATGTCTCCCACCCCTCTATGTCCCACTCTCTTTATCTGGCTAGCTCCTGCTCATCCTTTCAGACTCATTGTAACTTGAGAAACCTAGAAAGGTTATCTGGAAGTGGGGGGGAATCTTTGAAACATATGCCAAATGTCTTCTGATAGCCGAATAATTGCCCTTATCAACTCATTATTTCCATGATCTATTTCCTCTCCTTGGAGGTGAAATTCTTTCAGCTACGAATGGGGGATAGTTGTTTTGTATATTCTGTTTCTACCTCACTGTCTCATATGAAGCCAATTCTGGTTGAATAAATAAAGTGAGTTACTGAGAAGTGTTTTGGGTCAGCATCCCAGGTTGCGATGACCTCAATGGATATTGACCTCTTGTGTATAATACCTTCTGCAGTTTTGTCTCAGGTCTCAATCATGAGACGTCTCTGGCAAATCCTCCGCGATAACGGGCATTCATCCTGAAAACTTAACTATTCCTGGAGCATTAAGGGGATATTCATCATTTATAGGTTGGTGTGAATTAATTTAATAAAAAAATCTCTGTTAAATATTTATTGGTGCCTGCCACGGTGATAGAATAAGAAATTCAACTGGGGCTAGGAAATAATTATGTGGCGCCATTAAGCCTGTCCAAGTTTAGTTAGGTTGCACTGGAGCATTTTAGTGATGGTTCAACAGTCAATAATGAACCCACATTTCTGAGCACTGGCATAGAAAATCACAAGAAACAGAGCAAGGGGACTGAACTTGGGAAGCCCTGGCAATTCAATCTTCATATATTACAAAATATTGCAGATCTGAATGAGAATAAAACAGACCACTTACTGGTTCCTCCTCCACTTGAACTTTTTTTTTTTTTTTTTGCCTTTTTGCTTTACTTATAAGCACTGAGTACAGTGGGAAGGCTTGGTTCTTCCTGTGACAAAGACCGTTTAAAACCCAATCCATGTATAAGTGGCACTGCCTCTATTTACTTGTTAGAGGAGGGCAGATGGGGAACTACGCATCCACATCCCCAAACAGATGAAAACAGGTACCTTGTTTTCATCTCAAGTTACCTTTCATTTTGGTGGAGTGGTGGAGTCTTCTTTTGACCTGGGTAGCGAGATTCAGCCTACCCACTCAGTTTAATGACTATTAATCCAGTATGTCGCATGGTAAACAACATGGATACAAAGGAAAAGCTGTCCATGCCTGCACTCAACTTGGTGATCTTCTATTGATCTTCAACATACTTTACTGACTTCCCTAAAGGAAGAAGTAGAAAAAAAAAAAAGGACTGGCCAGCCGGCATTGCTCAGAGGTTGAGCACTGACCTATGAATCAGGAGGTCATGGTTCAATTCCCAGTCAGGGCACATGCTCAGATTGTGGGCTCCATCCCTAGTGTGGGACATGTAGGAGGCAGCCGCTCAATGATTCTCTCTCATCATGGATGTTTCTATCTCTCCCTCCCTCTCTCTTCCTCTGTCTGAAATCAATCAAAAATATATTAGACAAAGAAAAGGATGCACAGTATCCAGAGTCAACTTAAAGATCTTCAGGAGAGGCAACCTACTTATTAGAGAAATAAACATTCCACCACCCTTAGGATCCATGGTTGCACTCCTTGAAATGACACAGGGGATGCTGTGGAGATGTGGGGGTGTGGGCCAGGGTGGGGCGATTCCCAGCCTTGGGTGACAGCATTGGACTTTACAAGGCATTTTGTGGAACTTCTTTTGAACCTTTCTATTCTGTCATGGAATGATAGCATGTGTGCATTTTACAAGATGGATTTTTTTAATGTAGGATTTAGAATTAATTCATGGCTAGAGTATAATAAAAAATATATAATGATTCAAATCAGCTAGACTTGGTGTTTCTGTGACATTTGGGTTTGGTCATAGAAAGTCTCCATCAATTAAGACTTTTTTTTTGGGGGGGGGGGGGAAAGAGGGCAGTGTGGGGGAGCGGAGAACATGTGAAGGGAATGGGCAGATTACTGCCCACTGGCGTATGCAGGAGGAAGAGCTATGCCTTCTAACAGAACCACCAGAACAGCTTTTAGAAAAGATGGTATGTTTTCCCCTGCTGTGCAGGCATTTGAACTTGCTGAGAAGCCCAACTGTTTCCTCTGTTTGGAGGCTGAAATATCAGCGGCTTCGAATGACAATGAAGTCACAATCAGGAAGGGCATTAAAAAGGGACCCACTTGAACCAAGTGGCAAAGGGAAATCAATCAGCGTTGTCATTTTTTTGCCTCCCCTGGAGAGCTAGCAAGGCCAGGCGTGAAGACAGCGGCTAGGATTTGCCTTTGAAAGTCCTCACCATAATTATCAGCCTAATGGCACAGTGTAACTCCCATTCAAGGAAAGGGCAGCGTCACCTCTGGGTGTCAGGTTCTACATTTCATGGCGACTGTTAATCACTCTAATGGCTAGAATACCACAGTGCATCTGTCTAGCGCTCTGGCTTTTACGCTGCACCTTTACAGGCATTACATCATGGAGAAGCAGGATGGTGGGTGGAAGAGGCACAAGACAGTGTGTGGCAAGCTTTGACTTCAGTTTCAATCCCGCTATGTCAGCCTACCGTGTTTCCCCGAAAATAAGACCTACTTACAGGTTTCCTTCTGAGTGAAATATAAGGCATCCCCCCCCCGAAAATAAAGCCCCCAGGCTCTATTTCAGAAAATTAATTTACCGGAAACTGGTCGCTAGGGCCACCCTGACTGGCGTCTAGCAACCAGTGATGTTACTCGGAGTCCTCACGTCACTGCTGTGTGAATGGACAGAAATTAGCGTGGAAATTTGGTGAAACGTAAACTGCAAGAAGTTGTGACTTGGGTGAAGAATTCATGGGAGAAAATCACTGACAGTTGCACTGCAAATGCACTGCGAGCAGGCTACCTTGACAAGAAGTACTCATTTGAAGACAGTGCTATTGCTAAACAGGAAAGATTTGGTCCACTGATTCTGAAAGAAATGGAGTCACAAGAAATTCACCAGGAAATTCAGGAATTGGATTGTTAT
The DNA here is from genome assembly GCA_963924515.1 of Vespertilio murinus. NCBI lineage: Eukaryota > Metazoa > Chordata > Mammalia > Chiroptera > Vespertilionidae > Vespertilio > Vespertilio murinus. The sequence goes on along the minus strand of OZ004716.1, from coordinate 6,491,803 downwards.
GATGATGTTCCAGAAGATGATGACATGATTGTCATTGAATAAATGAGTAAATTCATGATACTGTAGGATTCACCGTTTGTCTGGTTTGTGTTGACAACTACCATACTACCGTACCATATACAGGTAATAAATTTCCTTTATTTTCATTTAACAATAAATGTGTACCGTATTCTTCTTCATGGAAAAATAAGACAACCCCTGAAAATAAGACCTAGTGCATCTTTGGAAGCAAAAATTAATATAAGACACTGTCTTATTTTCAGGGAAACAGGGTAGGTAACCCTAAACACACTGCAAAGTGTCCTGATGGCTTCTTGGCTGGAAAATGAGGATGGTGATGATACTGGCTTTAAAGAGTCCTGGTGAAGGTTATGGATATTGTCTATAAGTACTTGTACTATGTTAGGTGGTCAATAAAGAATGACCATTATTCTTACTAGTGTTGTCACATGCTCAAAGTTAACTCTAAAGTTAGACATGCAAATGGGACAAAAGGGGTTAAATACAAGGTGATGATGCAAGGATGCCCTAAAAATATGCCTTGTCTTGAGAAACCAAGTATTGTTTGGCCATGCATTGTATTTCTCGTCAGTTAAATAACAATTATTTGATCTTTAAGGATATCAGTAAATTGCCTAAAACTGAAATCACCAACATAGGCAGCAGAGTGAAGGGAGGAGCTGGGAAGACGGTGCTGAGGATCTTGTTAAATTATTGATTTATGAAGTCCACAGATAGCAAATCATTATTTTGCTAATTGATAGATCTGCAGGTCTTGTACAACAAAAGATCTTTTAAGCAGTGGGACTGACGCTTTGAGTTGGGAAACAGTACATCAATAAAGGTCAGTGTGACAATATGATTCACTCAAATACAATGCTATTCCAAGCAGTTGGGTTTTACATTCCAGAAGAAATGGCAGGCACTTTTTTTTTCATTTGTGTTTAGGCTCCTCACCCCCCACCACACCCCCAAGGAACCTTGTTTGAAATGTTTCATTATTTATCGTTGCTTTTTCGAGATGAAAGGAACCCATTTATTTACCTTTCTTGGTAATTTCTAACTGGTGAAAGAAGATAGGGACCTGGAGCAAGAATCAATTGGTTAATAAAATAGTTAATTGACTAAGTGCTTGCTCTGATGAGCCAAAAGCAGACAGGGTACAAGCAAAGCAAGGGCACTTAATTAAAATGGGCTGGCCGTACTTGGTGGAATTCTGCCACAGAGATAGAAATTAATGCTTGAAAGACATCTGCATTTATTTTTATATTTCAAACTGGAGGCAAATTAAAGAAACCCACCAAGGTCTTTGTCTTAATGTCCTCCACACAGCAGTGCTTGTGGGCTACCCAGGAGTTACAAGAAATTGTAAAAATCATTGTTTCTAAAACTACAATAACCCATTAGTTATATATTTCACATTCTGATATGGTGTGTGAAACATAAACTGGGACAAGTTAGCTAAAAATACTTCTAACATTTTTTATATAAATCATGTTTTCCTTACAGATAGATGGTGATGAGGTATTGGACATGGTGTGGCGGAACTTGTACATATAAAAGATTTTGATAGGAGATCTGCAGATGACAACTAACCTTGTCTACTCAAACATCATTAGCCATATCACAGGATTATGAGTGATTTTTCCCTAAGAATGTAAAAACGCTACATTATCAGAGGAAACATAAGTTTCTTCTGTGTGTTTTTTTTCACTATGCCTTGTAGCCTAGATCTCCTAGGATTGTGCCAATGACCAATGGTCATATGGGGTTTCAATTATGATCAACTGCATCTTATAATCAATGAACTTAAAATGCAATAAAATAGGGTAGCTATTGATGGCAATCAAGTTGCATAAAGTTTTTTTTAAAGTATACAACCAGCTTGATTTTGATTACTTGCAAAGAGAAATCTATGAAAATAATTGAATCAATGCTCACACTAAATTAATGTTGACTTTCTGATAAAGATTTCAATGGAAAAGAAAAGGTTCTAACACCCACACTGGTGGTGAAGCACCGATTATGTGCCAGAATGTGTCTATTTTTCAAAGAAAATAAGCAACACTTCTAAATATTCACATTATTAAGTTGGAAAGAAACTCCTTATCTGCCTTCAAAACAAATGTTCCTCATAGACCATTCTAGTTAATAATACAAGAATGGTTCAAATAAAATATTATGTACTGGTTGATCTTGAGACTTAATAAAATTATTTGTGGATTAATCTGGCACAGATCATCATTTTAGAATAAACATCACGACTTCTTTATTTGTGTACTTCCCATAGAACTGAGAGCTCTGTCGTGTATGATTTGTTTAATGTGTGTTTTAGAACAAAATTAAAGATTCCAGAAAATGAAACCATCATGTCTACATTGTCATGGGATCTTAAAATTGAAAACTTGCCAATAGACCGCTTAGTACGATTTTCATATTTTATGATGGTGGAGAAAACTTAAACTGAATTGATCTGTACAAGATCTCACACAACCAGGCAGTAGGGAAAAAAAGTTATTCTGTAAAGCAATATTAAGCAAGTACCTGCTATATAAAGACTAGGATTATAATGAAGGTCTTTCATTGCCTAACTCAATACCTTCCAAGATATCTAAGAACTGGTTTTCAGTTACTCTTACTACAACATAAGCTCCATGAGAGGAAGGATGTTGTTCTGTTCACTCCTGTGTCACCAGCAAATTGAGCAGCGCCTGGCATCTGAGTGTGTGATGAATATTTGAAGAAAAAGTTAACGAACCATCAATTTTCAGGCTATGTAAACATCTTTTGATGATGTACAAAATACTCAAGAATCTTATCCGCTCATGTCTAGCAATGTCGGTGATTGCAGTGCCATTCAAGATTGTAGAATTCTGATCAAGTGTTTCTCTTCCTCATGAAAGTGGCATCTATATGGGGAAAAGCATTTCGGTTATGTGTGTTTTGTAATTGCATTCAATATAAGCAACCGTTTATTCCTGCATTTTTTCAAAAAAGAATGTTCATGTTTGGGGTGAATTTTTTTGTGTTTTCTTCCCTTGTTTGGGCCTGGTGCAAACACAGCTAGAATCTCTAATTGGCCATGCTATGGCTGAGCCCTCACACACCCAATGGCACATCAGCTTTATAAAAGCAGGTTTGCTTTTCATGTTCGCAGTAGTGTGGTGAGTTTTCAAAAAAATGAGGCCCTTACAAACCATTTTCAGTGAGAAATAATAAAAGGCTGGTGGGAACCAGGTTCGCATTGCTTCTTTTTTAAGGCTTTTGACAAAGGTATACTTGGGAATGCTGTTTTTCAAAATCCTGTCCTGACAAGTTAAGTACTAGCAGTTCTTTGTTGAAGGAAAGATCTTTCATCTTTCTCTTTTTTCTTTTCCCACTTAGCAACGTTTTCTTCCTCTGAGGCTATAGCCCCCTTTGGTCTGTAATATGCCTATTGCACGACAGGCGGAATTCACAGGTCCACTCCCCACCAACGCCACCCTTTCTTCTGAACATAGGGAAATTGTTAGCTAACCACACTGCTTGAGTCTGAAGACAAGTATCCTCTTTGTGCTTCAGGAATATTTATTCACCCACTCAGAAACACTTCCCGAAGGCCTAACAAGTGCAAAGAGGCTACATGGGAGGATCCAACGATGAATCGATCCATACAATGATGGTGTATGTACGGCAGAAATGACTCTTACTGCCTGCCTTCTTCATTCCAAACACTGAGTGGGTGCTGATATTACACAACTTAATATTCAGAACACCCCCATCCATGAAGCATAAAGATTCTTTATTCTGAAAAAAGCAATAAGTGAGATTTGGTCAAACAGCTTTGCCAAGATCCCATAGATAGAAGACCTGTGGTATGATTTCAGATGGGTCTTCTTACCTGTAATCCTCATGCTCTTTCTACTCTAACAGAGTACGCAAACCTGAGAACTCCAAAAAGGGGTAGGTACACAGACACAACAGGATACACAGACACAACAGGTCTACCGCCTCCAGGGTGAGTATCATTGCATTAGAGACCACAGTCAGAATGCAAAGAAACTTTACAAGGCCAGTTTGTGAAATAAATTACCGCAAGTATATACACAAATAAATCACAAAGTAAAGTAATTTTAATAATAGATTGTTTTTCATTTGTAAGTAGAGTGTACATTCATAAATGTTTAATATATAAATGTTTTAATGATCCTGATAATTAAGCCCGTGGCTTTCGGGGGCTTATAGAGCTAATTTTAAAGGTTTGACTGGGCGAGATTTTAGATTGCACTGAAAGAGAAAGAGAACATTGCCTGGAAATGACGCCCAAGTGACCTCTAGGCCCCACTCTCTGATATAAAACACAAAGGCGGGCTCTTTCGTTGGTTTTCAAGCTAAGAGCCCTGCTTTCTATAGACATGCCTCCGAGCCCCGGAAGGAGACCAATGACACAGCATTCAAAGTCCTCCCAGTCTCACCCACTATCCCCACGACACACCTCCTAGCAGAGCAGCGCCACTTTGGTCATCTGAGATATTAGATTTCTATCCAAGATTCTCTTTAGAGAAAATATTCCAATTTCTAACAATGAATGTTACACATCAAGTTTGATAGCCAGCTGACTCTAAGTTTTAGAATCTAAGGACTCTTCAGATGAATGATATTAGGGCCTACATAAGTTGTAATCATGTTCATAATGGCTATCACAAATTCCTATTCCTTTAAGCATGATCAATAAACCTGTAAAAATATTTCCAATAATGAACTCCCAGAAAGAGAAACTAAAAAAAAAATCCCTTTACCATTGCAACAAAAAAAATTAAGATACCTAGGAATAAACTTAACTAAAGAAGTAAAAGACCTGTACTCTGAAAACTACAGTATGTGAGGAAAGAGAGAGAGAAGACATAAACAAATGGAAGAATATAAGGCAGAAAAATATCAGACATATGTCATAGCAATACCTGTATAATACTGTTCCTAGGGCAATGAAACGGAGCTCCCATTTGACCCAGCAATCACACTTCTAGAAATATATCCCAAGAAACTAGAAACACCAATCAGAAAGAATATATGCACCCCTCTGTTCATAACAGCATAATTTACAATAGCTAAGATTTGGAAACAGCCTAAGTGCCTATCATCAGATGAGTGGATTAGAAAATGGTGGTACATGTATACAATGGAATAATGGAATATTACACTGTTGTAAAAAAAAAAAAAAAAAAGAAGAAGAAGAAGAAGAAGAAGAAGAAGAAGAAGAAGGATCTCTTACTATTTGCAACAGCCTGGGTGGACCAGGAGAGCATTATGCTAAGCGAAATAAGCCAGGCAGAGAAAGACAAATATCACATGATCTCACTCATTTGTGAAATATAATAAACAACATAAACTGATGACCCAAAATAGAGGCAGAGGGGGAAAAAGTGTTAGAATATAACAGAAACAATCCTATTATATGCAGATTTTTAATATTTCCTAAAACTTTTGTGATATTATACTGTGTTAGTACAGTTTTGGTAATATTATACTAGGGCCTGATGCACAAAATTTGTGCAAGTGTAGACCTTCCTTTCCCTCTCTCTCTCCCTCTCTCCCTCCCTCCCTTTCTCTCTCTCTCCCTCCCTTCCTCCCTCCCTCCCTTCCTCTCTGAAACCAATAAAAATATATTAAATAGATTTTTTAAAGAACCCAATGAGAACTTCCCATGTAACTATAATTTATGAACCTAGTGCCCAAATGCCCACATTGGGGGAAGATGAGAAAACACAAATCTTACACACAGATTTGTGTGTAACGTGGTACCCTTCATTTGCCCTCAGTTTCCTCATATGTAAAACACACTCCAAGGAAAATAATACCATGACCATGTCCAGTCTGTGGGACCTCTCTGCCAGTTGTGATGCCCAGTGAGTTATTTTCAATAATAGGACAATATAGGCTGTCCACATTGTTCTTTGCTAAGGATGAAGCGCATGTATGTGACACACACACACACACACACACACACACACAGGCATGAGGGGGGATACGGTGAGACCTAATTCCTGCTGTTCATTGTTCCAGGCATCAAAGGGAGCCAGCCCGCCAGCCTCGTCTCCGCCAGTGCACGAGGCTCAGAGCCGGGTCAGGAGGCCTCTTCCTCCCCCGGCGCCCGGCATTAGCTGTCTTATGTCTGACACCTCGTGCTGAGAGGGCTTCCTTGGCTGGAAGCTCTGCACTGACTCGGCTCCGTCTGATGAGCCACTTGGAAGGACCAAGTCGAGGCTGTCGAGAAACCGCAGAAAGAGCCAGAAGGTCAGTGTAGTCAGTTTGTAAAGGATCAGTCCGGCTAATGAAGGGGCACGGGAAGTCTCACTCTCTAGCATTAAGGCTGCCTCTCGATCCTGCGGGGAAAAGAATTAACAGTGCGACTTTTTTTTATCTTATTTTCAGTAACGCTGGACCTAATTTTTCATCCGCTCCATTTTATTCTGTGTTGCAAAAGAAGTGTGCACAGAGCACCATAGGGTTGGTAGGATTATTCCAGCATAATAAAAGAGGGTGGCCGAAACCGGTTTGGCTCAGTGGTAGAGCGTCGGTCTGTGGACTGAAGGGTCCCGGGTTCAATTCCAGTCAAGGGCATGTACACTGGTTGCGGGCACATCCCCAGTAGGGGGTAAGAGGCAGCTGGTTGATGTTTCTCTCTCATCGACGTTTCTAGCTCTCTATCTCTCTCCCTTCCTCTCTGTAAAATATCAATAAAATATATTAAAAGAGGGTGGACTTAGAGGAATAGGGGAAAGGTGAGCAAAGCTGTGGGTAAAGGCGAGTCCGAGGCACCTTTGGGAAGAGTCAGAAAAAGATGTCACTTACCACTGTTTAGTCCTACAGTGGAATGAGATTCATACTACACTGAGCTATTATCGAGTAAATCAGATAGTGCAAATAAAGTGTCTCACCATGTTCTTGGTTTATACTAAGTGTTTAATAGATGTCGATTGTAATTTGTTGTCAAAAGTATTATTGGAATGGAAAGCTTTGACAACATATTAACAAACTGAGTGTTTGATGAAACTTACTAGGTGACCATGCAGAGTGCTTTACATATATTAACCTATTTCATCCATAAACAATCTGTAAGGTAGATACTATTACTATGTTAAATAGGGAAACCAAGGTAGAGAGAGGTGGAATAGCGTGCCCAAGGTTATCCAATTGGTGAGTGGGCAGTCACAATTCAAACCAAAGCAGCTTGCTCTGAAACCATGTTTTGGTCACCAGGCCCTACCGCCTCTCCAGATTTTGAATGGCCAGGAATGCCACATTAAAGAACATCAACTGCCTTCTTTCTTCAAGGAAATCTATTTATGTTCTTTAGAGATAGCGATAAGAAACAACCAGTACAAAAATATTTGAACAAGAAATTCACATAAGAGAAAATGCAAGTGGCCAATGAATGCCTGAAAAGATGCTCACTGTCTTTTTTTATTAATATAATAAAGCCATGCCATATCAAAATGATACAATTTTAAAATGATAGGCAATACAGACTGGTGGCAGGGATGTGAAAGAACTCTCATAAAATGCTAGTGGTGGGAGAATTAACAAATACAACCACTTAGGAAAACTGTAGGGCTGTGTATATGTGTGTGTGTATATATATATATACCAATCACTCAGCAATTTCAATATACTAAGCATTTTCTATGTCAACCCTCAGTCTATCAAGCTGAGGTATATATAGCTAGTTACAGGTGAGGATAAAAAGGATTTCAGAAAAGGTAAAATAGTTTTCCCAAGATCCAGGTCTGCCTTGCTTTAACATCCCTGTTCTAGGTACAAAATTATTTCTCAGAGAACGCATGAGGCATTTGGACTACAGATTTGGAGAAAGTACTAGTAAGAAGTGCCAGAGTAAAAAGAGAAAGTAAACCAGGAAAATGCTCAGAGTATGAAGTCAGAATAAAATTCTAGCCTACCCAGTGTGGCTCATTTATGAATCAGGAGGTCAAAGTTGGATTCCTGGTCAGGGCACATACCTGGGTTATGGGCTTGATCCCCAGTAGGGGGCGTGCAGGAGGCAGCTAATCAATGATTCTCATCGTTTATGTTTCCATCTCTCTCCCTCTCCCTTCCTCTCTGAAATCAATAAAAATATATTTTTTTAAAAAAATTCTAAAGTATTTTTGCTGGTTAAAATATCTAAATTAGACTCATACTCCCTAATTCCCTTCCCCTTTTACAAAATAAACAAGTCATTAATCACATGGCCAACCAGCAGAAGGGTGAGATTCAATTCCAGATCCTCTTTTCCAAACCTCCATATGTTTGTTTTTGCCCTAGACTCGTGGTCGGCAAACTGCAGCTCTCGAGCCAAGGCTCTTTGGCCCCTTAAGTGTGGCTCTTCCACAAAATGCCACGGCTTGGGAGAGTCTGTTTTGAAGAAGTGGCATTAGAATAAGTTTAAGTTTGAAAAATTGGCTCTCAAAAAAAATTTCAATCTTTGTACTGTCGATATTTGACTCTGCTGACTAATGAGTTTGCCAACAATCTTCCCATCCCTGTCCCTTCCAACATCCATACTTTGAATGAACTCCTAGTCACACTGATTTTCATAGAAGTTTCTCCATGCATTGCTCAAGATGGACAAAGCAAGTGAACTGACAGGAAACCAGTGTTCTAATTCTATCACCACACCAATGATCACGTTTGATAGCTTATATGTGAAGGTGACTGATCATTTGTTGAGTATGCTACAATAATGCAATATGACCAAAGGCCCTTCTTCTTCCTTTCCGATGCCTCCATCTGCCGGGCATTTCCCCATGTATGTCTCTGGATCTCAGAGCACTTTCAAAGCATCACACTTCTATTCCTGCGGACTATTTGAATCTCTGCGGAGGTTGTCACAAATTGAGGTGTTCCAACAGCTCCAACTGGAAAGATCAAATCTAGCCCAGTGGGGGAAGCAGCAAAGTCAGCAAAAACACAAGTGACAGCCTGGTAGCAATTTAAAATTACTGTGAGACCACAACTGCCAATTAAAACAGACTTTCGTGGCAACACAGGAACATCTGGTAGCTTCCATTTAGAAAGAAAAATTAAAAAGACTTCACAGTTCTTAGTAATGAGAAACTCAGATATAAGCCAGCAATGTTTTCATTTGGGTTTTTGCTTAAATTATATATTCTGCTATTATGCCTTCCAACGATACAATGGTTTCTGCTTTGTGTTGTGTTGTTGTTGTAGTTTTAATGGTCACAAAATGTTTATAACAAAACAAACAAGGCGAAAGTCAGAATTCATGATTCATTCATCGCCGTTCTAAAAGCTGTGCATTATCCTCCTCTCATGCCCGACAGAAACAGATTTGGAGGAGATTATCCCAAAGATGCTATTTTGATGAAATGTATGTAATCTGACTTCTGTGAAAGCATTCCTGGAAAGAGACTCTCATATCTACGAAGAAGAGACAGAGAGACAGAAAGAGAGGAAGTGAGGAAGGAAGGGAGGAAGGGATACACACACATATGCAATCTAGACTCCCAGGACTGAAGCTTCAGTCTTACTTTATATTCATAACCCCTTCTATACGATCAAGTTTTTTTTAACCTGTGGATTCTTTAATAAGTTGTACTTGATTAGAGAGAACCACACCAAGATTATCTTACCTTTTATGATAATGATATCAAGAATAATGAATAATCCCATTTAGAGACATGTTTTGTTTGTTTTGTTTTTGGTTAATTCTAATCCAAGGATATTTTTCCATTGATTTTTAGGGAGAGTGGAAGAGAGAGGGAAAGACAGAAAGAAATATCGATGTGAGAAACACATCGATTGGTTGCCTCCTGCACACACCCCAGGGCCCAAGCCAGGGAGGAGCCTGCAACCAAGGTACGTGCCTTTGCCTGGAATCAAACCAAGGGCCCTTTGGTCCACAGGCTGATGCTCTATCCATTGAGCCAAACCAAGCTAGGGCTAGAGATATGTTTACATTTAATTGTTTAAATATCTCTTTTGAGAAATCTGCTCTTACTACTTCAATTCACCAGATACATCCTGCAATACCCATGTATGCCTCCATTATAGTAATTAATATTGAACCATGTTGCTTATTGTCATAACTTATTGTCATGTGCCTTTAATAAGCATTGATATATTTCTTTCTGTTTCTTATCCATGACCAAAATTACCTACCGCAGAAAGAACACCAAAGAAACTTCGATGACACAGTGACAAAATGAGAATCCAATAAAAAATTATCTAGACATGAACTTTAGTCATTTCTGCCAATAAATTACTGGTCAATCTCTTTGATTTCGCATGCAAACATCAATGTCTCCTCATGCCCAGAACCTGTGTTTTCTATTTTTCCATTTCTTACATAATGTGTAACCCAGATAAGTTCAGTAGCATTAATAGGAAGCACTTTCCACACTAGCTTGTCACGCACGCAAATGTACTCTGCACTTCTCTAGAAAAGCTAGACTTGACCCATTTTAGTTAGGTAGCATCCATTCCCTCACATCTTTTGCTCACCGTCTGGTCAAAAACAGCTCTTGATGTCATTTCCTTACCAGACAACAATCCACCTGTCTTCATTTTGCTCAGTTAGTTCCGCTTTTCTTCATGCCGCTCCTCAAGGCTGTCTGGAGATGAGGAGACGAGGTCTGTGAACCAGAAGAAGGAGAGTCCGTAAGGAGAAAAGCAAGACATTTGTGTGTTGTGAAATTCCTCGTGGTTGGCACTGGAAAATTGTAATGTAATCTGATTTCTACCCTTACCCTTTCATTAAAATATGGAGAGAGTAGATACTTTCCCTGAACATGAAAGCCATAAAGATCTCTTAGTTCATAGGAAATAAGTATGACAATGTATCTGTCTCTAAAAAACCATATGTTCCTTGAATCCAGGGGCTATGTCTTGCCCATTTTTGTATCAAATCACAACAGTTAATCCATTTGTGGTCGTTAAAGAATGAGAAAAAATATGTGCCTAGCAGAGGACATCCTTAAACTGTCCCATCTAAAAACGTTACCCTCCTGTTTTCTCCTTTAAGGAAGATGAAGAATTATGATGTCCAAATACATAATGACCAAAGGAGATTTGACTTTGAGTGGTAAACGCAATGCAATATACAGATGCTGTATCATAGAACTGTACACTTGAATCCTATGTAATTTTATTAACCGATGTCACCCTCATAAATTTAATTCAAAAGTTTTAAAAATCCTATCTCTGCCAAATAATGTTGCACTCATACAGTGTCAATTTCCCCAATATTAGACAAGAAAGCTAAAGACCAGTGAACTTAAGCAACTTGCCTAGTGCCGCACAGCTAGTGAATGGCAGGCAAGATTCAACATCAGTTGTATCTAAATTCCATAATCCATACTCTACCCAATGTGCTTTCTTTCTATTTATTATCTATTTATTATGCAAGACCTTCATGTCACCTAAAATTATATCCAAACATATCCAAACAGACAGTCTTAGTCTCAGGAGCATACCTTATTAATCGATATACAAGACACGTGGAGTTAAAAGTAAACTCATTATATCCTATTCGTTGATATCCAACAGAACACTGGAGAAAAATTCGTCCAATCTCTCTGCCTTACCCAGATAGAAGGGGAGGTTGGGTGGGAGTTGAAAACCAAAGACCTTGTATGCATATATGCAAAACCTATGGGCACAGACAAGAGGGTGGTGAAGGCCTGTGGGGGAAGGCCACAGGCTGGATGAAGTCAAGGGGTGGAGGGAAGGGGACTTATATAATACCTTTAACAATAAAGATTTAAGAGGTGGGGGGAAAAAGAAAGAAATCAGGTTCCTGAGAGTTCTAATTATTTCAAGTCCTCCCCCCCAACCCCCCCACAAGCAAGTGATGGTTAAGTAAAAGGAGAACCCAGTGCCTGTCCACAAATCTAGTCCTCCTTCTTCCACACCACTCTGGCTCTCTTAATTAATTGCTGCTTCTATTATTATTAAGTTCGTATCAGAAAGGCCTTGATTTAATACTTCAGCCAAGCTCTTATAGCACCTTCTGTGCCAGTCCTTGGGACTGCCTCTCTGGGAGGCAAAGATACGACATGTTCCCATTTCATATTTAACAATGGAAATGAGGTCAGCCTTTGTTAGACCTCTCTCTCTCTCTCTCTCTCTCTCTCTCTCTCTCTCTCTCTCTCTCTCTCTCTCTCTCTCTTTCTCTTCTTGGTATTTAAAGAAAACTTCCCATCTATCCTCAGTCTCCTGCCTCCTCCTCCCCATGGCCTTCCTCCCTATTCTCTCCGGTCAGGGTGATTAGGTTATGAAGCCGCGCTAATCCCATTTGTGCCGGGTTGACTTTTCTCCCACGTGTGCGTCCCGTGGCTCTTAGAAAGTCAGAGGGAATTACTGGGCATTGAATTCACCTTGCAGGGAAGATGACACGCAGGGAGGGAGGGAGGGGACGGGCGCGGGAGTGCCCAGCGGACCTGGCCTTTCCCCTGTCCCTCTGCAAGCCACTCTTCCCCCTGTGGGTGTCAGTGCGGGCCGGAGGCAAGGCTCACGCTGCCCTTGAGGAACGAAGAGAGCAAAGTTGACATCAGCTCTTTCTTCCTGAGCAAACATTCCACTCATTCAGCAGCCGGACAGCTCGCAGAATCGCCTGTGTGGGTCTGCTGAGCTCTCCTTTCACTCTGTGTTTATGCAGCAAAGATGCGCCTACTTCAGAGTGCGCCTGGAGACGGGGTGTCAGAGTCGTGGGGAGCCCACTTCATGGGTAATTGGCCTCCTCTGACCCAGCCACCAGTGCCAATCACGTGCGGCGGGAGGCTCCTGCGGCTGCAATTACTTCTCTCCCTTCAGACCCTGGTCCTCCTCAATGTCAGAGTCGGTTTGTTAAAGCTCTCTTGGACACAGTCTATATCAAAACGTACACATTCCAATCACACTCCCAAGAAATGTGAATTCTGCAGATCCCATGCATGTCCCCACTTACAAATCACTGGATGAGAAGGGCTGCTTGTCTCTTTGATTCTCAAGCTAAAGCAGAATCCCTAAAGGTAATCCATCTGATGTTTATTGGCCATCTCCCATGTCCTAGGCCAGTGGTCGGCAAACTCGTTAGTCCACAGAGCCAAATATCAACAGGACAGCGATTGAAATTTCTTTGGAGAGCCAAATTTTTTAGACTTAGACTTCTTCTAACGCCACTTCTTCAAAATAGACTCCCCTAGGCCGTAATATTTTGTGGAAGATCCACACTCAAGGGGCCAAAGAGCCGCATGTGGCTCTCGAGCCGCAATTTGCCGACCACTGTCTATGCATTGGGCAAGACTAGTGCTCCTCCACGTGCTGTCTGCAGACCTGCAGTCTCAACCGCAGCTGAGACTTGCTAGAAATGCAAGTCCGTGGGCACCTTCCCAGGGCACAGGGCTCTGTGTTTTAATAGGCTTTCTAGGTGAGTCGCATACAACTTGAGAAGCACGTGGTAAACTACATGTAGCTCCGATGTCAGGGGGAGGACTGTCTTAATCCGGGGATCTAAATATAACTGTGGAAACCTGGCTCCCATGGCCTAGGTGTAGGTATTAGTTTTCTGGGGCTGCCATAACAAAGCACCTCCAATTGGGTGGCTGACACGACAGAACTGCCTTGTCTCACAGTCCTGGAGGCTGAAGTCCAAGATCAAGGTGTCAGCAGGGTTGATTCCTTTAAGAAAAGTGAAAGAAGGATCTGATGGAGTCCTCTCCTGGGTTTGTACATAGCTGTCTTCTCCTCTATCTCTTCAAATCATCTTCCCTCTATCCAAATGTCCCCTTTCCATAAGAACACATCATACTTGAATTGGGCCCACCCACCCAGCGCACACCCATCAGGCATAACTTAAAATAACCCAGTAGAACTCATGATGTCACCCCTTCTTCTCTCTCCCTCCCCTTTTGTCCTTTCCAGTAAACAGCACCTCCCTCCAGGCATTAGCACCAACTTCTCACATCGCTTCCTTTCCCACATGCAAATGTGTCCACTGTCCCTGCAAAAATAGACCCTAAACCAGGTCACTTTTCTCAGCCTCCATTTCTCCCAGGGTCCTGGTCACCACGTTTTTTGACCGGAAGTCTGCAATCACCCCCTGGCTGCTCCATTTCACCCCTCGATCCCAACTTTTCAATGACATCACTACCGATCTTTTTAAAACATGTATGTCTCATCACTTCTCCAGGTAAAACCCTCTAATGTCCCCAGCGCATTGAAATAAAACTCAACCTCTGCGCCCTAGTTTCCAAAACCACGCTCAACAATTCCCTTCCTGACGTCAGCTCACACAACACTCATCAGCCTCTACTGTTCATCCTCCTTCTGTGGGCGTGCATCTTTCTTTCTACTTCATTTGATGCATCTGTCCCTTTTAATATCAATGGAAACTTCCTCAACATCTTGTAGGGTGGGATGGAATTTCGGTATAAATAAACCCCATGGAGCACCTTAAACACGCCCTCACTTACGAAGCAGCATCTCCCATCAGCCCAGAGAGTGCTGAATACCTAATGAGGATTGTCATCTTTATTCATGACGATAAGGCTTCCCTGAGTTGTTGATGAAAGAATACGAGAGATGAGGATTTCATAAAGTTTAAAAATGTTGCCCAAGTGCATGTAGTAGTAAGTTCAGACACAGCTTTTAACAACTAGCACTTAGTACAGACTATGGGCCACTCACTCGCTGAGCTAAGACTTTCACGCACATTTGCTCATTTAATGTGTATGTCAGCTCTGTGAGGTAAGTATGATCACCACCCTCATTTTATAGATAAGAAAACTGAGACTCAAAGAGGTTTAAGAACAAGCTCGTGGTCACGTGAACATGGGCCGGCAGCTCCCAGTGCCTGATATTAACACCAGGTGGACAGCCACTGTCTTATTACCACTTCATTTCTCAGCTTCCTTATCACTGAAATGTAGTTGAGCCACTTGCTGCGCAGGTGTTTAAGGATTAGAGGGCCGCCGGAACTGGTTTGGCTCAGTGGATAGAGCGTCGGCCTGGGGACTGAAGGGTGCCGGGTTCGATTCCAGTCAAGGGCATGTACCTTGGTTGCGGGCACATCCCCAGTAGGGGGCGTGCAAGAGGCAGCTGGTCGATGATTCTCTCTCATCGATGTTTCTAACTCTCTATCCCTCTCTCTTCCTCTCTGTAAAGAATCAATAAAATATATATTAAAAAAAAAAAAAAGGATTAGAGGGCCAATGTATACATAAAATTCAAAACTATTTTTTTTTAAATAATAAGTTCCATTTAAACACTACAGTGAGAAGGAATCTGATCGAGGGCTTACGTGTGTGAGATAAAATAAGAAATATAAACTCCCATCTGTGAGAGTGGATTAAGGCAGGGTAGGGGAAATGGAAATAGCACCATCAAGAAGACGCATACAGTCATACAAATGCATTTTTTTTCATACCAAAAGCCCTGGGGGATGGAGGGTGGGCAAAATGAAGGCACAAATGACCTCAAGTCCAATTTCTGAAATAGCCTAAGTCCAGAACAATTTGACTGGAGTGAGATGGTAACTGCACGATGTTCCTTTTCCCCTCGTCCACGACCTCTCCCACTGCACTCAATACCCAGCACTCTCGATGCAGACGCAGCACTCAGCGAGCGCTGCAATCCCCAGAGGAAGCCACGGGGCATGTGGCTCTGACATGGTGCAGAGCCCACATCCCGCTGTCTCTCGGAGCTTTAGTTGCAGGTGATTCACAGGATGGCTCCTGCAGTTCCTGGTCCAGCCAGGGGACACTCAAGTGGCAATTGGACGTCTAAGAAAAATTAATTTCTCTAAGTTGGCAACTACCGTGACCAGTGGGGGACCTCCATGAGCTGCGGAGATGGAAAGACAAAACTTAGCCATCTCTGCGTGTCCCCCGAGAGCTCCTGCAGCAGAGGTAAGCAGCAAAAGCGATGGATTATCCACAGGGATGTTTTTGCAGCTGCCAAAGCGTTCCCTCCCCTGGTCTCCTCCTGCCACGCTTCTCCCCTGCCCACCAGTCTTCTGGCCCTCCAGCTCCCCAAGCCCCATTCTGGCTCAGGGATTTGAACATGTGTTTCTTCTGCCTACACCAGTGGTCGGCAGACTGCGGCTCGCGAGCCACATGCGGCTCTTTGGCCCCTTGAGTGTGGCTCTTCCACAAAATATTACGGCCTAGGGGAGTCTCTTTTGAAGAAGTGGTGTTAGAAGAAGTTTCAGTTTAAAAAATTTGGCTCTCCAAAGAAATTTCAATCGTTGTACTGTTGATATTTGGCTCTGTGGATTAATGAGTTTGCGGACCACTGGCCTATACCATTCCCTCACCTAATTGTTAAGAGTTGAATTGTGGCCAAAACCGGTTTGGCTCAGTGGATAGAGCGTCGGCCTGCGGACTGAAAGGTCCCAGGTTCGATTCCTGTCAAGGGCATGTACCTTGGTTGCGGGCACATCCCCAGTGGGGGGTGTGCAAGAGGCAGCTGATCGATGATTCTCTCTCATCGATGTTTCTAGCTCTCTATCCCTCTCTCTTCCTCTCTGTAAAAAATCAATAAATTATATTTTTTTAAAAGAATAAGTTTCCAGTAATGCCTTCTGAGCCATGTCCTGAAAGCCTGGGCCAGGTGCCCCACCAGAATACAACTTAAAAATGTGACCCCAGCAGGAAGGTGCCCTGGCAGCGCAGAGCTTTCTGATTCGTGTTACATTTCTCCAGACTAGTGAGAGTGTAGGGAGCCGCTAGATATTCATTTGGAGCCTCCGGGATGTCTTGCTGAGGCAAGCTCCGCGGGCTCCTTCCTTACTAGGGCAAAAGAATTGATCAAACAAGAGAGTGCTTCGTGAGATATCCGGGAGCGTGGAGGGAACCGGAGCAGAGCCCGGCTGTTATTTCGCAGCCCTGCTGGCACCTTCGTGGCTGGAAAATTCAGCCCACAGCTCAAAGGTCAGACTTGAATAAATGCTAATGATGCACAGAAAAATGCCCCGGAGAAGTTTGCCCTCCCCTCAGATCTATATCCAACATGCAAATGGAGAAGTGTCTTCCTGTCTCCTGCTCAGCTCCTGAGGGCTGTAGAAGGCTCGCTTTCATGCCAATGGTGGCGAGGATTTTTATCTTGGACTCCCATATCGGATCCCACCATTTAAAAGGCACGTGGCCAAGCCGAAACCAGTTTGGCCCAGTGGTAGAGCGTCGGTCTGCGGACTGAAAGGTCCCGGGTTCGATTCCAGTCAAGGGCATGTACATTGGTTGCGGGCACATCCCCGGTGGGGATGTGCAAGAGGCAGCTGGTTGATGTTTCTCTCTCATCGATGTTTCTAACTCTCTATCTCTCTCCCTTCTGTAAAATATCAATAAAATATATTTTTAATTAATTAATTAATTAATTAAAATAAAATAAAATAAAAGGCACGTGGCCGATAAACAGGACCCAATCAGAGGAGGGTCACAGGTCAGGTGACAGCCCTCAGGGATGACACGCAGTGGTCTGTCCCTCTTGCTCAGAAAGGACAGTGGTAAATTATTATGCCAACCAGACTGGCTTCTTCTGAAGCTTTTTCTAGAGACGATGGCGACGATGAGCCAGTTGATGAAGGGAGGAAGGAAGAGTCACAGAAAGAGAGAGGCCATAGAACTAAGTCAAGATGGAGGAAAAATTGACCAGAGCTGCCTCAACCTTCAACAGTTTTCAATTCCAAATCTAGGCCATAGTGGCCATTCGAGAAGGCACATCCTTCTTCATTGTTTTTTGTTGTTATGGTTGGTTGGTTGCTTGCTTGCTTGGTTGCTTGGTTGGTTGATTTCCTCTAAGTGAACTGAATTATCGTATTTTTCAGACCATAAGACGCACCTTTTCTTCACCAAATAGTGGGAGGAAAAGTGCCTGCGTCTTATGGTCCGAATAGAAGTAGTGCCTGTGTCTTATGGTCCGAGTTGCAGAGCGGCAGCGGGTCCCCCGGGACCTTCCGTGTCCCTGGGGACTGCATATTTGGTGAAGAAAAAGTGCGTCTTATGGTCTGAAAAATACGGTAGTTTCTGGTCTTTACCATCTGAAGGATTAAGGTAACAACTGAAAACTGGTGAACTAGAATAAGTAGCACTTAAAATTGTACTACTGAATATAATCGCAGTTATCATTATAATTACTCTTAATATGCTTAGGGAAAAAAAAGACTAGAGCTTTATTTCTGTTTGTAGACATGAATTCTTGCTGGTATGACAGACTTACATTATTACATTAGCTAGAATTCTCTGAGACAAGTTCCCCCAGGTGCCTGGGTAAAATAAGATGCAACATACGAAAGAATGGAGTAAATAGAATAGAACCCCTGATATCTAAATGATCTGGATTATATGTAAAGTATTGGTAAGGAGAAATATGCCCCTGTAGAATTATTTATTATTATGAGTGGAGGGACTATCCTTCACAAAACTGTGTAACCCTTAAATTCCTGTGTATAATTACATTTATTTGGAATTCCTGCAAAAATTAACTAGAATTAGTACATTAATAACCTCTCAAATAATGAATATAAGAAATGATGCTAATATGATATATTTATAAGATTGTAGGACTATACATAAAATGGAAAAAATTAACAGTAAAAAAAAAGACTAGAAGGAAATGAGTCATCATGTTATGTAACAAATGGGCTATGAACAGTGGAATTAGGTTCTGATTATTTTTCTTTTATAATGCATTTTAATATTTACTTTCCCAATGTGCTATGATGAGTAGCAAACATTTTAGGTACTTAAATACCACTGTGTTGTAAGCACTCAAAACTTATATCATTGTTGGTTCACTTTTTCATCAAGAAAACCCAAATGAAGTGCCTCCTATCACTATGGAATCATAAGTATGATGATGTCATTACAAGTTTCAAGAGTTATTTTTTTATATTTTTTTATTTATTTCAGAGAGGAATGGAGAAGGAGAGAGAGAAACATCAATGATGAGAGAGAATCATTGATAGGCTGCCTCCTGCACACCCCACACTGGAGATCGAGCCCACAACCCGACCATGTACCCTTGACCAGAATCGAAGGCACTTTCGATTGCCTGGGACCTTTCAGTCTGCAGGCCAACGCTCTATCCACTGAGCCAAACCAACTAGGGCTCAAGAGTTATTTTGAATAATTGGTCATAACATCCTTAGAAAGTAATATTGTATTTTCAAACTATTTTGAATTCTAATCATACTTTATTATGTGGAAATTAATTGCTTTTGAGAAGGACAAGGTGTAGAAAGGCCTTTTTCAGCTGTATCTTCGGGAATGGTGCTCAGATTTTGGTAGAGGAAGATGGAGGTCGAGGTGTTAATTCCACTATCATTAATATTATGATTCTAATTATTATAATTATACTTTTTATAGCACCTTTCATCTTAGACACTTGCAGTAACTAACTGCTTTGTCTATGAGCTGATTAACTCGGCACTGAGTGCGATGAAAATTTCTAGATGAAAAAATATTTTTTCTAATGGGATTTGCATATATCCCAATAAAGTGGAATGAAACTAACATCATTTAAATTTGATACAATCTGCACTGAACGGAGACAGACTGAGAAGCCCTGAAATTCTCTCCCCAACAATGTGAAAAGGGATGGTATCTGATCCAGTGGTTCCAGGACTGCATTCAATTTTGAAAGGCTGGTTAGATAAGGGAATATTGGCACAACTCTAGCTAGATATTCATTCTACAATTAACAATGTCATTTTCTATTTTTCTAAGTGGAAACTGGGAAACTTCTCTTGGCATCACTAGCCTCTGCTTGGAGTTTATACGTTTCACAGGTGGTGACTGCACCAATTCCACAGCTTTGGAAAGATGTGGGAGTAGATGGTGGGAGGTGATGGAGAGAATGACAGTAATAATCCTATATAGTAAAAGCTTAATATGCTAAGTGTCCAACCATTCGACCATTCGCTATGATGTGCACTTTCCACCAGGGGACAGACACTCTGACCAGTAGGTTAGCTTGCTGCTGGGATCCAGCCAATTAGGACTGGGCAAAACAGACCAGACACACCCTGGAGCCCTCCCCCTAGTCCCTCCTCAGCCCCCATCGTGCACCAATGGAGTTCCTCAGCCTGCCCTGTACCCTCTCACAATCTGGGACCCCTTGGTGTCAGAAAGCCAGTTTTGGCCTGATCCCCACAGGCCAGGCTGAAGGACCGACCCCACTGGTACATGAATCCATGCACTGGGCCTCTAGTATATAGATAAACACCATGATCATACTATTCTTTCAGGCTCTACTATGCCCAACTCTCAACTTTTTACATGTGACAAACACGTGTAAAAATATTTAAGATGGTGTGCTTGCAGTACATATACTAAAATTGGAACAATACAGAGAAGATTAGCATGGCCCCTATGCAAAGATGACACGCAAATGCGTGAAGTGTTCCATATTTTGGGTACTGGAAATACCAAGTAGCAAATTATTGATACAATAGCAAAATATATTTCGAGGGGGGAAAAGTCAGAAACAAAGAAGTACTTACTCTATGGTTCCATTTATTTTGAACTCCAAGGACAGGCAAAACCAATGCAAAAAAAAATTTTAAATAGTGATCCTCGTTGGGTCACAAATAGCTGTACCCCCTCATTCTACATATAATGAAAACTAAAGCTGCTGACGCAGATTGGCAAGGTTATGAGAATAATGAGCAACAAAACTGAGATCTGAATTCCCAGATATAGGCTGCTTCCTCTGGGCTCATAATTTCTTGACAACACATGTTTATGGAGCCTTCCCTACTCTTTATCCCAGGTGTGAGGCATGAAAAAACAAATGAAAAAAATAAACTTGTCCTATGCCATAATTCAGTGGTCGGCAAACCGCGGCTCGCGAGCCACATGCGGCTCTTTGGCCCCTTGAGTGTGGCTCTTCCACAAAATACCACAGCCTGGGTGAGTCTATTCTGAAGAAATGGCGTTAGAAGAAGTTTAAGTCTAAAAAAAATTGGACTCTCCAAAGAAATTTCAATCCTTGTACTGTTGATATTTGGCTCTGTGGACTAAAGAGTTGGCCGACCACTGCCCTAATTGACAACGAAGCGTAGAGGGTAGAAATATATTTACTGAAAATGAAATGTATAGGGTTCAGTGTGTAGAATAAAACTTCTTAAATAGATCTTGGCTGTTCATCTCATGCCTTTAAGCCTTCACCCTTGCCATTCCCAGGAAGAGAGGAATTACTAGGCAACAACGTTGGTCCTGGGGTCCAGATGTCCTCTAAGAAGCATACAGAGGCTGGCAGTCTGTCCTTAATTACAGCCATCTAAATGAAGCTATTTCTCAGGGCTAAATTCTCAAGTACTCATGTGAAATTACAAAATGCAGCAGAGCCAAAAAAAATGAAAGATAATTTTTGAAGGATGTATCTCAGAAGATACTATTTTGTAAGATAATCCCCATGAGAGATGCCAAGTATTGGGCAGACCGTGTCAAAATAACCAAGGGAGACATAGGCAACTCACACTGACTGTTTACTGTGAGAAATACAAAGAAAAACCTGATACCTAACTGTTTTCCTTGTCTTTTCTGTCCAACCGCATTGAAGTGTAAGCAATGGTTCAGAAGGGAAGAGTGGAAATGGTGTGTGTGTGTATACCTAGCATTGCCAACTCAATTTGATGAGAGAGTATCTGCCATGTTGCTTGTGGCCCCAGCGTGGACCCATTAGAGAACTTCCTTCCCTCTCACATCTCTTCTCATACTACTATCTGACCAAAAAGTTAGCCTGGAATCTCAGGCATGATAAAATAGGGGGTTTACTATTCACTTGCTGTTGTTGTTGGTTTGTTGTTTGTAATTTCTTCAAAGCATATTACTAGTATATCATTGAGAGCATGTTTGGATTTCAGCATATAGTTGAAATAAAATTGTAAGCTCAAATGTATTATTTCTCTTTTGCCATAAGCATGTGTTCAGCTTAAGAATATTTATTCAGGGTCCAAGAAATAAGCTCAAGGCTCTTTAGTGGGGTTTTTTGTTTGTTTGTTTGTTTGTTTTGTTTTGTTTTTTAAGTTCAGCCATGAGTTACAAAGACCCTTCATTATGAAAATTTAATTGAGTCACATGGTTTTGTGTCAATATGCACTGTGAAATCGTTTGCTTCTGCCAGTTGGAAATATATTATTCTTACTTAGGTTTGTAAAATCCTACAACTTTAATTCTTCTCTACCATTCTGAAATAGATCTGGTTGCTGGCCAACTGAATAAGTAGAATTTATTTTTTTTCTTGTAATTGTTTTTATTTTCCTAAAAAAACAACGATATGTGCAACATGAAAAATGAAGCAGGACTGAAATAAATGGCTGTCAACTCAACAAATCTTAAGTAAATTTTATGCCTGGTGCTGCCATTGGTACTCAATATCACTAGATATTTTACCTTGAATAATCACTGATGGACATTGATTTTGTCTTTGCTCTTCACAGCACAGCAAAATTAATGTGAAAGTCAGACTCAAATGAGTCCCAACGGTGTCCTCCGATCTCTGCTGAAAAGCGCATTTCAAATACAGAAGAAATGGCAGCCAGCTGAGACCCAGTGCATCTTGTATTGTAACAATTAATGGATATAAATAGCCCTCACAGGAGAGCTCAGGTTACCTTTATATCAGCTTTGGAGGTGAGATTCTGAAACAGTTCATTGAAGTTAATATGATTAATTCTCATAATTTGATTAATCCTCGCCAATTAAAATGATGATGTTTCTCTTTTCTCACATTATATTTTCATAATTATCCTTTTGGGTATGTGGATGTAACAGTGAAATGTCAACAAGGGTACAATAATTGCCTAGGAATTTAAAGTCAGGGAAAAATGTTTTCCTGAATGTAGTTTGAAGAAGGAGAGGGAGGAGTTGGGGTGGGGGAGAGAATACTAGAATGTAATGTCTTGTTCAGTGGGAATGTAGCAGTGAACAGAGGGAATGGAGTGTTGGCGTTCTGTCATGTTGATGGTGCTGAAACTCCACCCTACCATTTATTTCTTTCAGACTAATTCAGACCATGTGACAGAAGACATAAAACAACATGAGCAATCATTCTAGATGAGCTTTGGACTATTAGATGCTGAATGGCCCAGCCGGAATGGCTCAGTTGGTTGAATGTCATCCTGTGCACCATAAGGTTGCTGGTTTGATTCCCAGTCAGGGCACATACCTAGGTTGCAGGTTTGATCCCTGATTGGTGCACATATGGAAGGCAACTGATTGATATATATATCTCTCTCTCTCTCTCTCTCTCTCTCTCTCTCTCTCTCTCTCTTCCATGTCCTTTGATGAGAATTAAAAAATAGGTAATTTTTAAATGATTGGACATGGCATCCTACGCTACAAAGTATTTCTGTTTTTTATATATATTTATAGCATTTATTGAAAAAAATCCGTGTGTAGAGGGACCCACACAGTTTAAACCCATGTTATTCAAGCTTAAGTGAACATACAAAGACAATGAAAATAAGTGACTGTAATGCTCAGTCTTAGTACCTGCAGCTTAACACCTTTTCATCACACCAACATGTTTCAAGCATGTATGGTAGCTGCACATCCCCTGTGGGTTTTTGTGTGGTACTTACAGCACCTGCTCTGGGACTAAAGCAGTGACCACAGAAGCAAAGACGTTCCACACAGTTAATCAGATTGCTTCATGGATAGGAAAAACAATTCAATCATTTCTCTTCGGTGCTTTTCTGGTCCAATCTTTTCCCTTGAGCTGTCTGTGCAACACAGACTGAAGAAGAGATTTGGCAATTATTTGGTATAATGTAATCCAAAAAAAAGATGGCAAATCAAATAATGCAAGGCATAAAGTTATCCGGGAACTAGATTTCCTCTGTGTTGATGACCCAACTGCCAAATTGCCACCTGAATCCCTCCTGGATCTTTACCTCCCTTAAAGGAACCTGTTGTATTCTCGTTTTGGGTTTTCATTTTACCATTTTCACATTCAACACAGTTTTGGTTAATTGGACTGATTTTTCTCATTCTCAGTCTATGTCAGTGTTTTGAAATATATGGAGTAAAATATTAAGACTAGATTATCTCTGTGTTTAATGTGAATGTTTCCCAATGACGATTATTTGAAATAATAATAAAGTAAATGTTTCCATTAATAACCTATGAAAGGAAAGGGAACAAACAAGACATAGCAAAGTACCCTTATAGTGACATACTGCTCATTAAATACATTACTAATTGTGTGACCTTGACAAAGTTCTTGATCCATCCAGGCCATTTTTTACCTAAACAATGGGAGTAACCACACCTAATTTTCAGGGGCTTTAGGGAAATAAGATATCATGTGTTTAATGTTGCTAGTCCATTGCACGTGCTCAGAGCTATAATTTCTGTCCTGGCTTTGCTCAATCTTCCCAGCCTAATTTCCAGTCCAATTGTATTAATTGCCTCTGAAACTGATGATGCTTCTCTCAATTCACATAAGACTAGTTTCAGCCAAGGCTTTCATATGCTTACTTTTTCAATCAACTCAACAAAAAAAACTTTGCATGTGCAGCTCATGAGGTAGAACTGGAAGAGCCTGTTTCTCTATGTGAAACGGGTTCCATGGAAAGGAGATGCAATTTTAAGATAAGGCTAACAATTTTAATTAAGTGGAATGCATCACTAATCTAGGAAGAAAAGCACATTTGAAATTATCATTTTGGAGTCTTCCTTTTTAGAATTCAGCCTACTAAATTGCCAGCTGTAAATATCCAGCTATTACAGGATTGCAAACATTAAATGGCACCATGTAATTAAATCACCTAAGCACAGTGGTTGGCACAAAAGGCCATTCAAATAAGTATGATGACTTCTTAACAAACAGAAACCATGAAATTGCATTACTGCTCTTGCCGTATCATGGTACAGGATAATTGGGATTGACATATATATAAACTACTTCATCCTAGTGTTATGTACATCAGCGACACTAAATATGTAATATAGCCTTATGCATTTAAGACTCAGAGACATCATTCACAGGGAAGCAGAGTTTTAAGTGCCCTTTTCGCTATTTTGCCCATAAACTGCATTGCCTTTCTGTCTTGAAACTAAAGAGCTGGAAAATATTCCCAACCACTCACTCATTCTCAGTGATTTAAATTTAAGATTTTTGTTGTTTGGAAGAATAGACTATGTCAGTCCTAGGGCTTGCTTTCTCCTCAGGACTCCGATCGTCAGGATAAAATGCATCCTTGGCAAACGGCCCAATTTGTAAAAGGATCCAGGTTCACACACAATTTATGTCTAGAAAGCATCCCTAAATTCTCCATTTGCAATTTGTATTCCCAGGAGGTATGTAATCCAAGTAAAATAAGAAATCTCTCCTATCGTATTAAATGCCCAAATCATGGCATTTGCTATCTATAACACTAACACAATGTGTACACAGGCACAAGCACACACACACATGCACAGATTATAAGAGGCACGTTTATTTAATTCTAGAGGCCGGTTGCATGGAATTCATGCATGGGTAGGGTCCCTAGGCCTGGCCGGCCATCAGGGTGGATCAGGTTCCCAGCCTCCCTGACTCATCCTTTCCTTGCTCCCTCAGTGCCCCACCACCACCACTGGTCACCAGCCATGTTCTTTGCCGCCCCCTGGTGGTCAGCACACATCATGGCAAGCAATCAAACTCGTTCTCCCAAACTCCCAAGGAAATATTTTGCATATTAGCCTTTTATAAATATAGATGCCTTTCACTTTAATTATCATTTTCTATCAAACAACTAATTGGAGAGGTAGTGCTGTATACAAAGAACCTATTCTTTCTTTTTCTTTTCTTAGAGTAAAACATATTCATTTTTTTAAATATATTTTTATTGATTTCAGAGAGGAAGGGAGAGGGAGAGATAGAAACACCAATGATGAGAGAGAATCACTGATTGGCTGCCCCCCTGCATGCCTCCTATTGGGGATTGAGCCGGCAACCAGGCATGTGCTCTTGACCAGAATCGAACCTGGTACCCTTCATTCTGCAGGCCAAGACTCTACCACTGAACCAACCAGCAAGGGCTAGTCATCTTTACCTTATCTTTTCAGACATGCTCTTTCACTATTTGTAAAATTTAACAGAAAACTGAGCATATTTTGATGCATCCCCAAACTCCCTTTAATTTCTGTAAATACACATCAGTTAAAAAGTAAAATGATTCCATCAAAACTCTGGGTTAAAAATTAGCTTCCTACATCCCTCTTTATCCAGATGAATCCTGCCTCTGTTCTGTAAAGGGAGGACCTAGAACTTGGTTACTTGATCTGCTAACTAAAAAGTTTCAGTATGTTGAGTGAGTTACCTCAGTAGGAAAAGCAAAATTCACATGGGATTTTTCTGAATATCTCTGCATTTGCATGGCTTCTGTAGAAATCGATGGTTATTTTTTCAAAAGTTTGCTCTTACTCAGACCTCCTTCTTTACAGTCTCATTATAACTTGACCATTATGAGTATTACAACGGTAATCCTTTCTGACCACCTGCTGTTGATAATAGAAAACCTTTATATGACAAGCCTTTTCTTTTCAATTAGCCATATTCATTGCATAAATAAATATTAGGATTTGAGTCCTCCCCACCTTCAAATTAGCGGGTATGATGAGCCATTTAATAATTCGTAAAAAAAATAAATCTGACATACAAGATCATTGGAAACCTGTAGTTTGCTTTTCTCTTAATTATAACTGAGGAAGCGAGCTGGCCCTGAGGGTTGCTGATTGGGGTGAAGATGGGAGTAGGGAGCTCATTTTCTGGAAGCACAATGCCTAGGCTGGGTCAACTTGAACGTCAACGCTGCAAATGAATCCAGCAATCATGATCATAAACCATCAATGCCCCATTTTGGAACCAGGAAGAGAGCCAGGGCCCCTTTCCTATTTCAATAATAACCTATTGCCTGGCACATGCCCGTAGGCGCCAAAGCCAAGTTCTCTGCAAGAAAATGAATATTGGGTCTCACTCCTGGAACAATAATTAAATGTGGGTGGTTAACTCACTAGACATGACAGTCTGTTAGGGGTGTCCCATTAGAGAGCTGAAGTATTTGGATGTATCACAGTCACAATAACTTTGAAGGTCCTTTCCGTATGAAAATGCAGCTACCTTCTCGGAATTCTTTGTAGAACCGTCATTCGTAGACGTGCCTCGAAGACTAAAATGTCTGCAAAATACTAGTGAACTCGACGTTGTGATGCTGAAGAATTGTAGAAGAGGTCAAACTTTTAAGAGAACACATTCAGCAAACCTGTCCCTATGTATCTGATTACCGAGAAATTCACCTTTTTAGGGATGAGAACACCACGGCTCAAAGTGAACCAGTAGCTTAAAAAGGAGTCACATGATAGAGTAGATTGTACTTTCCAACAACAGTCACAATACCCCCACCTGCTCTTCTACAGTGTGACCTGATATGAAGTCTATGTCCCTTCCCCATTTTTCTGGGGAATCTTGTAACTGCTCTAACCAAATGCGATTTGATGCTCGTTGAACTCCCAAGGTATGTCGCAAAAGGCCATGCAGCTTCTGCCTCATTCTCTGGGGATGTCCACTCTGGGAGAAACCAGACACCAGCTCAGAATCCCAGCTATGCTGAGGCCACCATGTTGGAGGGGTCACAAGTAGATGCTCCTTAAAAAGCCCTACCTAAGCTTGCAGCCAACCCACATCAGCTGCCAGTCCAGCGGGTGCGCCATCCTGGACACCCAGCCCAGGTACACCTCCTGAGGACTTTAGCCCCAGACAACATCTAACTGCATGTGAGAACTGCCTAATCAAGCTCTGCTTAAATTTCTGACCCACAAAATCATCAGCAAAATCAATAAAGTGGCTGTGTTCGTGTGTCCCAGGGGGCCGTGTGCCCCGGGTGAGCCGTGTGTCCCAAGGGGGCCGGGTGTCCCGGTGAGCCGTGTGCCCCAGGGGAGACATGTGCCCCGGGAGAGCAGTGAGCCCCGGGAAGCAGTGGGACCCAGGGGGAGGGGCGTTGTGAACCAGAGGAGGAGCAGATTCTATTTGTGTAGTCCTCAGATAGTCACCATAAAACAAGCAGATTGTCAAATGACAGTGGGGAGGGGAAGGAGACCTGGGGGGAGATAAGAGAACAACCGAAGGACTGGTATGCATGCATATAAGTACAACCAACGAACACAGAACTCTGGGGAGGGAGGGCATGAATGGGAGGTGTGGGGAGGGCAATGGTAAGCTATGTACACATATAATACCTTAATAATTAAAAAAATAAAATAAAATAAATAAAGTGGCTGTGTTAAAGCACCAAGGTTTGGGTGATAATAACTGAGACACATAGCTCGCAAATCATAAAGCTAAGATTTGGAGCAAGGTGTGTCTGATGCAGAGGCATTATTTTTCCCAATTACGTATTCCCCAGGGTACATAATTCTCATTATTTTTCACATTCGGGATGTGGGGTTTCAATGGAGAGAACCTATAGCTTTGAAATCACTTTTCCTTTAGTAAATTGAATGGTCAGATAAGCAGGTCCGATTAAGATTGGGGTGAACAAAGTTAAAAGGAAGTACTCAGGTAGGATGCTGAGCTATAACATCCATTAAACCATTAAGCTACACCAAAAGCATAAAAGGGGTCTTTAAGGCACTGGACTCTCACTCAGTTCTTGTGGTTTAGTGATTAGGATCAAAATATATATATATACCAGAATAAAAGTCTCTACCTTGTCCCCAATCCCAAAAAAATATCTCCTGTTTTATCTTCCAGAAATCAAACATGGCAAATAATTGAGAAATAGACAGCTATTTAGATTTTAGCTTCACTACAACTCACAGAACGGAGGAGACAGGTCATGGACGCAGAATTCTAGTGGAGGCAAGCCTCTTTCACAAAGAAGAAGCAGAGCCACTGTCTTTGTTCTTGTCAAATATCATCAAACAAGACATACTGAGCACCCACAGGGTACAAAGAATCCTTGGACAGAAAAGAGAAAGGAGCAGAACATCGTTCTATCCCCAGAGAGCACTGGCAAGCTCTAGGGATAAGACAGAAGCACCTGTGAGGTGATGATGCAATTACTTACTTTTTGCATAAACACCCATACTTCCACAGGACACCCGTCGGTGTGAGGAAAACAAGGAGAGAAGAATTCTGATAGAAGAGAAGAAATCTAACATTTGAGGGCCCAAAGCAGACGATATATTTCTAGTACAATTGTCATCGGATTCCTCTTGTTCTTTTTTGCAAATGAAAGGGCACACGGAGCCGAAACCGGTGTGGCTCAGTGGATAGAGCGTCGGCCTGCGGACTGAAGGGTCCCGGGTTTGATTCCGGTCAAGGGCATGTACCTTGGTTGCGGGTACATCTCCAGTAGGGGGTGTGCAAGAGGCAGCTGGTCGATGTTTCTCTCTCATCTATGTTTCTAACTCTCTATCCCTCTCCCTTCCTCTCTGTAAAAAATCAATAAAATATATTTTTAAATAAACAAAAAATAAAATCAATTTTAAAAAAATTTTTTAAAAGATAGCATAACACATCAGCAGTAAAGGTAGGAAGAACATAATTTCAGGGAGAGGTTGAAGGTACAGCTATCACAAAAGTTAATTGCTTTGTCTTTCAGTAAAATTTTGGTTTTACTGAAATTTAATATGAAATTGGGACAAACATTTTTTGTTATTATATGTTCATTTCTAGTCTGCAGAGGCAAGATTTTTCAAAGGAAAGAAATGGGAGGGGGAATAGATACAGAGGCAAAGAAGCATTGAACAGACTGTCAGAATACAGCGGGAGGGCATGGGAGGGTGGGGGGGAAGGGGGCCTGTAAGAGATCAACCAAAGGTCTTGTATGCATGCATATAACATAACCAGCAAGTAAGGGCATGTACTGGGGGGTAGGGGAGGCTGGGGGAGGTCAATGGGGGGGAGGGGGGGAAAGGAGACATATGTACTACTATTTGTAATACTTCAAACAATAAAAAAAGAAAGAAAGATAAATGGGTATGGTGTATTAGTCTTCCACAGGCATTTTGCTGTGTATTTGTATGGGATTCACATTGGTAATTAATAGGGTTTGCAGAGAAATACTAGCTACGGGGCGGTGACACCCTTGTGGATAAATGTCAGGGCAGGTGAAGGCCTGAGGATGCCTCGTGGAGGCATGTTCCCCCTCACCAGGCAGGTGGTGTGAACCCAGCAGAGAGGGAGACCATTGTGGGCTGGAGACCTTTTCTCAGATGCAAATTGATATCTGGGCAGTCACCGGAGTGGCCCCCCTCTACCCTCCTGCGGTACTTGGTGCTTTCGTGAGTGGTTTCTACCCTTTTAAAAATAACATCATTGAAACTTTATTTTAACTGTCTTTCAGAGGCATCGAAGAAAGAACCTAAATGTGTATGGTTTTTAACTTATTTTTTTAAGCTAAGTACACTCCAGCTGTGTTGACTATAAGGTTTTTTAAACTTTTTTTCTTTCAATTTTCTATTCTAGTTACCCTTTTGGTATCAAATTGATGATGGTAAGCAAAAATCTCTCCCATTTTTCCCCCATTTGCCTTGTCAACAAATTTTAATACTTGAAAGTCATTTATACAGAATATTAGCCTGGAACCAAGCTCCCCGAGTTCAATTCTGTCACATTCCACCCCAATAAGACTATAGGCCGTGCCTAGTCTCCCCGTGCCTCAGTTTCCCTATTGGTAAAAATGGGGGTAATCGCGCTATCACTCTTACAGGGTCATTTAAATAATTAAATGGGATAGTATTTATAAAATACTTTGGGAACTTCCTGGTACAGAATATGTCCTTTATATACATAGCTATTGTAAGTATCGGGAGATAAGACCCAAAAGGGCAGGAATCTTTTTTTTTTAATATATTTTATTGATTTTTTTACAGAGAGGAAGAGAAAGGGATAGAGAGTCAGAAATACTGATAAGAGAGAATCATCAATCAGCTGCCTCTTGCACACCCCCTACTGGGGATGTGCCCGCAACCAAGGTACATGCCCTTCACCGGAATCGAACCCAAGATCCCCCAGTCCGCAAGCCGACGCTCTATCCACAGAGGCAAACCAATTTCGTCAAGGGCAGGAATCTCTGTCTGTGTTGTTCACTGTTGTATCTTCAGTAACTAAATAGTTCGTACCACCTAATACATGTTCAATACATGATCACTAAATAAACATATGATTTCATTTACTTATTTTATTTGCATAATAACCAGGGAGACCTTGCTAGAATTCTATTATTCTGAGAGAAATAGAAACTTAACTAAAAGAAAAACATTAAATTCTATGGTGACCAAATAATTAGACTCAGATTTAAGGAATCTCACACTGAGGTCCCTCTCATGGGCCAACAGGGGAAACATACAGCCCAAGGAATTTCAAGGAGAGTTGCAGTAACATTTGTGGTTGCAGCAAATGCTAAGTATTTACTACAAACCAGGGCTGAGTGTTAGGTCTGATCAAATAATTGTATCAATCTTCCCCCACCTTCCCCTTCCCCTACCTTTGGACCACTTCCCAAGGGGCATGCCCTTTCGCCTAGACCACATTCCACTTGCTAAGACCATTGTCTTTCCCCTCCGGACCTTCCCAGGATCTGGACCTGCCCAGAAAATTCTCCACCCAGAAAAAGCCCGCCTAGAGTCCTTTAAAATCTCTGACTCCCCACCCCTGGGTGCTGGCACCATTTGGGGGCTCAGCCCATCTGGTCTCCAGATGACCTAATAAACATACAGTTCTTTACCTCTTTGGCCTCATGCCTTCCTTCTTCAGTGACCCCAACATTTGCTACCGAAACCTGGGGCCCTAACAGTGAGCCCCTTAGTAATTAATATGAAGGGATGCTGTACCGAACAGAGTGATGAATGCGGAGATATTTCCACAAAAGCTGGACTCTAAAGCCAGGGGCTGGAGGGAAAGGAAGAATGTAGGTAGTCGTAGGCGAGGTGAATGAACAAAAAGGTGCTCCTAAATGAACCCCGGGTTTGACCTTTTCCTTTTCTGTCTGACTCTGTGTAAATGTGAACGTGTTCGGGGCAGAAAAAGAATATTGGGGGGCAGCTATAAATCATAAGAAATGTTCACCATGCTCGGTTAACCCTGATTGTTCTGTTCTGATTAAAGAAAGTACCTCCTGCCGAAACCGGTTTGGCTCAGTGGGTAGAGCGTCGGTCTGCAGACTGAGAGGTCCCGGGTTCGATTCTGGTCAAGGGCATGTACCTTGGTTGCGGGCACATCCCCGGTAGGGGGTGTGCAGGAGGCAGCTGGTGGATGATTCTCTCACATCGACATTTCTAGCTCTCTATCTCTCGCCCTTCCTCTCTGTAAAATATCAATAAAATATATATATTTTTTTAAAAGTACCTCCTAACCTGGCTGGGAGTTACACGTGGGATCTGGCAGTTCACCTGGAAATGTGATCCATCCCCCCCCCAACCCCCACATCCTGGAGCTGCCTGTTACCATGGAAAGATGAACCCCCTTGTGGCAGAAACCAGAGGCACCAGCCCTTGGCAACCCTCCAGCCCTTTGCAAACCCCCAGCCTGCATTGCCTGTGAACTGCCCATCTTGCATACCCAGTCTCATCCCTTTTGCCTACTTCCTTGTGTAATCTTCGTCATTCTGACCACTGTAAACAGCTGGCTTGAGGTGGGGAGCAGAGCAGATTTTTATGGGTGACCTGGCAGTCCCGGAATAATGTTCACACGTGATTCAACCCTGTCCCTGCTGAACTGGCTCAAGTAGTGACAGCAGCCGGGACCCAATGATTGGCCGGGTATAAAGGACAACGTTAATCCACAGTGATACAAGACTTCCTCTCTCTTCCTAACTCCTAACTCTGCGTATATCAGGACCCCTGACTATACCACATTGTTATAGTTTGTTTAAATGTCCCTGTTGCCCACTAAATATGGCCTCTTCGTGGGCCAGGACCATGTCTTTTTACTAATTTTCGTGTCACCTTCTCAGCATCCTCAGTCATAGCGCAGTGCCATTCACACAGTAAACATACAAAACACAACTGAATGAAATGAACGTCTTTTTGCTTCTTACCAGTTCAGGGAACTCTAACATGTGCGAGTGACCAACCCAAGAAGGCACAAGAAGGCGCAGGATATGATTTGGGTTTGAGACAGTGCCCGGTCAAAGGAACACAATCATGAAAATCCCTCAATCTATGGAAACGCTTTGTAACCAGACAGTCAAGGGGTCCCGGCTGACTATCACTATGTGAGCCAGTTCGGCAGAGACAGGGTGGAATCATGTATGAGCATTTATTCCAATGATGCAGGAAGTATGGGAGAGTAGCAGGTCATCCACAAAAGTCTGCTCTGCAGCCCCCCATAAGCCAGCTGCTTATATTGGGACTAAGATTATTTGGCAACAGGGTATACCAAATGGGCAGTTTGCAGGTAACGTGGGCTGGAGATTTGCTAAGGCCTGTGGGTATGCAAAGGCTGCGGGTCTTCAAAGGGATGGCAGCTCTGGATTCTGCAACAAGGTTGTTCATCTTCCCATGAAAACAGTAGCTCCCAGATAGGGAGGATGGCCCGCATGTCCAGGTGCGCTCCCAGGTCCTGTGCGCAACGCCCAGCCAGGTTAGAATGTGCCTTCTTTAATCAGAACAAAACAATCATGGTTAACAGAGCATGGTGAATACTTCTTACAGTTATAGCTGTTACCCTCTCAGTTTGTGCAGGCATTGGAAAGCCAGATAAATGGGTCAAGGCAAATTATACCTAATGTTTGCGACTTTTGAAAAAGTTTGCCAGCCAAAACCGGTGTGGCTCAGTGGTAGAGTGTCGGTCTGCGGACTGAAAGGTCCCAGGTTCGATTCCGGTCAAGGGCATGTACATTCGTTGCGGGCACATCCCCAGTAGGGGGTGTGCAAGAGGCAGCTGGTCAATGTTTCTCTCATTGATGTTTCTAGCTCTCTATCTCTCTCCCTTCCTCTCTTTAAAAAATCAATAAAATATATATATATATATTTTTTTTTTAAGTTTGCCATACTCCGCCTTCTTTGCATGAGCCTCCACCTACTGCACTGCTGTGTGAGTTAACACCCGGCAGATGTAGACTGAGTTCATCAGAGGGCAGCGCTATGCATCCACTGACTCCCTTTTCACATCGTCTCCCGGGAAGTTCAAACAACTCGTCTTAGCCTCGTCTGCAATCTGTATGTTTAACTTGAATTTCTAGGATGATCATCTTTTCTTTTCCTCCATTGTCCATTTTACCTATTTATCTCTTCATTCCTTATTCCCCTACGGGGGGAAAACATGTGTGTAGTTTGCTTAAGATTTGCATCTCTCTCCATTTCATTAAAAAGATAACCAATACTGTTCTTGGATGGGAAGAAGTGCTAGAAAAGAAATAAGGAGCCGAGACCAGTTTTGTTCAGTGGTAGAGCATCGGCCTGCGGACTGAAAGGTCCCAGGTTCGATTCCGGTCAAGGGCATGTACATTGGTTGCAGGCACATCCCCAGTGGAGGGTGTGCAGGAGGCAGCTGGTGGATGATTCTCTCTCATCGATGTTTCTAACTCTCTGTCCCTCTACCTTCCTCTCTGTGAAAAATCAATAAAATATATTTTTTTAAAAAAAAAGAAATAAGGAAAATCCTTTTCAAAGATTACATGACAACTAACGCTGTTCACTCTCGATCCGCATTGAAATGTTTGGCTCCTTCAACACGACTAAAACACAAAACCACATGCAACAGCATGGATGGACCTTGAAAGCATTTATGCTGAGGGGGTTGGGGGGGGCCAGACCCAAAGGACCACATATTATATTACTTTGGTTATGGGAATGATCTAGAAGAGTTAAATTCATCAGGCCAAGAAACAAATTGGCGGTTTGCTTTGTGGAGACGGAGAAATGGAGAGGGCTGCTCAGTGGGTATGGAGTTTCTTTCCAGGGTGAGGAAATTGTTCTGGGATTAGGTGGTGGTTATGGTTGCGCAGCTTCATAAAGGTACTAAAAGCCAATAAATTATACACTTTAAAGTGGTTAAAATGATGGATTTGATGTTATGTGAATTTCACCTTATTTTTTTTTAATGCACACTAAAAAAATACTAATGGGATCTTTTGTCCGCAGATGTTCTTTTTAACTTCAATTCCAAAGCCTTGGGATATTCATCTGAAATCAAATGCACTAAAAGTTGCCAACATTTACCCTTTTCACAATTAAAAATTTGAAGTAGTAAAGACTGAATGATTTGTTTCAAAGAAGAAGAGGAGAGGGGAGGGAGAGGCGGGAGAGAAGGAGGAGGAGAGAGAGGAGAAGGAGAAGAAGAAGTTGTTAACCTGTCTGAAAAAGACAATCAAAATAAAGGAAGAAATTGTGGATCACTTTTTCCCAAATCACACCCAGCAGAACTACCCTCACATGTGGCATATCTTTATTTTCATAATAAAATCTTGAGAAATACTTTAGGAAAACCAAATTTAGATGGCACATGGTTTTGTGTGTGTGTTTTTTTTAATTTCTGGGTAATTTTTTAAAACTCGGAAAATAACCAATACATATCTATAGCAAATAATCCAAAGAAAGGAATTTGTTACTTAAAATACTTTTTTTAATTGTCATTATTTACTCCAAATAGTTTGGTCTTCTCACTACTAATTTTTTAAATTTTATTGTTTAAGGTATTACAAATAATAGTACATATGTCTCTTTTATTTTTTTCCCAGTGACTTCCCCCAGACTCTCTAACCCTCCCACCCCACCCCCGGTTCTACTACTATTAAGTAAATCAAGCTTCTGACAGTTTTTCTAAGCCCACCTCCATCCCTCCATCCAGAGTGCTTGGCACCAAAGAAACAAAGGTAAGGTGAAGCTCATGGGGAAAAGAGAGAAGAGGTGAGGAACAGGAAATGTGTTTGGGATTATGAAGCTATGAGTTTAGAGCTTGTTGTCTAATGAGGACTGGGTATAGGATTGCGATTCAGAGTTGATAGCTGGTGTACACAGTCTGCCCTTCCACACTGGCGTCAACATGGAGGAAATGGTGATGAGCTTGACGTCAGACACCCCTGGGTTTGAATCCAATTCTGTATGTGTAACCTCCAGTGTTTATCTACTTGTAGGCTCAGTCAACTCATATGTAAAATGGGATTAACAATATCTATTGCATGACATTATTATGATGACTAAATATTGTGTTCCCAAGCGACTTAGCACAGTGTAGAGTTCATACTAAATCTTAAACATTACAATTAGGAAGGTAAATATTACCTCATTGCCACCAACATTATTCACCTTATATATCTGTAAACATGGCCCAAATACATATTGGCTTGTTTGGCTTTTTAAAAAATACATATTTTTGATTGATTATGAGAGGAAGGGAGAGAGAGAGAAAAATATCAATGATTATAGAGAATCATTGACTGGCTGCCTCCTGCACATCCCCTACTGGGGATCAAGCCCAGTCTATGCCCTGACTAGGATTCAAACCATGACCTCATGGCTCATAGGTTGACACTCAACCACTGAGCCATGCTGGCTGGGCTTGTTTGGCTTTTATATGAATACCAGAGGCCCAGTGCATGACATTCGTGCACTCAGGAAGGGGGGGTACCCTCAGCCCGTCCTGCACCCTCTCGCAGTCCAGGAACCCTCAGGGGATGTACAACTGATGGCTAGGGGCAGTGGACCTAAGCTATTAGTAGAACATTCTTAGTGCTGCACGGAGATGGGAGAGGCTCCCGCAACCACTGCACTCGCCAACCGTGAGCCTGGCTTCTGCTGAGCAGCGCTCCCACTGTGGGAATGCACTGACAACCAAGGGGCAGTGCCTGCATTGAGCGTCTGCCCCCTGGTGATCAGTGCATGTCATAGCAACCGGTCATTCCACTGTTTGGTCAATTTGCATATTAGCCTTATATGCCTGCAGGATTGGGTTGAAACTGGCTCTCCAACATTCCCTGAGGGGTCCCACATTGCAAGAGGGTGCAGCCAGGCCAAGGGACCCCACCAGTGCACGATTGGGGTTGGGGAGGGATTTAGGAGGTTGACCAACGGGGGAGGGTCTGCGGGAGGGCTCCAGGGCATATCTAGCCGATCTCACTCAGTCCTTGATGAGCCAGACCCCAGCAGCAAGCTAACTTACTAGTTGGAGTGTCTACCCCCTGGTGGTCAGTGCATGTCATAGCAACTGGTCAACCGATGGTCAGGGCACGTCATAGTGAATGGTTGAAGGCCTTAGCATATCATTAGCATATTATGCTTTGATTGGTTGAACGGACAAACAGACACTTAGCATATTAGGCTTTTATTATATAGGATATGTCATACTGGGCATCCCTCAAGCTATGGTGGCTCTTTTGGCCATTTATATATTTTATGTCCCCTGTCCTAACTTTTATTTTTTTACTTACTTGAAAGACTTTCACTTTCTTTTCCTCTCCATCTTGCAGAGTATCATTCTTTTTCCCTTTGTACTATCCAACCCTTTGCCTTCCAGTAGACTAGTTTCAGCTCCTCTTGGTTGTCTCACTGCAATTCCAAATCGTAGTAATGAGCCGAACATTAGTCAACTGGCTAACTGAAAAGGACAGTCCTTCTGCTGCCATTTGCCTTTTAGGAAAGAATAATAAGTTGATTCACAGTCCGTGGCTCACGGATGAATCTGGAGAGTCTGTTCCCAGCAGGCAGGGCATATGCCTTCTGTGCAACAGCTGTCTCTCCGTGCTATCACTTCCAGCACAGTATTGTGCTAAAACAGCAAGTAATGTCATAAAAATGGGACAATTCAGCTTCCCCTCTGTGCACTGGGGAATGCGATTAGGGGGAAAAAATCAAGGGGAAAAAAATGTGATTTTTCATCAGTGTAATAAAGGAAATGCCCACCAAACAGCTGGGCTGAGGGAAAGGTCTAGGAGATGATGCTTCCATTTCTCCTTTGCTAACGAGAAGCCTCAGTGATTCTCTGGCTTGCCTTCTGATGCCTTGCCAGCAGCGTCAGATTTTCTGAAGCGAAAGCAGGGAGATGCTGACAGCTGTGCCCAGCATGGAAACTGCCAAACAGCAGCAGCCACCGTCGCCTGTCTTGTGGCATCAAGCCAAAGGGAGACATCAATGACGCGCTCAGATCCAAAACAGCTTGCACGTATCAGAGGATTTAAGGGAGGACAGAGCCTGTGGAAGCATCATCAGCGCTACAGTGTATTTCTTCTCAAATCGTGAGGACCCTAGGATTTCCAAGAAGGTGCTTGTTGAAATGGATCCAGGGAAAGAGCATACCGCCATGCCTGGTATCAGATGAATTTCAGAGAAAAATAAGCCGAAACCAGTTTGGCTCAATAGATAGAGTGTCAGCCTGTGGACTGGAAGGTCCCGGGTTCAATTCTGGTCAAAGGCATGTACCTTGGTTGTGGGCACATCCCCAGTAGGAGGTGTGCAGGAGACAGCTGATCTATAATTCTCTCTCATCAATGTTTTTAACTCCCTATCCCTCTCTCTTCCTCTCTGTGAAAAAATCAATAAAATATATATTTTTTAAAATAAAAATAAAATAAAATAAAATATAGCAATAACTTTGAAGTCATCACAGTGCCATGCTATTTCACATATATCATTCAAACGCTTTTCACCCTAACCTTTTGAATTAGGGACAGCTTTTTCATTGGTAAAAACTAATTTCAATCTAGCTTACACAATAAAAAGAATTTATTAGCTGGTCTAGATTCATGAATATTAGGTACCTCAGAGGACACTCTTGTCAAACTTCCATTATTTTGTCCTTGGACAGAATGTCTCCTCTTAGAAGGCAGAGTTGATTCAGAGAGAAGGACAGTCTTGAGCTTTCTCCATGGTCAGTTCCCTCCGCTTGGTTTTCATGAACAAACAATCATCATTGCTTCCATACGTCCTCAAGAGTTCCTGTCCCCACACTGCTAAACAAGTATCAAAAGCCCCACTGAGAGGGAAAGAGGAAAGAATAATGGAAGAGAAGAAAAGAGAAACCAGCCGAAACCAGTTTGGCTCAGTGGTAGAGCGTCGGTCTGTGGACTGAAAGGTCCCGGGTTCGATTCCGGTCAAGGGCATGTACATTGGTTGCAGGCACATCCCCGGTAGGGGGTCTGCAAGAGGCAGCTGGTCAATGTTTCTCTCTCATCGACGTTTCTAGCTCTCTATCTCTCTCCCTTCCTCTCTGTGAAAAATCAATAAAATACATTTTTTTAAAGAAAAGAGAAACGATGGAACATTTATAGAGGAAAGAGGAGCCTTTCTATCAATAAGATGAGAAAATAAATTAATGTTCGGTGGTGCTCCCGTTTCTCTCTAAACATAACAATAGATGAGGATTCCATGCATCTATGAGGATATGCTAAATCTGTCTGTAAAATATGCTGGCCTCCAGACACATGTGGTTGCTGTCGCTTAAATTACGTAATGAAAATGAAATAAAATTTAAAATTCCATTCCTCAGTTGCGCAAGCCACATTCCACATGCTCAGTACCACAGGTGGGGAGGGGCTACGATATTAAACAGCGTGGATACAGGTGCTCCCCACTGGGGAAAGTCCCACTGGCTAGCACTGATCGATAAAAAGGAGAAACCAACCCGAGCTTTTTGAAGCCTTCATTTGGCAGGCAAAATAAAGAGAAGCACTGTTCATGCTGAAACATGGAATTCATAATTAAAAACAAAAGGAGAAAATGAACTGTCAGGGAGTATTGCACCCATAGGATAGTAGGGATATAAACAGTCAGAAAGCCAGCAGAAAGGTAGGACATCTGCCCTTCATGAAGAAACCTCTCTGTACTCGAAAGAACTGAGAGAGATTAGAGCCAGGAAGTGAGAAAATGGCATCTGTAACATGGGGCTCAAATGTGGGGATCAGGGATATGCTTCTCAAAGTGAGAGATTTCCATGTCTAAAAAAATGGAGTTGGGCCCTCGCTGGTTTGGCTTGGTAGATAGAGCGTGAACCTGAAGACTGAAGGGTCCCAGGATTGATTCTGGTCAAGGCACATGTCTGAGTTGTGTGCTTAATCCCAGGGAGGGAGTATGCAGGAGGTAGCTGATCAGTGGTTCTCTCTTATCACTGATATTTCTAGCTCTCTCTCCCTCTTCCTTTCTTTCTGAAATCAATAAAATATATTTTTAATTAAAAATAAATAAATAAAAATGTAGTTGGGTGGGTTGCTTTTCTGGTATTTTTTTTCTCTCAATGAAACTAAAATATATTGAATTTAGTGTAAATTGGCTAATTGACCTGGTGCTCTATGATCTTCATATCTTAGGGCAGATGCTAGAGCTTACAAATTTTATTATGAATTAAATGCCAAATAATCCATTTTCTCTTAATTTTCTTAGATGAGTAATCATACCCAAGAAGAGGTAGTTGAATAGGCATATATTTCACAGGTACAAATAGCCATAATCTTAAAATGGAGATGAGACATTTTTAAACCCTTGATTTAACATGAAGTATGACGCCAGATGTCACTAAGTATATATAAACTAAGAATTTTTCAAGTCATAAAGCTCTTTGTGATCTCATGCAAAATTTGTTCTCTCTAACCTTCCAGATAGATTAGTGCATTGACCATGAAATCCAAAAATCCCATGATTCTTTCATCCTCATAAAAATGAGGATGAAAATCAATATTTCCCCTTTTTTTTTGTACTACAGAGTGACCTGTAGAAAGTACAGTTTTTAATTTTAAAAAAATAAAAACATGTTTCCTATGTCCTTGACAGATATATTTTAAATGCCAATGTTTAAAATAAATATATTTATTATTTCTAAAATAATATGCTCATTACAGACAAGCAGAAATTATTTGTTTAAAAGTAGAATAAAGATTCAAACATATTTGTGCAACTTAAATACAATCCCTATTGACAGTTTAATTTTAATTTTTTTGTTATTTGTAGCTTAATAAGTATGTTTTTATCCTACATTTACACTTAGGATTATTTTTTAAAGCTGTCAATATAAAAACTTTGTTTATATCATTTTATATAGTACTAGAGGCCCAATGCAGGAAGATTCATGCAAGAATGGGCCTTCCTTCCCTTGGCTGCCTGCACTGCCTTTGCTCTGCCTGGAGCTGCCTTTCCACCTTCCCATGCTGCCCAGAGGCCCCGAGTGGCTGGGGCAGTGCAGAACGCCTGCATTGTCACCATGGCGACAATGCAAGTGTCCCCAGCCCCCAGCCACTCGGTGCCTGTGTATGCAAATTAACCCACCATCTTTGTTTGGTTAATTTGCATACTCACTCCTAGTTGGCTGGTGGTCATCACGAAGGAACAGTCTATTTGCATCTTGCTCTTTTATTAGTGTAGATAATTCACTTAACGACTCTCTTAAGATATTTTTTTTTTAATTTTGGATCAGCATAAATACAATGGCAACAAATACTATGGGAGACAAAATGTTATACAACATTGGGGTTTAGTGATTTTGTATTCACGCACTGCTAGAAAAGACCTGACTATTATTTCCTATTTAGGGGATCTTGGAAAGCTATTAGAACTCTCTGTGCTTCAGTTTCCTCATTTGTAATACTGAATTCATAGGGTTGTGTTGTTTTTTTTGTTTGTTTGTTTGGTTGGTTTTGAATATTTTTTTATTAAGGTATTATATGTGTACATAACTTGCCATTGCCCCCCTCCCCAATAGGGTTGTTTTAAGACTTAAAAGAGATGATATGACAGCCCCAGGCATAAAACAGTATAGGCATAAGAAAGAAATAGTAGTAATCTGCATCAGAAAGAAATAATAGTATCTGCATAAGATTCCCAGAAGGGAAAATACAGGTTGGAAGCTATACACTGTGTCAAGTCTTTTGAGCAATCTTGCCAAGCTTTCTTTCTGGAAGGTTTCTGTCTGTGGCGATGCCACCAGTCACTTTTGAGCACGCCCGTTCACGACTGGCTTATCTGCACTGTTTCTAAATGATTTCTAATCTTAAGTAAGTCATCACGCAAACACCAGCCTTTTTCAGACAAAAATAAAGTCTACAAAAAAGAAAAAAAAAGTCACAGCTAGCATTTTGCTCTAAAACACCTGGGAGGAAAAGGCTTGAGCATCCATTTTTAAATATTCAGCGCCTCTGTTTTAGGTGCCTTTATTGCTAATGACATTCTCAGTGGGGGGAACGAGGTCCCGCCAGCAAGCGGAAGATGGCTGTTTTTAAATAAAAATAACAATATTTGAGGAGTTTGGAAGGAATGGATGGAAAGGGAAATCATCACATGATAACAAGAGTTTCGTCTTCCCTGTGCTGCAGCGAAATGAAGCTTTACCGCAGATCCCACTTGAGAGACTCTCCGGGCAGGTTTTGACTCCCCAGAATTTCGATCCCATTTCCCAAGGTTAAATGCCTTGCCTTGAGGCAGCTGCTCTGAATGATAAAGCGGACACTGTAGGACAGCGGTGCTCTTTGTAATGTTAATCACCCTTGATTCTGATGCCTGATGCAACTCCGGGGAAATCTACCAGTTCCGGCTGTGAAAATCTAACTCAGTTAAGTGCACATTATTGCAAAAAAAAAAATTTTTTTTTAACTTTTCATTTGGCAGGAGCATGAAGATAATTTGAGAGTTTCACCTACTTAGATACTTTATTTATGTTGCTGAACTGAATTTCCACAGGATAACATGTTGTGATGCAAAATTAATGTGTGTGTGTTTTTTTCTACGAAAGCAGATGGTATTTTATTTCAGAATTCACATATATTTATATGCTTATTAGATTCATTTTTATGGTATGAGCTAACCAGGGTAGTGATTTTTTATCATATATTTTACTTACTTATTTAGGATTTATGCCCCATCTGGCCTCAGAGAATGAGGATGTGTGCAGAGGAATACATAGGTAAAATGAGACATAAACCCATCATAAGTTTAATCAAAAGAGCAGAAGGAATGAGTACTTCGGACTGGAATTAATGCAGGTTCTGCTTATGGTTAAAAAAAAAATCCTCTAGTCCTACCTGGTTTAGCACAGTGATAGAGCAGCAGTATGAAGACCAGAGGGTCCTGGGTTTGATTCTGAGCATAAATCAGGGTTGTAGGCTCCTCCCGGGTCCTAGGGCCTCGGGCAGGAGGCAACCAATCGATTTGTTTCTCTCACATCAATGTTCCTCTCTGTCTTTCTCTCTTCCACTCTCTCTAAAAATCAATGGGAAAATATCCTCAGGTGAGAATTATTTTTTAAATCCTCTATATTTTATAATTGCTTATTTCAAAAGAAAAATATTCTGAATCGTTAAATACATTTCCACACACACAACTTTTAAAAAAAAAAAATAGGAAGCATCATATAAGTATATCTAAAGAAGAAATGGCCTGGCTGGTGTGGTTCCGTGGTTGAACGTGGACCTATGAATTAGGAAGTCACAGTTCGGATCCAGTCATGGCTCAATCCCCAGGAAGGGGCATGCAGGAGGCAGCCAATCAATGACCCTCTCTCATTAATGTTTCTAGCTCTCACTCTCCCTTCCTCTCTGAAATCAATTTAAAAAAAATTTTTTTTAAATAAAGAAGAAATGGATGTGAGGTCTGAGGAATCATAGGAGCTAAGAACAAAGAAAAGGCAAAAAAGTACGACAGGAAGGCTTTGAAGGGATGGTGCCTTTTATCAGTGTACTGTGGTTGGTTTAAGGAAGGCAATAATGAATAAAGTGAAGTCTCTATCATGGGACAAGGTGTGACAAACAGTAACTGGTCAGTAAATGTTGAAAACAAAATAAAACTGAGTACTTTCACATGTTACCTTCTTTCATTTTGAAGACAATGAGTTAACAAAGTAATAATAATATACTTAACCACAGCAAAGGAGTTAGGTGATCTGCCCAAAATTACCAAAGAAAGTCCTGTCCTAAAGTGATCCCTTAACCATCGCTCTACCCCATTGCATATTATACATGTATCTATGCTAGTCAAAACAACCCAGTCATGAGAATTGACTGGGAAAAAGCAAGGGTATTTCCTGTCTGAATTCACTTTCAAACCTATTTTATTTTGACCACAATGGCTATTATAAATTAACATTGAAAATAGAACTTTTGGCATTATTTCTGAGCTCTTGCTATGCGCTAAGTGCTTTACATTCAGCGGCTGATTTCATCTTCTCGTCAGTCTTAGGAGACAGGATTTAGTTAAGTGATGAAGTCTGAGGCTCAGAGAATGTTCCAAAGGTCACACAGTCAGTCGCAATGATAAACATAATTAAATTAGGATTTGGGCTGAGGCTTAAAAAGCCCATTGTCTTCACACAATCATGTCCCTTTGTAGCCTAAGTATGTAAGGGTATTTGTAGGAAAGATAGCTCTATTCCAGTATCAAATGTGTTTTTTGGACCCTACAAAGTACAATGGCTTACACTTTTTTCTTTTTCTGTTTCTTTTCCTTTTCCTTTTTTCTTTCTTTCTAATCACATCTAAGAGTACTAAAAAGACTTTTTTTTTTAACAGTGGTGGCTTTTGAATAA
The DNA here is from genome assembly GCA_963924515.1 of Vespertilio murinus. Lineage (NCBI taxonomy): Eukaryota > Metazoa > Chordata > Mammalia > Chiroptera > Vespertilionidae > Vespertilio > Vespertilio murinus. The sequence goes on along the minus strand of OZ004716.1, from coordinate 6,447,397 downwards.
AATTATGTTGTATACTTAAAACTAATATAGCCAAAACTGGTTTGGCTCAGTGGATAGAGCGTCAGTCTGCGGACTGAGGGGTCCCAGGTTCGATTCCAATCAAGGGCACGTACATTGGTTGTGGGCACATCCCAGTGGGGGGTGTGCAGGAGGCAGCTAGTCAATGTTTCTCTCTCATTGGTGTTTCTAGCTCTCTATCCCTCTCCCTTCATCTCTGTGGAAAATCAATAAAATATATATTTTTAAAAAATAAATAAATAAAACTAATACAATTCCTTTCTGTATCTCAGTTCTCACTGCCTTTCAATACAGTCAATGTAATAATTCCATTGAATTGACTTAAGTGTTTGTCAGAGGCCACCTTTTCACTAAACAAGGAATCCCTCTTACATAAGACTTTGACTTCTCATCTGGAAAATAACATTATAGGGGAGGTTAAAGAATTTACTCAAAGTCACAAAGCTGATGAGGCACAATACTGATAAAGGCCAGAGCCCAGCTTCTGATCCTGCCCTTTCCTGATGGGCCATTCCTCTCACATACAAGTTCTCCTTCCAGACGAGGCCATCTGTTCAGCACCCTGGACAGTGTGCAACATCTGGAACTGGAACCATTTTTATTTGCTTTATTTCCACAGCCGTGTTCTCTGAACACTAGGTTTTACATACAGTTTGTTGAAGAAGTAAAAGAACTGTTAATAAAGATAAAGAAAGGGAGACATTGTTCTAAGCAAACAGTATATTATTTCTCCCTACTTATGAGTCTTTTGCCCTAGTTGCTTTTTTTTAAGTATGTTTTTATTGATTTCAGAGAAAAGAAGAGAGGGGGAGATAGAAACATCAGTGATGAGAGAGAATCATTGACTGGCTGGCTCCTGCATGCCCCCCAACTGAAGATCAGGTCTGCAACCAGGGCATGTGCCTCAACCGGGAATCAAACTAGTGACTTCCTGGTTCATGGGTCGACACTCAACCACTGAGCCACACTGGCCATGCTGCCTTAGGTACTTTTTTAGGGTATCCTCATAAAGAACTTTGCATCAGCAGCTATGTGGGTGGCCAACATGAATGGTTAGGGATATTCCCCAGTGGTTTCTTGGCAATGAAAAACCAAAGAAGATTAAAATGGAATTTTATGTCAAGAAACCAGTCATTTTTCTACGTCCTCTTTCACAGCCTTAAAATATGATTCCCTATTTAAATACCAAAAATGTATTTCATGTACAGCGCTCACTCTGGGCTAATCTCTCAATCTATGCACAGAATGACTAAATCTGGCTTCTCTTTCAATGAAATATTATTAATGGAAGAGCTTTAGGAATCATTTCCTCGTGAAATATAAATCTGTCTCTCTGAATAAAGCATTCTGACAGGCAGCCTAGGAAGTACTAATACAAGGTAACAACCTATCTGTACAACTGAACTTTATTTGACTGTGAGAAAAAACAGCATAAAATTCTATTATGGCGCATCAGAAAGGCCTGGCTCTCCCAAGGCCTTTGTATTTCTTTTACAGAAAGCCTCATAAATCATTTAAAATCATTGACCATATCTTACGCCTCCCTTTCAGCTGTAGTTCGGATGGAAGCTGTGTTACACTCTAACCGGCTTTGCTGCTCGGATGTAAAACAGAATTTATGTTTACTATTCTTCTGTAGACACCCACGCTTTCCTTCTGCAAGATAAACCTTCTAACGGCTCTAAATCATCTGTTTTCTTCGTGTGATTACTGAACGAATGGCAGATTTACAGGCCCAAGCCCATCTGTGCCAAGAAGAGATTACTTTTTTTTTTTCTTAATAGGAGAGATGGTATTGTTTTATTGGGACTCTTATCATCTCGCCAGGAATCTTCCAACTTGGACCCATAGGTACTCATGTTGCTCTCTGTGATAGCCTTCTCTACTCTGCCCTGTGAGACCAATGAAACATACCCGCCTTTATGCTAAAGAGGGGTTTCTCAGCTTTATTGACATTTGAGGCAACAGACACTTGGATCATTCTTTGTTGTAGGAGGATATCCTGTGCCTTGTAGGATGGTTAGCAGCATTCCTGACGTTAGCCCGCTAGATGCCTGTATCACACCCCCCACCCGAGTTGTGGCAACAAAAAATGTCAAATGTCAACGTGGCCAGTGTGGTTGGAGCATTGGCCTCTGCAGATTGAGAGGTCTTGGGTTTGATTCCTGGTCAAGGGCACCTGCCTGGGTTGCCAGTTCACTCCCCATCCCTGGTCAGGGCACAAGCGGGAGGCAGCAAGTCAATGTGTCTCTCTCACTTCTCTCTCCTCTCCTCTCCTCTCCTCTCCTCTCCTCTCCTCTCCTCTCCTCTCCTCTCCTCTCCTCTCCTCTCCTCTCCTCTCCTCTCCTCTCCTCTCCTCTCCTCCTCTCTCTCTCTCTCTCTCTCTCTCTCTCTCTCTCTCTCTCTCTCCCCTCTCTCCCTTACTCCCTTCCACTTTCTATGAGGGGAAAAAAGCAATAGAAAAAAATATCCTCAGATAAGGATTAAAAATAAATAAATAAATGCCCAATGTCATATCGAACAATGTCTCCTAGGAGAGAAAAAATCCCCCTCAGGGGAAAAACTCTGTGAAAGCACTCCACACTTTTCTGGTAAATTGTGGGGAGGAAATTAAAGCAAAGGTACACCTACTAGACACTCCAACAGAATTCATCCCGTCTACTCCTCCATGCCTTCGTTCCTTCATCAACTCTTTCTTCCCTTGAGTCATTCTTTCTCTCCTGACCATGTGGAGGTTCAGCAGTCCTTGCCCTCTGTAAGGAACATTCTCACGGGGTGTTGGTTTTACAGTTATTTGAAAGGTGTGCCGAAACCGGTTTGGCTCAGTGAATAGAGCATCAGCCTGCGTACTGAAAGGTTCCAGATTCTATTCCGGTCAAGGGCACATACCTCGGTTGTGGGCACATCCCCAGTAGGGGGTGTGCAGGAGGCAGCTGGTCGATGTTTCTCTCTCATTGATGTTTCTAACTATCCCTCTCTCTTCCTCTCTGTAAAAAATCAATAAAATATATTCTTTTTAAAAATAAAAATAAAAAGAAAGTTGTAACTCCCGCACTAGGTCCTAAGAAACTTGGGTGGTAAGCCCAGGAGAGAGAAAATATTGAATATATCTGAATCCCAATGTACAAACTGGAAAGAGTAGTCACAGTATTTATACTCACAAAGATTTTACTTTGTGGGTTGGGTGTTAGAAGAAGACATAATGCAACAATGAGTTTTAAGATGCTAACAGCTTATAATAAAGATAAAGAGAGAAAGGAAGGTTCCAACCACACACACAAAATTCAGAGGGGCCATGTGAGGGTAGGGAAGACTGTGTTGAGGATTATCAACTCAAATCTGGAAGATAGAAAATGTACCAGGTGAAGGGAAGTTCCCTAATGCTTCAAGTTCCCAATCTTCTTTTAAAAAAAAATACTAAATTTTATAAATAGACTTGGACATATTTCTTGAGAAACTTGGAGTAAATTATGTAATAAATATAAACCCTGGATTACAGATATTTTTCCGTTGGTAGATACTTCTCTCTACCTTCAAGTGTTTCCACACTGTGTGTGCACTTCTTTCCCAATTAGGAAACAATCAATACGCTTTACAAAGTTCATTAAACATTCTGGCTCCTGTATGTCTGACGTGAAGCCCGGTGCAGTGAACACCTTACAGTGACTTTTAGCCTCCGAGGGGATTCTTTTTATGAGGACCCCTTAGAGAGCAAGGAAGTGCCAGTAGCGTTGACATGACATTTTCCAAATTGCACAGAACAGCAGCAGGCCTTTGAAGAAGTCTCTGCCCAGGAATCGGTGGTTCAGGAAACCAAGTCATCTATCTCCAGTCCTCCCAACTCTCGGAGTGATTTCTGCTGTGGCAGCTAAAGCCCCTGGCACCCCCCTGCCCAGGCCCCCGGAAGGTCACATTTGCATTGGCCGCAAGGACGGTCCAGGTGGCGCTGCCCATGGTACAGTCTGCTACTGCTCGCCTGCTTAATTACAAACCCTTCCCCTGCCAGCCTTCCTTTCCTTGTCACCTCCTGCTGTGCACTGCGTGGACATGTAGTTGGAAATAGGAGGAAAGGAAAATAAAGCTGGGGGTGCAGCTACGAATCTGGGAGAAAGAATCTACAGGTCAGTGCAGGCTGCTTGCGGGATGCAAAACAAAGGAGGGAGGCAGGAAAGGTTACCTGAGACAAATTATCCCCTGGAGGACATGAATAAGATCCTCGTTGGGTTGATAAGAGCACTGGCCTGAATGCATGCTGACCTGGGTTCCAGGACCAGCTCTACTGGCTCTTGGCTCTGCCATGTGCACAATCTGTGCATTAAATTATAACTACTAGCAACCAACTTCACAGTCATTCATTCAGTCATCACAGCATTAGCGGAATGCTCAGAACGTGCCGGATATTGTGCTATAAGACATGGTCAACAAAAGTAGACAGTCCCTCCCCTTGGGGAGCATTCAGTCTAATTATAAAAAACATACGTTGCCCCAGCTGGCTTGATTCAGTGGTTAGAGCATCGCCCAGAGGACCGAAGAGCTGTGGGTTCAATTCCAGTCAAGGGCATGTACCCCAGTTGCAGCTTGATCCTGATCTCAGTAAGGGCACATGCGGGAGGCAACCAGTGGATATGTCTCTCTCACATCAACGCTTCTCTCTCTCTCTCCCTCTCCCTTCCTCTCCGAAATCAATAGAAATATATATTTTTTTAAAGACAGTAAGAATATAATTTGAATACACCATCATTCTAGTCTTTACAAAAAAACATAGGTTAAAAAGGGGGGGGGACAGTAGAATGAGGAAAATGTTAAGACAGAACTGTGTTTCAGTACAGAGTTCCCTGAACGGGGGCAGAAACTAACTTCTCAGTGAGAATAAAGGAAAGCTTCATGGGATGCGATATATCAGATGTTTGTCTCCTAACGTGGTGGGCAAGCCACTTGAATCCAAGAACCAGTACTTTTACCCAAGCTCTGACGACCACTCTTCAGAGTTCAATAGGTGAGTATGCATGATGGGCCTGAAATCCTGCAACTTCTGGGGAAGTCGAATTAACTAAAATGGCTTATTTTCATGTGTTTTTAATTCTTAATGCATGAGAGAGAGAAGGAAAGGGACTGCCATTTATGGCAGTTCCCAGGGGAAATGGGCCTTCTCCTTGTGTGGCATCAGGACAGCTGTCTATAAGCTGTCTCACTACACACAGGCCCTCCCTGCTACAGCACTGACCCTGTGCCACCATGCAGTGTGGAGAGCCATCGAAAGAAGCACTTATTACTGCCTTGGATTGAAATCCAGGAGCCGGAATTGCTCGGGAGCTAAAAGCAATTTATTCCTAAGCTTTTGTTTTTATAACGTTGAGTCGATTCCCACATCCCATCCCCTGGGCTTTTCGACGGCAAGTTCCAGGACAGGTGTGCGAGGCCCCGGGGTTGGTTCAGCTCCAGATGGTTTCAAGCTTGTGCACGGGCCTAAGAAGTGACTCAACCCCAAGTTTTGCCTTTACAGAAACAGCTAGCCTAGTATTTTTAGATGTAGAGGAATTTCCACAAAAATTTCCTAGTCAAATCCACAAAACCATGTAAGTGCCACGCATGTGACTGGTAATTTCAGTAGAAGACCTGCCCCTTCCAAATGCTAGTGTGTGTGTGTGTGTGTGTGTGTGTGTGTGAGAGAGAGAGAGAGAGAGAGAGAGAGAGAGAGAGAGAGAGAAGACACAGTGGTTTCAACCAGGGGCTATTTCACTTTCTAGGAAACATGAACTGCTTGGAGATATTTCTGGTTGTCACACTGCGGGGGTTCCTAGCATCTAGTGATTAGAAGTCAGTGATGTGCCGAAACCGCTTTGGCTCAGTGGATAGAGCGTCAGCCTGTGGACTGAGGGGTCCCGGGTTCGATTCTGGTTAAGGGCATGTACCTTGGTTGTGGGCACATCCCCAGTAGGGGGCATGCAAGAGGCAACTGATCAATGACTCTCATTGATGTTTCTAACTCTCTCGCTTACTCTCTGTAAAAAATCAATAAAATATATTTTTTAATAAAAAAAAAGAAGAAGAAGAAGAAGTCAGTGATGCTGCTAAGGACCCTATAAGGCATGGAGCAGCCCTCCACCATAAGGAATTTTTCCGCCCCAAAATGTCTAGACTGCCAAGACTGAGAAATCTTGGGAAGAAGAAAGACAGAAACAAAAGAAATCAATGAATTATTCCAGCGTTGTTGTTGTTTTTTTCCTACAGAAATGAAGCCCAATCCCGGAACCATCACGTCTTCAGGTGGAGAGGATGCCCGGTCATTATAGTCCTGGGCCGTGGCATAGAGCTTCAGGATGACAAGACTGGTTTGTGCGCTCTAATTCTTTTTTTAAGAATCAATGATGATAGAGGATCATTGATTGGCTACCTCCTGCACGCCCCCATACTGGAAATCAAGCCCGAAACCCGAGCATGTGCCCTTGACAGGAATTGAACCTGGGACCCTTCAGTCTGCAGTCTGCCACTCTATCCACTGAGCCAAACCAGCTAGGGCTGTGTGCTCTGATTCCATTAGACAGACTCGTTGGATAAAAGAGAAAACATGTGCCACGGCTCCATGATAAGATTGCAAAAATATCACCCGTGTGCTGTAACTAAGAGGAGATAACCCCTCCAGCGAGCAACAGAAGGGAACTGACTGCATGAAGAGGCAACGAGAGAGAGAAAATATGTTCCTCGTTCCATTTGGAAAGAGGCGCCTGCAAGATGCAGCTCTGAGACGGGCTTGTGGGTTTAGGGACCAGAAGGGAAAGTGGTCTTTGACCTCCAAGGGATGCCGGGAAACAGATGCCTACAGATCCCAGGGAAGCATTTTTGACCCAACAGACTCCGTGCGTGTGTCAAATGGTATTTCTTTTCACGTAACAATTTGCTGCTTCTTGTTAAAAAATATGAGAAAACTTCCAAATTCCCATGCAGCCTCCCTGAGGCGTCAGCTCATCTGGTTGGCCACACTCCCAGCTGGAGTTCCAGATACCCACATTCTCTCGCTGCATGTGACTTAAGGATTTGTTATTCTAAGAGATAGCATGGGGCCTCCCTGTCTCACGGCTCACTGGGCAGCACACATCTCTGTAGAGCTTTCGGGAAGTTAGATGTATACTCAGAGAGAGGAAAATGACACGAGCTGGAGGAACGGGCCAGCTAGAGTTGGAATCCTGGCTGGATCCCCACTTTCACACGTGACCTTGGTAACACCTTCACATCTCCAGATCTCAGTGTATGAATCAGTTAATGAGGAAACACAACTGGGTGTGACAAGACACATAATTCTGCCAGGACCATGCCTCGTTCTCGGGACGTCTACTTCCAGGTTGTTATTATTGCGTTGAGTGTTACTTCTGAAACGCAAGGTCTAAAGCTACTTTTCCACCTATATTTTTCTTTTTTCTTTTTTTTATATTTTATTGATTTTTTACAGAGAGGAAGGGAGAGGGATAGAAAGCTAGAAACATCGATGAGAGAGAAACATCGACCAGCCGCCTCCTGCACATCTCCCACCGGGGATGTGCCCGCAACCAATGTACATGCCCCCGACCGGAATCAAACCTGGGACCCTTGAGTCCGCAGACCAACGCTCTATCCACTGAGCCAAACCGGTTTTGGCTCCACCTATATTTTTCTACATTTCTGTTTGTGATCTACCTGAGTCACATACCTAGCGGAAGCAAATGTTCCTTGTGCTTCTGGCTAATTGCACTGGTGACAAAGGTGCAAGCCACACAGGACACGGAAAAAAGACACTAGAAATTTGGAGAGACATATTTTCCTATTGAAATAAATGTCAGAGCCCATATTTTCCCTGAATTTCTTTACAATGAAGAAATAGAGCGGAATATCTAATTAGAACAGATGGGGGAGGTGATTCGTATGAATGCCCAGCCTCTGAAAAGAAGACATTTTCTTACACTCAAGTACACTTAATACCTATAGAGGCATCATACCAGTTATCCCTTCATGTGTCCTTCCTTCCCTCCACTTAGCAATGACCCCAAGTCCAATGGAAAATCCAGATCTCCTAGTGGAAGAGACTGGACACACTTGTTCTGAAATACAGTGCCTGAAATTTCATGCAGTCAGAGACTTCGATGGCAAAAAAAAAATCACTCTAGGTGTTCTGTTCACGGGATAATACTAATTATTTCAGTAATGGCGGCACTAGAAATACAGAACATCGTTTTGTGTAGACCCGATGGTTCCATATGAACATCTAAGTCCTGACGTTCTAACAGCCCCCACCTTTGAGTGACTTTCAGAACCAAAGGGAGAAAGGAAAGACCACAGCAGGCGAGACAGATGCTGGGAGCAGCATGCATGGGGGTGAGTCCTGTCGCCAGCACCTACCAGCCGTGTGAATGTGGCAAGTAATTTCCCTCTTCTGAGTCTTTTCTCATTTGTCCTATGGGAATAGTCTCGCCTATCTTTAAGGCTTTCTTGTAGATATTAAAGAAGACAATGCACATAAAGCATGTGAGACGGCCTGAGCTGAGCTACTAGAGAGTCCCATTCTCACCTTTCCCCAGAAGGGTTGCTCAGGACATCTCTGGCTCCAACTCAACTTCATCTGATGACTTCCTGCTTACTGTCTCTGCTCCTTCCCTCCACTGCACCTTTCTTTGCACACTCCCAAACCACTGAGGCAAAAAAGTCACTTCCTTTGGATGGATTCCCAGATGTGACCCCTCTCCCAGGGGACTTCAGAGTACAACCATCGCAGCCAGTGGCTCGCCAACTGTGATGCACTGTCTGCCATGATGACTGCAATGATCTCTGACCTTTGCAGAGCCTTTTGGATCCTTCACCCCCATATCTTCGTATTTGTCAGGATTCTCCAGAAGAAGAAAAAAGAATAGGGCATGTATATAAAAGGAATTATTTTAAAGAACTGGCTCCCAAGATTATGGATGCTGCCTGGCCGGTGTGGCTTCCATGGGGAAAAGAGAATGGGAAGGTGGCCCGCAATATCAGCCCTAAGTTATCTATCACTGCTCTACAGGATTGGGCTGGCTTGTTTATATTTATTGCAGTTGGCAGAGTTGGGCGCTTTAGTTAAATGCTTCCATCTTCTTACTTGTTTGATGGATTGATTTCTGCCTGAATCCCTTTAGTCCAACAATAAAGGATTAGTCGCCATTTTGGATAATCCCTGAAGCGTTATCAGTCTTGGTTTCTGGCCTTAATCACCCTCGACATGCTTTCAAGGAACCGGGGGCCGGTAAACTTCATTATAGATGGGGATAGGTTTTTAAAGGAGATCTAGACAATGAATACATTGCAGTTCTCCAGCATCTCTGTATTAACACATGTGCATACACTTATTAAAATAGCTATTGAACGTGTCCTGTGTGTCAGGCACTGTGCAAGCCGGGAGGGTCACAGCGGTTAATCGACAGTTCTTACCAGAATGAGAATAAGTGACTGAGAGACTGAATCTCAAAGTGTGAAAGGTCATGTGAATTTAAAAAAAAAAAATTCTCTTAAGTAAGAACGTGGCTTCATCTGCAAATGGAAACGCTAGGATTATTGTAAGGACCAAATTTTTTTTTAAAGTGTCACAGTGACTAGCACAGAGCTGAGTACATTTAAAAGTCATATTTAGAGAGCTCTTGATATCAACAATGGAAGCGCTTAGAGGTATAGCACTACTGTGATTTCCCACCCTATAATCAGGGATTGTTTGAGCTTCAGATGCCAGTGGATTTTAGGAATGGATTTATCCACAGTCTGCTATAGATCGGCAATTTCTTAGCAGTTACCTAGACCAGTGGGGTGCATCCTTCAGCTATATTGTATATGTTCTTAAATATGAATACATGTTTTAGGTATCCACGGAGCCATGAGCTTGGCTCTGAAGACAATATTAGCTTTAAAAAGCTGATTTTTTAAAAAAAATATACTACACGCAGAGAGTGATATCATTCTGAACTAATCGATAGCAGAACGGTGTCTAGGGACCCGCTGAGAGCTGTACCACTTTCTCCATACAAGATATAGTGAGCTATTCTATTATGTGTATAGCAGTAACGATTATACAATCCGTATCGTGAAAATAAATGTGACCTTTATGAATAATAATCTATTCTAGATCGAAAATAATAATAATAATAATAATAATAATAATAATAATAAATCCCATTACTGGCAGATAATAATAAGTTATAATGGCATTTTTTTATATCTATTATGTGTCCGTCCTCAGTATGTTGCATCTCACTTAATCCTCTAGCAGTCTAACGACATCATCTGTTATGTCCATTGACACAATGACACCGGGGCTCGGAAGAGTCATGCTTGTCACTGGTGGGACTGATACTCAACCCCAGGCATTCTAAGTCATGATGAGTACATGGGGCCAACACACAGGCGGTGTTCGTGTGTAGACATGCCTACCTTCCCGGAGGTGCTGTTTCAGACCTCCTTCTCTCTGGATGAGCCAGGGCAGGCAGTTCTGCTGGAAATGAGCGGTTTTCAGAGGCCACAGGCGAGGATACTGAAGCCACATCCACCGGTGGCAAAGAGGAGACTTGCGTTACAGCAGCACGGAGACCACCAGCCTTTTGCCAAGGAACCAGCCACCGCCACACCCGGGCTGAGAAAGCCGCCCTCTCTGTGAGGTCTGTGATTCCGCACCCTTCTGTTGTGCTGTGCTGCTTCTGAGCATGCTGGATTTTCGAGCATTCTCTAGGAGGGGGAGGGGAGGCAGGGAAAAAAAGCCAACTCAGTAAATCCCAGTATTTTTACTGCCTTTGCCAAATTTGACATCTTTCAAAGTAACTGTGGGAAGCACGCGCGATCTCTGCCAACTGCATGATTTAGCAGCTATAACATCTCTCTGAATCAAACCCATTCTGAAATCAAAAGGAGCCTGCTTGAGAATTTCATTGCGCCGTTGGATACCTACTCAAAGATCAATCACCCCGCTCCGTTCTGTATTCCCTGGTATATTTTTAAGCGTTCTTTTTCGCGGCGTACCTATTTAGTTAAGGGTAGCATTTTCAAAGACCAAAGATTGGGCCAAAAGGAGGAGGACATGCAATCTGAACAAAGAGTTTCTTTCTGTTCTGCACAATAGAATTGAGAGATACGGTCTGTTTTCTTTTCAGCTCTTTCTCCAACGGTGTGATACCTAGATTCTCAAAACGTTGAGTGTCCTTTCCCAAAAGGAAAATAGTATCTCTCTGCGGGACATCCGGTAGGATGAAATAGCTGTTTCCTACTCCACAGGGAATTTCTTCCGATGAAAGTCTATTTTTTAGGCTGAATATGATTGAGTGAGCAGAAGGCTAACCACGTTGCTATGGTTTGGCCTCCAATGACAATAGAAAAACATGTGTTTCCGAAACCGGTTTGGCTCAGTGGATAGAGCGTCGGCCTGCGGACTGAAAGGTCCCAGGTTCGATTCCGGTCAAGGACACGTACCTTGGTTGCGGGCACATCCCCAGTAGGGGGTGTGCAGGAGGCAGCTGATCGATGATTCTCTCTCATCAATGTTTCTAATTCTCCCTCTCTCTTCCTCTCTATAAAAAAATCAATAAAATATATTTTTTAAAATAATGTGTTCATAAACATGGTACAAGAAGAAATAATTTAACCATCTAGAACTGAAATATACATTGTAAATAAAATACTGACTATATATTGGGAAATATAAAAGGTGTGAACATTACCGAGTCTCAAAGGAATAAAAATAAAGTTGTTGAATTTGGATTTCCCCAAGGACTTCGTATATAAGGAACAGAAAGAAATTCTTGGCTCTCACTAATGCAAATATTTCAGTGATGACATATGCAGACAGTTCACTTATGCAGATACAAATGCACTGTGTTTAAAGGTGAAATCAACAAGGGAGACACTTTTTTCTCACAATAAGGATGTTTACAAAGGACTAATGTATGTTGATTTATAGGAGTTACTAAGAAAATGCTAGAAGTTAAGTATGAGCTAAATTCCCCTTGGAGAGTAGGGGGGGATCTTATATGAGAAATACTGCATAGCTTTTATCTTCCCCTCTCTCTGGAAGAAATAGAATCACACCTAGAAGCCATTCGTAGATGACAAACATCTACTAGTCACATTTTCTGTTTTAGAAACCAACAGCCTTGTATTAAGAGCCCAAATTGATTTCAACCGTAGTCAGTATCCATTCACATGGAATTAGTGTGGAGCACCCACCATCAGGAGTAGATTTGCAATTGTGTTGAAATAAGACAAGATTTTTAAACCGGTGTGTGTTCACTTTCCACAAGCCATCAAGATGCTAAATTGTGATTAATTACTTGGATGCAAAATGCATCAAATTATTTCACCACATAATATCTGCAACTTCCTTATAAAATCTAACATCTGAAGTGTGTGTCTGTGCACAGGCACGCACGTATATGTGCTAGTTTGGCCACAGGAAGACTTAGAACTAGAAATAATAATTTGTCACCAAAACATAAATAAAAATATAGGTTATTTGTAGGGAGAGCATAAAATGTATCATCTAAAGTGGATAATCTTGAGAGCTAAAGGGGACACTATGAATAATTGCACAGAGACCACAGACAGAAACTAGGATGTAGGATAACACTATATATTAAAATATCTTCGCCCTGATCCGAGCGTGAAACAACAGTGGCATGATTGGAGGGAAGAAGGGTGCTTTGGAGCTTCCATTTGAATCTAAGCTCTAACGTGTTAGTCGTGTACATATGTTTCCACACCCTCCATTTCCTCGTTGGTAAGATAACAAAAAGTACGTCTAACTTTGATGTAGTGTTACAATACACCAGAAAAAGTGTTAAGGTATCACATTAAGTCCCATGCTGACTAAGTCATGTTGTTCCTAGTTCCCTGTTTTACACGTGAAGTAATGGATTAGGTGAAGTTAAGTGACTTGCTCATTGTTACTCAGCAAGTAAGTGGTGAAACTGAAATAGGAACTCTGACTGCCAGTCTTATGTCCATACTCTGAATTACTGTGAGGTCCTAAAGATAATGATGTCAAGTTTTCATAGTTCATGCCAGGGCTAAGATACTGGATGCCAGACATCTAGCACCATGTTCAAAACATAGTAGAAAATAAAAACAGAGTTGCTAAAATTAAAAGATAGCTATCAATACTTTTTATATATAAACTAGAGGCCCAATGCACAAAATTTGTGCAAGAGTAGGCCTTCCTCCCCCACACTGCTGCCATCGGCTTCCCTCTGGCATCTGGGACCTCTCCTAGCCTGGGCTTCGTCTGGAAGGTCATCCAAAAGGACATCCAGTCTAATTAACATATTATGCTTTTATTATTATAGATTATTTTTTAATGATTTCAGAAAGGAAGGAGGAGGGAGAGAGATAGAAATATCAATGATGAGAGAAAATTATTGATCAGCTGCCTCCTGCACGCCCCTACTGGAAAGTGAGCCCAAAACCCAGGCATGTGCCCCAACCAGGAATTGCACTATGACCTCCACTGAGCCACAGTGGACTACTAATGCCTTTTGGAGGTTGCTCTCTGGGACTCACCTGGGAGCACATTGGTGGTGACAGTGATTTATCATGAGATCCTTTGCTAATTCTGTAGCTAAAGCTCTCACTTGAAGTGAAACATCTATTAACCTGATTCATAGTGAGTTCTGTAAATCAGTGGTGAGAATGAAGTGTGAGGTAAATTATTTAAATTACTTATTTTCTCTCAGATTCCTTAAAATCAAAGAAGCATTTTACATCGTCTGTTCATACTTTTATAGAACTGTAATTAAATGTCTGAGAATGATGGATACCATTTAAAGTACTGTGCAAATAGAGAATTATTAGAAATTAATTTGTTGGTGGATTACCTCAAACATTTACAAAATACCCAGAAAAGAGAAACAGCTTCTTAAAATGATTAACACAGCAATCACGTGACCAAGGAACCAGTAAGTTAAAGTTTGTTCATTCTGCTAGTTCATCTCCTAAGGAGGAAGTTGACTGAATTAAACATAGTAAGAAATTTTCACATCCAAGTTGATTTGCCTTCTAAATAAATTTTATGGGTACATATATAGATTTTTTTTCATATGCTTATAGAAGATTTAATACCTTGGAAAATGTACCAAAATAACATTTAGGAAGACATTTTAACAAAACTCCCCAATCAGAGTTTTTAAACTTTATGACTATGATTTAGGATGCTAGCAGCAGATAAAATTATTTTCCATCACCCATTTAGAATATTTGATTACTAATTTACATAGTCAAGGCTTCTGAGTATAATGAATGTGTAAGTCACCTTAGAGAGAGGGCCTTTTCAGAATTGAAAGTGAGTACCCTGCTGCCATCAGTCCAAGAATACTAATGAATACTAATGAAGCAAATACATGTCTACCCTATTAGGCTAAAGCACCAATATGCCAGGAAGTTGGATGTTGGTTAATACAGAAATGTGTGGGTAAAGGAAACAATCTTTTACTACTTGATTATGAAGTTCCATCTTTACCCTCCAACTCTGAGTGATTTCATACAAGATAAGCAAGACTTATGTGGTGATGCCCAAGAGGAATTGTTTTGATTTATGACAATTCACACAAAATCACAATGGTCTTCTTAAAGCCATTCTAAGTGACAGTCCGTGTATAGAAAAAGATAAATTTTTAAAAAATATATTTTTATTGATTTTCTACAGAGAGGAAGAGAGAGGGATAGAGCGTTAGAAACATCGATGAGAGAGAATCATCAATCAGTTGCCTCTTGCACACCCCCAATGGGAATGTGCCCGCAACCAAGGTACATGCCCTTGACCGGAATCGAACCTGGGACCTTTCAGTCTGCAGGCTGACGCTCTATCCACTGAGCCAAACCAGTTTCGGCAGAAAAAGATAAGTTAAAAGCTTGGCTAGAAGCAACTTGAAATTGCCTTCAAAGTTTAGTTTCCCAGTGCATTTCTCCTCAGGTGTTTCTCTTTTGATGACCAATGTGCTTGTTCTCACGCAGAACATTGTCAGACTAACAGTGAGGTTGGGCATTTAGACCACGGTATGTAACTGGCTCCTTGGTAGGTGACCACTTATCACCCTTGGTAGAAGTTGCCAAATATAGTCATTTTTCTAAGAGGTCCTATCAGTCTCTGACAAAGAAACAAAAAGTGAGACTCTAATAAAAATTTCAGTAAAAAATTATTATTCTAGATATGCCCTATATAGGAGTGACCAATAAATTGAAATAAACATTGGAATACCTGAGTTATCTCTCTATTAGATTCTGCTAAGAATAAACATCTATGTGTTGATGAATAGATGATCATGTGGATTATTGACCAATGAAGTTTAGCTTTAAAGAGTAGCTCTAGACCCACCTTGTCTAAAGTATGTGATCCTGACCTTGCAATGCAGATAAAACGCCACAAAGGTGTGCCAACTGTTTGAAGCCACAACTTCTTTAATATTGGGTTTGAGTGACGGGTGGATGTTCTGGCTTCCTATAGTTTTAATTTAATTTGTCTCTGCTTTCTCTTTCTCTTTACTCTATAAAGTCATTTTTAGAAAGTGTCAGATTATCTCATATTTGTTCCAGGAGCTGAGAGACTTGGTCATATCAGCACGGAGTGTTATATGGGGCTGGGCCAGGTCTGAGGCAGTATTTCCAGCAACTAGAGTGGTGACCTCTTCTTACATCTCGGGAGAGCTACCGTCTCCATCTCCTCTTCCCAACCTGAAGATTTTCTTCTATCTGTGCTCCAGGAATTCATATTCTGAAGAGAGGAGAGTTTTCCTTCTCACAGCATCAACGTGAACATGTTTATTCTAAGATTGTCCATTAGTAACAGCAAAGAGCTATGCAAAATTATTTTTTTGAAAATAAAGTCTGACTTTTTAATAATTGATTTGGCAGGATCTCTAATACTCTTAAGACCCATAGATGCTTTTATATTAATGTCACCCTGACTTTTTGTTAAATTAACATTTAACAACCTTTTTATCTTTGAAAGACAGTTTTATCATTTAGGATGTATCTATCATGTTACTCATTCATATAAATTGGTGACCAGTAGAAAGCATATTTTGTATGTAAATCAAACTATTTCCCACATTTGAATAGGTAAACCTTAGGGGATTTTTTTTTGTTGTTTCATTGTTTTGGATTGTGTGTGTGTGTGTGTGTGTTATTACAAGTAACATGCATGAGCCAGGTGATTATCCTTCCTCTTGAGTTTTCTTGGATCTACAGGTATGAAATTTACTACCCTTGCATTATACCTCAGTGGGGAGTTCTAGTAGTCTCACACTAGCCAGAGAAGAGCAGTGTAATTTTTGAAATTATACTCGACTTCTTGGCAGTTTTTAAGAGCTTTGCACATTTTACTCTATGCTTTCAAAAGAGCAGAAAAGCCCTAGCCAGTTTTGCTCCAAGAATAGAGCATCAGCCTGCGGACCAAAGGATCTCAGGTTTGATTCTGGTCAAGGGCATAATGCCCCAGTTGTGGGCTCAATCCCCAGTAAGGGGATCAAGGCAGCCAATCAATGATTCTCTCATCATTGATGTTCCTCTCTCTCTCATTCCTCCTCTCTGAAATCAATAAAAACATTTTTATAAAGAGCATAAAAGAGGGGAAAGCTGCTTTGCCGAACACATACTGCCCTGCCAAGGGTAGATGGAGAACTCAAGCTCCATTGCTTCTTTCCTGTGACCATGTATGGATGGATACTCGTCTCCTGTTTTCGGTGACTGGACTGTCTATTTTCTGGGCAGCTGGCCTGGGTGTTTCCTGCAGTCCATGCCGGTCTCACATTTCTAATGAGCCTTCAGACTTCCAAGAGGCCACCTGTCTGCGTGGCATGATGCCTCAGCTGGAATTCGGCTTCCACCGCTAGCTCGTGGTGTGACCTTTGGCAAGTCTCTTAACCTTTCTGAGAATCTCTTAACATTTCTCCAGTTCCAGGCTTTGCAAAGTGCGGATAACAATAGACACGGCGCTTGCCTTTCAGAGATGGCACGAGGATTAATTAGCTAATGCTTATGAAGAGCTGTATAAATGCTAAGCATTATGATTATTCTTTACTCGTGATAGCATTATAAAATGTCAGTGGGTTGAGTGGGCGGAGATGGGGTTATGGGACCCTGGTGGAGAATGACTCTTTTATAAAAAGTTCCCACTCTCCAGTGGAACTATGTTTAATTACCCTAATTAACGGCTTCGTTTTACCAGGACGTAGCAATTCGATCATTTGAAATGATACATATACAACGATAACGCACAGTTTTATATGGACCAGAAGACTCAGGGAGAGGCCTCGCAGGAAAATCTAAAAATCATTGAGTTACAGTGGGGCTTGACTGCACGTTGGGCTCCATACCTGACTCCTTGGCGTCAAATATGCTCTCTCTCAAACCAAGGCAACACCAGGTCCCCCGAAGGGAACCGGGTTGTTCCACTAACTACCTGATGGTTTCCGTCCCCATAGTGAGCCTGGCCGGGCAACTCTAGGACCGTTAATCACTCGCATGCAACTCTTCCTTTTGTTTTTGTTTTTAACATATTTTTATGGATTTTAGAAAGGGAGAGGGACAGAAATAGCAACGATGAGAGAGAATCACTGATTGGCTGCCTCCCACACATCCCCCACTGGGGATCAAGCCTACAACCCAGGCACGTGCCCTGACCTGAAATCAAACAGTGACCTCTTGGTTCATGGGTTGATGCTCAACCACTGAGCCAAGCTGGCCAGCCTCTTTCTTTCTTTTCTTTTTTCTTTTTTTTTTTTCAAAATATTTTATTGATTTTTCACAGAGAGGAAGGGAGAAGGATAAAGAGCTAGAAACATCGATGAGAGAGAGACATCAATCAGCTGCCTCTGCACACCTCCCACCGGGGATGTGCCCATAACCACAGTACATGCCCTTGACCGGAATCGAACCTGGGACCCTTCAGTCCTCAGGCCAACACTCTATCCACTGAGCCAAACCAGTCTCGGCAAGGCTCTTTCTTTTATAGCTGCGGCATTGAACAGTGGGCAGCTAGACTGAAACAAATAAATACATAATTAAATATACAAGGGCAAGGGGAGTTTTAGCTAATCATTCCTAAGGATGCATAACAATATTTGACGGGATGGCTCTTCTGTTCCCTCTACCATGGCATCTGTTTTCATCTTCACTATCTGGGCACCTGAAAATCTAAAGAGACCCAACATATGGGTGGCATGTATATTTCCAAAACAGTAAAATCTTAGTTTAAAGAAAACTATTTGAACCACTTTTTATCTGGACCAAAGTAATGATTTCTTAATGAATATCCCAGGGCCTGCGTGCAGCCTCCAGGATTAATAGACTTTTTTAAAACTATGTGTTAAATGACTGGCATTCCAGGATAACTGGTCCCCACGCCTGATAGATTGCTGGGAGCCACTGATATTTTTCTTCCGTTTATTTGCATTTGGTACTTGAGCGTCAAGGATGCCAACCTCTTATTCCTTTGTGATAAGTCAATAGTGCTCTCAACACCCCGCTGCTACCACCACAGGCAAAAGAACGCAGGGTAGGACCTGGCTGGGTTGTTCAGTGGTTAGAGCATCGGTCTGTGACCTGAAAGGTTGCATTCAATTCCCAGGTAAGGACAGGAGGGGCATGTATGGGAGGCAACCAATTGACATGTCTCTCTCATGTCAATGTTTCTCTCTCTCCCTCCTCCTTCCCTTCCACTTTCTCTAGAAATCACTGGGGGGGGGGGGGATATTCTTGGGCGAGGATGAGAAATTTTTTAAAAAGCAGAGTGGGAAATTCGCACGGAGGTTCAGACAGCGAAGGAAGGTAGGAAACCCTGTGCTCAATCCGATCTGTGCTGCCTCATTCTGGGTCACTTCCCCCATCACAATGGAAAAAAATCAAGGTGGCGTATCAGACTCCAAATGTTCACAGGAACATGATTTATATGATTTTCAGAGCTAGATCACAGATGAAAGCAAACTTCTGCAGAGACCATGGTACACTCTGATGCTGCCTCGTGTTCTATAGCACCCTTGCCCTGACCCCAACATTATATTACTGACACTTTTATTCAACACCAGAGATGAGCCATAACCATTGGCTAACAGAGAAGGCTCTAACAGATGCACATCAATAAGAATCCTCAGGAGTCTGGACAGGAAAAGGAATCTGCCTTGGACACAGAGGTAGCAGCATTAGGCCAGATATCATGTAACTATTTAAAAGTCAAAGCCTCACTCTCAGTGTGAACAAATGTTTATCTCAAACATGCACTTAAATGTCTTTTCACCCCTTGCCAAGCGAATGGTATTTGTCTTTTTCTTTTCCCCCTACAGACTGCCAGGTTATTATAAAAGAGCATTTTATATAGGTGAGGACGGTGCACCAATTGAAACACAATTGTATCATCATTTCAAAGCTCAACAGGCACAAAATACATCTCTTGCTTGCCAATTCCCAGACCGTTCTCGGGAAATAGACACAAATCAACTGAAAAGCTTGTATTTATTCATACCCGAGAAAGGTTTTCTTGTCAATAACTATGCGCGGATTTCCCCTACTGATTTAAACAAAAGGAAGGTGCGGAATGTTTTGCTGGTTTACTCTTGTCTTCATCTGAATCTCCGCACCGGTAGAGTGAATATAATCTGGTGCCAATATATTTTGAGCAGAGCAATACGCTCCGCACAGCTATGACCTTTTCCCCTGTAATTAGTTTCAACTGAAATTAGATTCAGTAAAAGCATGGCTCCAATTAGAGTTAAATCAAAACAAAACTCAGAGCTTGATTTCATAGAGCGAAATTGTTGAGGAGAAAAAAAGGGGTGGTGGAAGAGGGGATCTTCTTCTAATTTAATTCGGCAGATTGGACCAGATGGTAAATCCTTTGAACTCCAGAGAAAATGTGCACTTATTTCCATACAGGCCTAGGTCCACATTTCCCAGGACTCAGAGGGATTTTGTAGCCTCACCTTGGTTGACCCGTTTCCCAAAACTCTACATACAGCATTCCCCAAATCGTCCCAGTTCTGACCTAGGAAAAGATCTGTTTTCTCTAGGAGAAGTAAAAAGAGAAATCTTCGAGCTTCCTGTGGGACTCGATCATAATAAAAATGTAATATGCTAATTAGACCGGACATCCTTCTGGACGTCCTTCCGTCCTTCCAGACAAAGCCGGGGCTGGGAGGGAACCTGGGGTCCCAGGAGCCAGAGGGAAGCCGGTGCTGGCAGTCGGGGGGAAGGAAGACCTACTCTTGCACAAATTTCATGCATCGGGCCTCTAGTAACATTATCAAATAAAAAGCCAAGATGATGTTGGCTTTATTATGAAGTCACTGGAAGGTGTTTACTACTTGTCTCATCCTGAATAGCCAGCTCTACATAGTTTCCTGACATGCAAGCCTGTAACAGCAGAATTTCTTTTTAAGTCCCATTTCTTTATCTGTAAAAGAAACATACACAAAAGCAAGAAAATAAACCAAAAGGAGAATAAGGCTGAATCCTAATTCATGAGGCCTAGGTAAATGTGCATTATAGGTCTTCCCTCTCTCTTGTCAAACTGCTAGTAAGGCACAAAGCAGCGAAGCCTGTGGTCCATCCAGAATGCACACCTCACAAAACACAAGAATAGGAAAAAAATTGGCTATAAAAAATAAGATTGGGCCTTGCTGGTGTGGCTCAGTGCTGTGGCTCATGAACCAGGAGGTCATGGTTCCCTTCCTGGTCAGGGCACAGGCAGGGCTTTGAGCTCAGGTATGACGGTTTGGTCACGCTACCAAATAAGCCACCCTAACCTCCAAGGTGAGGATACGGAGTATTTAGAATGCATTGTGGAGGATGGATGGACGGTGGCAACCCCAAGAGGAACTGTAGTGACAAGAGCTGTCGCTCATCTCAGTGGCCTCCTTCTTTGGGAAGTTGGCCTCGGGAAGAAAAAAACCCTAGAAGAGTTGTTCCCTAAACCTGTGTGGAGAAGCAGATCTGTGTGGCAAAGGGTAGACAGTAGAAACCATGAGCATGTTCAGCACAGACCTCCTCTTACAAGTCTCAGAGAGGAGGACAAACTCCAAGGACCTCTTATTTGAAGGTCAACACACCTTCCATCTAGAAATCTGCCATTGTCCTGGCTCAGCGCCAGCGTTCCCGTCTTCATTTTTCACAGTGAACTGTCAAAAAACTGCACTGATCCCAGTTGGACCCGGGAATCTAACTCCAGACCAGTCGTGTCTTCCCAGTGAGGGAGGGTTACAGAGCACACCAAGGCTGTCACCGGCTCAGCCCTTGAGAAGGCTCGCACTGAACAGACCCCCATCTGCTAAGGAAATCAAAAGCAAGAGTCTAACCCGCTATGACAAACGTGCGCTCTGCAATGCCTCTGAGCAAACGAGGCCACTTTTCCCCAGAAGCAGCTTTCTCCCATCTGGGGGCCGTTCTAAATATTCCTCTCCGTCCCTGGGTATTTTGGGGAACTGCGTGAGGCCACTGCCTCTTAGGGTCGCGCAGATGATATCTGTCGCCTCTCAGAATTTCAACGAGTGGCCAGAAGTCTGTAAGCGTGTAAGCTTCTGGAAATCTCATCATTGGATGTGATTCCAACCACTTTTTTCTGCCATTCATCCCCTGCCCTGGTCGCCACTGCAGATGAGAAAATCGCTTACAGATGAGTGTTGTTCTCCAAGAGATGTTCGGGTTACTCACTGGCAAGGGTTCTGATGTCAATGGTTATTTCAGACAGAGCACATCTCCCTTTTATTTAAGCCAATGAGGGTGATGTGGAAGGAGAGAGGCTCAGATTTCTCATATTTTTTCTTCTGCCTGCATTTCCATTTTGTTTTCTAAACCTCAATCTCTCCAGGAGGCGGTGTTTATTAGGATTCTGCGTCTAATAGAAGGTTCTGTTTTCAAAGCTTTTGATTTTCTGTTTTACAAATGAAATCCATCTTCCCGTGGTGCAAAGCGTCGCTTGGAGTGAATCCCTTGAGGGGCAATATTCAGCTAATACTTCAGCTTTATTTTTTTTAACACATTTTATTGATTTTTTTTTACAGAGAGGAAGGGAGAGAGATAGAAACATCAATGAGAGAGAAACACACCCCCTACTGGTGATGTGCCCTCGACCAAGGTGCATGCCCTTGACAGGAATAGAACCTGGGACCTTTCAGTCCGCAGGCTGACACTCTATCCACTGAGCCAAACCGGTTTTGGCTAATACTTCAGCTTTATTCTAATGGAGCTCTCTATGCAGATGTCCAATGCAGAGCAGCCTTCTTCTCTCTGGCCAGTAGGCTCTAAGAAAATTCTTAGAATTACGCTACAATCATTGACAGGAGTGAAAGGAACCTGCCTATTAGCTGAGAAAATTCTGAGAAGTGTGGGGGGAGGAGGGAAGAATGCTTATGGAACCCCTCTGAAGGCCAGACACTGTGCAGCGAAGGGCATTAACTAATGGAATATTCACAAGGCACCTAAGAGATGGGCTTTATCCCTGTTGTTTCCAGGTGACAAACTGAAGCCCGGAAAGGTTAAGCAACTTGGCCAAGAGGGTCACACGGGTCATAAATATTGAAGAAATGGGACCTGAAAGCAGATCACTCCATCATGAAAGCACGTGTTTTCCAAAAACATAACCATGCCCCTTTCCTAGTCCCACCTCAACACCGGACTCCTTGTCACTGAATATACAGTACGAATACATTTTAGAAGGCAAATTTGGTGTGGGTTCACCTTAAATGGGCAGTTGTTGTGCCTCATGGCACTATCTTTAAGGGCAATAAGGACAAAAACATTTCAATGAATAGAAAATTATAGCTAACCCAGCCCGGCCAATATGATTCAGTGGTTGAGCATTGACCTATGAACCAGGAGGACATACTTCAATTCCCAATCAGGGTACATGCCCAGTTGCAGGCCGGATCCCCAGTAGGGGGCATGCAGGAGGCAGCTGATCAATGATTCTCTCTCATCATTGATGTTTCTATCTCTCTCTCTCTCCCTTCCTCTCTGAAATGGATTTTTTTTTAATTTTTTAAGCTAACCCAATAAGTATAAAAGATTAGTGGCAATCAAGATTATATAATGTCCTACCTCATGCCTATCCCCATGTGTGTTGAAAAAGAGAAAAATTCATGTCCATAAAGCAAGAACTAGAGTTTATTAAAAACAATATGTGCTTTGTGTTTTAGTTGCTCTATCTGCTTTCATCTTAACAATCCTCTTATTCAGAAAGCACAGTTCTAATTCTACAGATGAATAAACTGAAGCCCAAAAGGGTTTAACAATTAGAGCTGCTCAGGTGCACACTTTTACAACGGAAAGCTGACTCCCAGTAGCTTGGATAAGTAAGGCATGTTTCTCAGGTAACAAAAGTCTGCAGTGGCAGCAGAGGAGTCAACGTTGCCATGGAGGACTTAGGCTCCTCCTGCCTCCATGGTACACCATACCCAGCAGGTGGCTTTTATCCTTACACCTTCAACATGGCTGCTGGACCTCCGGGCATTGTACAGACATCCCAGGTAGGAAGATAAAGAAGTATGGAAGATCAAAGGGTGAACAGGAAAGGGCCATGGCAGCCAAATCTAGCTCTTTAGATTAAAAAAAAATGTTTCTGGGAGCCCTACCAAATTGTAATCTTCTTATTGAGAACTACATCAAATAGCCATCTCTATCTGTAAGGAAGCCAGTGAGTATTTTAAACTGAGTGCCCTAAACTGCATACAGTCAAGACTAGTAATGGTTTCATACGTGAAAAGTGCTTACAATAAGATCTGACACATAGTAGGTGATATATATTTAATAACGAAGAAATGGAGGACTTAAGTAATAAGAGAATGAAGAAATGGAGCTGGAAACCGGGTAGGCAAACAAAATTATTTAACACAGAAACAAGTGACTTATCTACATTGACCAGCGAGTAAATGGCAGTAATGCGATTCCACCCTGAGTTTTTCTGATGTCAAGGGATCTTTATTATTTTATTTTTCTGATTATTTCATAACTATACTCCCCACCGCACGTACAGCTTTTAAAATTCCAACGTGACCATGTCTGATTGTCATGAGTTCCATGAACGCTGCTTAAGATATTAGCATTATGAGCGAAGGATCCGGTTATAAGAAGACAGGCATGCCCGTCTAACCAATTTCATTCTCTGGTGAACTCTGATACGCCAGGCTGGGAAAAGATCAAAAGTAGCATTGGCATGCACAGAAACCCAATCTTGGCTTGGACTTAAGAACCCCAGACTCTCTGTGTTAATTCTGGAGCTTACTGTAGAGCCAATGATACACTGGGAGTGAGAAGAACACGTATGACTCCCAGGAAATACTGACAAATGAGCCCTTCATTGCAGTGTGGGGCTGCCTCTTGTTAGCTAGCCTGCTAGCATTTCTGGGTGGTTTGCCCTCAGAACAAGGAGGGATCTTAACTTGTCCTGTCAACCACTGACAGCACATCCATAGATCAACACAGTTGGTAACTTTCTCTGTTTGACCTCAGAAGCCCTCAAATGCCAGGTTGTATCCTTCACATACAGACACACCAGGTTGACTTGAGCTTGTCCTGGATGGCAGAGGAGAAACTCAAAGATCAGCCCTTATAAAAATTCATTACTGATGAATATTGAAATATTCCTGGAGAATTATTCAGTATTATTAAACCTCAAGAGATTAATGCTGGCTTATTCAGAGGGACACAGAACCAACCCCTACAGGAGAGCTATTGAAAGTGCTGATTGAGAATGTTTAAATATAGATGTCCATGAGTGGGACATTGACTAACTTTTCGAAGGTCAGTCAAGGGTAGAGAGCGAACGGAAGGCTGAGCAGGAAGGGTTCAGTGGTGTCGGGGATTGTCCGTGGCCTTGCTCAGCAGTCCCGTCACACCCATGGAGTTCCTATGGACTCCACCTCAAGTAGCTCTTTAGCAGAGATACACTGTGGATTCAGCGGATAGTCTCTGAGTAGGTCAGGGCCTTAAGAACTCAATCAAATAAAGCTTTCCCCCCAAAAGAGAAATTATTGTTTTCTTTTCATGCGGATTATGACTTGTTTAAACCCCAGTGACCCTTCAGTTTCTGCTCACAGAAGACAAATATTTGCTAATTAAAGGTAAGAAGAGATAAAACCAGAAGGTCAATCGGCTTACTCCCTGCTAGACATTATACAAGGAGGATTATGTCTTCTAAAGTGTGCTGTACAAGACATTTAGAAATTCTTGTCTTGTCTTCCATCCACATTGACACTGGGAGTATGCTTTAACCTGCCTTCCTTTGTGTGGTCATCATTGTGAGTCCCGGGATGAGAACAAGGAATGACTTCTGTCCTGGGCACTCTGGAACTCCTACATCCTGAATCTTGGATCATTTCTAGTCCTCCTCTGGAACCAGGCTACCTGGGTTTGAATATGGGCTCTAATACTTACTCCTACTCTGGCCTTAAACAAATTTTTTCATCTTTGCCTAGCCAATGTTGCTCAGTGGTTGTCAACCTATAAACAAGGAGGTCACAGTTCAATTCCCAGTCAGGGCACATGCCTGGTTTTCTGGCTTGATCCCCAGTAGGGGGTGTGCAGAAGGCAGTCAATCAATGATTCGCTCTCATCACTGATGTTTCTCTATCTCTCTCTCCATCTCCCTTCCTCTCTGAAGTCAATAAAAAATATTTTTAATATATTTCATCTTTTAAGTTAGATTCCTCTTCTACAACATGGTGAGACCGATAGTAGGCATGCCACAGACATGTAATTAGACTTAACAAATTTTACATGTGTTTAACATAACTCCTGGGTCCCTAATAAATACCCAATACATAATAGTAGTGGTTGCTTAAAGTAAAATGAATCTACCTACACATCCCAAGTAGATGGCATCAAGTCTTCTTATGATGGATTTCATGTAGATTCATAGATGATACTTTCCCAGTCACTTTATCCTTGCAGGAAATTAATAAGCTACCTAACTGTATGAATACATTCCTAAAGTCACAAATGTATCTGAATGCAAAGCCAATTCTCCAGCTGACAGCTCACCAGCTGATTAAGAGGTTAATTCCTTTCTTTTTCTTCTGGAATTGAGTGGCACAGTAGAACGAATACAGACCTGTCATCCGAGTGGGAAGCATCATCTATTCCAAGAGGAGAGTGAAGATCTTTAGGGAATGTCAGAGCCTCCTGCTCATAAGCCTCAGTACATAAGTGGATATGTATCAAGGTGCCTCCTGTTTGCTGTAGCAAAACCTCCCTTTGAGAGACATTAATTAAAATATTTAGGGATCACAGCTGAGGCTACCATTTGAGTGGAAGCCAGATACTGAAAAGGGTCTCTCTTCCAGTGGATTATTTATTGTTGGTAGAAATACCCCCAGCTGCTGCTCAGAACGCTGCTAAAACCACACTTCCAAGATGCCATGCATTTAGTCTCCCTCCCCATCTCACGAGGACCAGAGGAATGAGTCATGATGTAAAATGGTTCCCCTGCACACAATGCAACACACAGGTCATGTATCACAGAAACGTACCCTTGAAACCTAAAGGATCCTATGAACCAATGTCACCCCAATAAATTTAATTTTTTTAAATGGTTCTCCTGCAGATATTCGGGAATGGAAGGAAAGAGACATGCTGACCTCAAGCAATAAAGCCGGAGTACAAAAGGTCTCTAAAAATACAGTGACAGGCTGGTCCCAAGATCAAATTATTGCGCCAACAGGCCAACATGTGTGACCTTTCTGGATATTATTGTGTCAAATGCATCAACACTCTTGGATGAATAATTTCACTTCTAGCATTCATTCTCTTCTAACGGAATGATCAGGGTTGACATATTTCTCACCCTCAAATCTCTATTCTACCCCAACGCAAATCTCTCTTTTAAACTTCGCATAACGGCCTGTTCTGCAGGAATAGCTCACATCTTTAAACCAGTACTTCCTTATAAGCTGACTTCCCCTCTGTGGCCTCTCTAAGCACATGCTCTGCAGTTTCCCCAATGCACACCAGCCTTGATTGCTTCTCCCTTCCCCGTTGAGTAAAAATCATCATGTCCTATCAATATCAACTGAAAAGAAAAAAACACTATTTCACTCCATCTGATTTCTCACTCTCTTGCTACCTTAGCTCCAGCACTCACTAGCTATGACTTGCATTATGGGAATAATTTCTTAACCAGCCTCCCTGTCTACCTTGCTCTCCACTGATAAAATCTCCGCAAAGCCACGGAAAATCTTGTGCAACGCATCTCTAATTATGTCACTCCCCTGATTCAAACATTTTAAAGATGTTCACTTCCTGTGGAGAAAAAACAAACTCCTTTTAATTTTGGAAAGTCCTTTCATGCTATGGCCCCAACCTGTCTTCTCAAGAAATCCTCTTGTCCCTCACAGTCCATGTTCCGGGTGTACTAAATTGTCTGTGGCTTTTCCAACTTGTTTTTTCTTGCCCATAAGCCTTTGCACCAGCTGTTCATGACACTTAGAAAAGTGAACCCTTCCCCAATATTTTCATTTATATCGTTAACTCGTAGTCAACCTTCAGGTTTGAGTCTAGAATATCTCTACTTCAAAGTTTTCTCTGACTTACAATTGTATACAGTACCAATCATGCAATTATGCCACTGCCTTTGTTCCCATTCCTCTCTATACTTCTTCTTTTTTAAGGCTATTAAATTCAGCAATTGTGCTTGTTGGATTTCCAATGCATAAAACAGAGCCTTACCATATGTCCTCCATAAGAAATTTTTAATGGATACCAAGACATTCATCAAGATTTGACTACAAAAGCGGACAAAAAATTGATGTGAGCAAAATGCCTAAGTAGGGAAATGGGTAAATACATTTTGGCACATCCATAAGGTAGAAAACAGCATTTTCTTCTCAAAATAAAAAAAAAAAAGGTTGCCAAAACCAGTTTGGCTCAGTGGTAGAGCATCGGCCTTCAAACTGAAAGGTCCCAGGTTCAATTCCGGTCAAGGGCATGTACCTTGGTTGCGGGCACATCCCCAGTGGGGGGTGTGCAGGAGGCAGCTGATTGATGACTCTCTCTCTCATCAATGTTTCTAACTCTCTATCTCTCTCCCTTCCTCGCTATAAAAAAATCAATAAAATATTTTTTAAAAAGGTTTTAAAAATTTGCATAGGACAATTATGTGACACCATAATCAATAAATTTTTTAAAAAAATTTTGTCATAGGTGGGCGTATAGACATGATGGGATATTGAGTGGAAATCTACATTAACAATTGATGTACATCTGAGACAGATAACTAGATAGGTGATAAAGATAAACAGCTTTTCTATTTGGTTGGTGTGTGATTTTTGTTTGCTTATGCATTTAGTAACCAGTATATTCCTGATGTTCTGTGATGAGTCAAGTGAAAAATAACAAAAAAGCAAAAGGGCCGCAGTGAATTCTGACTTCCTCTTGGTCAGTATCTAAAACCAAAGAAGTTACATTCCCAGCACAGAGCTAAGGTTGCAGGTGAGAAGGGTGGATATTGAGGTCAGACACTGGTATCAAAGGCGGGAATGGAAACCAGGAAACCAAGAGCAAGTCCAGAAAGTTGGGCTCAATGTATGGCCAGGGGCTTGTTGAATTTCCTAGTGTCGGAAACCGCATCAATAACAGCCTAGTCCATGGATCTGAGTGGGCCAGCAAGGATAAAGGAATGAAAAGATCAATTTCTGGGACCAGAGAGAAAGCAGAGCTGCTAATTAGAAACTAAAATGGACTTCCATTATATAGATTAGATATGGATGATCATAATTAGGGTAAAGGCATGAGGATGAGTATAAGACACCTAGACTTATTTCAATAAAACTCCTACTGGACCCCACAACCAAATGGAAATTAATTTCCCACATATTAGCTTACCTTCCTCAAAATGTGCACAGGGCCTAGACAGGGGCTAGAGCAGCCGTGGGCAAACTACAGCCCGCGGGCCGAATCCGGCCCATTCGGATGTTCTATCCAGCCGGCAGAGCCGAAAGAGCGGAGGGTTCTCTTGCTCTCCCCTCCGCTCCTTCACCAGCAGCCCAAGATGAGAGTGCCGGCGTGGCCAGGTTGCTTTTGTTCCGGCCCTCCGGTCCAGTGTAAGAACCCATTGTGGCCCTCGAGTCAAAAAGTTTGCCCACCCCTGGGCTAGAGCAATATGTAAAGCGTGAATTTTCTGTTTAAGAAGCCAGGGACAAGGGAGGAGAAAAGCAATCTTATGACTGTTCTTGGATAAAGAAAACGTTTTAGCATTCCTTAGTCGTTTCAAAAACGGAACTAAATAATAAATGTTCCTTGTGAAAAGAACAATTACCTAGTTAAATTCCAGAGTGTTTTCTTATGAGGGCTGCAATTAAAAATAGAGGGCAAGAGAAGCTTGCCTTAGCCATTTGCCATCACCCCAGGGTTTGTTGATCAACTTTATGCTCCATTTATGTCTCCATAAATCATACCGTGGAATTAAAAGTGTGTGGCTGACATGAATATTGCCCACTTTGCAAATGAGAGACAAGGAGCAGGAAAAACTTTACGCAGAAGCATGAGGCTAACGTACAGAATTTCTTCGCAACCATTATCTCTGCTTCCCCGCAAAAGTGAGATTATTCTCTTGGTGGATGTCGTAGAATTGAGGCTTTGAAATGGAGATGCCAAGTTGTAAATTACATTTCTGAATCAATTATGCCTCTATCAGGGAGGCTATAAATAACGTGCAGAATTACCAGATGTGTAATTTTTTTTGTTACACTTGAACATTTGGTGTGTTTAGAATGTCTTGAGTGAGGGCCCCGAGTTAATCTGTGAATTTCACGGACTCATCTGAAGAGACAGCACAAAAATGTGGGTAAGAATTCTGATGACCTTGCCTCAAGGTCGGCTCAGGAACTGGCCTGCATTTTGTTCTCTCTCTCTCTATATATATATATATATATATATAGAGAGAGAGAGAGAGATGATATATAGATATAGATATAGATATAGATATAGATATAGATATAGATATAGATATAGATATAGATATAGATATAGATAGATACAGATAGATAGATATATAGATATTATTGATTTCAGAAAGGAAGGGAGAGGGAAAGAGAGACAGAAACATCAATGATGAGAGAGAACCATTGATTGGCCGCTTTCTGCACGCCCCTACTGGGGATTGAGCCCACAAGCCGGGCATGTGCCCTTGA
Source organism: Vespertilio murinus (assembly GCA_963924515.1). Taxonomy (NCBI): domain Eukaryota; kingdom Metazoa; phylum Chordata; class Mammalia; order Chiroptera; family Vespertilionidae; genus Vespertilio; species Vespertilio murinus. Next base: position 6,417,245 of record OZ004716.1, on the reverse strand, counting down.
CTGGAATTGAACACCTAAGACCCTTCAGTCCGCAGGCCGATGCTCTATCCACTGAGCCAAACCGGTCTCGGCTGCATTTTTCTTAAAAAGGTCTTGGGTGGAAAATGGCCAGTGGAGCCAGCCCCTCGGTGTCTCCAATGGCTGAATTCTCAAAAGAGGGGAGCAAAGGACGCATCAGGTTGCAGATGGGTTAGTTACTTGAGCAAAATAATTCGATGATGAGCCTTTCTTCTGACAGCTTTACATTGATTTTACTTTGTCACCTTCCTGGGCAGTCTAAGTGACACACTGTTGGGCAGTTTATTGTAGCCTGTCTCGGCATCTGCAGCTGAAACGTCCAACAGCGGATGCAGGAAAAGAGCAGGGATTTACCAAGAAGCCTCAGGCGGTGACCTTCCCGGGAATATCACTTCTTCCTGGGCCTGTTACAGCGAAACAACTTCCTCCCCGTGGCAAGTTAAGCTTTTATTTCTCTTATTTGGAGGTGAGCGTTGGTGTTATTAAATTTAGAAGCTGTCGGTAATAGGACTAAGGGGGAAATATGCTTTTCTGTGTAGGAGAATATAACACCCACGTTTTCCTGAGAATGGTTGGGGACATGGAGGAGCCATTCTTTGTTATGGCGCCAGCGGAAATGTGGCTCCCTCTGCAGAGTTAGGGATAGATTGCGCGATCACATAAATTTTTATTGGTCGTAGCCTGCCGTTGGCTACGGCTCTTAAAGCTAGCAAATGGAATTAGTATATCACATAGAGTTTCCCTTCGCACAGCATAATAGAATGAACAAGGTGTTTGGAATCAACTCGAGCCTGACAGATGACATATATTTGAGATCGTGGTGTTTCAAATGCCCCTGCTGAGATTACAACACAGCGCAGTTTTCTTATCTATAACATGGATATAAAAGTATCTCCTTTCTGGCATTATTTTAAAGGTTAAATGAAGTCATGTTTGCAAAATATTTAGCACAGTTCTCTACCTATAATAAAGAAAACACAGCTGAAACCGGTTTGGCTCAGCGGTAGAGCGTCGGTCTGCGGACTGAAAGGTCCCAGGTTTGATTCCGGTCAAGGGCATGTACCTTGGTTGCGGGCACATCCCTAGTGGGGGGTGTGCAAGAGGCAGCTGATCGATGATTCTCTCTCATCGATGTTTCTAACTCTCTATCCCTCTCTCTTCCTCTCTGTAAAAAATCAATAAAATATATTTTTTAAAAGAATAGTTTCTTTCCTTTATCCCTTCTCGCCTTCCTTTTTCAATAATTAATTGTAAAATCAATGTAGAATTCAAAGGATACAAATTATCATTTTCTACGTGTGTGTGTGTGTGTGTGTGTGTGTGTGTATGTGTGTATGGTTTCCAAACACTGTAGATATAAAATGGACTCTCCAGGAATTCACGGCCTATTATTGAGGAAACAAAATTGTAAGTAAATAATCACCAGTAAATGCAGTTATAAGTGCCAGGACAGTGATATTTTCAAGATGGAATGTGGCTCCTTAGCGCCTAAACAGCCTGCTGGTGCCTTCTGGTCCTTAGTCTACTGCTTGGTTCTTCCCTCCAGATTGATTCTTATCGCCTTGTCAATGGCAAATCTCCTAGGAAACCAGACTAGATGACATTGTAACCTAGAGCAGACCTTGGGGACCCACTGCGATAGCCCGGACTATGACACTTTCCTTCCATTAACCCCGACTGAGGGCTAAAGATGGAACACTCTAGTTTACAATTCCCAGAGCACCTCTTGAGTTCAGCTTGCCTCGAGTAGGACCATACATCAGAATTACCGGTTTCCTGCTTCAGTGCCTTAGACTCAGGTTAGTTCAGGGGATTCAGGTTTCAAGTGCCAAACCCTGTTCTTAAAAGCCACTATTTCAAATATTCGGGAAGTCCTATTTATGTGTTTTTTTAACTCAGTAAAAGAGATTACATGGGAATGGGTTTCTACTTAAGAATCTAGTGCAGCCCGGCCAACATGGCTCAATAGTTCAGCGTAAACCGATGAATGAGGAGGTTGTGGTTTGATTCCTGGTTAAGGTACATGCCCGAGTTTTGGGCTTGATCCCCAGTTTGGAGGCAGCTGATCAATGATTCTCTCTCATCACTGATGTCTTTTACTCTCTATCTCTATATCTCTATCTCTCTCCCTTCATCTCTGAAATCAATAAAAAATATATTTTAAAAAAGAATCTAGTGTAGAAACTGGATTATAATCAACACGATTGGTGAGCACAGAATTCATGTTTGTGTGAGGCTAACTAGCCCACGTCATCCAACATTTATAGCACGCTGATATCTATTTTTACATTTAGAAAAATGGTTTAGGGGTGGTAATTATCTAAAAGTTTAACCTACATGGTTTTTCCTCCTCATCAAAATAACAAATCAATAATACTGAAAAGTATAGAGATAAATTTTAGAAAGAGCAGGCGTACACCAAATTAGAGCTAGCTAATTAGCCAAGGTCATTGAAGAGATAATGAATGCCATGGCACAATAATGACCAATCACAAAACTCATTGAATATATATAAAATATTGTATATGTGTGTACATCCTATCTAATAAAGAAGGTATATGCAAATTGACCGTAACTCTGTGACAAGGATGGTGGCACCCACAGCCAATAAGGAGGGAATATGCAAATTGATGCTACAAGATGAGAGGCAGAGGCGGCTCTGGCTGGAGTGAAGGCAGAAAGGTGGCTCCAGGCAAGAGCAAAGTGGAAAGGCAGCTCCAGGCCGGATCAAAGGCAGAAAGGCAACTCCAGCTGGAGAGAAGGCAGTGCTGGCAGCTAGAAGAAAGAAGGCCCATTCTTACACAAATCTTTGTGCATTGGGCCTCTAGTATATACATATATGCATATATAGAGAGATATCTCTAAACACATAATAATTTGGCCACTCAGTGTAAGTGTGTGTGTGTGTATTAGAGGCCCAGTGCATGAATTTGTGCATGGGTGGGGTCCAGCCAGCCTGGTCAGGGGGCAGGGACATGGGCAGTTGGCCGGCCTGCCTGCTGGTCAAACTCCTGGTCAAGGGGACAATTTGCATATTAGCCTTTTATTATTTAGAATATACACTGAGTGGCCAGATTATTATGCATTCAGAAATCATAATAATCTGGCCACTCGGCGTATATACATATACACATTTACCTGAGCCAATGTTAACATCCTGACTGTTGTTAGGTTTCCTATCAGGTTTCCTTTTTTGACGTTCTTAATCATATCCCAACTCTAATTTCCTAAATAATCAACATACTAAAGAGTTGTGTCATATCTAATAACAGTCCTTAGGCCCAGGAATGAAGTTTCCTGGTTTAGATCATAAAAACCTTTCATGTCTGAGAGAGACAAACAAAAAAAAGGTTGGTTGTGTTTATAATTCTAATCTGTCTTTTCCATGTACTAATGTTTTCACATCAGATTCTTTAGAGAGACCAAGGCATTGTCTTGAAACTGGTGCACATTTTGGAAGAATTTTGTTAGGGTGATATGCAAAAATAAAAACACCCTCAGTAAATACTTCCTCTGAATCATTTATTCAGGACATATTTTTGTAATGATTGCTTTGCTGCATTCACTGTGCAACTTCTGAGAATGCCAAGGTAGGTAAGACTTGTCCCCTTTTTGTGGAGACATGCAAACAAGTAAGTAAATGCTGTTGCTTAAATAATAGCATGGGTGCAAACAAACTTACATGACACCACAAAAGATAAAATAAGTGGCTTTGATTCAGGGGGGAAAGCCAGGAGGGAAGCAGGAAAACCTAACAGGAGAGGTGATATTTGAGGACTGAACAAGAGTATTTTAGATGGTGGGGGGGGGGGGGGGGGAGACAGGAAGTGGCAGGTGCAATGTGGGAAGGCTAGAGGACCCTTGTGGGTGTGATGGTTCACAAGTTGCCAAATTATGAGCAAAGAGGAGGGTAGCGTGGAGGGATGCAGCTGATGCTATTGCTATTCCCACACCTTGGTACCTATTGCATAAATGCAGTTCTTCCTCAGGTAAAGAACCCATCCTTAAAAGTTAAACGTATGCTGCTGAACCAGTTTTGGCTCAGTGGATAGAGTGTCAGCCTTCGGACTGAAAGGTCCTGGGTTCGATTCCAGTCAAGAGCACGTACCTTGGTTGCAGGCACATCCCCAGTGGGGGGTGTGCAAGAGGCAGCTGATCGATGATTCTCTCTCATCGATGTTTCTAACTCTCTATCCCTCTCTCTTCCTCTCTGTAAAAAAATCAATAAAATATATTTTTTTAAAAGCTAAACGTATGCTACTTATGTTAAAGATGATCGCCCTCTTCCAAAGAGTCCCAGCTGTCACTTCTCCCACTCTCCATTATAACCCATCCTCCAGCCGGTCCTCCCCCCCAAAAGAAGTCTCCAAGGCCCTTCTAGAGTATTTGGTATTCAGGAGGCTGAGTAATGAAAAGTTATTCAAACGGCATGCCAGAAGCTAACTACATCAAGCGAATCTATTGACTGAAGAGATTTGCATTATGAACTAAGTTGGTGCAAAAACATGATGGGGAAACAGCAGCAAAAACAAAGAAATGGGTCATTTACATAAAGGAAAGGCAATGACACCACCGTGTACCTGTTTCTCTCCAGTTGAAATGTACTCTGGAGGAACTAACATGAACTGCTATGAAAATATTGCTCTCCCGTGTGCCCCAGGGAGGCCGGGTGTCCTGGGAGAGCCATGTTCCCCAGGGGCCCGTGTGCCCCGGGTGAGCCGGGTGCCCCAGGGGGACTGTGTGTCCTGGGAGATCCGTGTGCCCCAGGGAAGCAGTGGGACCCGGGGGGACGGGCGGTGTGAACCACAGGAGGAGCGGACTCTATTCATGTGGTCCTGAGATGGTCACCATAAAACAAGCAGATTGTCAAATGACAGCGGGGAGGGGAAGGAGACCTGGGGGAGATAAGAGAACAACCGAATGACTGGTATGCATGAATATACGTACAACCAATGAACAGAGAACTCTGGGGAGGGAGGGCATAAATAGGAGGGGGGGGGCCACAATGGTAAGCTATGTACACATATAATACCTTAATAAATTTTTTTTAAAAAAAGAAAATATTGCTCTCATGGTTTACATGAAATCCAATGGAATAGAATGCCCTGTCTCTATTTCCAATCATCAAACAGGAAAATAAGAGGTGCATTCAATGGCAGTACATCAGCGTTTGCTGTATACATGCTGTACAGTTCTGGAGCTATCACGTAAACAAGACTTAGTCATTGCTCTGAAGAATGTTACAATTCTTTTTTTTAAGTTGAATGTATTGGGGTGACATTTGGTTAATAAGATTATACAGGTTTTAGGTGTGCAATGCTAGAATGCATCCTCTGTATATTGTACTGTGTGTTCATCACCCCAAATCAAGTCTCTTCCATTACCATTTATCCCCTTTTACTTTCTTTTGTCCCCACCCCAACCCCTTGCCCTCTAGTAATCACCATATTGTTATCTGTGTCTGTGAGGTTTTCTTTTTTTGTTTCTGTTTTTGGTTTTTGGGTTTTTTTGCTCAATCCCTTCACCCTGACAGCTGTCAGTCTGTTCTCTGTATCTATGAGTCTGTGTCTATTTTGTTTGTTAGTTTATTTTGTTCATTAGATTCCACATATGAGTGAGATCGTATAGTACTTGTCTTTCTCTGACTGGCTTATTTCAATTAGCACAGTACTCTCAGGGTCCATGCATGCTGTTGCAAAAAGCAAATATTTCCTTCTTTTTATGGCTGAGTAGGAGTTCATTGCGTAGATGTGCCACAGCTTTTTTATCCACTCGTCTACTGAGGGACACTTAGGCTGCTTCCAAATCTTAGCTATTGTAAATAATGCTGCAATGAACATAAGAGGTGCATGTATTCTTGCAAAATTGGTGCTTTGGGTTTCTTCAGATATATTCCTAGAAGTGGAATCACTGGGTCACAAGGCAGTTCCATTTTTAATTTTTTTGAGGAAACTCCATACTGCTTTCTACAGTGGCTGCACTAATCCACGTTCCCACCAAAAGGGCATGAGGGTTCCCTTTTCTCCACATCTTCGCCAACATTTTTTGTTTGTGGATCTATTAGTGATAGCCATTCTGGTATGTGTGATGTGGTATCTCACTGTGGTTTAAATTTGCATCTCTCTCATGATTAGTGATGCTGAGCATCTTTTCATATGTCTATTGGTTGTCTGTACTAGTATGTCCTCTTCAGAGAAGTGTGTTGTTTTTTTAGGTTTTCTGCTCATTTTTAAATTGGATTTTTTTGTGTGTGTTGAGCTTCAAAGTTCTTTATCAATTCTTCACATTTTCTCCTTATCAGATGTATTGGTGAATATGTTCTCCTATTTCATTTTGCTGATGGTTTCCTTTGCTGTACAAAATCTTTTTAGTTTGATGTAATCCAATTTTTTTATTTTATATTTTGTTTCCCCTAACTGAGACATATCAGGAAAAAAGTTGCTACAAGAAAAGTCTGAGATTTTACTGCCTATGTTTTCTTCTAGGATTTTATGATTTTGAGTTATACATTGAAGTCTTTAATCCACTTTGCATTTATTCTTGTGTATGGTATGAGGAAGTGCTCTACTTCATTTTTAGTATATATCTATCCAATTTTTCAAACACCATTTATTGAATAGGTTGTCTTTACTCCACTGTATGTGTTTGTCTCCTTTGTCAAATATTAATTGGCCATGAAACAGTGGATTTATTTCTGGGTTCTCTATCCTGCTCCATTGATCTGTCTGTTCTTATGCCAGTACCATGCTGTTTTGATTACTATGGCCTTATAGTATAGTTGATATCAAGTAGTGTAATTCCACCAACTTTTTTCTTTTTTCAGGATTGCTGTGGCTATTCAGAGTCTTTTGTGGTTCCACATAAATTTTTGTATTACTTGTTCTAGTTCTTTGAAAGATACCATTGGTATCTTGATAGGAATTTCATTGAATCTATAGATTGCTTTGGGTGTGTGGGCATTTTAATTATTTTAAGTCTTCCTCTCCATGAACACAATGTATGCTTCCACTTATTTTGTATCTTCAATTTTTTTTCTTTTTCAGTTTACACATACACTAATTTGTTATTTTCCAACACTGGGATCATATACTCTGCCTTTACCTCTACTTAAATTATTTAAGATATTTTTCCATACCAAGAAGCATAAATCTATATAACTTGAATACTACAGAATATTTCTTGGTAACTCTGCCTTCCAACATTAACTTGTTGACAACTTTTTTTTGCTATTATTAAAAAAACATTCAATGAATATCCTTGCTGTACGTATCTTTGTCCTGATCACTTCTTTCATATAGTTTCTTAAATAAAACCTTTTAAAATGATCCTTAGATTTGTTGATACATACTTCTAGATTGACACTCCAGAAAGGCATTCCAGTTAAATTCCTTCTGAGTGCTAACAGGTTAATAATACAGCTGCCAAGAAGCATGCTTATTTTGCACCAACCCATTGTACCCCCTGCTTCCCCAACCATAACATCCTTTCAAGAAGCTGTCTAGCATTAATCGAACCAATATAACATGGCCCTTTCTGCTCGGAGTGAAGAGGCTAAAACAGATGATACAATTTGCAAGGAACACATGGAAACATGGATCCAAGAGCTAAATCGCATGCAGTACAGATGCTAAGCACCCTGGGAGGCTTGACTTATTTCCTTCTGCTTCTAGTCCCCAGTCAGGGGGGAAATAAAACATACTCACGAGTTGTAGTGTGTTTGATTTATTCCTAGAGGGATATTTAATATTCTGGCGTACCTTTAGAGAAATTGATGCAAAATCAGCCCTCACTAACCACTCTCTGCCTTCACCTGGCACCATGACTACCACACCCAATAAACAGCCCTCACTAACCACTCTCTACCTTCACCTGGCACCATGACTACCACACCCAATAAACAGCCTCACTAACCACTCTCTACCTTCACCTGGTACCATGACTACCACACCCAATAAACAGCCTCACTAACCACTCTGCCTTCACCTGGTACCATGACTACCACACCCAATAAACAGCCTCACTAACCACTCTGCCTTCATCTGGTACCATAACTACCACACTCAATAAACACCATCAACATGGATTTTCTCTCTGTTTTTCTGGTATTAAGCTCACGTCTGACCAGAAGGCTTTCCACATGCTCTCTTTCACACCAATGTTTTCCCCTGGGTCACCCCCAGCAGTTTTTTCTCACTACTCAGCATCCATGTCATTCATCTCGCTCATGACGTGCTCAGAAAGAGTTTCTAATTTTTTAAATAAAAAAATAGCTTTAAGTTATCAAAATAAAATCACATTGAATATATATATTTAATTGATACAATAAAAAGTAAAAATATGAAGTGATATATGAAGCTATTCAAATATGTTCATCAGTGAGCTTTTTCAGATAGCTAGGAAAATATATTATCACACAAAATATGTAGATTTAAAAAGCAGAAATATAATTCCATATCCCAAAAGCAACTGCTCTTTGTTTAAAAACACAGCTAGAAAAACAGGTATCAAAATTTAAACATTGAAATCACAATCATTACATAGTTTTATATAATAATTTTTTCTTAATATTTAATAAAAATATTTCCTCAATCACAATAGAAACTGTGATAAATTTGCTACTTGCCTGTTTGATTTGGGATGATTTTGGCAAATTCTAGGTATGTGGCTATTGTTCTTTGAAGCTTTGACAGCCCTTAATAATAATAGAAATTTGAAAGACTGGGGTAACAATCCTAATGCCACGTTCAGGATGCTGCTCACCATTCAGCGGGACTAGAGAAAGTTCCAGTATTTTCTCTGCAATTTGAAGTCTTCAAAGGTTTAGTATAAATAGTTGCAGGTCAACATCTCAACAACTTTTCTACGAAACATGAAATAGAATATGTCCAAATGCTATACTTTTCAGGGCTATTAAGCTCCAATGTTATTAAGCTCAAATTTGAACTAGCCCTATAGGGTGAATTGCAAGAAACACACTCATAAATTCTCTGCGAATTCAGCAGCATTCGCTCGGACAGTCTGCATACTTCTTGAACACTTAAATATTCCTAAGAGGTTCGTGTTCCTGCTATGATTCCCCTCCACCCCCGATATATGTATAGTTATTTCTATATAACATCATTTGTGCAATAATTTACAATGTACTTATAAATTTTATGTGTATGCAACTCTACTCATATACTTTATAAATACAGAGAAAAATATCTTTAAGATTGGAATAAGCCACATTTTAAAACATTTACTTTATGTGCTATTGGAATAAGCAACCTTGAAATTGTCACTAAAAATAATAACTATGATTCAAAGGTCTGGCTCTTAGTTTATTTCAAAACTGTGCTTGAGAAACCAGCACCACTAAACGAGCTATCTGCTGCGTGGAGGAGTCTTCTAGAAGGGAAGAGAAAGAGCACCACGACCTTGCTAAATGAGCCATGATGCTCCTCCCACCACACAGGGTTCGCTTCATGTTTTGGGCGTATCACTTTATTAAAAAATATTTGTATTGACTTCAGAGAGGAAGGGAAAGGGAGAGAGAGAGAAAAAAGCATCAATGATGACAGAGAATCGTTAATCAGCTGCCTCCCATGCGCCCCACACCAGGGATCAAGCCCACAACCCAGCATGTGCCCTGACCGGAAATCACACCGTGACCTCCTGGTTCATAGGTCAATGTTCAACCACTGAGCCTCGCAGGCTGAGCAGGATGGATTTATAGCTTTTAAATATCTTGCTAAGGGTGATGATTTCATGCAAGCTTTATTCAATATCTCAAGGCAAAATAAACAGAATGCCGAATATTAATAATCAAGTCTGTGATCCATATATCAAGTCATGTACTAGAAAAAAAATTTTTTTTTTCTGGCTGCTTCTCGTTTGACTTGATGGCCTTGTTGTTTTTCACCTCACTGTGTCCCAACAGGCTTGCACTGGAAGTAGAAGAAAGATGGCTCTATCATTGTCCAATGTTTGCTTTTTTTTCCTGCATTATTGATATAACTTGAAATACATGATTTCATTGCAGGAATCATTTTTAACAGCTTTACTGAGGTATAATTGACATCTGATAAGTGGCACATATTAAAAGCGTACACTGGACTCGTTTTGACAAATGTACACACTCAGGAAACCATCTCCACACTGTCTCGATTATGCAGCTTTATAGTAAGTCTTAAAAACAGGTACGGTGAATCCATTGCTTTTATTCTTCTTTTTCAAAGGAGTTGGGCTATTCTAAGTCCTTTGAATTTCCATAGGAACTGAGTTAAATGCTATGAAGCAATACAGTGCTTTATACTTAAGAGCATCTAACCATGGAAACGAATCAACTGTATGAGAAAACATTTCCTTGAGGAAGTTAATAGATGACAAGTAGAAAGAAATATCTCTCAGAACAGGAAGCACTCCTATCACAGGAAGAGGAATGGAGCATCGGAGCCTAGAGAAAGTGTGAGGATGGGGACCGGGGGTGGCAAGGGCCCAATCATGCTGCTTGAAAACTTGAGTAAATATTTTAATCTTTAGTCTGAGAGCAATCAGAAACCACTAAATGATTTTTTACAAAACAACAAACACTAAATGATTTTTAGCAGAAAACAACACCATCAGATTTGGGTTCTGAAAAGACTAGTGTTTTGGGTTCCTTCCAGAAAATCAAAAAGAAAGGGAAGCAGCAGGATGGAAAATCTTGCCATCCTTGACCTAATCAGTATTTTGAAGGTTGTCTCACACAAATATGGAAAGGTGGAAGAAAATGCATCCCGTTGTCAGCTCACAGATCACATCGGGTAGCCCTTCTTGAATGGGTGAGGGAGAAAACCAACATCGGGCAGTGCCATTTGATTAAAAGTGTCCTAGCCTACCCCAGCTGGTGTGACTCAGCAGCTGAGCATCGACCCAGGAGCCAGGAGGTCACACTTCGATTCCAGGTCAGAGCATATGTCCCGGTTGTGAGCTCGACCCCCAGTGGGGAGCAGGCATCTATCTGACTATAAAAATCTAGATTGCAGAGTATGCTGAGAAACAGAATGTAGACTACAGCATTATAAAGTCAAAATATTGTTCTCCCAGGTGTTTTATGATCTGCTAGAGGCCCGGTGCACAAAAATTCATGCACTCGGGGGCGGGGCTTCCTCAACCTGGCCTGCACCCTCTCACAATCCGGGACCCCATTGGGTAGGGTCCCTAGGCCTGGCCCGAGATCAGGGCCTATCGGGGCTTTCCTTCCCCAGGCTGCAGGCAGCTGGCCCCACCCCATCCTCTGCCACTGCTTGCCATCTGTGCAGCGCTGCCCTCCCTCCCCTGCCACCAGTAGCCTCCCTCTGAAGGTGACAGGCTGGAATGCAATGGCTTGGCTGGCCTGGGCCTCCCTCTTTCTTTGCTGGGAGCGTGGGGCCAGCCCTGCGAGGAGCTATCTGCCTACCTGATTACCCCTAACCCTTCTGCCTGCCTGCCTGATTGCCCCTTACCGCTTGCTTGGGGGTGGGGCCAACACTGACTTCTGGTTGGTCAGCCTCTGATTGTTACTGGTCATTACGACCGGGGTTTTTATATATTAGGATTATCATTTTGCTTTCATTCTTTGACATAAGTTGATACATGGTTACTCAAAAGAATCTACATTTGTGAATTTAAATGGGAATAATGGAGAGGGGAAGATGGAGACTACACCTACGTGAAATCCTTAGAAAGCATATGTATGTTCAATTGACCTACTACATCACTGCACTTACAGTTTATCCTATAAATATGGTAAAAAAAAAAATTAAGACTATATGACCATCAGGATATTGACCTTCAGTGCAAGATGTTGGGAAGTAAAAGTTTCAGCTACTGTTCCTCCCCACTGTGAACCTAGCTCATCCCTATACAGCAGGCCATTTTCCTGGAATTAATTAATTCCAGAAATTAATACTGTAAAAAAAATTAGAATTAAAATGAATGTCTTCTCTGACTGAAATCCCAATGCATATGCCCAGGAACCAGGAGGTCATGGTTTGATTCCAGGTCAGGGCACAATTCCAGGTTGCAGACTCAACCCCCGCCCCCAGTAGGGGGCATGCAGGAAACAGCCAATCAATGATTCTCTCTCATCATTGATGTTTCTATCTCTCTCTTCTTCTCCTTTCCTCTGTTAAATCAATTTTTAAAAAAATTTTTTAAGAGCTTCCTTTTATTTGAGTGTAAGGATCAAATTCCATGAGAATGAGCAATGCTCAGATAGTACCCTGCGTTTCCACTTCAATTCATTTTTCTGTCTCTTTAGACAAATCACAGAAAGCCAAAATTTCACCCCATTTGTAATCAAGAGTGCAGCCTCTAATGCCATCACAGTTTCCTCTGCAAATGTTGCCTGAGTACTTGAAAAATCATCTTAAAATATATTTTTCGAGTGGCAAGCATAATTGGTGGAACATGAATTAGTCCGACTAATATTCAGACGGATGGTGTTTATTTTGATCTTGTTCAGACACTCACCACACTCTTATTTTTAACATGAATATGGAAAAGGCTGATTAGTGGAAATGGGAAATCTAACTTCCAATGCTGGTGCTGACCCTTGGATTTTTCTTTTAGTTTGAAAAAGTAAATCAGCTCTTCGAATCGGGTTTATGTAAAATGGATTATTATGTGGACCAGGTGCTACCTAAGGAAGTTCTCAGTTGATATTTAATGAATCTCTGAGCAAGGTCATGTTGATAAGAAATATTTCCCTATAATGGGACTCATGGCCCAAAAATGGAGACTATATAAAGGTGAATCTAACCTCAAAGCTGTTTGTGTAAGCAAGTAGAAGACAGCAATTTTCAACCTTTTTCATCTCATTAGTTTAATAATAAACTAATTATTAAAATTCTGCAGCTCACCAAAAAATATATCTTTTGTCAATCTGATGGGAAAAAAATAAGTATAATTTTGATTCATTCACACTAGATGGTTATTGTTCTACTGGCTACTTGTTTTACTTTCTTTTTTTTCTTGCTTATTTTCAGGGCCTATTTCCTTTCTCCTCCCTACCCACAGCCTTGACTATATATGGAACTTTGTAAAACATAATGCTATTTTATGTGTTTGGCTCAATTTGGCTCAGTGGATAGAGCATTGGCCTGCGGACCAGTTTCGATTCTAATCAAAGGCACATACCTCCGTTGCAGGCTCCTCCCCACCCTGGGCACTAGTCCGGGTGTGTGCAGGGGGCAACCAATCAATGTGTTTCTCTCACATTGATATTTCTCTTTGTCTTTCCCTTTCTCTTCCACTCTCTCTAAAAATCAATGGGAAAATCTCCTCGGGTGAGGACTATGATTAGATAGATAGATAGATAGATAGATAGATAGATAGATAGATAGATATAGATAGAGATAGATAGATAGATAGATAGATAGGTAGGTAGAAAGAATAATGGGTGAGATGGTATCTCATTGTTTTAATTTGGGGATTTTGTTTCCATAATAATATACTCTATCTTTTCTTGTACTTGTTTGTCATTGGAATAGGACAAGCTAGGCCAGGCTGAAATATCAGTGGCAGAATTCAACAAATTGGGCCGAGCTCCAGGGCAACTGGCCTCCGGTGGTTGCTGTAGACAGCTTCCATGTCAATGATCTACTATCTCAACAGATGGCCTCCAACGCTGCCACTGAGGGGGGAGAGAGGATGGAGGGGGCACACCCGCTCTTTCTGGCCTTAGTCCAGACGTGACATATGTCACTCAGAGACTGTCAGCCAGAACAAGTTACTCAACTCCAAGGAAGCCGAGGAGTGCAGAGGACTGCGTGAATATTTTTGCGAGTACTTTCTGCCACCACAATTTAAGTTTCCAGCAAACCTGTATGCTTTGGCTTGTTGTTCTACTCTTCATGCCTTTATAATAAAAAAGACATGTACACAATGATCAAGGAATCCATTTTGGATGTCACTGCCAGATGTAATCATGTCACTCCTCTGTTCACAAGCGCCCCACTACCTAACAGGCTAAGCTCCTTGGCCTAGTTTTCTCTCCGGTAACAGCAGATCAAATTTAGGATGACTTTTCAATCCCATAAATTTTTGATCCGGTTTTTATTCAATCTTCGGGTAAATTGGGAGGTAGCGATGGTCCCTTAAGAACTGGTGGACAACTGAATGAAATTTAATAAGACACCCGACACTTTTCTGATTGTGATTTGTAGAGCTTTCATCTTATAACCTTAAGCACTATTGACCTCAGAGAAGGATAGACAGAATGAGGGATGGAAAAAAAAAAAAGAATATGTTATTCATCTTTGTTCCAAACTTCCTAACGTCCTACTTGATAACTGCCTCCATAAAAGTCTAAGTTAATTTCCGAATCAAACGTGCACGAATTTTGAGAAAGTTGATTCACTGCCATTTCCTATGCAATGTGCACAAAAGGATGACAGGTAAATAGGTTTGATAATGAGCGCTTTGAGAGATAACAGGAAGGTATAGAAATGAACAAACAAACAAAAAATAACTGTCATGGGTGACTCTCAAGAAGACAGCATAGGGGATTCAGAAGGTCCCTGTAACATACGGGGGTCTATTTGAACCCCAAGAGATGGCCTGACTCTCTCAGGCAGAAAGGACACATTTGAAACCGTGCTCTTCAATTATTTCAGCCGGGCACACACTACCAATAGCTCTTAGGGTGAGCTGGAATATTCGGAAGTTTGCAGGCCTGCTTTAGAAAATAAAATGTACCTCTGCTAGATTTTTGGAAAATGTCACTTCAATTATTTTTGCACAATAGCACGGGAGAAGCAACGCTTCCTCTGATTAGCTTGACACGTGGTGATTTGGGTAGAGCTTATTCATCTCTAACCAGAACAAAGTGTCTCTCTGCCCTTGTTTATCCAAAATGCTGTTAATTTTTGCTCCTTTCATTTGTACACTGTAGCTCGGTTGCATCTTGAATGCTTGCAGTTGGTACATTGAGGCTGGCTTGGACAGCCTCAAACTCACAGCTAAGGAAGCGAAGTGGAGAGGTACAAAAGCCAAGGATTTTTTATTTCTTATTTTTTGTTCTTGTTAACCAAAAGCCAAGGATTTTTTATTTTGATGCTCGCCAGAACAATGAACAAGCCAAGAGTTTCTAACTTGAAAATACAAGGAAAACTGCAGAGGAGACATTTCCGGTGCAACCACGTTTCAATTCTTTACACTGAGGAGTCTCTCTTGACTCTCAAATGTATATCTTGATCATATGTTTAGGTCAAGGGGACTAATAATTTTATCCCAGCTGTCAGGAAAAGCTCACATGTGCAGTTACAAGTCCCCTTTAGAAACTGTTGGCACAAATTAGCCTTGATAACGTGTAACCACAGACAGCACTGAGAAATCACTGAATTTCCCCCCTTTTAATTATGCTACATTTCATTGAGCCGTACTGGAGTAGATCATAGAATCAGGCAAAACCTAGAGTTTTAAAATCACCTCTGAGGCTACTTCTACCCACAACGTTTATTTATTTTTGTTTTTCTTTTTTTTTAATATATTTTATTGATTTTTTTACAGAGAAAAAGGTAGAGGAACAGAGAATTAGAAACACTGAGAGAGAAGCACCGATCAGCTGCCTCTTGCACACCTCCCACTGGGGATGAGCCCGCAACCCAGATGCATGCCTTTGACCGGAATCGAACCCAGGACCCTTTAGTCCACAGGCCGACGCTCTGTCCACTGAGCCAAACCGGTCAGGGCTATTTTTGGTTTTCAACACGCTTTATTTTTATCCTGTTGACTTACATGAAATTCTATTCAATGTCAGTTTGGCCTTTCTGTGAATTATCTTACACAGACTATTTCATAGAAAGGCTCAGTACTGAACAGAGAAAATGAAAGAGAAAAGGGGACTTACTGAGCACCTACAACTTATAAGCCTTCTTATAAGCCTTTGATGTGCATTCTCTCTTGTAGTCCTCACATAAGAATCAGCATTTATTGCCATTTCATTAAGTGGGCTATGTTTACAATTTTTTATATTTGTATTTTCTGCTAAATTTTCGCTTTTATAAAATTAAAATGTTCTTCGTAGGAATCGTGGAAATATAGTCAGAGGAAACTATAAATCACCCCTAGATATTATCACTATTAAGCTTCTATTCATTTACCATGTAGAGGTCTTGGTTTTTAAGGTAATTGGAATCACACAGGTTATGCAGTTCCTTGCCCTTCAATTTTCACTGAAATTATATAATCAACATTTCCCTGTGTCAGTATAAATTCTCCATCCGTGATTTTGAAGGGCCCATTATGTTTCATCATTTGGATGCCCCATAATTAGCCTAACCTCTCCGGTGGGCTGTGGGGCATTTCATTTGCTTGGAATCTTATTTCCTATGAAATCACAATGCATCTATGATAGTAGTACCACGAATGACTGTGACCACAGCCTCCCTTTCAAGGTCATTACTGAACCCAATTGAAATGTAAAGATCGCCACAAAAAAAGTGTTATCAGGGGATGAAAGGGTGGGTGAGGATTGTTAAAATATCCAGTGCTCTGCTCTCTAATTTACTCTATTATTCCAACCAAAATTTAAAAGGGTTGGGTTCAAAACACGTAGGCACTTGTGTCCTGGACTCCTGACGCTTCATCAAATCTATCCCACACCTCAGTGAACTTCTAATATAAATTCTTTTTTGGTAACTTTTTTTTATTTAGTTAAATGGTTTTGCAATCTGCAACTCAAAGGGCCCTGATACTGGTACACATTTACCAGTGAACAAACATACCGGCCCACTCTATTCTGAGCTAGCCACATTGGGATTCAAGGGAGTTCATTAATATAAAAGAGATATTGGCCCTGGCCAGTTTGTTCAGTGGTTAGAGTGTCAGCCTGTGGACCGAAGGGTCGCAGGTTGGATTCCTGGTTCAGAGCACATATCTCGGTTGCAGGCTCCATCCCCAGGGTCTGTCGGGGTGCGCACAGGAGGAGACCAATTGATGTGTCTCTCTCTCACATTGATTTTTCTCTCCCCACTACTCCTGCTGTCCGTCCTCCCCTCCATTCTCTCAAAAAAAATGGGAAAAATATCCTTGGGTGAGGTGAGAGAGAGTGAGAGAGAGAGAGAGGAATCCTTCCACCCCACAAGACAAGGGCACTAGTAGCCCAAATTGCACAATGATTATCTGAAAATCTTGCAGGCTTAGACAAGCCCAGCAAGCATTCTGATTCAAATGCATCCATAATGACTCTGTTCATCAGTAAGAGCACAGTTTGTGAGTTTACATCTGGCTCGTGAAAACTGTACCTATTAATCAATCACCTCCTAAGTGGAGAGACCTGCAAATGGGAAGTTGTATGTTTGGGATGATCACGGTTTGATGGTCTGTTAGCACCCACGTTCTAAATTCTGAACTGGCCCTACAATAGCACAGCTATTTTTCCTGCAGTCAAACTCATGCCAGCAACCCTCATTCTTACTCAGTAACACTGGCATTTCACTCCTCAAAACATCCATCTCATTTTATACAGCACATGAGCTTCAACCATGCATATGAATTGTAGGTGTCTATGAGGGGAAAAATGTCTAATGCTTATAGGAGAGAAAAGTCATTGCTCATACATTTCTGCATTTGTTTCTTGAATGGTGAACATTTCTTTTTCTCCCTCCCCCCCCTTGCTTTCTTTGAATTATTATTTCTTGAATGGTTTCTCTGGGCCATATTAGTAACATGGCATATTCTTGGGGAGCTAGGATAAATTAACAGCCTTAGCTGGTTTGGCTCAGTGGATAGAGCATCAGCCTGTGTACCAAACGGTCCAGGGTTTGATTCCAGGCAAAGAACATGTACCTTGGTTTCAGGCCCCTCCCTCCTCCGGGCCCTGGTCAAGGATCATGCAGGAGGCAACCAATAGATGTATTTCTCTCACATCAATGTTTCTCTTTGCCTTTCCCTCTCTCTTCTACTCTCCCTAAAAGTCAATGGGGGAAAAAAATATCCTCTGGAGAGGATGAACAAAAACAAAAACATTCAAAAGATTGTTATAATGCTTAGTTACATGCTCTAATTAGGTCAAGTTTAGGGTGATATAGGTATAGAAAAGATTATCTAATAAAATCCTCAAAGATCAGCGCGCATTACCTTGAGGACATGACATTTAAGTCAATGTGGACAAAAAGAGATGAAAGAAAAGAATGTACCAGCTGGGGTTGGGGTGACACAACAGACATATGCCTAGAGGAAAGAGGAGACATAGAACAACTGAGGAGCTAAGTGGAGTAGCCACTACCTCCACAGCACAGATGGGGTCACCAACAAGGGCACAAAGGGTGAAATCAGAGCGGGAAGCAGTGGGCCTGTCAGGAAGAACCTCACAAGCTATGGCAATGGGTTTGGGCGCTGGATGCCAATGGAGGTGGAGAACCAGATCAACTTCTTGGATTTCTTTGGTTGCAGTGTGGGGAATAGATGGATTGGAGTGTGACAAGACTAAAGGTAGGAGGAGGTCAATTTTCCGCAAACCTAATATGACAGAGTTAGGGACCATGCTCTCCAGACCCTTAAGAGACGCACAGGTTCAGGGGTGATGAGGGGGTCTCCTGACACCCGTCTGCAGAGCTACCACCTAAGGCTCAAGGCACAAGGCCAACCAGCGATCATGAAATGAAGAGAGACTCTGAGGCCCCGAGGGGTCTGGTGAGTGCCTCTCTCAAGGCGCTGGACAAAGTCAGAATGGAAAGGGAGCAAGCCTGACAATGAGGCTGGGGAAGGAAAGGGGAAGAGAGGAGCAAGGCAATTTGGAGACCAAGGTCATGAACACTGACGAGGCACCCTTGCTCTTTCTTCTCTGGCTGCCGCAGACCTTTACATCATCATTACCGAAGGGTAATTTAAAGCAATTAGTAAAGTATATGCACACACAAACATACTTCATTTTGGAGTTAGTACCAGTCTTGATGAAAACATACTAACCTGTTACGGGCCAGCCTGGCATGGACACGCAGGCAAATGCGGGATAGTGAAAGGCCAGGGCAGATAAAAGTTTGGGTTCCAATGATTCCAAATATTTGAATCATGCATCCTAATGTGAGAGTGAAAGATAATAATGTCCAGGCAAATTAAGCATGTGGGCCTATTTGCTAAGGTACGCTTGATTTTCCACAATAAAAAAATTGTCTGTGAATCGAATGTTGGGCTATTAACCAAATGTTAAATGCATCTTATTGGCATAAAAGACTTCTGGCATTAATTAACCCTTCGGCATGATGAATTCTCTTCACTCACACTCTCCCAAGCAGATTAACCCGGTAGTCAGCCCCTGTGATTGCTAACCACGTCAAGCCATCTAACTTCCTGCTATAAAAATACAGTGAACTCAGCAAATAACCAAGCAAAAAAAAAAGGGGGGGTTTCAATTTTCTGCAAACCTAATGTGATGTAGTTAGGGAGCATGCGCTCCAGTCTGATCACGTGGGCAGCTGCTCGGGGCATGCAGTTCTGGTTTCCTCTCTGATACCCGATGCAGAGAACCCTGGTGCTGAGAGAAAGACACTCAATGTGTGTGCTTGGGTTTGTTATACCTTAACAGCAATTATGCTCTCAAGAAGGTCTTGCTTATGAGCGGCCCACTTCATTTCTAAGACTTTGAAACCTTCTGGTGGAATAATAGAACACCTAGGAGGCGAGTGGAAATAAAAAGCTTCTTACTGAGTGGCAAAGAGAAAGGAGTAAATGCTTGATTAGAAGTTCTGTGGCGCTCACAGCGAAGGCAAGAGAGAAACAAAACCCAGCCAGATGCGCGCTCTCTCTCACATCCCGCCTTCTCTGCCAGCTTGGACCGGGCACACAAATTCCCATTCTACGAGGGACACCTCAAAACGGCTTTGCAACTGGTCTCCTTACAGAGAACAAAGAAAAGCAATTGGTTCGTTCGGTTTGTTGAACATTTTCATATATATATTATTGATTTCAGAGAGGGAGAGGGAGATAGAAACATCAATGATGAGAGAGAATTATTGATCGGCTTCCTCCTAACGCCCCATACTGGGGATTAAGCCTACAACCCGGGCATGTGCCCTGACCAGGAATCAAACTGTGACCTCCTTGTTTGTAGGTCCAAAGCTCAACCACTGAGCACACGGGCCGGGCTGTTGAGTATTTTCTTGCTGAAATCACTTCCTTAAAGGATTGCTATGCTCCAGCTTCAGATTTTGAGCCAGGCCTACCTGGGTTCTGCCCCTTTCCACCATCATGCCCTTAGCTCAGTCATGAAAACCCTGGGAGCCTCAGCTTTCTCAACCACAATAGGGGGATAAAAACATCCACTTCTTGGGTAGTTAAGAGAATGAAAACAGAAAAACCTCAGACACATATTAAATGCTTCCCATATTAAATCTCTTCTCCCTTTTCTCCTGTCGCCTTGTTTATGTCCTAATTAAGCTCTGCCTTGTGCTTGCAGGAGTATCACAAATAGATGATAAATCCTCTAACAGCAAAACTACACCGATGGGATTCCAAGGAAAGAGACTTTGATTGGCGTTCGGGAGATTTAGGCCTGGGAGTGAGAAAGTGACCTTGATTAAGCCAATTGCCCTCTCTGTGCTGCAATTTCCGAAGGTATAAGAAGTTATTTAGCCACGTGGATTGCCCAGCTCTCAAATGCCATGTGAACACCTATTTTTTTACCTCTTGAAAGACCTTACTGAGCAGGCAGTAGGCATTCAATTAACACTTGCTGACTGCTGACGGAGCGTACTCAATCTGAGAGGCTTAGTGGCCATAGATACTGGGCAGCAATGGAACTATAGCCAATGCAAATCACTCTTAATTTTAACCAAATATTTTGAAGAAAATAGGAACACACTCCTTGGCCGGTGTGGCTCAGTTGGTTGAGTGGCGTCTCTTAGAGCCTCCACACTGAAAGGTGGCCAGGAACCTGACCCACCAGGAGTCATTTAGTCCCCCAGCTATTCTGGTTACCAAGTGAGAGCGTGTTGACATGTTGGCAACTCACTATGACTCCCAATCCCTCCAACAAGAGTGAAACTTATAGTTAAGTAATCCTTGCTACACCTCGTCTAATCAATCACTTTTTTATCACTGTGGGATAGATTAGTACTAATTCCCAATCTTTAGAGTATATCCAAATAGCCTGAAGAACTTGTTAAAATGCATAGTTCTGGCCTTAGCCGGTTTGGCTCAGGGGATAGAGCATCGGCCTATAGACTGAAGGGTCCCAGGTTCTATTCCGGCCAAGGGCACATACCTCCGTTTCAGGCTCCATCATTGGCCCAGGTCAGGGTGCATGCAGGAGGCAACCAATCGATGTGTCCCACTCATCACTGATGTTTCTATCTTTCTCTCCCTCTCGCTTCATCTCTGACATCAATACACTCTTCTAAATGCATATTTCTGGGACCCAACACCAGAATTTCCAACTCGACAGGTGTGGGGTGGAGCCTGAGATGTTTGCATGTTCAACAAGCTCCCAAGTGGTGTGGATGGTGCTGGCCCTCAGACCACTCTTGGTGTAACACTGGGCCAGATTATCTACAGCATGACAATGAATTTCTGGTGAGAAACTGAGTTTTAGGTTCAGAAGGTGACCAAGAGGGTTATATAGCCAACTAACAGGAGGCCTGGAGCTTTAAGGTAATCTTCCAAGTCTTGACTCTATGGAAGTTCAAGGACCAATCAAATTGTAAAGTTAAATGAGAATGAGGTAGACTTGCCTCCACATTTTGAGACAGACGTAGACAAACAGATAGATAAGGAGAAAGACAGATAACAGACAGATATAGAGATCATCTAATCCAGCTGTGGGCAAACTATGGCCCGTGGGCCGGATCCGGCCGGTTCGGCTGTTCTATCCAACCCGTGGAGCCGGAGCAGAAGAGCAGAGGGCTCTCTTGCTCTCCCCTCCGCTCCTTCACCAGCAGCCCAAGATGAGAGTGCCAGCATGGTCAGGTTGCTTTTGTTCCGGCCCTCCGGTCCAGTTTAAGAACCCATGTGGCCCTCGAGTCAAAAAGTTTGCCCATCCCTGATCTAATCTCTAAATGCATGCCTCTTAGGGGAAGCAAAAACCATTTTGAGACACACTTGCTACCTTGCTCTTACTTTTATGCTTTTACTACAGAGAGGGAAACCTCCCAGGGGACTAGGCATTCTAGAGGAATGGGCATTGCTCCTCCTTTCTGAAATAATTTTTCTTTTCCTTTTTACATATATTTTATTGATTTCAGAGAGGAAGGGAGAGGGAGAGAGAGGTAGAAACATCAATGACAAGAGAGAAACATAGATCCGCTGCCTCCTGCACACCCCACCCTGGGAATCGAGCCTGCCACCCAGGCATGTACCCTAACTGGGAATCTAACTGTGACCTCCTGGTTCATAGATTGAAGCTCAACCACTGAGCCACACCAGGCAGGCCTGGAATACTTTTCCAGTGGCCTCATAAACCCTGCTCCATAGAGGCCCTTCATCTGATTCCCAGACTGCGTTTAATTTCTTTACCCCAGCAAAAGCTTGGTGATTACTTGATTAATTTAACCTCATTCTTCTTTGTCATTAGAACAAATCCAAATGTCTCAGCTGACAAACACCACTTTAGAAACATCCAGATTCTGATAAATGGTTTCCTTAAATGCCTAGAAAGTGTGATTAGCATAGATGCTTGTTTGATTCTGAACTCCCGGCTCTCCAGAGAGCCACTGGGGTGGGGACAGGGACGCTGATGGGGAGGGCTCTGTATCCCCTGGGGCAGAGATTGAGATTCCTATACAGGACCAGTATTTGTGACTGTGTGCATTTTTAAAGTCCTTTTCCTTTTTCCTTTTCTATTTTTTTTTTTTTCATTTCCAGGTTCCCAAAGAAAAACTCAATTCCTCGCTGTTACCCAAAAAGGCCACTGATTATCTTGAAAAATCCAAGCAAGGAAAAAAAAAGGGACGGCGGATAACTGATACTGACTACTTAGCTGCTTAAATAGTCAGCTTTTTGTTCCCGTGTAATCGTTTTTTCACAGCGTCCTAAAGAGCATGAAGAGTGTAAAAGAAACAGTAGTATTGGTGATTTTTAATCAGGTTTCTATAAGTCTCCGTCAGAAAGTAATTATTCAAACAAATGAAGGAAGACAGCACAATCTTAAGTGTCTATTAAGGGAAGGATATCTCATTTTAAAATAAAGTGCACAAACGGGATACGACGCAAGTAAACCATCTTTTTTCCGCATTGTACCACTTCGTGGGAAACAAATTGCAAGCAATTCTGTTTAATGATTACGTGACATGTACCAAATAATGCTCCATTACTATTCTAATATCTTTATCATTATGATGGATTGTTATTGTTAATGGTATTAACTATGACTATAGCTCATTCGATAAAGAGCATTTCCCTGTGCCAAGTGTTTTGCCACGTCACTGAAGTTAGTACCCACAACCCTAGTGTTGGATACCCTCTGTTTCCTGTTGAGGAAACTGAGGCTAAGAGAGTTTAATGACCTGAGTGTCAATAAGCTAGTAAGTAGAAGACCAGCCTAGGAATTAAATTTGTCTGCCTGTCCCAAAACCCATCCCAGTCCCCGCCACACTACCACCGGCCTTGAGGTGCAAAGATAACACACTTAAGCCCTGGCCAGTGTTGCTCAGTACGTGGAGTGTTATCCCATGCACCAAAGGGTTGTGGGTTTGATTACTGGTGAGGCCACATGCCCAGGTTCTGTAAGGTCCCAAGACCCCCGGTGAGTCCGACGGAGGGAGCGACGACCCCAAGTCAAACACCGAGACCGAAACTTGATGCAAAAAGCAGGAGGTTTTATTAGTACAAGCGCAGCGCAGGGGCTTCTCAGGCAGACAGCAACAGTGCTGGCTGACTGGGAGCACCGAGTAACTGCAGAACATGAGTTTATAAAGGCAAACACCACGCACAGGTGGGGTTACACATGGAGGGGGAGGAAGGGAACAAAGAAATTCCAAGAAGGGGAGCTGGGCTCGTTAATTACATGTTTTAATCTTGCAAGCCCCTTTGCCTCTCCCCTTCCCATTCCTCTGGGTAAGTCCTCAGGGTAGGGAGTTTCTGGGGACTGATTTCATTCTTGCCTAATCTTCAACCATAAAGAACTGACCTCATTCCTGTCTAATCTTTAACCGTAAAGGTCACATCCTGGAACAGGCAGTGGGGAAGGTCAATTCCTCAATCTTGGGGCCCTACAGTTCAACATGGATTTGCTCTTATAGAACGACATGACATGAATCTTGCTTTACTTTGGAACAATCCTCTCCCTGATGGCTATTAGTTACAATGGTCTTTTTTCCCTATTAAAGCTACAGACATTCTGGCTCAAGTGGGTGGCATAAGTCAAATATAAAAATGAGCAAAACGCCAAAACCTGTTTGGCTCAGTGGTAGAGCGTCGGTCTGCGGACTGAAAGATCCCGGGTTCGATTCTGGTCAAGGGCATGTACCTTGGTTGCGGGCACATCCCCGGTGGGGGGGTGCAGGAGGCGGCTGGTCGATGTTTCTCTCTCATCGACGTTTCTAGCTCTCTATCTCTCTCCCTTCCTCTCTGTAAAAAATTCAATAAAATATATTTTTTTAAATAATAAAAATAAAAATGAGCAAAGCATTATAGACCTCCCAGATGCCCCACCTCTGGCAGGGTTCCACGATGGGTAGAAGCTTCTGGAGCAGGAACAGCCAGGTTTAGGTCCCCAGCCGGGGTTAGCACAGGCTCTGGAGCACAGCGGAAGCCCCTTCGCTTTTCTAACCCCATTCCCCTCCTTCTGTAAACGCAAGCAGATGGCTCTAAGCACTTAATTCTGTTCCAGTGTACTTAGCCCAGCACCTGGCACGTAAGGACTCCCATGCAAGATAGTCAGTGACACTATTAACATGTGGAACCACTTTTCAAAAATAAACATCCCACTTGACTATTGCTCTCAAAAACCAGAAGGTATAGAAGAGTCTCCCTTTTTAAGGTAAGTGTGTAACTGCCAACCTGTTCACCGTGGCCTCTCGAAAGGGGGTACAACTAGGTGTTAATCAAACCGAAGCGACGAGGGGTTCCTCGGTTTATCTCGTGGTGACAGGCATGATGCTGAAGAGACTTGTGCTTCAGCAGCACGGCCTCAGACCTGAGTAGTTCTTGTGCATTCATTTATGCACTTCCTCATTTACATATTCATTAAGCGCCTCTTAGGTGCTGGACCCTTATTATCAGAGTATAATATGGAAAGGGGTAAGGCACGCTCCTCATCCTTAAGAGACTCTCCGCTTAACAGGTTTAACAGGCAGTAAATAAACACTTCCATTAAGTTAGTTACGATTAAAAATAAAAGAAGGAACAGCACAAAATGCCAAAGAAGCATTTTAGAAGGGAGGATGGAAGTCACGGCATACATCACACCGGAACTTGGGACGGCCTCCTTGGAAGGAATCAGACAGGAATCAACTTCTAAAGGGTAAGTAGGAAATTGCAAGATAATTAAAGGAGACAGCATATTCTAGGCCAGTGGTCAGCAAACTCATTCGTCCACAGAGCCAAATATCAACAGGACAACGATGGAAATTTCTTTGGAGAGCCACATTTTTTAAACGTAAACTTCTTCTAATGCCACTTCTTCAAAATAGACTCACCCGGGCCGTGGTATTTTGTGGAAGAGTCACACTCAAAGGGCCAAAGAGCCGCATGTGGCTTTCGAGCCGCAGTTTGCCGACCATGGTTCTAGGCGGTCCTGGTTAGAGACCTAGTTAGCGGATGAGTGGTAATCAAAGAATCACTGGACATGGGGTTGTACTCAGAGGGCTAACCATGAGTATAGGACTCATAGGGAGCATGGTAGGGGGCAGAGTTAGAAAGAAAAAGCAGACTTCCCATGGAAGTAGTGGTCTTCTGAATTTGGGTTTGGGTCTGGCACTGAAGAGCTGCATAGACCATCTGTATAAAGACCAATCCATCAGAAAAATGGTGGAGAACCCAGCAGTGCGGGGGGGGGGGGGGGGGTGGTGTCATCCTAGCTCCCTCCATGCTTAATTCTCTCCTTTTTATTTTGTAGGCTCCAGAATTTCAAGGCTTGTTTCCTTCCCATTTGGCTTAAATATGAAGCAGAACTGAACTACTGGGGAGCCCCATTCTCTGGGCTTATTTCCCCTTTTCCTGATGGGATCCCAATGGGTTTAATCTTTTGAAGACTCGGTGTGGATCACTCATCCTCCCTTCTCAAGCCTAGCCCATGGCACTGTGCTTCCCAATATGATGGTGTTAGGAAATAATGAAGATGAAGCCCTAATGACATCCTTATAAGAAGAGGAAGTAGCCGAAACTGGTTTGGCTCAGTGGTAGAGCGTCGGTCTGCGGACTGAAAGGTCCCGAGTTCGATTCCGGTCAAGGGCATGTACATTGGTTGTGGGCACATATGGTGGGGGGTGTGCAGGAGGTGGCTGGTCGATGTTTCTCATGATTCTATCTCTCTCCCTTCCTCTCTGTGAAATATCAATAAAATATTTTTTTTAAAAAAAAGAAGAGGAAGTGACAACAAAGCTTAACCTTCTTTGGTTGAGACAACATTCCCAAGGGATGCAAGGGCTCTTTACTGCCTCATTCTAACCAAAATGGACAAAAATCAATTGATTGACCATAACACAACAAAGTGACACTTTAAATGGGGCAACACTTTAAATGATACTTTCCAGTTAGAGCAAACACAAGATTGGGTGTTTTATACACTTCATTTCATCTTCACAACCATCTGGTCAGATAGGTGCTCCAGACGTGCTGGGTTGATTGATCAAGCAATCAATTGATTGACTTTGCTGTTTTTACTACTTTCATTTTTTTTATTTTTTTAAATATATTTTATTGATTTTTTTCACAGAGAGGAAGGTAGAGGGACAGAGAGTTAGAAACATCGATGAGAGAGAAACATTGACCAGCTGCCTCCTGCACACCCCCTACTGGGGATGTGCCCACAACCAATGTACATGCCCTTGACCAGAATCGAACCCGGGACCTTTCAGTCCGCAGACCAATGCTCTTTCCACTGAGCCAAACTGGTTTCGGCTGTTTTCACTACTTTCAGACAAACTTCTTTCTGAGAACATCAGATTCTTAGCTGTATATATATATATATATATATATATATATATATATATCCGTAGCTTACCCACCAGCACTAGCCACTTTTTTATCTGCTTCAGCTTTTATAGTTAGATGGAGGAATGACAGCTATACCTTGCAATTAGAGCTTTATATCAGAATGGGCTTGATTTTTTACATCAACGAACAAACCCATTTGTCTATCCCTTCATTTCAGTGCTAGAAATCCATCATCATTATCTGCCAGCTGTTCGTTCACCCCACTCACAGTTTCTTATTGAAAAATGCTGCCTAACCTCCAGCAAAGTCCTCACTCCATTTGTAATTTCCAGGTATCGAAAGAGCTTGCATTTTTAATGAATTCCTAATGTACTCGCTCAAGCAAACAAGGAAATTATAACCGTGGAACATTACATTTCAGACATTAATCATAATTACCTAATAAGACCAAACAAGGAAATTTCATTGCAAACGGAGACTTCTTATTTAACTTCAGAATCAGAATAATTGTCACATCTGCACATACTCTAAATGATGCCACATATTTCCAAATGCCTACATTAAACAGTTTAGGCATAAAGAAATATTTTGTCAGCTAATTTAATTTAATTGCATGGCATAATCATTTCACCTATTTCTCTAAAAACAGATATTTTAATAAGAGAACTGCAAGAAGGTTTTTTTTAACAATCTCACTTTCTCAATTGCTGGGAAAGGTCTCTACCGGAAGTTACAGATTCAGGCGGGTTCTATAGCTCTTCAATGTATGTGTTATATACCATTAGTCACCAGGTGAAGCCCTGCACTAATAGCAATGCCCTTCAACAATAGCCCAGGAGAATTTAACACTGATTGATGGCAGGTCACCTGGAATTGGTTGGCAGAATTTCCAATTTTCTGTTGGGAAATTGCTTATTTCTCCAAGTCTCTTCCCATTTTTATAAGTGGACAGTGAGCTGAGATTATACATTATTATGTGTCTAAATATAAAATTGTGATGGATGGCGTCACACATTTAAAAAGAGTTAAGCATTTCATTTAAGATTTTTAAAAGTTTAAAGAAGTTGGAAATGTATTTTTAATCTTTCTCAGGAATTCATGGGCTGATCCATATTAAGGGAACTATTAAGAGATTGCCTAGAGATTGTCATATAGAAGGCGCATAATTTTCAAAAAAATTAGCCTTTTAGATTTTCAAAGCAGTGACACCATAAGTTTCTTATAAATATATCTGAGGTTCCCAGGCTCATCAAAGGACTTTAAGGGATAAATAGGTTCTTTTTATGAGAGCACTAGCCCTAAATTTCACCGAGAGGGGGAAAAAATAAGCAAGCAAAACTCAAAAGCCATATTGAAATCACACATTATATATTATGGCAGATGGGTCAGAGAGATAGATACCAGGTCAGTCCCAAAGAGCATTAAATATCATTCAAAATTCTTGTTGGTGTTTTATCAACAATGCTTGTAATTACAATTTGTGAAAACATAAAATGGAATGGGATGGAGACAGAGTCCACCCTTTACAAACCAAACCCAACTCAGACCCAGGCATAGAAAGGTTAACTCTGCTGTGAGGCCACAGCGACTCAGTCACCTGGGATTGTGACAGGGAAGAAGAAGACGTCCCACTCTCAGCCTGATATGGCGTGTTTAAAAAACAAGTGAGCCATTCTTCCCATTAATTTGTTTATGTCATAGAACCACTGTTACCCTGCTTAAGAGTCCTCACCATCTTTGCGTGATTAAAACCAAAGTCACAGAAAACTGATACAGATGTTCCAAGGACATCCGAATGCAAAATTCCATCAAATTATAACCTACATAAAGGTATAGGTCATACATATATGACACATGTTTATTTACATATATGCCTCCTTAAAGAGAGTACATACTGTAAAGTAGAGTATAAGTAGGTGTCAAGGACAGGTATGTATATTAATAGAGCGGCTCAATGGATCTTTGAGGAAAAGTCATCACTTCTTGCATTTATTGGCAAGTTGACTCAAGGATGTTTTGGAAAAGTTCAATTTTTAAAGATAATCATCTCCTTTCTATACTTTGCACAGAAAGAGATAACTATTAAGATAGTAAATCATGCCGAAACAGGTTTGGCTCAGTGGACAGAGCGTTGGCCTGCAGACCGAGGGGTCCCAGGTTTGATTCCGGTCAAGGGCATGTACATTGGTTGCAGGCACATCCCCAGTGGGGGGTGTGCAGGAGGCAGCTGGTCGATGTATCTCTCTCATCGATCTCTCTGGCTCTCTATCTCTCTCCCTTCCTCTCTGTGAAAAATCAATAAAATATTTTTTTTTTAAATAGTAAATCATGGACCACAGCTAGTTAGCATAACCTAGAGAGCACAAAAAGTCTTTCCCATGTGTAAGAAGAAATTTGATGTTATCAGGCATCTGATCGTTTTTACTCGTGGAAATAAGGTGTGGTCCACAAGTTTTCCATAACATTTGCATGCAGATGAGCTCGTGTTGTTTTCTCTGTTTTCTCTGGATCCAACGTTGGCATAATTATTTGATGTATATAATTTTTGTATCAAAAGCATTGGTGCACAACAGTGAGAACTTTCAACCACCTTGAAAATGACTTTTAGAATATTTCATTAGCAGGCTGTCTTTCAGAGCCTGCGTTGACATTCGTGTTTCTTCATACCAGTCTTTCATCCATAAAACCCTTTGTTCTGCTGAACAGCTTCCAGACAATGTGGGTAATCAGAAAGAAAGCATCCATTCCAACATCTGATCAGTCGTATTCAAATCTCATCTATTAATAATCTTTTGAGACCTTTCTAAGAATTTTATTTCCTTTCTCTCGGTATCGTCATATTATTTCCTTAAAAACAGCCCCAAATTTAATGAAATGAAACCTTGATATTTCACGGGAAATAGACACAATGGTTAAATCTTACCCATTTTTATCGCTTTCAATAAAGTATATGGCAAAATAACTGCTGTGCTCAATTCGAAGATTTATTTTTAATTACCATAGATTGAATTTTTAGCACTGAAATTATTAGGGAAAAAACACAATTATTTAAATAGTGTGCACAATTATTATGCACACAAAAAAAATAAGTTCAGAATGAAATAATCCAGTCAACTGGATAGTTTTTCAATATTTTAATAAAAGTAAAATGCTAAATGGGTATTTAGAGGAACAACCTGTTTATTACAGACCCTATAAATTGGATGCATTTTATAATCACAAATCCATGTGCCTATTCTCCACAATGCAAGAATCGTGTTGGTTATTTCAATCTTCTAATATTTGTGTGCAAAATGTATATCGTTTCAGCTTATCTAACATGGAAGCTTAAAATGAAAATGCTCTCGGAACAACAAGATGGCGGCAGAGGTAAAAGCCTAACTGCAGCCGCACTCAACAATTTCAAAAAATACAACTAAAATATAGAGTGGACACTATCCAGAACTACAGGAAAGTTGACTGACTGGAAATTCTACAACTAGAAGGAAAGAGAAAACCAGAAGGAAAACCAGAGGAGCTGTAAAAGCCTAAGGTACGGAGACACGGTGCGCGCGGGGAGAGGACGGAGCCGGAGAGGAGGGGCGGCTGAGTGCCTGGCTGGCGTTCCCCAGCGGGAAGGAGATAAAAGCTCCGGACCGTGCAGAACCCCAACTCCGACTGCACTGAACCCCAGTTCTGGACGAGACCCCGGGAGTCCCAGGCTCATACAGAGGGAATCTGGGCTGTAAGGCGGAAGCTCAGCGGAGCAGAAAGGCAGAGCCCCGGAGTCCCGCACATTGCGCGCAGAGGAGGGACTGTTCGCTGAGCTGTTGGATTGCCCCAGCGGGAAGGACTCAAAAGCTCAGGACTGTGCTGAGCCCCAGTTCTGACTGCACTGAACCCCAGTCCTGGGCAAGACCCTCGGGCTCCAGCCTCATACAGAGGGAATCTGGGCTGTAAGGCGGAAGCTAAGGGGAGCAGCGAAAAGCAGAGCCCCTGAGTCGCGCACATTGCACGCACAGAGGACAGACTGTTGTTTGGGCCGCGAGATTGCCCTAGCGGGAAGGAGACATAAGCTCCGGACTGTTCTTAACCCCACTTCCAACTGCTCTAAACCCCCGTTGTGGGCTTGTTGGGGGAGAGACTACACAGTCTGGTAGCGGGCGAAACTCTAGAGTGCCTTTAGGAACACTGAGACTCAGGAACCTCCGAGGGCGGGGCTAACCGGAAGCCAAGGCTGTAGGCTCCACCCAGAAACTCTCCCCCTTCCAAGCTGAACTCAGAGAGGCTTTTGCAGGTTTCCAAGTCTAGTGGAATAAGGTTGTCTCCTGGCATAGACACAGCTGATCCTCCCAACCTACCAACTCAGGGAAGCAGCGAAAATGCCGAAACGAGGAAACAGATCACAAACGAAAGAAATGGAGGACAAAAAGCGATTGGATATAGAGTTCAAAGCCACGCTTATAAGGTTGTTCAACAATCTCTTAGAAAAGGCCGATAAAATAAATGAGACCTATGAGGATATGATAAGGGATCAACAAGAAATAATGAAGGGTCAACTAGAAATAAAGAATACAATCTCTGAAATAAATAATATTATACAGAGTCCTAAAAACAGATTGGAAGATTGCAAGAATCAAGTCCAAGATTTGGAACACAAAGAGCCAGAGGACACTCCTCCACAGAAGGAAGAAGACAAGAGAATCCAGAAAGTCGAAGATAATGTAAGAAACCTCTGGGACAACTTCAAGCGAACCAACATCAGAATTATGGGCATCCCAGAAGATGACAGAGAGCAAGATACCGAAAACATATTGAAAGAAATAGTGACAGAAAACTTCCCCCACCTAGTGAAAGAAATAGACTTACACGTCCAGGAAGCACACAGAACCCCAAACAAAAGGAATCCAAAAAGAACCACACCAAGACACATCATAATTAAAATTCCAAGAGCTAAAGACAAAGAGAGAATATTAAAAGCAGCAAGACAAAAGCAGGTAGTTACCTATAAAGGGGCACCCATACGACTGTCAGCTGATTTCTCAACAGAAACCATGCAGGCCAGACGGGAATGGCAAGAAATATTCAAGGTGATGAATAACAAGAACCTACAGCCAAAAATACTCTACCCAGCAAAGCTATCACTCAGAATCGAAGGCCAGATAAAGAGCTTCACAAATAAATTTAAGCTAAAGGAGTTCATCACCGCCAAGCCAGAATTGTATGAGTTGCTAAAAGGGGTTCTTTAGGAAGAGGGAGAAAATAAAGATAAAAATTATGAACAAACACGTAACTATCAACAAGTGAGTCTAAAAACCAAGGGAAGTAAAAATCATGATGAACAATATTAACTGGTGAATATAATAGAATCAGAGGTATGGAAGGGGAGTGGACTGATGATTCTTGGGGAAATGGGGAGTGGAGCGGGGCGGGAAGAGACTGAACATAAGCTGCACCTATGGATGAGGACAATGGGGGATGGGGAAAGGGCAGAGAATTGAATGGGAACTTGGTGTAGAGGAGCAATTTGGGGGGGGATGAGGAACATTTGTAATAATATGAACAATAAAGATGTATTTAAAAAAAATGAAAATGCTCTCAAAGAAGTAAAAATGTTATGTACCTTGGTATGTGAAAGTACACATTTTGCAACAATGCATGTTTTAAAATGCTTTTGCTGCACAACTCTACCTATTACAGTAATTTAAACAACAATTTGGAGGGCTTAGTCTTAAGGATTAAAAGCAAACCATTAAACTCATAGAAACATAAAGCTCAACTTGAATTATTATCCTTTTTATATTAGGTGTCTGTCTACTGTATATTGGGCTCCCCGGAAGTCAGACTGAAATATTCCTTTGTATAGTAGAAATTTTAATTTCACCTTTTGTTATAGAACTTAAAATTTCTAGGTTTCGTTATATTTTAATATTTTTTTCAGGCTACTTTGTCTTTGTGGTACTTCATAATATTATGTTTCATGGATGAAAAATAAAAAGTGGAATTTGGTTTCAAATAACATAATTTAGGAGAGAGAGATGCAATTGTCAAAAATGAAAGAGTTGGAAGAATCAAGATTCTTTCCACACTTTTCTTTCGAAACTATTACTGAAAATTTTTAACTATGTCAAAAGACTTCTTAAGCAAGAGAGCTGTATTTACCACGGTGTTAGACTACCTAAGAGCAACTTTCTGCCCCCTTACACCAGCTACACAGGAATTATTTCTCAGTATCAGTTTGGAAATGGAACAAGTGAAGGTAGGAGGAAACTACCAGAAAAGCCTTCCAAAGAAAATCCAAGGAGAGAAACGGCATAGCAATGCACTTAAATCCACATGAGGAATGTGCCAGCACTAGTGCAAATCGGATATGATTTATCAAACAAGGATCAAACACTCTCCTGATAATGGGGGTTAAAAACTCATTTATGGTAAACCACTTACGGAAGGAAGGGAAGGCGTGACAAAAGTGAGATGTATGGTAGATACGGAAGACCGATGGGACTCTACTGAAGAGCTAAATTGTTTTCTCAGCTATCGTAAATATCCCTAAATTGTGTTTGTGCATCAGATTACGCCTGCAGAATGTGTGTATGGTTTTGAACGTTTTTGCCCTCAGTGATTTTCACTGAGTGCCTTCCATGTTTCAAACACTTCCATGTTTCAAACACTAAGCACTGAGGTTATAAGGACATTGAGTGTTGGTAATCCTCGCTCAAGGATATTTTTCCCACTGATTTTTAGAGAGAGTGGAAGGGAGGAGGAGAAACAGAAGGAAAAACATTGATGTGAGAAAGACACATTGATTGGTTGCCTCCCTCACACACCCAGACCAGGGCCAGGAATTGAGCCGAAAACTGGGGCATGTGCCCTTGACCAGAATCGAACCTGGGACCCTTCAGTCTGAGGGCTGATGCTCTATCCACTGAGCCAAACCGGCCAGGGCTATAATGACAGTGAAAGCAGAGTCCATGCTCTGCGGTGGAGGAGAATGTGTGTGCAGAGCTTATGTGCAGCTATGGGGAACACTGAACATGGAATCAGGAAGATGTAGGTCTTCTTACTGGTTGGTCCTAACATATGCCTCTTTATATGGATCTGGCCTTTTTCATCATCACAATAATAGGAAATCACAGAGAGATCTTGGGAAATTGTGACACTCTTTTGAATCAGCATATTTATATTGCTCAGCATATACTCATGAATGAAGGTCTGCCATCTTAACTCATATCTGCCACCTATTTCTCAAATTATATTCAGTCAGTCCCCAAACGCCTCCCTTTAACAGCTCCTCTTCTTCACTCCTGTTCTAACCTGGGTTTACTCTCTGCAATCTACCTTCTGCCCCATTTGGATCCATTCCCATCTCTCCTCCAACTTGCTCTACACTGGAGGCTGGTCTAGATGGACTACTTCCTGGACTCGCTTCCTTCTGGCTGGGTGTGGCCATGGAGGGCACAAGCAAGAGAAGTGAGGCAGAGTCAAGAGAGGGGTCAAGGTAGTTACCCTCCATCCTCTCCCTACAAATCGCCTTAACCAGAGGTCAGAGCTCCTTACACTGAGTGACCAGATTATTATGATCTCTGAACGCATAATAATCTGGCTACTCAGTGTATATCCTTCCTTCTTCCTTCCTCCTATATAATAAAAGGCTAATATGCAAACTTTCCCCTCGAGCAGGAGTTTGACCAGCAGGCAGGCCAGGCAACAGCCCATATCCCCTCCCCCTGGCCAGGCTGGCTGGACCCCACCCATGCACGAATTCATGCACCGGGCCTCTAATAATAATCTGGCCACTCAGTGTAGGCAGCAGTCTCCCACGAAGCTCTCCCATGCTAGATTCTGGTAACTGCTTCCTCCTCTTGTCCCTATTGGTTGAGGACCAGTGGTGGCATCATCCTCCTACTAGTCCTGGTGAGAGGCACTATTCCATGGAGTTTCCTTACACCCAGCCCACACTTTGGTCTCTCTTTATGAGACTCTCTTCAAATTACTCAGTTTAAGAGTGCAATCTGTTTCCTACTGGCAACCTGACAAACTACAGTCCTTATCTCACTTGCCTGCTCTCCAGCACTGGATACCAATGTCCACTCTCTTCTTATCTCTGACTCTGCCTGCTTAGTCTCCTTAATGAGTCTGTCTTAGCTTGGTCAAAAAAGAGGAATAGCATTAATCTTGACCAGCCATCCCTTATAAACATAGAGTTGGGGTAAAAAGAAGGTGCTATGATGGGAACACAGCTTTAGGATAAGTTCCTTACATAGTTCATTCGTTCTCTCTCTCTCTCTCTCTCTCTCTCTCTCTCTCTCTCTTTCTCTCTCTCTCTCTCATTGCAAATTAATTTTATGCCTCCAATAAATTGTGGATTCACTTTAGCGGCTCTTTCCTTCTGCTTATCCCTTAAATACTGCTACTTTCCAGACTTACATTACCCATGCTGTTCTCTCTTTACTATATAGGAGTCAAAAATTCCCTACTGAGGGTCTTCTGTCTTAATTATTTTCTGCAGCTTAGAAAGCTGCCAACAGGAAAATAATTGTGTGATGAATTTTGTTCCTGTGAAACCGAAAACCAGGAAAATCCAGAATATAACCAATCATCCATTCACCCTGCCACCCAAGTATTCATTAAACAAACTCTGTTTATCGATGCATCCCAGAGTCTGGTACATGGGAGTTGCTCAATGAATCAAACACTCATGAACTGAGTCCTGTGCTAATGCTAAGTTTACAAAGATGAACAAGACACCACTCAAAGCACTGCAGAACTCACAGTTTAAGAGAGCATTGGAAATGTAAATACTAGCTACAATGCCATTTTGAAGAGAGGTATGTGTTAGTAAGGATGTATAACTCCCTTTTTTATGTTTTTAATTGACTTTAGAGAGAGAGGAGGAGAGCAAAAAATATCAATGTGAGACAGAAACATTGATTGATTACCTCCCGTACACACCCTGACCCAGGGGACTGAGCTAGCAACTTGGGGATGTGCCCTGACCGTGAATTGAACCAGTGATCTTCAAGTGCACTGGACAATAACAACTGAGCCACACTGGCTAGAGCTATAACTCCACCTTTAAAAAATTAATTTATTTAGTAAGATCATGGAAATTCAAATAAATTTGGGGTAATGGGGGGGCGATATTAGCAAAAATCATAAGCGATTATAAACCCTTAGACTAAATTTTTTAAATAATTTTTACACCTAAGTACGGTTTTAAGACACCTTGTTATAAAACTGGTTGCCTGTCTTATCCATCCTGTTTTTTCTCTTCTGAGTCTAAACAGGTTACACAGACTTCATTGCTGGGCAGACATGCGGTCATGTGTCTTGAGCCAATGCTGCAAATGCTGGTCAAGGTTTCATATCAACAAGGCTCCTCAACCTCATCCAGAACCTGTGGGTGACTGAGACTATGTCATTTAACAACTTTCGAGGAATCATTTTTTAAGAGAAACACAGCAAAAGAAAAAAAAAGAATAGAAATAGAATACATTTATGACCTTGACTTTCTAACCTCTACCTACACACTTCTTGTTCACACCACGCGCCGTGGGTCTCTCTCTACACAAAGGGAAGTGTCTCTGTCCTCTGTATGACTGGGACGCCTGCATTTCTCTCCACTCCCAGCCCCAGTACGACATCAACCTGTGATTGACAGAGAGAACAGATCCTGGAGAAACGGGCTATTTTTCCACATGGCACGTTTCCCCAGGACTGCCTTCTTCCTGGTCTGGAAGAAAAGTTTCCATGACAACCAAGTCGCTAATGTTCACTCCCCACCAGCTGACTTGCCTGCCTCCCAGAAGATCTGCTGGATATTGTGCTGAAATTATTTTCAGAGACTGGCTAATCCGCAGGGATTGTTTGTTTTTGAGAAGCTAGCTCCTTGGCAGAAACTTCTTAAATGGGTCTAACTTCCTTTTCTGGTTCCTTAAAAGCATCATCTCAATTAAACAGAACAAGTTTAAGCTGCCATCAGACAGTCACCTCGTGGGAAGTAAAATATAAAGTTTCCTTTCCCGTGAAGGGTACGCAAGTGCTTTGAGGACAAAACTAAACTTTCTTTTTCTCTCCCTCCTCGTCTGCCTTACACGTGGTCTGGCAGGTGGTAGACATAAGACAAATGTTGACTATCCCATCATCTGAGCATCTCCAAAAAAAATTCTGTGTGTAACAGAAACACTGAGAGTAGCTCACCTTCCTTACTGGCCCAGACATATGTAGTGTTGGTAACAGTCTTGGATCTCAGAGGCACAATATTACTCAGCAGCTATGAGCTAGTGGGTGTATGTGCAGAGAACAAAGCTTTAAAGTCGGGCACACCTGAGCTTTTATCTCAACTCCACTACTTACTTGCTAAAAAGAATTGGGCAAGTTGCATGACTGAGCTACTCCCCCCTCCGCTATCAGACTGCTAATCACACTCTACAGGGTTGTCATCAGGCTTAAGTGAGACTGTATGTAAAAGCAATGGCACATAGTAGGCCTTCAGGAATTCTTTAGTCTCCCAACCAAAATAGTTTGTAGTCTTCTCTCTCTCTCTCTCTCTCTCTCTCTCTCTCTCTCTCTCTCTCTCTCTGTCCTCTTCTCTCCTCTCCCCCTCTCTCTCTCCCTCCCTCCCTCCTCTTCTCTTCCCCTCTCCTCTTTTATTGCCTCCTCACTCCAGTTTTCCCTTTAAACTCATACTGTGCATATAAAGCAGGATTTCAATTACCTAATAAAGATTAAATCCTGCCCCACCCTCCCTTTGTACTGTCTGGCCCTGGATGTGTTTGTAATCCTCTCCTGGCCTATTTACATCTAATTTACTTTCTTTCAGTTGAATGTTATCACACGTCATGAATTGTTCTCACTTCATGTTTACTGCAAACAGATAGCCATTATCTTCCATGGGCTTGCTTGGTTTTAACTTAGTGGTTTCTAATTCTGCAACTTTTAAAATATATATATTGCCGAAACCAGTTTGGCTCAGTGGTAGAGCGTCGGTCTGCGGACTGAAGGGTCCCGGGTTCGATTCTGGTCAAGGGCATGTATACTGGTTGTGGGCACATCCCCGGCCGGGGGTGTGCAGGAGGCAGCTGGTCGATATTTCTCTCTCATTGACGTTTCTAGCTCTCTATCTCTCTCCCTTCCTCTCTGTAAAATATCAATAAAATATTTTTAAATAAATAAATAAATAAAATATATGTGTGTGTGTGTGTGTGTGTGTGTGTGTGTGTGTGTATTGGTTTTAGAGAAAGTAAACATTGATGAGAGAGAAAAATCGATTGGCTGACTCCTGCACACCCCCTCTGAGGATGGAGCCCACAACCAGGATGTGTCCTGACCAGGAATCGAACCAGTGGCCTCTTGGTGCATAGGATGAAGCTCAGTCCACTGAGCCACACTGGCTGGGCCATTCTGTTACTTTTTAATTATTTCATTTTATTTCTCTACCATTAGGTTGTTTCCGTCTGCACTGATACTTGGATAAAGAGACAAAAGCAAATTTGTAATTTAGTATATGCCTTCTCAACCATATCACAGCTGGAAGCAAGGTGGGGCCCTTAAAGGTTTGTTTTGATTGTCTAGTTCAATGACCATATCTAAATTCTTTGGCTGGTAAAGACAGAAGTCTTTCAGATCCCCCTTTGCAGGGGGCAGAATTAGCTTAGCAAAGGGTCTCGGTCAAGCGAGCCGAGGCTTAGCTGTTCCAGGAAATAGGGCTCCTTCATTTGAGGCCATGATCGGCAAACTGCGGCTCAAGAGCCACATTCGGCTCTTTGGCCCCTTGAGTATGGCTCTTCCGCAAAATACCATGGCCTGGGCGAGTCTATTTTGAAGAAGTGGCGTTAGAAGAAGATTAAGTTTTTAAAATTTGGCTCTCAAAAAAGAAATTTCCATCATTGTACTGTTGATATTTGGCTCATGATTTTTGAGTTGTTGACTAATAGTGTTGACTAATAGTTGTTGACTATTAGTTTTAAAAATTCGGCTCTCAAAAAAGAAATTTCCATCGTTGTACTGTTGATATTTGGCTCATGAGTTTTGAGTTGTTGACTAATAGTTGTTGACTAATAGTTGTTGACTAATAGTGACTAATAGCTCATAGTGTTGACTAATGAGTTTGCCGACCACTGTACTAGATGGTCCCTGGTTGGCCCTGGGGACATCGGGGGTTCGGAGCCCTGCAATGAACCTCGAACTAAACCAGCCAATCCCAATGGAACCGGCGACCCCTTGGTTCCTGAGTCGACGCTCAACCACTGAGTCACACCAACTGGGCTCCTTGCTCTTCTCTTGATCGCTCTGCCTGACTACAGATCTCACTTCTCCTCTCCTACGTTGTTTAGCCCATCTCTCTCTCTCTCTCTCTCTCTCTCTCTCTCTCTCTCTCTCTGCCCACGGAGAGTTGTAGAGAGTTCTAAAAGAGAATATAAAGATTGAGGCCAGAAAGTCTTCCTCGGCCTCCTTGTTAACCGTATCGATAAGCCCAGTACAAAGGAGCTGAGAAGAAAGGGAACAGCGTTTTCTGAGCACCATCCATGTGCCCAGCATGTAAGCACTTTCCAAGACTGATCACCCCACTGAACCTTCATGATGTGCCTGTTTTCCATTTCAGGGAAACTGAAACTCCCTGACGTGCCAAAGCTGGTGTGGATAGAAGTGCTGGAATTTAGACACTGGCCATTCCGAATCCAAGTTCCACTTTTTTTTAATTTATTAAGGTATTATATGTGTACATAGCTTACCATTGCCCCCCCCACATCCCATTCATGCCCTCCCTCCCCAGAGTTCTGTGTCTGTTGGTTGTACTTATATGCATGCATACCAGTCCTTCGGTTGATCTCTTACCTCCCCCCAGGTCTCCCTCCCCTCCCCGCTGTCATTTGACAATCTGCTTGTTTTATGGTGACTATCTCAGGACCACATGAATAGAATCCACTCCTCCTCTGGTTCACACGGCTCCTCCCCCCGGGTCCCACTGCTTCCCTGGGGCACACGGCTCTCCCGGGGCACACGGCTCTCCAGGGACACCAAATTCCACTTTTGAAGAATGCTAGTGCGGGCATTGCACTTTTTATTTTCCCCAAAAAACTTATGAATTGTTCACTTCTGGAATTTTCCACTTAATATGTACAGACGCTGTAGTAGCTGAAACCTTTGATGGTGCAGTATCAATCATTTCTCCACAATGAGCTGCCAATGCCCCCTGACCGAGCTACCCCTCCCCTATGCGAACGGCATCTGGCCGGCCAAAAGCACAAAGCCAACCGGGGAGTGAGCTAGAGAGCACACGGCTCCGAGCCCCCTATTCTCAACTCTGGGGCTCTGGTATGATTTGCTTTTCCCCGCACATACATTGAAATATAATGTATTTTGTGAAGTTAATACTGGAGTGGCCGCTAGAGACCCAAAACCTGACACTCAGCTTTAAAATCCTATCATGAAATAAATATCCTTCTTCCCGTGCCGAGAAGGAAAAAGAAATCAAAATGAAAAGGTGATGCATCTCATAATCATCCAAATGAACAGGAAGGAAGGGAGCTGATTTGATGCCCAGGCACCTCTGCCCTGTCTGAGCTGATTCCCCCACCCACCACCCCCTCCTCAGTCTACGGCTGTGCATTCGGCCCAAGGGCCACACTTCCTGCTTGACATGCAGCCCGGAGCTGCAGGGGCAGACGCCCTGAAAGAAATCACCGGTGGGCTGCAGGCAAACACGCACTTGTTAGGAATGTGTAGAAGTAGCAAGAACTTCCCGTGGACCACGGTCCCTTCGGGGATGCTGAGAAAAGGTCCAGCTCTCTCCTTCTGAGGGATGGAGCCCAGAGCCACAGTCACACCTTCTGTGTTTACAAACCCCTTCCTTCTGCAGCCTGGTTCAGAGAGAAGATCTGGGGATTTGGAGTCAGAAAGATCTGGGTTCAAGTCTGGGCTCTGCAGCCTTCTGCAATGGGCACTAACGTCGGACCCTCGGGACCTCCCTACGTAAGGTCGGTGAGAAACTACCGTGGGAAAACATGGGGCTAACTCATTGAGATCACATCCAAAGGCACCTTCCCGGGCCTGGGCATGCAGTCCATGAGAAGAGAGGCATCACCTGCAGCTTCCTAGCGACCCTATGGAGTGAGAAAAGGACAAAACACGGGGCAAATGCTGATGAGACTGAGAAGCTGGGGGGCTGGGTAAAATAATATGCCAACTTTGCTTCAGAAAACTGAGGCCAAAAAATCTAGTCCTGTCTCAGGGGGCCGTGTGCCCCAGGTGAACCCTGTGCCCCAGGGGGCCGTGTGCCATGGGAGAGCCGTGTGCCCCGGGGGAGACATGTGCCCCAGGAGAGCCGTGTGCCCCGGGGAAGCCATGGGGCTCGGGGGTGGGGAGGTGTGAACCAGAGGAGGAGCAGATTCTATTCGTGTGGTCCTGAGATAGTCACCATAAAACAAGCAGACTGCCAAATGAGGAGCGGATTCTATTTGTGTGGTCCTGAGATAGTCACCATAAAACAAGCTGATTGTCAAATGACAGCGGGGAGGGGAAGGAGACCGGGGGAGGGGGGAGATAAGAGAACAACCGAAGGACTGGTACGCATGCATATAAGTACAACCAACGAACACAGAACTCTGGGGAGGGAGGGCATGAATGGGAGGGGGCGGCAATGGTAAGCTATGTACACATATAATACCTTAATAAATTTTTTTTAATGAAAAAAAAAATCTAGTCCTGCCAAGGCACCTGTAACCATCTCCCAAACCTCAGGATCCCCCCCACCCCTAATCTGGCTCCAGAAGCAACTAATGGGGTAGGAATCAGGCTCACTCCTTCCCTGGCTCCCAGGGGAGTTTTGTTTTCAGTTCTTGACCAACGGGAAGGGAGGCAGGAGAGAAAGGTACGCTGGTGGGAAGTGAGAAAAGTGTGAAGACCTCTGACACCCTCATTTTTGCCACACGACAGGCACTCCAGAGAAATTGGCTCTTTGGTTTCATTTCTATCGGAGTGAGTGTCTGCCCATTCATTAGGAAACCAAGGCCAGAGACGTTATGTCGTATTTGCAGAGAAATCAGCCTAATGTCTGCCCATCTTCCTGAACTATTCCGTGACCCACTCCAATCTAGAGCACAAGATTTTTGAGAACAAAGACCACGTGTGTTTGTTTTAACCTAACTTCTCGACAGGCACAAAGTACACAATAAATATTTATGAAACATGCCTTCAGTGAATAACTATTTAAAAGGAGTATACTGCCTCCTTTTGATCGACTGATCATAATAGAAAATGGAGAATAATTAGTTAATAGTTATGATATTTTTAAGCCATTCCATTTTTGTCATGTTTTGAAAGCATGAGCTGCCGACAAAGACATCTCTTAAAGCTATAGATGATTCATAGATTCAGAGAATAAATTGATGATTGCCAGATTTGGGAGTAGAGATGGGTTAAGAAAATGGGTGAAAAAGATGAAGGGATTAAGAAGTACAAATGACAGATAATAAGTTAATTTTAAAAATTTAAAAAAAAAAAAGTACAAATGGGCCCTGACCGGTTTGGCTCAGTGGATAGAGTGTCGGCCTGCAGACTGAATGGTCCCAGGTTCGATTCCAGTCAAGGGCATATACCTTGGTTGCGGGCACACCCCCAGTTGGGGAGAGTGTGGGAGGCAGCTGATGGATGTTTCTCTGTCATCGATGTTTCTAACTCTCTATCCCTCTCTCTTCCTCTCTGTAAAAAATCAATAAAATATAAGTACAGCCGTGGCTCCGTGGATAGAGCATTGGCCTGCGGACTGA
Source organism: Vespertilio murinus (assembly GCA_963924515.1). Taxonomy (NCBI): domain Eukaryota; kingdom Metazoa; phylum Chordata; class Mammalia; order Chiroptera; family Vespertilionidae; genus Vespertilio; species Vespertilio murinus. The sequence goes on along the minus strand of OZ004716.1, from coordinate 6,374,442 downwards.
AGGGTCCCAGGTTCGATTCTGGTCAAGGGCATGTACCTTGGTTGCGGGCACATCCCCAGTAGGGGGTGTGCAGGAGGCAGCTAGTTGATGTTTCTCTTCCATCGACATTTCTAGCTCTCTATTCCTCTCTCTTCCTCTCTGTGGAAAGTCAGTAAAATATATTTTAAAAAATAATAAAATAAAATATAAGTACAAATGGGCAGTTATAAAAATAGTCACAGGGATATAAAGTACAGCATACAAAACACAGTCAATAACATCATAATGATTATGTATGGTGTCACATGGGTGCTAGACTTATATCGAGGTTAGCACTTTGAAGTACATAAATGTCGAATCCCTAGGTAGTACACCTGAAACTAATACAATATTGTCTGTCCACTGTAGTTGAAAATTTTTGTCAATAATGATTTTTTAAAAGCTATAGATGATTCACTGAAGCCTGTTAAACCCCGAATTCATAATCGCACTAGGCAAGGTGCTTCATTTCCTAAGTTCAACTTGACACGTCTTTTGATCAAGGAGAGCCATGCTAATGGCACCTGTGACCTATAACCCTTCAGAAGGAAGAACCACGGAACCATCTGACTAGGCTTCAAACACATTTATAGCTCTTTCGGACTAAGCACCAATTCCCTCGGCATTAGGAAAACAATTGACAATGAATAAAGAAGAGGGTTCGCTTCTAACTAGACAGAGAGTGTTTCTTTATAAATCCTCTCTGCGGGCCCCTAATGACACATAGCTCATATTGTAGTCATCGAATGAGCCGCATTTGCCCCTGGGCCTCCTCACTTTGGTAGCGCATTAGACATTTGGGATGTGCATTAGTACTCTCTTACCATTCACTGCCTTGTTTTTCTAAAGAGCTAGTAGCTCACTGCTAATGAGGTCAAGGTCCCAGCTTTGATTTCTCATGAGCACAAATAGTTATCCTTTCTTGTTTAGACATATAAATATCACTGAACCTCGCCAGTTCTTCATGGACAAATTCTTTTTTTTAATATATATTTTATTGATATTTCACAGAGAGGAAGGGAGAGAGATAGAGAGCTAGAAACATCGACCAGCTGCCTCCTGCATACCCCCACCGGGGATGTGCCTGCAACCAATGTACATGCCCTTGACTGGAATCGAACCTGGGACCTTTCAGTCCGCAGACTGACACTCTATCCACTGAGCCAAACCGGTTTCGGCTGGACAAATTCTTGTAGGGAAAAGAGGCTCATTTCATCTTCTGAGTCTCAATGTCCTACTCTATAAAATGAGAATAATAATAATAATAATAAATCCTTATTACCTATCTTATAATGTCCAAAGAAGGATCCAAGATAATTTCTATGAACATACTTAATAAACATTATAGAAAGAAAGGAGGGAGAGAAGAAAGATAGGAGAAAAGAAAAAGCTTTATTAACATGCTATTAATACAGCATTACACTGCCTTTCATTGTTGTTGTTTTTTTCCTGTCCCATGTCCATATGCCATGTTTATAAGAGCAGCCCAATAATCTTCTCTTTTCTACTTTGTGCTTATGTGGCTTGTACATCCCCAAGATCTAGGGGTGGGCCTATGTCACAGGTCTCGCCAATCAATTTAGTTCCATTTTTTTGGCAACAGTGATTATTTCAGGATTGGCACACAGCTACATCAATCCAAAGTCAATCTCAGAACTTCTCCAAAGCAATTGGACAAGAGGCCTTTTCTACAGATCTGGAAAGTGAAAAAGTGAGCCACGGTGTCTTGGAACCTTCCTGATTTGAGAGCCCGCAGGAAATTAATCCAAAGCAGACCTGCAGAATCTAGGGATGTAGAGAAATCACTTTTGATGATATTGTTTGAGCACCTAGATCTAGCTAAGCCTGGAGCTAATATTTTAAATTGTCAACCTTTAAATTTCCTTTTTATGTGAAGCCAGTTTAGATTTGGGTTTCAATCACTGAGACTGAAAGCGCCCTGATTAACAGAATTAGAGGAGAAAGTAGGAAAGAGGGTCAAATACCTCAGATCTGCTCCTGCACCTCATTCAGCCTGTACATGGGAAAAAGAAGAACAGCCCTTACTGGTGTTGCTCAGTGGACAGAGCATTGCACTGTGGACTAAAGGGTCCCAGGTTTGGTTCTGGTCAAGGGCACATGCCCAGGTTTCGGGCTCAGTCCTCAGGAGGAGGTGTGCAGGAGGCAACCAATCAATGATCCTCTCCCATCATTGATGTTACTATCTCTCCCTCTCCTCCCTTCCTCTCTAAAGTCAATAAAAAATATATTTAAAAATAAAATAAATTTTAAAAGTGAAAAAGAACAAACATTGCACACATAACTCACTTAAATCTTGACTCTACTAACTACTAGTGTTGAGCAAATTAACCTCTGCAAGCTTATCTTTGCACATGTAATGTGAAGACAGAGCTAACTACCATATGAAGTTACATAAAGGATTATTAAATAAGTCGAAACTGGTTTGGCTCAATGGTAGAGTGTCGGTCTGTGGACTGAAAGGTCCCAGGTTCGATTCCGGTCAAGGGCATGTGCATTGGTTGCGGGCACATCCCTGGTACGGGGTGTGCAAGAGGCAGCTGGTCAATGTTTCTCTCTCATCGACTTTTCTAGCTCTCTCTCTCTTTCTCTCTTCCTTCCTCTCTGTAAAATATCAATAAAATATATTTTTAAAGGATTAAATAAAATGAAATACATTAAGACTGTGGTGCCCAAACCGGTTTGGTTCAGTGGTAGAGCATCGGTCTGAGGACTGAAAGGTCCCAGGTTCGATTCCGGTCAAGGGCATGTACTTTGGTTGCGGGCACATCCCCAGTAGGGGGTGTGCAAGAGGCAGCTGGTCGATGTTTCTCATTGACGTTTCTAGCTCTCTCTTTCTTTCTCTCTCTCTCTCTCCCTTCCTCTCTGTAAAATATCAATAAAAATTTTTTTTAAAAAAAGGACTGTGGTGCCTTGTATGAGCTCCACACACTATTCCCCACATTCCTGATTACCTCCTGGAAACCCAGAGAGGAGAGGGAATTGGACAAGTTCTCAGTGGCTGTGTTCTTAAGGCCATCAGCTCACGGAGTTCCAAGCTCAGTTTTCCATTCACTTGGGTTCCATCGCAGTGTGACTAACTAGATTACCATCTCCAACCAGATGCAATTACTGTTTCATTCTCCATTAAGCCCAGAATCCTTCCATCAGCGTAAGTGCTTTCATAAACGGGTGGGGATAGGGTTCTGCAGCAGCGAGAATATCTCAGGTACTTGGAAGCACAACAAGACGGACAAAAGCAAATGCTTTGTTGTGTCTCGTTCTCCAAGGAGCTTTGTAAAGGCTGGCGTCTATTCATGAAGGCAGAGATTTGGTCTTTTCTTATAATTCAGTCAGAAAACAAACAAACAAGGAAACCCTTGGCAATTAAAGAGGCATAAAAAATTTTTTTAAACATACAATGAGGTGTCTGCAAATAGTAAAATAGAAATCAAACTCAAAGATGATAGCTCTTAATTCCTGGGCTTCTCATACGTGCCACAGCAAGCTCTCTGTGTGTTTTACCTGCAACCCTCAACATCCTCCGAGATGGATGTTCTATTTCATCCTTTCACAGATTAGAGTTAGAAAGGGTTGGCCTGAGGTCAAGTTCACTTCTGTCCATCTCTAGTAGTGTCTCTCTAGCCTGAGACCTTTGACCTCTGAGCTGATATCTACCAGGTGTACCGGTTAATAATGTGGATTTTTTTCAATAGATGGTGCTACACAAATGTTGAGATATATAACGATTTTATGTGTATGCTATTTTGTTGTGCTGACAACAAGCTTCAGAACTTCATATGTCAAATTTTCTGAAGGTGTTAACATCATAGATATTTTTACACTTAAAAATGTTGAATTTTGTGCCAAAAAGAAGAGTATTTGTAGGAAGTTTTAATTCATTATTTTATTTTAAATAGAGGTGGTGCTGAAAGTTGTCATACACTTCGGGAAGCTTACGGTGAACACGCTCCATCTCAAGATACTTGTGAACGCTGGTTTAAATACTTTGAAAGTGATGATTTTGATGTAAAAGACAAAGGATGCCCAGGTCAACCAAAAAAGTTTGAAGACCAACAATTACAAGCATTATTGGATGAAGATGCATGTCAAACTCATAAACTTGCAGAAAGATTAAACATTGCTCAGCAAACAATTTCCCATTGTTTACAAGCAATGTGAAAGATTTTAAAGGAAGGCAAATGAGTGCCACATCAACTGAACAAAAGACAAATGGAAAAAGAAAAGTTATCAGTAAAATGTTGATTCAACAGCACAAAAGAAAGTCTTTTCTGCATCAAATTGTGAGGATGAAAAGTGAATTTATTTTGAGAATCCCAAACGCATAAAATCATGGGTTGATCCAGGTCAACCATCAACATCGACTGCAAGGCCAAATGGCTTCGGAAAGAAGACAATGCTCTGCATTTGGTGGGATCAGGAAGGTGTGGTGCATTATGAGCCTCTGAAACCAGCTTAAACCACTAACACTGAACGCTACCAACAACAAATAATCAATTTGAACCATGCTTTGATCGTGAAACGACCAGAATGTGCCAGAAGACAGGGCAGAGTAATTTTGCTTCATGATAACGCGCCATCTGGAGTTTATCTTAACAGAAACAAATAATAAATCAGATCACTATTCTCTACTTAAAATGACCCAAGGGCTCTGGAAAATATTTTGGTGGCTTCTTAAAAAACTAAACATGCAAATGACACATGACCTAGAAACGCACTCTATTAGGCATTTCTCCAAGGGAAATTAAAACCTAGGTTCCTACCTAAACCCGTATACAAGTGTTCAGAGCAGCTTTATTCATTCTAACCTAAAAAAAAAAAAAAAAAAAAAAAAAAAAAAGGAACTGAAATATCATTTGAAATGCAATGAAATGAGAACAAACTGAATTTACCAAAGTCCTCTCAAGGACATAACATGGTACTGCTAGTAAAGGTGAAACCCAAGGGCATTGATTAGCTAAAACCAAGCAGTTGCTAAGCTTCCTTGTGAGATAATATGTTTTGGTAACTAACATGTGTTTGGGTAGCTAACTGCCATGCTAAAGTGGGTGTGCATTTTAGCACCGAATCCCTCAGGTCAGGAAAGGGGATGACTACCCCACTGATCCTCTGCCCACCCCCCCTGCAGGTGCCGGCTGGACAGATGCGCTCACAATTACCCATCTGGGGGGGTGTCCATTCGTAACCTGGCCAGAGGTCTAAACTCAGCTGCAGATCCGGTAGACTTGCTGGGTGCTGCTTTAACATCTCACTTCTCTATTGTTAAAATGTATTGCACATGTAATGATGTAATTAGCATGCATCTCTCCTAGCCCAGTCCTCTTAAGATTCAGTATCGCTCATTCTCCTTCAAAACTGCATGGGTACTTAGCTCACTGGTGGGAACCTTGTAGGTAGATCTGCAAAAATTATATTGAATAAATAAAAGAATAAAGCCAGGATATTTATGTAGACACACATATAGAGATTAGATATAAGCATAGCTATAGTTATATAGATAGATATAAATATAGATAGATATAAATATAGATATAGATACATAGATTAAATAAAAACATAATATTCTAATTAGACCATACATCGTTCCTTCTGGACAAAGCTGGGGTAGGCAGGGGCCAAGGCCCTTGCATGAATTTCATGCATCAGGCCTCCAATATATATATATATATACTGGATCAAAAATATAGTTAGATTGCATTTTGTTCGTGGCCAGGGAGGAACTATGAGTTTAATTCTAGGTATCTTCATTTTAAGGGGACCTTGACCAATCAAAATACTCCTAAGAAAATGGGGGGGGACCTTAGAAGTCCTAGAAATCATCTGATAACGCTTGCCGTCAATTTCTAGCTCACTCCAAATCTACTTCTTAAATGCCTCTTCTTTTCTAAATACTCTCAAATACATTTGCACAGAAGCGGGTGGGGGCCCTTTAACTGTGAGAGGTGGCTTATTCGCTTGTACGTACACACCATGCTTACCACTTCTCATCCCAGTAATGAGATTTTGAGATTGAGAATGTTTGCATGAACTGGCGGGAGAGAATGAAAGATCAGGAAATTTACGGTTTGAAACCAAAAGCTGGCATTTTTTTTTTACAAGAGTCTCCATTTAAAGAGACTCTGCAAGCAAAGTAATACATGTGCTCATCATACATGTACAGCTACACACCAATGCGCTCTATTAAACCTTCACCTTAAATAAGTCAAACAAACCCAAAGAAGTAAACATAAGAGGACAATACCTAGAATTTCATCTTTTTCCAAAGAAAAGGCCATTTCCCAAACTAAGTTCTAAGCAAAAAAACTAATATTTCTGCCCTGCCCAGTGTGACCCAGTTGGTTGGATGTCATCCAATTCACCAATAGGTTGCTAGTTTGATTCTCAGGCAGGACACATGCCAGGGTTGCGGTCTCGATCCCCGAAGGAGGGCGGGCAGGAGGCAGCTGATTGATGTTACACTCTCACTTGGATGTTTCTCTTTCTCTCTCACTCTCTCTCTCTCTTCCTCTCTCTCTAAAAATCAATTTTAAAAATCCTTTTTAGCCGAAACTGGTTTGGCTCAGTGGTAGAGCATCAGTCTGCAGACTGAAAGGTCCCAGGTTGGATTCCGGCCAAGGGCATGTACATTGGTTGCGGGCACATCCCCGGTAGGGGGTGTGCAAGAGGCAGCTGGTCCATGTTTCTCTCTCATCGATGTTTCTAGCTCTCTATCTCTCTTCCTTCCTCTCTTTAAAAAAATATCAATAAAATATATTTTTTTAAATCTTTTTTTAAAAGAAAGAACATTTTTTTTATTTTGGAGATATTTTCTCCTTTTATACTGGCAATACGCCACTATTGCAAGTCTGCTCCTTTTTAAAAAAAAAAAAATGAGTTTATATTGATTCATCTGAAGAGCACGAAGCTATAATTCTGATTAGGTCGCCGGCTGCAGACAAGAATGCAGATGGCAGCACCGCTCTCTGCGTTGTAAACACGCTGTGCTTTGATGCTCAAAGGTCCCGGATGTCACACTGAGGGGCGCCCGCGCCTGTCCCATCTCCCTTCATTTTGGACGGCACTTCGAGTCCCTGCTAATACCATTTCCCATTTCCCAGGGAAGAAATTAAAAGTCAGAAACAATTTAAATTACCTGAGTCCTCTCCCGTGAGACGAATTTGTATACCTCGGGGACGAATGTGGCTCTTTGATGAGGAATACTTATTTGCTGTTGACAGCCTTTTAGTGAAAAAGATAGGAATCAGATTGAATTTCGACAGTGAGAAATTGAGAGCTTGTTCTGCCAGCAGGAGGCTGGGGCCTCTAATTTTGCCTCCGTGAAACAACATGAACCAAGAATATAACCTACCTACTTTTCAAGAACAAAACTAAAGATTCTGCACGCCGCCTGCTTTGAGGTAAGAAGCATTCCACATAGCGCCAGCTCCGTCCTGTCCATCTTGGTATAAATAGAACAGCAGCTGGGCCGGATTCAAAGCAGGTAGAATAGGTTCCAAATTCCATTATACTCCATTCTGAACTTTGCATTTGAAGAATGAAGTCCAGAGTCACCCCATCAAACTTCCTTAAGCCAAATAGCTGAGATAGACCAAAACCTCTCTGACGCACAAAATTAAATCTTATTCTATGCACAAAGTATGGCTGAGCAAAGATGCAGTTTTGCAACAGTGCTGATCTAGATGGCCTCATTAGACTGCAGTAAGCTCCTAATTTTTTAAAATATATTTTATTGATGTTTTTTTTACAGAGAGGAAGGGAGAGGGATAGAGAGTTAGAAACATCAATGAGAGAGAAACACCGACCAGCTGCCTCTTGCACACCCCCTACCAGGGATGTGCCCGCAACCGAGGTACATGCCCTTGACCGGAATCGAACCTGGGACCTTTCAGTCTGCAGACCGACGCTTTATCCACTGAGCCAAACCGGTTTCGGCAGTAAGCTCCAAATTACATGTGATCAATCCAGACAGACGATACTTGTTTTGTAACAGAAATAAAATTTGGGTTTGGTGACATGTTAGATTCTCCGCAGGTATTTTGTTTTCTAACATTCTGATCCCAGACAAGGGGAGTGTTTGTAAATTTCACTTCCCAAGTGAGGCCCAATAAGGGGAAATGTCACAAGTTTCCAAATGAGCACGTGATTCTTGAGGAAGAGATTTTTGCTAATACTAGAGGTTTTGAACATCAAGGATGCTTCTGGTGCTATATATGACCCTGTGTGTATCACCTCAGTGGGGGGAAAGGAAGTTATAGGCTCAAAACAGAGTTTTATCAGGTAACATCCCGGACTCTCATTCGCTCCGACAGAACAGAGAAAACCTAATCATAATACTAACTAGTATTACTATCAATGCTAGTATTGGTAATCATAATACTAACTAGTATTACTACCAATATGCCAGGCAGAAAAGCAGATATTGTTTCTGGGGACAAAACTAAACACAAAAATACATAAAAGGAAGTAGTGTAGTTTTTTAAACAAAAATCCTAGGCAATTATAAAATATAAGAAAAAGAATTACACGCCCAGCCAGCAGAGCAGTTCAGTGGTTGAGCATCCAACTACGAACCAGGAGGTCACGGTTCGATTCCCAGTCAGGGCACATGCCCAAGCTGTGGGCTTAATCCCCAGTGTGGGGTGTGCTGGAGGCAGCTGATCCATAATGTGGCCAATAGGGAAAGGAGAGTGAAATGTAAACTCTACCCTGCCTATCACTGTGTCAAGAATTTCACACGGCCGGCTGGAGTGGCTCAGTGCTTAAGCATGGACCCAGGAACCAAGAAGTCACTGGTTTGATCCCAAGTCAGGGCACGTGCCTTAGTTGTGAGCTTGACATCCAGCAGGGGCAATGTGGGAAGCAGCCGATAGATGCTGTTTCTCTCTCATGGATGTTTCAATCCCTCTCCCTTCCTTTCTCTCTTAAAAAAAAATCACTTAAAATATATTTGGAAAAAAACATGCTATGGATATTCGCCTGCAAGTCCTCGTGTTTAAAAGAAAAAGAACTTTACATATATAATTTTAAATCAGCAAACATACCTATAAGCCCTCACTTCTAGCCATTTATTTACCTCACCTCTGTAAGCCTCACTTTACTCACCAATAAAATTGAAGCAAATATTCTTGGCCTGGTTATCACATTGGATTGTCCCAAAAATTGCATGAATGAGTGAACGTAAGAAGTGGTTTTTTTGGAGACTTAAATGCAAGGGATTGTGGTGACAGCTACATTGACGGCTCAGCCCCATCTGGGCTCCCTGACCATTCAGGGCACCGTTCTGTTCTCGGCTCTGCTGCTCCTCGGAGAATCTCAAGCTGGAAGCACACTTTTAAATGCGGCCCTGCTGGCTCCAAGACACAGACCCACTCTATAAAAGATAAACTGAAGCCTGTTTCTAAAAGTATACGGAAGCTGCCAAGGGAGAAGACTTATCAAAGAGAGGACCTCAAGGTGTCCCTCGTCCTCCCCATCTGCACCTGTGACCGAGAAGCATGTTTTCTTTCATACAACTTGACATTTGGAAAGAAAATGGCAAAATGGAATCCCTTCCTTTCAACATTTACATTATGCCATCGAGGTATAAATTTTAATCAAAGGCATTTTGATGTATGCCAGTTGGTGGAGTGCACCCCATGATAGAAATAGTCACCTTTATTCCTAGGAGATACATATATAAGATCTGTGTATAAGTATATATAAACAGTTACATGCATCTGTTATATCAGAAAACTCTCTTGCTCAAAAGTACCCAAATGTTTCCCATCCTATCCTATATAATAAAAGGCTAATATACAAATTGATGGAACAGTGGAACAACTAGTCACCATGACTCGTACTGACCACCAGAGGGCAGACTCTCAATGCAGGAGCTGCATCTGATGGTCAGTGCCCTCCCACAGTGGGAGTGCTGGTGGACAGGAGTCCCGAACTGCGAGAAGGTGTGCAGGCCAGGCTGAGGAACAGCCCCCAGTACACAAATTTTGTGCACGGGGCCTCTAGTTAAGAATAAGATCCAAAATATTTACCGTGGTGTACAAAGTGGCCCTTGGGCATTGCTCCAAGTGCATCTTCTATCCTTAACTCACAGTGCCCAAACGCACTCGCTTCCTTGCTCCTGGAGCACACTGAAGGTACACCAGCCTGGTAGGCATTGCTTTTGCTCTTCCTTTGATGTGAAATGTTGTCCTCCACTGCATTGCATGGCTCAGTCCTGGCCTTTGTCAAAAAATAACACTGACTCATTCTGAAGTTATTCATGAATTGAATAGCATCCTGTCTAGCAACTAGAAGGATGCTCCAAGGGATTATAACAAAATATCAGGCTATTTTTTAGAGCAAGAGAGTCGGACACGTGAGCTATTAACAAAAGAAAAAAATATTTTCAGACCAGGACATCATTTTGGGGGGAAAAGTAAAAGTAATGTGCAGGTTGCCTCTTCTTCCCGTGGAAGGCAGAGATGGTCCCCGTGACAGATTCTCTTACTGGTGCTTGACCAGAAAAGCTCCAGACTGGTGGATTAAGATGATATTTCTGGCCCAGCTGGTGTGACTCAGTGGTTGAGTATTGACCTATGGACCAAGAGGTCACGGTTCCATTCCAGGTCAGGACCCACGTAGGGGGTGTGCAGGAGGCAGCCAATCAATGATTCTCTCTCATTATTGATGTTTCTATCTCTCTCACCCTCTCCTTTCCTCTCTGAAATCAATTACAAAATATTCTTTTAAAAAGATTATATTTCTGCAAGGTTACAACAGCAATTACACTGAGTACTGAATCTAGGTTTGGTGCCATGGGCTTTTAGCACAAGTGACGCCATTTGGGGGCTGTGGTTTCCTCTTTAACACCTTCATTCAGGTCTCTCCTTCAATGTCACCTTCTCACATTCTTTTACCTAAACATGCTATCAAAAATAACACCTTTGGTTACTCTTCCTCCTTATTCTTCATTATTTTCCTTCATTTCCCTTATCACCATCTGAAAACATGTCACTTGTTGGTGTGTCTGGTTACTGTCCACCTCCTCTACAGAAATGTAAGTTACACGACGCAGGGACTCTGCGTGCTTGGTGCCAGGCATTTTCCTAGGCACTGAATACATTGAGCAAAATACAGTCAATGGGCATTTTGAACAAAGAGCGGTGGCAGCATTCCAACCTAGAGAGGTCTGAATGCACATCCCGTGTCCTTCTCAGACCCCCAACCTCAGTTGCTTCAGCACAGACGCTCAGGAAAACATATTCCATCCTCTCAAACAGCTTGGTCTCTGTGTACTTACAAATTCATTACTACCATGTTTCCCCTAAAATAAGACATCCTCCAAAAATAAGACCTACTTCATGGAAACATAATACATCCCCTGAAAATAAGACCTAGCGCATCTTTGGGAGCAAAAATTAATATAAGACACTGTCTTATTTTGGGGAAAACAGGGTAAATGAATGCCTATCACACCTCTGGTTTTTTTTTAATTTACATTTGTTTCCCCAGCTCCTTACGGAGTGTGTCCCATACAACAAATATATGCTGACCGGATGGTTGTATGCCTGATGGGTACCTGGCACCTCCCCAGTTATGGCCAATAGCTGAACCTTTGCCCTCCTCCACTATTTAACAAGGCAAAACGCTTCCCTGGGAAACAATCCCTGCTGCTTAAAGCAGTTGTGCATTTTTGTCATATGCCTGCATTGAGAATTCCAAGAGTAAGGATTAGCAACTAGACAGATGTGGATTCAAAGCCTGACTCCATGACCCTCATCATTGATATGTAATACTCAAAACGTAGGTATTGCTAAAATGAATATAGCAATACCTACGTTTTTAACACTGTGATGTCAGAATTAGTTTGTGCATGTATAATCAGAATATAAACTATGGCCCTGGGGGTCCAGTCTCCATGCTGTCCAGCCATAAAATTAAACCTGGGAATTATAAAGGCAACCCTTTCTAATGCTTTACATTCATCTCTTTGGGGGGGGGGACATTAAAAAGAATCAAACTCCTAATTCACAGTCGCCTCTCCAACTTCCCAGCATCACTTTCTAATCTCGGGATTTTTGTGTTTTTTTGTTTTTGTTTTTGTTTTTAAATATATATATTTTAATATATTTTATTGATTTTTTTACAGAGAGGAAGAGAGAGGGATAGAGAGTTAGAAATATCGATGAGAGAGAATCATCGATCAGCTGCCTCTTGCACACCCCCTACTGGGGATGTGCCCGTAACCAAAGTACATGCCCTTGACAGGAATCGAACCTGGGACCCTTCAGTCTGCAGGCTGACGCTCTATCCACTGAGCCAAACCAGTTTGGGCTAATCTCAGGATTTTTGTGGCCACGGCAGACCCTCTCATGGGACTGTCCCAAACTCCCTGGTCCCTCTAATCCTTCTCTTTCTCCTTTCCTTTCACCTCTGAATTATTCCCCTTCATTTAGGCTTTTGATTGTGCTCTCCTGTTCTCCCTTCCAGGATCCCTCTCTCTCCCTCTCTCAGTCCGTTTCTCACGCTTACCCAGGGAAATCCAACTACTGAAACAAAATGAAGCCAGCCAAAAACCCACTCAGTGTGCAGGAACCAGGGGAGAGAAACGTAGGTCTACCAGGAGTGGGCAAAGGTAGACCTACAGTTGTTCGAATGGAAAACTACTCATGAATAAATAAGATTATAAGAATAAACTCTGCCCAGCCGACATGGGCCAGTGATTGAGCATCAAACAATGAACCAGGAGGTCACGGTTCGATTACCAGTCAAGGTTGCGGGCTCAATCCCCAGTGTGGGGCGTGCAGGAGGCAGCCTGATCAATGATTCTCTCTCATCATTGCTGTTTCTGTCTCCCTTGCTCTCCCTTCCTCTCTGAAATCAATAGAAATTATTTCTTTAAAGAAACTCTGTTTTCCTACTCACAACTGTAAGCCTACTTGCGCCCACCCCTGTAAAATAAATCGCATCCCTCATACGAACTCCAGGCAAAGCTGGTACCTGCTTAGATGACTCAGCCGATGAACACTGGAGCTCAGACTAACACAGGTTTGATTCCAAGGACAAACTGGACCCTACCGGGGGATTCAGAAACCCCTGATCCACCTAAAACTTAGGGTCGTTTGCAACCACATGCCAGCTGATAAAGCAGGGGGAAGCCTCGGCTGCCACATCCTTTCTGTCCCTTTTTGGAAGGAATGGGAGACGCACCCACATCTGGATTTCTGTTCACTCCTTTCCACGGGGGGGACCCCAGAGAGCTCGGTGGCCCGGCTTGATGGAGCTGCAATCAGCTCGCTGCCATGATCGCTGGGTTTAAAAGGGGGGCAGGCTGTGTCTGTCTGCACCAGCCCGTGGCACGACGCCCCAGTTGGGTGAGGTTTATCATCTGTCTCTAATAGCGGTGCGCCCCAGACGTGGCACAGAGCAATTTTCTGCTTTCATTTCCGAGGCGCTTGAGAAAAATCTGGGGGCAGCTTCTTCGTCTGGGGTGATATTTCTTCATGTGTTTATCTCTGAGAATTGCTACTTCGTTCTCTCCTCAACTCGCTTGCAAGGTTGCGGGCCTGGGGTAGCGGGGGTCCCACCAGCAGAGATAAAAGAGGGGTCAGAGGCAGAGAGGGGTGCTCAGGTGGGGGCACTGGGAGAGGGAATCAGGTCAATCCCAGGGCAACTCCTGGGTGAAAACAGAACCGCTTGTCTGGCCTTATATGGCCGGCCCGGGTGTGTCCACAGAATTATTCCCTCAACCGGAAGGCGTGCGGTGCCTCTGATTCTCCCACCAGCTTAATTGCCCCCAACTTCCCCCTTGCTGGTCTGGACACCCCTAACTGTCGCCCCCACCCCCGCCAGCCTGGTCACGCCATGCAGCCTGCTTGTCCAGTTGTTTGGTCATCCCTCACTAACCCCCCACCCCCTGATGGCCTGGTCTTAGGCAGCCATCTTGTGAGGGTGTGAGTTAATTTGCATATTTATTGCCTCTTTATTATATAGGACTAGAGGGGGAGGGTCTCTCAGCCCAGGCTTCACACTCTCACAATCCAGGACCCCTCGGGCAGGGTCCAGTCCAATCACGGCATGGCTCTGGTTCCCCGCACCTGTGGGCCACTGGGGAGGGACCAGGAGGCCAGTCCAATCACAGCATGGCTCCCCGGAGCCTGCAGGTGGGGGAAGGAACCAAGATCCCCAGACCTCAGCATGGCTCTGGTTCCCACAGCTCCTTCCTGCCACCATGCCTCAGGCGACCGGGACCCGGGACTGACCCCCCGCCGTGGACCACCAGACCCAGGACTGACATCCGCCATGCCAGCCGGGACCCTAGCCTGGTGTTCGGTTGTCTGTCCGGATGTTTAAGTCATGATGGACCCTGGCTCTTATATATTAGGATAGATAGGTTTCAGGTGTAGGTTTCTGGTTGAAGGTCTGTATATTGCACTGTGTGCCTACTACCCAAAGTCAAATCTTCTCCTGTCATCATATATTAGGAACCCCTACACCTCCAACCCCCTTCTCTCTGGCAACCACTACTGAATTCATTGGAGGCCGGCATCTGAGGGGTCCCAAGCTCTGCCACAGCCACCGAGTGAGGGTGCTGGGTTTGAATGAAATCCCACCAAATCTCAAGCACTTTCTCACAATCTGTGATTTAAGCTCACCCTTCTCGTTGACTGTGCTAAGAGCAGAACCGCAGATGTTTCTATCACAACACAATAGATAATGTGCTTTTCCGGGGGGATATATTTAAAATAAGCCCAGCCAAAACTGGTTTGGCTCAGTGGATAGAGCGTTGGCCTGTGGACTGAAGGGTCCCGGGTTCAATTCCGGTCAAGGGCATGTACCTCGGTTGCGGGCACATCCCCAGTGGGGGGTGTGCAAGAGGCAGCTGATCGATGATTCTCTCTCATCAATGTTTCTAGCTTTCTATCTCTCTCCCTTCCTCTTTGTAAAAAAAAAATCAATAAAATATTTTTAAAAATAAAAATAAAATAAAATAAGCCCAAAAGATAGCTTTATACAATATACAGACCTTTCTATAATAGAAGGTATTTTCAGGAACATGGAAAATCTCCTGTGCATATTCTAAATAGTTTGGTGTATGAAGACACAATTTTGGCAGGAAAAGCTTGCTTCATTATGAATCCGTGATCCAAGCATTGTATCCAAAGACAAATGAGAGTTTAAAAGGGGAAAAACAAAAGGCACTCACATGCATTTATGAACAAAAGTACAGATCTATTACACTTTGACTGGAAAGGGTCCATTTTTAGTACACAAGTGTGTCATCTCTTCTCAGCTATTTTACATTCCCATTTAGGAACATTGGGGAGGGGGAGCAGAAGAAGTTGATTGCAAATACTCTGATTATCTTGACAACAGCCTCTCAGGCATGACACCCTGCACACCTCTCCAACAACCCCCATGAAATTCGGAACATCGCTTGGTTCCACTTCCTACGGGGAAATACAATTCTCATCGGGAGTTACCTGCGGCTGACGCAGGTGACAAATGTGATCTAATCAAGTCTGTAAGCATCTCAGACAGGTGCGTCTCTCCCCCAACCTAGCAAATCACCCTGAATAATTCATTATGTTTCTCTACTCTGGAGTGGGAGGGGATATAAACCCCGTTGTGGGAACCTCTTTATGTGGAAAAAGTAAGGACTTGCAAAATCTCAAGTTCTCATAAGAAACATCACAAAACCTTTTTTTTTTTCTGTTAAAGAGAAACCAACATTGAAATGCTGGCCTTGCTGCTCCATAACCAACTTCCTAAGTGATTTCCACATCCACACCTTGGCATTATCCTGCGTCGAAGATAATCCTCTCCGTAGCTACACCCACTTCTAAAGCAACCTCCACTTCTCACATTCAGTCTTGCCACAGACATGAACATACTTGCTTCGCAGCTCCTGTGAATCTGCAAAGGGGTCCCAAGCTCTACCTTTGTTTTGTGTTAATATGCAAAAGGGCAGAGAGTGACAGAGGTTCTAACTCAGTCATGTGGTACTACATGTATTTCATGGGGCAAGTTACTTCATCTCTCTAACTTTCAGTTTCATCATCTATCAAGTGAGGATAAAATGTCTGATGCACTCAGTTACTCGTGAAGAGCAATTAAAATAAGAGCATCCATTCACTCTTTCATTATTTTATTCATTCACTTAGCAAATATTTATTGATCGGCCACCACATGCTAAGTGCTGTTATAGGCCATATGGACAGAGCAATGACCAAGAGAGACCAGCACATCCCTGCCCCCACAGGACTTAGCAAAGTTCTGGAAATGCTTATCACAACTGTTATCCAAATAACTGGAGCTAATAATGGCTACCAGCTCAACATGTAATGATCAAATGAAAGGCAACGTGTTTTTTTATATTTCAAAAGAATGTTCAAATTAATGATTACAGGTTTAGCCATTCTGGAAAACAGTATGAAGTTTCCTCAAAAAATTAAAGATGGAACTGCCATTTGACCCAGTGATCCCACTTCTGGGAATACATCCTAGGAGACCACATACACCAATCAGAAAGAAAGTATGCATTCCTATGTTCATGACAGCACAATGTACAATAGCTAAGGTCTGGAAACAGCCCAAGTGCTCATCAGTAGATGAGTGGATAAAAAAAAGCTCTGGTGTGTTTATACCATGGAATACTGGGCAGCAGTAAAAAAGAAGAATCTCTGACTCTTTGAGACAGCACAGAGGGACCTGGAGAGTATTGTGCTAAGCGAAATAAGCCAGCCAGAGAAAGACAAGTATCACATGATCTCCCGCAGATATGGAATCTAGTGAACAAAGTTAACTGGTGATCAAAATAGATCTAAAGACATAGAAGCATGAACAGAGAGTGGGAAATCTCAGAGGGAAGACAGGGGAGGGTGGGTGAGTGAAAAGAGATCAACCAAAGAACTTATATGCATATATGCATAAACCATAGACACAGACAATAGGGTGGTAAAGGTCTAGGGTGGGTGGTGGGGTGGGCTAGAAGGGGGTCAGTGGGAGGGAAAAAGGGAATATATGTAATGCTTTAACAATAAAGATTCAATTTTAAAAATTAATCGTTACAATTGTCTTTATGGTTATAATGGATATTATATTATTATGACAAATTTTGTAAATTTGAAAATTGATCATTTTTTCCCTTTCCTATCCATAACCTGAAGGACGATGTAGCTATGAGAACTCAACATGATCCCAGAGATTATTGAACGAAATTCCCTCACATCAGATGGGAACTCCACAGTCCTCTGAAGTGAAGTTCCTTCCATTTAGACTTGGTTCTTTCAGAACACACACAGATTGTTTTTGATCCGAGAACACTCCCTAATGCTTGCTCACTGCCTTGCAGAGTGTAGGTTCTGAATGAATGTTTGTTGACTGGGAAAATGAGAGAAAAATGTATAAATAGCCCTGGCCGGTTTGGCTCAGTGGATAGAGTGTCAGCCTGCGGACTGTAGAGTCCCGGGTTCGATTCAGGTCAAGGGCACATGCCCAGGTGGTGGGCTCCGTCCCCAGTAGGGGGTGGGCAGGAGGCAGCCAGTCAATGGTCCTCTCTCGTCGTTGATGTTTCTATCTCTCTCTCTTCTTCTCTGAAAGCAATAAAAATATTTTTTTAAAGAAAAATGCATAAATAAAGGTCAATGGTAATCTTTGCTCAAAGAACATGCATTGAACACCAGACAGCCAAATGGGAAGCTTTTCAACTTAGTATTTTAAAACATGACAAAAGGCCTATAAATATCTCCTTTTCTCTGAAATACAGCCATACGTAAGCACGGTAGAGTATTAAATAAATTTTTATAACAAATAAGTTTCTTTTCGACGTAAATTAATAAATCTCCTTTTCACATAATGTTTGGCTCTCTGGGTCCTGAGCCTTCACTTAATGACGATGCATTTGATTAAATAAAATGAAAGAAAAATGGAAGTTCCTTCAGACATTAAAATGAGTAATGAGTTTAGCCTTAATCCAAAAGCAATTTAACTTTAAACATTCATATGAAATTAAATGAGCCATTGAATTTGCTATATAAGCAAGCATTAATCTTATCAAGCTATGAAAACGAGAAAGTTATACAGTGACCCATTAATTTCAGAGCCTACTACAAGGGCTGTGTAATGCCTGCACTCCATTAAAAAGTCGTATCCCATGATATAACTGCTTTTTCATAAAAGTTTAAGCCCCGATTCATTTGTATTTTTACTGCTGCAATCATGTGATAATCAATTCTGACAAGATCATGGCTGCAAATCTCAATATGGTGCATAACGTTTTCACGTGAAACAAATTCTCCTCGTGGCCAACTTCCACCAACAGAAAGAGGGTGCTAAGCCCTAGCCAGTTTGGCTCAGTGGGCAGAGCATCAGCCTGCAGCCTGAAGGGCCCCGTGTTCAATTCCGGTCAAGGGCACATGCCCAGTTGCAGAACAATAGGGGGCATGCAGGGGGCAGCCGATCAATGATTCTCTTTCATTATTGATGTTTCTATCTCTCTTTTCCTCTCCCTTCCTCTCTGAAATCAATAAAAATATATTTTTAAGAAAAAAGAAAGAGGCCCTAACTGGTTTGGCTCAGTGGACAGGGTGTTGGCCTGTGGACTGAACAGTCCTGGGTTTGATTCCGGTCAAGGGCATGTACCTTAGTTGTGGGCATATCCCCAGTGTGGGGAGTGCAGGAGGCAGCTGATCAGTGTTTCTAACTCTCTATCCCTCTCCCTTCCTCTCTGTAAAAAAAACAAAAAATATATATATATATTTTTTTTAGAAAAGAAAGAGGACATTTATACCATTGACAGGAATATGAACATAAATTACTACAGCCTACTTCCTCTCCATCCAAGCATATTTCCTTCAGATAAGGTAGTTTATAAGTTTCCCATGGATTAATACCCATTACCTCGAAGAAAAAGTCTTGCATAGAATCACACAAGACAAGAGCAGCGTTCTGGCATGCGTGAATCCTATGCTATAAGCAGATACAGTCCAATGTTGAAAGCAAACACCATGTTTATTGTTACCCCTTTAAATATTTCTCCAAATTAAAAAAAAAACTGAATCATAATTTAATCTTGTTTATATCCCAACTTTAGGCTCCAACAAGCCCATTTTACAGTTGAAACCAAAGTTCAATAAAGAGGGAAAAGGAAAAAACAACACTGTTGTACTTATTGCCTTATAAAATACTTATATAATGGCAAATCTATTTTGCCATTCTACATGGCATGTCATGAATCAGTGTCGAAAGATTTGGGAGAAAAGAGAAAACAGGTAGGAAAAGTGAAATATATGTTTTCTGTTGGCAGGCAGGGGCACTATCAATTTTATTATATACCGTATGACAAACTGATTGATTATTTCATAATAATAAAGAGGGAACCAATGGTGTAGAATGTGTTGAGAATACAACCAACGGGCTGTGGACTCACATGTGTCACTTCTTTCATTGCACTGGTATTAGATTAAGAAATTACGTAGTTCACACCTCTTAAATCCTCATCAATAAATAGGAGCTCTTATTATTTAGACAACGGCTCATAATTCACCCGTGGCTTGATATTTGATATGTAAAATGTGCAGCAGTGAATGTAAATAATGAAGTCTGTTGTTAATGAAGGAGGATGTTGTGGCACAACCGAGCAAACGGTGGTAGAATTCTTTTAACAAAATAAATCTATTCATCCTTGGACTGGCACTCGAGGTTTCTATGATCTGTCTCCTAAAACAGAATACAGGCTTTCTTTTCTGTGTCACTATTGGCATTGTGGCCATTCAAAGCATTTGAGATATGTTTTTTTAATTAAGGTATTATATGTGTACACAGCTTACCACCCCCCACCTCCCATTCATGCCCTCCCTCCCCAGAGCTCTGTGTTCGTTGGTTGTACTTATATGCATGCATACCAGTCCTTCAGTTGTTCTCTTATCTCCCCCCAGGTCTCCTTCCCCTCCCCGCTGTCATTTGACAATCTGCTTGTTTTATGGTGACTGTCTCAGGACCACACCAATAGAATCCGCTCCTCATTTGGCAGTCTGCTTATTTTATGGTGACTATCTCAGGACCACACGAATAGAGTCCGCTCCTCCTCTGGTTCTCACCGCCCCTCCCCCCGAGTCCCACTGCTTCCCCTGGGACACACGGCTCACCCGGGGCACACGGCTTATCCGGGGCCACCCGGCCCCTTTGGGGGACACGGCTCACCCGGGCCACTTGAGATATTGCCCGGCTGGCATGGCTCAGTGGTTGAGCATCGACCTATGAACCAGGAGGTCACAGTTCAATTCCCGCTCAGTGGTAGAGCATCTGTCTGCGGACTGAAAGGTCCTGGGTTCGATTCCGGTCAAGGGCATGTACATTGGTTGCAGGCACATCCCTAGTAGAGGGTGTGCAAGAGGCAGCTGGTCGATGTTTCTCTCTCTATCTCTCTCCCTTCCTCTCTGTAAAATATCAATAAAATATATTTTTTTTTAAAAATAAAATAAAACTGGGGGATATTATGACCTGTGCTACCTACCTCGTGGGATTGAGCGGATAAATGACATAATACAAAGAAAATGAACTACATTATAATCGGCAAACGGCCTTCCACAAGGGTCTGTTCTTTCCTCTCAGTGATCTCTGAAAACATTGAGAAGTCCACTCCAGAAATGGGTTTTACAAAAAAACCTCCTAGTTTTCCTAAAAAATGGAAATGATTTGTTCTTAAACTGTTATTGTGAAGATCATACATAAAAAAACTAACTACTGCCTAACGTGTTATAAGCACTCAAAAACATTCTTTCCCCTGAACACACCCAGTCCCAGCTGATCTGGAAGCTAAGCAGGGTCGGGCCCGGTTGGTACTTGGATGGGAGACCGTCTGGGGATACCGGTGCTTAACACCAACAAACATTCTTTCTTCTTTCCTCGTAATAAGAGAGAAAGAACGATCCAGTTTCAAACTTTGGGACGGTTAGCCATCCAAAATCATAGAATGTCTAGCTGGATATACTTTGCATGCACAAAGACATATCAAAAAACAGAAGTAATGTGAATTGGTAAGAATATGGAAATACAGCCATCCTAACAACTTTATATTCTCTTACAGTCTGTAAGATCTTCGTAACTTACTTAACTTTTTTATCCTGTTCCCCTGTCTGTAAACTAGGGATAATTACATGTACCTCTCCGAGTTACAGTGGGGATTGAAACGCGCATGTATGTGGGCATGATTTATGGACTCTTACACACTACGCCGAGGCTATTTGTCATCATTATCATCACCAACTTAATATTTATTGAGATGTAACTGCTCTCAGAACCATCGTATGCGTGCGTGCGCACCCACGTTCATTTTACTTAACCATGATAAACATGCCAGGCCGAAGAAAAATGCAAAGATAACGACGTGGCTGTTCATTCTGCTCCTGACACAACTCCCAGCAACGGGAGGTGTTGCCAGCGATGTCCTGGCCCCGTGGTGAAGATTGACAGGACAGTGTTGCTAGGGCGCCAGCAGGAACCAGGAATGAGACCAACGGAGCCATGTTCATTTCAAGCTCCATTAGAACTTAGGCAGGCATGCCCTTGGGGACCACCTGAGCAAAGGCTTCCCCTAGCCAAGCACTCACTCACCATTAATCACTCTCCCTTTGCTTACCACAGCAGCTCACACCCCCGTGGTCCTGCGGACCTGCCTGGAATAAGATCCAGGCATTTGTCTTGCGTTGTATCCCAAATTAAGATAATCAACAGAAGGTACCACGTTTTCCGGGTTGTATCAACCTAAGCTTTCCAATAATAAGCGAATGATGGATAATAGATAAATAGCATCGGTGGATCAATGGGTGAGTAGTCTTAGCTGCTTGAGTCTGTGTGAGAGAAGCTGTGGGAAAGAATTTACTTCTTGCTGAAACCGGTTTGGCTCAGTGGATAGAGCATCGGCCTGTGGACTGAAAGGTCCCGGGTTCAATTCCGGTCAAGGGCACGTACCTTGGTTGTGGGCACATCCCCGGTGGGGAGTGTGCAAGAGGCAGCTGGTCAATGTATCTCTCTCATCGACGTTTCTAACTCTCTATCCCTCTCAATTCATCTCTGTGTAAAATCAATAAAATAGATTTTTTTTAAAAGAATTTACTTTTTCAGTGTACTTCAGATCACCGATGTCTTTAAAACCTGGCCTCTGAAACAATTTCTTTTCCCACAGGAAAGCTTCCACAGAAGAGCCCCTGTGGGCATCTCATTAAACTTAGCAAATTTAGGATGAAACACTTTCCTCACTGTGGAAAAATCACAACTAAATAATAATACAAAACCACAGGGGGAAATTAGATATGCATCATTAGTCTTTCTTAAAGTCATCATGAACTATGAATTTTTTAAAATAAAATTATTAAAATCAATTTTTTGTGCACAGCCGGTGTGGCTTAGTGGTTGAGTGTCAACCTATGAACCAGGAGGTCACGGTTAGATTCCCAGTCGGGGCACATGCGCGGGTTGTGGGCTCCATCCCCAGACGGGGGTGTGCAGGAGGCAGCTGATCAATGATTCTCTTTCATCATTGATGTTTCTATCTCTATCTCTCTCTCTCCTTTCCTCTTTGAAATCAATAAAAAATAATTTTTTAAGTTTTTTTTTTAAATCACTCTTTTGCAAGTCCTTCTTCAAATACTCGACACAAGATCATCACTTTAAAAGGGTGTGTTAACTCAAGATGAAATACTCAAAATGTTATCAGGGGCAAAAAAAAAAACACATGAAAAAAAAAGGAAGAGGGAGCTATAAAGGCTGAGAGACATACAACTGACCAGCAAGCATTGATCATCAGAGAAATACAAAGTCACAACCCAGAGCCACACAGTCCGGCAGCATGCAGATGATGTTAATCTTCTAACACAAAATTCTATTCTAAATCAAAAAAGTCAACCAGTGTGTGTGTGTGTGTGTGTGTGTGTGTGTGTGTGTTCAGATGTAAATGTCTTAGTTGATTATTTTCATTGTATCACTTTGGATGCGCATATCCTGCCTCCTCTGCTTGCTTAAGATGAATCCAGTCTTAAAACATGCAACTGACTGATGCATCACTTGTGTGGAAAATCTGACCTGCAGGACATTCCCGCCAGTTAATTGATGTGCCTTTACTCGCCAGGCAGCTGTCATGGAGGTGGAGGATGCTCTCCTTTCTGCCTAACCTGGGTAAGGAAGGGTTTTTCAGATTAGGATGCAAGGAGCCACTCAGAGCTGAAGGGGAAAACTGTGAGGCTGGGAGATACTCTCAGCCCTCTGCCTCCCCTGCTTCCTGTTTGCCCTTTGTGCCCTCTCTCTCACCATCCTTGGATTATGAAATTTGAATAAGCAATTCTCTACCTACCTGTTAAAAACTGCTTCTGTCGTCCAGCCAGCATGGCTCAGGGGCCAAGTGCCAACCTATAAACTAAGAGGTCCTGGTTCAATTCCAGGTCAGGACACATGCCCAGGTTGTGGGCTCCATCCTCAGTAGGGTGGTGGAGGAGGCAACCCATCAATGATTCTCATCATTAGTCTTTCTTTCTTTTTCTTTATTTTTCATTCTTTCTTCCTTTCTTCCTTTCTTTCTTCCCTTTTCTCTCTCTCTCTCTATCTTTCTCTTTCTCTCTCTCTCTCTATCCCGTCCCTTCCTCTCTGAAATCAATAAAAATATACTTTTTAAAAATAAAAAGGGCTTCTTCTCATTTATGCATTCACGCATTCTGTCAGTCCATCACTCAGCCATCCACGCATCAGTTCACCTGACATTTATTCATTCACTCACTCATTCGGACATTAAATTCTCCTTTTTCTACTTCTACCTACAGAGGACCCTTCTGGGTTACTTCTGGGTTACTTCTTCTCGTCCACATTGGCTCCTCGGAAATAAACAGACTCCAGCCAATGCAGAGAGGGACTAGAAAATGCCTGAGGATGGTCTATTTCTAGTTTGCATTGGCTTTGACACCAGTGTCCCTCCCTCCCGTCTCTCTCCCCCTTCTCTGGCCCTCTCTAGCAATAAATAAGAGGTATATATATAGAGAGAGATGTATAGATACAGATACAGAGAGAAATGTATCACTTTGCTAACAGGAGTCCTTTGGAGCCATTGGAAGCTCCAATGCTGTTCTGAAGCCGTCCTGGGCGAGCTGGATAATGTTGTTTCAGCAAAGCATACACCGTGAAAGTACAGCCTGCTGACTTCTCAACTCTCTTCTCGATAGCTTCCCATTTATATTACAAATATGAGAGAATGGACAGAATGTATCATCTTAAGCTGGGAGCCGCTCACACACTGACTTTTGATGTACTGCTTCCATTGGGCGGAGAAGGAAATTCGTCAGAGAGGGAGATGCTGCATTGTGAATGGGGGATTAGACCCGAATGCTCACTACTTTCAAGGACCATTCCGCCATCCCCGCCCCTCCTTGCCTGTTCAAGTAATCTGAGTGGTGAGGCTACATTAGCCTCCCCAAATGCGGACCTTGTAGCTCATCTCCCGAAGCAGAAATGTGAAACAGCGTTGGACAAAGGACACTGAGGAGGACATACCTCGAGAGCCACTGGTAACGTCGGGCAAGAAGGCCTTTGTGCTCCATTCCACAACTTGGCACGCTGTCTGAGCTCAGCAGAAAAGGGCCAACAAGAGCACCCGATAGTTGACACATTTTGTCTCGAAATAATGAGCAAATATCCCAGTGGGCAACACCGAAAGCAACACACTTGTCCACCACCTACCGTGTTTCCCTGAAAATAAGACATCCTCCAAAAATAAGACCTACTTCATGGAAATATAATACATCCCCTGAAAATAAGACCTAGCGCATCTTTGGGAGCACAAATTAATATAAGACACTGTCTTATTTTGGGGGAAATAAGGAAGCACAAGGATAAACAAGATGCGGTCGGTCGATACAGCGGAACACTATTCGGCAATGAAAGGGGAACAAACCACTGGCACCTGCTATATCATGGCTATGAACAAGGAGGTCGCGGTCCAACTCCCGGTCAGAGCACATGTCCAGCTGGGGGCTCAGTCCCAGGGTGAGGTGTGCAGGAGGCAGCCAATCAATGATTCTCTCTCGTCATTGATGTTTCTAGCTCTCTCTCCCTCTCTGAAATTAATAAAATATATTTTTTTTTAAAAGAAAAACCAACTACATGGCCAAAACCAATTTGGCTCAGTGGATAGAGCGTCGGTCTGCGGACTGAAAGGTCCCTGGTTCGATTCCGGTCAAGGGCACGTATCTTGGTTGCGGGCACATCCCCAGTAGGGGCGTGCAAGAGGCAGCTGATCGATAATTCTCTCTCACATCGATGTTTCTAGCTCTCTATCCCTCTCTCTTCCTCTCTGTAAAAAAATCAATAAAACATATTTTTTTAAAAGAACAAAAAACAACTACATGATGCTAAGTGAAAGAAGCCATAAATAAGAGACCACATATTGTGAAATTCCATTTCTATGAAATGTCCAAAAGAGGCAAATGTATAGAGAGAAAGCATTAATTAATAATGATTGCCAGGGACTGGGGTTAGGAGTGGGGATTGGTTGTAAATGGACATGAGGAATCATGTTGAGGGAGTGGAAATACTAAAAAACCATTGAATCGTGCTCTTGAAATGGGTGAATGTTATGGTGCATAACACATACCTCAATAGAGTTGTTTTTAAATGGTAAGATTACTTTTGTATGCATGGTACTGCATGCTTCACTGAAGTTGGTGCCCCTTTGATAATATTTTTTTAAAAAAACACTCAATGAATTTTTGCCTACAGCTCTTGTTTATTGACTTATATTTTTAAATTAAACTTGTCTGGAAAATAAACCTGGGCCAGTTTATTTTTACAGAATATTAATTCTGAAAAATGAATTGCCTAATGGAAATAAATGGATTGAAAAGCACTGTTTGTGAACCAACGATTTTCTGAAAGATCCTAAAGAATGAAGTTTGGAGCTTTTTTCTCTCCTTCTTCAGAATGAAAATCATTTGATTCCTCTCACTTGACTTCAGAGATTCTAATTTTCTTCTGGGCTAATGGGAGTGGCCAGGTTTTTGTACATCTTCTCAAAGGGAATTAAGTTTGCAATTATTTCTGGCACATCATAGACCCTTTGCAAACCTGTGTTTCGCACAGTCTTCAGATCCCTGTTGCAATTAGCATATTTTCAAGGTGAAGTGCAGATGTCAAATTAATGTGGAAGGCACCCGGATTGCCGAGGGCCCCGGTCAATCGGTACGGGTCTAATTGGAGGACAGGAGTGAGAGGAGTCCGGGGACTGACATCAGAAACAGAAGTCCTTCATGTGTGAGCAGGGGCAGGAGGGAGAAGAAAAAAAACACCACAAGAGAAGACTTGTTTTAATAGAGAAAGTCAGGACTCGGAGAAGAGAGGACCGAAGGAGAATGTTATTATTACTTCTATTCAGGCGCTGTTATGTGCCGGGCATTGCACATGCACGGCTCCGTTTAAGCCTAACAAAAACTCTCTTGGTAAATTATTGTTCTGATTCCGCAGAAGAGGAGAGGGAGGCCCGGAAATATGAAATTATCTGCACTAAATGATGATCGCTGAGCACATCCTATATGCCAAGCACCTTTTTTTAGTGTTTTTGCTTGTGGTCACGTTTTGCATGTGGACCGATGCTCTACCACTGAGCCAAACTGGTTTCGGCCTACATCTAGTTTTGTTCTCTTCCTTACCTTTCACCAGCACACACCCTTCCAAATTACATTCCATTTTCAGCTAGAAAAGAACTCTAAGTAAAACATAAATAATTATGATAAATATGGAAGTTTAAGTGTGGGGGGAAAAATGCTCCTAGCTGCCCTTCTCTTCCAGCTTAAAATGCATGGACTTAGTAATAAATACTTCCCCTAATGGAATAAAGTCCTCTCTTACTATTCCTAATTCTTGAAACTCTTCAGTAAGTCTGCTTAGTAAGGAAATATGTCATTTTATTACAGAATAAACATGTAGAGTTTTGTCCTGCTCAGTGTGGCTCAGCTGTTTGGAGCATTGTTCTTTGCACCAAAAGGTTGATGGTTGGATCCGCAGTCAGGGCACATACCTGGGTTCTGGGTTCGATCCCTGGTGGGGGCACAAACAGGAGGCAACCAGTCAACCTTACTCTTTCTCTCTCTCTCTCTCTCTCTT
This sequence comes from Vespertilio murinus, assembly GCA_963924515.1. Lineage (NCBI taxonomy): Eukaryota > Metazoa > Chordata > Mammalia > Chiroptera > Vespertilionidae > Vespertilio > Vespertilio murinus. Next base: position 6,347,286 of record OZ004716.1, on the reverse strand, counting down.
TCTCTGTTACTCTTTCTCCTCTCTCTATCTTTCTCTCTCTCCTTTTTATCTATCTTTAAAATCAGTAATACATATCCTCAGGTGAGGATAAAAAAAGTTGTATAGTTTCAGTTATGTTGCCTGAATTAAGAATAAAAATACTCGGGAATGCAAAGTATAGCATAGGGAATGCAGTCAACAATATTGTAATAACTATGTATGGTGCCAGGTGATTCCTAGAATTATCAGGGTGTCACTTTGTAAAACATAGAACTGTCTGACCACTCTGCTGTACACCTGACACTGAGACAAAATAATACTTAATGTCAATTGCAATTGAAAATACTTTTTAATTTTAAAAGAATAAAAATATTCCATTTCTATTTTGCCTGTGATAAAAACTCACTCCGAAGGAACTCTTAACTATGAAATGAAGTTCCAATTGTGGACTAGATAGAAACTCATGGGCTAGGTGGGCCATTCACAATTCAGATTCCCACCCTCAGACATTCTCGTCCTGTAGGTCTGGTGGTCTAACCTGAAATCTTGCGATCTGAAACATGGTTAAAGGATTTGGTGAAAAGCTCGCTTTTAATAAGCTGCATGCCATGTGTCCAAACTCAACATTACCTGCATCTTCCTACTTTTTTACCGACAAATGCATTTTTCTAAATACACTTCCCTTTTATCAAACATCGGTTAGAAAGAATTGGGTTATAATTTTGAAAGAAAACCAATTATTACTCTGCAAAATGAAGGTAGTATCAGTTTCAGGGAAGCAGTGTTTTATATACCAATAAAGTCTAAGATGATATGCATATAATCAAACCTTTGAAGGCGGCTTCATGAGAAAAAGGGACTTACAAGAGTCTGGTTTTTCACTTTCAAGATGAAATCCCCTAGGCTATGATCCTATTAATGTAATTACACAGATCCGGGCATGGAAGGACGCACCAGGTTGATTAGAAATGATAGTGGGGGAGCTGGCAAGCACAAGCACAGATCTCTGAAGAGACAAAATCAGAACTAAACAGCATAAATGTTAAGCTAGACTGAGTCTTGCTGAAGAATGCAACCTCTTTAAAGAGAATCCTAAAAAGAGAAGTGAATGTGCCAGTGCAAAATGGCATCTGGTTAGCGGTCCCCATATCCATATCTCAACCTAGGCCACTGCAAGACCTACGAAGGCTCAAGAGGGACATGAGAACTCGAAGGAAGCCTGGGAACTGAGACAGAGACAAACAAGCCCCGACCGTAATTGGTAGGAAATCCCAACAAGGACAAGCCAAGGGAGGTCCCGTGACTCGGGAGCCACACTCAGTTATGAATGAGTCAGGTGCCCCTATCCTGGGAGACCCGCTTCCTTCTGCTTATGCCTTCATCCCTTCCAACTGTCTCTAGTTCAAAATACATTGGAAAACTTGAAAGTTAAGAAAAGCAATAGGGCTGAAAAGAGGATGAGTCCATGCATAGTGAAATGGTGCATTTAAGATGGTGAAGCATGAACAAATATTTTCTTTCTTTTTTAAAAAAACATATTTTATTGATTTTTTTACCGAGAGGAAGAGAGACGGATAGAGAGTTAGAAACATCGATGGGAGAGAAACATTGATCAGCTGCCTCCTGCATACCCCCCACTGAGGATGTGCCCGCAACCAAGGTACATGCCCTTGACCGAAATCGAACCCGGGACCCTTCAGTCCGCAGGCCAACGCTCTATCCACTGAGCCAAAGCAGTTTCAGCAAGCATGAACAAATAAATTGTGGTATATTCACTCAATGAAATTTCAGCAGCTATGAGTATCAATAATGTACAACCACATGTAGCAAAGCAATACAGAGGTGAGTGTGATGTTGAGTGAAAGAAGCCCGGTACAAAAGGGTATGTGTTGTGTGATTCCATGGACACAAAATAAAATTTAAAAAAAAAACAGGTCAAAGGAATGTGTGTTATTGGACAGCATGGACATTGCATGGAGCATATTGCCTGGGAGGGAGCCTGCCGGGTACTTTTGTCATCTGTTTCTTACTCAGGGAACTACCCTGTTTCCCCGAAAATAAGGCAGTGTCTTATATTAATTTTTGCTCCCAAAGATGCTCTAGGTCTTATTTTCAGGGGATGTATTATGTTTCCATTAAGTAGGTCTTATTTTCGGGGAAACACGGTAGGTACATGGGTAAGTTCAGTTTGTGAAAATTCGTTGAGCTAGCCATTCATGGGATGTGCACTTGTCTTTGTTTACATGCTATTTTAACAAGACGTTTTTAAAAGTAGTACATCTGTAACAGCACTTAATAAAAGATCCTATCCTTGCAATCAATCCCCTGAAACAAGGCATGACATGCATTCATTTGTAAGAATTAACAATGACTATAATTGGCTAACGCTCTGTCATAAGAAGAGGTTACATTTTCTTACTGTCGCAATTTAGCAGTCATGGACTTTTTATTGTATTAAACTCAGTATAGTATTCTGTGAATATCACAGTGTTCCTAATTATCTCCATGAAATAGTAGATGAAATCTTCAGTTATTGCATCCCAATATTTTATGACTAGTTATGTGCGGAAAATTGCTTTTTTCTAAAAAAAAATATTTTTTAATTATTTTATTGAATTTATTGGGATGACATTGGTTAATAAAATTGTATATATTTCAGGTGTACCATCTTATAATACATCATAGCATTGTCTGTTCACCACCCAACATCAAGTCTCCTCCTTACATCATCATTTATCCCCCCCTTCCCTCTTCTACTTCTTCCCTCCCATCCCCTCTCCCTCTGGTAATCACCATACTGTTGTCTGTGTCTATGAGTTTTATGTGTGTGGTTGGATTTTTTTTTCCTTAATCCCTCCACCTTTTTCACCCAGACATCCAATTCCTCTCCCCTCGTAACAGCTGTCAAATCTATTCTCTATCTATTAGTCTTTCTCTATTTTGTTTGTTGGTTTATTTTTGTTCATTGGATTCCACACATAAGTGAAATCATATGGTATTTGTCTATCTCTGACTGACTTATTTCACTTGCATGATACTCTCCAGGTCCGTCCATGCTGTCACAAAAGATAAAATTTTATTTTTAAATATATTTTTATTGATTTCAGAGAGAAAGGGAAAGGGAAAGAGAGATAGAAACATCAATGATGAGAGAGAATCATTGATTGGCTGCCTCGGCCCACACTGAGGATGGAGCCCCAAAACCCAGGCATGCGCCCTTGACCAGAATCCAACCAGGGACCCTTCAGTCTGCAGGCCTACCTTCTATCCACTGAGCCAAACAAGCTAGGGCAAAAAGGTACCATTTTAAAGTGTTGAAAAATGTTTCCCTGACTATGCATCTCCTTAGCACAATGTTTGGCATAAGGTATGCACGCATCCCCTGTTTACTAGTAATGAATTTAGTGATTGTAAAATTCACTTTGCTTGCCTAAAGATATTGAAAATGAGCTTTAAATGGGGAGTTTTAATGTGAGGTCCATGGACCGCCACTAGTCCCAAACTTGGATGGCAAAAATGACATCTGGATTTCCATTAACCTCTAAGTGGATCTGAACATTTCCTTTTTCACGTGGTCACTAGTAGAGATTGTCACTTAACATTACAATTATCATCTTGATGTTTTCTCTATGCTTATCATAACATTATCAGATTGACATTGTAAGAGACCTACCACAGGAACAAACTACTTAATGCACTAATAAAAGAAGCTCCTGCAAAAACCGGTTTGGCTCAGTGGATAGAGCGTCGGCCTGCGGACTGAAAGGTCCCGGGTTCGATTCCAGTCAAGGGCATGTGCCTTGGTTGCAGGCACATCCCCAGTGGGGGGTGTGCAAGAGGCAGCTGACCAATGATTCTCTCTCATCGATGTTTCTAACTCTCTATCCCTGTCTCTTCCTCTCTGTAAAAAATCAATAAAAAATATATAATTTTTTGAAAAAGAAGAAGTTCCTATTTTACTACCTCACAGTTTTTTTTATATATCATCGTAACAGTATTCCAACATAATTGCTTCCTTTTTAACCTTGTATATTATATTTTAAAATTGTAAAAGATAATTTTGAGAGTCTATAAATTTTATAATTACTCAGGGGACCTGACCTTCCCCTCCCCCACCCCCACCCAATATCTCATCTCGCTCAAAACGGAAAAGAGGGATTGTCTTCTCTAATGTCGCTAACACACCCTCAGTCCACTGATTCACTCCCTAAATCCCACCCACATTAAACCCAAAGACAGAAGGTTCTCTTTCATGCCGCTGCACCTTGGCTCCGTCTCCTGTGACTGGCGGCCTCCACCCTTCTCCCCGACTGCCAAGTTTCCTCCGTGAGCTGTTTCCTGTTCGTCGAAGTCCAACTAGAACTACACTGCCAGGTACTGTTTTTGGCCCCAGGCCCACACCTGCCCATCTATTTTCTTTCCCCAAAAAGGTCACAGCATGTCCTGACACCTATGGTGATGGAGGACCGTGACTTCCAGTTGTATTCATCCAATGGAGAGCCCTGGCAAGAGGTCAGAGTTGGGAAGAGATGGACCATTTCTTCCCCCTGCTCGCTCTGAGCGTAGGGGAGGTGCATGCCCACTAGTGCCATCGTTTCTTTATTCCCTGACGACGTTTTGGAAATGGTCCTTTGTTCAATGACCTTAAGTTATCCTATTTGGCACACGTCACCCATTTCCTGCTGGTATCTGGACTGGTTCAGTCATTAAATTAAGTCTTCACATTCCCCCATCCAAAAGCAGTCACAGGCCTCTGACTCTGTTAATAACACTTGCTGTTGATACTTTTATTGTTTGGGTGGTTGTTTGGGAGTTTTTTCTATGTCTCTGTTTCCCTTAGCTCCTTAACAGCCAGGGCAATAATTGTATAAGATCTGAAGTCCCAGTACCTGGCAAAGATCTTATACATAAAAGGTGTTTATTGGACGAAACCGGTTTGGCTCAGTGGTAGAGTGTCGGTCTGCGGACTGAAAGGTCCTAGGTTCGATTCCGGTCAAGGGCATGTACATTGGTTACGGGCACATCACAGTTAGGGGGTGTGCAAGAGGCAGCTGGTCGATGTTTCTCTCTCATGGACATTTCTAGCTCTCTATCTCTCTCCCTTTCTCTCTGTAAAATATCAATAAAATATATTTAAAATAAAAAATAAAAGTTTATTGAATAAATGTACAAACAAGTGGTTAAAGTTATAAGGGTAAGTCTCAGCATAAATAAGTGCTTTTATCAGTTAAAATAGTCTTTATCATCTCATTAATTGCTGCCAGTAAATACCTTAAGCTTTCAATTTCATTTAGGGATTGGAAAAGAATTTTATAGGCTTGATCATTTCTGTGTAATAATGTATTTTCATAACAGTTTTATAACACAACATATATTACTACAAAAAAACACACACAATTGTGTTCTTGTATCAAATGCCATTTCATTTTCATCTTTGTCATTTCCTCCACAAGAAGCTCAGAGTTCAGAGGGTACTAGATAACATAAGGAATTATTTCATTCTTACTCAAAATTAAATATTTTAATAGATTGCTAAAAGCAAATCAGTATTTATGTTTTCTCTTCAAAATATTTATTATGGATTTTAAATGGCAAATCTCATTCCCAGAAAAATGATTATATCAATTTAATTAGATAGTCACCTCAGGGTGACTTTTATATTTAAGAAGTTTGGAATAAAAGAGACTCTGAAAACAGAAAACCATTGCAACTAGGCACCTAAAAGATGAGACTCAACTCTAATAACTGAGAAGCAAACTCTAAAATATATAATTTCACAAAAGATGTCCATAATTATTTTTTATTTAATTTCAGAACTTTTGCTTAGAAATCACGTATTAAAGAAACTATTGAAACCCCCTTTGTAGCCTGCATTGATTTATTCCCTTCTTTTGCTCTCCCAAGTAGGATAGCTTTCTCAGACATATTTTTGTATTTTCAATACATACGAAAGTATTCATAAACAACAGAAAGTACTGCTTTGTGTATTTATTTATTTACATATTATTGATTTCAGAGAGGAAGGGAGAGGGAAAGAAAGATAAACATCAGTGATGAGAGAATCATTGATCAGCTGCCTCCTGCATGCCCCCTAACTGGGAATCAAACCAAGACTTCCGACTCATGGGTTGACGCTCAACCACTGAGCCACACCAACTGAGCTGTATGTCTTTAATTATAAAACTGTATCATATCATGATATTGCTCTGTTGCTTAGGTTTTTCACTCAAAATGTGCTTCTGAGATTTATCGAGTTGTATCCATCTGAATAAAGTTATTTTTATTTAACTTCTTTTTTTAATATATTTTATTGATGTTTTACAGAGAGGAATGGAGTGAGATAGAGAGTTAGAAACATCAATGAAAGGGAAACATCGATCAGCTGCCTCTTGCACACTCCCTACTGGAGATGTGCCCGCAACAAAGGTACATACCCTTGACTGGAATCGAACCTGGGACCTTTCAGTTTGCAGGCTGACGCTCTATCCACTGAGCCAAACCGGGTTTGGCTTAACTTCTTTTTTTAAAAACCTCACCCAAGGACATGCTTAGAGAAAAGAGACGAGAGAGAGAGAGAGAGAGAGAGAGAGAGAGAGAGAGAGAGAGAGAGATCCCAAGCATTTACCCTGACCGGAAATCGAACCATGACTTCTTGGTTCATAGGTTGATGCTCAACCACTGAGTCACACTGGCCAGGCTAATCTTTTCATTTTTATAAATTCTATTACACTGTGACATTATTCTGAGGACTGTGTGGAAGTTGTGGAGCAGACATCTGAACTGAAACCTGCGGACTTCAGAGCCTGTACGTTTTTTTATTACACAACCCTGCTCAGAAGATTGTTTTCGGCATAAATTGTATGCAGAAAAATTATCAGCAGCTGTGGAGAAGGAAACAAAATTAAAACACGCAACCTTCCAAATTATGAAGAGAAGAACATATATATTCACGCTGATTTCCAAACGTGGAAATGACAGACGTATTTAAGAGACCGTCCTGGTCACAGAAAATATGAGGTAAATAAAAATTAAAAAACAAGAAAGGTTGCATGTCACCAGAGAAATGTCCCATAATTGCCACTTGGACACAACCTCCATTTTAGTAGGTTAAGTGAATGCAAGGGATCCATCTTACTCTGAGAGAAGCAGGTGCTGCCTTCGCTCATGAAATTCTCCTTGCAGAATTAATTGAAATTGGCTTGGCTATGAGCACTCTCTGTTGATTTGGGAACTGGCTCAAGAGTCACGAACGGGAAATAATCATAAACCTCCGCGTGCTTGGTTTGCTAGTGGGGTGGCATGGGGCTTGATGGATTGGGTTTCATTTAGCATCTTCATTAATGGCCTGAAGGAGGGGGCAAATAGCTTGCTAATGAAACTCACAAATGGTAATAAATGAAAAGCCATTGCAAGCCCCAATAAAAAACATTATCCAAAGAACCCCAACGAGGTGTGATCTCTAGACAAAGGTGAACACCCTACATGCAACGTGGAAATTCCGAGAGCTGAGAGCCGGGTTGTGGGGTGGGGAGGAGGTTGTACTGAGAAGAAAGGTAATGGAGAAAAATAGTCATTTTGATGCTGCCATCTACTAAGAAGCTTCAACAGCATTATTTCTACAAGGGACCCAGGAGTTAAAATGGAAAGTCACCCACTGACGGACACAGAGGCCATGTCCATGTCTTGGCTACTGGGAATAATGCTGCGGTCAGCGTGAGCGTGCAGACATTTCTTTGGGATCCTGTTTTCAGTGTCTTTGAGCACACACCCAGAAATGAGATTGCAGGACCATAACATAGTTTTATTTTTAATTTTTGAGATACCTTTGCACTGTTTCCCACAATTGACTGCACCAATTCACATCCCCACCAACAGTGCACAAGGGTTCCCTTTTCTCTGCATCCTCATCAGCATTTATGTCTCCTCTCCTTGATGGCAGCCTTTCTTACAAGTATGAGGTGATATTTTATTTGTATTTCCCTGATGTTGAGCGCCTTTTCCTATACCTGCTTATCCTTCGTACATCTTCTCTAGAAAAATGTCAACTCAGTTCCTCTGCCCATTTTTTAAAAATATATTTTATTGATATTTTACAGAGAGGAAGGGAGAGAGAGAGCTAGAAACGTCCATGAGAGAGAAACATCAACCAGCTGCCTCTTGCACACCCCCTACTGGGGATGTGCCCGCAACCAATGTACATGCCCTTGACCGGAATCGAACCTGGGACTTTTCAGTTCGCAGACTGACTCTCTACCACTGAGCCAAATCAGTTTCGGCCTGCCCATTTTTTAATCAGACAGTTTATATTGTTGTCATGGATGGATAAAGAATATACGTAGGTGATATTATCATATAGATTGTATTATTCAGCAATGAGGAAGGACATCTGCCATTTGCAACAACATGGAGGGACAGTGAGTACATACTGCTAAGTGAAATAAGAGAAAGACAAATATATATGATATCACGTATATGTAATCAAAAAAGGCTGAACTTATTGAAACTGAGACTAGACTGTTGGTTACCAGGAACTGGGGAGAGGAGAAAGGAGAGAGGGGAGGAGAGATGTTGGTCAGAGTATAAACGTCCAGCTATAAAATGAATTAAGTTCTGAGATCTAATGCACAATAAAGGGATATAGTTAATTATTCTGCTTTATATACTTGAAAGTTGCTAAGAGAGATCTTAAATGTTATAACCACAAAAAGGAAATGGTAATTATGAAATATGATGCAGGTGGTATCATTTCTGCAATATATTAACTATAAAAAAACAAGACCTGGTCCACCTTACACTTATACAATGTCAACTAGAGGCCCGGTGCATGAAATTCATGCATAAGTACAGTCCCTAAGCCTGGCCTGTCATCAGGTTATCTACCCCAGCTACCAGCAGCCACTGCCACCTATCCCCCGTTCCCCATTTGCCATCAAGGGATCGGAACCTGCCAGCCAGGGGGAGGTACCAAGAGATGATCAGTGCATCCCATGGTGACTGGTCGAGCAGTTGTTCTGGTTGTTCTGCTGTTCCATCAATTTGCATATTACTCATATATATATAAAATATCTCAATACAGGTAGGGGAAATAAAGTGAAAGCAAATTAAAGCTCAGCTTGTAATGTGAAATGGTTGCCAAGAGGAACTCTGGCTGATTGCTGGATGGTAGAGCAGAAAGAACCTTGGATTTGGAGTAAGTCAGAACTGAGGTTTAAATACAGGTCTTGCATCTGATCCCATTTTTCACCTATAAAATGCAAATGAGGATGCCCACCTCACAGGGCTGCTGTGGGTCAAATAAGAGCATATGCAAAAAGCAACAGGCATAGTGCCTGGCATGACCAGATGGTCCAGCAAACCTTGGCTGCACGTGACAGGAAGCCTTGGGATGGGCTGCTGGACCAGAACTGAGCACTGCAACTCCTGGAATTGGTAGTTAAGTAGAAGAAAGCCCCAAGGAAAGTAAGACAGAGCCCCACCAGCACGGCTCAGTGGTTGAGCATTGAACTTGTGAGCAGGAGGCACAGTCATACAGTTCGATTCTCGGTCAAGGCACACGCCCCGGTTTCCAGATCGATCCCGTGTAGGGGGCGGGCAGGAAGCAGCCAATCAATGATTCTCTTTCACCACTGATGTCTCTATCTCTCTCTCCCTCTCCTTTCCTCTTGAAATCAATAAAAATATATTCTTTTTTTTTTTAAAGAAAAGGAGGAAAAAGAGAAAGACACGAGAATGTAATCAGTTCACCAACTCCAGAAACACTGCTGAAGTGTGCAAGGATGGAAGCGGAGGGTGAATATTTAGCATGACCGAGGAGATGTAAGAGTAATGGGATGAAATTAAGAAAAGGAAAGCTTATGCTTTAGATCAGGGAAAAAAATGTTCCTTGACACTTCTATTAGATATTAGCAGAATATTCATACAAGGAGAAGAGCAAGTGGATCACTTTTAAAGTGTTTTAAATTAACTGGATAATGGTTTTCAAAGTTTATCGCCAGAAAAAAAAAAATCCCTGCTGACTTCTTTTTCACTCCAAAGCCTTGGAGGCAGAGGGAGGAATGGGGGAAATCTGTAATAGTGTCAACAATAAAAAGTAGAAATTAGCCGAAAACAAGTTTGGCTCAATGGATAGAGCGTCAGCCTGCAGACCCAAGGGTCCCAGGTTCGATTCCGGTCAAGGGCATGTACCTGTGTTGCGGGCACATCCCCAGTAGGGGGTGTGCAGGAGGTAGCTCATCAATGTTACTCTCTCATCGATGTTTCTAACTCTCTATCCTTCTCCCTTCCTCTCTGTGAAACATCAATAAAATATTTTTTTAAAGTAGAAATTAGAAGAAAATAAAAGGGAAAGGCTGTCGCGGGATCCCCGCAGCAGGCCTCAGAGAAAGGAGTGATGCCAGGGCATGGGTCACTCACCTGGACTCACTCTGACCTACCCGCAGGAAACACTCGAGAGAGCGGGGACCTGGGTAGCAGGAAGAAAAGAACCATCCGAAAGGGTCCTGGGTTTCGCTCCCCTAAGAAATAACTGCACACAAAAATGGGCTGGTGGTTTGTACTCTACCAGAGAGAGAGGTGGGTACTGGAGACTAGACAACAGAAGGTACAGGATCCCAGGGTAGCAGGTAAGAGAATACAAATGTCCCAGCAATGTCAGGGTCGGGGCAAAGTGGGGAGGTGGGGGAGGGGAAGGGTCGCCACCACCTCCCGGCAGCTTAGGAAGTGTATCAGAAACTACCACAGAGCAGAGATCTGGAGGTAGAGGGCATAGAGGGGCAAAAACAGTTAGAAAGCAGGTCTGGGAATGGATAAAGAGTAGGTCAAGAGATTCCAATGACATATCAAATGTCCACAAGCCGGTAGGTATCCCCAAAGGACATCTGATTATCTTTCCATGTCATCTGCATGAATCCTGCTGGGACAAATTTCTTTGTCATTAGGAAAGAGAGGATAAAAGATGATGATGACAACAATGACGACGATGACAGTGATGATGATGATGATGATGATGATAGAGGAGAAAAAGATATGAGGGGAAAGAGAAATAAATACTACAACACAAGTACTACTGAAGGTTAAGAAAACGTGTGCAGCCAAAACCGGTTTGGCTCAGTGGATAGAGCGTCGGTCTGCGGATTGAAGGGTCCCAGGTTCGATTCTGGTCAAGGGCATGCACCTTGGTTGCGGGCACATCCGTGGTGGGGAGTATGCAAGAGGCAGCTGGGTGATGTTTCTCTCTCATCAATGTTTCTAGCTCTCTATCCCTTTCCTTTCCTCTCTGTAAAAAAAAATCAATAAAATATATATATAAAAACAAGGATGCCAATTCCAGAGACATGCCCCTAATACCCACAACGGTTTCCCTTTGAAAGATGCCTACACTCTGTACCCTGTCGAAGTCCTCAGGAGTTTTCTTGACCCATCAATGTATCATGTCGCCTGTTATCCCTCCCAATATCTATCCCTCACTTTACGAATGGCATCCAACATTGCATTAGCTCAGCCTTTCACTGATTAGTCGCCTACTTACGAGATGATGGCAGGGTGGAATGGCGTTTCCTTTCCCTGACACCCATTAAGACGATGATCACTCCCCGGGGAGTGACGTGGGGAAGGGAGGGAGCCACGCCGCGGCACGTGCGCCCACCGGTGGCCTTTAGCAAGGAGGATGGCCCTACCCAAGCTTATTCCATCTGGCGGAGCCATCACCTGCCGCGGTTCACACATGACTGGCAGCGATGTGCATGCAAATCAAAGCCTTCATGCTCTCTTGGAGCTAAGAGGGGCGTTTCCACGTTTGACAGTGGCATCAGTCGGTGCACAGGTGCCGCGATTTTGCGGCCGTGCCAGCTAAAACCCTTCTAAATGCCACGCTCTGTGTTGCACAGCAAGACTGTTTATTGAACCGGCTCGTGGAAGCTCCAAAGACTCCTCGGCTGAAGCACTGCCAGCTCCAAGCTCTGGTTTTGACATTGACGCTGTCAGTTGAGATTAAGCATTGGTCTAAATGTAGGCTGGTGGACGTCTTCTGGGGTATGATCACCCGTAGTCCTGTGGCTAACCAGCAAAGCTCTGGACAGCAGTGAAACTAAGGTCTTGGGGGGGACCAGTTGCCTTTTTATTTTTTTTCTTGCCCCACCCCCTTCATTGGTTCCCCAGTTCTTATAAGATAAAGGTCAAGTTCCTTGACTAATCTTCATGGGTTTACATAATCTGAGCCGTACTGATCTTTCCCCCTCTTGCTCTCTTATCCTCCAATAATCCAAAAGCACTTCTATTTCCCCTTACACATGATGCAATTTTTAAAAAGCGTAAAAAAGAGCCGAAACCGGTTTGGCTCAGTGGTAGAGCATTGGTCTTCGGACTGAAAGGTCCCAGGTTCGATTCCGGTCAAGGGCATGTACATTGGTTGCAGGCACATCCCCGGTAGGGGGTGTGCAAGAGGCAGCTGGTCGATATTTCTCTCTCATTGACGTTTCTAGCTCTCTATCTCTCTCCTTCCTCTCTGTAAAATATCAATAAAATATTTTTTTAAAAAATAAAAAATAAAATTGCCAAGACCAGTTTGGCTCAGTGGATAGAGCGTCGGCCTGCGGACTGAAAGGTCCCAGGTTCGATTCCGGTCGAGGGCATGTACATTGGTTGCAGGCACATCCCCGGTAGGGGGTGTGCAAGAGGCAGCTGGTCGATGATTCTCTCTCATTGATGTTTCTAACTCTCTATCCCTCTCTCTTCCTCTCTGTAAAAAAATCAATAAAATATATTTTAAAAAATAAAAAGCGTAAAAAGAGTCAATGGGGGAGCGAGGACATACGTAATTTGGAAAGAAAAAAAAAGCTTTCCTTCCTTTGCACATGCTGTTCCCACTACCTGGGTGATAACCCTCGCTGTGCTGAAGGGTGAATTTCAAAACCCTGGATGATGAACCCTTCCAAACCCCATCCAAGTTATTCTGAAAGATCTCCCCTGGTTGTTCCAAATAAAGGTAACCTCTCTGGCTCCAAAACCTCATTTATATCTTTACTCTTATAGCATGAAACAAGCAATACAAAAAAAATTTTTTTTGTAAAGACATACAGGCATCCTATATAATAAAACCCTATTATGCAAATTGACCCAATGGCGGAAAGACAAGTCACTATGACGCACACTGACCACCAGGGGGCAGACACTCAACACAGGAGCTGCCCCTACAGGGGGAGCGCCACTCAGCCAGAAGCCAGGCTCACGGCTGGCAAGCACAGCGGTGGTGATGGGAACCACCTCTGCAGCAGCACAAAGGATCCATGGGGAGCAGGCCTAAGCTGGCAGTCAGACATCCCCCGAGGGGTCCCAGACAGTGAGAGGGCGCAGGCCGGGCTGAGGGACTCCTCCCCAAGTGCACGAATGTCGTGCACCAGGCCTCTTGCCACTTGACACTGAGCATTCATAACCTGCTCATCCTTCTATACCCAGATCTCAGCACATTGCTTGGCATACAGTAAGTGCTCCATCCTTCTTTGTCTAATTCTACTGAACTCTTCTACCTGGGTATTTGGTATGGGAGGTATTCATTTAAAACAAATCACAACATATGTTAATAATTCAGGAATTGGTGCTAAATTTTTTTTTAATATATATTTTATTGATATTTTACAGAGAGGAAGGGAGAGAGATAGAGAGCTAGAAACGTCGATGAGAAAGAAACATCGACCAGCTGCCTCTTGCACACCCCCTACCGGGGATGTGCCCGCAACCAAGGTACATGCCCTTGACCGGAATCGAACCCGGGACCTTTCAGTCCGCAGACCGACGCTCTACCACTGAGCCAAACCGGTTTCGGCGGTGCTAAATTTTTTCAATGTTTACTTCTGCTCATGAAAATGCACATGATTATTATAAAACTTTACCTCCCCCAAAAGAAAACACAAAAGAAGAAAAACATCATGAAGAATATTAAAAAAAAAGTCCTTAATCTCACTAACCAAAAGATAAAAGAACTACTTTTAACATATCTATATCTATACATGAATATAGATATATTCATATACACATCAGAAGTAGAGCTTTGATTAATATGTCTTTTCCTCTTTTTAAAAAAAAATTACTTTGAATAGTAGGAATGATTTATCCTTTGTAGACAAAGATGATACAATGGAGAAATAAGTATTTCCCTTGATAGAACAAGATAGTGAAGCTTGCTGGAATCCATTTAGCACAATCAGTTGGTCTATTATCTCCCGATTATGAAAGTGGAGAAATGAGATATTTAATCAGGACATAGTTTAGAAAGTTGTAACATATTTGCGTATTTCCCTAAGGCCTGTAATGAAAAGCTCTTAATATTTCATTTTCATTATTACCAGAAGAGAAGGACTGCAATAAAAAACTCTCCTTGTGGTCTCGGTCCCAGAGACAAAGAAGAATTTAAGCACCTCTGGGTCATTCAAGCATTGACCCCCACACTCAGACTAAGGAGAGAGAGCAACTCAAGATCGGGGCTCTGGGTCCACTTCCCAATCCATTTCCATTCTGTCTGCCCACACTCTCTGCCCCTAGCTCACAGAAAGACATCTTGTATTTAGAAACTTTTTTGAAGGTCAAAGAAAATCACCATTGCTATATGCAGGATAAAGTGAGCGCCTTCCACTGAATCCCAAATCCTTCCACGGGTTCAGGACCAAGGGCCATATTAACTCTGCCATGAGGAAATTGGCCTCCCCTGAAGGGAAGGGGCACAAGAGTGAAAGGAGGCACGTTCATGGTAAATTTAAAAGAGATTGGAGTAAGCCATCTTTAAGATTCTTTTCAAGCTAACAAGTTATCTGATTTGGCCATAGCCAGTGTGGCTCAGTTGGTCGGAGTGTCATCCCGCACACAAAAACTACCTACTTGATAACATTTTTCTAAATGTTCCCAAAGAAGGTAACTCAATCACTCCTATGTATTTGGGGTATTTTGTGCTACTTTCATAATCGCATGAGTTCAAACCTCAGCTTTGCCATTTGTTTGGGGATCATGTTGAATGTACAGCTCCCTACCTACAAAAGCAGAGAGAAAACCAGAATTTACCTCCTAGAGTTATTACATTAAATAATCACAAATGAGTGTTTGCCTGGGTCCCCAGCACATGGAAATGACAGCTCCTAGTTAGAGAGGGTTTGCTCTGATATCATGCATCATTTCCCCCATTAAATTAGGAGCTCCAGGCCGAAACTGGTTTGGCTCAGTGGTAGAGCGTTGGTCTGCGGACTGAAAGGTCCCGGATTCGATTCCAGTCAAGGGCATGTACATTGGTTGCGGACACATCCCCAGTAGGGGGTGTGCAAGAGGCAGCTGGTCGACGTTTCTCTCTCATGGACTTTTCTAGCTCTCTAGCTCTCTCCCTTCCTCTCTGTAAAATATCAATAAAATATTTTTTTTTAATTAGGAGCTCCAGCATGGAACAGAGTGTGGAATCTCATAGGGAGGGCGGGAGTGGATGGGTGGACGGGAAGAGATCAACCAAAGAATTTGTATGCATATATACATGAACCATGGACACAGACCATCTTCACCACCTACACATTCCCTGCCTAGCAGCGGTTCGGCCTGTAGAGGGCGCTCCATATATATATATATATATATATATATATATATATATATATATATATATATATAATTTGTTGTAGTTGTTGTTGACAGCTTGAATGAGGGGATGGGTGGAAGCAGGATATGTGATGCTCAGTGTCCACGGCCACAGGTAGATGACAGCCCTTGCTCTTGGCAGGTTCCAGGTGATGAAGTGTTGGGCCTGGTTCACAGAGCCACGGGGGAGCCTGCTGAGCCATTGCCGCTCGTGGACTGCGCCTCAGTCTGCTCTTCATCCCTGTCCCTGGCTTAGTCATCGCCGCCGGCTTCTTTCCCGCTTCTCGGGGAATGAATGTCTCTGCTGCTGGAAGAACGGCTGCCTGTGATCCATCCTTTCCATTTGGGCGGTCTCCTATTATTGTCTATCCCCCCCCCATCCCCACTCCCCACCCCTCGCTCTAACAAGTGGCTCCCGCTCCATCACAAAGCGTTCGGTGCTTCCATCCCCCTTGATCCCCGAGCCAAGTGGAACAGAGCGGAGCCCTGCCCACATTGTGCCCGCGCTGAAAGGGACACAATCATCCGGCAGGCAGGAGCAGCGGCTTTTGAATCGGAACAAACGCATCCCGGCTCAGGGCTGTGCCTCATTTAATTAAGAATCAATTGGCTCTGGCCACCAGGACTGAGCTCCTCTTTTTGGTGCAGAAACCAGAACTGTATCTATCTACCTCTCCCACACACGCACCCCTCTCTCTCTCTCTCTGTTTATGTGGAGTGCAGACAGAAAAGGAGTGATCGAGTGGTGCTTGAAACAGAAACAGCATCCTGCAGAACGAGGTTCAGAGTGAGCAAAAGTACATAGAAGCAAAGATGATGCGGTGAGGAACTTCATTCCGACCCTGAAAACATAGTGCGCACCTAATATTGCCAGGAAGTGTGCTAAGGTTTGGGGGGTCGCCTTTGAAAAGGCCTGATTGGCCCGGATGGCGTGGCTCAGGGGTTGAGCATCACCTATGGACCCGGAGGTCAACATCTGATACCTGGTCAGGGCACACGCCCGGGTTGTGGGCTCGATCCCCAGTAGGGAGCGTGCAAAAGGCAGCCAATCAGTGATTCTCATCATTGATGTTTCTCTCTCTCTCTCTCCCCCTCTCCCTTCCTCTCTGAAATCAATAAAAATGGGTTGGTTTTTTGTTGTTGTTGTTGTTTTGGGTTTTTTTAGGGAAAAAAAAAGACTGATTGCTTACACATAAGGACTTTTTGGTAAATAACTTCATACAATGATTATTTGGAGTAACCAATATTTTTTTAGCTTTGGAAGGGACAGAGGCGGAGGCAGCCTGCGTCTGGTCTTGAATATATAGTAATAGTATGTAGAAGTGGCTTCCTCCACGCTCCCTGCAACTGTCTACAAAGCTGTGCACTCTCTAGCCCCTGCCTGACTTGTCACAGTGTAGATGGGAGTTTCCCCTGGTGGTACATGAAACCACCTGTAACCACCGCGCTCCTAAGCAGCAATAAATGGGCACGTGCTCACCTTCTACCAATCATCATGCCCCTTCTCCCCCAGACCTAAGACGGGTCCATGTGCTTGTGTTTGCCAGCCGTAAATAAAGATTAGAAACACACCCCTCCGAATGGCCACCGCCTGTGTGGGTAGCATGTAAGGATCTAGGAAACTGAGAACAGGATACACAACTTGACAGGATCCTGAATTCGAAGCTGAGAGTTTTTCACACGCCCTAGGGAAGTGTGACTCCCGCTGTCATATCGGGGGCTTTCCGGTCACAAAGTGTCATTGGCGAGATTTGCAACCTTTCACTTCATCCCTTTAAATTCACACGTGCCATTTGTCACACCCAGTGGCTCAGAACCAACTCCGAGTGAGCTCGGTCTTTGCGTGCATTTCCATATTCCTAGGTCACTTGTTTTCATGCCTTCCTTCCTTTGTCTTCTTCCTTCTGAGTGAACAACCCAATTCCAAAGGTTCTGCTTTGCTTGGGACCCAGATGGTGGTGGACATACATTTACTAGTCATCACCCTTACTTAAAGTTGCTAATTAATGAAGATTCGATTCAAACTGGGTTAAGCAAAACGGAAATTATTACATCATCTAACTAAAAAGACTAATACTAGAGGTGATTTTAGTCCCACATCTCTCTCTCTGCCCTCTCCCCTCATCCTTCCTCCTCACTCTACCCCTATCTCTCTCTTTTTTTTAATATATTTGTATTGGTTTCAGAAAAGAAGGGAGAGGGAGGGAAAGAGAGAAACATCGATGATGAGAGAGAATCATTGATTGGCTGCCTCCTGCATGCCCCGATGAGGCATGGAGCTCATAAACCAGGCATGTGACCTTGACAGGGAATCGAATCATGACCTCCTGGTTCACAGGTCAATGCTCAGCCTCTGAGGCAGGGCAGACTTCTATCTCTCAAAACCTCCCATCTCTCTATCTCTTTCCTTCCCCCACACCTTGGCTCTTCATTCCTGTGTGTGTGTGTGTGTGTGTGTGTGTGTGTGTGTGTGTGTTTCATGCTCAAACAGAATCCGTGTGGCCGCTGGAAGCTTTAGTCTTTCATATTTATAACTATTACTAGTAACCCTGCACATGAATTCGTGCACCAGTAGCTCGCCAATAGCTCACTGCCGCCCTCCAGTAGCTCCCCCTGTCCCCCACCCCACCCCTGCCTCATAACTTGGTGCCCAGCCCCCTCCTGTAGCTCCCTGCCTGCTGCCCCACCCTCCTGTGGCTCCCTCAGGCCCCCCCCCTCAAAGTTTGCTGCCCTACCCCCTCCTATAGCTCTGCACTGTCTGCTTGTATCGCTGCCCCACCCTCCTGCTGATGATCCATGATCCAGTCCTTAGGCTGTCATTCGTTACGTTTCATTTGCATATCGTATTTATTATATAGGATAAGACCAGCACAAAGTAGAACAACTTCCTTCCAAACTCCCCAGTAAACATCCAACTATTAGCTCTGAGTGGATTGACTGGAGCAGGTGCCCATCCCTGAAAAAAAGCACCGCCGTCCAGAGAGCAGATGAACTGATCAGTGGGTGGGCTGGTCACTCGCCCTCCCTGGAACCTGAGGGTGAGTCAGCTCCCCGGTCTGAGAGAAGAGAAGGTTTACTTCTACCAGACGCTGGTCTAGGGAGAAAAATTAATACATGCTGAGAAGGGAAAAAGAAAAAGGCAGGCATTTCCCCTTAGTTCCCAGTTTGAACATCGAGCCCACAGTTTCAGAGGCAGAGCAAAAAATAAATCTCTGGACCAAATGTCAGGTGGCTAGCGCTTGGCTTGTTTCCTTTTAGCTCATCGTCCTCTTACGTCTCCTGGAGGGAAAAACTGACCGAAACTGGGGGTCTGAGAACAGCTAACAGGGAGAAGGCCATTTGTTCTCAATCTTTGGTGAGATCAGTGAAATCAGATGTTAATAGAGGGAAAATGTGACCGCTACAGACTACAATTATCAACAGGACTGAGGCCCCTGTTCTAGAAGAAGGCTCTTACTGTGTTTTTCCTTTAGGATGTTTCACTGATACCGATCTGAATGATTCAGACAAAGAATGAGGTTATTTCTGAGTCGTGGATGCCATAAAGAGGATCATAACTAGGATTTGAACTTCAGACTCTAGCTTGACTTTGGATAGGAGAAAGAAGCTATCAGTCCAGCCAGCATAGCTCAGTGGTTGAGTGTTGACCTAAGAACCAGGAGGTCATGGTTTGATTTCCAGTCAGGGCACATGCCCGGGTTACGGGCTCCATTCCCAGTGAGGGATATGCAAGAGGCAGCCGATCAATGGTTCTCTCTCATCACTGTTGTTTCTGTCTCTCTCTCCCTCTCCCTTCCTCTCGGAAATCAATAAAAAAAAATTTTAAGAAGTTATTAACCACCCATTTGAGCCAGAATTCTATCCCTTCGTCTCTCCAATCAAATACAAAGGCCATGGGTATAGAGAAATATTTTGCTACATTTTAATAGCAGGAAGAAATTTTGTCAGAGCATCTTAGAGTCGGTTTTTTTGTTGTTGTTCTGTTTGCTTTGCTTTGCTTTGCTTTTCATTTGCTTCCCAATGCCTGCCCCCATCTTAGGGTCACTATCCTAAGATAGTACACCATTTTATCCATGTCACTGCTATTTGTATCTTCAAGCGAGACTATCTTATAGAAACAATATGTTTTCTCTTCCTACGGCACCCAGTGGAGTTTCTAATAGCAATAAAAACACCATTAACCACATCATTACTATTAACACCAATAACTATAGAATAAAAACCTAATATGACAAAACAGCCATATTGCTGATCAATTACAGTGTGTCACATTCTCTGCCAAGTGCATTACCTGTATCCTTACCGCTAAGCCTCACAGCAAAGGATGGGGTCAGCACTGTTTTGCACCCCCACGTTAAAAAAAAAACAGATCTGAGACTCGGAAACCAATGCCTCCACTAACAAACGAAGCTGACGAGGGTCCTCCCCAATACCTCTGGTCCCCTCACACCCCACACCCGTCCTCCCTGCATTTCATCCCCTGCCCTGCTCTCTCCCGCTCTGCCGGTGCTGCTTGCTGCTTGCCATTCCTAGTGCTCATTCAGAAAGCTGTTCTCAGGGCACGATCTTCACAGCCATCTGTGATGTCCAGTTCCCACCTGGTTAACGTCAACTCATACCCTTAGAACAAATGCCACCTCCTCAGAGCTGACTCCCAGAGGGGGCAATAGTGAATGATCCCTCCTCTTTATAATGCATGTTTGCCATTGATTGCCAGCATCACCTTACACTGGACAAAGTTATGTTCAGCCTGGCCAGCGTGGCTCAGTGGTTGAGCATCGACCTATGAACCAGGAGGTCACGGTTTGATTCCTGGTCAGGACACATGCCCGGGTTGTGGGCTCAGTCTCCAGTGTGGGGTGTGCAGGAGGCAGCCGATCATTGATTGTCTCTCATCACTGATGTTTCTATCTCTCTCTCCCTCTCCCTTCCTCTCTGAAATCAATTTTAAAAATTTATTTTTTTTATATTCACCAAGACTTGGGTCCTTCGTTCTTAGCTCAGTTTCAACTCTAAACTGACAAGTTATGATTCTCTCTCATCATTGATGTTTCTTTTTCTCTCTCCCTCTCCCTTCCTTTCTGAAATCAATAAAAAATATTTTAAATTAATCATTTTGGTATTTGCGAACAGCTTAGAGCAGTTTTGGGTACATAATAAGTGTTTACATATATATTTAGATATGTAATAAGTAATTGAATATGTACTATTCCATTTAATGTTGAATATATAACTAAATATTGAATACTAGAGGCCTGATGCATGAAATTCATGCATGGAGGGGGGGGTCCCCTCAGCCCAGCCTGCACCCTCTCCAATCCAGGACCCCTCAAGGGATCTGGGATCAAGCATAAACCAGCAGTAGGACATCCCTCTTACAATCCAGGACTGATGGCTTCTAACCTCTCACCTGCCTTCTTACCTGCCTGATTGCCCCTAACCACCTCTGCCTGCTGACCTGGTCGCCCCACCCAGCCTGCTGTTTGGTCATTGTGTGAGGGCGTCCTGATCAATCTGCATATTACCCTTTTATTAGTATAGATGTAATTAAGTAACAACAGTAATAACACAGTTAAGAAAAACACTGTAAGCAAAACAAAACACATCCACCGAGCACTTATGTCCTGCAGATTACCAGATAGGGCCTCCTGCTCCTGCTTTCACCCAAAGACACATGCATACTGCCTTTGATGCATCAGACCTCTTGACACTTTATCCTACCCAGTTTCAAAAACAGCCCTTTCTCAGACCCCAGAGTCCCCAACTGTCTAAAATCATGACTGCTCAGTCCACCTCTGAGTTGTCAAGACTACCCGAGGGACAGTTTGTAATATGCGCCTTCTCCCCCGGCCACCCCATGGGAGTGTGGTTGCAAAACTTTACCCAAAAAAAACAAACCCTTTGGGACTCCCGCTTCCTCGGCCTGGGAGGGGCCTGTCAGCTGCAGCCCACTCTTCAATCCATCTTATCTGCAATGTGTGCAGGTGGCACGGCCACCCCCGGCGCCAGCTGTGCTATCAGCAATCAGCAGCACCGCGAGGACAGGCCTTGGGCACAGAGGAGAACACGGCTAAATATAACCCTTTCCAAATTAGAATCCTGAGTCGGAGGGGAATCGAGACAGGGTAGGGCAGGTTTTATTTATTTACACCAATGAATCCAAGATACAAGGAGGGGGGGGGAGGCATTTGGAAGGAGTTGGGACTACGACAGAATTGTTTTCGTCTCCGGAAAGGTTGTCAAGACACGAAAGATGACGCAAAGCAAATGCCTGTCAGACAGACCCAAGGAAGCTTACTTACATGTTTGGGATGAGCAAGGATGTAAAGGATGGTGTAACTGAGAAAACCCTGCCTGGTCATTTGAACGAGCAGACCTAAAAACAGAGGTAATAGTGCTGGGAGGAAAACAAACTTCAAGAAAGTTATTTCCCATTGCTTTACTGAATATGTTTCCCTCCCCTACTGCCTCTCTCTGTTCCACTTTCATTTTCCTTAGAAGAAACACTCCTCAACTTTTGCCAGGCTTGCCTTAACCTTCCTGACGTGCTCACGTGGAGCCTGTAGAAGGCTGAGCATCCCCTCAGTGACTGCAGACAGGCTCTGGGCAGTGCCCAACACACTACACCGACCTCTGGGGTTGGGATGGTGTCTTCCTAAAAGCAATAATGCAGGGGCTAGTGGGTTAGGAAAGGTGTGTCGACTGTTCAACTTGATCTCCAACACATAAAAAGCATTCAATGGCCTGATGTGGCTCAGTGGTTGAGCATCAAACTATGAACCAAGTGGTCACGGTTCGATTCCTGGTCAAGGCACATGCCCAGGTTGCAGGCTTGATCCCAAGTGTGGGGTGTGCAGGAGTTAGCTGATCAATGATTCCCTCTCATCATAAATGTTTCTATCTCTCTCTCCCTCTCCCTTCCTCTCTTTCTAAAATCAATAAGACCTTTTTTTAGGGCATAATGTCACAGGAAGGTCAGAGTATATTGACATTCGTGAGAAATTAATCCAAGTTACTATTGGGTGTGCTATACATAGAGGAGACATTCTTCGGGCACTCTGCTCTCTCCTCACATCCCAAAAAACAACAACTTAAGCCAAATACTACTTGACATAATTTTAATCACTCAAAACATACCAAAAAAATGTAAACATATAAAAGAATTACTATAGCATATACAATTTATTTCATCTCTAGAGGCCCAGTGCATGAAATTCGTGCATGGGGGAGGGCATCCCTCAACACAGCCTGCACCCTCTTCAATTTAGGCCCTATCTCACAGGGTTCCCAACTGCTGGAACCCTGTGGGATAGGGCCTAAACCTTCAGTCAGACACCCTCTCACAATCTGGGACTGCTGGCGCTGAGGGGACTGGGTGCCACCATCTTTTGTGAGGGTGTGGCAGTCAATTAGCATATTCCCTCTTTTATTGGCTTGGGCACCACCATTTGTAAGGGCATGATGGCCAATTAGCATATTCCCTCTTTATTTGATAGGATTCTGGCCATTATTCTTAGGTAACCCTTTTTGCCATAACAGACACTTGCTATGAGCCATGCTATTTCCCCCTCAGTCCACCTAATTTCAGCTATGGCATGATGGGCAATTCCATGCATCTTAGGTGCCTCTCTGTACTGCTTTCTCCAAAGCCTCATGCAGGTGCAACCCAGAAATGTGGGGGAGACTGTGCCCCAGTGAAACTTTCAACCTATGAAGGATGAAAGTCTGTGGATAAATGGACCAACTTCCTTGCCTTCTCAGGTCATGTTGAAAAAGAGGAGGTTTTGCCCAAGAGCCGGTAAAACACTTGCTTACTTTACCGGGACAATTCTCAGCAATAACCAGCTATTAATACATACTTTATTGTTTTTCTTCCTTCCCTGCCTCTCTCTCCACTTTCCCATACTTCTGTTTTCTGTGTTCATCTCCAAAATTAATTGCCTTAAGTCCTTATCTCAGGGTCAGCCTTGAGTGGTGGAGGGAGGTGTGGTTGGACCCCAAGACATTATAATCCCTAAAATAGTCTTCCTGGAAGACTATCCCTAAAAACAGGCTTTAAGTCACTAATGACAATGGTGTCATTAATGACTATTGCAGACTGGATTTCATTGATTAGAAGGGGGTGCCCATATTAAACATGTAGGCAACCTCCAGCTCGGATGACACTGGCACGAAATCCCTTTCTTTGGGGAGGTGCTGTTAGTACACAGAACTGTGCCGGGCACCGAGACAAAGCAAGCACGTGTTTTCACCAGCCTGTGGGCAAAGCCTCCTCTCATTTCTAACTCTTGGCCTTGAAGAACCAGGATCCTAGAAACACAACGGGCGTGAAAGACGTGCCTCATTCAACGGCAACTGCCTCCTTTCAGTCTGAGCTTTTGACAGCCTAACCACTGAACGAGAATCACATCTGCGCTACTGCTTAGCATGAGCTCTGCCACGGGACCAGTGACATGTGGTGTGTGTGCCTGCTTTTCCTGCCACGAGGCTGTGGCACGTTGTCAAAGCCCCACAATGTCCTCCCATCGCGGTACAGCTCTGGGCCACTCGTCTCCATCTTTTTTTTTTTAATATATTTTATTGATATTTTACAGAGAGGAAGAGAGAGAGACAGAGAGCTAGAAATGTCGATGAGAGAGAAACATCGACCATCTGCCTCTTGCACGCCCCCTACTGGGGATGTGCCTGCAACCAATGTACATGCCCTTGACTGGAATCGAACCTGGGACCTTTCAGTCTGCAGGCCGACGCTCTATCCACTGAGCCAAACCGGTTTCGGCTCGTCTCCATCTTCATTCAGGGACAAGGACGTTCACCGTAGCCTTCTTTCATTGTCTTTTCAACGCTATTCCCCTCTCCTAATTGCTTTTCATATAATACGCTACTGAGGACGAATCCCAGATTCATCACACAATGTGTGACCTTGCTTCATCAAACCTCAACATTTTGTTCCATAAGAAATACGGGGAGCGAGAGCACATTGTGGATTGTTATGAAAATTGCAAAGGCCCCTGAAATGTGTTTAGCGCATTCCCATGCACAGAAAGCATCTCTAAATTTTAAATGTTATTATTAAAATTAGATTCCATTTTAATAACGGCGCAGAGGAAAAACTACAGCCCGTTTTGCGCTTAGAATCCGGAACACTCAAAAATACACAGAAGGTCTTCTCAATCTGACCTTTTCATTCGTATGCAATTTAACCTTCATTAAAATTGAACTACTATGTGTTAAAGACATGAATTTCTCAAAAGATAATTATCAAAACACCCATTTGGGGAATCTCAGAACGTATAAGGGAAACCAGATACATGTATAGACTTGATCGTGCACGAAGCAGTGATTAAAAAGCCAGCTTTGCACCAGAACTGCACTGGAGGACAGAGGCACGAGGCTCTGTGTCCTTCCAGAGAAGCAGCCATCCAGTGAACCAATAGCCCTATATCGCTATGACATACGTTATGTTTAAGGTAGCATGAGAAGACCTTAAAAAGAATAACCATAAGCCATGTGTCCCAGGGGGCCGTGTGCCCCGGGTGAGCTGTGTGTCCCAGGGGGCCGTGTGCCCCGGGTGAGCAATGTATCCCAGGGGGCCGTGTGTCCCGGGAGAGCCGTGTGCCCCAGGGGAGACATGTGCCCCAGGAGAGCCATGTGTCCCAGGGAAGCAGTGGGACTGGGGGGGAGGGGCGGTGTGAACCAGAGGAGGAGCGGATTCTATTCGTGTGGTCCTGAGATAGTCACCATAATACAAGCAGACTGCCAAATGAGGAGCGGATTCTATTCGTGTAGTCCTGAGATAGTCACCATAAAACAAGCAGATTGTCAAATGACAGCGGGGAGGGGAAGGAGACCTGGGGGGGGGGGGAGATAAGAGAACAACCGAAGGACTGGTATGCATGCATATAAGTACAACCAATGAACCCAGAACTCTGGGGAGGGAGGGCATGAATGGGAGGTGGGGGGGTGGACAATGGTAAGCTATGTACACATATAATGCCTTAATAAATTTAAAAAAAAAAAAGAATAACCAAATCTGTGAGAGGGCATTGGAAGTAGGGACAGACCAAGTAAGTTCACAGTTGCAACAGTTAAGCTGGTATGTGAAGGGTGAACAGGAACTGCCAAGTCGATCCACGGGAAGTGAAGACTCCAAGACACAGCACACACAAAAGCAAGGGCGTGTGGAAGAGCACAAGGTCCTCGGGGACCCCCCCCCCCCGTAGGCAGATTAGATTGGACCCAGGAGAGAAGGGGGAGAGTGAGGAGGAAAGAGGAAGGAAAACGTGTTAGCTTTTCCTTTAGTTTCCTGTTATCACATTCAGAAAACAGCCGTGGGTTCACAACAAAACGTGATCGATGGATCACTTGGCAAAAACGGTATGAAAATGTTCTGTCTTGACAAGTCCTTTGATGACCAATGACTTAAGAGGCCAACACAGGCTTGGGTTGCCAGAAAAGTCATTTACCCCCAGATAACAATTAGGTGCCAGCAACATGGAAACCCAAGGACACCTGATAGAAGAAGTTAGAAGGGGGGGGGGGGGGAAGGAATTATAAGAAATAGAAGGAGATGAATCACCCTGTTTTTCCTACAGTTTACTAAATGTATTCTTAAAGAACTTCAATAAGCCCATTCTCAGCACCACAACATTTTAGCATTTAGGGGAACATGAATAAAAGTCTGTTGAGCCCCAGCCGGTTTTGCTCAGTGGATAGAGCATCAGCCTATCGACTGAAGGATCCCAGGTTCCATTCCAGTCAAGGGCACATACCTGGGTTGTGGGCTTGGCTGAAACCAGTTTGGCTCAGTGGATAGAGCGTCAGACTGTGGACTGAAAGGTCCCAGGTTCGATTCCGGTCAAGGGCATGTACCTGGGTTGTGGGCTTGATCCCCACTGTAGGGCGTGCAGGAGGCAGCTGATCAATGATTCTCTCCCATCACTGATGTCTCTCTCTCTCCTCACCTATCCTCTCTTAAATCAATAGAAAATATGTGTTTAAGAAAGAAAAAGGCCTGATGGAGCTATTTGCAGTATTGTTCACCTCCATGCTCTCAAAACCCGATTTAATTTCTTGCATGTAAAATGCATTTAATAAAATACTATTAACTGTAATGCAAAGAACACAAAACTAATGTTTGGAATATACGTCTGCAGACTAATAAAAATGGTAAAAGTTGGCTGAAAACAAAAGTTAGAGCCTATTTTATATGCCTGAACAGATAATATTGGAAGAAGTGCAGTCTGAACACTATGCTTATAAGATTGATTTTTCTGAAATTAGAACCACTCTGCATTCCGTCAGCCTGCCTCCCTATTGCTGACATCAACCGTTGAAGACAGAAGAAAAATCTCATTTGTGCCAGTGGCTGGCAAACTAACACAAGTTAATTTGTCAATTAAACTATCGGTATAATAAAGAATCTTACAAACTAACATTAGCAGGTTAAGATGGGCAAGCTGTATAATTCATAAGGAGAAAGTCAAGTCCACAACAGGAATTCAGATGTAACTTCAGTGACGATGAACGCTAGCAAAGCTGAAGTAAAGACAGGGCATGAGTGACCTCTAGTGTTGCTGGGGAGAATATAAGGTAAGAAGAATGAGAAATAGGAAAGAGCCAAGTACAGAATTCTAAACATATGTCCATATAAATAATTAGATAGATAGATAGATACCATAGATAGGTAGGTAGGTAGGTAGGTAGGTAGGTAGGTAGATAGATAGATAGATAGATAGATAGATAGATAGATACCATAGATAGATAGATAGATAGATAGATAGATAGATAGATAGATAGATAGATAGATAGATACCATAGATAGGTAGGTAGGTAGGTAGGTGGGTGGGTAGATAGATAGATAGATAGATACCATAGATAGACAGATAGATAGATAGATAGATAGATAGATAGATAGATAGATACCATAGATAGATAGATACCATAGATAGATAGATAGATAGATAGATAGATAGATAGATAGATAGATAGATACCATAGACAGACAGACAGACAGATAGATAGATAGATAGATAGATAGATACCATAGATAGACAGACAGACAGACAGATAGATAGATAGATAGATAGATAGATAGATAGATAGATAGATAGATACGATAGATAGATAGATAGATAGATAGATAGATAGATAGATAGACAGATAGATAGATATCTTCACTGCAAGGTAATTATCATTTTCCTCAGTCTAAAATTCCACCTAAGAAACACAGGTAGGATTTCATATTTCAGTCTTTATCTGACTTCGACCTACTGATTTAGTATGAAAAGTCTTTCTTCGTATATATGCAAAAGTTTGAGATCTTAGCCTCGCTGTCCAAATCCCTGTGCGGGGGAGAGGCAGTGCCTTGTGGTGCATGTTAAACAAGAGTAGGTTTCCCACATGACATTGGGGAAAGGTGAAGGGAGTGCAGAGAGGCAATGAAGTCACCCCCGAGTTAGTGGTGCTGGGAGAGAGTGCTTCCATTCAGCTACTTCGCCTCCTAATGTGCGCATTGATTTTTCTAAGAGCGCGGCTCTGATCACCTTCAGTCAAGGTTCCTCCAAAGCCCCCGACTGCCTGCCAAATAAAGAACAAATCTTTGGGTGGCTCGCTCAAGGTTCCTCCGCAATGCGACCCTCCCCCCACCTTCACTTCCCGTGAAGAAGGTGGTGCCACGTATCACAGCACCTGCATTCTTTCTGGGCGTACGGACTTCCCACTTACTGGTGTCTTTTCTACCTGCTGGTATTCTGCAAACTTTTGTGTAAAGATAGCCCCAGGTCTGAGAAGGGCTTGTAGCTTCTTTTTTTTTTAATTTATTAAGGTATTATATGTGTACATAGCTTACCATTGCCCCCCCCATACATGCCCTCCCTCCCCAGAGTTTTGTGTCCATTGGTTGTACTTATATGCATGTATACCAGTCCTTCGGTTGATCTCTTATCTCCCCCAGATCTTCCTACCCCCCCGGCCCGGGCTGTCATTTGACAGTCTGCTTGTTGTTTTACTGTCACTATGTCTATCTTTCTGTTCATTAGTTTATAATATTCTTTAATATCCATAAATGAGTGAGGTCATGTGGTGTTTCTCTTTCATTGACTGGCTTATTTCACTCAGCATGATGCTCTCCAATTCCATCCAGGTTACTGCAAATGATGAGAATCCCTTCCTTTTTATGGCAGCATAGTATTCCATGGTGTAGATGTACCATGGTTTTCTGATCCATTCATCTGCTGACGGGCACCTAGGCTGCTCCCAAATCCTATTGTAGCTTCTTTTTAACATTCCCCTGACTTCAACTCCTATTTCAGCACTTGCTACATGTGTAACTTGGGGGGAATGACTCAGCCTAACTGAGCTCAGTTCATACATCACTGATATAAGGATAATGCACATCATGAATATGTTACTGCAGCTGCCTCTGCGTGACAGAAAGCAAAGAAGGGCAGAAAGGGACCGAGGTCAAACACTACTAGCACCGCCACTGATTCGCTTTGGATTCTGGGTACATCAGCCCACTACCCAAAGTCAAATCTTCCCTTCTCCCTTCCTGTCTAAAAAAAAAAAAAAAATCATTGAAAAAAATAGGCCTCCAGGATAATGTGCCCCGTCTCCCACTTGAATGTTAGCACCCCTGTAAACCACTAATATATTAAACCACTGCAAATACTGCCACGGAAGTTTGAAAAGGACAAATCTAAACCACCTGCAAAAATCTACCGCGGTAATAAAAGAACAAGAGGTCCCTCTATCCATCTTGCAGACGATCCACAGAAGCCTGGCCATATTGTGTTTTTGATATATACTAATTGATCTGATCTACTTTTCCCAGGAGACAAATAATTCTTCAGCGAGTCTAGCCGTTTTAAACGACCGTGCAGATCCTAAGAAGTATCTGAGGCTTTAAATCACAGACCCCGGTAAAACACAACCTGAAAGTTCTGGTGTCGCTCATCCGTTTAATAACCGAAAAGGTAATATTCCTGATTTTTTTCTGAACTGTTTGAAAGTAGAAATTGACTCCTGGCAAGGCAGGGAAGCCAATTTGCAATGAGCAGCTTTCATTTCCTGCTCTTAATTCAAATCTTCCTAAAATTGTTTGAAGTGCCGGCAAGGGCAGTAGCATTCCAATGTAAGCCACACGGGGCTCTTTGGGGAGAGACGTTTATATGCAAAATACACGCTGGGTGTCAACCGAAATAGTCCGTGGACTTTGGGTCCTAAAACAGTACCTCTCTGATCGCCACAAGACGATCAGAACTGAAGGTAAGGATCCTCCAGGTTGCTGTGTCTTTTCTGTACACAAGGAGACGTGATGTTTTTCTTCTTTTTTTTCTTTTTTTTAAATATATTTTATTGATATTTTACAGAGAGGAAGGGAGAGAGAGAGCTAGAAATGTCGATGAGAGAGAAACATCAACCAGCTGCCTCTTGCACACCCCCTACCGGGGGATGTGCCCGCAACCAAGGTACATGCCCTTGACCGGAATCGAACCCAGGACCTTTCAGTCCACAGACCAATGCTCTACCACTGAGCCAAACCGGTTTCGGCGAGACGTGATGTTTTTCACTCATTCAGACCCGCAGCCTGGAACGCAGGGGGTCTAACTAGGGTGGTACAACTAGGAGCCCTCAGAATGCCGGTGGGAATTAAGGTCTTGGAACTGAATGAC
Organism: Vespertilio murinus; assembly: GCA_963924515.1. Lineage (NCBI taxonomy): Eukaryota > Metazoa > Chordata > Mammalia > Chiroptera > Vespertilionidae > Vespertilio > Vespertilio murinus. The sequence goes on along the minus strand of OZ004716.1, from coordinate 6,317,029 downwards.
ATCATCTAGGCTAAAGAAAGAAAGAGAAATGTGTGAGGTCTGAAAGCTAGTCTGATCCAACATAGAGGGCAAGCTGAGGGAATGGGAGGGAGCAGGCTATGATGTAGGAGGAGAAACAGGAGCGTGGGGTGTCTTTGAATTACTGGGGGCGGAGGGAGAGGGAATGTTTCAACAAGGCAAGAAAAAATCAAACATTCCGAAGCTTCTCAGAGGCCAAATGAGCTTTCGGACGTGACTGACAATCATCAAGACGAGGGCGTGGTTAACCATGCCGAGTGTGGTTTCAGGGGGTGGGGAGGGCACACAAATGGATGGAGGAGGACCTGTAGTGAATATAAAGTAACTGTACCACCCTATTTGGTTTGGCTCAGTGGGTAGACTGCCGGTCTGCAGACTAAAGGGTCCTGTGTTCGATTCTTCATCAGGGTACATGCCCAGGTTGCAGGCTCGATCCCTAGTGAGAGGCCTGCAGGAGGCAGCTGATTAATCATTCTCTCTCTTATCATTGATGTTTCTCTCTCTCCCCCCCTCTCTTTTCCTCTCTGAAATCAATAAGAACATTTGAAGAAGAAGAAGAGGAAGAGGAGGAGGAGGAGGAGGAAGCAGCAGCAGAAGAAGAAGAAGAAGAAGCAGCAGCAGCAGCAGCAGAAGAAGAAGAAATGCACAAAGTTGAGAATCTCTGAAGTGGGCCTTTTTAAAGATATGAGGCCATGTGTTTGTGCTGATGAGAATAATCTAGCAAAAGGAGAGAAAGGGGTGAATGCAGGCCTGAAGTTCCTGAGCACGTTACGGGTGCGAGGTCCAGTTTACAAGGCGTGTGTGGAGGGGAATCCGATGATGACACTCCCTCCCCTATGGAAGGGAGCTCAGACGGGGCCGGCAGGTGGCGGGGTTGCTGGGGAAGCCACAGCACATTTCTCCGGATGCTTCCATTGGCTTCGGTGAAGTAAAAAGGGAGGTCAGGTCATACGCTTAGAGAAAGAATGAGGGGCATTGAAAACATGAAGAGAAAAAAAGAGAGTTGACCATTCAGATAACCTGGTTTTCTACCAGGTTATTAGTAATCTATTTTTGCTCACCCCTGTATTTTGGGGCAAAATTCTTTTTAAAAATATGTAACCTTTAAAAATCAGTGTTAAGCCGAAACCGATTTGGCTTAGTGGGTAGAGTGTTGGCCTGTGGACTCAAGGGTCCCAGGTTTGATTCCAGTCAAGAGCATGTATCGTGGTTGCGGGCACATCCCCAGTAGGGGGCATGCAGGAGGCAGCTGATCAATATTTCTCTCTCATTGATGTTTCTAACTCTCTATCCCTCTCCCTTCCTCTCTATAAAAATCAATAAAATATATTTTAAATAAATAAATAAATAATCATGATCAACATGTCTTGATTACCCCAATTTCCAAATCCCTTCAATAGCAATCAACAAAGCATTGCTGGCTCATTTAAACCATTGTCCTAACCCTCTCCTACAATAGCAATGAACTTATAATTTGCTTACTGTTCCCCTCACAAAGACGTCCAAGGTTTAAAAGCCAGTCAATGAAAGAAAAATACATGATCAAACTCATTTATGGATAATAAAGAACATTATAAACCGATGCACAAAAAGTTAGATATAGAGACAGTAAAGCATTAAAAGACTGTCAAATTATAGCGGGAAGGTTAGGGAGAGGTGGGGGAGATAAGAGATCAACCGAAGGACTTGTATGCATGCATATAAGTATAAGCGTAACCAATGGACGCAAGACACTGTGGGGTGAAGGCGTGTATGAAAGTGGGTTGGGGGGGCAATGGTAAAATATGTACACATATAATACCTTAATAAAAAATGAAAGAAAAGAAAAAAAAAAGACGTCCAAGGTTTCATTATCTGTCCATCTCCTTTGGGTGTGCCTGCACTAGTAAACTTTGCTGAACTGGACTGACCGAAAAATTCAAATGACACTTTCCTTGGAATAGGGCTGCAGGACGCTTGTTTACAATTAAATTTCAGATAAACAATTTTCACTAAGAATGTCCTAAATGTTGCATGGGACATGCAGACACTGAAAAATAGTTATTGTTTATTTAATTCAAATTTAACTGAGTGTCCTGTCTTTTAACAGACAACCCTGGCTACTAGCCCACACTAGCTGTTAGGTAGGATCCAGGAAGTTCACCAAGATCACACTGTGATGGTGATGATGATTTTTTTTAATATATGATTGATTTTCCACAGAGAGGAAGGGAGAGGGATAGAGAGCTAGAAACATCAATGAGAGAGAAACATCGACCAGCTGCCTCCTGCACACCCCCTACTGGGGATGTGCTCGTGACCAATGTACATGCCCTTGACCGGAATCGAACCTGGGACCTTTCAGTCCGCAGGCCGATGCTCTATCCACTGAGCCAAACCGGTTTCGGCATCATATGATTTTTATAAAGGGTTTATAAGGGCCCAAAACTAGGGAAATTTTCTGATTGCATAATTGGGTGTGATTTGCTTAAATTGATCAAAATGAAGCATTCATCTGTTTTGTCTTAATTGTCTGAAAATTCATCGCATGCATTATTAAGGGAAGTCCTACGTGTGCCAACGTCTCACCAAGCACTGGGGGAAACAGCAGTAAACAAAACAGAACGTAGTGTTTCCTCCTGAAGCTCAGGCTGGTAGGGAAAAGTCCCTAGCAATGCTCTTCCAAATGCACAGCAATGGGGGGAAGATGGAATGCACACACATAACGCGTCGCGAGGGAGTAAACCAGGGAGACCTGCTTTAATAAGAGTGAGTTTATTTGAGCCACGCTGGTAACATGCTAGGAAGCAAGGTCTCAAATGCTCCCAAGGGCAATGGAGGTTTCCAAGGAGAGCAGTTGGATAGAGAAGCCAGAGAAGGACTCTCTGACTCGGAGACCCAGGGTGTGAGTAGATCTGAGCCAGAAAAGCATTTCGGGCCCAGGCTGGTGTGGCTCAGCGCATAGAGCGCCGGCCTGCAGGCTGAAGGGTCCCAGGTTCAATTCCAATCAAGGGCACATGCCCAGGTTGTGGGCTTGATTCCCAGTAGGGGGTATGCAGGAGGCAGCCAATCAATGATTCTCTCTCATCATTGATGTTTCTCTCTCTCTCTCTCTCTCTCTTCCTCTCACTTTCTCTCTGACATCAATAAAAATTTATTTTTTTTAAAAAAAGAGAGAGAGAAAAGCATTGAGGGAAGAGTAGGAGAATTTGGTGAGTTAAAAGAGAAGAGTGGTAGTACATGGTGGGCGATGTGACAAGGGCAGAAAACGAGTCTGCAGAAATAGATGGGGGCCAGCCTGGACAGTGTGGCCTAGTGGTTGAGCATCGACCTATGAACCAGGAGGTCACAGTTAGGTTCTCGGTCAGGCACATGCCTGGGTTGTGGGCTCGATCCACAGTATAGGGCAGGGGTGGGCAAACTTTTTGACTCGAGGGCCACAATGGGTTCTTACACTGGACCGGAGGGCCGGAACAAAAGCAACCTGACCATGCTGGCACTCTCCTCTTGGGCTGCTGGTGAAGGGGCGGAGGGGAGAGCAAGAGAACCCTCCGCTCTTTCGGCTCTGCGGGCCGTAGTTTGCCCATGGCTGGTATAGGGCATGCAAGAGGCAGTCAATCAATCAATGATCCACTGATGTTTCTATATGTCTCTCCCTCTCCCTTCCTCTCTGAAGTCAATCAAGTTTTGTTTTTTTTCAAAGGAATAGATGGGGGCCAGACCACATGAGCTCTTCTGGGTCATGTGAAGGGTCAGGGGTTTTGTTTTACAAGGCACAAAGAAGCCCGTGGGGGGGGGGGGTTCAGCAGGGTGGTGACATGATCAAAACTGGCTATTAGAACACTTTATCTAGCTGCTGTGTAGGAAATGAGACAGAAGGGAGAAATAGCACAATTGGGGAGAACGGGCCATTGAAGGAGAGGAGGCATGAAATGAGAGTGCCTTCAGTGTAATGACAGTGAGACAGAGAAATATTTTGGAGCTAGGAAAGACAGCATTTGTCACTGGATATAAGCAAGAAGTGAACACAGAGATGCCAGAGTTGACTTGTTAACAATAAGAGATCAGGGTGGAGGGGTTGGGTGAATATGCCATTTCCAAAGCGAGGCAATTTGGGGCAGAGCAGGCGAGATGAGAGTGGGTCAGGGGGGGAGGCAGGCACCCTCATTTTGGCTGTTGAATTTGAAATGCCTGTGTCGTCTCTACCCTCACACCTAGCCCCAGCCCTCCTCTCCCGTCAGTGTGAATCTGGGAATAAAAGACTGGGGTTGTTACCGCTTGCTTGTGCGAGACTAAAGTATTCTGTATTCAGAAATGTTTTGCTCCGTGGTCCAAATACAAGTGAAGAGGAAATGTTACTTATCCAGGACAGCAGCTAAAGAGTTTGGGTGACGTGATGACTTGTAAAACCGGAACCAGTTAAACACTGAGATTGGAAGGAGGTCTAGCCGTATTGCTCTTAAAATGCAGGCAGATTGGCCGAAACTGGTTTGGCTCAGTGGATAGAGCGTCAGCCTGTGAACTGAAAGGTCCCAGGTTCGACTCTAATCAAGGGCATGTACCTTGGTTGTGGGCACATTCCATATGGGGGGTGTACAGGAGGCGGCTAGTCGATGTTTCTCTCTCATTGATGTTTCTGGCTCTATCTCTCTCCCTTCCTCTCTAAAAACTCAATAAAATATTTTTTTAAAAAAAAGAAAGAAAAGAAAATATCAACTTTTTAAAAAAAAATGCAGGCAGATTGTATCAGTGAAGAGATTTGTCTCCACTATGTGGAGAAAAGGATTTAGATAAAGGAAGACTTCGTGTGCTATTTATTGACTTTCTTCTTGACAATTTGGCAGGCCAGACACAAACGGCTCGCTTTTATAGCCGAGTCTGTTTTAAGCACAGCCACCGACAATCTGGCTGACTGGCTACAACCAGGAGTTGAGCAAAATAAATGCACTTTCCACTTCCCCCCTCAGCAATTCCATCACATTGACTGTATGGACGTTTACATGGGACGTTCAACATTCCTGACTTCATTTCATTTGCATAGGAAACTTTGGGGAGAGGGGGTGTTAAATTCTTACGTTTTCCCCCCTCACTCACAGATAATCCTGAGATGGGATGAGGACCCCATCTAGAGCTCACTGCAGGAAGTTTTTCTTTTTTTTCTTTTTTAATATATATTTTATTGATATTTTACAGAGAGGAAGGGAGAGAGATAGAGAGCTAGAAACATCGATGAGAGAGAAACATCGACCAGCTGCCTCTTGCACACCCCCTACCTGGGATGTGCCCGCAACCAAAGTACATGCCCTTGACCGGAATCGAACCCGGGAACTTTCAGTCCGCAGACCGATGCTCTATCCACTGAGCCAAACCGGTTTTGGCCGCAGGAAGTTTTTCGACAAGAGGGAAACCAATCGCATGAAAATGAGCACTAGAAATGGTGAAGAAAGAGCACAAGGATACATTTACGTGATTTCTACGTGCTGCTGGTCCAGGGTGGCGTGGTACAGGCCTTACAATGAATTAGACACTGTAGTGTAGGGATGGGCATGTGGACTGATGGGCAGAGCTTTAGGAAAATACGCCCATTAGGAAAGGAACAAAATGTGTGTCGAGCTTGAATATTCTTACGCGGCGCCTTAATGCACAGGGTAGCCTTTTAACATAACTATGCCCTCTCCCCGCCAAAAAAAAAAAATCTTAAAACTCTGTAAGTATACCTGCTAATGTCTTTGGAGGGAACAGCGTGTTCACGCCACTCTTTGAAATGAGAAGTGTCAGCCATCACGGCAGTTCTTGTGATGGAGATGTTAAAAGTCTGCGGTGTCAAGAACGGGCTCATTGTGGGCTGTTGACGGCACAGGCTCCTACAAATGTTCCTCTGTGCTTCCGAGCCGTGCTAATGATCGTGCCTAATGGATCGTGAAGAGCAGTCGAAGCCACCTTTTCCCGGAGCAGCGCCAGCTCTCGATGCCTTGTCAGAAAGGACCGCTGGCTGTCACCATGATATCCCTCGAGCTCCCCTTCCCCGGTGCAACCATCAGATGCACTTGAGGGCTTTGGGAAGCAGGCAGCAAAATTCAAGGGGAGTTCAAGAGTGCACGTCTGAGCTTTAAAAAAAATTAATTAAATATTAGAGAACTAGGCCTTTCATAGTGAAGAAAAATAAGCTTTTACTACATGGGAATACCATTTTTGTCCTACTGGGATGAAATAGCAGCTCATGGTTCTAAGCATTTTTTAAATTCTGTGTCTTATCATTATTATCTTATTTACTAAAACAACATTTTTTAAATATATTTTATTGATTTTTTTTTTTTTTACAGAGAGGAAGGGAGAGGGACAGAGAGTCAGAAACATCGATGAGAGAGAAACATCGATCAGCTGCCTCCTGCACACCCCGCACTGGGGGTGTGCCCGCAACCAAGGTACATGCCCTTGACCGGAATCGAACCTGGGACCTTTTAGTCCACAGGCCGATGCTCTATCCACTGAGCCAAACCGGTCTTGGCAATACCACCTTTTATAAGTGCCATTATCATTCTGATTTTATAGACGAGGCCCTCAGAGACGTCAAGAGACATTCCTTCTTTAGCAAGTGGTAAATGGTGATTCAAACCCAGGTCTCTCTGATTCCAGAGTGTGAGCTGGTAAGTACCCTCAAGGTTCCCAATTATTGTGCCATGATATGCAAATCTATGAACTTAGCCTATGTTTCCAGAAGTCCAGTATAATTCGCACATTTACTCATGAAAGAAACTCCTAGGTTTATGCAATACTTGGGGGGAGGGTACACATTTGTTTGTTTTTATATTTTAAGGGCATGGGGGTTTGGGGCTTTTAAGGTAGAATTAGGAAAATAGAAATTTCGGAGTTGAAAGAATTAGGTTCACATCTCAGCTCTGTCACCTGTGCCCTATGTGACACTGGACAGGTTCTTGAACACTACAGTGCTGGCTATGATAAACTCATTGAGTTAAAGTTTGCCCCCTGCTTTCGGAAATTAAAGAGGAGGGCCTATTTATATGAGAGAGAGAGAGAGAGAGAGAGAGAGAGAGAGAGAGAGAGAGAGAGAGAGAGAGCTGTCCTCCTGGGAGTAAGGCAGTGAAGGAGAAAGGATAAAGGAGTGTGCCCTCCTCTGAGGACTGGAGGCTGGAACTGAAAGGTTATCTCCCCCCTCCCCCCAACTGGTGGGCGGAGCTAAACATGACTGGCACCTGTCACAGAGACATCTCAAAGACATTGAACCACCAATCAGCACGTGCCAGAGTGTCCTTAGAGCCCACCCCTTCCTGTTTCGCCCTGGGCCCAACCCCCTTCCGTTCTGGCCATTAAAAGGTACCCCCAGGCAAGACACGTGTTGCTTGTCCTCCATGTCCAGGAGGCATCAGCCCGGCTGGGTCCCGTCCCTTCCTGCTCCCTCCCCACTTCTACCTCCGTGATGGGTTCCGCCCATTACCGGGGAATAAACTTTACTTTAAAATTCCCCGGTGGTCTGTTTCCTGCTTCCTTTCAAACCTAACAGAAACCAGTGCAACAGCCCATCCCATGGGATGATGAACTTCCTAAGACCTAATTAGGACCACGGTCACTAAATTCTGGGATGTCCTCAGGAGGACAACACCTTCCTCCATACTTCCGGAAATTGGGTTATTTTAAGTCACCTATGATGTGCCTGTACACAGAAACTACTTTGCCAATATTCGATTCCTTTCCTCCTTCCTTCCTTTGGCTAATTTCAACTTTTGCAACCCCGGTGTGAAATAATATGTTTAGTTCAGATCTAAACTGTTGAGTTTTTCTTCCTAGTTCTGACTAATAGAGAAATAGGAAAAACAAATCCTTATTATGTAAAACATGCAGTTATTGTTAAATTTAGCACTGCTGCTTGATGAGAGACTAAATCGTTAAAGACCTACTCAAGGGATAAAGTGAAGTAAGATTAGCCTGGCCAGAATGACTCAGTGAGTAAGTATCAACTTAGGAACCAGGGGGTCACAGTTCGATTCCCAGTCAGGGCACATGTCCGATTTGTGGACTCAATCCCCAGTGTGGGGTGTGCAGGGGGCAGCCAATCAATGATTCCCTCTCATCATTGATGTTTCTCTCTCTCTTTCCCTCTCCCTTCCTCTCTGAAATCAATTTAAAAAATTGTTTTAATGAAATAAGACCCTATTACAAAAGACTCCTTGATGGTGATCTCCACCACTCCCCCATATAAAGGTTGCACGGGTGAGCCGTGTATCCCAGGGGGCCATGTGCCCCAGGCAAGCCGTGTGCCCCAAGGGGGCCGGGTGTCCTGGGAGAGCCATATGCCCCGGGGGAGACATGTACCCCGGGAGAGCCGTGTGCCCCGGGGAAGCAGTGGGACGGGGGGGGGGGGGAGGGAAGGGCGGTGTGAACCAGAGGAGGAGCGGACTCTATTCGTGTGGTCCTGAGATAGTCACCATAAAACAAGCAGACTGACAAATGACAGCGGGGAGGGGAAGGAGACCTGGGGGGAGATAAGTGAACAACCGAAGGACTGGTATGCATGCATATAAGTACAACCAACGAACACAGAACTCTAGGGAGGGAGGGCATGAATGGGAGGTGGGGGGGGACAATGGTAAGCTATGTACACAAATAATACCTTAATAAATTTAAAAAATAAATAAATAAAAATATGTTTTTTATTTATTTTTTTTACAGAGAGGATAGAGAGTTAGAAACATCCATCAGCTGCCTCCTGCACCCTCCCTACTGGGTATATGCCCATAATCAAGGTACATGTTCTTGACCAGAATTGAACCTGGGACCCTTGAGTCCGCAGGCCGACGCTCTATCCACTGAGCCAAACTGGCCAGGGCACGTGTGTGCCTTTTTCTCCACATCCTGTGTGTGCCTCGGTGTGAGCACATACACACTCACAGACACCTGTGCTTTTCTCCAACTTCTACATTTGCGCACACACCGGGAAGTAAGAACTTTCATTAAATGCATTCATCTTTTGGATTAACCAAAGGAGAGCCCCGTAGACACTAATGTAGCATGGAGAATCAATACATCACAATTAGCAAAAGGCAATCGGGAAGCCTCCTGGCTTTTATTTTCTTTTTACGCACACACGCTCAGTTTGTTCGAACGGAGAATAGTTTTGCTATCCGTTCCATCAGCCAGAACTCTTGAACCAGCGGAGCCCATGGACACTAATGAAAAGGCATTTGTCATGTCCGTTACATTTGACTCAACACCCAGCTGCTTAATGAATTACATTTGGGGTTCACCTTGGAGCCGATTAAATATTTAACACTCGTAACAAAAATACAGCTGCACTGGGTAGGTGAAGAGTGGGCCACACAGTGGCTTCTTACAGCCAATTCTAGAAGAGGTGCATCATGGGGGGGGAAACTTAAAAAAATCACCTCACCAAATAAGCCAGTATTTTAGGTTAGAAAACGGAGTCCCAAGAGATCGGGTGGGACGCCCAAGGTCATCCAACTAGATTTTGACCTGACAGTCCTTTTAGCCAGATAATAGGCTCACTTTGAGAAGCCGGAAATGAGATTTGTATTGGTCGGTCAGCTCCTGCTTTTCAGAGATTGGCCCTCCTTTTGAACCGGAGCAGGCTGCACTTGTCCTCGGAGTGCATGTGTTTCTGACCATTTCAAATGAAATTTCTGCTCTCAGGGAAAGATCTGGATGTTAGCTGCTGCCTGCCAGCGGTGCAGGGGTAAGTGGCTGCATGTTTGAGTGCGGGATTTATCCTTGAGTTTGCCGGCTTCGGCTAACTGCAGATGTAAAAAGTAAGACACCGACTTTAAAAAGAACAGCACATTGCAGTGAGACAACTATGTTGATTGTGCTTCCATTGGCTGCCTTCCATGCACCTCCTGACCCGTTATTAAACCCACAACCCAGGTAAGTGCCCTGATCAGGAATCAAACCCACAACCTTTAGGTGTACATGACGCTACTTAACCAACTGAGCCGCTCCGGCTGGGCAATCGTAGCTCTATTTTTGAAAGCCGAAAGTATAGAAACTAATGTCGCTCAATTAATTTTTAATATTGAGTTTCTACTTTCTGCAGGACCTACGGTAGATCTTGAGAACAACCCTCAGCCAAGGGGGATGAGCTCTGTGGATGAGCGCTCCAGCACCCCTCCTTTCAGATGAAAAACTCTAAGAGGCATTCTGGAATCTTCCCAGGGACTTCCAGAAGAGTCGTCCTCCGCGGCAATGACCTTGAAAACACGTGCATTGGATTTTCCTCGCTCCTTCTTTCTCTCCACTCTCTCATTCCTGCCTCCAGCGGTCACTTCTCAGTAACAGCTACGTGCCCGAATTTATGCCGGAGCCTTTATTGGGAGAACGAGAACTGAGACATGGCCCCTGCCAGACGCCAGGCTCGGTTCCAAAAAACAATGTGTATTTTCGAGAGACAATGTCATATGTGTCATCCACATTAACTCAGTTGAAATAGTGACTGGGACGGAAAGGGTTTTCTAGGTCTGGGAAGGAATGTGAAGAGGAATTTGAAGGCGAGAACATGAAAGGGGGCTCAGTCACAAAGCAGAACATCAACTGGGGGTCCCATGTTTCATAGTCGCTGATCAAGAAATGCCACGCGGCCCAGACAGTCTGGCTCGGTGGCTGAGCATCAACCCAGGAACCAAGAGGTCACTGAGTTCGAAACCCAGTCAGGGCACATGCCTGGGTTGTGGGCTTGACACCCCGTAGGGAGTAGGCAGGAGGCAGCCGATCAGTGTTTCTCTCTCATCGGTGTTTCCATCTTTCTCTCCCTCTCCCTTCCTTTCTCTAAAAATCAATAATAGCCGAAACCGGTTTGGCTCAGTGGTAGAGCGTCGGTCTGCGGACTGAAAGGTCCCGGGTTCGATTCCGGTCAAGGGCATGTACATTGGTTGCGGGCACATCCCTGGTGGGGGGTGTGCAAGAGGCGGCTGGTTGATGTTTCTCTCTCATCAACGTTTCTAACTCTCTATCCCTCTCCCTTCCTCTCTGTAAAATATCAATAAAATATTTTTTTAAAAATAATAAAAAAATAAAAATCAATAATATAAAAATAAATAATAAAAATAAAAATCAATAATATCATTTTAAAACACATCCACACAAAGAAATGCCACACACTCCGAAGCAGCTGAAGGTGGTCCGGCCTGGGGCGGTCGCCGGATTCATGTATCGTCAAGGCCAGCACATCCGTGCGCGCTCCTCATTAAAATTGGCCAGTTAATGAGCACTGGCATACCCCTTTAGCAGAGGTCAGCAGCAACCTAAGCAAACTTATCAAAAATTCAAAGAGGTACAGAGTTTGGAGAAAAGTTCGCTCTTCCCTTAATTAACGGATCTAATTACAATCCTGACATAACAAAATGCAAAGCGCGCTCTTCAAAAGACACTAAGCCAAAGGTTTAACAGCCACGATAACCTTCTCCTTTGGTGCCGGCTGACCCAGATGTAGGGGAGGGGGGTGGGGGGGCAGGGGGAGAGCCTTAGCATAGAGTCAAGAAATCACAGGCTAGTCGCGCACCAGAACCCCAGAGCAACAAAGGAATTGAAAGGGAATAAAAAAAAGGCTCCCACATCCTGGGATCTGGGTGAACACGAGGGCAAGGCTTTCACTAATCTCCCTTCTTAGCAGACGTCGGGGTATGTCTTCGTTGACCTTTGCTGGCCAGGTAAGAATAGTGCTTTAGTGTCCTAGAATCTGGTCTATCCTCGCTGCCTCGTTTCGATAAAGCCTAAGGGACAGTAAGATAGAATGGGGCCGAAACCGGTTTGGCTCAGTGGTAGAGCGTCGGTCTGTGAACTGAAGGGTCCCGGGTTCGATTCTGATCAAGGGCATGTACCTTGGTTGCGGGCACATCCCTGGCGGGGGGTGTGCAGGAGGCAGCTAGTCGATGTTTCTCTCTCATTGACGTTTCTAGCTCTCTCTCTCTCTCCCTTCCTCTCTATAAAATATCAATAAAATATATATTTTTTAAAACAAAAGTTACCTTCCTCAGAGATGCTACTTAAAATCATGGGCTGGCCAAAACCGGTTTGGCTCAGTGGTTAGAGCGTCGGCCTGGGGACTGAAAGGTCCCGGGTTCGATTCCGGTCAAGGGCATGTACCTGGGTTGCGGGCACATCCCCAGTAGGGGGTGTTCAAGAGGCAGCTGATCGATGATTCTCTCTCATGGATGTTTCTAACTCTCTATCCCTCTTCCCTTCCTCTCTGTAAAAAATCAATAAAATATATTGTAAAAAATAAATAAAATAAAATAATGGGTCGGCCAGGCAAGGGAGAAGTCTCCCCCGGAGCAGTCCACTTGCTCGGGTGCGGGAGGTGCTCTGGGGTTTCTCTCCCTCACAGGGGACCAGGCCTGGACCGCATGGAAAACACCACGGGAAGGGAGGTGGCTCTCGTGACCTTGGAGTTGGTGCCTCTTCCCTCGGAGGTGAGCCAGGAAAAGCACACTGTCTGCGACATGCCTTGGAGTGAGCCCTGCTCCCTCACGCCAGCCTTCAGAGAGAAAAAGAAAAGAAAAAATCCGCTCCCAGGAAACCGTTGAGTTTTACTTACAGTGCACACACGTGGAGGGGAAGCAGCAGCGGACCGGAGGCGGCGTTCCCCAGAGCCCGGTGTCGGGTGCCCCCTAGTGTCCACAACGTGCGTGACCCACTCAGCAACCAGAATAGCTTTCTTCAAGTTGCAGCACAGAGCTGCCTTTGCGTCCTCTCAACTTTTCTTCTTAAACAAGCACCGTTTCCCAGAAATGAATCCCCCACTGCCCTTTACAGGAACACAGATGAGTAAATGAGAAAGCTCCAGGTGACTTCAACCACCAAAACATCAAAAGATGGGTTTGTGCCAAAACCGGTTTGGTTCAGTGACTGTGGACTGTGGACTGAAGGGTCCCGGGTTCGATTCCGGTCGGGGGCATGGACATTAGTTGCGGGCACATCCCCGGTGGGGTTATGCAGGAGGCAGCCGGTCGATGTTTCTCTCTAATCGATGTTTCTAGCTCTCTATCTCTCTCCCTTCCTCTCTGTAAAAAATCAATAAAATGTATTTTTTTAAAAGATGTGTTTGTTTTTAATACCCCTTTCTTTTCTTTTTTTAAAATATATTTTATTGATTTTTTTTTTTACACTCCTACGCTGTTGGGGGTGAGCCTCCCTGGATGGCCTGTTCCGTGGAGGGCGGGGAACTAGTTACCACTCACTAGCTCCGGGAGCCCCCACAAGCTCCTTCTCCCCTGAACCTAACGTCTTCATCCACACCGTAATTAGAGTGGTAACTGTAATTAAGTGGTCTTGTAAATAATGCATGTGTTAATGTATGGGAGGTGTCCGGGGCAAGGAGAACAGAACATTAGGTTGTTATATTATTGTTAATAAAATATTAATTATAAGAGCAGTATCTCACGGGCCTTTGCTGGCCTCCAATTTTTTTTTAAATGTATTTTATTGATTTTACACAGAGAGGAATTGAGAGGGATAGAGAGTTAGAAACGTCGATGAGAGAGAAACATCGACCAGCTGCCTCTTGCACACCCCCGACCGGGGATGTGCTCACAACCAAGGTGCATGCCCTTGACCGGAATCGAACCCAGGACATTTCAGTCCGCAGACCGACGCTCTATCCACTGACCCACACCGGTTTCGGCAGCTGGCCTCCGATTTTGGCTCACGTCGGGGCTTGCTCTTAGCAGCTTCTGTTGACTCGGACGCATGCTAGTAGCCTCGGCTTGCTTCTGCCCCTCTTCCTTCCTTCCTTCCTGACAAAAACCGATCGAGCACTGGCCGTGCTTCGGACATCGGGCTCCGCCGCCTACAGCTCGGCTTTGCTTCTCTGAATGCACTTAGTGTTGGGATTTAAAGGACCGGAATTTCATCGTTTGTGCCAATACTGCCCACGGCTAACCCCTACCCCGCACCAGCCACGCCCTTCGGCCCTGCCATGCCACACGGAAGAAATACAACAGCCAGACCAGAGCACTGCTCCTCTTCAGGTTTCACAACCCACCTCCTCTCCCTCTCCGCCCATGCGTGCGTTTCGGGGACAACACAGAGTTGGCATGTAAATCTTCATGTGTTTGAAGACAAAACTCGTTTTGTGTTTGATTTGTAGGCATAAGCACCAGCACAGAGGAGTTACACAACGCTCAAGACCACGTCTTGTTCTTCTTTTGCCTCTCCCACCCCAGACCTCACCTTGCCTGGTCACCCTCCCTTGGTAAGTGTACAGGAAGTGTTAGCTAATGTATGTAGTCAGCCATTTATCAGGTGTTCTAAGCACCTACGATGAGCTAATTGATGTATTCAGAGCTCTCTGAAATCAATAACATACCGTATTTGCCGGCGTATAAGACGATTTTTTGGCCCTGAAAAATACCTTATTTGCCAGCGTATAAGAGACTGGGCGTATAAGACGACCCCCTAACATTTCCACTCAAAATACAGAGTTTGTTATATACTCGCCGTATAAGACTACCCCCCACTTGGAGGCATATTTTTCAGGGCCAAAAAGTCGTCTTATACGCCGGCAAATACGGTATATTATTCTTTTAAACTATCCTAGTCCCCACCGCGTAAGACAGAAACAGCATTCTCGATTCCCAGCCCAGAAGACAGAGCACACAAACGTTGGTGTCTGAACCAGGAGTTAGAGCTTTGGGGCTGAGAAATCTGTTTCCACGTCTGTAAAAGGGAATGCTAGGAGGATTCAAACCAGCAAGTGTAGCTTGCTCAGCCCATTGCAAGGCAGGCTGAAAACTCACTGTTGTGAATATCTGTAACACGCAGGAGTAATATCGTTTTAGCACATGGGCACCGAGAGCAGCAGGTGCCCCTGGAAAGTCCTTAACGAACTGTCTGGGCTCCAGAGAGCCAGTTCCCACATGGGTCCTCCTCCCCCTTCAGCACGGGGCCATGTACGGGCCATTGAGACAAACTACCGGGGCTTTGACAAAGCGCGTGTGAAAAGACACAGTACCATCCCCCACTCCTCCTTGAGGGGCCCCCAATCTTCTGCTGAATGATGAGTGTGGGTGTCGGTAATGAGGCAAAGTGGCGGGAAGCGCTCCACGTAAAATATCCTAATCCCAGCCGCCGTCCCCACGGCCCCCGAATCCACATACCCGGGGCTGAAGCGAATGGAAGAGACGAGAGCCAGAAATGAGTGAGCAACTCACTTCAGCGAGGACAGCATTCGCTCTGTTGAGTTCTGATGGTTCCCGCTCTCATTTGCCAGTGTTTAATTCTAATCAGAAGCCAAGTCCTCAATCACAGCGACATTACAGACTCTTCTGTTCTGAACCTCGCAGGACTCCTAAAAAAAGTCAATGGCTCGTGTTTGCTGGCCTCTGCGCTTATTACAGTGGGATGGCTCCACAGCCTGCGTCTTCACCCTTTCAATCATCTTCCTCTCGTAGCGCAGCAACAAATCAATCTCCTGACTCAGCCATTGATTAGGTCTTTGACCAGGGGTCGTTTATTTAAACTCTGCCAGCCTCAATTTGCTTGGTTGTAAAATGGGGATAAAAATGAGTCCTGCTTGCCCAGCCAGCGTGGCTCAGCGGTTGAGTGTTGACCTGGGAACCAGGAGGCCACAGTTTGACTCCCGGTCAGGGCACATGCGAGGGTTGCAGGCTCGATCCCCAGTAGGGGTGTCGCAGGAGGTAGCTGATCAATGATTTTTCTCATCATGGATGTTTCTCTCTCTCTCTTCCTTCCTCTCTAAAATCAATAAAAATAGCCGAAACCGGTTTGGCTCAGTGGATAGAGCGTCGGCCTGCGACTGAAAGGTCCCGGGTTCAGTTCCGGTCAAGGGCATGTACCTTGGTTGCGGGCACATCCCTGGTAGGGGGTGTGCAAGAGGCAGCTGATCGATGTCTCTCTCTCATCGATGTTTCTAAGTCTCTATCCCTCTCTCCTTCCTCTCTGTAAAAAAAATCAATAAAATATTTTTTAAAATAAAATCAATAAAAATATTTTTTTAATTTTTTAAAGCATTCCTACTTCAATGGGTGGAGCAATAAAATGAGCATTTCTGAAATATGTCCGGTATTAGCCTGCTGTCTGACATATAAGGGCTCTCAGTGAATGTTCACTGTGGTTCTTATTTATCTGCAGAGGAGACTCTATGAAAAGGGTTGCCATCAATTCCTTCCTTCCCTGCGAGTGTGTGCGACTTTACCCATTAACGCTCTTACCCGTCCTCTTGAGTCAGGACCGGTGGTGTGATTTTCCTCATCAATACAACGTAGCAGAAAGGATGCCGCCGTCTCTGCTCCTTCTCTCTGAGAAGCCTGGCAGCTTCCCCTTCCTCCCTGGCACTGTCTTCCTCTGCTTGCTGGAAAGGAACGTGGACTAGACAACTGGATGACGAGACAAGGCAAGGGGAAGGCCACGTGGAGGAACACTGAGCCGCCGGACATCTGGGCAAAGCCCTCCTGGGTCTTCCATCCAAGCCCGGGGCAGCCATGGGCATTGTTAGGACAGCCCCAACCCAAGCGAGACAAGTAGAAGAATCTTCTTACTGAGCCCCAGCAAACCCACAGCCAACCCACAGATTCATGAGAAATCATAAATTAGCATATAGCTACTTTTTTTAATATATTTTATTGATTTTTTACAGAGAGGAAGGGAGAGAGAGAGCTAGAAACGTCGATGAAAAAGAAACATCAACCAGCTGCCTCTTGCACACCCCCTACCGGGGATGTGCCCACGACCAAGGTACATGCCCTTGACCGGAATCGAACCTGGGACCTTTCAGTCCACAGACCGACGCTCTACCACTGAGCCAAACTGGTTTTGGCTATAACTACTTTTTATAAATCCATTCATTGTTCTCTTCTACTAGACCATTAGTTGGCAAAGTCATTAGTCAACAGAGCCAACTATCAACAGTACAATGATTGAAATTTCTTTTGAAAGCCCCATTTTTTTAAACTTAAACTACTTCTAACACCACTTCTTCAAAACAGACGCGCCCAGGCCGTGGTATTTTGTGGAAGAGCCACACTCAAGGGGCCAAAGAGCCCCGTGTGGCTCACAAGCCGCGGTTTGCCAACCACTGTTCTAGACCACAAGCTTCTCAAGGGCTAAGACCACATCAAAGTTATATCTGTATTGCCAGTTCCTAGCAGACAGAAATCTGAACAAACTCATATATCAGTAATCCAGCGGAGTGAGTCTGTGAGTGACTAAGGTAGAGTGCTTTTTTATTTCTCTTTTTCTTGTCTTTTTTAAATTTGATTTCAAAAAGGAAGGGAGCTGAGACCGGTTTGGCTCAGTGGATAGGCTTGCGGAATGAAAGGTCCCGGGTTCAATTCTGGTCAAGGGCATGTACCTTGGTTGCGGGCACATCCCCAGTAGGGGTGCTGCAAGAGGCAGCTGATCGATGATTCTCTCTCATTGATGTTTCTAACTCTCTATCCCTCTCTCTTCCTCTCTGTAAAAAAATCAATAAAAATATATTTGGGGGGGAAAAAAGGAAGGGAGAGGGAGAGAGAGATAGAAACATCAATGATTAAAGAGAATCATGTATCAGCTGCCCCACACACGCCCCACCCTGGGGATCAAGCCCACAACCCCGGCATGTCCCCTGACTGGAAATCAAACCGTGACCTCCTGGTTCATGGGTAGATGCTCAACCACTGAGCCACACTGGCCGGGCTGCTGGTCAACATTTTACATGGATCCTTTGAAATGGGGTAGACAGGGAAACCAAAAAAAAAAAAAAAATCAAATATATGACCCTCCAAATTTGAGTAGATGCTAGTGAAACCCAGTGCCAGATGTTCTCAGCAGCTTTTGCTCTCTTTTTCATCCTGTGAAAAGCCATGCCCTCCCCAGTAATTTCCGTTAATGCCCAAGGACCTTATATTCTGACGGCCGCTCCTTGCTGCAATTTCCTGAATTCTCTGAGCTCTTGTTCCATGATTTTAATTATGCCAGATGTTCATCTACCGAACCTCAAATATCTTTCTTACATCACCAAATATTTATTAAGACTTTCAAGCGTGAATGTAACAAAACACAGTTGCTGTTGTCTAGGACATACGATCTAGTGGAGGTGACGGGAAAATTAATAGGCAGTTCAACACGGTGCTAAGTGCTCCCGCAGGAAAATTAGGATGTGCTCTGTAAACACCTCATTCTGGGGGCAAGCTAAGAGATCAGACACAGCTTCCGGGGAAGTACCCTGTTTCCCCGAAAATAAGACGGTGTCTTATATTAATTTTTGGTCCCAAAGATGCGCTAGGTCTTATTTTCAGGGGATGTCTTATTTTTCCATGAAGAAGAATACGGTACACATTTATTGTTAAATGAAAATAAGGGAAATTTATTACCTGTATACGGTACAGTAGTACGGTAATTGTCAACACAAACCAGACAAACTGTGAACCCTACAGTATCAAGAATTTACTCATTTATTCAATGACAATCATGTCACCATCTTCTGGAACATCATCACAACAATCCAATTCCTGAATTTCCTGGTGAATTTCTTGTGACTCCATTTCTTTCAGAATCAGTGGGCCACATCATGTTTAGCAATAGCACTGTCTTTAAATGAGCCCTTCTTGTCAAGGTAGCCTGCTCGCAGTGCATTTGCAATGCAACTGTCAGTGATTTTTCTCCCATGAATTCTTCAGATGCCATCTGGGTGGGGAGCGGACAGTGTGGGAGGCTGCGCATGTGCAGGGGCGGGGAGCGTGTGGTAAATGGGAAAACATCGGCACGTTCTGCTCAGTGCTGCTGTGAACCTAAAACTGCTCTGAAAGAGACTTTAAAAGCAGAGGGGTTTTTTTTAATTAAAATAGATATGGCATACATTTTACTCCAGAATACATGCATTTTTGTTCTAATTTATAATTTTTTTAATTACTTTCTGGTAAAAAAAAAAAATCACTTCATTCTCTTTCAAAAGCAGAATGGGGACGGACCGCTGAGGATCCAGGTAAAACCCTGTCCCTGAAGCATCCTGCAAGGAGCAATCCTACACGTTTACCACCAGATGGCAGCATTGGCCCACAGATGCGGCAATGGCGGGGCAGGGTATGGGGGGGAGGCAGGATGGTTCAGAAAACATCTCCTCTCCTAGGAGGCAGTCCTTTCCACAGGTGCACATACACTTCGTAGGTCCTGGTACCATCTACACAGGTGTGGCTATTTTAATCTCTCACACACACACAGGCCAAGCTGAAAAAAGTTCCGGAACCACCAAATCTCAAAATTCACAGGGATCCTGCATCTGTTCCTTAACTTCCTTTTTTTTATTTTTTAAAATACACTTGTATTGATTTCAGAGAGGAAGAGGGGGGGAGGGAGAGAGAGGTAGAAACACCAATGAGGAGAGAGAACCATTGATCGGCTGCCTCCTGCAGGCCCCACTCCGGGGACCACGCCCGCACCCTGGGCACCTGCCCGACTGGGAATCGAACCGCAACCTCCTGGCTCAACCACTGCGCCATTGCTTCGGGCCTTCCTTCCTTTCTTCCTTTTTTAAACACAGAAGCCACTAAAGAAGTCACACCTTAAATAACAGAGTCAGAGTCAGGACATATTAGCCCTCACTGTCCCCCAGGGCGCCGTCGGTGGGGGCTGCACGCGGCTGGCCAGGGGTGTCGGGAACCCACAAACAGGTGAACCACTGACGCCGCTGAGCACTTCCCCGAGCCAGGCCCTGGGAAGGAACTGGTCCCCGTGTTCCACTTCAGGTAACTGGTTTCCACTTCCCCATTGTCATACACTACCTCGTCACAGACAAGACCCCTTCCCTCCACTATCACATTATTGTACTTTTTATCTGCCTTACTGTAGCTTTTCCTACAGTCCTGGGGGGACAAGAACACCCACCCTATGAAAAAAAAAAGTTAGTGTTGGCAGATCCCACAGAACTATTCTTTTTTTTTAATATATATTTTTACTGATTTTTTACAGAGAGGAAGAGAGAGGGGCAGAGAGCTAGAAACACCTGTGAGAGAGAATCATCCATCAGCTGCCTCTTGCACACCCCCCACTGGGGATGTGCCCACAACCAAGGTACATGCCCCTGACGGGAATCAAACCCGGGACCTTTCAGTCTGCAGGCTGGTGCTCTATCCATTGAGCCAAACCAGTTTCGGCCAGAACTATTCTTGCTTCAACGGTATCTGCACAGAACACCCCCAAGGACGCCCCTTCCTCCAGCCTCCAACCGCCTCCAACCTCTTTTCCAGTCGCCACCTTCAGAACCATCTGGGTCATCCTGGGCCTTCGAGACCAGCCCAGACCTTTTTTGGGGGGGCTTAACTCCTTATGGCCAAGCAACCACGAGCTCCCAGGTTCATCAGAAGCATTCCACCGAGGAGGAGGCTACATCAGCCTCCACCTACCTCTCCCGGGGCGCCTGCTTCCACCGCTCCGGCCGGCGTGGTCCTGAGGGCGCGGGTCCCCCTTTCTCCAGCTGGCAGAGGAGATGCTCCGGGCAGCAGGCGGCTCTTGGAGATGCAGAACCAGCGGGGCAACCGACCGACCAGCCGACCTCGCCCTCTCCCGGGACGTGCAGGAGCCGCCCCGGGGTGAGTGGGTGACTCTCAGGACGCCGGGGGGGCCGCGTGGGCCTGGAGAAGAGCCTGACCCGCCCTCCTGGACCCGCAGGCCCGGGTTCCGCCCGCACGGGCCCTCCTCCCTGTGACCTCCGGGAGAGCCGCGTCCGGGGGGAGCAGGTGAGTCTCATCGACCAGTAGAAAAGCCCCACCTAGCTCTTTGCGAGGCTCAGCCTCTAGTAGGAGCCCATGGCGCCCCGAGGCCTTTGAGGGGCCCCCTGTGCCCCCCCCCCCATGTCTGGCTTCTGCCGGAGCCTCTCCCTGCAACCACGAGGCATCCTTGTTTTTATTTTTTTTAATATATTTTATTGATTTTCCACAGAGAGGAAGGGGAGAGGGAAAGAGAGTCAGAAACATCGATGAGAGAGAAACATCGACCAGCTGCCTCCTGCACACCCCCTACCGGGGATGTGCCCGCAACCAAGGTACATGCCCTTGACCGGAATTGAACCCGGGACCTTTCAGTCCGCAGACCGACACTCTACCACTGAGCCACACCGGTTTTGGCAAGGGATCCTATTTTTAAAAAATATTTTTTTTATTATCATTATTGATTTTTTACAGAGAGGAAGGAGAGAGGGATAGAGAGCTAGAAACATCGATGAGAGAGAAACATCGATCAGCCGCCTCCTGCACATTCTCCACTGGGTATATGCCTGCAACCAAGGCACATGCCCCCGACAGGAATCGAACCCGGGACCCCTCAGTCTGCAGGCCGACGCTCTATCCACTGAGCCAAACCGGTTTCGGCATGAGGCATCCTTTTAACCTCCCTGGAGCCCACTCCCAGGCTGGGGACCAAATGGAAACAATAAAGCTTTTTACAGCAAAAAGAAAACAGTGTCATTTAGGGTTTTTTCCCTTTCACAAACGGGATCCAGTTGAATTAAACAAAATAAAATTTGCCAAACGCTAACAAGAAGTTTTCCTATTATGGACAGGTCATAATTAAATGGGATGAAGTGTGGAATTCTAGTCGATAGGAATCCTCACAGGTGTTGCATAAAGTGCAGCTTTCTGTAATCACAATAGCACCTAAATGCGCTCATCAGCGTGTCCTGGAATAGCCAAACCTGCAGAAAAGTTTTATAAGAGTTATTCAAACCAAATTACTTGAGAACGCGCCCAGAATCGAGATCTCAGCAGAATGACACCAGAACCCTTTTTGCTGTCTTCTAAGCAGCCAAAACCAGGGAGAGTGACGGTCTGGAATCCGGAAGGTTTGGCTTCTGCTTCTGCCCACACCAGGAACTCAGTCTAGATTAGGAGAAACAAGTCACCTTCCTTATCAAATCCTGCCTTTCTCCTCCGGGACAGCGAGGAGGTGGAGCTGGGTGGTGTATGGGGCTCTCACGCAGAGTGAGAGTGCCATTTCATTCTGAATCAATGGCAGCTAACAGCAGCTTTTTTAAAAATATATTTTATTGATTTTTTTTTTTTCTATAGAGAGGAAGGGAGAGGGACAGAGAGTTAGAAACGTCGATGAGAGAGAATCATCAATCAGCTGCCTCTTGCACACCCCCTACCGGGGATGTGCCCGCCACCAAGGTACATGCCCTTGACCGGAATCGAACCTGGGACCTTTCAGTCCGCAGGCCGACGCTCTATCCACCGAGCCACACCGGTTTCGGCTGATAGTGAGAGATGGCTGGGGCTACATGCTGGCGCTGCCTCTCCCTGACTATGAACTTCAGCAGCATTGTCGGAATTAGTGAGGAACTAAGTGTCTCGGTGGCAGTATTCCAGACACATTCTGGAGGTGAACCGGGGTGTAGGGGGAGGGGAGGGAGAGCTGATCGAGGTGACTCCTGGGTTTCTGATTTCAGGAAATGGGTAGCGAAGTCAGAAATGACTCAACGACGGGCACGTCAGGTCTTGAGAGAGGCGGGAGGAGGAGGAGGTTGGGATCTGTGCCTGGAGTATGTTCAGGCCCTCACCTCTCAGCCGGCCGGCGCTGGATCCTGGTCCTCACCCCCGTCCCGTGGGCAGGGCAGGGTGGATCCAGCATAGGCAACCGGAATGGATGGGACTGACTGAGGAAAAAAAAAAACCAACAGTCCAGCCGAAACCGGTTTGGCTCAGTGGATATAGTGTTGGCCTGCAGACTGAAGGGTCCCGGGTTCGATTCCGGTCAAGGGCATGTGCCTTGGTTGTGGGCATATCCCCAGTGTGGGGGGGGGGGGTGCAGAAGGCGGCTGGTCAATGACTCTCATCGATGTTTCTAACTCTCTCTCTCCCTTCCTCTCTGTTAAAAAAAAATCAATAAAAATATATTTAAAAAAAAAAAAGAAAAAAACAGCCGAAACTGGTTTGGCTCAATGATAGAGCGTCGGTCTGCGAACTGAAAGGTCCCAGGTTCGATTCTGGTCGGGGGCATGTACCTTGGTTGCAGGCACATTCCTGGTGGGGGGTGTGCAAGAGGCAGCTGGTCGATGTTTCTCTCTCATCGACGTTTCTAACACTTTCTCTCTCTCCCTTCCTCTCTGTAAAATATCAATAAAATAAAATAAAAAATAAAAATAAAAAACAGCCCAACTATTTGAAAGGTGTGGTCCGATCAGAGGTGCTCTGTGTGACCCTGGATAAGTCGCCTTCCCGTCTGGGCCTGAGCTCTCTCACGCACGTGTGGATGGGGGAGACACCCGTGGGCAGACCTGGCCTCCCAGACACTGAGAGCTGGAGGTACAGGTGACGGTGCTGAGACACCTCCTGTCCCTTTGAAGTCCCACTCGCCTGCTCCCTGCTCCCTGCCACCGCTCCTGGGTCCCAGCTCTCTCCGCTCTGGGCTCCTAGGACCTCCACTTTGAGCACCGACCAGGCCGTGTCTGGCCCCTGCCCACCCCGCAGCCCCCTGGAGCGGGCTGGCACACTCAGGGGCTCCTTGCAAGCAGCCGGCACAAACCCAGGGCTCGTCACAAACTTACGGGTCCACTGTCGCGGGATTGCAGCCCTCCTGGTGGCAGAAGAAAGGAATCCAGACACACCCACGGGCTGCACGCGGGCAGCCACAGATGGACACCGTTCACCAAGTATTTTTTTTTTTTAGCCATTTATTAAAATCTTCATCGTGGAAGCAGGTGGGTGTGCTTTTCCAGAGTCCCTCCACACACACAGAAAAGTGTTTGGAGACACTTTTGGGGCCAGCCGGCCGGGCGAAAGGGTCCTTCTTTAGCGTGGAATGGCTGTCGTTGGCATTATTCAACTTCTAGAAGCGCAAATCCGTTCGCTTTTTCCTTTCAATGTGATTCATTCCCTTGCACGCGACACTGCACTGATTTGACCGCTGCAGGCCTATCGTTAACAACCAGGGTTTACTTGTGCTTACTAAGTCTGGCTCTGTTATTAGACGTGATTGGCTAATCCCACTTAATCCTCACCAGTGCCCACAGGAGACCTTGCACAACAGAGATGAGGAAACATTCGTGCAAGTGAGGTGGCCAGGCTGGCACGGCTCCGTGGCTGAGCGCGGACCTATGAACCAGGAGGTCACGGTTCCACTCCCGGTCAGGGCACAGGCCGGGGTTGCTGGCTGGCTGGATCCCAGCGTGGAGCGTGCGGGAGGCAGGTGATCCATGATTCTCTCTCATCATTGATGTTTCTTCTCTTTCTTTCTCTCTCCCTCTCCCTTCCTCTCTAAAATCAATAAAAAATATTTAAAAAAAAAAAGTGAGGTGATTTGCACTTAGGGAAGCATTGGACTGAAGGTCAAGGGTTGGCCACCTTGTTACTGGCTTTATGATGCTAGGGCAGTGGTCGGCAAACTCATTAGTCCACAGAGCCAAATACCCACAGTACAATTGAATTTTCTTTTGGGCCGAAACTGGTTTGGCTCAGTGGATAGAGCGTCGGTCTGCAGACTGAAGGGTCCCAGGTTCGATCCCGGTCAGGGGGCATGTGCCTTGGTTGCGGGCACATCCCCAGTAGGGGGTGTGCAAGAGGCGGCTGGTCGATGTTTCTTTCTCATCGACATTTATAGCTCTCTAGCTCTCTCCCTTCCTCTCTGTAAAATATCAATAAAATATATATTTTTTTAAATTTCTTTTGAGAGCCAAGTTTTTTCAACTTAAACTATCTAGGTAGGTACGTTGTTATTAACTTAATCAGGGTACTTCTACGCTGGCCTTTGCTAAAAACTCAAGGGGCCAAAGAGCGGCAGGTGGCTCGCGAGCCGCAGTTTGCCGACCACCGTGCTAGGGCAAATGACTCAACCTACTACACCAGCCACGTCCCCACCTTTCCAAATGGCATCATAGCTGCCACCGCTCCCGAGCTGCCCGTTCAGAGACACCGCGAGACCCGCAGTGTCTTCGTCACGGTTCTCCAGGCCCACGTGGCCCCGCAGCGCCAACCCGGGTGCGGGCGGACCCGGGCCCCGCGCCCGCCCAGCGCCGGCGCCGGCCGCCAGGGTGCGCTGTGGCGCGGCGCGGCCGCTCTAGCCGCGCGGGGGAAGTCGCTGTCCTTACCTCCTGCCGGAGCCCGCGCCTCCGCGTCTGCGCCGCCCTCGCTCCGTCCTGCCGCCGCCGCCGCTGCCGCCGCTGCAGCCGCCGCCACTGCCCGCGTGTCCACCATGGCCCTGCTGCACTCCTGCCGCGTCCTGTCCGGCGCCGCCGCCGCCGCCGCCCTCCACCCGGGCCTCGCGGGCGTGGCTTCTGCCCGAGCCAGGTAAGCGGGGAAGACGGAGCCGGGGAGACGGGCCTGCCCCTACCCCACCCCGACCCCAGCCACGGACACCGCACACACACACACACACACACACACGCACACTCGGATGGATGGCGGCACCTCACAGTGACCCCCGGGGCCCCGGGGCCCTACATCCCTCCTTTCCCCTCCCCTGCCCCCCCCCCACCCCGAGATCGCGGGAGAGCGTGCCAACGCGTTTCCCCCTGGGTGAGGAAGTGTGGCCCTCCGCGGCACCCGGACTCCCGTCCCAGGTCGGGGGTCACGAGGCGCAGGGTCTGCGCGCGGGGGGGATGGGCGGGGGGCGTCCGGGGCGAGCCCGGGGGCCGCGGCGCGGTCCGGCCTCGCGCTCATTGGCTGCAGGGGCCGCGCTGCCTCGCGCCCATTGGCTGCGGCGCCGGCCGCGGACCGGTGCGCCGACGGCGTGCCCTTGACGGGCGGCCTGGGGGGCTGCGAGCGCCCGGGCCTGGGCCTCCCCGGGCCCCGGGCAGCGCGGGGCGTGCGGGCGGCCGGATGCGGGGTGTGTGTGTGGCCCGGGAGCTGGAAGTGCCCGGGACCCCGGCCCGGAGACCCGGCCGGCCCTCCTCTCTGCAGCCCATGACCTTGACGCGTTGCATCCTCACGTGCGACCCTCCCCTCTACCCTTTGGATGGAGAAGGATTGGAGTGCAGGGAACCTCGATTATTTTTTTTTTGAAGCCGCCTCCTAGGCGATCTAGCCGGAGGGGAGTGGCCGTTCTTTCTCCATCTCTGCCGTGGAGTCAGTGTTTCGTCACCAGAGTGGCAGGGAGCCGGCCAGGTCCTGGACCAGCTGGCAGCTTGGAAGCCCGTGGGGAGGTGGCACTGGAGACAGTACAAAGGCAGGGTGGGGCAACCGTAGGCATACCGTTGTTCCTGATAATACACAAGTAAATAATAATTCAGAAATAAACTCTGTTTCACCTAGTCGCAGCAGTAAACCTACTTTTACCCCATCCTGTACATTATCCCAAACTAGCGCCCGCAGAGAAAAAGGACAGGGCGTTCAACGAACTGGTGATTCCTTCCTAGGGAAGACCTGAGCCAGGCGATTTAATTCTCTCAAGAAGCCGACTGGGGACAGTGCCCTCAAGTGCCGCCTAATCTGGAACCGAGTCTCCGAAACACCACAAGCCGATACTCACTCCAGCGAGCAAAGCCTTGACCTCTTTCCCGTGCCTCGGCCTTCTCTGTGCCTGGTGCATGACGCGGTTAAGCCAGCAGAGCCATTTGACCTTTGCAAAGCCCCGCGCTCGTGGCAGCAGTTTCTCCCAGGCGTTCACGCTGTCTCAGCTTCTTCATTTGGTTCCTTCTTGGCTCCCTGTCAGGTGTGCTCTTTAAGTCAGCCTACCTTCCCATCCAGGATTAGGCATTGGTTATTATCATTTATGCAGCAAATTTGGAGAAGAGGGAAGGGTGCCTAAAATCATGAGCCAAGAGGAAGTTGGTTTCACCACTGTAGTAATGTTTTTTTGTGGGATTTTTAAAAATATATTTATATATATATATATATATATTTCCCCCACAGAGAGGAAGGGAGAGGGATAGAGAGAGCTAGAAACGTCGATGAGAGAGAAACATCGACCAGCTGCCTCCTGCACACCCCCCACTGGGGATGTGCCCACAACCAAGGTACATGCCCTTGACCAGAATCGAACCTGGGACCCCTCAGTCCGCAGACCAACGCTCTGTCCCCTGAGCCACACCGGTTTCGGCCACTATAGCAATGTTAACATGATCCCTTGTTTTACAGATTTGGTTGGGTGGTCTGTGGTTCTATTTATACTGTTCAGTGAACATCCCTGAGGGTGTGACCTTTTAGTCATGTTTCAGTCTGGGAGCCTGACTCATTTTTCTTTCCCGTCTTTTCCCCCATTAGAATGTAAGTTCCGTGAACGCAGAGACCGGACCAGCCTTGTTCCCTGTTGTATCTCAGCATTTAGAATAGTGCAGGGGTGGGCAAACTTTTTGACTCGAGGGCCACAATGGGTTCTTAAACTGGACCGGAGGGCCGGAACAAAAGCAGCCTGACCGTGCTGGCACTCTCCTCTTGGGCTGCTGGGGAAGGAGCGGAGGGGAGAGCGAGAGAACCCTCCGCTCTTTCGGCTCTGAGGGCCGGATAGAACAGGCCCACGGGCCATAGTTTGCCCACGGCTGGATTAGTGCCTGCATGTCTTTCAGTTTGAGTATTTTTATTTTAAACATCGATTTAATTTTTTTTGAAATCAATGCAATAGAAACAAATATGACATTTTAATATTGCATCTCACATCAAAGCCTAAACATATAGGGGAACTGCAGGTGCAAAATGTTTGTTTTTTAATAGTTCGGGCTCTGGCCAGGGAGCTCAGTTGGTTGGAGTGTCGTCCCACTATGCCAAGGTTGTGGGTTCAATCCCAGTCCAGGTGCTTACAGGAGGCAGCCGATCCATGTTTCATTCCTAACCCCTCTCTAAAAATTAATAACTATGTCCTCATGTGAGAATTTAAAAAAAAAAACTAAAAATTGCTAGGTAGGCTCCCAGGAAAATGGCAAGTCATTGAAGTCGCAAATGCTTACTGAATACTTTGTACCTGACATATTTTGGTTGTCTGGCCAGCGTTGCTCAATAGCCCAGGCTTTGAACTTACGTCCAAAGTTCATGGAGAGGAATCGCTTTGTAGGCCACTGGTTGTCCGCCTCAACGTCATCCCTAGAGCACTCGTGCTTATCAAGTACTATCTCTTTAAAGACATCTAAGTTCTTCCAGTGTGACAGTCTTCACCCTTTTAAGGGGTGGGATAGTGAAGGGCATGGAGGACCTGAACGTAATGACTGCTGTAGGACTGATGAAATCGAGTATCCCTGTTCCTGTATTTAGATTTTTTTTCCCTTTTTTAAAATTTATTAAGGTATTATATGTGTACATAGCTTACCATTGTCTCCCCCCCCCCCACCTCCCATTCATGCCCTCCCTCCCCAGAGTTCTGTGTTCGTTGGTTGTACTTATATGCATGCATACCAGTCCTTCGGTTGTTCTCTTATCTCCCCCCAGGTCTCCTTCCCCTCCCCGCTGTCGTTTGACAGTCTGCTTGTTTTATGGTGACTATCTCAGGACCACACGAATAGACTCCACTCCTCATTTGGCAGTCTGCTTGTTTTATGGTGACTATCTCAGGACCACACGAATAGAATCCGCTCCTCCTCTGGTTCACACCACCCCTCCCCCCGGGTCCCACTGCTTCCCCGGGGCACACGCTCTCCCAGGACACACAGTCCCCTGGGACACACGGTCCCCTGGGACACACGGCTCACCTGGGGCACACGGCCCCCTGGGACCTGTATTTAGATTTTTAAGGTTGAACATATTCAGATTGCTTTAAGACTTCTCCTTAGCCGACACTGTTTTAGCTCAGTGGATAGAACATCGGCCTGCAGACTGAAAGGTCCCAGGTTCGATTCTGGTCAAGGGCATGTACCTTAGTTGCGGGCACATCCCCGGTAGGGGGTATGCAAGAGGCAGCTGATAGGTGTTTCTCTCTCATTGATGTTTCTAACTATCCCTCTCTCTTCCTCTCTGTAAAAAAAAATCAATAAAAATATATATATATAAGACTTCTCCTTAAAAGATACTACTCTCAATCCAATCTCTGCTGGAAGACAGGATTTCTATGCCAAATAAACATTTTAAAGAGCATGACATTGAGATTTCTGTTACATAAAAATGTCTTAAATTTTTATTTTACCGTTATCTTTTTAGTATCAGTACTAATTTTGTTTACACAGTCAAAATGTCATTAAAATCTTTTTCTAGCCGGAAATATATAAGTAAATATTTTATAAAAATAAAGAGCATGGCCAATCAGTGCTCTTCCCACCATGTAACTAGGGTACTTCTGTCCTGTGGTTAGGGGCAACGGCTCTGTCATCATTGATTGACAGTCATGGAGTCAGAGCCAGCTTTTTAAAAATGAAAATTGCTTACTAGGAGCTCTAACCTATGTCCTTGACATTCAGAGTACTCCTTTCAGGCATCAGCTGGTGACAGTGACATCGACAGGCAGGTGGCTACGTGTCTCCGGGCCTGAGTTGTGGGGAGGAAGAGCAGAAGCGTTCTCCAGGCCTGTGCGGAAGTTGCCACGGTGCCTGTTTCTTACGGTTGCTGAGATCCCGGAGCAGCCGGGAAGCCCGGCAGTGGGACTGCTGAGGAGGAAGAGGAAAGACTGGAGTTATTGAAAAGCAGGAAAGACCTGTATTTTATCATAAAGCCTTGTGACCACGTGTTCTCTGAATTCCCTGCATACTTTCCCCAGCAGGCTTAGTGGCACAGAGGTTATAAATGAGAGTGTAGTGGAACACCTTAGCAACAGTGATACCAGCTGATAGCGAGTACCCACTCTGTACCAGGCTCCGTTCTGTTTTATGTTAACTAGAGGCCCAGCGCATGAAATGTGTGCGTGGGTATCGGTCCTAGGCCGGGGCCTGCCTTCGTTCCTCACCACCCTTGGTTGTCAGCGCAGGTCATGGTGCGCTGTCAAACTCCCGAGAGGACAATTTGCATATTAGCCTTTTATTATATAGGATAACTCCTTTCATTCTTACAAAAACCCTGGAGATAGGCAGGTTTGCACCTTATTTTACAGACTGGCTCTAACAATGGAAGTATATTCATGCCTGGCCAACATGGCTCAGTGGTTGAGTGTCGACCTATGAACCAGGAGGTCACAGTTCAGTTTCCAGTCAGGGCACATGCCCGGGTGTGGCCTCAATTAACAAGGTGAGGGTGTGCAGGAGGCACCTGATCACTGATTCTCTCATCATCGTTGATGTTCCTCTCTCTCTCTCACTCTCTCACTCCCTCTTTCCCTCTCCCTCCCCCCTCCCCCCTCTCTCTTCCTCTCTGAAATCAATAAAAAAAAATATATTTGAGGGGGAAAAATAAAAATGCAAGTATATTCATGTCACTCACCTTACCTGGCCACCATACTCCTCTTCTCCCTCCCACCCCCCCCAAAAAAAAATGATTTCCATATTTCCACTACATCCAAGGTGGGGCCAATGAAACCTTTTAACAAGCTCTCCAAATGGCACCCTTAACAAATTTGGGAACAGGATAAAACCCCAAGTCCCTTGGGGTGGGGGGTGGGGTGAATTGTCACATTATCCTTTCACACTGGTCCTTGCCGGCTTCTCACTGCAGATTACTTGAAATAGTCTTTGCCTGGGAATCAGGTCAGGTCGGGACTGCCCGAAAGCCTACCATGCGCCTGTCCTCCCGGGGTGATTCGGGGTGTGGCCCCTTCGCTTCTCATGGAATTGCTGGCTTCCCCCCCTTCTGTGAGGTGCTCCGGGTCTGCTGCATTATTGAATCGCGGTGCCGGTGGCTTTACCGTGCGCGTAGTAAACACGCAACCACGCGCTGAAGCGGATTTGTGGAAGGTCCCAGATGTCTCCGGCCGTGGGAACTTGCCCTGTGACTGAAGTCTCGTCTTTCCCTTTCAGCTCCTGGTGGGCCCACGTGGAGATGGGGCCCCCGGACCCCATCCTGGGAGTCACGGAAGCCTTCAAAAGAGACACCAACAGCAAGAAGATGAACCTGGGAGTGGGCGCCTACCGGGACGACAACGGGAAGCCTTACGTGCTGCCCAGCATCCGGAAGGTGGGCCCCCCCCCCCCCCCCCAGCCTGGCGGGGCCGAGCACGCTGACAGGAGCCCGGGAGTGGCGGGCAGACCGCTGAGGGGAGGCAGGCGGCCCAGGCTCGGGTCCTGGTACCAACTGCTCCCGTCCGGTTGTCCGAGGCGCTGTCTCCTTGGCTATGGAGAGCCGTTGGAACCGCCCGGTCTTCCTGAGGTTGCGTTTCTGTGATTGTCTGTGAAGGAGGCATAAGGTCACCTGTAATTCTGAGAGTGCGCAAAAGGACTGAGAATTTTTTTTCTTTTTTTAAATATATTTTATTGATTTTTTTACAGAGAGGAAGGGAGAAGGAGAGAGTTAGAAACATAGATGAGAGAGAATCATCAATCAGCTGCCTCTTGCACACCTCCTACTGGGGATGTGTCTGCAACCCAGGTACATGCCCTTGACCGGAATCGAACCCGGGACCCTTCAGTCTGCAGGCTGACGCTCTATCCACTGAGCCAAGCCGGTTTCAGCAGGACCAAGAATTTCAGTGCTGTCTCAGTCACAGAAGTAGGCTCCATGGCTGCGTATCACTCTGATTTTCCATTTCTCTCGTTGTCATTGCCTCAATAAAGCCCAACTTCTTACACAGACATACTCTGTCCTTCCTTCCTATCGAACTATAGAATAATTTTATTTATTTTTGTTGCATATGTGTTAGTAGTCTTACTATTGGTTACTATAGTTATAGTTTAACTCATCCTCTAAGAACAATTATTTTTTTTTTTTTAAATATATATTTTATTGACATTTCACAGAGAGGAAGGGAGAGAGACAGAGAGCCAGAAACGTCGATGAGAGAGAAACATCGACCAGCCGCCTCCTGCACACCCCCCACTGGGGATGTGCCCGCAACCAATGCACATGCCCCTGGCCGGAATCGAACCCGGGACCTTTCAGTCCGCAGACCGACGCTCTACCACTGAGCCAAACCGACCTCGGCAGAACAATTATTTTTTAAGAAAGTATGTCTTCCTTTGCATCTGTCCCTCCTCCACTGAAATATGAACGGGCTGCTTTGCCACTTCCAAAGTGGAGGGTGATGTGTCCGTCATTGCCCCAAATAAAAGAAGAACGCTCTACTTCCAACATTTAAGTAGAAATTTAATACAGGCTGGGGCACAAGTAGGCTTACAGTTGTGAGTACATGAAACACAGTTTATTCTTGTATTATTATTTATTTATTATTGTATTTTCTGTATGCACACACTGTAAGCCAACTTCTGCCCCCCTGTGTTAGTCCAGGTAATCCCAGGTGAAGAGCTAACCAGGTGCCGTTTCTGTTGTCCAGGCGGAGGCCCAGATCGCCGCGAAAAACCTGGACAAGGAGTACCTGCCCATCGGGGGGCTGGCCGAGTTCTGCAAGGCGTCTGCGGAGCTGGCCCTGGGCGAGAGCAGCGAGGTGCTGAAGAGCGGCCGGGTAAGCCAGCGCGCTCCGGCCTTAAACGCGGTGACGCAGATGCCTTTGAGACAGTTCAAGCAACTTAAAACAAATAAGAAAGAGACACCCTTTGTGCCTGGTGATGGTTGTTCTGTGCTTTATTTTTTAATAGATTTTATTGATTTCTTTTTTTTACAGAGAGGAAGGGAGAGAGAGAGAGAGAGAGAGTTACAGAGTTAGAAACATCAATAAGAGAGAGACATCGATCAGTTGCCTCCTGCACACCCCCCACTGGGGATGTGCCCGCAACCAAGGC
This sequence comes from Vespertilio murinus, assembly GCA_963924515.1. NCBI lineage: Eukaryota > Metazoa > Chordata > Mammalia > Chiroptera > Vespertilionidae > Vespertilio > Vespertilio murinus. The sequence goes on along the minus strand of OZ004716.1, from coordinate 6,284,400 downwards.
ACGTGCCCTTGACCGGAACTGAACCCGGGACCCTTCAGTCCACAGGCCGATGCTCTATCCACTGAGCCAAACCAGTCAGGGTGTGGGTGATGGTTTTGAGGTGGCCACACTTTTGCTAATATATCTTCTTTAGCTAATAAATTGACCCTAATTAAATAGGAGATTTCCTATAACACCAGTTCCAAACACATGGTAGTAAGTGGATAGATTTGACACTGCTTTTCTGTCAGTTTCTATGTGCTTTTGTTCATTTTACATTAAAAATGCTTTAGAAACTCCAAACTATGCCTGGTGCTAGGCCTGAACTTAGCCCCCACCCTCATGTCCTAGGCTTAGATGGAGGAACGAGCAGGAAGAAGCCACAGGGGGGCTCTGGCAGCTGGGCCTCCCAGCCGTGCTCCCTTCCTGCCGCCTCCCTCCGCTCTGGGGTCCAGGGAGCATCGCCGCAGCCGTGATGGGGAGCACAGGTGCCCTTGGCTGTCTCCTCCCGGCTCCCGGAGGGTCCCTCTTGTGGGAAAAAGGGGGCCTGAAGGTCACCGCACATAAGCTCTTTGCACGGATTGCCGTGTGCACCGTGGAGTGTACACACGCGCACACTTGGCGCACACTTGCAGAAGAGTCTGGCATCAAGCATGCGCGGGCCACCAAACAGCTCACCTGACGCAAGGGCTCGCCTTTCTTTTGAAACATGTATGTTTTTCTAATGGATACATTTGTACGTTTAAACTTTTTTTTCTTTTTAAGTCTGGGGAAAACTCACCACTTTTTTTTCTTTTTAAGTCTGGGGAAAACTCACCACGTAGCAAAACTAAGCCAACACTTCTCCCCTCCGCACCCCTCCAAGGGCAGAATAAATACATTTTATTTACCAGACGGGTCTAAGTCCACAGGCTAGTTCATTGACTCAGAGTAAAACGTATAACCTTGACCCAGTGGTGATGGAGCAATGACCGTAACTCATGGACAGAATATGGTTTGACTAGTAGCCATACAGTCAACCTCCTGTTAACCGCTCATGAAAACTTTTGGGGGGGTGGTGTTGTAATTTTTGCTTAGTCTGTGTAGCTCTAGTCAGTCGTTACATGAGACTGACCTACCTTAAAAGGCCATCAGTTTGCCTTTTATGAATTGCTGTCATTGGTGTCAGATCCACAGCCAGGTTTTTGTTTTATCACGCCAGAGTCTGCAGAGACTCGCTCTGTTTAGGAAAGAGGTGGTTGGTTGGGTTCCTCCCATTTAACCCAGTGTCCACCCGGCCAGAAAATAGGTCAGTGTTTTGTAGAGCCTTGCTTCTGTGGTGCCTTAAAAGGTGGTGGGGGGGGGGGGGTTCTTACTCATCTCCTACCGTGGACTGGTTTGAAGAAACAGATCTACTCAAGCATCTGTCCAAATGATTAATATTTCAGATTCTGAAAGCTCGTAAAAGGAGCCTCTTAGACAACCTTTGATATGTAGTAATGTTGGTCTAAGGTACTTTTCAAGGACCTTTGTTCAGAGAGTCACTCCATCTTGTATAATTCTACAATAATGTTTGAGTGTAGTCGCTGTTCTTAGTGTCTTCTTTTCCCATTGGGGAGGTGGGGCTTTTGTGACACGGGATGGTGTACTCACAGGCGTAAGGGATGAGCGTGTGCACCCGCAGGGCTGTTGGAAACGGGAGACCGCCCTTTGGGGAACCGGTGAGGAGGGTCCCGGCGGTCTGCGGCTCAGCAGATGGGGAAATGAAGCAGCTCCGTTCTCTCATGTCCTGAGGCTCATGTGGGGTGTCTCAGCCTCTGCGCTTGGCCTCCCCTCTGCTGGGCTAGGGGAGCGGAGCCTCGCTGACCTCGTGTCTCTCCCTCAGTATGTCACCGTGCAGACCATTTCTGGAACCGGGGCCCTGAGGATCGGAGCCAGCTTTCTGGTGAGTCTGCAGATTTCTTCAGCAAAGAGCTGGGAGGATGACGGGGTTTTCTGCCGCGTGTGTGTGTGTGTGCGCGCGCTGACCCGGAAGCAGACTCCTGTCTCCACAACATTGGGAGACTTCTCATTCTCTGATAAATGAACTCGGGGGTTAGAAATTCAAGTATCTAGAAGGAATCACAAGATATTATAATTATAGTAAAACAGGGTAATAATGAATATAATTTATTGAGCACATCTTTCCCAGGAGCTTTTATATTTTTTTATATTTTAAGCCATTATAAATTTTTTTATATTTTAAGCCATTGAACCTTCCTGAGGGAGGTTCAGTTAGCACCGTTTTACAGATGAGGAAAGTGGGGTCCAGGGGGGGTCCCTGGCCACGCGGCCGTACGACCGCCAGAGCCTGGGTTCCGCCGGGCAGTCTCGTGCTCGGTCCGTGCCACTCCCTCTCGGAGAGGAGAGGAGAGTGGTCTTTTCCGTAAAACAGGTCACCTTTTTCTCTCCTCCCTTTCATTGGCTTTTCATTCCCTTTCATCCCATCTCAGCAAAGGTTTTTCAAGTTCAGCCGAGATGTCTACCTGCCCAAACCGACCTGGGGCAACCACACGCCCATCTTCCGGGACGCCGGCATGCAGCTGCAGGGCTACCGCTACTACGACCCCAAGACGTGCGGCTTTGACTTCTCGGGCGCCATGGAGGACATTTCCGTAAGGGAGGCTCGGGGGGGGGGGGGGGTGCATCCCGAGTAAACCTCCTGTGGAGACTTGAGGTCGCCAGCGCGTCTCAGCGCCTGACCTAACATCCGGGGGATGAGCCCACCCCAGACCCTGGGTCCTTTGTTACTCACCAAGTGAGGGTGACCCCGTGGCCTTTCGGGAAAATGATCTCCTTGCCGAGCTGCAAAGCGATCTCATGGTTGTTTGTCTTTTCAGAAAATTCCACAGCAGAGCGTTCTCCTCCTGCACGCCTGTGCCCACAACCCCACGGGCGTGGACCCTCGGCCCGAGCAGTGGAAGGAGATGGCCTCCGTGGTGAAGGTGAGGGGGGCTGGCGGGCGGTTCTGGGTGGCAACCCGCCTCCCGCGCCTCCCTGGCAACGGCTGAGCTGACCACTACCGGAGCCCACGGGAAATCTCCCCTTTTTAAAACAATGTTTTTATTTATTTCAGAGAGAGAGAGAGAGAGAGAGAGACATCAGTCATGAGAAAATCAGTGATCGGCTGCCTCTTACACGATCCTACTGGAGACGGAGCCCGCAACCCGGGCACATGCCCTGACTGCGAATCAACCCGTGACCCCCTGGGCCAGGGGTCAACACTCAGCCACTGAGCCCCGCCGGCCAGGCCGCACAGTACACAGTAGGAGGCAGGGGAGAGCGCCACATCGGGGAGATGAGCAGCTCTGTGCCTGATGGCACTGAGCAGGGTGAAATGATCTGTTCCTCGGCCGGGCCTGGGAGTTCTGATCAGACTTGTCACTCACTGCCTGGCTGACTAGCAGGCATCCGCGGCCCATGTCTGTCCCGTGGTTAAAGTGGTTAAACTTGTTCATCCTTTGCCGCTTTTTCACGTCCGTCCCCCCCCCTACCCGTGCCACTTCCCTCGGCATCGCCATTGTCACTCCCGGGGTCAGCTGGCAGCGGGGCACGCCTCAGAATTCCTAGGGAGGAAGATACTCCTGTCACCCTGCATCCCCACTGTCACTCCTTTTGGTTGCCCTTCCTTTACACACTGTCAAACCAGCTACAAACAGAATGAGAGAGAGAAGCAGCATTCAGAGAGCACTTCCGGGACGAGATGGCTCTGACATGGTGGCCCCTGAGCCCTGGGTGTGAGTCTGCCAGGTGACGTTAGCCCGGGAAGGCTGACGCGATCCTGTGCTGACTAAATGACGTAATTACCAGCCACTGGGCCTACAGCGAGCTTCCCGTTTGACGAAGCAGCGCCTGGGGAGGTGGAGATTGAGATTCTCCCTTCTTAGTGTCTTCCTGGGGGACCATACCAACCGGAGTGAAAAAATATGTTAGTGCTTTGATGTCTGAGCTCTTAGGAAACGGAAACATTGCCAACTGCCACCTGGGGAGGAGACTGTTGTTGCGGTCTCTGTGAGGCTGGCCTGGTCCCGGTAAGCGCAGGGACCGTCTGGGCATCCCGAGGGGCTGCCTGAAGCTTTGGTCTTCTCTTTTCCTTCCCAGAAAAACAACCTCTTTGCGTTCTTCGACATGGCCTACCAGGGCTTTGCCAGCGGCGACGGCAACAAGGATGCCTGGGCGGTGCGCCACTTCATCGAGCAGGGCATCAACGTTTGCCTCTGCCAGTCCTACGCCAAGAACATGGGCCTGTACGGTAAGGGGAGGACCTGTGCACGTGTGTTCTGATGGCATTGAGGAAGTGCTGGGAGGGGTTGCGTGTGCCGGGGTGTGTGTGTGTGTGTGTGTGTGTGTGTGTGTGTGTGTGGTCCCTGTCCCTTCCCCAGAGAGGAAAGACAGCAGAATGGATTGTGCTGATCTGAGCCACATCTTGTGTAGTGTCCTTGAATTTTCCCAGCAAAGAAAACTGATTACTGTTGCTCTAAACAGTGACTGTTCCATGAGCCACAAAGATGGATACAAGAGAAAGACAGTTAAACACTCTTGAGTATTCAACTTTCTGTGGTACCCAGACTCACCATCCTGGTTGCTAAGAACTTTTTACTTAGGAAAGTTACTTTTGTGGTGTTTCTGTTGGAAACCGCTAACAGGTCACACATGTACTCATGACTTGCTTTAGGCGACAGGATCCACTCTTGTCTTTTCAGGTGAGCGTGTGGGAGCCTTCACCGTGGTCTGCAAAGATGCCGATGAGGCCAAAAAGGTGGAGTCCCAGTTGAAGATCTTGATTCGCCCCATGTATTCCAACCCTCCTGTTAACGGGGCCCGGATCGCCTCCACCGTCCTCAACAGCCCCGATCTGCGGAAGCAATGGTAAAGGCGCCGCCACCTCAGCCCCCGCCTTCCCCCACTGAGTCTTCACAGCTTGGTCATAATCGGCCACTAGTGCCGAGACCGGTTTGGCTCAGTGGATAGAGTGTTGGTCTGCGGACTGAAAGGTCCCAGGCTCAATTCTGGTCAAGGGCATGTACCTTGGTTGCGGGCACATCCCCAGTGGGGGTCTGCAGGAGGCGGCTGATCGATGTTTCTAACTCTCTATTCCTCTCCCTTCCTCTCTGTGAAAAATAAATAAAATATATTAAATAAATAAATAAAATATATTTTATAATCGGCCACTAGAGGCCAGCATCACACGGCTACCACATGTGGAAGGGCAGAGAGAGAAGGGTGCCTTTTATCAGCACTTTTCAGTAAATACATTGGTTTTTCCCTGGAAGCAATGAACATAATGGAGAGATGGCATCTCCTCTTTTAAAAAAAAATATATTTTATTGATTTTTTACAGAGAGGAATGGAGAGGGAGAGAGATAGAAACATCAATGATGAGAGAGAATCATTGATTGGCTGCCTCCTGTACATCCCCCACTGGGGACTGAGCCCACAACCCAGGCATGTGCCCTTGACCAGAATCGAACCCAGGACCCTTCAGTCCCCGGATGCTGACGCTTTATCCACTGAGCCAAGCTGGATAGGTCTAGTATTTCCTTTAATCCCATCATCTCTAGGTTAAGTAAATTCAAATTCATATTGAAGTACCATACATAGGAAAACTTCCTGAAGAAAATCATATTTTTGTTTTATTTTAATAATAGCTAGCGTTGATTTGGTATTTCTGCACCTTTTGGTTTTTATTATCTGTACTATCTGAATACCGTGGCACCTGAGCTCTAAGGTAGTGTTACTCAGTGTTTGTTTTTTAAATATATTTTTTATTGATTTCAGAGAGTGGGGAAGAGAGCAAGAGAAACGGTAATGATGAGAATCATCCATCACACACCCCCCACTGGGCATGTGCCCTGACCAGGAATTTAACTGTGACCTCCTGGCTCATAGGTCAACGCTCAATCACTGAGCCACGCCAGCTGGGTATAAAATAGAATGCTATAAAATAGTTTTTTCTTCCCGGACTCAGTCAGGGACACACTAGGGTCCACTAGGGAGTACTCCAGGAAGGTGAGAATTCCGTGAGCTGTGGCGTGTCTAACGGGACTTGGCCAGAATTGAGCTGCATCCCGGGCCTTTTACAGGTTGCAGGAAGTGAAAGGCATGGCGGACCGCATCATTAGCATGCGGACCCAGCTGGTCTCCAACCTCAAGAAGGAGGGCTCCTCCCGCAACTGGCAGCACATCACCGACCAGATTGGCATGTTCTGCTTCACGGGCCTGAAGCCCGAGCAGGTGAGTGGACTCCGCAGCAGACCGGTCACTCAGTCCCGGCTCCTGCCCCGTCAGGAAAGCAGTCACGTGGAGGCTTTTAGGTAAACGACGTATGTGCATATGTAGCATTCGTTCTGCTTTGTTTCTTATTCATTTACCTATCTGCATTCTCCATGAGGTGCAGACTGCCAAGGAGCAGGCCTGTCCTCATCGTTTTTTTGTGAACGCCACTGCTTCTCTGCAGAGATGCCAGAACAAGCAGGAACCTGCAAGTTAGAAAGAAACACAGCTGACCCACAGCTGGATCCTGGATCTGTTTTTCCTGCAGATGCTGGCTCTAACGTTTTTTTCACCCGTTCCTCCTCAGAATTCACCCTACTTTCAAGTAGCTTTTCTTCTTCTTTCCCTGTAAGCTAACACACCAAATTCCAGGAGTGGGGTTCAATTGAAAAAAACAGAGCCTCTGTTATTTTTTTCGTCTTAACATGTGGCCGTTGTGCCAGGGTTGGGACACACACACACACACACACACACTCACACTCTCGCGTGAGCTGGACGTGCCCAAGCCTCATTCTCTCTGCAGGTGGAGCGGCTGACCAAGGAGTTCTCGGTCTACATGACAAAGGATGGCCGCATCTCCGTGGCGGGGGTCACCTCCGGCAACGTGGGCTACCTTGCCCACGCCATTCACCAGGTCACCAAGTAACTCCCCGCTGAGAGGAGACAGAGACCGCCTCCCTGCCCTCCTCTGCTGCCCTGAGAGGCACACGGAGGAGGAGGGAGGGCGGATGGTGGTGGGCAGATCCTTTCTTTCAACCACGGTACCTAAAACTCAGCGTTGGAATGGTCTCTCGGCAAAGGGTGTGTGGGCAACTAGGCAGAGGCAGCCGTGGCCGGTGCGCGGAACTTTGTGGCTCCAAACCAAAATCTCCCCCCTCTGTGTGTATCCAGCTTTTCATGTACAAGAGTTTACATGTACAAGAACGTCATAGCCAAAAACCTGTCCGTCACACCATTGCAATATTCCAGAAGCTTTAACAGAAGCGCCTGGCGGTGTCGGTGCCACGTGAGAAGACCTGGTCGGCCTCACGTGTGTGCTCCCGGGTCGAGCAGCCTGGCAGCAGGCCACGCTACAGAAACCGCTTCGGGAGAGCCAGCGCGTCGGCTGCCGCTGCAAAAGCAGCATAAAAAGATGCTGTTTCCGGTCTCACCTGAGGAAAAAGAAAGAAGGCTCTCCTTCTTGTACTTACTGTGGGCATTTCAGCGTTCCCTTCTCTCTAGCAGCGCTGCTCTCTCCCATCGGCACAAAGCTCCATAACCAGCCTAGGTTTCCGCCCTCCTCTGCTTGGCTGACCATCACCCCACCCTATAGCGCTTCCTCATTTGAAGAATGAAGAACGTAATTTATGCTCACCCTGGTCTTTCTCAGCAGAGAATGGCTCACCGATGTGGCCCTCGCGCCTTAGGGCGGCGGTGTGCGTCCCAAGCTGGGGGGGCCGGGTTGAGCGGGCAGGAGGGTGTTCAGGTTTCGGTTTAACCTTCGTGTTCGTGCGCTTCCAGGGGGCCCGGGCTTCGTCCACCCTCTAGAACGATGACCGCCACCCACTCTGATCGTGTAGACTTACGCAGCCTGGTTTCTCTGTTACAATAAAGTTACTGCCACCCCACCACTGGCGACTCTTACATTGTCTCTCTAATGGGAGGAAAGGGCAGGAGGGGGGGTGTGTCCCGCAGCTCCGAGGTCATGTCAGCTGCCCATGAGCCAAGGGGTGTGGGCTGCTCTGAATGTAGACTGAAGCCGCATCCTTGTCTTGGTCTCACTCAGCTTGTCTAGTCCAAAGAAGTTGGAAATGTAGATATGATCCATTGGATCTGGGGGACAGGTGGAGTACCTCAAAGGATCTTGTGGGTGTCAGCAGAGAGCAGAGGGGATGGAGGGAGGTGGCAGCTTCAGATGGCTATGGGAGTGAGGAATCTAAACGAGGAAGGGGAAGTTAAAAGAGTGATGCCACCCGGATGTAAGATGATCACTGGGGACCAACCCTCCTCCCCAGTAAGGAGAAACAGGGAAGTGAGAGGCGCTGTGAGAATGAAAGGCCAGGATGGCAGATCTTCAATTTTTCAAATAACAAGTCCTATATTTATATTTACGTGTGTGTGGAATTCAGAGAGGGAGGGAAACACCCATGTGAAAGAGAAACATCAATTAGCTATCTTCATATGCACACCACAACCCCAACCTGGGTGTGTGCCCTGACGTAACCGAACCAGTGATCTTTTTTAAAAATATATATATTTTTAAATTTATTTTTGTTGATGCTTATAAGTTGGCAACTGATTCAACTTTTTAAAAATATATTTTTAATGATTTCAGAGAGGAAAGAAGAGGGAGAAAGAGATAGAAACATCAACGATGAGAATCACTGATTGGCTGCCTCCTGCACTCCCCCCATATTGGACATCAATCCTGCAACCCGGGCATGTGCCCTGACCGGCAATTGAACCGTGGCCTCCTAGTTCACATGTTGACAACCACGGAGCCACACTGGCCTGGCCTGATTCAATTTTCTTAATGACTTGCAGTCAAGGTGCAAACAATAGGTCACCAGTTTGCAACCTCTACCAAAAAGTCATCTACTCTCCGCCGACACGGAGCAAGGGTGCCTGGATGGCGTCGAGGTTATGCTGCCCCCTTCTGCTTAGTGCTGGGAGCCATTCAAGGTGGGACAGCCGGCAGTGGAGCAGAGGGCAGGCCCGGAGCACACATCCACAGTGCACGGTAGCTGCTGGGAGCGGGCAGCAGGCCCAGCTTGCTCTTTCCCTCTGGCTCCCTCCCTGAGGGGGCGTGGTGCGCAGCAGGCTGCTCCTGACCCCGGCTCTTCGTGCCCCTGCTGGGAACGGATGCACCAAGGTGGTAACTGGATAAGTGAGTTACCTGGAATGGGCTTGGACTAGGTGTCTGGGGAAAGTATCTTTTTTAAAATATATATATTTTATTGATTTTTTACAGAGGGGAAGAGAGAGGGATAGAGAGTTAGAAATGTCCATGAGAGAGAAACATCGATCAGCTGCCTCCTGCACACCCCCTACCGGGGATGTGACCGCAACCAAGGTACATGCCCTTGACCGGAATCGAACCCGGGACCTTTCAGTCCGCAGACCGACGCTCTATCCACTGAGCCAAACTGGTTTCGGCGGAAAGTATCTTAAAAGGGAAACCAATATGTTACTCAGCTGCTCTGCTCAGGGACTGACTTCCCAGGTTAGGAGAAGCTGCTTTAAGCCTCCCCGAGGGAACCACGTGGCTGAAAGCTGGCCACCAGGACAGCGGGAAAGGGAACCTGACCACCCAGCTGACCTTGTTATTTTTAACCACACGCACTGCCAGCTCCCCCTGGACTAAGGCCCTTTCCTCGCCGGGCGCAGTCACGTGGGCGTGTTTTCCTCAGCAGATCAGACTGTTTGCCTTCAGCCCTACCCTCGTTTTCTAGTCTGGGTCGAATATATTCACGTTCATCCCCTCGATGGAGGAGGTAGTTTGCTCAGAATAACCTCTGGGGTTTCTTTTATTTGTTTTGTTTTTTAAATATTTTTATTGATTTCAGAGAGGGAGAGAGAGATGGAAACATCAATGATGAGAATCATTGATCAGCTGCCTCCCACATGTCCCCTACTGGGGACTGAGCCCACGACCTTGGTATGTGCCCTGACCAGGAATTGAACCGTGATCCCCTGGTTCACAGGTTGACCCTCAACCACTGACTGAACCACGCCGGCCAGGCATGCCTCTGTTTATTATAGTTCAAAGCAGGATAGTTTCCAAATCTGGATTTAAAAAATATATATATATTGGTTCCCTAGCCTTATCTCTGGACATTCTGACTCAATAATGTCTGAGATAAGGTTTGGGAGTCATTCTGTTCTTTAAATAAAGAGAAAATTTTCCTGGAGGTTCAGAAACACCCGATCCGTTGACCAGCCATTGGGTACTGTTGGGCTAAATTGCCTCAGGCTTACAACTTCATGGTCAAAGTCCGGCTCACTCAACCAGCTTGAGAATTTTGTTTACCTTTTTTTTCTTATGGGCTGTGGAACTTTTTTCATAGATCTTACTGGTTTGGCCGAGACTGGTTTGGCTCAGTGGATAGAGCATCCGCCTGCGGACTGAGGGGTCCCAGGTTCGATTCCTATATATATATATATATATATATATATATATATATATATATATATATATATAATTGATTTTTTACAGAGAGGAAGAGAGAGGGATAGAGTTAGAAACATCGATGAAAGAGAAACATCAACCAGCTGCCTCTTGCACACCCCCTACTGGGGATGTGCCCGCAACCAAGGTACAGGCCCTTGACCGGAATCAAATCGGGGACCTTTCAGTCCACAGGCTGATGCTCTATCCACTGAGCCACACCGGTTTCAGCTGTATTGTGTATTTTTAAAGGCTCGATTTTATAGGAAAGTGCATAAAGCTCAAAAAAAGCTATTATACTTTTATTTTTTAAAATATATTTTATTGACCTTTTACAGAGAGGAAAGGAGAGGAATAGAGAGTTAGAAACATTGATGAGAGAGAAGCATCAATCAGCTGCCTCCTGCGCACCCCCCACTGGAGATGTGCCCTTGACCGGAATCGAACCTGGGACCCTTGAGTCCACAGGCTGACGCTCTATCCACTGATCCAAACCAGTCAGGGGGCTATTATACTTTTAAGACCTGCAAACAGCTCAGACGTCCTTCAACAAGTGACGGGTTAAGCAATCCAGTACAGTACATACATACCTACCGAGGATATTACCTACGGAAACTACAACTCCCAGAGTGCCCCGCGCCCCGTAGCCCCGGCCGTCACGTGACCCGTGTTCACGTGTCTCCGCAGCCGGCTGGGCATGGGGTGCCGCGGGTAGGTGGCAGAAAGTAGACAAGGTGGAGGGTGGGAGCTCTGGGTCCCGGGGTACCCAAACCCCCCGATCGCAGCGGGGCCCTGCCCACTCCCCGCAGGGCCCTCCGAAGCCCGGCGTCCGTGGCCCCACGGCCGGCCCCTGCCTAGTCTGCCTCCACCCGGCCGTCCTAGGCCCGGATCAGACCCCGGCGCCTCCGCCCAGTTTACCCCTCAGCCGCCCACTCCCCTCGCTGCGGGTCTGGGGGGCCTCCCCTCCGCGCGGGGTGCGCCCGGGCCCTCCTCCCGGGGCAGCCCACCCCTCCTGTCTCCCGGGCCCAGCCTCGGCTGGAGCGGGACCCCGCCCGCCTGGGGACCCAGGGCCCCCCTGCAGTGAGCCCAGCCCCGCGAGGGCGCCTGGTTCTGGTTCTGGTTCTGGTTCTGGTTCTGGTTCTGGGCTGCCCGCTGTGCCCTTAGCCCAGCGTCCTCCCTCCCTGCGCCTGATTACCGGGCTGACCTGGTGCCCCTTCTGCGACTTACAGTCCAGTCCGCTCACTCTGCTGACCAGCACAGACCAGCTCACGCCCATTCCTCTGCTGTCGGCGGACTTCGAGCAAAGCCTTGGGAGAAAGAAGAAGAAATCAGGGCCGGAGAGAGAAGAAAGGAAAAGCAGATCCCGGGTCTTTGGGGAGCAGGAGCCGGGAGCAGCGCCCCCTCCACCATCGATCGCCCTTAGGAGGGGGGAGCAGGTGAGCTGGGGGGATGGAGCTGAGTACCCGGGGGGAGGCACGGCCGAGAGGCCGCACCCCTCTGTTCTGAGGTGTGAGCAGGGCGGAGAGGGAGGCTGCCCGGCTCTGGCAGCACTAGCTTTGCGGGGCTCCATCTGGCACCCTGCTAGGGGCTTGGGAACCCCAAACTCCCCCTCTACTACTCACTGCTTTGATTTTGGTGGGGGGGGGGGCTGAGCTGCTGGATGGGTGTCCCCTGAGTGATCTTTCGGGAGCTGGAGCCAGCAGAGGGATTTTCCCCCTGGCGCTGGTGTCTTGGTCGCATGCGTGGTGACAGATGCCTAAGAGCATCAGAACCTCCTTTTTCCCACCCGTGAGTGTGCCGTGCCTGACTTTGCTGGGCCAGAACTGGGCCAGATGGGAAGCATCTGACCACCCAGGGGCCCGGAGGGGACGTCCCGGGGGAGGGGACGCCCGGTGGGCAGTGGTTAGGTGAGTCAGCGGGAGGTGAAGGAGAGAGAGTTGGCCTGGGTTTTGAAGGACGTGGAAAGCTATGGAGAAGGCAGCCGCTGGGCCGGGGGAGGCGTGCTGGGCTGTGACACACTGAAACAGCCAGCGTCCTGAGGCGGGGCTGTGCTTGGGACCCTGCAAAGTAGAAACAGACTGAAAATGCAGACGGACCGGTTTCCAAATCCTACTCTGCACCTTGCTGACGTGTGACCCTGGATCGCTGATTTGATCTCTCCAAACCCTAGGGCCCCTGGTCTTAAGGCTGGGATGAGGTATGTCATGACCTTCCTACCCACACACGGCCTCTCTCTAATGCTGGCACATTACTACCCCCCTCTCTCTCTCTTTTTTTAAATATATTTTATTGATTTTTTTGGAGAGGAAGGGAGAGGGATAGAGAATTAGAAACATCAATGAGAGCCAAAACCGGTTTGGCTCAGTGGTAGAGCATCGGTGTACGGACTGAAAGGTCCCGGGTTCAATTCCGGTCAAGGGCATGTACCTTGGTTGCGGGCACATCCCCAGTGGGGGGTGTGCAGGAGGCAGCTGGTCGATGTTTCTCTCTCATCGACGTTTCTAGCTCTCTAGCTCTCTCCCTTCCTCTCTGTGAAATAGCAATAAAATATATATTTTTAAATAAAATAAAATAATCATTTCTCCTACCTTTCTTTAAAAACAAAAAAAGAAAAGAAAGAAAAAAAAACATCGATGAGAGAGAAACATCGATCAGCTGCCTCCTGCACACCCCCCACTGGGGGTGATGTGCCCACAACCAGGGTACATGCCCCTGACCGGAATCGAACCCGGGACCTTTCAGTCCGCAGGCCGATGCTCTATCCACCGAGCAAAACCGGCTTCGGCACTACCCCCTCTCTTATGTTTGTCTTATATACCCCAAGGGTCGGTCTGTCAGCCTGAAGCAAGCAGGATTTGCCTCTGACCCATTCCTGTCTCTGCCCCTGCACACAGGTGCCCCTGGGTCCCCGTCCCAGCCGTCTCATCTGATCTTGGGGGCGCGGCTTTACCTTCCTGCGCCCGCCGTGGCAGAACAGCGTAGCCCCTGCCCTCCCCGTCCAGGCTGAGAAGAGCCGGCGCCCACGGGCCCCCCGGGAGGACCGAACAGCTCCGGGCCGGGGATGCGGTGGTGAGGCCGGACCCGCGGACCCCGCCCGAGGAGGGCTCCGGGGGGCCATGGCCCAGCTCAGCATCAACTGCGACCCCGGCGAGTGGGGCTCCCGCGCGGACGCCGGGGAGCGGGCCCGGCTGCTGCAGAGCCCCTGCGTGGAGCCGGACCCCAAGGGCGAGGCAGAGGCCGCCCCCGAGAGCCGGAGCAGAGGCGCCACGTCCCCGTCCGGGGCCATCTTCATCGTGGTCAACGCCTGCCTGGGGGCCGGGCTGCTCAACTTCCCCGCAGCCTTCAGCACCGCCGGCGGCGTGGCGGCGGGCGTCGGCCTGCAGATGGTGAGCGTGCGGGCCCCGCGGGCAGGAATGCGGTTCGGCCTCTTCGCCTCCAAGGGGAGGCCGTGGGCGAGGGACGATCGGAGCCACTCCTCTCCCCGCCCTCACACAGGGCGGGTGCTGCCCCCATCTGCCCCCGCATTCTCCCCTCGGAGCCCAGATGGGGCGTCAGAAGCCTTCCCCAGCAACCCGGGAAGTTTTTTTGGGGTTGTTTTTTTGTGTGTGCTTTTTAAAAATATATATATTTTATTGATTTTACACAGAGAGGAAGGGAGAGTGATAGAGAGTTAGAAACATCGATGAGAGAGAAACATCGACCAGCTGCCTCTTGCACACCCCCTACTGGGGATGTGCCCACAACCAAGGTACATGCCCTTGACCGGAATCAAACCCGGGACCTTTCAGTCCGCAGGCCGACGCTCTATCCACTGAGCAAAACCGGTTTCAGCAGCAATCCGGGAAGTTTGACAGCAGTTGCGTACCTAACAGTCTTGTGATTCTGTTTAAAAAAAAAAGAGGCCCTGGTCTTTTGGAACTATGTGAAACAGTACTGATGAAGTGATATGAGAGCTTGTATTTTCTTTCGGAATAATCCAGAGCCCGGCCCGGGTGGCCCAGTGGTTGAGCATCGATCGACCTGTGAACCAAGAGGTCGCGGAGTTGATTCCCGGTCAGGGCATGTGACCAGATGGCAGGCTCGACCCCAGTAGGGGGCTTCTTAGCAATGTTGCTATCTCTCTGTCCCTCTCCCTTTCTCTCTCTTTAAAATAAATAAAAGCACATTTTTTAAAAAGAAAGAAAAATTTTTTTTTAAAAGTAATAATTCAGAATGGGAGAAGGAATAGATGAAACAGGATTGGGCATGGATTGATCATTCTTTTTTTAAATATATTTTATTGATATTTTACAGAGAGGAAGGGAGATAGAGAGCTAGAAACGTCAATGATAGAGAAACATCGACCAGCTGCCTCCTGCATACCCCCTACTGGGGATGTGCCCGCAACCAATGTACATGCCCTTGACCAGAATCGAACCCGGGACCTTTCAGCCCGCAGACCGACGCTCTACCACTGAGCCAAACCGGTTTCGGCGAATTGATCATTCTTGAAGTTGAGTGATAAGGACATGGGGGTCCATTATACCATTCTTTCTACTTTTTAAAATACATATATATATTTTACTGATTTTCTTTTACAGAGAGGAAGGGAAAGGGATAGAGAGTTAGAAACATCAATGATGAGAGAGAAACACCGACCAGCTGCCTCCTGCACACCCCCTACCGGGGATGTGCCCGCAACCAAGGTACATGCCCTTGACCGGAATTGAACCCGGGACCTTTCAGTCTGCAGGCCCACGCTCTATCCACCGAGTCACACCGGTTTCGGCCATCCTTTCTACTTTTGTGTGTGTGTGTGGGTGTGAAATTTTCCACAAAGCTTCTTTTGTTTCTGAAGAAAACCTCAAGTCTCCAGTAGTCTGTTAAAACTGCCCTGCGGGCTGAGGTCCGTCTGCCACACCAGTCTTGGGCCTCGGCCCCGTAAATACTGAGCCGAACCGGGGCCGCCCTTTGCTGCCGGGCCCTTTCCCACACCCCCTGCTCTGCCCCCCGCCCACAGGGCATGCTGGTCTTCATCGTCAGCGGCCTCGTCATCCTCGCCTACTGCTCCCAGGCCAGCAACGAGCGGACCTACCAGGAGGTGGTGTGGGCCGTGTGCGGCCGGCTGACGGGCGTGCTGTGCGAGGTCACCATCGCCGTCTACACCTTCGGCACCTGCATCGCCTTCCTCATCATCATCGGCGACCAGCAGGACAAGAGTGAGGTTCCCCCCCCCCGGGGGCCACCCCATCCCTCCCCGCTGGGCCCCGGGGACCCCGGGGGTGGAGGGAAAGGGCATGGAGCACCCGCCCCAGGCCTCTCCTGGGCTCAGCCTCCTCCCGGGAATCCTCCCCCTGGCTGCCCGGCCCGGGAGACAGACGGAAGTCCCGAGGCCCCGCGGAGCATGTGCCCTGGCATGACGCTCCCTCCTTCCTCCCTGCGCAGTCATCGCCATGTTGGCCAAGGAGCCCGAGGGCGCCGGGGGCGGCCCCTGGTACACCGACCGCAAGTTTACCATCAGCCTCACCGCCTTCCTCTTCATCCTGCCCCTCTCCATCCCCAGGGAGATCGGCTTCCAGAAATACGCCAGGTTCGGAGGCCCCCACCCCATCCCGGGCCGGGCAGAACTCTGGGACTTCTGAACTGGGGGGCCAGAGAGCCCCCGTCGCCTGCCATGCCACCTCCCCTCCCGGGGCGGCAAGAGGGGGCAGGGCCGGCCAGGGCTCGCACGGGTCCCGGCTGGAGACTCTCCTCTCCGTCAGCAGCAAGGGATGCAGGGGCCCTGAGCATCAGCGGGGTGTCCGGTGTCCTTGTCGAAGGGACAGGTGGCAGTCCGGGGGGAAAGGCAGCCTCTGGCCTGGACCTCAGCTTTCCTGGAGAGAACGGGACTCTTTTTTTTTTTTTTTAATATATTTTATTGATTTTTTAAAAATATATATTTTATTGATTTTTTACAGAGGGGAAGAGAGAGGGATAGAGAGTTAGAAATGTCGATGAGAGAGAAACATCGATCAGCTGCCTCTTGCACACCCCCCACTGGGAATGTGCCCGCAACCAAGGTACATGCCCTTGATCAGAATCAAACCTGGGACCTTTCAGTCCGAAGACTGACGCTCTATCCACTGAGCCAAACCGGTCTCGGCTATTTTATTGATTTTTTACAGAGAGGAAGGGAGAGAGATAGAGAGTTAGAAACATCAATGAGAGAGTCATGGATCAGCTGCCTCTTGCACGCCCCCCACTGCGGACGTGCCTGCAACCAAGGTACATGCCCCTGACCGGAATCGAACCCGGGACCCTTCAGTCCGCAGGCCGATGTTCTATCCACTGAGCCAAACCGGTTTCGGCTCGGGACTCTTTTTTAAAAATATATATTTTATTGATTTTTTTTTTTTACAGAGAGAGGGATAGAGAGTTAGAAACATCCATGAGAGAGAATCATCCACCAGTTGCCTCTTGCACGCCCCCTACTGGGGATGTGCCCGCAACCAAGGTACATGCCCTTGACCAGAATCGAACCTGGGACCTTTCAGTCTGCAGGCCGATGCTCTACCCACTGAGCCACACCTGTTTCGGCGAGAATGGGACTCTTGATGGTTGGGATTGTCACCCGGGCAGCCTCTTCCACACAGCTTGTTACGAAGGGAGGAGACTGGCTCCCAGACTCGGGGCTTGGAAAGCTGTTTCCTGCGACCCGTAATCGGCAGGGTCGCACGCGGCGGTCTCCAAGGTCCCCCGTGCTGTCGACGTTCCAGTATTTGTGCCTCCAACCCCTTTTCCTCTGCCATCTCCCAGTTCTCCTCCTGGCAACCCCCGCTGCGCATGGGCCGCCCTGATAGAAGCCCAGCCCTCCGAGCCCCGGAGCCAAGCCAGTGCATCCCCCGAGGGCCAGAAATGTCAGTCCGGTCCCCCGTGGGGTCCCGCTCCCCCCTCCTGGCTGTGGCCAGTTTCTCCAAAACTTCTTTCTGGGGCCTTTCTGGAGCCTTGGCTGGAAACAGCCCCCCACGATGTATAGCGGACGCTTGTGGTCACTAGACCTGAGGGTAGATGCCCCCGGGGTGGGATCGGAGAAGGGCCGCTGGGGCCGGGGAGGAGGGCGTTCAGTCCGCTCGTCCCGCAGCTTCCTGAGCGTCGTGGGCACCTGGTACGTCACGGCCATCGTCATCATCAAGTACATCTGGCCGGACAAGGAGACGACGCCGGGGGACATCCTGACCAGGTGGGTGAGGGCCCCCCGAGGCACGAGGGGCGGGACCGGCTGCTCGGGCCCCGACGGTGCCGGGTCAGACCCCGGAAGGCCACACAGCTGCTCATCTTAAGGCCACACAGGCTCAGTGGGCGTCCCAGGCCCTCCCTCGTGGGAAGCGGGCAAGCGCTCCTGGTCTCTTCCCACCGAAGGGAAGAGGGAGACCCAGAGACGGGAGAGACTTCGCCGCCAACACTGCGTCCAACAGTGAGCCAGCGTGAGAGGAGGCCTCGGGCCGTGGAGCCAGCCAGGGCGGAGCTACACACTTTTCAAACTTGTGCTTCTTTCTAATTTCTCTCTCTTCTACACGAGGATGGGTCTATGTCAGGGGTGGGCACACTTTTTGACTCGAGGGCCACCATGGGTTCTTAATCTGGACCGGAGGGCCGGAACAAAAGCAGCCTGACCATGCTGGCACTCTCATCTTGGGCTGCTGGTGAAGGAGCGGAGGGGAGAACAAGAGAACCCTCCGCTCTTCCGGCTCCGCGGGCCGGATAGAACAGCCGAACGGGCCGGATCCGGCCCGCGGGCCGTAGTTTGCCCACGGCTGGCCTATGTGGTCGTAAAAATAAATAAATAAAAATAAAAACCCTAGTGTAGGAGCCAGGAATTCTGGATTCTGGCCCCAGGAGGGCCTTGCAGAGCCTCGGTTTACGGACCTGTGAGACAGAGGTGTGTGGGCAGAGTGTAGGAGGCTCGCCGGTGGAGGCCGTGGTTGGCTGGAGGAAGAGTGAGGGCATCGGGGGGTTGGGGGGGGCGGAGGTGGTGGCTGTGTGGGGCTCGCAGGCAGAAGGTCCTTGTGTTCACCCACAGGCCAGCGTCCTGGATGGCCGTGTTCAACGCGATGCCGACCATCTGCTTTGGATTTCAGGTGCCAGTCGCAAGGTCCCCGCAGCCCCCTTAGCTCACCCCCCCACCCCCCACCCCCCACCCCGGGATGGAGCCCACATCACAGGCGGGATGGGGTGTCCCGGGAGGAAGGATGCAGTGGGGACCCCAAGACCCCCCCCCCCCCCCGTCCTCGTGGTCTTTGTCTCCAGGGTACCTCCCTCCCTCTGGGAACGGGGGGGGCGGGGGGTGAGGTCACCCCCCCAGCATAACGGCGCCCTTCGCCCGGCAGTGCCACGTGAGCAGCGTGCCCATCTTCAACAGCATGCGGCGGCCCGAGGTGAAGACCTGGGGCGGGGTGGTGACGGCCGCCATGGTCATCGCGCTGGCCGTGTACATGGGCACAGGTGAGTGCTCCCGCCCCCCCCCCCCCGCCCCCCTGCTCCTCCGGGCTCCAGCCCAGCCCAGCCCAGCGTGCCCGGGGCGGCCTTGCACTCTTAGCGCGTCAGACCCTTCTGTGGGCTCTGGCCTGAACCTGGGCCCCCTGGGCCTCCCCCTGCCCAAGGGAAAGCGACGGGTTCACCCCTTCACTCCGCAGCTCTGCCTGGTAGGTGCCAGGAACCATCCTCAGGTGGGCACGCCGTGGAGATGGGTAGGCCTGGCCCCGCCCTCGTGGAGCAGATGGCCTAGCCCAGCCGTGGGCAAACTACGGCCCGCGGGCCAGATCCGGCCCGTTCGGCTGTTCTCTCCGGCCCGCGGAGCCGAAAGAGCGGAGGGTTCTCTTGCTCTCCCCTCCGCTCCTTCCCCAGCAGCCCAAGAGGAGAGTGCCAGCATGGTCAGGCTGCTTTTGTTCCCGCCCTCCGGTCCAGTGGAAGAACCCATGGTGGCCCTCACGTCAAAAAGTTTGCCCACCCCTGGTCGAGTAGGAGAGAGTCTTTTTTTTAAAAAAACATTTTTTCATTGATTTCAGAAAGGAAGGAAGAGGGAGAGAGAGAAAAACATCCATGATGAGAGAGAATCATTGATCAGCTGCCTCCTGCATGCCCCCCATTGGGGATCAAGCCCGCAACCTGGGCACATGCCTTGACTGGAATCAAACCTGGGACCCTTCAGTCCGCAGGCTGATGCTCTATCCACCGAGCCACACCGGCTAGGGCAGGAGAGAGAAAAGCGGGAACCCGGACTTGCAGACAGCTGAGGGCCACTGTGACACGGGCCGAGTGAGGGGACTGGGAGGGGGCCCTTGGGGGACGGTTCCCAGGCTGCCCTCTGAGGGTGCCTTTGGGGAGGCCCCAGTGCTGAGACAGACGGGGTCAGAGCCGGAAGGGCTGGGGGGAAACTTCCAGGCAGAGGAACCAGAAACCGCCGAGTCCTTGAGCGGGGACGGGAGGAGGGCGTGTGTGGCCGGAGGGGAGCAAGGTGGGGCGGGCGACGGGCAGGCCTGGAGGATTGCTGGGGGCCGGAGCGGAAGGTCTGCAGCGGGGTCAGAAGGATGGGATGGCTGTGGCGCCCTGACAGGTTTGGCTCAGTGGATAGAGCGTCGGCCTGCGGACTGAAGGGTCCCAGGTTCGATTCCGGTCAAGGGCATGTACCTTGGTTGCAGGCACATCTCCAGTGGGGGGTGTGCAGGAGGCAGCTGATCAATGTTTCTCTCTCTTTGATGTTTCTAACTCTCTATCCCTCTCCCTTCCTCTCTGTAAAAAAATCAAAATATATTAGGAAGGAAGGGAGGGAGAGAGGGAAAGAGAGAAAGAAGAAAGGGGGGGGGGAGGAAGGGAGGAAGGAAGGAAGAAAGGAAGGAAGAAAGCTGTGGGTGGAAAGAAGGAAGGAAGGAAGGAAGGAAGGAAGGAAGGAAGGAAGGAAGGAAGGAAGAAAGAAGGGGCGGGGAACAGCTGGGAAAACTGGGAGGCAGAGTCCCTGTCCTCTTGGGACTCCTGTTCTGCGCTGATCGATGTTTCTCATCGATTTTTCTAACTCTCTATCCCTTTCTCTTCCTCTCTGTAAAAAATCAATAAGATATATATTAAGAAAGAAAGAAAGAAAGAAAGAAAGAAAGAAAGAAAGAAAGAAAAGAAAGAGTCCAGAGAGAAAGTGGGCTCTGAAGGAAATAGGAAACAGGCTGACGGGAGCGGCCTGGGGAGGGCTGCTGTGGGCAGGCAGAGCTGGGAAGCATCTAGAAGGGTACATGGAGCTGGGACCCGCGTGGCCAGGTGCGGAGCTGGCTCTGAGGAAGGCGGTCAGGGGGCGGTGCGGGCGCCGGCAGAAGGCGGGGAAGGAGGCCCTGATCCAGCCCAGCCCCCCGCGGCTCCAACGCCCGCCTCCCTCTGCCATCCCACCTGGCGGACACCCGCTGTCCCCCCCGCCCCGCCCTCAGGCATCTGCGGCTTCCTGACCTTTGGAGCGTCCGTGGACCCCGACGTGCTGCTGTCCTACCCCTCCGACGACGTGGCCGTGGCCGTGGCCCGCGCCTTCATCATCCTGAGCGTGCTCACCTCCTACTCCATCCTGCACTTCTGTGGCCGGTGCGCCCGCCCTCGGGGCCCCCGGAGACCCTTCAGCCCGCGGTCCTTGGACCTTGTGTGGACCTGTCTGTAGAGGGAGACACTGAAGCCCACGGGGGAAGTCAGTGCCTACCCCCAGCCGGGTCTTACCCACCCCCCTTTGTCCCGTGGTCCCCAGAACATTCTGTGAGTCCTCCAAGAGCTGGCGGGGGGCCCCTGAGCCCCCCCCCCCGTGTGCGCAGGTTGGGGTGGCTGTGAGCTGGGGTGTCTCTGTCCCTGAGCCCCCCCGTGTGCGCAGGTTGGGGTGGCTGTGAGCTGGGGTGCCTCTGTCTCTGAGCCCCCCCGTGTGTGCAGGTTGGGGTGGCTGTGAGCTGGGGTGCCTCTGTCTCTGAGCCCCCCCGTGTGTGCAGGTTGGGGTGGCCGGGAGCAGGGGTGCCCCTGTCTCTGAGCCCCCCGTGTGCGCAGGGCGGTGGTGGAAGGCCTGTGGCTGCGCTACCGGGAGGTGCCGCTGGAGGAGGACGTGGGCCGGGAGCGGCGGCGGCGGCTGCTGCAGACGGTGGTCTGGTTCCTGCTCACGCTGCTGCTGGCGCTCTTCATCCCCGACATCGGCAAGGTCATCTCGGTGGTCGGGGGCCTGGCCGCCTGCTTCATCTTCGTCTTCCCAGGTGCGGCCCCCAGCGCCCCCACAGCGCGTGCTCCCTCCTCCCTCCTCCCCTCCCTCCTCCCTCCCCCCTCCCTCACTCCCTCCCTCTGGGCCAGAGCGCCTCCCTGGCTCACCCCCAGCCTGTGGGCCACCCGCCATGGGCTCAGGGCTGACCCCGGCCCCAGCTCCCTCTGACAGGAAGATGCTGCTCTCTCCACTTCCTGCCCAGGAGGCCGGGGGTCACGACATGAACCCGGCTAACGGGTCACAACCTTTCCAACGCCAAGCCCGTCTAGGTCCTCAGCCTAGACCAGGGGTGGGCAAACTTTTTGACTCGAGGGCCACCATGGGTTCTTAAACTGGACCGGAGGGCCGGAACAAAAGCAACCTGACCATGCTGGCACTCTCATCTTGGGCTGCTGGTGAAGGAGCGGAGGGGAGAGCAAGAGAACCCTCCGCTCTTTCTGCTCCGCGGGCCGGATAGAACAGCCGAACGGGCCGGATCCGGCCCGCGGGCAGTAGTTTGCCCACGGCTGTCCCTTAGTCTCTTAGTCTCTTAGTCTCTGTGTCCCTTAGTCTCTGTGGCTCCCTGGCGATCAGGGTTGTGGCTGCTGAGTCCCCAGAGGGCAGCGGGTCTGCGGCTGCTCTCTGGCCCGGAACGGCAGGCCTGAGTGTCAGACGGTCTGCCCCCGGGAAGGTGTCCCGTCTGCCCAGCCATGGTTCCACTCAAACCCGGCGTACTGCACCCCGAGAGCCCTTGCCGCTCGGTGTGGGGCATGGGGGCCCCGTCTGCTCAGGCGCCCCGGGAAGGGAGGGCCTGGGCGTGCTGCCCCCTTAGCCGTGTGCCCGCGGGGTGCCCGCCTCTCCGGGAGAGCCAGGCCAGGTCGCATGGGGCGGGGGGCGCAGGTGGGATACCTGGAGAAGCAGCGGGCCTCTCTCTTGGTGAGTGGGGAGCTGGGCCGGGGAGGGCCCAGCCAAGCTCTGGGGGCCTCATGTTCTCTTCTTCTCTTCCAGGACTGTGCCTCATTCAGGCCAAGCTCTCCGAGCTGGAGGAGGAGAAGCCGGCCAGGTGAGGCCGCCGCCCTGGTCCCCGGGGGCGCCGCCCGGGGAGGGCGCAGGAGACTTACACTCTTCGGGAAACGGGGGCTGTGTGTGTTTGAATGTGTGTGTGTGTGTGTGTGTGAGTGTGTGTGAGAGAGAGTGTGTGAGTGTGTGTGTGAGTGTGTGTGTATGTGAGTGTGTGTGTGTGTGAGTGTGTGTGTGTGTATGTGAGTGTGTGTGTGTATGAGTGTGTGTGTGAGTATGAGAGTGTGTGTGTGTGTGTGTGTGTGTGTGAGAGTGTGTGTGTGTGTGAGTGAGTGGGTATGTGTGTGTGTGAGTGTGTGTGAGTGTGTGTGTGTGTGTGTATGAGAGTGTGTGAGTGTGTGTGTGAGTGTGTGTGTGTGTGTGTATGAGTGTGTGTGAGTATGAGAGTGTGTGAGTGTGTGTGTGAGTGTGTGTGTGTGTGTGTGAGTGAGTGTGTGAGTGTGTGTGTGAGTGTGTGTGTGTGTGAATGTGTGTGTGAGTGTGTGTGTGAGTGTGTGTGTGTGAGTGAGTGTGAGTGTGTGTGAGTGTGAGGGTCTGCAGAGCCACGGGTGGCTAACTGACAGGCCTGCCCCCTCTGCCTCCAGCTGGTGGGCGCTGGTCAGTTACGGCGTCCTGCTGGTCACCCTGGGAGCCTTCATCTTCGGCCAGACCACAGCCAACGCCGTGTTCGTGGACCTGTGGGCGTAGCCGCGGCCGCCTCCGCCCGGGAGCCCGGCCCAGAGCTGCGGGCCCCGCCGGTCCGGCTTCGTCCCCTCCGCTGGCGGGGTGACCCCAGGACGGGGCTGGGCTGACCTCGGGCCCCCAGCCTGGGGCCGGCCGCCGGGCACATGCCCTGGCTGGGGGCTGAACACACCGGCCCCCGGCTGCTCCCTGTCCCAGCGGGGCCCCGGGTGGTGGGGGGGCCACAGCAGGCTCCTCCAGGCCCGGGGCCCCCCCCCAAGAAGAGGCTCAGCAGGTCTCCGGGGAAGGAGGGCGGGCGAGGGGCGCCCCTCTCCGGAGCGCAGGGGCTGTGCCTCTTCCCCGGGACCCCAGGCCTGCTCCCATCTGACCGAGGACAGGCCAGCCCCGAAGGCAGCGCTGGATGCACGCGGGTGGAGTCCGTGTCCCCCCCTCCCCCCGGGGCCTCTGTGAGCCCGCAGCCCTCGCTCCCACGCTGACTGTGACATCCCCGCGGCCCTGGGGCCTCCCCGGTGTCTCCCCCAAACCTCAGGGTCCGGGCGCCCCTCGCACTCCCCCCAGACGTCAGTCACCCAGTGTCATGTTTACAAGCGGTGCCGGCCCGGCAGGGCCCAGGGCCGCGGCCTCGGTGCTGTGAGCACTCGCCCCCGTTAGCTGTCCCGGGGCGGGGGACGGGGGCTGTGCTTCTCTCTAGGATTCCAGATGGGCCCCCCTTTTCAGAGGCACACATGGGGGTGGGGGAGAAGGCCGGGGCCTTTCGGACTGGGCAGGCCGGGCCGGGCTGGTCAGGGTCAGGGCGACCCTGTCTGCTCCCCTCTCCCCCGATGACAGCTCCTCTCTCTCTCTCTCCCCTGCCGCCCCTGCCCAGCGGCTCGCAGGGGGTCAGGGGCCGGGGTCCCTGACCGGGCAGCTCCGCCAGCCTGGGACTTTGAACCCGGATCTGGTCCGCTCCTCCCCGACCCCATCCTTTCTCCACCCCACACCCCACTTTTCCATCTAACTCAGTCCCCTGCTCACATAAGTATTGGGGGGCGGGCTGCCAGACTCCCTCAGCTCCACACCCCCAGGCCTGGCCTCGGAGGCCTGCCCGTCACCCTGAGGTCACACTGGCTTGTGCCCCGGCACAGTGAGGGGTCACTTCTCCCATCAAACATTCCCCTTGTGAGCCCTTGGCCAGCACCAGGCCCCGAACCGGGCTTCCTGTGCCCGGAAGCTCAGCGTTCCCCCAGCCCCTCCCGCCCCGAACCGCTGTCCCGGGCCGGGTGTGGGGGCCCCGCCAGCACCCCACCAGCCAGAGCGGTCGGATCCAGGACACGGGCTGGCAGGAGGCCTTTCCTCACCTCCTGGCCCCGGGACCAGAGCCCCTCTGCTGGTTCCTCCGCCCACCAGCACCCATCCCACCAGGGGCGAGGTGGGGAGGGTGTCAGCCAGCACGGCCGCCCCCCCCCCGGACACTGGAGTTGGGGTGGAGGGAGGTGAGGGGTGATGCACAGAATCGTTCTGGGAAAGGGGCTGGAACCTGGCCTTTCGGCCCAAACTCAGGAGCCCCGACCCTCCCCGCTGGGGCCTTTTACTGTCTCTTTTCTACTCGGGCTCATTCAGACCAGGGCGGTGGTAATAAAAGGAGCTTGTGCTACCGAGCTGTGCGGCCTGTCTGGTGCTGGGGACAGTCCGGGCCTGCTGACAGGTGCGGCGGGGAGGAGGGGGAGGGTGGGTTGGGGAAGAGGTGGAGGGTGGGGTGGGGAGGAGGTTAGACAACAAGCCAAAAGGCCCCACCCCACCCTCCACCTTCAGCGGTTGAGCGTCAGCCTATGAACCAGGAGATCACGTCGGGGCACAAGCCAGGGTCGTGGGCTGGGTCCCCAGTGGGGGGCGTGCAGAAGGCAGCCAACAGATGACTCTCATCACTGATATTTCTGTCTCTCCTCTCCTCCTCTGAAATAAACATTTTTTTAAAAAGAGAGCGCATGACAATGACAGTGTTTTATAGCCAGAAATCCATGTTTAGAGAAGAAATATGAAGACTCCGTTTCTCCTTGGGAGGGCAAGGCTGAGGAGTCGGGGTGCCTTCTCCATCCTGACCGCGCAGACAGTTCGTGTCGGCTTAGGGGACAGATTCTGATTCACTGGGGCCGGGGGGGGGGGGGGGGGGGAGCTGGGGGTCTGCATTGCTGAGGCTCCCAGGCCACCCGCGCTCTGGCTCCGGGACCCCACCTTCAGCAGCAGGGCCTGGAGGCCAGAGCAGAGGCTTCGGCCCCAGAGATGCCCGGGTTGGACCTCAGCACCGGTGGGAACTCAGGGAACCTGCTCACGTCTCTGAAGTCAGAATGAGGGCGTCCACCTGGTGGATGCAGATATTCTAAATCGTGGTCGGCTCTCTCCTGGGAGGAGCGTGCCGCTGCAGTTCCTCCCTTGGCCAGTAGAGGGCACCATTGTGTAATTTCTGCTTTGGTAAGTGAGGCGCCCAGCCAGGAGAGGCCTCGGAGCCTCTAGGGCTCCTGGTGGCCCCGCTGCTGCCCGGTAATTCTGAGTGAAATGCCAGCACACAGGCGGGGCTGCCTCTGGAGCCTGGCCTCCAGTCTGGTGGGGGGCTCAGACCAGTCAACCACAGAAACTAACAGTTGTGACTAGCAGTGCGCTGGATGTAGGAATAATTTACTGCTAAGATACAATGAAGAAAACTTCTAATATAGATAGATAGATAGATAGATAGATAGATATAGATGATATAGATAGATATAGATATATGCTACTAGAGGCCCAGTGCATGAATTCGTGTACCCGTGGGGTCCCTCGACCTGACAGGCAATTGGGGCTGATTGGGACTGCCTCGCCCAGTCCCAATGGGGCCAATGGGCTCGGGAAGCTATGGGGGAAGGACTCTGGGAGGTTGGCTGTGGAGCGCACTGACCACCAGGGGGCAGCGCCTGCATTGAGAGTCTGCCTCCTGCCAAACCGGTTTGGCTCAGTGGATAGAGAGCATCGGCCAGTGGACTGAAAGGTCCCGGGTTCGATTCCGGTCAAGGGCATGTGCCTTGGCTGCGGGCACATCCCCAGTAAGGAGTGTGCAGGAGGCAGCTGATTGATGATTCTCTCTCATCGATGTTTCCAACTCTCTATCCCTGTCTCTTCCTCTCTGTAAAAAATCAATAAAATATATATTTAAAATTTTTTTAATCAATAAATAATTTTTTAAAAAACCTACACACATGAGCAGTTTGATTTCTAAAGCTTACAATGGTTATTAAAGATGAATGGGATGTCTACTCTGGACCATGTTTTAATTCTAGCCTTTCTGCTTACTACGAGGCCGTGGGCCGTACTGCGTGGGTCTCGATGCCCTTATCTGTCTGTCACCGCACTCGCTGTGGCAGAGGCTGCCCGGCCCTTCCTTTGGTAACAACAGAACTTGGGAAACAATGGAAGACAGACAGGCACAGTCTGCCAGCCGTTCCTGGCACGGCGTTCCTGAAGCCCTCCTTAGTTCCAGTAGTGGTGAGAGTGTCTTTGTTCCAGCTCCGGGCGGACTCCCGGGGAGGAGGGGGGGGCTGGTCCTGAGAGAGAGGCCAGGCCAGGAGGGGAAGCTTGGGGTCTTCAGACCCGGCCTCCGGCCTCCGGGGAGGGGAGAGGGCTGGAGGCTGAGTGCATCGTGGATGCTGCCTGCCTGCCGGAGCTGCCAGGCCGGTCCTCACAGGGCGTGGCGGGGAGAGGATGAGCCGGTGCACACCTCCAGGTACTAGGGAGGCGCGGCGCCCCAACCGCACGGGACAAGAGCTCCTGCCCTCAGGGGCCTTCTGCTCCCGCCCTCCATGCACATCTGTCTGGCTGCTCATCTGTATCCTTGGTCCTTTGCAGCAAACCGGCCAGCGTGTGTCCCCGAGTTCTGGGAGCCGTTCTAGCAAATTATCGACATACTTTTCCCCACCCTGTGCTTTATTTATTTACTTATTTATTTATCCTATATAATAAAAGGGTAATATGCAAAGCAACTGAATGGCAGAAGGACTGGTCACTGTGAGGTGCACTGACCACCAGGGGGCAGAGGCTCAAAGCAGAAACTGTGCGCCTCTCCCCCCCTCCCCACCTCTCTATACTGCCCCCCCCCCCCCACTCACTTAGTGCACTCCTGGCGGGGAGCAGGCCTAAGCTGCAGCCGGACATCCCCCGGACTCCTAGACTGTGAAAGGGCGTAAGACTGGGCTGAGGTGGGTGTTGTCCCCCCCACTTCTTCCTCCAGTGCACGAATGCCGTGCACAGGGCCTCTAGATAAAGGGGTTTTCATTTTTTAAATGTATTTTTTAAAAAAATATATTTGCATTGCTGAAACCGGTTTGGCTCAGTGGATAGAGCATCGGCCTGCAGACTGAAAGGTCCCAGGTTCCATTCCGGTCAAGGGCATGTACCTTGGTTGAAGGCACATCCCCGGTGGGGGGTGTGCAGGAGGCAGCTGGTCGATGTTTCTCTCTCATCGACGTTTCTAGTTCTCTATCCCTCTCCCTTGCTCTCTGTAAAAAAATATCAATAAAATATATTTTTAAAAATATATTCGCGCCGAAACCGGTTTGGCTCAGTGGTGGAGCGTCGGTCTGCGGACTGAAAGGTCCCGGGTTCGATTCCAGTCGGGGGCATGTACCTTGGTTGCGGGCACATCCCCAGGACAGGGTGCGCAAGAGGCAGCTGGTCGATGTTTCTCTCTCTTTGACGTTTCTAGCTCTCTATCTCTCTTCCTTCCTCTCTGTAAAATATCAATAAAATATATATTTAAAAAAATAAAAATATATTCGCATTGATTTCAGAGAGGGAGGGAGAGGGAGAGATAGAAACATGAATGATGAGAATCATGGATCGGCTGTCTCCTGCACTCCCCACACAGGGGATTGAACCCACAACCTGGACCTGTGTCCTGGCTGGGAATTAAACCGTGACCTTCTGGTTCATAGGTCGATGTTCAACCACTGAGCCATGCAGCCCGGGCATTTTTATTTTATTTTATTGATTAGAGGAAGAGAGACGGATTTGCTGTTTCACTTATCCATGCGTTCATTGGATTCCTGTATGTGCCGGTATGACATGTGGGGATCGCACCCACAACCCCGAGGCATCGGGAGAACGCTCCAACCAGCTGAGCCACTGGGCCAGGGCCCCACCCTGCATTTTATTTTATTTGTTTTTTAAATATATTTTATTGATATTTTACAGAGAGGAAAGAAGAGAGATAGAGTTAGAAACATCGATGAGAGAGAAACATCAACCAGCCGCCTCCTGCACACCCCCCACCGGGGATGTGCCCGCAACCAATGTACATGCCCTTGGCTGGAATCGAACCCGGGACCTTTCAGTCCGCAGACCGACGCTCTATCCACTGAGCCAAACCGACCTCAGCTCCCACCCTGCATTTTAAATAGAGGAAGGAAGAGGAGAAGAAAGAAGGAAGACAGGAGAAAGAAAGAGAGTGAGGCAGTGGGGGGGGGGGGAGAAGGGGAGGGAGGAAGGAAGAAGTAGAAAGGAAGGGGAAAAGGAGGAAGAATTTAAAAATTAAGAGCTGTTACACACAAAAATCAGGACATCCAGTTTCTCTGAGAAACTGGACTTTCTGGAACCACTGGTCCTCAGTGCCGTCTGGAAACACTGCATTCCAGTTCACCACTCTCACATTCCGTACCAGGTGGTCCCTGTCCGGCCCTGGGAATGTAGCGGGTTCAGAGCCCTGCAATGAACTTCGAACTAAACCAGCCAATCCCGCCCTAACTGGTGTGGCTCAGTGGCTAGAGCGTCGGCCTGTGGACTGAGGGGTCCCGGGTTCGATTCCGGTCAAGGGCATGTACCTTGGTTGTGGGCACATCCCCAGGAGGAGATGTGAAGGAGCCAGGGACCAGCCACTCTGCGGAGCTGCATTCCTGACCAACAGGAGCCAGCTCCCCAACCTGGAGATCCTGTGATGTTCACAATTTAAAAGTCTAAAATGTGTTAGGAGCCGAAACCGGTTTGGCTCAGTGGATAGAGCGTCAGCCTGCAGACTGAAAGGTCCCGGGTTCGATTCCGGTCAAGGGCATGTACCTTGGTTGCGGGCATATCCCCAGTAGGGGGTGTGCAAGAGGCAGCTGATCGATGTTTCTCTCTATCCCTCTCTCTTCCTCTCTCTAAAAAAAATCAATAAAATATATTTTAAAAAAATAAAATAAAATGTGTTAGGAATCCTTCCTTCTTTAGCAAAAAAAAAAAAAAAAAGGCAGCTCATAAATGTAACTGAATCTTTCCTCGATGATTTGAGACCTGGTAGAGGGCGCCTTTTGCCCACAAGTCAAAGTGTTTTAAGTGTATTTTTAAAAAATATATTTTATTGGTTTTTTACAGAGAGGAAGGGAGAGGGACAGAGAGTTAGAAACATCAATGAGAGAGAATCATCGATCAGCTGCCTCTTGCACAACCCCCACCGGGGATGCACCCGCAACCAAGGTACATGCTCTTGACCGGAATCAAACCCAGGACCCTCAAGTCTACAAGCCAACGCTCTATCCACTGAGCCAAACCTGTTTCGTCTCAATACAGAAATATTTTTAAAAATTTTTTTAAAGCATGAAATTTTTTTTTTGGGCGGGGGGGAGCTGATGGGAGAAAAATCAACATAATTGTTAGCTCTAGGTAGCAGAGTTAAAGAGTTAAACACCAATCAAGGTTCACTGAACAGAGCTCAGGCACCAGGAGACCTGACAGGCCCTGGAAAGAGAGCAAGGGAGCGGAAATGGGCAGGTCTGAGTTCGAATCCCGGTGTTGCCACTTTCAGAGATCCTGGGGGGTCTTACATCTCTAACCCTTATTGAGCATCTACTATGCACACAGCCCTGGGCATTATCTCATTTGCTTCGAGAGCTCCAGAAGCGATTGCAAAAGAGATCCCAGGAAAAACCCTCTACCTCCCGAGCCTGAATTTCTGCATCTGCGAGTGGTGATGAAAACAGCCTCAGACGGGTTTGCCGGGCGGATGAAGTGAGCTCAGCGCTGGAGAGCGCTCAGCGAGGGCCTGGGCGTGTGCACAGCGGGAGGGGGGGGGGGCCAGGACAAGCCGCTCTACCCAGGAGTATCCTCCGGTGCTCCGCTGGGGAGTCAGGTTTTGGTTTTGGGGTTTTTCTTCTTTTTAAAATTCTTGTCCCACCCCCCTTCCTTTTAAAAAAGTAATCATTTTAGAGGGAGCTTATGCTTGGTTTTGGCTTCCAAGGCAGGCAGG
Source organism: Vespertilio murinus (assembly GCA_963924515.1). Taxonomy (NCBI): domain Eukaryota; kingdom Metazoa; phylum Chordata; class Mammalia; order Chiroptera; family Vespertilionidae; genus Vespertilio; species Vespertilio murinus. Next base: position 6,253,797 of record OZ004716.1, on the reverse strand, counting down.
CTGCTCCCAGCCTGCAAGGATCCTTGCCTGCCAGGAGCTGAAACCTAACTTCGCACAGTTTTGGGGTTGGTTTTTTTTTTTAATGTATTTAACTGATTTTTTACAGAGAGGAAGGAGAGAAAGAGAGAGAGTTAGAAACATCGATGAGAGAGAAACATGGATCAGCTGCCTCCTGCTAGTGGGGATGTACCCGCAACCAAGGTACATGCCCCTGAGCGGAATCGAACCTGGGACCCTTGAGTCCGCAGGCCGACGCTCTATCCACTGAGCCACACCGGTCAGGGCTTCACACAGTTTAATTAAGATGAGAAAGAAGACTTCCAAGGCCCAGCCCAGCGTTCAGGAGGGCTTCTTCTCTTCTCTGCGTGCCGGCCCCCAGCAGGGTGCGGGCCATAAGGAAAGAATGGCGCGGGGAGTCTACCTGCTGTGCGTCCTCAGACAGGTCTCTTTCCCGCTCTGGGCTCGGGCTCCCGTCCTGTCCAGGGCGAGGATTTGTGAGGTCCTTCTGACTGGGAGACCCCGCGGTGCCCGTTGGAATTCACCACCACCTGTCCCTCAGGGCCCTTCCCACCCCTGAACCTGAGACAGAAGGCTGACAGGGCTGAAGGCGGGCCAGGAACCAGCTCCAAGAACAAGGCAGCCCTAACCAGTGTGGCTCAGTGGATAGAGCATCAGCCTGCGGACTGAAAGGTCCCAGGTTCGATTCCGGGCAAGGGCATGTACCTTGGTTGCGGGCACATCCCCAGTGGGGGGTGTGCAGGAGGCAGCTGATCGATGTTTCTCTCTCATCGACGTTTCTAACTCTCTATCCCTCTCCCTTCCTCTCTGTAAAGAATCAATAAAATATATTTAAAACCAACAAAAAAAGAATGGAAAATAGATGGTTAGCCTATGCGTTTATTTATTATATATTACCTAAATCTCCTTCTCTATGGGATTCTTTGCATAGCAACAGCAGGCGTTATACTGATGGTCTTACTTTATAACAGTATGGGCTTCTGTTTTTGAAACTGAATATGCAGATGGGAGTCACTGGTAGCCCATTTTGGCTCTCCAAGTTAAGGTCTTTGTAATTTTCCACCTTCTGCAGCTCTTCTGGAAATCCGAGTTGATTTTGATCTTTCTTACTCAGTCACCTACAACTTTTATACTTCATGACTTCAGAATGTTGTCCTGGTATGAAACTATGTAAATGAGAATAAAGGAATTAATGAATGAACAATGACACACACACTAAAAATCAATTAAAAAATATCTTTAAATAGATTTTATTGGTTTTCCACAGAGAGGAAAGGAGAGGGATAGAGAGCTAGAAACGCCGATGAGAAAGACCAGCTGCCTCCTGCACACCCCCTACTGGGGATGTGCCCGCAACCAAGGTACATGCCCTTGACCAGAATTGAACCCGGGACCCTTCAGTCCACAGACCGACGCTCTATCCACTGAGTGACACCGGTTTCAGCAATAAAATATATTTTTAAAAATCTGGCCCTAGCTGGTTTTGCTCAGTGGATAGAGCATCGGCCTGAGGACTAAAGGGTCCCGGGTTCAATTCCCCAGTCAGGGCACATGCCCGGGTTGCGGGCTCAATCCCCAGTGTGGGGCGTACAGGAGGCAGCTGATCCACGATTCTCTCTCATCATGGATGTGTCTGTCTTTCTCTCCCTCTCCTTCCTCTCTGAAATCAATAAAAATACATTTAAAAAAAAGAAAGAAAGAGAAAATTGGTGTACTGCCGACTTAATTTTATTGTTCAGAATAGGCATTTGTGTCCCCATCTTTCAGGAAAACAAACTCATTCCTGGGCCTCCCGGCCAATGGGAGGCAGTGTGTGGGCTAGAATTCAGACTGTTTCAAGGGCAGGGTTTGTCTCCTTATCGGAACAGTCTGCAGAGGGCCCCTCGAGCCCATCCCTACCCCGCTGCAATCAAGAAGAAACCTACGGAGCCCTTTGCAGAACACCAGGCAGAGCAGCCCGGACCCACCTCAGAGATAACATTCTAGCATTCTCTTGTGTCTTCAGTTCCTCCTGCAGTGTTTGCTGTCACTACCCCCAGGCTCCTCCTCCTCCTCCTCCTCCTCCTCCTCCTCCTCCTGTGTGTGTGTGTGTGTGTGTGTGTGTGTGTGTGTGTGTGCCTATCTGAACGCAAAAGACTGAGAGTTAGTTGAGGGCTTTGATTTCATTACAAAAGTGAGTTGTTGCCGAAACCGGTTTGGCTCAGTGGATAGAACGTCGGTCTGCGGACTGAAAGGTCCGGGGTTTGATTCCGGTCAAGGGCATGTACCTTGGTTGCGGGCACATCCCCAGTGGGGGGGTCTCATTGATGTTTCTAGCTCTCTATCTCTCTCCCTTCCTCTCTGTACAATATCAATAAAATAAAATAAAAAAGTGAGTTGTGCAAACTTGAGCACTGCATGATTTAATTTCCATTTGTTAACTCTATAATAGTTTTTTTCTTTCATTACCTTTATTGAGGTCTGTGGCCATACCACCCTGACATACCTAGTCTGTCCAGGATGTGAGACAGTGGAGGCTGTCCCCCCTGTATTTTGGAAATAACTGTGGTTAAAGAGAAAACCACAGGCCCAAATGGAGTCACTTAGGCTGAAGCCTGTGGCCTGAGACCAAGACGGAGCACCTGACCCTCCGCGCAGCTTCTGGCTTCTCCGGGAACGCACTGCTCCTGCGTCAGCCTGGAGTCTTCGGTCAGTGTGAGGAGATGACGTGTCTGTGCGTCCTCTCCCGCCCGGCTCCCTCTCCCCGGGAAGCTAAGCCGAGGTGTAAGGGAAGGTAACCTTGCCTGAAACAGCCCTTTTTTTTTCTTTCGTTGAAGTTGATTTTAGAGAGAGGGAAAGGGAGAAGGAGAGAGGGAGAGAGAGAGAAACACTGATGGACTGCCTCCTGCACACCCCCTCCTGGGATCAAGCCTGCAACCCGGGGATGTGTCCTGACTGGGAACCGAACTGGTGACCTCGGGGTGCTCAGGAGGACAGGAGGATGGGAGGACGCTCAGCCAATTGGGCCACACCTGCCAGAGCAATCCTTTCTTTTCTTTTGCTAGTAGCCTTCTTGTCCCACCCAGTTTCTGCCCTTAATAGCCTTCCATCCGGTCCCATTGAACAGCTTCTCCAGGCTGAAACCAGTTTGCTCAGTGGTAGAGCATCGGCCTGCCGACTGAAAGGTCCCAGGTTCGATTCCGGTCAAGGGCACGTACCTTGGTTTCGGGCACATCCCCAGTGGGAGGTGTGCAGGAGGCAGCTGGTCGATGTTTCTCTCTCATCAATGTTTCTAACTCTCTATCCCTCTCAATTCCTCTCTGTGTAAAATCAATAAAATATATATTTTTTAAAAATCCTCCATGGCTGCTCCTTTTCCCAGGATGGAAGCCACGGTCCTCACCACGGCCCACGGGGCCCCGCAGCTCCGGCTCCTCTGACCTCACCTTCTCCCCCTCTCTTCCTCTCCCACTGCTCTGCCGCACTCTCCTCTGTGGACTCCCCGGACTTCAGCCTCAGGGCCTTGGCGTATCCTGGTCCCTCGCTCGGAACCCTCTGCCACCCGATGGCTGCCTGGCTGCCTCCGCCCTTCATTAGGTCTCTGCCCGGGTCCTCCGCCAGCGAGGTCTCCCCTCACACAGCGGCCCGCCCTCCGCCCGAGCTGCGTCTGCTCCACCACCTTTCACAGCACCTTTACTGCCTGTAGCATTGTTTATTTATTTATTTTTTAAAAATATATTTTATTGATTTTTTACAGAAAGGAAGGGAGAGAGATAGAGAGCTAGAAATGTCAATGAGAGAGAAACATCGACTAGCTGCCTCCTGCACACCCCCTACTGGGGATGTGCCCGCAACCAATGTACATGCCCTTGACCGGAATCGAAACTAGGACCTTTCAGTCCGCAGACCGACGCTCTACCACTGAGCCAAACCGGCTTCGGCTGTAGCATTGTTTATTTATTATTGCTAATCCCCTGCTTTATTTTGTTTAAATATATATATATATATATATATATATATATATATTTGAAATATATTTTATTGATATTTTACAAGAGAGGAAGGGAGAGAGATAGAAACATTGATGAGAGAGTCATCGACCAGCTGCCTCTTGCACACCCCCCACTGGGGATGTGCCCGCAACCAAGGTACATGCCCTTGACCGGAATTGAACCCGGGACTCTTCAGTCCGCAGGCCGACGCTCTACGCACTGAGCCACACCGGTTTCCGCCAGATTAGAATTTTAATTATTAGAAATAAGTGGAACAACAACTAGCTGTTTCTCTCAGAATAGACCCTCCTGCCTGGACATCCTCAGACCCGCCTGCCTGGACATCCTCAGACCCGCCTGCCTGGACATCCTCAGGGGCCTCTCCCTGCAGGTCCCGGGTTCAGGTTCGTTCTCAGGAGCAGGGCCCTTTCTACCGGGAAATGCTGCGGAGTGACCCCTGTGCCCTCGTCCACAACGGGACGCGGACCTGGCTAGCAAATCCCTGGGTGGAGGTTTGTGGAGGCCCTGAAGCAGCCTGTGAAGATATGGTCCTCCCACCCCCCTCTTCCCCCCCCCCCCGCCCCCCTGGGGAAGGGAGAACCCCGAGGAGACCTGGGTGGGGGTGGGGGGTAGGATTGAGCAGCCTGGGGAAGCGTAGGTCCCAGTTGCCCCTCCACGGGGGCTGGCACCGGGCAGATTCTGCCCGGGAGTGGAACAGCCCCGTCAGGAGGAGGGCTGGAGAGAAGATCAAAGCCCAGGTATTTCTGGAGGAAAACCAGGAAGACTTTGGCCCTCCAGCTATCCAAAGCTGAGCTCCACCCAGCTCCCATCAAAGGAACTCCATTAGCATTTCAAAGCGATCCAATCTCTCCACCCTGGAAAAAGGAGGGAAAACCCTTCCCTCCCCTCCAGCTACAGTTTCCCTCTCTCCGCTGGGAAGCCCACACCGACCCGGCTTCTGCCCCCTCCCTCCTCGAAGACGAAGATGGCTCTGTCCGAAGTCACACAGGCCTGTCACCCCGGAGGGGATGTGACGTTTCCAAGGTTACTCAGAGACTTAGGGCCACGGCCCTTGGGTCTCGGGATTTCTCAGCAGGCTTTGTGCAATGGGCATGCCCAGCTGTCCTCTCCTCCACCAGATCCAGCCACGCCAGGATGCGCTGGGAAGAGATCAGAATTTGGAGGGAGGCTGTCCGTGCGTGGCTCTGGCGAGGACAGAGATCAGAAGGTCATCACAACTACAGCAAATTAGTCACCGACTCGTCTGATAAATGGGACTGAACAACAGGAGCCCAGACCAATAAGGCCTTGTATTTCTTTTCTTTTTATATATATATATATATATAATTGATTTTTTACAGAGAGAAAGGAGAGAGGGATAGAGAATTAGAAACATCGATGAGAGAGAATCATCAATCAGCTGCCTCCTGCACACCCCCTACCGGGGATGTGCCCACAACCAAGGTACATGCCCTTGACCGGAATCGAACCTGGGATCTTTCAGTCTGCAGGCCGATGCTCTATCCACTGAGCCACACCAGTTTTGGTGCAAGGCCTTGTATTTCTGCTCACCCTTCTCCCCAGCACCTCCAAGCCTTTTATCAGGAAACTGGCCCGGATCTCAGTGTCTCCAAGTCCTTTTTTCTTCCAGGTATTTTTACCTTCACCCCAAACCCCATTCCCTGATGCTTTGGTTTCCCGGCACCTGCATTTCCCCCTCCAGGCCGCTTAAGGAAAAGCGTTGATCAAGCTCTTCCAGGATCTTGGGTGCACAATTAATTGAGGACTGGAAGCCGGTGAGTAATTAACAGCTGCTTCTAAATATGTTTGACCCTCAGGGCACGTAGCTGCTGAGTTAAAAGGTGATTCCAGCGAGTCCTTCCTGAAGGGCTGGCTGACATTCCCGCCACGTCATTCGGTAAAAAATGACAAAAGCGCACCAGGTGATTTCCATGCCCTTTCCAGTTTGTAAGCAGCCTCTTTGCTTTCCAGCAAGCTGCCATGAATTCCCCCCCTCCCCTCAACGGAGGATATATTTTTTTCAAATTGACTTTAGAGAGAGGAATGGCGGTGTGTGTGTGTGTGTGTGTGTGTGTGTGTGTGAGAGAGAGAGAGAGAGAGAGAGAGAGAGAGAGAGAGAGAGAGAGAAACACCGATGTGACAGAAATATCAATCCTTGCCTCCAGGGGGGGGTCAAACACACAACCTGGGTATGTGCCCTGACCAGGAATCAAACCTGCAGCCTCTTTTAAAAAATATATATTTTATTGATTTTTTTACAGAGAGGGAGAGAGGGGGGTAGAGAGTTAGAAATGATGAGAGAGAAACATCGATCAGCTGCCTCCTGCACACTCCCTACTGGGGATGTGCCCGCAACCAAGGTACATGCCCTTGACCGGAATCGAACCTGGGACCTTTCAGTCCGCAGGCCGGCGCTCTATCCACTGAGCCACACCGGTTAGGCAAACCTGCAGCCTTCTGATGTACGGGAGGAGCTCCCGCCACCATCGCCACCATCGCCGGGGCCAGGGCACGCCACCATGAATTCTGAACACACAGTTGAAGGACTTTGATCTTCAGGTCACTGTGGAATCCTGCAAGTATTTGGTTAAGGCCCCCAGGCAGGTGAAACCCTGGCGTGTTGTGGGTGCAGCTCTGGGGGAGGGGCTGGCAGGGGGCTCCAGAGCGACTTCAGTATAAAGTAGCAAAGCAAGTTCTTGGCTATGACAGGCTGAGGTGGGAAAAGGCAACTCGGCTTCGTCTTGCTATATCTTGTTTTTAGGAGATCTACATTTGAGACCTGAGCTAGTTGTAGCATGACAGAGTTGACCTTAGATAGTCGACCTTTATGGGTATCACGTTCTGTGCGTTAAAAAAATTTTTTTTTAGATTACACAAACAAAACAGGAATAGGTCCTCTTTGTAAAAAGTTCAAATAGGACAGTAAGATATGGAATTAAAAGCAAAAGTTCCCTTTTCCCTTCCTCATTCCACTTCCCTCCCCCGGGATAACCATCGATGTCATTTGTGGTGAGTGAGTGTGTGTGTGTGTGTGTGTGTGTGTGTGCGCGCTCGCGCCTTTCCAAATCTTTTTTATGCATTTAGCTATATTTAAATTTAGTTATTTTCTCCTACACAAATAAGTATGCTATTTTTTAATATGAACAATAAAGATTTATTTAAAAAATAATCTATATATTTAGGATATACACATATATTCTATTTATCTGTCTAACTAGCTAGTTAGCTATCTAGTATCAATGTCATTAAATATATTATTCAAAATCTCAGAATCATAACTTATTTTTTTAAATAAACCTCTATTGCTCAGATTATTATCAGTAACCTTATAAAATTGTAAGTCCATTTCTCCTGATTTCTCAACATTCCTTTGCTCACATGTCTACCATGTGCCAGGCATAGTGCTAGGTGCTGGGAATACAGCTAGGAATGAGGCTGAAGCAACCTTTGCCCTCCCTATTTGTGGGGTCTCATTCAGTTGCTGAAAACACAAGACACTCAGTAAATATTTGCTGAAAAAGTTGGCCTCTAACCAAGGAAAGACAGGTATATATATAAAAAAAGTATATTTAGGTGAGGTAAGCCAGTTACAAAAAAGACAAATAGTGCAGGATTCCAAAGTATCTGAAGGACTCAAAACTCAATTGGAAATAGAAAATAGAACAGGAACTGGAGGAAAGAAACAATTATTTTTAACTTCTTTTTATTTATTTTTGGAGAGAAAAGCAGAGAAAAAAACAACACTTTATTCCACTGATTTATGCAATTCATTGGATAATTCCCGTATGTGCTCTGAGCGGAACCAAACCCGGAACGTTGCGGTATCTGGAGTATGATCTAACTAACTGAGCTATCTAGCCACGGCTAGAGTTTTAGTTTTACAACACGAGCAAGTTCGGTTGCACACAAATATGCATGTAGTTAACACTAATGTATGGTATACTTGAATATGGTTAAGTTGGTTAATTTTATGTTTATACCACAATTAGAGAAAAAAATATATTTTTAGATACAAAAGGTAGTGCTTCTGAGCCTAGCTTTAGAACGGGAGGTGGTGGTGGTGGGGAGTGATGAAGAGGATAGGGTTTTTTTTTTTTTGAGGATAGGCTTTCCCCCCCCCCCAAAAGTTAAAAGAGTCAACCGGTCAACACTTCCTTCCCAGTGTTCCCACCCCCTCCTCTGGGGAGAGATGACCATAAAACCCTACCATCTACTCTATATCATACATCACAGCAAAAGGTACGTGTTTGTGCTTTTCTCCTGAGAGTAAAGAGCTTAGGTATCCTTCCTGATACCGCTTGCAAGTCGTGAGCCAAAAAAAAAAAAAAAAAAAGGGGGAACCTTAGCTTCCTATACCACTCTGTAATGCATCCCTTCTTTAACGGGCAAAAGTGGAAGAAAAAGTTGTCTTGATGAAAGTGGCGCCTAGGAGACTACATTTCCCAGCATGCAACTGCTCCCCACAGGGCGCCGTAAGTGACGGGGAAAAAGGAGACACAACTTTTGCGACAGGAGTCAGGCGGGCGGGGGGCGCAGGGGGTATATCACTAGGTGTATCTCGGGATGCAGAGCGCCACCCCTTTTAGTTACAGGTTGGCTCGCTTTTTCGGTGGCTGCGGTTCCACGCCAAGGGGACCCGAGGGGAGGGGAATGTTTAAGCTGGGGGAGCCCCGCAGTCTGCTGGACCTGACACTTGGAAAGAGGTAGGAGAGTGACGGGAGGAGGTCTGCCCCGAACTCAAAAGTAGTTCCCGCGCAGAGTGGCGAGGATGTACCGGGTGTGTGTGTGTGTGTATGTGGGTCCCCCCCTCCCGTTATTTATTGTTTCTCGGGGCAGGTAGGGGAGTCGGAGAAGCCCCAAATCGAAGTTCCGTGCGCCTTCCCATTGGCCCTCGGTCCGGCGCAGGCGCGAAGGCTCCCGGGTTCGGTCCCTGGGGACTGGCGAGCGGCTATTGGCCCGAGCCCCCCGCGGAGCCGGCGTCCGGATTGGTAGTTGCTAGCGGGGGAGCCTGGTTTCTTCCTTGACTCCGGCCGGGGACGGCGCGGGATTGGTGGAAATCCGCGGGCCCCTGGCGGCGATTGGCTGGGGGGGGCCACGGGCGGGCTGCCCTCATTGGCCGGCGCCGGGACCTTCCCCCCCCCACTCCGCGAGCGGGCAGCGAATGATGAAACGAGAACGGGGAGGGGAAAGGCCGCGACGTGAGCGCGCGACCTCCGGCGCCATTTTGTCGAGAAACAAGCGGAGTTAACCGAAGAGGGGGGTCGAGGAGAAGCCGGAGTCGGGGGGCCCAGGAGTTTTCCTGTGTCCAGCGTCGCCGGAGCCGCTTGAGGTGAGCGGGGCCGGGGTCGAGGGCCGGGGCCGGGGGCGGGGCGGCGCCAGCCGCGGGGCGCGGGGGGCCGGCGGGGGAGGTGCCGGGGGTGGTCCCGGTCCCGGCGGGGGCCATGGAGGTGGCGGCGGGGGGTGGGGGGAGGGGAAAGCGTTTCCCCGGAGCCCCGCGGAGTGAGGGGCCGTCGGTCGGCACCGGCGAGTGGCGAGTGGGCCGCGGGCGGACTCTCTCTTTCCCCCGCGGCTCGCGGAGCTTTCGGAGGGGACTCCCCCTCCGTCGGCTCGCCGAGGCCGGGGGGCAAGGGGGCCCCACGAAGCGCGGGGTGAGCCGGGGAGGGGGGCCCTGGGCCCGGGGCCTGGCGACTCCGAGGCCGGCGGCGGCCGGGCCTGGTTCGCGCGGGCTGCGCCCTCCGCCGCCGCCGCCGCCGCCGCCGCGGGCTCCACGAGCGGCTCCCAACTGCCCTTCTCCCGCCGGGCTCCCGGGGGAGGGCGGCGGGCGAGGGGCCCCCGAGGCCTGGCCCCCGGGGCCGGAGGGAGTTGCGGGCTCTGGGTTCTGGTCTCCCCTCCCTCCCCCTCCTCCCAGCACGTTGTCAGGCCCGGGTGTTTTCGGGCGCCCGCCGGTGGGAGGGGCGGCCGGCCGCGGGCACTTCCTTGTTACTTCTGGCCGCGGGTTTTGTTCCACTTCGCGGGCCTGGTCCCCCGAAAGTCCCCCATCCCCCCCCCGAGCCCCGTGTCGGTGCTGTCGTTGGGGGGCGGGGGGATGTCTGCTCACCCGTGGGAAGGGTCTCCCCCCGGAGGAGCCGAGCCCTCGGAGGCCGCAGGGCTGGTGGGGGGATCGAACTCTGTAACAGACCTTGGAAGGGGGTTCCCCAAGGCCACACACAACATTGAAATCGCAAACGGAAATAGTCTTTTTTTTTTTCCTTCTTTTTCTTTCCTTCCAGGACCCTCCCCAACCCTCCTCTCCCCGAAGAGTTCACCCAAGCGCGTTTACACTCGCAATTACCCCCTCTTAGGAGGAAGCTGTGCAGGTTAGAAAAAGGAAACGCTTGGATCCCGGGGGGTTTTGAGCCTGTGCTTACATTAAAACAAACTCTTGAGAAGTAAAACTTTTTTGCCCTGAAGCCGGCACTCCCATTCATCGTCGCATTTCTTAGGACGCCACTTAAACAACAACAACAACAAAAATAAATGAAAATCAGTTTTCTTCCCCCAAAGTGGAGTGACAATGCCTAATCTTCCTCCCTCCTCATTTCTCTCTAAATCGATTGTCTTTATGACAGTCCATTTGATAGGAATAAGGACGAAGAAAAAAGGGGAGGACAAGTAAGAAGTCAGGAAGTAGGTCAGACAGACTTAGAAGAAACTTGTTTTTGTTAGAGATGTTTGGGTTTTAGTACGCTAGTGATCAGTGGCCCAAGTTGACATTCCTTTCAAATGGTATTTTGGCTGTTAATAAGGTAACAGACGAAGTAGTAATGTCTTAGGACGCTGCAAATTTGTTACCGTGTGTAAGGAGGAAATGGGCCGCTGGTACGCACAGTTTTAGGCATCTAGCTGTGCTCTGACTAAGTTGGGATTTGTTGGTAAAAATGGTTTGGAGAGGGTCACTTTTCTTTTTTTTTTCTTTTATTTTATTTATAAAATATATATTTTATTGATTTTTTTTACAGAGAGGAGGGGAGAGAGAGAGCTAGAAACATCAATGAGAAACATCGACCGCAGAGCTGCCTCCTGCACGCCCCCTACCGGGGATGTGCCCGCAAGCAAGGTACATGCCCTTGACCGGAATCGAACCCGGGACCTTTCAGTCCGCAGGCGACGCTCTACCACTGAGCCACACCGGTTTCCGCGGCTGGAGAGGGTCACTTTTCAACAAGTGTGGGTCCCAGGTCCTTTAGTGGAAACATAAGTTTAGAATCATTGACCATTAATCACTTGACCATTAATCACTGCACTTATATCCCTTTCTTACAAGGATTGAAACTTAGAAGTTTTTTTTTTTTTTAAATATATATTTTATTGATTTTTTTACACAGAGAGGAATTGAGAGGATAGAGTTAGAAACATCGACCAGCTGCCTCCTGCACACCCCCCACTGGGGATGTGCCCTTGACCAGAATCGAACCCGGGTCCTTTTCGTACGCAGGCCAAGGCTCTAGCCACTGAGCCAAACTGGTTTGGCACTTAGAAGTTCTTTTGGGGGGCAGGCAGGGTGTAGCGGCAGGTGGGACAGAACTGAAATGCTCTCAGTTCTAACTCATTCAACTGGATCCCTGGCTTAGTTTCTAGTCTAAATTTCTACTGGGGTTTTAAACGTGTATCCTGTCAGGCTGTGTACTGTGACAGCCTCATAACTTTGAGGTAAGTCATTAAAAAGCAAAACAAAACAAACCTGTGAGAACAGAAGAGGACATGCTTAGTTCTTAACAACACGCTTAAAGACCAAGCTCACACTATTCTTGTTGCTCTTTCAGAGTATGTGTTTGGTGATAGCTGGTCTGGTTAAGAAAAGCTTTCTTTTTAACCAGCTAAAATTTATGAATTTGAGTCTTTATTCTACAAGGTAACAAACCTTTGTCACACAATGCCACGGAAGGGAATTTGTCCACAAAAAATTCTAATTAAATGCTTAAATATTTCAAGGCATTAATTTTGTAAGAAGTTTATGATTCTTGCCAAAACCGGTTTGGCCCAGTGGAAAGAGCTTCGGCCTGTGGGCTGAAGGGTCCCGGGTTCGATTCCGGTCAAGGGCATGTGCCTTGGTTGCGGGCACATCCCCGGTGGGGGATGTGCAAGAGGCAACTGATGGATGTTTCTCTCTCATCAATGTTTCTAGCTCTATTCCTCTCCCTTCCTCTCTATAAAAAAATCAATAAAAATTTTTTTAAAGAAGTTTATGATTCTTGAATTAACAAAAATTGTAGCCTGCAATTTTGAAATGCTATATTTTATGAATGTAATATATTTCTTTTCTTTTAAAAAAAGACCAAAGCTAACTTTCTAGTCATTATAAAAAATATTAGCCAAAGCATTTCTTAAATGGTCGGCCCTTTGATCAAACTGAACTTCCTGCTGTGCAGTTTCAAGATGGCCTCCCACTGAGTCTTTTTTAAGACCTTACACTGTACATAGAAAAATGCTGCAGTTCCTTTTCTGTTGGCACAATTTTTAAGAACCATGTTTCAAAGCTAACATGGGCTCAAAACCTTTTGTGCCCTATATATACACAATAGTTTATTTCAATGTACTTTTCACTCATACACTTGTAAGAATGTAGCTGAAGCAAATAAAAGACATAGTTCATTGAAAAGCATTGCTTGAGAAGTCAGTAATTAGAGGTGCAGACTTTATCTGCAACCCTGTCTTGAGATTGAAGGAAATGCAACCTTTGGGAGTGTGGAGCATAGATTTAAGAAATGCATTTCTGTCTTTAAGACTGGAAAGGTTAGCATAAACCTCCAGGATAACATGTCTTTTTTATTTTATTTTTTAAAATATATTTTATTGACTTTTTACAGAGAGGAAGAGAGAGGGTAGAGAGTTAGAAACATTGATGAGAGAGAACCATTGATCAGCTGCCTCTTGCACACACCCCATTGGGGATGTGCCTGCAACCAAGATACATGGCCCTGACCGGAATCGAACCTGGGACCTTTCAGTCTGCAGGCCGACGCTCTATCCACTGAGCCAAACCGGTTTCGGCTTAACGTGTCTTTTTTTTTTTTTTAAAAAAAATACACATACACACATATTTTATTGACTTCAAAGTGGAAGGGAGAGGGAGAGAGATAAGTATCAGTGATGAGAGAATTATTGATTGGCTGCCTCTTGCACGCCCCACACTGGGGATCAAGCCCACAACCCAGGCCTGTGTCTTTGACCAGAATCGAACCCTGGACCCTTAAGTTGACCCTCTATCCAGGGAGCCTAACCGGCTAGGTCCAGGATAGCATGTCTTGATTAATTTTGTTATAGCAGTTAGAAGGCAATTCCTGAGATGAATTAGAGGGCTTTTTTGAGATCTTGGACTAATTATATGAACTATTAAGTGGAATAAAGGCATATTTTGAAACACCATGTTACTGTTTTTAAGCTTCATGTTAAGAGAACTCAACAGTTTCTGTTTTAGATAATTTGTAAGTTTGTCACCTTGATTTATGGCTCCTAGTTTAGAAATGCAGTTACTTTTTAAATTTTATGTAGACCCAATATAAGAATGGGTTACTCCTTCGTTTCAGACCCTTTGTCTTTGTTGCAATAGCTTCCTAACTAATTCCTAGTATCTTTTCCCCATCATTTGTTTATTGGGTTTCTTTATTATGTAAGTAATATGTGAATGCATTCTAATTGTAAATGATTCCAGGAATACAGCTCTTTACTGCCAAATTGTCACCTAACTCATTGGTTTGAAAATAGCCAGCCTCTGCTCAAAAGTCCGTCAAGTACCTGGGCCAGGAGCTGTGTAAGTGCTGACTCCTTCCTACCTGTTGCTATTTTATGCTGTATCAAGGCTTGTTACAGTGGTTTCCAAGAACATCTTTGCCTCTTAACTGGAATGTCGGTGTTTGCACATACCAAAACATTACCCATCATAGGAGTTGAAACTCAAGTGTACTATCTAAATATTTTCTCTGGTCTTAAGCAAAATTGGTTCTTTCTTCTTCTTGACCAGTTCTACTTCGCTGTACCATATATTGCCTTTTAGGTTCTCAGTCTCATTTTATGGGAGGTAAGGAGCTGTCCTTCCCCACACACACATCCCAGTGCCCGGAGCGGTAATTGAATGATGCTTCGTGTGTACACTCAGTGGCTTTCTTGGAAAAGCATACATCCTGAATTTTGTTCTTTGAGAGCACAGACTTTGTTTCTTGGAGCTGTATATTGATAATTGTGTTGATATTTTTAAATGGTTACACTTTGAAAGCTAGTCATACAGAATTATGGTGTCATCCTTTAGGCAACTGAGTCCATGAAAGAGGTGGACTTCCTCAGTTAAAGGTTAGATCAGATTTCAGATTTTCTTCTCTAGCTCTAGTGTTCATTCTGTCCCTATTGCTTGAATTCAATGTGAGGAAAAGAAAGATCTATGAATTGGATCATTCACCAAAAAAAGTGAGAACAAGCAACGTGGTCAACCTCTTTTTAAAGACAGCTCATCACAAAGTCTCTGGAGGTCAATTTTGTAGTTCAGGATTCACTTTAATTTAGTGGATTGACTTTTTTTTTTTTAAAGAAGGCACTTAAAATTTTTTATTTTTTATTTTTTATAGTTTTACAAAAAGGAAGGGAGAGAGATAGAAACAGATCAGCTGCCTCCTGCACACTCCCCACTGGGGATGTGCCTGCAACCAAGTACATACCCTTGACCGGAATCGAACCTGGGACCCTTCAGTCTGCAGGCTGATGCTCCATCCACTGAGCCAAGCCGTTTTTGGCAGTGGATTGAATTTTTAAGAACATCATGACTGCTCTGCCAGTGTTGCTCAGTGGTTGAGTGTTGACCTATGAATCAGGAGATCACAATTCAATTCCTAGTCAGAGCACATGCCTGGTTCTCCCTCCCTCCCTCTCTGAAATCAATAAAAATATATTATAAAAAAAAACATCATGACTATCTTCATGAATAGTTCTATAGAATTAATTTTTACACACTGGCAATTTCTTGAGTTACATGGGGAGATTTTTTTTCTTTATTCCTAACCTGCCCCCCCCCCCCATTATCCTATACTAGATGCCTGGTGCACAAAATTTGTGCACGTGAAGGGGTTGTCCCTCAGCCCGGCCTGCACTCTATCCAATCTGGGACCCCTTTGTGGATGTCCAACTACCGGTGTAGGCCCAATCCTGAAGGACCTAAAGAGGCAGTCAGATATCCCTGTCACAATCCAGGACTGCTGGCTCCTAATGGCTTGCCTGTCTCCTTATCTGATTGCCCCTAACCACTTCTGCCTGCCAGCCTGATTGCCCCCTAACCGCTCCCCTGCTAGCCTGATTGATGCCTAACGCTTCTCTGCCAGCCTGATTGCCCCCAACTTCCCTCCCTGCCAACCTGATCCAAGCCGAGGGTGTGTGTGAGGGCTTGATGCCACCTAAGCTTTTATTATATAAGATAATAAAAGTCTAATATGCAAATTGTCCCCTTGGGCAGTCATTCACCCCGGAGGTCGACCACTCCCTATGATGTGCGCTGACCACCACAGGGTGGCGTGGAACACGCTATGATCTCGCCAGCTACCTGGGGGCAGGGGTGATGGGGATGGAAGTGTGGTGACAATGCAGGGTGTCCACCGAGCTCACTCTCACTCCCCCTGCTACCTTCCTCTGGGATGCCAGGGAAGCCGCCTGTGCTCAATGCCAGGCACCCATGAGGAGCCCGCCCTGCACCCACACGGCCTCTTCCCCTGCACAGCCTCTTCTGGCTGAGCCAGGCCGCAGATGCAGGGGCCGGATGAGCTCCCCATGGGTCTGCGCAGGAGCCGGTCTGCAGAGCGGGCTGGGAGAGGTGCTCTGCCTGCCTGGCTCCGTGCGGCGCTGTTGGGAGGCCCAGAGCCCACGCTGTGCCCGGCCTGTGGCATCCAGCCGGGTTCGCCGTATCACTGCATGGGGACCCAGGCGCCCGGACTAAGGCAAAGGGGTGTGGGGGCCTGAGGTCCCAGGTGCTGCCTGTGGCCCCGAGGAGAGCAGGGACCTGCTTCTCTGCTCCACAGGCTGTGCTTCAATCAGTGGCCAGGCCGGGGGACCGCACCTGTGCATGGGTTTTGTGCACCGGCGTCTACTTAAAATAGTTAACATACAGCACTGTATACGTTTTAGACTTGGCAGACATCTTGTGAAATACTCCCGATGTTTTTGGTTGGTGACCAAAGAAAATGCAGGGGTTTTTTTCTAGCAATTTTTTGGAGGATAAGGTAAAGATTTGAGTTTTTTATTCCTACAATGTGACAATATAAAACTCTACCCTGACAAAAAGATGGTCTTTAAAAATTTTTTTTCCTATTATCATTTATCCCCTCTATTCACGCTTTTAACTCTACTCTCACCCCCTCCAACCCCTCCCACCCCCCCAAAAAAAACACCAAAAACAAACAGATGGCCTTTTCTGTTATAATTATTGTAAGTGGTCATTACTTAACTTCAGTGTAATAAGACTTGTAGTACTTCTGTTGCAATATGTGCACTGGATGGAGGGGCTTGTTTTATTTTTATTATTATTTTAAAATATATTTTTATTGATTTCAGGAGGAAGGAAGAGCGAGCGAGAGAGAGAGAGAGAGAGAGAGAGAAACATCCATGATGAGAGAGAATCATGGATCACGTGTCTCCTGCAAGACCCACAATTTGGGCATGTGCCCTTGACCAGAATCGAACCTGGGACCCTTTAGTTCGCAGGCAGATGCTCTATCCACTGAGCCAAACCGGCTAGGGCTGGAGGGACTTGTTTTAAAATGTTCACTATAAATTGAATTTTGAGATAATTTAAGTTTTATTTTGGCATAGGTATTTTAAATATATATATAGTTTTATTTCAGAGAGGAAGGGAGAGGGAGAGAGAAACATAAATGATGAGAATCATTGATCAGCTGCCTCCTGCACTCCCCTCACCACAGATTGAGCCTTTGCCATAGATGGGAATCAAATCTGGGACCCCTCGGTTACAGGCCAAGCTCTATCCACTGAGCCAAACCAGCTAGGGCTGGTTGTAGTTATTTTTATTTTTAAAATATATTTTATGGATTTTTCACAGAGAGGAAGGGAGAGGAATAGAGAGCTAGAAACACTGATGAGAGAGAAACATCAACCAGCTGCCTCTTGCACACCCCCTACCGGGGATGTGCCCGCAGCCAAGGTACATGCCCTTGACCGGAATCGAACCCGGGACCCTTCAGTCTGCAGACTGACGCTCTACCACTGAGCCAAACCGGTTTCGGCTGTTGTTCATAATTTTTTTTTTTTTAAATATATACTTTATTGATATTTTACAGAGAGGAAGGGAGAGAGATAGAGAGCTAGAAACTCGGATGAGAGAGAAACATCCACCAGCTGCCTCTTGCACACCCCCCACCGGGTATGTGCCCGCAACCAATGTACATGCCCTTAACTGGAATCGAACCCGGGACCTCTCAGTCCGCAGACCGACGCTCTACCGCTGAGCCAAACCGGTTTTGGCATGTTGTTCATAATTTTTATCTTTATTTTCTTCCTCTCTCTAAAGAACCCCTTTTAGCAATTCATATAATTCTGGCTTGGCGGTGATGAACTCCTTTAGCTTAAATTTATTTGTGAAGCTCTTTATCTGGCCTTTGATTCTGAGTGATAGCTTTGCTGGGTAGAGTATTTTTGGCTGTAGGTTCTTGTTATTCGTCACCTTGAATATTTCTTGCCATTCCCGTCTGGCCTGCAAGGTTTCTGTTGAGAAATCAGCTGACAGTCGTATGGGTGCCCCTTTATAGGTAACTACCTGCTTTTGTCTTGCTGCTTTTCATATTCTCTCTTTGTCTTTTGCTCTTGGAATTTTAATTATGCTGTGTCTTGGAGTGGTCCTCTGGATTCCTTTTGTTTGGGGTTCCGTGTGCTTCTTGGACTTGTAAGTCTATTTCTTTCACCAGGTGGGGGAAGTTTTCTGTCACTATTTCTTTCAATATGTTTTCGGTATCTTGCTCTCTGTCATCTTCTGGGATGCCCATAATTCTGATGTGCGTTCGCTTGAAGTTGTCCCAGAGGTATATGAAGGATGATAGTAGTAAAAATTTCCAATTAAAATATTGTCAGCCCTAGCCAGTTTTGCTCAGTGGATGGTGTCGGCCAGTGGATCGAATGGTCGAGGGCACGTACCTTGGCTACAGGCTCCTCCCCAGCCGGCACTAGTTGGGGCTCATGCGGGAGGCACCAATTGATGTATTTCTCACGTGGACATTTTTCTCTGTCTTTCCCTCTCTCTCCCACTCTCTGAAAATTAATGGAAAAATACCCTCGGATGAGGATTTAAAAATTTCCCCCCCTAAAGTTTAATGTTCTATAATTAGGTTTATGTTGGTTTTATGCTTTAAAGGGCTACAAAGTTTTTTTTTTTTTTAAAAAAATGCTCATCTGAGAAGTGAGGAAATTTAAAAAATATATATTTTTTATTGATTTTTTTACAGAGAGGAAGAGCGAGGGATAGAGAGTTAGAAACTTCGATAAGAGAGAATCATCCATCAGCTGCCTCTTGCACACCCCCCACTGGGGATGTGCCCGCAACCAAGGTACATGCCCCTGAGCGGAATCGAACCCGGGACTTTTCAGTCCACAGGCGGACGCTCTATCCACTGAGCCAAACCGGTTTTGGCAGGAAATTTTTTCTGTTGATTTTTAGAGTGGAAGCAGGGGTGAGGGGTGGGCAGAGAGAGCGCCACAGAGAGAGACACATCAATTGGTTGCCTCCTGCTTGGGCACCAACCAGGCTAGGGATTGAACCTGCAGCTGAGGTGCATGCCCGGGAATCAAACCCAAGCCCCTTAGGGCCAAGGGACAATGCTGTAACCACTGAGCCAAAAAACTGGCCAGGGCTACATTCATTTTTATTTTTTTATTAAAAAAAATATTTTATTGATTTTTTTTTTTTTTTTACAGAGAGGAAGAGAGAGAGATAGAGAGTTAGAAACATTGATGAGAGAGAAACATCGACCAGCTGCCTCTTGCACACCCCCCACGGGGATGTGCCCGCAACCAAGGTACATGCCCTTGACCGGAATCGAACCTGGGACCTTTCAGCCTGCAGGCTGGCACTCTACCCACTGACCCAAACCGGTTTCGGCTACATTCATTTTTAAAGAATTGATTTGAGAGAGAGACACAAGGGCGCATGCGCACGCACATCAACTTCTTTATAACCTCTTGATTCATTCATTTGTTGGTTCTTTTCTTTTTTTTTTAATTGTTAATCCTCAGTTGAGGATATTATTTTCTGCTGATTCTTTTTTTTTAAAATTTAGAAAGCGGATGATAAAGGAAAGTGTGAGACAGACACATGCACACACATGCACATGCCTACACACGTGAGGGGCTCAGACACAATGATCAGGGTGGGGATTGAACCTGCATCCCAGGTATGTGCCCTTAACCAGGAATCAGATCCGAGACATCTCTTGTTGGCAGCCATTCTTACAGGTGGGAATTGATATCTCATCCTGGTTGAGTTCTTTATAACTTTTGGATTAACTCCTTGTCTGAAACATGGTTTGCAAATATTCTCTTCACTTCCATAGGTTGACTTGCCATTGTCATTGTTTCTTTCATTGTGTAGAACCCTCTACATTAGATCCAGTTCTACTTATTGATTTTTTTCTTTTGTTGTGCTTTTGGTGTCATATCCAAAAAATTATGTCCAGGAGTTTCTTCCCTATGTTTTCTTATAGCAGTTGTTTGTTTGTTTGTTGTTGTTTTTTTTGGGGGGGGCAGTCATGGTGTATTTTCTTTTTATATTGGCCCCATCTAATTTTAAAACTTTTGGATTTTAAAATCAGTAGTGGTTGAGGCATCTTAATTCACTTCTTTCTTCCTTAGTATTACAGGTACTAAGATGGAGAGGTGAAGGTTATTTACCCCCCTTAATAAAAATATTAAAATTTTGCATTTTTTTTTTAAACAGGTGCCATGTTTCAGAACAGAGTAAGACCCCTGGTAAAGAAGAACTGACGACACTGCACGACACCAGATATAGGCTAATTACAAAGAAAGCATTAACCTGCCTCTGAGGTGACTAAAGGGGAATAATGGTGATTTTGCGCCGGGCTCGGCCGCCTGCTTCCGCCCCAACCAGCAATGAATCTTGACTCGCTCTCGCTGGCCTTGTCTCAAATCAGCTACCTGGTGGACAATTTAACCAAGAAAAACTACCGAGCCAGCCAGCAGGAAATACAGCATGTAAGTAAACAGGAGAAACGTTAAAAGAATGATTATACAGTAGAAAGTTGGGAATTTATGTGGGTATGTTGCATGAAAAATTTGTGACTTTTGCCCCTTATTTCACATGACGTCATCCTAATACATAATATTCCATTTTTTAAAAGAACTCACATATTATTTTTAGTAAAAATTATTACCTGTGATCTATTTGTTTTGATCTATTCCCATTTATTTATTTTTATTTTAAAAAAATATATTGATTTTTTACAGAGAGGAAGAGAGAGGGATAGAGTTAGAAACATCATGAGAGAGAAAGTTCAATCAGATGCCTCTTGCACAACCCCCACTGGGGATGTGCCCGCAACCAAGGTACATGCCCCTGACTGGAATCGAACCCGGGACCCTTCAATCCACAGGCCAACGCTCTACCCACTGTCTGTCATTTTAGGTGGTAAAAATGAGCCAACTGGTTTCTGCTATTCCCATTGATTTTATATTTAAAAACGAGGTATACCTTACAAACTATAAAACTCAACCTTTTTAAAATACAAAATTAGTATTTTCTAGTAGATGCACATAGTTGTTCAACCATCACACCTCAATCCATTAGCAGTTGGTTCTACTTTTCCCCTTCACTCCAGCCCCTGGCAACACTTAACCTGCTTTCTACTTCTGGGGATTTGGACATTTTATATAAATGGAATCATTCCATATGTGGACTTTGTCTCGTTCACTTTGCTTGCTTTCCAGGGGAATCATCTTGGAGCCTGAGTAGTCAGTACCTTGTTCATTTTAGTCATTTGGTGGCTAGTCCACGTTCTGGTTATCCATTAGTTTTTGTTTTAGTATTCATTTCTTCTCTTGTGGATTGAGGTATATCAATTATTTGGGAATTATCTTTTCTGTAAGATTTTGCCTTATGTTTCCTAAGTACTGCAAGTTTGCATTCATTTTCTTGCCATCTTGTCTTTGAAACCAGTGTTATACCTTTTTGAGGACTTTCCCCTTAAAAAACAGAACAATTCTCTAATTTGAGAGTATGTAATACTCTATGTCTGAACTCTTTCTGTCTATTTGAAATGTTCTTTACCTATCTTGTTTTTCTTTGTTTTAGTTTCATCAAATAGGTTCCATGCTGAGTGCTCATCTTTAAACCAGCTCCATTATCTATAATAATAAAAGTGTAATATACTAATTAGACCACACAGCCGAAAGTCCTTCCGGAAGCTGGGGCTGCGAGAGCCTCTAGTTTACACACACACACACACACACACACACACAGTTTTGAGGATGCTTAAATGTGGGGAAGTGTGTTGGGTTTGTCTGCCATTTCTATTTTCATATATGGTAATGGGTGCCTCTTACCCTTTCTTCAGCATTCTCGTTTGGCTAGCTGGTTTGCTTATAGAAAGAGACAGCTTAAACCTGGTTGTTCCCTCAGCTCTGTCTCCTGTGCCATTCTGCAATTTCTGTATATCGATCTGTGTCTCTAAATGGACAATCTGTTTTTCAAGGTTCATTTGTGCCCCAGATTCATCTCTTGAACAAAGCGTAATTATGTCTCTAAACATTTTTATTTTTGGATTTATTAGCCCCAAGTGGAAGTCTGCATTTGGTCTGTCATTTGAGGTGGTAAAAATGAGCTATCTGTCATACCTCATCTGGACCACTTCTTAAAATAGAATGTTTTGTTGAAAATGGAATTTTTAAAAAAATTTGAGAGATTAGAATAGAGAGGAGTACTCTTAGTACCATCTTTTATTTACAAGTTGGGCATTTTTGTTCTTAAATTAATGCTTTATAAGTAACCCTTTATATTTGCTGCCAAAATTTGTCTTCATGTTCTTTTCAATATATTATAGTGTTTTGAATAGATGCACCTTTTTTTGTAAAACAGCCCAAAGGATTCATCCATGTAATACAATCAAACCTGGAATGAATATTTTTAAGAGTTCTAATGTATTTAACAAGTTTAAGACATATGAACATGTTTCATTATTTGTGTGGAGCACATATATATTTAGACATAGTCTATTTCAATTTCTGTAATCATTGTAATGTATGTAAGAAGTTAATGTATTCAATTTAAACTTTAACAATCTAGAATTGTATAATTATATAGATTCTTGGACATTTTTGGCACCTTTAACATCATTTGCTAGGCTAGATTTTGTATTTTTCTTGAGCTTATGTAAAAATGCCTGATGTGTTCTTGGTATTTTTTTTTAATCTGATGACACTTTAATCTGTCTTAAGGATCTGAGGTTAAAGGCATGATTTCTCAGATAATTACTGCTTTATCAATATACCACCTAAATAAGGCTTTTTAAAAAAAATATTTTATTGATTTTTTTACAGAGAGGAAGGGAGAGGGATAGAGAGTTAGAAACATTGATGAGAGAGAAACATCGACCAGCTGCCTCCTGCACAACCCCCAGCGGGGATGTGCCTGCAACCAATGTACATGCCCTTGACCGGAATCGAACCCAGGACTCTTCAGTCCGCAGACCGATGCTCTATCCACTGAGCCAAATCGGTTTCGGCTTAAATAAGGATTTAAAAAATATTAAGAGAGCTAGAAATTGTTAGAAATTTCTTAATAATAAGCTAAAACATGTGGGTTAAAAATTTTAACATTTCATACAAATACCCTTCACATAATTGTCATTGATCTTCCTTCATGTGTGTTCTCTAGGCCAAATAGCGCCCCAGTTTCCCAACCATTTCATATGATTTTTCTGACTAGATGCACTATTTGTTATTGTTGTCCCTCTTATAATATGTGATTCCTAGGTGAGAATGTGTTACTCTTACCACAAATCAGATCACTACAGAAGTACTGTAGAATGCTTTTGATATAGGTACTTTATTTTTAATATAGCTTAGAGATTTACTAGTAGACTGTTGGGTAGTTACTTTGAATTATTACATTGCTTTCCCCTGCCCAATGGGTGGAATGGTGTAATTTTAAGCAAAAAATGTCTAGGGCTTAATCATATGGGATCAGTAAAATCTTATTTCAGCATATTTGCAATCCAAGATCATGTTTTTATAATACCACTTTGGTTTTAGAAGAAAAAAACAGTTGCTCATAGCGAAGGACAGACTGCATGATATCACAGAAGGAATATTGCATTCCCCTAGTAGCCATAAAGCACACCCTGTGATCCCTACCATCAGCCAGCAGGATATGGGTGGCATTTCTCTGTGGTCATTGCAACCTTGACTTTAAAAAACAAACAAAAAAACCCCACACCTACATAATCCTATCTAATAAAATAGCAATATGCAAATTAACCATCACTCTGCTCCACAAGCCAAGCCCACCAATCAGTATGTATGCAAATTAACCCAACTAAGATGACTGCAGCCACAGAGTCTTGGGTTTCTCTGGCAATGGAAGAAGCCAAGCTTTCCACCTGCCCTAGCAGGCCTAAGCCTCCATTGCAGGCTACAAAGTTTCAATTATAGAAGGTAAACAAGAAAGGCTGCCGCCATGGAATGAGCTGGAGACTTGATTCCACTCTAGGTTACAAAGCTTCAATTGTAGAAAATAAATATATCCCAGATACCAGGGCCTCTGCTTGGGTCGCTGGGGGGCATGGCCAGCTTGCAAACCACCACAGGCCCCTCGCTCAGGCTGCCCCATGACCCAAGGGAACCCCCACCCTGATCCCGGACACCCTTTAGGGCAAACCAGCTGGTCCCCACTTGTGCACCAGGCCTCTATCCTACCTAATAAAAGTAATATGCAGATTGATCATCACTCCAACACACAATAGCTGCCCCCATGTGGACACAAGATGGCCAGCAGGGGGAGGGCAGTTGGGAGGGACCAGGCCTACAGGGAAGGCAGTTGTGGGTGATCAGGGAAGTAGGGGAGGGCAGTTGGGAGGCACCAGGCCTGCAAGGGAGGGCAGTTGAGAGGAACGAGGGACCAGGTCTGAAAGGAAGGGCAGTTGGAGGTGATCAACCCTGCAGGGGTGGGCAGTTAGGGGTAATCAAGTTGGCAGAGAAGGGAAGTTAGGGGCAAACGGGCTGGCAGAGGAGCAGTTAGACATCAATCAGGCTGGCATGGGAGTGGTTAGGGGGTGATCAGGCTGGCAGGCAGAAGCGGTTGGGCATTCAGGAAGGCAGGGAGGCGAGGAGTTGGGGGTCAGCAGTCCTGGATTGTGAGAGGGATGTCCGCCTGCCCGTTTAGGCCTGATCCTGGATTGGGCCTAAACGTGCAATTGGACATCCCTCGAGGAGTCCCAAATTGGAGAGGATGAAGGCTGGGCTGAGGGGACCCCCCCCCAAGTGCATGAATTTTGTGCACCGGGCCTCTAGTGTTTAATAACCTGGTATTATATGTCTATATACCTTAGGGTTATGCTTAAGATTGAGGGGCCTGTAAAAGCTATTGTGAAATTATAAAATATTTCCAAAATAAATGTAAAGATAAAAATGGGATATCTGTGAAATTTTGTTGATCCTAGTTAAAACAGAAACTTCAATTATTAGTTTTTTTATTGGCAGACTAATGGAATGTTTCTTCCATTTTTAAAAAATTTAATAAATCTTTATTGCTCAGATTATTATAATGGTTTCTCCCCCCCCATAGCTCCCTTCCACCCAGTTCCCACCCCACCCTCTGCCCTTACCTACTCCCCCCATTGTCCTCATCCATAGGTGTACGATTTTAGCCCAGTTTCTTCCTGCACCCCCACACCCCTTTCACCCTGATAATTCTCAATCCACAACCTTTCTTTGTCCCTGATTCTATTATATTCATCAGTTTATTCTGTTCCTCAGATTTTTAATTCACTTGATTTTTAGATTCACTTGTTGATATATATGTGTTTGTTGATCATAATTTTTATTTTTACTTTTTTTCTTCTTCCTCTTCTTAAAGAATACATTTCAACATTTCATATAATACTGGTTTGGTGGTGGTGAATTCCTTTAGCTTTTTCTTATTTGTGAAGCTCTTTATCTGCCCTTCAATTCTGAATGATAATTTTGCTGGGTAGAGTAATCTTGGTTGTAGGTTCTCGCTATTCATCACTTAGAATATTTCTTGCTATTCCCATCTGGCCTGCATAGTTTCAGCTGATAATCATATGAGTGCTCCCTTATAGGTAACTAACTATTTTCTTTTACTGCTTGTAATTT
This sequence comes from Vespertilio murinus, assembly GCA_963924515.1. Classification (NCBI taxonomy): domain Eukaryota; kingdom Metazoa; phylum Chordata; class Mammalia; order Chiroptera; family Vespertilionidae; genus Vespertilio; species Vespertilio murinus. Next base: position 6,228,421 of record OZ004716.1, on the reverse strand, counting down.
CTCTCTTTGTCTTTTGCCCTTGGCATTTTAATTATGTTGTGTCGTGGTGTGGTCTTCTTTGTATTCCTCTTGTTTGGGGTTCTGTGTGCTTCCTGGACTTGTAAGTCTAGGTATTTCTTTCACCAGGTGGGGGAAGTTTTCTGACATTATTTCTTCAAATAGATTTTCAGTATCTTGTTCTCTCTCTTCTTCTGGCACCCCCATAATTCTGATGTTGGTAAGCTTGAAGTTGTCCCAGAGGTTTCTTACACTATCTTCAACTTTCTGGATTCTCTTCTCTTCTTCGTTTTTTAATTTTAAGTTTTTATTTTCCTCTCTTGCTTCTCTGGAGGAGTGCCCTTACTTGATTCTTGAGTTCCTCTAGTCTGCTGTTGGGTCTCTGTATATTTTTTATTTCAGTCAGTGTATGTTTAATTTCTAGTCGGTCCTTTTTTATATCCTCGAAGGTCTTGTTAAATTTATCGACCTTTTCTAGGAAATTCTTGAAAAACCTTATAACCTTGGTTTTGAACACTATATCCAGTCTTTTGTTCTCCATTTCTTTCGTTTGAGTTCTGTTTCCGTGTCTCAGCATTTTCCCTGCTTCCCTGAATTGGTAGAGTGGCTTTGTGTGCTTGGTGTCCTATATGGCCTGTGGGTCAGCCTCCCCAGTTACTGAGGTGGACACTCTTGGTGCTCCCCTTTGTGTACTCGTGTTCAGCCTTGTTGTAGCTAAGTCTTGACTGTTGTATCACTGGGAGGAATTGAACTCCAGGCCAGTTAGATGTAAGTATCAGCTGTGTCTATGCCAGGATACCTTCTGTATTGGAGACAGTCTTATAGGATCAGACTTGTAAAATTGCAAAAGCTTTTGAGCTCAGGTTGAATGGGGTGGAGTCTCAGGACTGAGCCCACAGTCTCGGCTTCCCGTCAGTCCTGCCCTCGTGCACGCGCCTCACACCTCTCCTTCCGCGCTCCCCTGAGTTTCCGCCTGACAGTCCAGATTACCCCTGCAAAAGCATGGGTGCCCCAGGGGCTCGCCCAGAACTGGGTGTCAGTGCTTAGTGCAGTCTGACCTGGGATTCAGTGTAGTCAGAAGCTTCCGACTCCTTTCGCTAGGGAAAGCCTGCGCAACCTCCGCAGTCAGATCTCTGTGTGCGCACTCACTCTCACATGCCTTTAGACCTGCCCGCTGCGGCTTCCAGCTCCCAGTCTCTGAGTCTCCTGGTGCATTTCTCTACCATCCAGACGCCACCCATGAGCCTGGATCCACGGGGTTTCGGCTGGGGCTGGGGTTCAGTGCAGTCGGAGGCTTCCTTTCCCCTCCCACCAGCTCGGCGCTGGGCCGCCCTTGCTCTCTGCGTGCATCTCCCTACCTCAGCGCTGTGCGGCTTCCCTGATCCGTGAGCCTCTCTCCTTCTGTCTGTTGTAGATTTCCCACTCAGCCAGCTTTCCTGTGGTTTTAGATGATGTCCATTCTGTCTTTTAGTTGTTTTGAGATTGTTGTGCGAGGCGGCAGTTTCGGCGCTTACCTAGGCTGCCATATTGGTTTTGTTTCTTGATTTTTCTTGATGGTATACGCGTGCCTATAGATAAGTCAGTGCCTATAGATAGTCCTTGAGCTTTTCTGTGGTTATCACCTCAGTATTATAAATCTCTGCTTGTCAGTTATGCCTTTGGGGAAGGTGTCTTCTGAGGTACTGCCCCTCTCCCATCAATACAACATATCCCTGCTTTATTTTCTTCATATGACAGTTAATATTATCAGAATTTTTTTGCCTGTGCTTTTCTTCCTCCTCGAAAATGTCCTTTATTAGAGCTATGGAACCATTTGATCTCCTACTGCTGTGTTTGCTTCTATCTTGAGTGGTGTCTAGCTTGTACTCAGGTATTTGTTAAACCAGGTATTTTTGCTCTTTTGAAGGGAAGGCCTGTTTCGTTGGAGCATAGGTAATTCTTTTTAATTAATTTGAATTGGGTCCTTAATGTCCTGAGCATTCCAGGAGATAGGAAAAATCTCTGCCTTTATAGAATTTTAGCAATGTTAACACACAAAACCAACATTGGGATAGGTTCACAATGATCTTCAGAATTGCAGAGGTTCTCATTATCTGATTAAGTGGATTTAACTTTAAGATATCTCTGGGGAAATGTAGAAATTGGTTTTACACAACTCCCACATTTTTCTGGATTGGGAAAATTGAAACTGAAATAAGTTAACTTAGCCAGCTGTCACATAATTACCATGATACAGTGGAAAAAGCATAGGATTTGGAATTGGACTGTGAATCCAGATTCCCCAATTCATAGACAATTGAATTTTAGGCTCATGGAGTCTGGTATCGGTATTCACTTCATCTATGAAATGGGAATCATTGCCCTACCTGGTTTGGCTCAGTGGCTTGAGCATAGGCCTGGGGACTGAAGGGTTCCAGGTTGGATTCTGGTCAAGGATACATATCACCAGTAGGGGGCGTGCAGGAGGTAGTCGATCAATGATTCTTGTCATTGATGTTTCTCCCTCTTTCTCCTCTCTGAAATCAATTATATATATATATATATATATATATATATATAATTTTTGGCAGGGTTGTTGAAGATTGAGCTCAGTACCAAATTTAGCCCAAAGTAGTTAGTTAAATATTTATATTGTAACATTTAATAAACAAATGATTGTTCTGCAGATACAGTGTGCTAAGCTCTTTTTTAGTCTAGCTGTGAATAAGCAAACCCAACCTACAAACTCCCTGTTTTCATGCAATTTAAAAGTCTCTAGTGAGGGTCATAGAAAATAAATAATCAGGTGATGGTAAGGAGTATGGAGAAGAGTGAAGCAGGTTAAGGGGTCGTCTTGATATATATGTTTTTAAAATATATTTTATTGACTTTTCACAGAGAGGAAGGGAGAGGTACAGAAAGTCAGAAAGATTGATGAGAGAGAAACATCAATCAGCTGCTTCCTGATCGCGCGCACACACACACACCCACACCCCCCCCACACCCCTACACCCACACACTGGGGATGTGCCCGTAACCAAGGCACATGCCCTTGACGGGAATCGAACCTGGGACCTTTCAGTCCACAGGCCGACGCTCTATCCACTGAGCCAAACCAGTTCTGGCAGTCTTGATATTTTAGGGAGGGCAATTACGAAAAGCCTCACTGAAGGAGGAGAGCAGAAACCAAGGGAAGTGAGAGAATGAATCCTGAAGCTATTTGGAGCTTTGCAGTTAGAGGAACAGCAAGTACAAACAGTACATTGGAGAAACAGCAAGAAACTCATGGAGCACAGGAGCAGCATCTACTCGTGAAGTACTGAAATCAGACCGGTTCCTTTAGGCCCTGCCTTGTAGACTATTGTAAAGAGGCACACTTGTGTTAGATTTCAGGTTACCTTTTCAAGGTAAAGGGAATGCATAGAAAAAGTAATGCTCTTGTGAGGCCAGTTTGTTAAAAAAAAATTTGCCTTACAACCTCAAAAGTATTCTTACTACATGTCATTTATACTACTTGATTTTTTTCAGAGTAGCTGTTGACCAAAACAGTGATGGGCTATTTTATTTTTCTTCTGTGCTTCCTGCCAGTGACTGTAGGAAACACTTTAGAAATGTTTAATTTTAAAATATTGATAACGCCATCTCAGTAATTCCTATAACTCTTACTCCAAAACTAACCATTAATGGAACTTGGGATTTTTTCCTAAAGCTTGTTTTTGTTTCTAAATCTCTCTTAATATTGAGTGCAAACTCTTTTTTGGTCATTTTAGATTGTGAATCGGCACGGTCCTGAGGCAGACAGGCATTTATTACGCTGCCTATTTTCGCATGTGGATTTCAGTGGCGATGGTAAAAGCAGTGGCAAAGATTTTCATCAGGTATTTGGGACTTACCAAGTTTGTTGACTTAATTGCATTTTGGGCATAGTGTATATAGAAAATCATACAAAGAGCATCCAGAAATAATCTTAGCTGAATGGCTAAAAGTTATTGGGACTTCCCCCGCCTTTTGGCCTTCCTTCTGCCTGGTTGTACCAGCCATGGGCAAACTATGGCCCTCGCCGGATCCGGCCCACGGAGCCGAAAGAGCGGAGGGTTCTCTTGCTCTCCCCTCCGCTCCTTTACCAGCAGCCCAAGAGGAGAGTGCCAGCATGGTCAGGTTGCTTTTGTTCCGGCTCTCCGGTCTGGTTTAAGAACCTATTGTGGCCCTTGAGTCAAAAAGTTTGCCCACCCCTTACAGCACCTAGTTCTGGCTTAGAGAGCTGGAGATCAGATCTGCCTGAAGGAAAGCAGGAATGTGGGGAAGTCTTGCTTGATAAGCAAACGAGCAGAGGGGAGATATCTCTCCTAGATTGGGTTTCTTTAGCTTTATTTTCAGTCTGGTAACAGTTTGTCAGAACTTTCCTTATAGTTATCCTGTCAGTGTACTCTGTTCTGTAGAGATTTTGGTTTGGCTTAACACTTGTTGCTGATATACCGTATTTGCCAGCGTATAAGACGACTTTTTGGCCCTGAAAAATATGCCTACAAGTGGGGGGTAGTCTTATACGGCGAGTATATAACAAACTCTGTATTTTTTGTGGAAATGTTAGGGGGTCGTCTTATACGCCCAGTCTCTTATACGCCGGCAAATACGGTATTTTTCAGGGCCAAAAAATCGTCTTATACGCCGGCAAATACGGTACTTTAAATGATTTAAAGGGATTTTTAAAGAGCTGCTGTTGATAATGTAGAAATAGTATATAATACTGGATTACACTTTAATATTTTGAATACCTCTGCTTCTATTTGCAATATAACAATGCTAATGAAAATGTATTTTTTATTTTCATTTTTAAAGACCCAGTTTCTGATTCAGGAGTGTGCTTCACTGATTACAAAGCCAAATTTTATCTCTACGTTGTCCTATGCCATTGATAACCCATTGCACTATCAGAAGGTTGGTCTTGTTTTTTGTCTTTAGTAGTCCTAAGAATGTGATCTCTTAGTAGGCTTTCTAAAAATGTCATAAACCGTGATCTCATGTCATACTTTAATTTAAAATTTTTAAGTAGTTACGTTGGGGTTTTTGTAGCTTTCTAACAAAGTCAAAATAGTTTCATAGTAAATAGAAAATCTTACTAAAATCAGAACATGTGAAGACTTAAGCTTGTCATTCCACAGTTCTGGGGCATGGGGTAGTATTTCTAGCAGCACTATAGAACTATGTGACTCCGTGAAGTTCTATAATTGGGTGAATAAGTGCTTTCATAAACTTTGAAAATTGTAAGTTCTTGTTTTAAAATAAAGTTTGGTTTGTTTCAGAGTTTAAAGCCTGCACCCCACTTATTTGCCCAGCTAAGTAAAGTTCTCAAGTTAAGCAAAGTACAAGAGGTAAGTGATTTAAGAAAAGAGATGTGGGCAAAATTAAAATTAAAAACAACTATTTGATTAATCTAACCCTTACTTTTTCAGGTAATTTTCGGCCTTGCCCTCTTGAATTCTTCCAGCTCAGATCTCAGAGGTTTTGGTAAGTTCTCTTTTCCTGAAAGAGCCTAGATTCTTTAAAGTCCATGAGTTTTTTTGAATCTTATGGTTGCATAGTTGTAGATTTAGAGAATAAGGATAATGTAAGAATTTTTTTTGGTCTCCTGTATATAAGTATGCATGTATGGTAAAAACTCATAGAATTTACTTTTCACAACCACTTCTAAGTGTGTAGTTAGTAGTGTTAATGATGGTTATGTTGTGGGGTAACAGATGTTGAGAATTCATTTTGCAAAAATGAAACATTATGAGACAACTCTTCATTTCCCCTTCCCCCATTCCTTGGCAATTGGTCTCTTATTTTAATACCTATTCTAGTAGGTCTATGAAAACATTAGAGGCTGAAGGCGAGTCGGTGAATGATAATGATGTCATCTATATTTTGATTGTATGTGACCTTTTTCCTGTTACAGTGCAAAAATAACGTGGGCTTTTGTTTACCTGACTTCCAGCTGCCCAGTTCATCAAACAGAAGCTCCCAGATCTTCTGCGTTCTTACATCGACGCAGACGTCAGTGGAAATCAAGAAGGTGGCTTCCAAGATATAGCAATCGAGGTCCTGCACCTCCTCCTCTCCCATCTCCTCTTCGGGCAGAAGGGAGCCTTTGGCGTGGGCCAGGAGCAGATAGACGCTTTTCTTAAGACGCTGCGCAGAGGTAAAGGGGTGCCTGAGCCCTCAGTTTCCTTCCCTGGGTGATGAGTGTAGAATATAAGGGGAGGCTGATTCACCTTTCTGTTCTTGAGTTGGTAATCTTTTAAGGAAGTGAGTATTGTATAATTTAAAATATGGAAGTGATAAAAGCCTCATAGGGAAGGTATAAAACCAACCTAACTTTATCAGTAATCTTGTTGTATAAATACAGCCCCAGTTTTAAGAAGTGGGATGTTTCCATGTAGTCTTTTTTGTATATTGGGGAGACAGAGACTATATATATTGTTCTTTTTAGTTTGAAAAATTAAGTCACTTTGACATACTTTAATTCCTTGGTTACTGGCATTGTTAGGCTAAGGCGGTTCCTTTTATCGTATCCTTTCTTCCTCTGATTTTTAGAAAAGTAGTCTTTTTTAAGGCAAATCTTTGATAGTGGACCAGTCTATCTATTTTTACTGTTATTTTTGTTTATATAGATTAATATTCAAGTTTTCTCTACTTAATTTAAATAGATTCTGATATTGGAATTACTTGTTTCTGATGCCTTCCTTGTATTGGAATTGATAGCTATATCATGAAAATTTAAAGTACTACTTAGGTGTGAATTGGTCATAATATACAAAATGGAAAATACACTGATTAATTGCTGTGGTATAAAAACATTCACATTTTGGAATTGAAGCTGAAGTCAAAGCTCGGGCTAGCTGGGGTGGAAAAACTGAACAGATTTTTTATTTGAATATAAATTGGGGAAGAGTCAGGTTTGAAGGACTAAGAGAGAGAGTGAAAGAGACTAGTTTGTTTTTTAATTAGCATAGCACTTGTAACCTTTTTTTTCCTTCCTTAGATTTTCCCCAGGAACGCTGTCCCGTGGTGCTTGCACCACTTTTATACCCTGAAAAACGGGACATTCTAATGGACAGGATCCTGCCTGATTCTGGAGGGGTTGCCAAAACCATGATGGAGAGCTCTTTGGCTGATTTCATGCAAGAAGTAGGCTATGGCTTTTGTGCAAGGTCGGTAGCAAAACGCTAAATTGATTAAGCTTGTGTCAATCACAGTGTAATTCTTTTAAAGCAAGCTCTTAAGATTACTTAACGTATTACCAACTTTCCTCTCAAGAATGTGCTTAAAATTTAACCCTCCACATACTAGTTTTGGTGGCAGCAGTAAATATCCTGGGGGCCAAATTGCTATCTCTGTGCCTCAGCCTTTTCAAATGTCGACGCCACAGGTGCCTAATCTAGTTGCCAGGAGAGAGGATTTTAGATTTTGAACAGAAGAGAGCACTGAGGCAAGTGCTGCTTCTGCCTGCCCCCACATGGAGTTCCTCATGCCCCTTCATCTTCCACCTCCCACCTCCCACCTCCTTCCTCTTCTGCCTTGTTTATACCTCGCTATTGCACGTTTTTCTCACCAGCCAGGGGCACCAAAGGAAGTGAGTAGAACTTACAACTGTAATATTGTAGATTGCTAATATTTTTGTGAGAGTAAGTTATTAAGGGCATTAATGTACTTTGATTTGATTTTATGTGTAATTTTTATAATGTTTTTAAAACTCATATAAACCACATTTCCAGTGTATTTTGAAATTATATTTGTTGTGTGTGTATGTGGCTGGCATAAAATTTGTGTTCAATTAAACTTCAAGATGGCAAAGTGAAAAGTTAGGGTGTATTTTAAGGCTTCATACATTCCAGAACAATTAAACTTACCTCAAATATGAGTATTTTCCTTTTTTGCTAATCCTCGCCCAAGGATATTTCTCCATTGATTTTTTGGGAGAGTGGAAGAGAGAGGGAAAGAGAGAGAGAAACATCGATGTGAGAGAGAGACATCGATTGGTTGTCTCCTGAACAAGCCCCGACCAGGCAGGAGCCTACAACCAAGGTCTGTGCCCCTGGTCCGCAGGCCAACGCTCTATCCACTGAGCCCAACCCGCTAGGCCAGTGGTCGGCAAACCATTAGTCAACAGAGCCAAATACCAACAGTACAACAATTGAAATTTCTTTTGAGAGCCAAATTTTTTAAACTTCTTCTAATGCCACTTCTTCAAAATAGACTCACCCAGGTCGTGGTATTTTGTGGAAGAGCCACACTCAAGGGGCCAAAGAGCCGCATGTGGCTTGTGAGCCGCAGTTTGCCAACCACGGGGCTAGGGTGAATATCAGTATCTTAAAGAGGAACTTATTCAGCCCAGCTGGAGTGGCTCACTTATTTGTGCTCCGAAGGGTTGCCTGTTCAGTTACTGGTGATGGCACATACCTGGGTTGTGGTTTTGATCCCAGTCCATGCATATATGAAAGGCAACCAATTGATGTTTCGCTCTCACATAGATGTTTCTCTCTCTTCTCCCTCTCTCCCCTCCCCCTTTCTCCCCCTCTCTCCCCCTCTCTCCCCCTCTCTCTTCCTCTACCTCTTTCTCTCCCCCTCTTTTCCTCCATTCCTTCCTTTCTCCCTTTCTTCCCTCTCCCACCTATATAACAGTAATAAGAAATTAAATGTTATACTCTGCCTATATTGGTAAAACTAGGGGTTTCACTCCAGGGCTCATTTTATGTTAGCATTTCTTAGCCTTGATATTGATGATGGTAGTGTTTTCTGAAGTTTAATTTCTGTTTCAGTATTGAAGAATGTCGCAATATAATCATGCAGTTTGGTGTTCGGGAGGTTACAGCTGGCCAGGTAGCAAGGGTTTTGGGAATGATGGCTCGAACTCACTCAGGATTAACAGATGGAATTCCATTGCAGGTAAGTGTAGAGATCAGCAATTTTACAATTTATTAAATTACATTATGATTGGTTATTCTGCCGATCAGAAATGAGCACATTGCGTAGTTGGGTTTATTTAATTCAAACTTTACTTTGACAGAGTATCTCTGCTCCTGGCAGTGGGATCTGGAGTGATGGAAAAGATAAAAGTGATGGCGCGCAAGCACATACATGGAATGTAGAAGTCTTGATTGATGTTCTCAAAGAGCTGGTAAATACACATAATCATGATTTTACATTCATGCTTTTAGTATGATGTAGCCCACAGAAGGTACATTTTAATGAATAAAATGCCAGGCAGAATAAGTGCAGCAACATTAAAAAAAAAGTTTTTATTGATTTTTAGAGAGTGGAAGTTAGAAACATCAAGAGATAGAAATATTAATGAGAAACATTAACATTGATCAGCTGCTTCCTGCACACCCCCTACTGGGGATCAAGGCCGAAACCCCGGCATGCACCTGATCAGGAATTGAACCCATGACCTCTTGGTGCATGAGATGAAATAAAATAGAAAAAGAAAAAAAGCTTTTATGGTTTAACAGGAGTCATTAGGGCAAAATTAAACACTGTGATGCTTTAAATGATTTTTTTTTTAAATAAATGTTCCTCATTCCCCCCCCCCCATTGCTCCCCTACACCAAGTTTCCATTCAATTCTCTGCCCTTTCCCCATCCCCCATTGTCCTCATCCATAGGTACAGTTTATGTTCAGTCTCTTCCCGCCCCACCCCACTCCCCATTTCCCCAAGAATCATCAGTCCACTCCCCTTCCATACCTCTGATTCTATTATATTCACCAGTTAATATTGTTCATCATGATTTTTACTTCCCTTGGTTTTTAGACTCACTTGTTGATAGTTATGTGTTTGTTTATAATTTTTATCTTTATTTTCTTCCTCCTCCTAAAGAACCCCTTTTAGCAATTCATATAATTCTGGCTTGGCAGTGATGAATTCCTTTAGCTTAAATTTATTTGTGAAGCTCTTTATCTGGCCTTCGATTCTGAGTGATAGCTTTGCTGGGTAGAGTATTTTTGGCTGTAGGTTCTTGTTGTTCATCACCTTGAATATTTCTTGCCATTCCCGCCTGGCCTGCATGGTTTCTGTTGAGAAATCAGCTGACAGTCGTATGGGTGCCCCTTTATAGGTAACTACCTGCTTTTGTCTTGCTGCTTTTAATATTCTCTCTTTGTCTTTAGCTCTTGGAATTTTAATTATGATGTGTCTTGGTGTGGTTCTTTTTGGATTCCTTTGGTTTGGGGTTCTCTGTGCTTCCTGGACGTGTAAGTCTATTTCTTTCACCAGGTGGGGGAAGTTTTCTGTCACTATTTCTTTCAATATGTTTTCGGTATCTTGCTCTCTGTCATCTTCTGGGATGCCCATAATTCTGATGTTGGTTCGCTTGAAGTTGTCCCAGAGGTTTCTTACATTATCTTCAACTTTCTGGATTCTCTTGTCTTCTTGCTTCTGTGGAGGAGTGTCCTCTGGCTCTTTGTGTTCCAAATCTTGGACTTGATCCTTGCAATCTTCCAATCTGTTTTTAGGACTCTGTATAATATTATTTATTTCACAGATTGTATTCTTTATTTCTAGTTGACCCTTCATTATTTCTTGTTGATCCCTTATCATATCCTCATAGGTCTCATTTATTTTATCGGCCTTTTCTAAGAGATTGTTGAACAACCTTATAAGCGTGGATTTGAATTCTATATCCAGTCGCTTTTTGTCCTCCATTTCTTTCGTTTGTGATCTGTTTCCTCGTTTCGGCATTTTCGCTGCTTCCCTGAGTTGGTAGGTTGGGAGGATCAGCTGTGTCTATGCCAGGAGACAACCTTATTCCACTAGACTTGGAAACCTGCAAAAGCCTCTCTGAGTTCAGCTTGGATGGGGCGGAGTTTCAGGGTGGAGCCTACAGCCTTGGCTTCCGGTTAGCCCCGCCCCTGAGGTTCCTGAGTCTCAGTGTAAATCAGTGTCCTTTGGTACTCGCTGCAAGCACCTCTGAGAGAAAGGCACCCTAGAGCTTCGCCCGCTACCAGACAGTGTAGTCTCTTCCCCAACAAGCCCACAACTGGCGTTCAGAGCAGTTGGAAGTGGGGTTAAGAACAGTCCGGAGCTTATGTCTCCTTCCCGCTAGGGCAATCTCGTGGCCCAAACAACAGTCTGTCCTCTGTGCGCGCAATGTGCGCGACTCAGGGGCTCTGCTTTTCACCGTCCCCCCTGAGCTTCTGTCTCACAGCCCAGATTCCCTCTGTATGAGGCTGGAGCCCGAGGGTCTTGCCCAGGACTGGGGTTCAGTGCAGTCAGAACTGGGGCTCAGTACATTCCTGAGCTTTTGAGTCCTTCCCGCTGGGGCAATTCAGCAGCTCAGCGAACAGTCCCTCCTCTGCGTGCAATGTGCGCGACTCGGGGGCTCTGCCTTTTCGCCGTTCCTCTGAGCTTCCGCCTTACAGCCCAGTTTCCCTCTGTATGAGCCTGGGACCCCCGGGGTCTCGCCCAGAACTGGGGTTCAGTGCAGTCGGAGTTGGGGTTCAGCCCAGTCCGGAGCTTTTATCTCCTTCCCGCTAGGGAACTCCAGCCAGGCACTCAGCCGCCCCTCCTCTCCGGCTCCGTCCTCTCCTCGCGCGCGCGCACCGCGCCTCCGTACCTTAGGCTTTTACAGCTCCTCTGGTTTTCCTTCTGGTTTTCTCTTTCCTTCTAGTTGTAGAATTCCCAGTCAGTCAACTTTCCTGTAGTTCTGGATAGTGTCCACTCTATATTTTAGTTGTATTTTTTGAAATTGTTGAGTGCGGCTGCAGTTAGGCTTTTACCTCTGCCGCCATCTTGTTGTCAAGGATACTTACTTCGCTTTAAATGATTTTAAATACAAAATGTGCATAGCCTTTTTTCTTTCAAGCATAAAGTATACTTAGTACTTCGTGCAAAGTGTCTGGTAAATTATGTTTTGTATACTTGTTTCCTTTGTGTTTTTTCAAGTAGTCTCAAGCTTTTTTTTGAATTTCTTTTCATAGAACATTTTATTGTATTGATTTTTCACAGAGAGGAAGGGAGAGGGATAGAGAGCTAGAAACGTCGATGAAAGAGAAACATCGACCAGCTACCTGCTGCACACCCCCCACCGGGGATGTACCCGCAACCAAGGCACATGCCCTTGACCAGAATCAAACCCGGGACCTTTCAGTCCCCAGGCCGACGCTTTATCCACTGAGCTAAACCGGTTTCGGCTATAGAACATTTTTTAATGTAATTTTATGTCATTTTGATATGCATAATCTAGACTTTTCCTGATGCACACATTAGTAGGCTTTTAGGGAGAAATCATTAGTTAATGAAGAATGGTGTTTGTTACAATTTATTTACTTTTGCATATTTGTTCCAAGGTAGTATAATCTTGATATAAAGAGGAGACATTGAGTGAAGAGTTGATTTGCCATACTGGGATGGGCGTGTTCATTGGACTTAAGTAGGGGAAGAGAGTTCCATTTATATACTCATGGTCAGAAGTATGTCATGTACTGAATGGTTAGAGTACCCTGCTAGAAGAGACAGTTTAGTTTAAATATTAAGAATTTACCTTTCTAATTCTCATTGGAAATGCCAGAAAGATTCAGGTGACTTTGAGTTTATAATTGGAACAGCTTGACTGAACTTCAGATTCAATTTGGGTTTTTGGATAAAGCATAAAATACGAAATATGTACACTTTTGTTCATTCAAATTTGAATTTTTTCTATTTAGAACCCGGCTTTGAATTTCAAGGAAGTAACTTATGAACTGGATCATCCTGGATTTCAAATTCGTGACAGTAAAGGACTTCACAATGTGGTTTATGGCATTCAAAGGGGATTGGGTATGGACGTGTTCCCAGTAGACCTCATATATAGACCTTGGAAAAATGCAGAAGGCCAGGTAAATGAATGGTGTTTAGCTATAGAAGGGGAACAAACTAATGACATACTTCTTTTTTTAATTTGTTGATTTTTTAAAGCGAGAGGAAGTGAGAAGAGAGACAGAGACATTGATTTGTTCCACTTATTTATGCATTCATTGGTTGGTTCTTCTATATTTACATTTTATTTTATTTCAAAGAGGAAAGGAGGAGAGAGAGAAACATCAATGATGAGAATCATTGATCGGCTGCCTCTTGCATGCCCCCTACTGGGGATTGAGCCTACATCCCCAACATGTGCTCTGACCAGGAATCCAACCATGACCTTCTGATTTAGGTTGAAAAACCACTGAATCACACCGGTTGGACCATTGATTGGTTGGTTCTTGTATGTTTCTTAACTTTCTTTGGGCCATGTATATATGCTTACTAGGTTCTTTGTTGATTATCTGCCACCCACCTACCCACCCACCCACCCTCCGAGATTCCACACACTGTTCCATGCTTCCATCTCTCTGGATACACTCCGTTTATCAGTTTATTTTGTTACTTAGATTCCACATGTGAGTGAGTTCATGTGATACTTACCTTTCTTTGACTGACTCATTTCACTTATCATGATACTCTGCAGCTGACCGAGGATTGAACCTTCAACCTTGGTGTATCGAGAGATGACATTTCGTATATAGTGCCATCTATCCATTGGTTAAACTTTTTAAAAAATATATTTTATTGATTTTTCACAGAAAGGAAGGGAGAGGGATAGAGAGCTAGAAACATTGATGAGAGAGACACATCGACCAGCTGCCCCCTGCACCCCCCCCCCCGCCCCCCAGGGATGTGCCTGCAACCAAGGTACATGCCCTTGACCAGAACCGAACCTGGGATCCTTTAGTCTGCAGTCAGACGCTCTATCCGCTGAGCCAAACCGGTTTCGGCTGGTTAAACTATTTTTTTAAAGTAGAATTTTGAATGGCTCAGAAAAGCAGAGTCATAAATTTGAAGGAACACTATCATAGCTTAGTATTATATTGAGTTGAAGTTTAGCAATCAAAACTGTTAATGATGTTTATCTCCAAGGCCATTTTATCCTACAGCTTTCATCTGTCTGAATTGTCTGTGATTTTGAAAGAGCAAATAATTTAGATTTTAAAGGGAAATTGTCATTCTAGTAACCTTATGATGAAAGGTAGCCTAGTAAATGTTTCAGATTTTTGTAAGCATTCACTGTTATTTGTGTTGGTAAGAACATTTTTCTCTTGTTCCAGCTCTCCTTTATTCAGCATTCCCTAATAAATCCAGAGATCTTCTGTTTTGCTGACTATCCCTGTCATACTGTTGTCATTGATATTCTGAAAGCACCACCGGAGGATGACAATCGAGAAATTGCCACGTGGTAAGTAATCATCTCGCTTCTCTGGAAAGGATTACTTTTTTGAAAAATAAAATTAGTGAGCAACTACATAGTTAAAAGGTTTTATTGTAATAGTATTTTTAATGAGCCTCGTTACCTTAAATTTTTATAGAGGGTGATAAATCTACTTGTAGTTTTGTATCAGGAGATAGTTAACATCTCTTCTCTTGTAAGGGCTGCCATTAGATATTTTCTGAAACTATTAAATATTGGAAGGAGATCTGTAAGTCGCCCTTAGTATTAAATCCGTGGCTTGTCTGTGGAGTTGCTTTCTATTAAGAGTAGCTCAAAAGGCCAACCCATCAAGTCTAATGTTTTCAGCAAAAGTAGCCATTTTCTCTGAGTTCCAGTTCCAAGTTTCTGAGGGAGAATCTGCCTCTGGCCTAGTAGGTTTCTTCTGAATTCAAATCTCTTCTCTTTGGGGATGTGAAGTAAGGCCATTGAAAGTACCTTCATTACTATTGAGATCCTCACATGGCTGTATGAAGGGAATGGGTAGGGGCTGGATTGGTTCCCAAAGTCATCTACTTCATAATGTTGCCTTGTTAATTTGGATTGCCTTTGAAATTAGTCTGATAGCATAGCAGCATATATTTTTTCAGGTGAACAGCACCAATGGTTAGAGTATTTTAAATATTAAATGATGACAACAAATTGGTTTTATCCTGATAGCTGGCATCACTTATTTGTAAAGTGAATAATGTATATCAAGATTTTCATTGATGGAGTATTTTACTTCCATTCTTGTTAGGAAGAGCTTGGATTTGATTGAATCTCTACTGAGGCTTGCAGAGGTGGGACAATATGAGCAGGTCAAACAGCTCTTCAGCTTCCCTATCAAACACTGTCCAGACATGCTGGTAATGGCCTTACTGCAAATCAACAGCAACTGGCACACCTTGCGCCATGAACTCATCTCTACTCTGATGCCAATTTTCCTTGGAAACCATCCTAACTCAGCTATTATTTTGCACTATGCGTGGCATGGGCAGGTGAGTGAGGCATCCCCATTTCTTCATTGGATGATGTTCCGTGAGAGGCATTTGGAATAGTGCCTGTCCGTATTCTGCAGGATTGCTATTGAATCCTCCTTTTCTCTCCTTAGGGACAGTCTCCCTCTATCCGCCAGCTTATCATGCATGCGATGGCAGAATGGTACATGCGAGGAGAGCAGTATGACCAGGCCAAGTTGTCTCGAATACTTGATGTGGCCCAGGACTTGAAGGTGAGCTTGGAGGGACAGAATAACACATTTATTAATTATAAAAACTAACATTTTTATGTAACATATGCCTTATGAAGAATTCAAATGTAAATAGCTTTTAGCTATGTAAGAGTGAGCTGAGTTGAGATACAATTTTTTGTCTTGTAAGTAGAAAGGGATTGGAAGCCAGAGTGGTTGTTTTTGTTTTTTAAATACGTTTTAATTGATTTCAGAGAGGAAGAGGGAGGGAGAGAGAGAGAGAGAGAGAGAGAGATAAAAAACATCAATGATGAGAGAGAATCATTGATCGATCGGCTGCCTCCTGCACTGGGGATTGAGCCCACAACCAGGGCATGTGCCCTGACTGGGAATTGAACCATGACAATCCTGGTTCATAAGTTGATGCCCAATTGCTGTACCGTGCCAGCTGGGTCGCAGAGTAGTTGTAATTTAAGTGGCAAAATTAATTTATATTGGATTGAATTTTGTTTAGTCTTTCAATGATATTTGCAAATCTATTTTATTTTAAAGGAAGTCATAATTGACTTTTATTCAGATGTAATCTGGGAGATACAATTTTTGGAAAAGCTGCTTAAGTTTCAGCCCTTTTGCAGATTTCATTAGCATTGATGGGACCTTTTGAGAAATAGTCTGACTCTTGATGTCTTTTCATAACTAGGGATATAGTATTGGTTGTTATAGTTCTGCAGAGGTTCAAATAAGCCTGAGTTTAGATTTTTTAAACTGGGTTAAGGTTATTTTTCATTCTTTTTTGTCTTACTCTGCTTTAGATCTAGTTATTTAAAAAAGCATAGGGTAAAGCTTCTTTTGAAGGTAAAGTCGGGTTGAAATGTTCACCTCATTTTAAGTAGGGACTAATGTTACTATTGTAGAATTAACCTATTTAAAACATTATGGCCAAGAAAATGTTAGCAGTATGTTTTATTTAGATTTGTTTCTGAAAATAAAAGCAGGCAACAGAAAATAGAACAGAGAGGTAGAAAATGGTTGACTTAATTGTTTGACTTATAGTTTCTAATATTCTTTTTTTTAGGCCTTGTCAATGCTGCTAAATGGTACTCCATTTGCCTTTGTTATTGACCTTGCTGCACTTGCTTCACGTCGTGAATACCTCAAACTTGACAAGTGGCTCACAGATAAAATTCGAGAGCATGGAGTAAGGATTTGTCCATTTGTTAGTAATTTTAAATATCGATGGCTAAAATAGCTGAAGAAAAATAATTATTTAAATGGCAATTAAGATGTTATTCTGGGTTCTAGTTAAAGTGTTAATCTGAAAGCAATTAAGATCACTTTCAATTACACTGAAAGATTTTTCTCTTTCTCAGGAGCCTTTTATCCAGGCCTGCATGACTTTTTTAAAGAGGCGGTGTCCTTCTATTTTGGGTGGACTCGCCCCAGAGAAAGATCAGCCCAAAAGTGCTCAACTTCCTCCGGAAACTCTGGCGACAATGTTGGCCTGTTTACAAGCTTGTGCAGGGTAAGAAGAGTGAGCTTGTAAATGACCATTTAATTTTGGGATTGGATTATATGGGTAATTGTTGATTTGGAAAGAAAAATTAATTAAAAGCAACAGCATTTCAGATAATCCAATACTTGTAAAATTTAAAGTACTGTACTACATAAAATACGTGTTCCTTTTTTTTTTTTTTTAATATGGTGTGTACTAGGGTTCTAGTTGACCTATTAAAAAAACAACTCCCCTCTCCCCCATCCCCCGTTTTGAGTTAGTTTGAACTTTAAAAATTATTAAAATGGAAAGTTAAGGTTCTTAGGGTTTTTTTTTTAATGTGCTAATTAAAAAATTTTTTTTATTGATTCAGAGAGGAAGGGAAAGGGGAGAGAGATACAAATATCAGTGATGAAAGAATCATTGACCAGCTGCCTCTTGCACACCCCCTTCTGGGGATCAAGCCCACAACCAGGCATGTGCTCTTGACCAGAATGAACCTGGGACCCTTCTGTCCACAGGCTCTAAGAATTGACCCAAATCGAAACTGGTTTTGCTCAATGGATAGAGCTTCGGCCTGCGGATGGAAAGATCCCGGGTTCGATTCCAGTCAAGGATACGTACCTTGGTTGTGGGCACATCTCCACTAGGGGATGTGCGGAATGTGCAAGAGGCAGCTGATTGATGATTTTCTCTCATCAATCTTCTCTTCCTCTCTATAAAAAATCAATAAAATATATATAAAAAAATAATTGACCCAAACCAGCTAGGGTAGTGGTCACCAACCGGGGGTGATGTTTGAAAGGTTGGTGACCGCTGGGCTAGGGCTAGTTTTACTTCCTAAGCCAGAAGTAAGATTCTGAATTTAGGAAGAAATATCTAAGACAGTATCAAGTAAGTACAGAGTTTATGATTGCAAAGTGTTCCACAGTTTAATGAGGCAATAACATCCAAAGACAGGAAGGTGGGTTTTTCTGTTAAACATTTTTCCTGGAACTTGATATTTTAGGAGTCAATTTTTAATGTGCTTGCCAAATGTAGTTACCGATTACGTGTATGGTATTTTTAGCTGTACTTAAATAAATGTCTAATCTTTTGACTATGAGAAACTTGTACAAAAATCATTTGCTTTGATATTTCCAGGTTTGTGCATAATTTTTGACAAAGTGGTTGAGAATATGGATTGTTTCTTGGAATATTTTAACATATATTGGTTGTACTGTGTATAGGGTTTAGTTTTAGAGATGTAAAATAGACTTGCAAGAGAAAGCCAATTGTTAGAAAATGCTAGTGATTAATGTGACAGGTGGAAAGACATAAGATGTAGAGGAAATTTAACCAAGTGTTCTAGCAAATTTTTTTCATTAGAGAATCTAATCTGGTCATTTAGGTGTTCTGGGGAATAACAAATGATCTTTTTTTGTTTGCTTTTCTCTCTAGGAGTGTTTCTCAGGAATTATCGGAAACCATCCTCACCATGGTAGCCAATTGCAGCAATGTCATGAATAAGGCCAGACAGCCGCCGCCTGGCGTTATGCCAAAAGGACGCCCTCCCAGTGCGAGCAGCCTAGATGCCATTTCTCCTGTTCAGGTAAAGGAATTCTGCAATTGGTATATCCGCATTTGTTTGTAGACTTGGAACAGAATAAACTTCTACGTCATCGTTAACAATCTACTCAAAGGAAAAATTGAATTTTATCACATTTTAGATAACTGCATGTCTAGCAAACTACATTTTAAAGGAGGTAGGCATTATATTCTGGAATATATTTTGATCATGCAATTGGACGCGACTCTGAGGAAAGATACAAAATAACTGATGTAGGTAAATGATAAGGGCTTCTTTAAAGTAAGAATAACTTAGACTGGAGAAATAAGCACTGCCTTTGAACCTGATGTGTCTTGTTTGTAGCTTCTCGGGCCAAGCAACAGTGCTAGAGCATAAGGACTTGTTATAACTGGGGCTCTTCAGCTCTCACCTGAACTGCTCTTTTAAAAACAAGGTACATTTAAGTTACTCCCTGACACCAACCACCCCTTCTCTCTGGGAGCAACACATTCCACTTCTATTTTCAGCTGCATTGAATGGCAGATTGGGGTTTAAGAAAAGGAAGAACATTTAGTGATTCTTCAGTGGCCATTTTCTGAAAGGCATTTGGTGTATCATTTTCTATAGTCATGAAGATTTGAAATAATGCCACAAACGAAGAAGCTTGGTAGTGCAGCTATAAAATATTTTTAAAAATATTGGTGAATAGCATACCTTGTTTTTGTTGTTTTTGTGTTTTAAAATTAAACTACTGCTAATCGTTTCCAACCCCCAAGATTTTCAAATTTTGACTAGATTTGCTTGTTTTGACTGGATGATTTCTGCTTTCTAATGCTTTTATTGTGTTGCAAGTTAAATAAATATGTTAGAGAAATTCTTTTTGCTTTAAAGGGGCTTATTGGAAATTGTAAGAACCTAATGTAATAACTGTCCCGTGTCACTACACTACTAAATGCTTACTTAGTATTACAACTACAGGGCAGTTCATCTTAAAAGGTTTTTGAAGTTTTGTAGCCTTCATATTATGGCTTTGGTATTTTGGCAAGGGTTTACTCTTTTAATGTATTCCATTTGTAATGAGTAAGAAAAAAGACGAGCATACTTCATTTGGGATTCAAGTATCATCACAATTGTGTGGGAAGTTTTGTGGTTTACTTATTAAGCATACAAAGAGCTGTTGCTAAAGATTGCATTACTTGTATCATATATTTATCATTAATATGTTTTTATAATGTTTTTCTTTAGATTGACCCTCTTGCTGGAATGGCATCTCTTAGTATAGGTGGTTCAGCTGCCCCTCACACTCAGAGTATGCAGGGTTTTCCTCCAAATTTGGGTTCTGCCTTCAGTACCCCTCAGTCACCAGCAAAAGCATTTCCACCCCTTTCTACTCCAAATCAAACAACTGCATTCAGTGGTATTGGAGGACTTTCATCACAGCTTCCAGGTAAGGGAATGGGTGAGGACGCAAGGTATCTATAATATTCACTGTGCCTTAGTTTGTGGTAAGGGTTTGGTGTGACTTATGATAAGGAAAACTGCTTAAATTAAATTATAAAAATTGGCTTCAACACCCATAGTTGAGCAGAGAAAAACAGCCTATCTAATAAAGAGGGAATATACTAATTGACCACCACACCCTCACAAGATGGTGGTGCCCAGAACCCTTAGCCCCTTCTCACCCAGCCTCAGCCCTCCCTCATCCAGCCTCAGTTCCCCAGTTCCCTCATCCCGCAGGCCAAGGCAGTTGGGGACAATTATGCCTGCAGGGGAGTAGTTAGGAGGCTGGCAGACAGAGTGGTTAGGGGCAATCAGGCAGGCAGGCGAGTGGTTAGAAGCCAGTGTGAGAGGGATGTCTGACTGCTGGTTTAGGCCCGATCCCTGTGGAGGACATCCTGCGAGGGGTCCCAAATTAGAGAGGGTATAGGCTGGGCTGAGGGACTCCCCCTTCCCCATTCATGAATTTCGTGCACTGGGTCTCTAGTACTGTTATAATATTAATTCATTTAAATTACAATTTAAAGCAAATTTACTCTAGTAAGGCCTTAGCAAAGTCCTAGTAATTAGAATACTTTAGTTTTGCTAGAGTTGAGGGAAATAAAGAAGTCCTGGCTCCTGCTAACTTAGTAGCATGAAAGTCTTCAGTTGTTATCATTGAGGGAAAGCAAGTCAGTTCTTATTTTGGCTACCTTATATCTCATATCACATGAGAACGTATAGCTAAAATTTTGCATTTTAATGTTACCAAGAATATCAAGAAATGAATAATTCTAAATGCTAACTAAATTTTGCAGTTTGTTTTTGTCTACTTTTACTAGTTTGGATTTTTTACAAAAGTAAATAGACATTGTAAGATAATTAGTAAAGGCCTTTTAAAATAAGAACTTAAATCTTTGATGTGATTAAAGTGAAGAACATGAGTAATGATAAGACTTCTGGCTGCTTCGTTCTCTCTAGTAGGTGGTCTTGGCACAGGCAGCCTGACCGGTATAGGAACTGGGGCGCTTGGACTCCCTGCCGTGAATAACGACCCTTTTGTGCAGAGGAAACTGGGCACCTCTGGACTGAGCCAGCCTACGTTCCAGCAGAGTAAGATGAAGCCTTGTAAGTGGTAGTGCTGTCTGTGATTGTGAGTGTGACTGAAGACCATGAGCTTTCCTGTCCAACTTGCTGTCTGGAGCTCTCTGGACAAAAACATTGACAAGATATTTAGAGCCATATGTTGATGTACTTCTTAGATCAGTAGGAACAAATTCACAAATTTGAATTACTAAAATGAAAATTTGATGTATCACTCTACCTTGGATCTGGATTGTCAGAACAAAGTGAGGTTAGCATCCTTAGGGGTATTATCCTTACAGTGTGACGAATAATAAAGAAAAAAGTAAAATCCTATATTTAGATTTAACTAATATACTTATCCTAAGTTTTTTTGGTGTGCTTTTTTCGGGGGTGTTGGTTGGTTTATTGCTTTCACAGAAACGAAGGGAGAGGGGGGGGAAAAAGGAGAAATATCAAGGATGAAAGAGATTGATTGGCTGTTCCCACACACCCAGGCATGTGCCCTAACCAGAAATCGAACCATGAGCTCCTGATTCATGGGTTGGTGCTCAACCACGTGAGTCACACTGGCCAGGCAAAATGGTGGTGTTTTTTTAACTAATCCAGAGCAGCCAGGAAGTTTTAGTATTTCTATTTTAGCTTGGCAGTTTATAAAATAATTTATTTTAAGGTTATCACTTCATGACATGTATATAACCTTAATTATATTTAATAAAATAAATATTGTCATATAGTACATGATGTTAAAAAACAAACAAACCACTTTTTAAAGTTTCGCCTCCTTAGTTATCCTAAAGTCAGAGAATACCTCTTTGTACATATCCTTTTTGTGGTTGGGAATATGTACTCACTAGGCAGAATTTGACAGTATTAGTGTGAAAGGCTTGTCTGAATGTTAATGTTCTATAGCATGCTTTGTGTTCATATCAGTATGTCATGCACATGCATTGGTGATTCTTAATATGTTAAATATGATTTTTGTTGTGAAGTAGTTAAGACTTGTTAACCTCGAGTGAGGTTGTATTGAGGGTAAATTCATTGTGAATTTGAACTTTGTGGTCCTTCATGGCATAAAGTCCGGATGAAGAAAATACTTAGAACCATAGTTGTAAGGCAGTTTTGTTAAAATCCTTTACGTGTACCCAGAGCAGCTGAATATTAAAACTTGCCACTTAATACTTCAGTTTGTCTTTCCCCTTAAAATGGAACCTATCTTGGTCTCGCTGGCTCTATGTGTGTGTTACGGGAGTGAAGTAAGAGCCCAATGCCCACTAGTTGCTTTTCTGTTTCTAACAGCGGACTTGTCTCAGGTGTGGCCAGAGGCAAATCAGCACTTTAGTAAAGAGATAGATGATGAAGCAAACAGCTATTTCCAGAGAATATATAATCACCCACCACATCCAACCATGTCTGTTGATGAGGTGAGTGTCTAGGATGATGAAAATCTTTATGGTGTAGGTAAATCTTAAATGCCCCTTGCAAAGCCTTTAGAAATCCAGCCCAAAGTATGTTGATATGTCTGTGCATCATTTAAAATCTTAGCATTTATGTTAAGCTCAGTTTATTGTGAAATAATTTTGCTTAATCTATTAAGGGCATTTTAGGGAGGCTCTTAATAATAGTTTCCTTTGTGTGTATTGTTTTGTCTTGCCTTTTCCAGGTATTAGAAATGCTACAGAGGTTTAAAGACTCTACCATAAAGAGGGAACGAGAAGTATTTAATTGTATGCTACGGAACTTGTTTGAAGAATACCGTTTTTTCCCCCAGTACCCTGATAAAGAGTTACATATAACAGCCTGCCTGTTTGGTGGGATCATTGAAAAAGGACTGGTCACTTACATGGCCCTGGGCCTGGCCCTGCGATATGTTCTTGAAGCCTTACGAAAGCCTTTTGGATCCAAAATGTATTATTTTGGGATTGCTGCACTAGATAGGTTTAAAAATAGGTAAGTGGATAGGTTTCCTTTGAAACTTACTTTTTAAAATATAAGGAAAGGATATATAATAACTGTCATTTATCATCTGGATTTTGCCAAGTCTCATTATTGTAATATGTTAACTAATCAAAATGATTGAAGTAGATGAAGAAGTGAAAACAATTAATTACACCTATCAAATAGGGGCAAGAACAGTAGAAAATGAAATCACAGGGAGAGTTTGTTTATTGAGATACTTTTAGCACAGTGAAACTCACCATTTTAGGTGCATAGTTCTTTGAATTTTGATAAATTTTTTGCAGTTGTGTAACTATCACAATCAAGATACCAAATCTGTCTATCATCCCCAAGAAAATTCTCTTGTTTCCCAGTTGAAGTCTACTGATATGATTTGGTCTAGTTTTTTTCAGATTGCTATTTGAATTGACCCAAGCACAATGTGTATGGGCCTGACTTCTTGCACTTAGCTTGGTACTTTTGAAATTCATCCACTTCACTGCATGGTTCAGTAGGGTTTATTTGTTGCTGACTACTATCCTCTTGTATGGATCAACTAAAATTGTTTCTGTTCACAAAATGTTTCAATCTGGAAACATTTGAGGTTGTTTCCAGATTGCAGTTTTAGTGGCTTATTGTAATCAATTTTAAGTAAAATATGACATTTTAAAACATTTTCTGATGTAAAAGGAGGTGAAATTTATAAATATTTTCCCCCTTCACTTCTGTATTCTTCCCTTTGGCATTATCTTCAAGTAAGGTAGTTAGTTCACAGGCAGAACGAGAGAAACGGCCTAGGTTAGCATTGGGGAGAAAATGTTTGCTAATTGTGCTGCCTCTGTACTTACATGAAATAGTGAATAAATGTTTTGTTGGCAGATTGAAGGACTATCCTCAGTATTGTCAGCACTTGGCTTCTATCAGTCACTTTATGCAATTTCCCCATCATTTACAGGAGGTAAGCATCTACCATACCTGAAACCTCTCTAGTGATTGGAGGGTTTGTATATTTTAATTTGATTTTGGGTGTTAGAAATGGTATTAAGATTTTTTAATGTTTTGCATAATATAGGGACACTTTATTTGTTGCTTTTTTTTGCAGCTTAATAGTAGATTGTGAAAAAATTGCATTCTTGATCTTGTCTAAGCAG
Organism: Vespertilio murinus; assembly: GCA_963924515.1. Taxonomy (NCBI): domain Eukaryota; kingdom Metazoa; phylum Chordata; class Mammalia; order Chiroptera; family Vespertilionidae; genus Vespertilio; species Vespertilio murinus. The sequence goes on along the minus strand of OZ004716.1, from coordinate 6,204,324 downwards.
TGGTTTTGCTTGATTTAATAAAAGGCTTTTACTAGTCTTTTAGTCTGATAATTCTATCAAAGAATAGACAACTTTTACTGTATTATTAAGATAAACTTGGTTGGGTTTTAAAAAGGATTTGGAATTGGAATCTTTTTTTAAATTATTTTTTTAAATTTATTAAGGTGTTATATGTGTACATAGCTTACCATTGCCCCCCCCCCCCCCCCTCCCATTCATGCCCTCCCTCCTGGAAAAGCAAGATGTGAGAACAGGATTACCACAGTCAAATGTGTTTGGAATTAAGAGCCAGGAATATGGGGCTTAGAAGACTGGAGCTCAAGAGAGGTGGCATAGAAGTGATCACACCGAACAGTGGTTTCTGGTACCCACTGTAGCAAGAGAGCCAGAGAGGGAGAGGTCATTGGCCATATTTCTGTACTTTTCAAATATGTTGATAGTAGTTTTTGTTTTGACAGGAATAGATTGTTGAAAATAGTATCAAGAACCCTTTGTCAGTCCTCTAAATGAAGGGGGGGAGGGGGACCACCAAACCCGCCCTGGGACATCCATCCAGTATCATTGCTTACCTTCTAGTGGCTTGGCAGTACTTAGTGTGTTGTTTTTTTGTTTTGTTTTTTTAATATATTTTTATTAATTTTTTACAGAGAGTAAGGGAGAGGGATAGAGAGTTAGAAACATCGATGAGAGAAAACCATCGATCAGCTGTCTCTTGCACACCCCCTACTGGGAATGCGCCCCCAACCAACATACATGCCCTTGACCGGAATTGAACCTGGGACCTTTCAGTCTACAGGCTGACGCTCTATCCACTGAGCCAAACCGGTTTTGGCATGTAGTGTGTTTTTGTTTGGTAGTTATAGCTTTACAGAATGGTAACTCACAATGCAGTGTGTATTTTAGGCCTTAGGTTTCTCATCAGCATACAATAAAAAGATCAGTCTATTATATAAATTTAAATAAATGGATTTATATAATAGACTTTACAAAATGGATTTATATAATAGATCTTTAAAGCGATTTAAAGAAATTTATATGCAGGTGCCTGTGGCTGCTTTTTTGAAAATTATTTTGCTAGGCTAATTCTTTCATAAATATTAATACTTTACCCACAGTAACTAGTATATACACATAAATATTATACATTTGAGAATATGGTTCATGGAGTAAGGGGGATAGATGAACCAAAAGAATACTCTAGTGAAGTCTAGCCTCTCAGAAATACGCGGATTGTAATTTTAAAATTTTTTTAAAGAATTCTTTTAAAATGTGTTTTTCTCTCCCTACCCCTATAGTATATCGAGTATGGACAGCAATCTAGAGACCCCCCTGTGAAAATGCAGGGCTCTATCACCACCCCCGGAAGTATTGCACTGGCTCAGGCCCAGGCTCAGGCCCAGGTTCCCACAAAAGCACCTCTTGCTGGGCAGGTTAGCACCATGGTAACGACCTCAACCACCACCACTGTTGCAAAGACGGTTACAGTCACCAGGCCTACTGGAGTCAGCTTTAAGAAAGATGTGCCAGTAAGTAGGTCTATTTTTTGTCTCTTCCAGAATTTATTTATTTTTATATATATATATATATATATATATATATATATATATATATATTTGATTTTACACAGAGATGAATTGAGAGGGATAGAGAGTTAGAAACATCGATGAGAGAGACACATCGACCAGCTGCCTCCTGCACACCCCCCACCGGGGATGTGCCCACAACCAAGGTACATGCCCTTGACCGGAATCGAACCTGGGACCCGTTAGTCCACAGGCCGACACTCCATCCACTGAGCCAAACTGGTCTTGGCTCAGAATTTATATTTTAATATGTGCATTGTGAGCATGTATTTTAATATTATATAAACACGACTACTGAAAAAGTTGAAAAGACCAGCATTTCTCCCTTTGTATCTCCCTCAGATTTCCCAGAGGCACCCACTATGAATAAGCTAACGTACTAGCCAACTTCAGTGCACTCATATACCATGTGTACTTTTAAAAATATTTGTATTGATTTCAGAGAGGAAGAGAGAGAAAGAAAAACATCAATGATGAGAGGGAATTATTAATTGGCTGCCTCCCACACATCTCCTACTGGGGACCAAGCCCACAACCTGGGCATGTGCCCTTGACCGGAATCAAACCGGGACCCTTGAGTCCATAGGCTGACGCTCTATCCTCTGAGTCAAACTGGCTATTGCCCACGTGAACTTTTTATACTAAAGGAATTTGTATACATTTTTTCCTGGATATGTCAACTAAGCATTTTAATCTGTTTATGTACTTTATTTCTTTAGCCTTCTATTAATACTACAAATATAGATACGTTGCTTGTGGCCACAGATCAAACTGAAAGAATTGTAGAGCCCCCTGAAAATATCCAAGAGAAAATTGCTTTTATCTTCAACAATCTCTCTCAGTCGAATATGACACAAAAGGTGAGCATGGAGCATATCCCTTACAAATGCGCTCTATTGGTATCTCTAGTAAATAGTTTGGGGGGGGGGTTACATTCTGTATACTTTTTAATATTCACTTAACTTTAAAGGTAGAGGTAATAGAATCAAAACAAAGGGGAGGTGGATATATAACAATGTGTGTGGTTTTGTAGATGTTAAATAGAATTAGTTTTAAATGTATTGTTTTGCAGTGAGTTACAGGCATTTTAAAATAAACTTCATGATCTCATGATGGTGGAAGGTTTTCTGTACTTCTAGTCACAACTCCTGTTCCTCCCAGAGACCATGCAGAGCATTTATTAGGAGTCTAATCACAGGTAGCCCTGTGAAAAGCATAAGGAGTGTTGCTTCCCTTGCAAGATTATATGCTAAGGCAATTAGAAATGCCTCTTTTGGCCAGTAGGATTAGGTTAAACAAGTGGGTTATATGCAAGTACTACCTTTTAAAATCCCATCATAATTGAATTGAGGTTAGGGGTAGGGTGGAACTAAAGCTTTTTACTATCCTTTCTGGAAAAGAGGCATCAAATTTTACAGATGATTCCTGGAAATAGAAATAAGGAAAACATAATTCTGATGTTAGGTCTTTTAATGGCAGGTTGTAGATTAGTAATTTATCTTCTTTTGGTCAAATGGAGAGTTGGGTAAGATGCGGATGTTTTATAATTTTAAAGTTGAAAGCTACCACAGGTGTTTGTACTAATCACCCACAGTTTATGGTACTGAACACAGTATATGTCATGGCATCTGTCTGATGTGGGAGAGAGACGTAGCATAGTGATTTGATTTAGCACATAATTTTGCAAGGAGCCATATGCTATAGTATTGTTCTCAGAAACAAAACACATAACTGTATTTTACAATCTTTTAATTATGTATTTTCTGTGTCATTGGTTGGCTAGGTTGAAGAACTAAAGGAAACAGTGAAGGAAGAATTCATGCCTTGGGTTTCACAATACCTGGTTATGAAGAGAGTCAGTATTGAGCCAAACTTTCACAGCCTGTATTCAAACTTCCTTGACACACTGAAGAATCCTGAATTTAATAAGATGGTTCTAACTGAGACTTACAGAAACATCAAAGTAAGTTTAGTTTTTGTACTTCTATTCTTTTCCTGTTTTGATTATGGAAATAATTGATTGTACAGACAGAATGTGGAGGGGGGGAGAGTGCTGCTGTTTTTCTACATGTCTATGAAACTGCTCTAGCATTTGTTTCAAATATATAACTAAATTTCATGAAGAATTTAGTCTTATAAACATACTGTGTGTACTTAGGAAGTAACTACTATTCTGAATTGTTTACATTATTCATGTTTTTTCTTTATCCTATGAATGTTTGTAACTTGCTCCCCTGCGCCCCCCTCCCATATTTGCAATATGCTCTTAGCTGTAGTCCCTTAGTTTTGTTTTTTAATAGTCTTAATAGAAAGTCATTGTATGAGTATATGGATATTTAGGTAATTAACTTTAACTATTACAGAAACAGTGCTGCAGTGAATGTTTTCTTTTATGTCTTAAGTGCCAGATATCTCTCAACTCTAGACCTGTTTGTGTACTATTTACTGTTAAGGATTCTCAGCAGTTTATTTTAAGGTCAAACTCTTCCCGAGTGAATGCTTGTTCCAGAAAACTCAAGTATTTTATTTCTTGAACCAGCATACAGCTATGGTCATTCTTTGCAGAATAACGTGGGACATCAGCTGAGGAGCAGGCACTATATTTAAACCTGTATATGGGCATTCTCCCCATTCTAGGTTACGCTGTAGTGCAAAAGAATTCCTGGCTCTTTTCTGTTGCACAGCTGTCATTGCCATTCTGCTGTTGCTGGATGGAGTTAAGGAACATAACTTTAGTCAGCCTTTATTATCTGACTAGAGGGCCAGTGCATGAAATTTACCAGTATCCATCTATGTTAAAAACAGCCCCCTCGGGGATGTCCTACTGACGGTTTTGGCCAGTTCCCTGCGGGGAGTGGGCCTCAGCCAGCAGTTGGGCATCCTTAGTGCTGCTGCAGAAGAGGAGGGAGAGGCTCACCAGCCACGGGCCTGGCTCAGAGCTGGCTGAGAGGCACTCTCCCTGTGGGAGCGCTCTGACTGACTACTGGGGGCAGCTCCTGCGTTGATTTGCATATTAGCCTTTTATTACATAGGATTATATAGTTAGTAAGAATGGTTGGGATATATGAAAACTTCCACACACTTGAGAGCAAAATCTCAAGGTAATTTCGAACAGAATTTTAAATTATAAATTTTAATTTATCTGATGCTTCTGTTCCCCTTATGAAGAGAAAGTACTGGAAAATCAATGGAATGGATTTGAATTTCCTAGAAATTTGCAAAGTGTAGTGTATATGCTATATTATACTGTATTTCAGAGAGTTACCTTGTTTCCAGAGATATACAATGATCTGGAAAAGGCTACAATATGCAAAAGAGATTGTGATCTTGGTTACATTTCTCCTTATGTCTGTCATTTTGAAGGACTTAGAAGCATGGAACAACTTTCTTTTCTTTTCTTTCTTTCTTTCTTTCTTTCTTTCTTTCTTTCTTTCTTTCTTTCTAGAATTTTCATTTGAATTGCAGTTGGGTCTCTGCTTCAATCTACCTAACGTTTTCAGACTTTTAAAATACTTTTCTGTGGAAGCATACATCACACTTTTAACCTTGTGTATACTTGTATTGTGTGTGATGAAGTTATATGACCTATTAAAAATAAAATGTAAAGAAAGGCATGAATAGGTAAAAAGGTCACTGAACACACAAAATAGTGCTATGATAGTATGAAATAGATCTACTTTGAGGGCATGTTTTCATAATTGATGACTTGTTTTTTTTATTGTTTCCCCCCCATCAGCATTTATCCCCTCTATGCCCTCTTTCACCTCCTTCTTACACCCCCCCCCCCAATACTGTTGTCCATGTCCATGATTGATGGCTTGTTTTTAACGTAGAATAATGGAATTCTCTCTCTATTTAAGTTGTTTTTCCCCCCATAAGCCCATTTTCATATCTTTCTAAATCCTGCTTTATTTCTCTCCCTCCTCCCCCGCCCCCCTTAGGTGCTCTTGACCTCTGATAAAGCTGCAGCCAATTTTTCAGATCGTTCTTTGCTGAAGAACTTGGGACACTGGCTAGGAATGATCACACTAGCTAAGAATAAACCCATCCTACATACTGTGAGTTCAGCTAAAAGTTTATATAAAACTTAAGAATGTTCATATAGCATATTATGTCTAAAAGTCTTTATTTGGGGCTATTTTAACAAATGGGTTCTTGTAAGAGTTTGGTCCATGTTTTGAATCCCTAACTGCATGCTCATGACCCCACATCACTTATGGGGATGCACAAAAGCCAGTAGGTTATGATTGTCACTACTTTTTTTATAAGGCAAAAGTCGGATATTACTTTGATTTCTCTTTTGAGGATAAGTTTAGCACAGTGTTCTTTGTGTACTTTGTGAAGAGTTTTGAAGTATATTCCTAGCTTTTAAAAATACAATTTCTCCCCCATAGGACTTGGATGTAAAATCTTTGCTGCTAGAGGCTTACGTTAAAGGGCAGCAGGAATTGCTCTATGTGGTGCCCTTCGTTGCCAAAGTTTTAGAGTCTAGCATTCGTAGCGTGGTGAGTAGATTTTAATATTTTATTAATGGCTAAATTGTAAGTTAATTTCAGCACAGGGTCAAGAAATTATGTCCCTAGTTCAATCAGTATTCCCTGGAAAAGTTGTATTTCTAATGTGGAGGCTGAGTGAATTAAAGGTTTAATATCTAATAAATGGGTGGCTTTGAGTTTTGGTGTTTTTCTGAAATTTTATATATAAGGCTAGGGGTTTTGTGGGAGCACTTAATACTTATAGCCACATAAATATACATGCCTAACTATTTTAAATTACGCAAATTGAAGTGATGTGGGGTCCAGTTTAACATAATAGATTTTCTTTAGGTTTTTAGGCCACCCAACCCCTGGACAATGGCAATTATGAATGTATTAGCTGAGCTACATCAGGAACACGACTTAAAGGTAAATTTGTTGCTTCTTATCCTTTGGAACATTCTCTGTTTTCACATTATTAAAAGTTTAGAGAGGTAGAGTATTGGGGGAAGAGCATTGTAACAATACGGTAAATCATTTATGTTATAAATAAAGCTAAAGTTTTACTTCAAAAATTCTAATCGAATATTGGAATTATGCAGTTAAACTTGAAGTTTGAGATTGAGGTCCTCTGCAAGAACCTTGCATTAGACATCAACGAGCTAAAACCCGGAAACCTCCTGAAGGATAAAGATCGCCTCAAGAACTTGGATGAGCAGCTCTCTGCCCCAAAGAAAGATGTCAAGCAGCCGGAAGAACTTCCTCCCATCACAACCACAAGTAAGTATAATATTTCTTAAATGGTACATTTTCATGCATATAACAAGTAATAGTTGAACATTGTGCTGCTGAAACTTTTGTATACTTTTTGGTGGGCATTCTAATTATTAAGGAAATGTTATCAATGTCTAGACATTGTCGTGCCATATTAGAGTATATCTGAGTAATTCATGTGGCATTCTTAATTAAATCTGTTACTTAGATTGTGTGAGATTTCAGAAAGAATTCAGTGGCATGACAACCTGTGTTACTCCTCAAATCTGGGGATGACCGGACCATGCAGACCTCCTGGGGGATTGGATTATTGTATGAAGGCCAAGATGATTTTAAGTGCTGGGCAACAGAGATGGTTGGGAGGTGTGGTTAGAATAAACCAGCTTCTCTCGCTCTCGCTTTCGCTCTCGCTCTCAGCCCTCAGTAGCTAAGAATTCCCAGGGGAAACCAGGGAACATCCTTGATTGAAAATAGAATAATCCAAGGTGTAGGCCTACTAATGCTGCATAACCTCCTAAGTGATTTCTGTGCTATGGGCACTGGCACTGACGTAATTTTACATAGTTGGTTAAAATGACAGAATTCTTATGATAATTCAGGGTAGGGAAGATGTGGCCTTTGCCATTCTCTAATCCAGTTTAATGAAATAAAAGCTACTTGATGCCCTGCCAGTTTTATAGTAAAGTCAAAAAACGTGCTATTTTTATTAGCTCTTATTTTGTGTCTTTACTTTTAGCAACGTCTACAACACCAGCTACTAGTACCACCTGCACAGCCACTGTTCCGCCACAGCCACAGTACAGCTATCATGACATCAATGTCTATTCCCTTGCAGGCCTGGCTCCACATATTACTTTAAACCCAACAGTAAGTAAACATCATCTCATCCCCAAACTTCTGCTTTGTGACACTGGTTACCTTCCCTTTTCCCCTTCTTCCTGGATTGCTAGGTTGTAGATTTTTGTGCAGAGAACAGGGACTGGGCACTGCTGTGTAGTACAGCTGCGATGTTTTCTACTCTAAAAACAATCATTGTGACTAGGTATCATTTCAATTGGTTCAGCATATCCAAATTCATGATTAAATTCAATACAGCTGGCTCCCTATCCAAACCAGAGAGGCCCCTGCCCTATTAGGATGGTAAAAATTTGTAACCCTCCATGACCCTCAACCCAATGTATGAGTTTTATTTCGACAAAGAGACTGATGGAAAAGTGAGTACTAATGAAGATCTGGTCTTTGATATTTTTCTTGCACCTGATATCTAGCCTATCTCAAATGGAAGGAATTTGTAAATGTCTGCAATGACTACCTCTTGTTTGCTAAATACCTGTGAAATGAAATTCGCTTAGATGCTATCAAAACCAAACCAAACCGAAGGACAGCTGTGCCCGGCTGGTGTAGCTCAGTGGTTGAGCGTCAGTCTATGAACTAGGAGGTCACAGTTCGATTCTTGTCAGGGCACAGGCTGGGTTTTGGACTTGACCCTGGTTGAGGGTGTGGAGGATGCAACCGATCAATGATTCTCTCATCGTTGAAGTCTCCCCTTCTCTGAAATCAATAAAAATATGTTGTGTGTGTTTTGTTTTGTTTTTTAAAGCTGACAATATATGGTGGGGCAAACATAGGTTTCTAGTTGTGAGTACGTAAAACAATTTATTATTAATTGTATTATTTTCCATATAAATGTACTTTTGCCCCACCCTGTACAGTCACAGTCTGTAAGAATTCCTTGGCTCAGGTCAGACGAGTCTCAGTATACAGTATAGCTTTTGCTCTTTATTTTCATTAGCATGTCACCTTACCTTTGCATTAAGCCATTTTTAGACAGGAGCTGAAACCGAGCTGATTCATTCGTGTGTATAAATCTCCAGGGTAAGGCCTAGAAGTAGCTTTATTCTTTGTTTCTGTGCCCTGGTTCTGGGAGGCAGTCTGGGCTAACTTTATAAGTAACGTCCCATCGATCTTTATAAGTAATTTACCATCCTTTATTTAAAGGTTGTGTTTTACTGTCTATATTCAGAGTGATAATTGATTATCCTCTACCTTTTATTATGTTTAACATTTGTTTAGTTTAGAATCAGATACTTGGAGTTTTTATGGTCTTTGCTTTTTAGAAAATGTTCACAAATACAGGAGTAACATTATTAATCCATTGACCATTTGGATTTAAAGGACTTGAAAACATTTTAAAGAGATCATTTTAACCTGATATTTCTTGTTTTATATAGATGTGCACTTAGTTTTTGAAAGAAAAATCTAGATCTAGAAATTGTGATACCTCTTTATATTCTCAGTAATCCAAATACTTTTGTGTTCATGAATATTTTTAAGAAAAAATTCAGTAAGGTAAAGAGACCAAGTGAGTATTAGGGCATAGTTTCTACCAGAGAAAAAAATAAGAAAATCTGTTGAGCAGAGGCTTCAGTGTATGATTATGCAAAATTCTTGTATTTCTGAGGAATTATTTGTAGCAATAAAAAATTTTGTAGAAAGCGTTTTCTCTGTAAACTTGTTTATTTTTCCATTTCCCCAACTAAAGAAATTACTATTTAAATGAGTACTTGAGTGACATACTTTAACTAAATAAGTAGTGTATCTTTGAGTAGGTAATGTATCTTGTAATGAACAATAGGACTTTAAAAAAATCAAAAACGAATATTACCTTGCATCACAAGGTATGCTGAATGCTACTTCCTCTTTGTAGCCCAGCTTTTGATCCTGGGCTTTTTATTGATTAATTTAAAGTAGAAATTGGTAGTTATGATTAACTTTGAAGTGATTGTAAAATAAATCATGGGTGTGACTACTGATAGAAATTGGGTTGTCTTATTTAAACAAGCTGTTGACTTGTTTTCCCTTCCTAGATTCCCTTGTTTCAGGCCCATCCACAGTTGAAGCAGTGCGTGCGCCAAGCAATTGAACGGGCTGTTCAGGAGCTGGTCCATCCTGTGGTGGATCGATCCATTAAGATCGCCATGACCACTTGTGAACAAATAGTCAGGAAGGATTTTGCCCTGGATTCTGAGGAATCTCGGATGCGAATAGCAGCTCATCACATGATGCGTAACCTGACGGCCGGAATGGCTATGATTACCTGCAGGGAGCCTTTGCTCATGAGCATATCCACCAACCTGAAAAACAGCTTTGCCTCCGCCCTTCGCGTAAGTTGGTTACTTCTGTGCGGCAGTACAAGGCTGATTGCTGCTGTCAGAGCTTCCTCTCTGTGCATTTGTACTCACTCTGACAGTCGCCATGTTTGTTTGATGTCTTCCTTTCTCATAGATTAAGTTCTGTGAGGTGAAGCGTCATGTCTTTTGTTCACTCCTGTATCTTCAGTACAATGTGTGGCAGATAGTAGATACTCAAATAGTTATTCTTTAAATGAAAATTTTAAAAATGCAACTTGATTCAGATTACCATGAAGAATTTAAGTTAAAACACTTGGAGTAGAATGGCACAAAATATTTAAAATAATGTCATATGTACCTACATACTGCACAAGTAATTTAGTTATTAACTTTGGGTCTCAGATATTATGGTTGCAATGCTTTTGTTTACTGTTTTTCTGTTTTCATATTTTTTACTATTGTCACAACAATCTGGTAAAATGTTTTGGGTGAGTTGTATTTTCACCTTTCTTAAAGGATAAAGAAGAATGTTAGACTATTTCATACTCATAGCTAATGGGTCATAAGTAAAGTCAGAACTTTTAAATTCATATGTCTGAGCACTGAATTTCCTATTACCTATCTGCCTGTCCACAGAAAACTTGAAATCCTTTTCTTTCATCTCTCCTCCCAATAGACTGCGTCCCCACAACAAAGGGAAATGATGGACCAGGCAGCTGCCCAGTTGGCGCAGGACAATTGTGAGTTAGCCTGCTGTTTCATCCAGAAGACGGCGGTGGAGAAAGCGGGCCCTGAGATGGACAAGAGATTAGCAACTGTAAGTGGTTAGCATTTGCCTCTTAAGGATTTTTTTTTTTTTTTTTTTTTAGTATTTAAGAAAGTACCTCATAACAAGAACCTCAGTGACTTTGTTTTATTTGCAGGAGTTTGAGCTGAGAAAACATGCCAGGCAAGAAGGGCGAAGGTACTGCGACCCTGTTGTGTTAACATACCAAGCGGAACGGATGCCGGAGCAAATAAGATTGAAAGTGAGAACCGGCGCTCTGTTTCTCCCTTTGTTTTCTTTCTGTTCTTGAAGCTTCAACGCCTCACCAGGACTAGGGCAGTGGGGTTAGGGTTAGGTTTAGGGCAGTGGTCGGCAAACTACGGCTTACAAGCCACATCTGGCTCTTTGGGCCCTTGGGTGTGGTTTGTCCTCAAAGTACATGTGGGTGCGCACGTACAGTGCGATTGAAACTTCGTGGCCCATGCGCAGAAGTCGGTTTTCGGCTCTCAAGAGAAATTTCAATCGTTGTACTGCTGACATTTGGCTCTGTTGGCTAGTGAGTTTGCAGATCACTGGGTTAGGGTTTTAGAGAAAGTATCTCGCCTCAGTAGTTTTACTAAAAGGGAACCTGTGCAGAAGGTATAGGCGTAGCTTCATTGTGTGGCCCAGTTGTTGAAGTACTACTGGAAAGTGTTCATGTGCCTGTTGGTTTTCGGTCTTCCTTTTGGGTACTTGGGTTTTTGTTGCAAATTGCTTATGCTTATTGGTGACAAGAAGATGGTGAAAATCTGATCTTTTAAAAATCAGCTCCATTGGAAAATTGGCAGTGCTGTGGTCCTATTTGAGGCATGTTCCAGTGGAAAAACTCTTAATTTATAAATGAGGGTGACTGACAGGATTGTGACATGGTAAACACTGTATGTGCGCACATGCACGCACACACATGCATACTCAGTTGTGCTATTACATGCTGTACTCCTTGGCTTACTTCCATGCAAATTTGCCCCTTTCAAAAAATTTCCTTTGATTATAAAGAGGATCCTGTCAAACTAGGTTTTTTTCTTCCAAGGTTGGTGGTGTGGACCCAAAGCAGTTGGCTGTTTATGAAGAATTTGCACGCAATGTGCCTGGTTTTTTGCCTACGAATGATTTAAGTCAGCCCACAGGATTTTTAGCTCAACCCATGAAGGTAAAGAGTTGCTTTGGATTACATTGGAGTTTTACAGTATAATTTGAGTGTTTTTATCTAACTTGTAACTTGCTTCCTAGGAACTTAAAGGGGGTGGGGGTGGGGAGATACACAGTTTTTGTTGAGTATAAGTATTCTCTGTATAAGATCAACATAGCATACAGAGGATTTTTCCCCTCCTCTAATATCCATGAGGTTGATTTTTCTTTCATGATTAGGAGGAATTTACATAGCTTCCCTGTTAATTTTTAAACCATCATTTACAGAAAAATAACCATTTAAATATAGGTTGCTGACCTTGATGTTCTAATCACTCTTACACAGAGTGTGACCATAGTACAGCCATTAAAATCAGAAAGGTAATGCTGATACATTACTCTATAATCCTTAGACTTCGTTCAGGTTTTACAAAGTGTGCCTTCATATATATATATTAAATGTTTCCACTGATTTTAGAGAGAGGCAAAGGGAGAGAAACATCAATGTAGAAACATTGATCGGTTGCCTCCAATATGTGCCCTGACCAGGGATCAAACATACAAGCTGGGTATGTGTTCTGAATGGAAATCCGATCCTGCCACCTTTTGGTACACAGGACAGCATCAGTTCACTGAGCCACACCTTCCATGGTTTGGTGGGGGGTGGGGTGGGAGGGAGACTCCAGTTGGTACATGCGCCAATGAAAAATCTTTAAAATGTTTATTTCTGCCTAAACCGGTTTGGCTCAGTGGACAGAGTGTCGACCGTGGACTGAAAGGTCCCTAGTTTGATTCCTGTCAAGGGATGTACCTTGGTTGCGGGCACATCCTCGGTGGGGGGTGTGCAGGAGGCAGCTGATCGATATTTCTCTCTCATTGATGTTTCTAGCTCTCTCTATCCATCTCCCTCTCTGTAAAAAAATCTATAAAATATATATTTTTAAAATGTTTCTTTTTTGGTAATTTTCTTCTCTAAAACAGCAAGCTTGGGCAACAGATGATGTAGCTCAAATTTATGACAAGTGCATTACAGAACTAGAGCAGCACCTACATGCCATCCCACCAACTTTGGCCATGAACCCTCAAGCTCAAGCTCTTAGAAGTCTTCTGGAGGTTGTTGTGTTATCTCGAAACTCTCGGGATGCCATAGCTGCTCTTGGATTGCTCCAGAAGGTTAGTTCTTAAACTATAACTTCCAGAAAAAACTAGGCTTGTAAATACCCAGAGACCTGCACTATTATCTATTTAAGTTACATTTAAGATTTTAAAAGTTAATAAAAAGCAAGGTCTGTTCTGTACCAAGCATGTGATTTTCTCCAGAATAGAATATAGTCATGGCAGTTAAAACCAGTGAAGTGGAACGTGTCTTTTGGCATGATTTTTTTTGGAAATAAGATTATTCAAGAAATTTTTAAAAAGCCCTTTAGATTTTGAGGGACACATTGATCCAAGTGTTTGAGTAATGGGGTACGGGGTAGGTGAAAAGCTTTGAATTTTGACTATGAAGGGACAGTGGAGTCTTACTTAGATGATAGTGAAGAACCTAAAGTGAGCATAAACCAGTTAGTATTTAGATAGCATGTGTGTTAGGTGATTAAAAAGGACTTTGGTGATTGGAGAGATTGTTAACTCTGGGCTCTAGAAGGCATTTTGTAGTTTGCATTCGGGTTTGGTTTTTGGCTTTGATAGTTGTGCTGAGTACCATATTTTCCTTGGTCCTGAACCCTTTTTTTCTTTCATAGGCTGTAGAGGGCTTACTAGATGCCACAAGTGGCGCTGATGCTGACCTGCTACTGCGCTACAGGGAATGCCACCTCTTGGTCTTGAAGGCTCTTCAAGACGGCCGTGCGTATGGGTCTCCGTGGTGTAACAAACAGATCACAAGGTCAGTGGCTGTCTCAGAAGAGTAACGTTTATTGGGCTGCCTTCTGATATCCATGGCCCAGTCTAGGTCTAGAGCTTTCTCTTTAATCTGGAGGCTAAATGGGACATTTGGAATTTCTAATTCTAAATAATAAGAATTGTTCGATGGTTGTCCTTTTCCCATCTGCTGCCCATGACAGATAGAGAAAACCAGTACCTTGCTTTGGGGGATAAGTTGTAGGTCGTTGGTTTTAAAAGACTTCATTGATTTTATAGCAGTGGTTTTGATATATGAGTAATTTAATGTATTAAATGGAATGCCTTTTTTTTTTTTTTAAAGAGAGTGAGAGGAAGGAAGGGAGAGGGAAGGAGGGAGGGAGGAACATTTATCAGCTGTTTCCTACACATCCCTTTCCAGGGATGGAACCTGAAACCCAGGCCTGTGCCCTGACTAGGAATCAAACATTCGGCCTTTTAGTACACAGGACAACCCAACCAACTGAACCGCACTGGCCAGGGCTGGAATACTTTGTTTTCTAGGTTTTGAAAGCAAAGCTTGTGTTTTAACACTGTATCTTTGCTCAGACAGTTATCTCCATAACTCACAGAAACCGAAAATATCATCATCATTTACCTGTCTCTTCTACTCCATTGCTGGCTATTTTGAGTCGTGAATATTGATTTGCAAATTGGATCACAAGACGTTCTTAATTTGGAATAAATTATCATTTAATAAAATGGACTGTTTTGCTCTAGCTGGTTTGGTTCAGTGAATAGAGTGTCAGCCTGTGGACTGAAGGGTCTGTTTGATTTCGGCCAAGGGCACATGCCTGGGTTGCAGGCTTGATCCCCAGTAGGGGGCATGCAGGAGGCAGCCAATCAGTGATTTTCACTCATCGTTGATGTTTCTATCTCTCTATCCCTATCCCTTCCTCTCTAAGATCAATAAAAATGTGTATTTTTAAAAATGGGCTGTTTTATCTGATTCAGTTTAGTTAAGCCTATATAAATAAAGAAATACTGGCTTTTTCTAGGTGCCTAATTGAATGTCGGGATGAATATAAATATAATGTGGAGGCGGTGGAGTTGCTAATTCGCAATCATTTGGTTAATATGCAGCAGTATGATCTTCACCTAGCTCAGGTATGGAAGGAGTTTTCTTAAACAGGAGAAGGGGCTCTGGCAGTTTGGAAAGTGTGTTTACTGTATAACTGTTGTTTTCTTACATTGTGCTTTCTGTGTTGCCAGTCAATGGAGAATGGTTTAAACTACATGGCTGTTGCGTTTGCTATGCAATTGGTAAAAATCCTGCTGGTGGATGAGAGGAGTGTTGCCCATATTACTGAGGCTGATCTCTTCCACACCATTGAAACCCTCATGAGAATCAATGCTCACTCCAGAGGCAACGCCCCCGAAGGGTGAGGATGAAATGTTTGGGATTTGTGGATCCAGCATTCTAAGAAAGCTTTGGAAATGAATGTGCAGACTTACTAACATTACCTATTATAACTGCTTTACCTACAACATATGGGAAGCTTTAGAGAGGCTTAATACTGTCCCTTGAAGTATGAAAGCTTAACTAACTGCCCAGCCGTCTTGCTGTACAGCAGTACATGCAGTATTATTATTAGACTTGTGTCAGAGTCTTATGCTTAAGTCCTGGCTCTGCCACTTAAAATCTGTTTCCTTTTAGGCAAGTTGATTTACCCTCCCTGAAGCCTATTTCTTGTGTAAGATGGAAATAATATTTCAAAGAGCTGTTGAGAATTAAGATAACATAAATCATGTCATATAGTAGGTACACTGTACTGAATATCATATTCTAGGTATTCAGTGAATACTTGTTGACAACATCAGCTCCATTTCAGTGAGCACTGATTTTTTGTGTGTGTGTGGTTTTTTTTGGTAAAAAAGTCATTCATTTGCATATTGTGTCCTCATGAGTAAATAGAAAGGAAGAGACCAAGGATAGTTTTGTTTAAATATAGAAATAATAAAGTGATCATCACTCTTGTGGTTTCTAAATAAGCAAATTGTCCAACTGTATGTCTGTGAAATCACAATCCTGGGTAGACTGATTTTCACTCTGGATTTATTGTACTAGATTGCCCCAGCTGATGGAAGTAGTGCGATCCAACTATGAAGCAATGATTGATCGTGCTCATGGAGGCCCTAACTTTATGATGCATTCTGGGATCTCTCAAGCCTCAGAGTATGATGATCCTCCAGGCCTGAGGGAAAAGGCAGAGTATCTTCTGAGGGAATGGGTGAATCTCTACCATTCAGCAGCAGCTGGCCGTGACAGTACCAAAGCTTTCTCTGCGTTTGTTGGACAGGTAGAGCTTTTGGAAAGAAAGGTGCTTTTTATTCAACATAAGTAGGATGTGATACCTCCAATATTAAAGCTCAGTATTATGTACCTGTGGTCAGACAGTTACCTCCATACTCATGTAAACCGAAAATATCATCTTCATTTACCCTGTTAAATTGATAGAGCTTATTTGTTTCATCATCAGTCACTAAGAACTAAAGTCAACAATCCTACTTGTCCCCTTCAATTCTATTTATCTTATTTCAATTGTCATAGCTACAAAGTACAATGGGTCAAATAATGAATCATGAAATTACCATGTGTGTATATAGTAATTTTACTAGCTTGAGAATCATCAGTGATGAGATTATGAGCTAATAAGTCCTCACAGCAACCCATGTTTTAAAAATAAGAAAATACAACAAACCAGAACTTAAACTATTTTAAATGGTAGCACTTTTTATTGTATTTTCTAAAGTAAGTAGCTGATCTAACTAAAATTGGTTAACATGTTCTTTTTGGGAAATAATTTCCAGTATTTATATTCATTCACTCAATTTTATCTAAACTGAACTTTGAGTTCAAGTGCTAGGAAAGAAGTATGGAGCTAAAATCTAGGTTTGGCAGGAATAGCTGTGAAGAGGATGGACAGGAAAAAATGTAGAAGGAGAGCCATGGTATTATCATTTAGCATTCTGTTTTTTATCTCAGGGCTGTTTTCAGCCTTTATGCAGGGATTCGGACTCAGTAGTCAGTGTGTCCTAATCATTACTTGGCTGGCAAGAATGGAATCTTTTTCCTGAACTGGCCTTAGAATTCCTTTAGTCAAACTCTTCTAATGTTTGGAAGATATATCTGCTTATTTCTGTGGACTGACCATTGTATTTCTTCAGACTGAGACCAAAGCTTATGGGTGCAGCAAAGAAAGATCATAGATTAGATCTATTAATAAATGACAATTGAATGTGGAAGAGCTGATTTGAATTTTAGAAGATAGAAATTCTATTTACTTTTCAAGATGAGCATTACTTAGTAAAGTCATACTAAGTAACTTTCTCCTCTTAAAGAATCCAGGGAATTAGAAAAGACATAACTATTGAGAAGCTGTTACTGCATGTTTATAGTTTGATTTCTCATTTGGATGGAAGAATTTTGAATCAATTGGCTTTTGAGATTATCGGTATTTCATGGGTATGGATATGGCACCTGTCTCAGCTCTTCCTGTTGGCTTTTTATTAGCTCTCATTTCCTCTCTCCGTTTGTAAAAGATAATGTATTATGCTTTCCTCTTTTGCGTCCTTTTGGGAATTCTTATGCTCCATCTTGATTATAGCAATCTGTCTGTATTTTCTCTCCCCTGTTAATTTTTCAAATTTCAATGTACATAAGTCCCTTTGCTGGCCTTCTGTCTTGTCTAGGGTACATGATTGTCAATTCAGCTGCTTCATTGCTTATCAAGACACAGTTAAGGTTTCCAAGATAATAGTCACGTGTTTCTCCTGGGCGTGGTTTCTTTGTTTAGTAAGCACTGACCTCTTCCCTCTGCTGCTGGAATGCTTTTACACTGTCTTCTTTCCTCCTGGCCAATAACTTTCCTGCTGCCGCACTTCCAGATCATATGTCGTAAAGTTTGTACTTGATCCTTTTTGAAAAAATAAACTTGTCCTCTTCACTTTATTTTAACTGAATTTTATATTAAAATGGCTTATTGTACATTAAAATAACTGGGAATGAGCTGCAGGTGTTTTTATTGGGTTCTTTCTTATACAGATTATTTCTTGATTTTCCTGGTGAAGCCAGTTGGAATTTTAAAAACTTTGGTTATGTCAATTGGAAGACATTATTCTCTATAGAAAATAAAATATATATAATTTCATCTCCTTTAGGGAAAAAAAAATATATATATTGGACAGAATGTCATCACTTTTAATGAGCTATTGAAAGTTGGTTTAATTTGTAGAGTTAATTTTCCAAATTATTTGGCTATGGACTACTGTTCAGAATTGCCATATTATTGTCTTTCTCAGTTTCCACCTTCTCTATTTACCATTGAACTTAAAACTGGGACAATTCTGTCATGGGAATTAAAGGCTAAGTCATTTTCATGGCAGCTTTTTTACAAAGTAAAAATCATAAATGTGACAATAGGAATAAATGAGATAATATTTTTTTAAATGAAGATGAAAAATTTGTGTGTATTATCTCATTGTGTCTTCATATTTTTGTACCCTTGGTAGATGCACCAGCAAGGAATCCTGAAGACTGACGACCTCATAACAAGGTTCTTCCGTCTGTGTACGGAAATGTGTGTTGAGATCAGTTACCGTGCGCAGGCCGAGCAGCAGCACAACCCCGCTGCCAATCCCACCATGATCCGAGCCAAGTGCTACCACAACCTGGACGCCTTTGTCCGGCTCATTGCCCTGCTGGTGAAGCACTCGGGGGAGGCCACCAACACTGTCACCAAGATCAACCTGCTGAACAAGGTCTGAGAGCCTCCCTGCCTGTTCTCGGCACGCTGGAACCTACACCAGTGGTTCTGAAATTTAGGGGCCCAACCATTTTTCTTTCTTAAAAAAATTTTTTTTTAATTATTAATTTTTTATTAAGGTGTTATATGTGTACATATCTTACATTGCCCCCCCTCCGACTCTTTTTCAAAACATTTTGTAAACTCCCCTTTTCTGTATTGAAATTGAATTTATAGATAATATGTAACAATCACCAAATTTTAAGAGTATGATGCTTTAACTGAAAGACCCTGGAAGAAAAAAATCATAATATATTTTAAATCCTAACTAAAAGGTATTTATTAGCATGAGATTTTATTTTATATGCAGAATCATTGAACAAGATGGCCTATAGATGTTCACTGATTATACAGTTTGGCAACTCAAACACCACAAGATATATTGCAAGATCATTGTCTTGATTTTTCTGAAAAGAAACTAAGTACTGTTTTCTTTTGATTTATACAGTGGAATTCTTAGGAATCTGCATACTGTAAGAGCGCAAAAAGAGAGTGTGGTCTTGGGTTATCACAATCAAATTAGATGATCATAATCTTCACTGTTAAGTGAGAAAATTAAGTGGAGCACGGGGAAGTTCTTTGTATAAGAAATGCAGGACATTTCTGCAGCCTAACTGCTTCCCTGGTGCCCATCCACTAAGTGACAAGAGAACTAGAAACCATTTACCTTTTGTCAGCTTCATGCCAGACTAGAAAAATTAGGTTTCTAGATTTATAAAAATGTGATAAAATATGATATGCCATGCTAATTTCTAGAGCTTTTGAAAAACCATTGGGCATATGTGGAGAATGTACTTGTCTGGTTGAAGGGTATTGAAATTCAAAGAAAACACACAAAACTGGAGGCCAGATCAAATCAATGTATGGTCCCTTTGGCTGTCAGTATATAATTTTATATTCAAACTAGAGGCCCAGTGCAAAAAATTTGTGCACAGGTAAGATCCCTAGGTCTGACCAGTGATCAGGACTGATCAGGACCTTCCGACTGCCTGCTGGGGCCTTCCTTTCTGCATCGCCCCCTGTGGTCAGCGCATGTCATAGCAGCCATCGAACTCTCAAGGGGGCACTTTTCATATTCTCTTTTTATATATAGAAGATAGATGGTATATGACCATAGAGAGTGGCGAGTTATCTTCATGATTTACTGATATCAGAGAGAAAGGGAGATGGAGAGACAGAGAGACATCAATGATGAAAGGGAACCATTGATTGGCTGCCTCTTGCACGCCCCCACTGGGGATCAAGCTCACAACCTGGGTATATACCCTGACTGGGAATCGAACCAGTGACCTCTTGGTCCCTGGGTCAACGCTCAACTGCTGAGCTATACCCAGCTGGGCTTATCTTCATGATTTAAAGCTCTGACCTTTGTGCTCTCCAGGTCCTTGGTATCGTAGTGGGAGTGCTCCTACAGGATCATGATGTCCGGCAAAGTGAATTTCAGCAGCTCCCCTACCATCGCATTTTTATCATGCTGCTCTTGGAACTCAATGCACCCGAGCATGTATTGGAAACCATTAATTTCCAGACACTTACAGCTTTCTGGTGAGTAATGTTCAGTTTAATAGAGATTTCCTGGTAAAGATTGCTGTTTTAGTATATTAAAATTTGAGAAGTAGAATAAGCTTATGGATGTTAGGCATGCTTTATTCATAATTCAATTTGTCTACTTCTATTTGTATGTTCATTGTAAGGTAGACTGCTTCTGACAAAGATTTTCTTTTTTCAGCAATACATTCCACATCTTGAGGCCTACCAAAGCTCCTGGCTTTGTGTATGCGTGGCTTGAATTGATCTCCCATCGGATATTTATTGCAAGAATGCTGGCACATACGCCACAGCAGAAGGTGTGGCTGCAGTTTATCTCCTACAGACGAAGACTGTAACTACCTGGGGCTTTTAGCACTGTTAGTCATTGATTAGCAGCAGTTAGCACTTCTTCCAGGCTTAGCTGGGAATTACTCTACTTACTGTGGAGTCAGGCCATGGAGATCACCTGACTGCCTCTGCCCGAGGCCCATTCCTCAGTCATTATGTGCGGTACTGGGCACTGCGGCTCCCAGGCTGTGTGAGCTACCAACGGCAATTTCTTACGGGCTTTTTTTTTTTTTTTTTTTTAATATTTTATTGATTTTTTTACAGAGAGGAAGAGAGAAGGATATAGAGTTAGAAACATCGATGAGAGAGAATCATCGACCAGCTGCCTCTTGCACACCCCCTCCTGGGGATGTGCCCGCAACCAAGGTACATGCCTTTGACCGGAATCAAACCTGGGACCCTTCAGTCCACAGGCCGACGCTCTATCCTCTGAGCCAAACCGGTTCCGGCTCTTACGGGCTTTTTTATAAAAAGTTGAAAGTTTGGACCACCTCTGTAGACACAGTATAAAATTCTGGGTAATGGAGCTATGGAATTTGCCTCTTTTACAGGTTCACACTATAAATGGAAAGGCCCTCATACTCAGGTTTGAAGACCACTGGTCACTGTATTTAAAGTAATTAGGATCAAGTTTTAGTAAAGAAGTTTTAATAAACCCAGTTAACATGAAAAGTTTCTCCAATCTTGCAGTAAATGATAAGTGACTATTTTAAAATTGTTTTCATTGATTTTTATTTTTTAAATATATTTTCATGATTTGGGGGCGGGGGAGAGAAACATCAATGATGAGAGAGAATTAATGATTGGCTGCCTCCTGCACTCCCCCTACTAGGTATCAAGCCCAAAACCTGGGCATGTGCCCTTGACTGGAATCAAACACAGGTCTTTTCAGTCCACGCTCTATCCACTGAGCCAAACCTTCTAGGGCCGTGGTCGGCAAACTGCGACTCGCAAGCCACATGCGGCGGCTCTTTGGCCCCTTGAGTGTGGCTCTTCCACAAAATACCTGGGCCTGGACGAGTCTGTTTTGAAGAAGTGGCATTAGAAGAAATTTAAGTTTAAAAAATTTGGTTCTGTTGACTAATGAGTTTGCTGACCACTGATCTAGGGCATAAATGACTTCTTTTGATTGGCCTTTCAGGTCAGAGGAAAATGTGACTACTTACGTATGTTTGGCAAAAAAGAGAGTGAAATAATTCTTGAATGGAGTTAGTTTTATTGGGTGGGGAAATGCTTTGCAGGAAGAGGAATATAATATCTTGAATAAAATTACCCCAAGAATGAACATAATTGATATAATTAGGGGGTGATGAGAAAGCCAAGTTTAGCTAATAGAGGGGATTCTTGTAAATTGGGTAACATTATTTGCCAAGAATTGAGGAACTGGCTGTGGGCAAAGAAGATGAAGGGAAAGAGGGATAGACATCAATGATGAGAATCATTGATTGGCTGCCTCCTGCACACCCCACATTGGGGATCAAGCTAGCAACCTGGGTATGTTCCCTGATTGGGAAGGGAACTGTGGCCTCTTGGTTTATGGGTTGAAGCTCAACCACTGAGCAACACCGGCTGGCCTCTCTCCGGTTCTTTACATTTTGCTACAGACACAAGGACCTACATGTCCTAGAATTTCTGGAGTCAGCTTATTTGTCATTATCAACATAATTACACTTATTTCTTTTAATGCGAATTTAAGAGAGGTACTTATGTCATTATTCTATGGTTCAGTCTAAATCAATATGAAGAAGAAATCACAGTACAGCTGATTCAGCAATTTTTTGGTTGCAGAATAGCAGCTGAGTAAGACTTATATATAAATTTCTTTCTTTCAGGGATGGCCTATGTATGCACAGCTACTGATTGATTTATTCAAATATTTAGCACCTTTCCTTAGAAATGTGGAACTCACCAAACCTATGCAAATCCTCTACAAGGTAATTAATTTGGAGTTATAGATTAAAAAATAATGAAAATGTAACACTTAAAAACTAATAAAAAATGCACACAAACTAGAAATATGAGGCCTAATATTTGTTTTATTATTAAGCTTTTAAAGTATGACGTATATTCAGAAAAGTGCAAAACTCAAACATATTTGCATAACTAGCACTGGATCATAAAGTATCCCTATGTTCAACTTTCGTAGATACTACCAGTTTTATAAACTGTGTACCAGTTAACTTTTCAGCAATATTAGATTTACTGTTTACATTATTTTCATTCCTGGTGTATTGTCTGGTTTTCATTCTAGCGATTTTTGGCAGTTAATGCAATAGATTGCATAACTCATTGCGGATTTAATTTGCATTTTCTTGAATTCTTAATTAGGTTTCTATGTGTAAATTGGCCATTTGGATAGTCTCCTTTTGTGATGTTCCTTTTACAATCTTGTGCTCAAATTTCTTTTGGATTATCTGCCTTTTTCTTACATTTTATAGGAATTCTTAATACATTCTGGATGTAAGCCCTTGGTTAATATATATTAGACATCTCACACTTAACTTGTCTTGTAGCTTGTCTTTTCATGTGGATTCCCGACTACATTTAAAAAAATATGTATTTTTTTATTGACTTTAGAGAAAGAGAGAAACATTGATGGAGAGAGAGACATCGAGGCATCAATCAGTTGCTTCCCATATGCGTTCTGACCAGAAATAGCACCACGACCTTTTGGTGTACTGGACAAAGTTACAACTGACTGAGCCACCTGGCCAGGGTGACTTTGCTCTCTTTAACATTGTTTTGGTTGTTCTGTACCATTTTACAGCTCCTTAAAAATTTGGCAAGCAGTTTCACTTCTAGAAACACCCCCCCCCACACACACACACACACACAACACATTTTTTTTAAATTTCATTAAGGTATTATGTATGTATGTGTCCTTAAGGGCACTCCCACCAGTGCCCTTATCCCCCACCCCTAGTGTCTGTGTCCATTGGTGAGGCTGATGTGCATGCATTACACGTCCTTCGGTTGATCTCGCTCCCTTTCCCCTGCCTTCCCTATGAGGCTTGACGGTCTGATCGACAATTCTCTATCTCTGGATTGATTTTTTGCTCATCAATTTATGGTAATTATATTCCACAAATGAATGAGATCATGTGATACTTATCTTTCTCCAAACTGGCTTATTTTGCTTAGCATAATGCTTCCCAGGTCCATCCATGCTGTTGCAAATAGTAGGAGTTCCTTCCTTTTAACAGCAGTGTAGTATTCAATTATGTAGATGTTACCACAGTTTGTTTTTTTTTTAAATATATTTTATTGATATTTTACAGAGAGGAAGGGAGAGAGAGAGCTAGAAACGTCAATGAGAGAGAAACATCGACCGGCTGCCTCTTGCACACCCCCCACCGGGGATGTGCCCGCAACCAAGTACATGCCCTTGACCGGAATTGAACCCGGGACCTTTCAGTCCACAGACCGATGCTCTACCACTGAGCCAAACCGGTTTCGGCCAGATATAAATATTTTGATAACTTAATGTTATTGTTCAAGCTTATAACTTTGTTATTGAAGTATACTTCTGCCTTTATAATTTGAGTTAAAAATCATGACATCAGTACTGTAACTCCTATTTTCTTATTTAGCGTGGAATCAGCAAATGCTTTTCTTTTATTTATTTTTTAAATAGGGCACTTTAAGAGTGCTGTTGGTTCTTCTGCATGATTTCCCAGAGTTCCTTTGTGATTACCATTATGGATTCTGTGATGTGATCCCACCCAATTGTATTCAGCTCAGAAACCTGATCCTGAGTGCCTTCCCAAGAAACATGAGGCTCCCAGACCCATTCACTCCTAATCTGAAGGTAAAGTTTCAAACAGTTCGAGGAAAAGAAAATTATGTCTTAATACTAATAGTTCTTGCTCAGGCCAATCGTTTGCGAGGTGGCCCCACAGCACAGAATTGCAAAACGAACAGACCCTTTTTCATGCCCCGTTTCACAGGTGTTTTGTTTAGATTGTTGATGTAAGAGAGAAAAGGACCGTGTAAAAGCACACCACTGTGGTGTGGGGCCTGTCATTTTTATGTATTTTCTACCCTCCCTTCACATAAATGTTTTTAAAAGTAGCAAGTATGACGTCTATTCTTCTGGGATGTCTTTTCCAAGAGTAGAGCTTTTGGTGAGTGAGTAATCTGATTTTGACGTCCATGTCCGAGGGGGACGGGGGGGGGGGGGGACGGGGACACACACACACGAGTGATACAAGTTAGGTATCTCCACAAAGGGTACCTAACCTGCTTTCTTTTTTTTAAAACCTGCTTTATTTCTAGAGAGATAATTTCAGTTCTTATATGCATTGATAAAAAGCAGCTCTACTCTTTTAAGATACTTATGTGTATAGTTTTAGAAAAACATTTCTACCACTTTGTAGCATAGCTATTAGTAACTCTTAATGTTCTGGTTTCGATTGGATTTGTCTGGCAGGTGGATATGTTGAGTGAAATTAACATCGCACCCCGGATTCTCACCAATTTCACTGGAGTGATGCCACCTCAGTTCAAAAAAGATTTGGATTCCTATCTTAAAACTCGGTCACCAGTCACTTTTCTATCTGATCTGCGCAGCAACCTACAGGTTAATTGGTTTGGCTTAATTCTTAGCTATATGTCTTTCTTAAAAAGCACTGCAGTCTTTGTGTGAGGCCTAATTAGGAGTCAATCTTTCAACTTGATTAAATACATACTAAGATTTTTAATACATTGTCATTTTTTTAATTTAATTTTTTAATTGATTATGGTATCACATAATTGTCCTTATCCCCCCATTCCCATTCCAAACCCCCCCACACACACACATGCCCCCCACCCCCGCTGTCCATGGCCACTGGCTAGGTCCATGTGCATGCACATAAGGACCTAGCCAATCCCTCTGAAGCTCGAGAGTCTGATCACTGCTTCTCTTTCTCTGGGTCTGTTTTTGTTCACCAGTCCATGCTGTTTATTATTTCCTCTAGATGTGTGAGGTCATGTGATCCAAGAAATACCCTTGTAAGAACCTTAACTGCGACAAGCCTTAATGGTTATGCTGAGAGGCAAATGAATCAGTCTGTAGTGAGTTCCTTTCTGGGCCAACAGTTCTTTTGAGTCCCAATTTCAATATCAAATAGTTCTGTCATTTTAAAAAATATTTATTGAATTTATTGGGGGTGACATTGGTTAATAAAATTATATAGATTTCAAATGTACAATTCTATAATATGTCATCTGTATGTTGTATTATGTGTTCACCACCCTAAGTCATTTCTAATGGTTGGGTGAGAGTGACTAGATTATACATTTACTAATTCATCTTAGCAACAAAAAAACTATAACCTTCATCTTAGCTACAAAAAAAACTTTAACCTTGGAAGAGGGGACCAGGAAATGAACTGATTTTTCTGGAAGACCAGGCTGTTAGCAACTGTTCTTGGCCAGTACTACAAGGTTTTTCTAAAAAAATTGTTTAATTTGCTATATAGAAAATAATTTACACAGAAAATACCTTAATAAAATAAAATTAAAAAAAGAAAAAAAAAAGAAAAAAGAAAATAATTTGAAGTTGTATTATTTTTCCACACTAAGGAGGAAGCCTTTCCCTCCCCAAATCTTCTTTATAATTGAGGTGTAGTACATATTTTCATTTATAAACTTCACTTTTATGCGGTACCTGTTAAAGCTTTGGTTTCCTAAGGGAAATGTTTGTTTTTGACACAACATGGGCAGTTGTGTATTTGTTAAATACTCTCAACAAACTCAAGGAAATTTGTCTAAAATTTAAATGACAAAGAATATTGAAAGCCGTTCTGCTTTTCTTTGAAGACCTAAAAAGACATGAACCAGCCCTCTTTATATATTTTTTTTAATTGATTTTTTACAGAGAGGAAGGGAGATAGAAACATCAATGAGAGAGAGACATCGATCAGCTGCCTCCTGCACACCTCCCACTAGGGATGTGCCCCAACCCCAGGTACATGCCGTTGATTGGGGTCAAACCGGGGACCTTTCAGTCCGCAGGCGCATGCTTGAGAATAAGTCAGGTGCTCTGTTTTATTCCCTCAGGTATCCAATGAGCCTGGCAATCGCTATAACCTGCAGCTCATCAATGCCCTGGTGCTCTACGTGGGGACGCAGGCCATCGCGCACATCCACAACAAGGGCAGCACGCCTTCCATGAGCACCATCACCCACTCGGCTCACATGGACATCTTCCAGAACCTGGCTGTGGACTTGGACACTGAAGGTGAGTGAAGCCAGTTCTCAGAGTCAAGTTTTCTGCACATTAAGCTACAGTCAAGAATACATTAGAAAAATGTTTTGTCAGTGTTTATGGCTCTGTCTGGCTGTTTGTTTGTTTTTAATTGGATAGTATCTGCTCAATGCAGAAAACTATAAAGGAAAGAATCATCCAGAATTCTTCCCACATCAGTTAATATTTCCATATATGACTGCAGTATTTTTTTTTTTTTTTAGTGCGAAAAATAAGCATGTTCCTTTTATTAACCTCTCTTTAAATAAAAATAGGCTTGTTTTGTTAACCTGCCTTTTTCCCAGCACCTCCTGGTGCCTATTTGGTAGGCAGCATTTTAAGTTTAAATTAAACTTAAGGGATTAGCACCTACTGTTAACTTTGCTATGGATTCTTGAGAGGCTAATCTTTTTTTTATTTTATTGAGTTTCCCAGAGGTTACATGAAATGTAACACTGGAACAGAGGGGACACACGCAAAAATGAGAACCCAGCTATCTTCTATTAAGTGACATTAAAGAGATTATGTAATGTAAAACAGAGGCATATTTAACTTTTTTTTGGGGGGGGGGGGTACTTTAAGATTTCCAAATCCTAGCCAGTCAGAATGACTTTGTTGTCTTACAGAGCAAGTCCTCACTAAGCTGAGTTTTCTTGACTTTTAGGTCGGTATCTCTTCTTAAATGCAATTGCAAACCAGCTGCGGTACCCAAATAGCCACACTCACTACTTCAGCTGCACCATGCTGTACCTTTTTGCAGAGGCCAACACTGAAGCTATCCAGGAACAGATCACAAGGTAAGGGAGACGTTTGTTTTCCAGGTGCTTCCAAGTTGTGCCTCTTCCCCTTCATTCTGAATTCTCTTGAGTGTTCTTCCTGTGCATTGAGTATCTTTTACATGTGTTAAATGTGGGATGTAGTTGTGAACAAAATGGACACGGTTCCTGTCTAATAATCTGAATCACAAGCAATCACAGGTCATAATCATTGCTGAAGTAAAAATAGTTTTCAATAAAAGACACCAGCATTTTTTATTTAAGGTCATAGGGTGGTGGTGCAATTTTTAACCGGAGTCCTGAGTTACCCTGATGTTAAAGCACATGGACTTGTCACCTATAGTCTAAAAGGCTTTTTATTTTTAAGCAGGAGAAATAGGATCATTCTTGTATTTTCCTGACAATAACTAAATCTCATTTGCTTGGACTATGTGTATATTCTAGTGAGAGGCCTATATGTACACTTTAAAACAGCTGTCACCAGCCTGTGGTCTGCATACCACTGGTGGCCCGTGAGGTCCGAAAGGTTGGCAACTGCTGCTTTAAAAACTGGGCCAGCCGAAACCGGTTTGGCTCAGTGGTAGAGCATCGGTCTGCAGACTGAGAGGTCCCAGGTTCGATTCCAGTCAAGGGCATGTACATTGTTTGCTGGCACACCCCCTGTGGAGGGTGTCCAGGAGGCACCTGGTCGATGTTTCTCTCTCATCAACGTTTCTAGCTCTCTATCTCTTTCCCTTCCTCTCTATAAAATATCAATAAAATATATATATTTTTAAAAACAACAAAAAACTGGGCCAGACTTTATATATTTGATATTTTACAGAGAGGAAAGGAGAGAGATAGAGAGCTAGAAACGTCAATGAGAAACATCGACCAGCTGCCTCTTGCACGCCCCCTACTGGGGATGTGCTGGCAACTAATGTACATGCCCTTGACCGCAATCGAACCTGGGACCCTTCAGTCCGCAGACCGACGCTCTATCCACTGAGCCACACCGGTTTAGGCTGGGCCAGACTTTTTAAAGTTGCCTCCTCCCCTAATAGTAGTTTGTGGGTATTAGACAATAGTATTCCTTAGATTTACATACCCAAAATTAATGTGATAATGTCCTTCCTTGTGACTATAAAGCAGTAGTCAACTTCCTTATACTTAAGTCTGTGTTCTTGTGCCTTACTATTTTCTTGGTAAATTTGTACAGTTGGTTAGGTAAAGAATGAGTATTTCATTCTACACTCATTAGTTAGTCAATACCAACTACCATTCAGTATTAAGATGTGCTTCCTATTTCATTTAGTGCATCCTTCTAAGTGATTACTTTCTTGCACCATGTAATCTGATATTCACCTTAATTTAGTCTTCCAGGCTCAGTGGTGAGAACAGGTGGGATTCAAACCCAGATTTTCTATTTCAGAATCCACCTGTGTGATTAGCCAAGCTACATAAGAGTACAGAGATTAATCCACTTGTCTTTAGTCAAGCTAACAACTCTTAGTTTAGTAATCAGGGAGAAGAGTTAGGGGTCCTGACTTCTCTGAGTATTAACTGCCTCTCCCCTCCTCCAGGGTTCTCTTGGAACGGTTGATTGTAAATAGGCCACATCCTTGGGGTCTACTTATTACCTTCATCGAGCTGATTAAAAACCCAGCGTTTAAGTTCTGGAACCATGAATTTGTACACTGTGCCCCAGAAATTGAAAAGTAAGTTGAAGGTGACTTTTTAATTGTCTGAGGATGAGAATCATTTGATGGCTTCAGCCTGGGTGGGTGGGTGGTTAAGGCAGCAGTTAATTGCCAAAGCTACACACAGTACTGCCAGGCCTGAACTTTGGGGGTGGGTGGGTATCAATCCTTACCCAAGGATATCTTTTTCCCGTTGCTTTTCAGAGAGATCTACGGGAGAGACATGCACACATAAACACACCCAGGTGGGACTGAAACCCTTTGGGTGCGGTGTGCAGGTTGATGCTCTATCCATTGAACCGCACTACCCAGCCTCTCAAACTTAACTCTTTCTCTTCAGGTTGTTCCAGTCCGTCGCACAGTGCTGCATGGGACAGAAGCAGGCTCAGCAAGTAATGGAAGGGACAGGTGCCAGTTAGAACTGCATTTCCGTTGTAAATGTGTCCGCCCGGATGTCCCACCGCACCAAGTCCATGAACTGGCTGAGGAATCCTTTCAGCTCTTCCTGACCTTCCCAGCCCTTTGGTTCTCAGGAATCTGCCCCAATTACTGTTTGGGCCAGCTTCCTGTCTATGTGGGCACGTTCCAAAGTTTAAATGCATTTTTTTGACTCTTGGCCAAAATTTAGAAAATGCTGTGAATATCATTTTGAACTTGTGTAAATACATGAAAGAGAAAACCTTTGTCTGAAACTTCTTGGGTTTGTGCAAAAAGTGTCAAACTGGTAACTACTCATCTTACGTGAAGAGGCGCCGCCGCCGTGTGCTGGCCTGGGGCTTAGCTCCACGCCTGGACGTTCTTGGGCGTCCCAAAGGAGAAGCAAAAAGCCAGTTTCAACATCAAGTAAGATGTATGTGTGTGTGTGTGTGTGTGTGTGGACCTTGAAAATCACAAGTTGTTTAAAAAAGGTGAGTATGATAGAATTTAGTATGCCGTGGAACAGCTCACAATTACAATTTGCTTTGTCCCTGACCCAGATCTGAAGTTGACTGCTAGAGAACATCTCTTCTTACAAAGGGAAACACACCAGGCCTAAAGCTTCCCCGCCCCCCCGCCTCTCCCGGTGCTCATAACTGAGGAGAGGGGCCAGAATAATATCAATTGCCCACCCCAGCCCTTTATTCCAGGCTACATTGAATAACAACAAAAAGTCAAAGGACCAGCACCACCTTTCTGTAAGGCTTTGGGTGCTGTGTAAATGTACTGGTCCAGTGTTGTGCTCCAGCCTGTGCAGTTCCTGGCCGTTAGCTCCCCTACTTCTGTGTGCCTCCTGCAGTCAGCGCAGCATCACAGTCACGCACGACCCCTGCGCCTTTCCCCAGGAGCAGCAGCCAGTGCCGACGCCCCTGCAAAGCCTGCGGGGTGTGGGAACCAGCTTTTTGCTAAATGGCAGGTTTTTCCCACTAGTTTTGAGCCTGTTCAAGCAAGAAAGTGATGTTTTAGTGTTTCTTCCTGTTCCTTTTCAATAGAAAATGGTTAGAGCAGGTTTCTATGGTTAAACAATTACAAAATGCCCTTTAATTTTAAAAGAAAGGAGTAGGTGTATACCTTACACCTTTAATGGCTGTCAAGTTTATGGCCAGAGAGGACAAAAAGGTCCAAAATTAAATAGGAAATCTTACATGAAGCAGGCTTGAATATCATTGGGGTTTCTTCCCTGAGGGTGAGTTGTCCCATCTAGAGCAAACTTCAAACTGCTGAGGAGTTAAAACAAATGCTCTGAGTGCCAGTGACATAGCTTATTAAATCCTCATAAAAAGGTAAGAGCAACTTCCAAATACTCCATTTTAACCAGCTCTACTTTCAAAGTTCATGTTATTAAACACTACACTAGACTATAACAAGACCTTTTATTATCACAAATTTATGCTAACTTTGGTTCAAATAGAACAGCTATAGTGTTTTTGTCTTAAAAATTTAAAAAGGGGGGTGGGTGGGCATATTGGTTCTGGTGACAATTAGAGATTCCCAAGCCTGCCGTTTCCAACCCTTCAACACGTCCCCTTACCTCGGCGTTCATCCCAGCACACCTTTGCTCCTTCGGCTTTTCTTATTAAACACCAAAAGGACATCCAAACGTTCCTCCTTTTCAAGCTTCAACGAGTGTCAGCTTAGAAAAGTCCTCCCCGTGGGAGGTCTCCTCAGGCAGCAGGGAACCTGCTTAGCGTTAACCACAAAGCTCCAGCAGCCGGTGCAGGATCACCTTCTGCCCGTAGCGGACCTGCAAGGCCTGCTGCTCCCTCCGGCTGAGCTTGCTGTGGGCCGCCTCGTTCCTCAGTAAGTCCTGCTCAGCTCTCAGGTCTGTGGCGTAGGCCTGCAGGGTCAGCAGGACGCTGTCCCGGAGAAGCCGTCTCCATGGCTCTTTGAGCCTGGGGATGTCTGTGACGGCCAGGCTGTCCTCTTCCCCCTCGTCTCCCCATCCATCCCGTTCTCTCAACTCCCTGAACTCCTCCGCAGACATGCACAGGACCTAGGAGCAACCATGGGCCCTTTAGTTTATTGTATTAATATATTTTTTTATAATTTTTAAAATATATATTTTACAGAGAGGAAGGGAGAGAGAGAGCTAGAAACGTCAATGAGAGAGAAACACCAACCAGCTGCCTCTTGCACACCCCCCACCGGGGATGTGCCCACAACCAAGGTACATGCCCTTGACCGGAATCGAACCCGGGACCTTTCAGTCCGCAGACCAACGCTCTACCACTGAGCCAAACCGGTTTCAGCAATTAATATATTGATTTTTTTACAAAGAGGGAGGATAGAGTTAGAAACATTGATGAGAAACATCGACCAGCTGCCTCCTGTACTCCCCACTCCCTTACAGAGGATGTGCCCACAACCAAGGTACATACCCTTGACCGGAATCAAACCTGGGACCTTTCAGTGTGCAGACCGACGCTCTACCACTGAGTCAAACCAGTTTTGGCAACCATGGGCCCTTCAATTAGGATGTGCCATTTGTGTGTTTGTGAAGATGTAGAGACACCAACCTGTCTTGGTGACATTCAAATATCCTCTCCCCTCATCCCTCTTTTCCTCCCTCACCTGGCTCTATAGTTCTAAATATGATGGCTGCTTTGAGCATCAAGTAGCCTTCCACAATGGTCGGCAAACTCATTAGTCAGCAGAGCCAAGTATCAACAGTACAACAATTGAAATTTCTTTTGAGAACGAAATTTTTAAAACTTCTAATGCCACTTCAAAATACTCGCCCAGGCTGTGGTGTTTTGTGGAAGAGCCACACACAAGGGGCCCAAAGAGCCGCAATTTGCCCATCAGGGGCCTAGCCGTTTGGGGCCCTCTACCTTGAGCGTGGCGGTCAGCTCCTCTGCGGTCAGCACCTCTTCACGCCCAATCACAAAGGCTCCCTCCTCCCCGACCATCTCCAGCCTGCACAGGTAGGCCCAGCGTTCCCGCAGCTGGCGCCCTTCCGCCTCTCCTTTCGCTCCTGCGGACAGACGGACAGCAGTGCGGAGCCCATTTCTTACCCCTGGTCTGCAGAACGCGCTGGTCCAGCAAAGCACCGGGCGGGGATGGGACAGGCGCATCCACGCGGCCGGACTGAGTCAATCGCACTCACCCTGTAAGGCTGCCTCCCGCACGGTCACCATCTGAATGTCGGCCGTGTCATTGGTGTTGTCAGGGTATGGCTCAACAAAGCCATACATGTGCATCAGCTGCCAGTTAGCCATTTGCCCGTAAGTGTTGAAAATCTCGTGGCCTTTAGGAATGGGCTGAGTAGCCACCATCCGAAGACAGTCCTGGAGCGGAAGGGGGGAGCTGGGACCAGGCCCTTTCCTGCCCCCCCACCCCCATGGTTACTCCCCACTTGGAAGACTCCAGCGATGAGGCTGGTGCTGTACCACCCACCACGGCAACTTCCACATGGTGAACAGCCTAATCCGCACCGGTAACGTCTTACAATGCTGACCTGCCCACACCCCGGCACCAAAGGAGCGATGGCAGTCAAGTTCATCAGAGGATGCCCACACACATGAGAAGTTCTGTGCTCAGACCACTTCCCTGGGACACCCCGATCCAGGAGGAGCCAACGTCACTCGGGGCCAGGCAAGTGGAGCCCACTTAGTTCAATGGCCCAAGCCATAAATGACAGGCGCTGGTCTGAATCGTGCCCAGTCACCACACCCACGAACGCACTGGGAGGGGGGGTCCACTCACCGGGGAGTACTCTAGGTTGGCGTTGTGCCTGGCTATGTGGTTCAGTATGTCTGCAGCGGGCACCATCAGGGGGGGGTTTGGCTCCTTGTCGTCGTCCTCTTCCTCCAGGGGTTCCTGAAAGCTGCCAGAGGGAACGTGGCTGAAGCCCGGGACAGGGAGAGGGGCCGGGGAGGGGTTCACTGTTCTCCCCGCTCCTGACCCTCCATAGCGTCCTTTAGAGACGGCCCCCCCAAGCTGCTCACCGACTGACCTATAGGCCATCACGACGGCCACGAGCTGCTGGTAGAGCTCCAGGGAGCGCACCGCGGGGCTGAAAAGGTCGGGGTGGGCTTCCATGAAGGGCAGCACGACGGAGTGGAACTCGCTGCGGATGTTGGCCAAGTCCTTCTCCACGGCCTCGGGGACCCCGGTGCCCTGCAGCAGCCGCCGGCGCTCCCCCTCCGGCCTGCGGGGAAGCCTCCGGTCCCTTCACACGCCCCGCCCCGCCGGCGAGACCAGCGCTCCCGGCCCCAGCCCCGCCGCGGCTCGGCTCTCACCAGAACATGGGGTGCTCCAAGCGGCCCAGCTCGGGCCAGAGCGCGAAGTAGGGGCTCCAGGGCGAGGCCGGGGCCTGCAGCTCGTGCAGCAGCGCCAGCAGCAGCGGCACCCAGCCCGACGGGCTCCGCAGCGCGGCCCGCTCTGCGGGGGGCGGAGACGGAGACGGGGGGGTGAGGCCCGGGCGCGGCCCGCGGGCCCCCTCCTCCGCCCGCCGGCCCCGGCGCGCACCTCGCTCCAGCAGGCCGCCGATGGCGCAGGTGTGCTGGGACAGGAGCGCGGCCCGCGGCACGGCGAGCAGCAGCTCCCCGGCCCGCACGCCCTCCCGGGCCACCAGGCCGTAGCCGGCCACCGTGCCGCGCCGGCTCACCGCCACCTTGGGGCTCAGCTCCAGCCCCACGCGCCCGCACCAGCTCAGGAAGCCGGCCACTGGGTCCGGGTCCCGGTCCCGGTCCGGGTCCGGGTCGTGGCCGCCGCCACGGCCCACGGGCCGGGTCACCTGGGAGAACAGGCGGCACTGGCGAGGCCCCGCCCCGGGGAGCTCGCGGGGGGCGGGGGCGCCGCTCGGAGGAGGGCGGAGTGGGGGAGGGGACCGAAAGGGGCCGCGGGCGCGGAGGGCACCCCCGTGCGGGACGGGTGCGGGTGGAGCGGCGCCAGGCGCGGTGGGGAGAGGTGGGCCCCGCGCCCGCCGCCCGCGACTTACCCGCCGGCGCTTCGCCCGAGTGGCCATGGTCCGCGGGCGAGCGAGCGAGCGACCCCGCCGGCTCGTGGAGCCCGCCGCGCTTCCGGCGTCCCTGGCCACGCCCCTGCGTCCGCGACCACGCCCCCGCGTCCGCGACCACGCCCCGCGTTCCCCCGGCCACGCCCCCGGCGGGGCTTTGGGGGCGGGGCCAAGTGCCGGACCCGCCGCGCGGACCACGTGATGCCAGTGCTGGAGCGACTCGGGATTTGCACCTGGTACCGCCGGTCCGGAGAGCATCCTTCTGTGAGGGGGGCCCCGTTTGGGGTAAGAAAACGTGCGGCCCCCGGTTCTGAGCCGGCACAACCTTCCCCTTTGATTTCGGGGTGCATGTCCAGGGGAGGGACAAACCTGTTTTCTGGGAGCGGCCGTGTGCGCGCCAGGCGGCCCGGCCTGCCTTCCTCTCCCGGCTCCTCGGCCGTGGTCATCAGAGCAGTTTGCATGCCCGCGGCGGGAGACGGGCTCACGGAGTTAGAACAGACGCCTGTCGCCCTCACTACCCTGCTTCCCCGAAAATAAGACAGTGTCTTATGTTAATTTTTGCTCCCACAGATGCGCTAGGTCTTATTTTCGGGGGATGTGTTGTTTCCATGAAGTAGGTCTTATTTTCGGGGAAACACGGTAGTATATTCCTGTTTTCATTTTCCTGCATAGCTCCCGGTGGGTTTAAATTTTGTATTTACTTGCTTTGTTGGCGGACACACAGCAGGAACTCAGTGCCTGCTGGGTCAATGGCCGAGGGGATCCCAAGTGGCTAAACCTGGGGAAGGAGCCTGCTGTTAAATTTAAAAAACGAGGCAACGAAGGACTAGAGAGGCTACACGCTTGTGTTTTGAAGTCAGACGATGCCGATGCCAGCTCCCCACTTGGCTGGATTACAGCAAACCCCTTATTCTGAGTCTCAGTTTCCTCCGCTGTGACACTAAGGTAAAGGACATCTGTCCTGTAGAGCGGTGTTCCCCAAAGTGTGGTACCCGTACCCCCAGGGGCACGGGAAGAGTGTGGTGGGGGTACGCGTTGCACCGGAGTTTGGTGGGGATATGCACTGCGCCGTGCTTAGCTGCGCCTAATTCTATGTTCTCGTAAGTCAAGTCAAGACAGTCTTGTGAGGCGTGAGATGGTCCGGTGTGCAAATACATGTTATTTATCATATAACTTTTATTTATATTTTATTATGAATCATTTTATTTTTCGTTTATTATTTTGTGTATGTACCAAAAAATAAATATATTTTATATATTTTTAAAAATATATTTTATTGATTTTTACAGAGAAGAAGGAAGAGGGACAGAGATCTAGAAACGCCAATGAGAGAAACATCAACCAGCCGCCTCCTGCACACCCCCTACCGGGGATGTGCCCGCAACCAAGGTACATGCCCTTGACCAGAATCGAACCCAGGACCCTTCAGTCCATAGGCCGATGCTCTATCCACAAGGGCATGTACATTGGTTGCGGGCACATCCCTGGTAGGGGGTGTGCAAGAGGCAGCTGTCGATGTTTCTCTCTCATCGACCTTTCTAGCTCTCTATCTCTCTCCCTTCCTCACTGTAAAATATCAATTAAAAAAAAAAGTGGGAACGTGGAGGCAGATGGAAGTGCCCACCCTTACCCTGCACACGCCACCCCCCTCAACCCCTCAAGCACTAGCTCTGGCAGCCTAGACTTTGTCTCTCCCAAGGACCCCCACGGTGGGCGTGACATCACCATCCGTACCCGAACTCTTTTTAGTGTCTTTATTAGTTTTCAGCACAGTTAACTCTTTCTATGGTGACAAGGGTTTTTACTTGTTTTACACGTTGTCATTTCCAAATCTCATATGACAGTAGCCACTAGAATACACAAAATTAGGCTCTCCGCCCTGTGCAGAGAGGAAAATCATCAACTCCGTTAAAAGTTCACTTGGACCAAAGAAGAGACAACCTCCGATGGGAAAACCACACGCGGGAGGACCCGATATACATACACATACATATATATATAATGTATAGATATTTATAGATATCTCATCTGAAAGAACACAGCGAAACGAGAGAAGTCCAACTGACAGCACTATCTACAGTGAGAGGGGTTGATTCTACCAGCTCTTCAAACGGTCACATTCGATATTCAAAGGAAGCACGTGAGTGAGGAGAACTGGGGACAGACCAACACTGCACCGGGCTCTAGAGAAGTCTAGCAATGGCTTAAGATTGGGGGGGGGGGGGCATGTGTGCAGAGGAAACGTGGATAGGGGTGTCCTCCGAGCCTCAGAGCACCCCCGTTCCCCCACATACTGGTACACACCCCGATCCTCCGTTTTTCACAGCCTTTCCTTTTACTCATTGCAGGGGGTTGTGGCAATGGATTCCGGCTCTGAGACAAACGGCTCCTGGGCCCCGAGGCTCCGCCCCGTAAGGTGGTGGGTGGGAAATACGTGGCCCAGCCCTGGGCTCTAGGGGGACAGGAGGGGGCAGGGTGTGCGCGTGGAGCCTCTCTGCCTGGTCCTTGTTCTCTGCGGGCACCCTCCCCTCCTACCCCAGGACCCGGCAAAGCCCCGGCCCAAGCCACTCCACGGGCTGATGGGATGGGCCCGCATGATACCCTGGGCCGGTTCTACAGAAAACCCCTCTCCCGCCTGAGGGATGCCGAGGTGGAATGCTGGCCTGGCTCTACCAGAACGCTTCCTAGAAATACCATGTTTCTGGCCGCCCTATCCTTCGTGGAAGCCGGGGACAACAAAAGGGATCTTCTGGGACTCCCAGCCACTGCCACCCGTGGCCACATGCTGCTCCCAAAGGCGGGCAGGCGGGCAGGGGGCCACGCAGTCCTCGCTGGCTCTCCCAACCCTTAACCTCCGCCCCAAGTCCGGTCGGTCCCTATGGCGGCGGAAGACCGGAGACTTCCTGTGGGGGGGCCTCGGCGCAGCCACGGGCGGGCCGGGCGGTGACGGGGAGTGTGGGCTGGAGGAGACAGCCCGTGGGTGCCCGCCCTCGGGGCCCTGTGTTCCGTTACAGAGAAATCCCCTTCGGCCCTACCAGCCAGAGGCCTGTGGAGCGCCCCCTCGTGGCTACTGCGGTCCAGGTGATTGTCATATGTGCTATGAGACAGAATCAGATGTGCTTGGTGGGAGCCGGGGTGCGGGTGGGGGTGGGGGTGGGGTGGGGTGTTCCAGGGCTCCCTGCTGCCTCTCCTGGGTCTCATGCCAGTGCCTGGGCTGCACCCATCACCTCACAGCTCCGTCCCGCCTCCAGACCCGCCTGCCCGAGGGGCCATCCCAGGCTCTGTCTTTAACCCAGGACAGTAGCCTGGGTCCCGGCCGGCCAGG
Source organism: Vespertilio murinus (assembly GCA_963924515.1). Classification (NCBI taxonomy): domain Eukaryota; kingdom Metazoa; phylum Chordata; class Mammalia; order Chiroptera; family Vespertilionidae; genus Vespertilio; species Vespertilio murinus. The sequence continues at coordinate 6,166,400 of OZ004716.1, read as the reverse complement.
TCATCAAAGTCAGGGAGGCGGGGCCTGGGGACACCCCTGGAGACCGTTTGTCACCCCCTCTCCTCCCCAGGCCCTCACAGAAAGAAACGAAAGGGGAGAGGGGGCGGAGGGCTGGGGGTGGCGGTGGACCTCGATGCGGGGGGTTGGGGGGGGCACGGGGGTCTGGGGGGGCCGGGGCTTCAGCAGGACACCTCCATGGTGTGGTTGGCCTGGCCCAGCCCGTCGCTGCTCTCCGAGGGGGTGCAGGCCTGCGGGCGGCCGCCCTCCGCCGAGCTGGCGCTGGTCAGCGACGCGGTGCGGGAGCGGGCGAGCCGGGTCATGCTGGCCGAGGGCACTGCGGGCAGGGCGACAGGGGGACAGGGGGACAGGGGGAGCCGGCGTGAGGGTGGCAGGCAGAGCTGGCACCGCCGGCAGGAGAGGGGCCCACGCAAGCGAAGAAGCGGCCAGCCAGGCCCGTTCCTCCAACGGCACACAGGCCGTGCCAAGCCGGGCCCTGGCGTCGGCGCTGCCAGCCTGGGGCATGCAGCCGGGGAGGGGGCCGCAGACGCCAGCAGCTGGCCGAGACCAGGCCGGCTCTCCCCGAGCTGGGGGGGCGAGGGGCATTCTCTCAGCGAGCCTGGCTGGAGGGGGCGGCGGGCTGGGAGAGGGGGTGATGCCGCAAAGGAGGACAAGCTGCCCTGGATCCCATTCCTGCCTCACTGAGCTTCACAGCGAGCCAAGGCCGCCCCGCTCACGGGCCCCCGGTCAGCCTGGCGGGGGGGGGGCAGTCCAGCTGCGGAGGCTCTGGAGGCAGCCCTCCCAAGGCTCCCGCTGGTCCAGGGCCCTAACGGGGCAAAGCCCAGGCCGCCCGGGTCTGCCCAGGAGCCAGAGCGAGAGCGAGGAGGTTCCAGACACAGCGAGGTGCGCGGCCCGGCAGCCAGAGGGAGGAGCAGGGGCCATGCATGGGGGGCCCGGGCTACCTGCTCCTCCACTCAGCCTCCGGTCCTTCAAGTACGCAACTGAGAGAGAGAGGAGACGGCGGGGGGTGGGGGGAGACAGACAGGGTGAGGAGGACGCCCGAGAGGCCGGGGCGAGGAGGACCCAAGAGGAGGCGGGGGACAGGCTGAGGCTGGACATGGGGCCAGGGCCTCGGGGAGCCCCTCCAGCCCGGGAGGGAGCCATGGGGCACAGGCTGGCCTCGGCCTGGCCCCGGGAGCAGGGGGCGCTTCTCACCACCCTACCCCAGCCTCCGGCACGGAGGGCTCACGTCTGTCCCAGCCGCTGGGCCTCGGGCCCCCCAGGGACAGAATGGGGCGGCCGGCACGACCTGCCTAGCCCCACCCGGCTCTTGGCTGCCTGGTGGTGTCTCCCCGGCCCCCCGACGGGCGTTCCCACCCCCACCCCCAGACGCTGACTGGATGCTGCATGCTCCAGCTCCAGTCCTGGTCTCCCTGCCTGGCCGCCTGGCTACTGCCACAGAGGCCAGGCCCCGGGGCCGAGGGAGAGCTGTCCCCACACAGGCCTGCCCCCCCCAATCCCCCCCAGGCCCAGAGGAACAAACTTCCGGGAGAGAAACAAAAAGTGTCGGGGAGGGGGGGTTTGCTTCCCCCAGGAGCCAGGTGTGTGCAGCAAAGGTGGAAGAGGTGTGTGCATGCATCTGTGTGTGCGTGTGTATGTGTGTGTGCGTGCGTGTGTATATGCGTGTGTGTGTTGGGGGCTCACAAGTGCAGTCTGGATCTGAGCACGGGAGTTTGGAGACAGAAGGGGGAGGGGCGCTGGGGGCCAGCGCTGCCCGCAGCCCCCACACCCCAGGGTGGTCAGGATGCCACCAGGCCCGGCTGCCCACAGGGAGGGGCGCTCTTCCCCCAGCCCTGGGGCCCAGGCCCGGCTGGTGCTGCCGGCAGCTCTCCCTCCCCCACAGGGCCTGGGTGCCTCCCGGCCCGGGCTCCACTCAGGCTCTTCCCTGCCCACCCCCCCGCGGAGACCAGGCCCTGGGTGCGGGCGGGCACCTGGGGGAGGGCACCTGGGTGCGGGCGCGGGTGCGGGTACTCACTGTAGCCCATGCCCTGCAGGAAGTACTTGAAGGCTTCCGTCAGCTTCCCGGGCTGCGGGGGGACAGGCACGTGACTGGCTGTCTGGGACTTGGGGGCCAGAGGAGGCCCCCCCGCCCCAGCCCAGGCAAGAGGGGCAGGGCTGAGTCTCACCTGTGTGACCTGCGGGAGCCCCCCGGAATCTGCCATCTGCAGGGAGAGGGGAGTGAACGGAGCAGGGCACCCCTGCCTCGCCTGGCCCCGCGCCCGGGACAGGCTCGGCTGCCCGGGACCGGATACACCGGCCGGCCTCCCCTGCTCGCCTGATCCCCCCAACTGCCCCCCCTGCAGGCCTGGTCCCCCCAACTGCCCCCCCTGCAGGCCTGGTCCCCCCAACTGCCCTCCCCTGCAGGCCTGGTCCCCCCAACTGCCCTCCCCTGCTGGCCTGGTCCCCCCAGCTGCCCTCCCTGCTGGCCTGGTCCCCCCAGCTGCCCTCCCTGCTGGCCTGGTCCCCCGGACAACTGCCCTCCCCTGCAGGCCTGGTCCCCCCCATAACTGCCCCCCCTGCAGACCTGGTCCCCCCCTGGGGCGGTCCTCTCGTGGGTCCCAGGGCTGCGGGGGGGGGGGTCTCACCTTGAGGAAGGTGGTGGTGGTGGGGTCCAGTTTGGAGTTGCACTCGACCTGAGGGTGAGGAGCCAGATGCAGCGGAGTGAGGGGACCCAGCCCCCCCCCCCCCCCCCGGTCCCTGAGGTGTGGCTGGGCTGGGCCCAGTGAGAGTGCTCGCCCCGTCCCGCCCCGGGCCCGGCGCAGCCCACTCACCACCCCGTCCTCGGCGGGCGCGTTGTCCCCGACCACCAGCATCACGGGGCAGCTGCGGGCACAGAGGGGGCTGTCGGCCGGG